>BSBM01000702.1:1205000-2693071 GCA_027924585.1 Larix kaempferi | reverse complement strand
AGGCATTAACTGAAGGATGGAGGAAAGATTCTCAGTGTCCAGGGATGGACGAATTTCTAACGAATAGATGATGTGGCTCTCACAGGTGGCAAGTCAAAGTCGGTCAAAGATGACCACCTGTGCTACCACTCAACACAAAAGCAGGGCAGTTTGGATTTTGTTGAGTTTCACAATTCTGAATGAGGATCTCGATGGCTATGTTCATTAATTAGTTTACAGGATTATAGCATTTCCATTTTTCTTTTCGAATTTGTATAAGTACTTCACAAAACATTGGATCAATAATCACGATTTTGGGAAGAACGCATATTGCTTCTGAACTGCGTGGTTTTACTGTGTAATCAATTTATGGTGAATACAATTAGACTTTTAGTTCTGTAAATATTCAACTGTGTGTGGAACGAGGCACTGGAGGGCCCTCATTCTTGAGTTCGCACACTCTTACATTGTCAGTGAATGCGATTTAGATGTTTGCAGCGATTTAATTTGATGCATGCGATTTAGATTGTGCCATTGGTATGTGTTAATCCCTGTAGTATCTAGTTTATTATTGTAGAACGAATTCAGTTAGTTTTCAATTAATTTTATTACAGCTCTGTTCTCATTTAATAGTTCAAGCCACGATTTCATTATGCTACACATCACTTACATTTCTATGAGCTCTGTCTTCTATTTTGTTAAATGTTAACAGAACGGTTCAGACTGTGATTTTAATATGTCATACATTGCTGCTCATTTGAAGATAAAGTGTTTAGAACAATTATCAATTACGAACAATGTCCTGTAAGGGAATTTAATGGTTAATCGTTCATTCAGTACTGGGATGTCAGGCAGAACTTTGTAGTTTGTATATTAGGGTTAGAATCATTGTTAAATTGCTTTCACTCTCTCAGTTCTTTCACCAATAGATTGCTTTCCTAAATAGATTGCTATGTGCTTGAAAAGAACAAATGAAGTTATCCTTGTAAGAGGATTTTTTGTATCTTTAAGTTACAGTACTTCTCATCTGACAGTAGATTCAATTCACAGAAAATTAAGTTAACCAAACAAGTCTAGCTCTAAGTCCTAAAACTTGGACATGCCTCTAAGCTTATAGACCCAGATTGATATAAATTTAAGGTTCGATCTGCATTAGTGGATTGAAGCCCAACAGTACCCTTGGTAGATATTGAAGTGGACTATGGGGTAAGACGTTCCTACTTCTTATAGGTAAGGAACGAATGGTTCCTCATTGATTTTGACACTTTCATCTTTCTGTATCAATCTTTGACTACCTACTAAACTTGTTGCAAAATGACAGGTGATAAAGCTCTGGTCAGGGAGCTACGATGGTTCATGGCGCCATGGCTAGGGTAATGGTAAGTCTGACTAACCTACTTGGGCCCTGCCTCTCGCACCTCTGGTTTTGGTATGTATGCGTTTATCCTGGTCTATTATGGAGGCTTTCGTAACCCTTGGGCTTACTAAACCATCTTTGGGAGTCGTTGTATGTCATTTGGCTAGCCCCAAAAGGATGGGGTTCTCGCTGTAGTTTTTTTTTGGTGGAAGATTAATAGAACTTGTTTTAGTAACTGGGTCTTACTGGCCATTTGATTCTGTGAAATTTGTAAAAGAATGAAATGCTATTTTGTCTGGGTACGACTCCTATACAGTTACAAAGTTCCAATGAGACGTTTCAGATTTCTTTTTTTTAAATCTAAGGCTCGAAGCCGAATCTTACTGATGCTTCTAATATGGGTTCTTGGGTATTTTGGGAATTCTGTTTGTAAGGCACTCATTCAATGATAACAGGTCTCAGTGCCTTTAGTTTGGAACTATGACTGTGATTTATGTATAAATTACATTTTGCATTTGTTACTGTATTGGAATATTTGCTAAGATATTTACTGTGTAAATAAAGTATTGTCTGTATAGGATATAAATGATGATGTTCTACGCCTCTGTCTCTTGTACTGGGGTTAGCATACTTCGCTTATCTTACTAATGGCGTGAATATAAGGGTTGCTGATATGGGGGGGGGGGGGGTTTCCAAGTTGTATTCAGCATTTTTATTTCTCCACTGTTGATGACCACGACCCCTGTAGGAAATTCCTACCAGTTTTGGGGCGTGAGATAGTCGTGGGATTTGGCCCTTGATCTCTGTTTTCATTTATGCATCTGCATTTGTGACTTTCTGGCATTTCTAAACACTGTCAAATTATAATGTGTAATTGTTAGGGTTAAATCGTGTCTGGGTAGAGTATCGGTTTGTGAAATGTTAAAACTCTTAGCCTCCTTGCAGAACTAGATATTGATAGTAGAGATGGCAGAGTATGATATATGTTTGTGTTTGGAAAAGAGAAATGTATAAAAGAAAACCATGACTCCCGTCCTTCCTATTGTCATCGTTTAAAAACAATTGTAGTGTGTGTGAATTTGTGTATCTTTTCAAGAAGCAAGATAGATAGAAAAGAAATCATACGATGAATGATACTGTGTTTTCCTTACTTCAGATTTGGTATTGTCAAGTATTCAAAATGTTTGACTAAAGATTTCTGTTTAAAACAAAACTGGATCTCAGTATCTAAAATGTCTAGATGAAGATTAAAACTAGAGTTTAAGATGAGAGAAAATAAATACAAAAGATTTTGGTTGAATTAAATCAACGATTCTTATATTAGTAAAGCAATATCATAACTAGCAAAGACTAGCTGGCTAGTCCTGCTAGGAATGCCATTTGGCTTTGGAAATCTTGTTTTAAAACAGAAATTGAGAAGAGTAGTAATTTAAAACTTCATTCCTAAACAATAATGTATAAATTATAAGAGGGTTTTACACAGATTCATACCTATTGATTCCTGTAGTTTGTTCCAGCTGTTAATGTCTCGCTGATCCCTTTACCTTGTTTCTGCTGATAATGACCTGCACACTTAGCCAATAATTAATGAAAAACCTCCTGAGCTCTTAACTGACCTGAGAATTTATCTTGGATTGGATGACTTTCGGACTACCATGATTCTACAACCGTTCCTGGTTTAGTATGAATCCCCCCGAGCTGGTTCTGACATGCAAACTGAGAAGTAGAGGCCCTAGGTGTGTAGCTGGTTCAGATCTTAGAAATCTATGGGAAAAGTTCACTTTCTTCAGAAGAGAGTTCTTCTTAGTATAATAATACTCCAAGAAAAAAGATCCCCCAAAATTACTGGTTTCTTTAAAATAATTTAATTTATAAAAATAATATTTGTTTATTTAACTACTAGTTATTTTGGAAACTAGGAAGTCTCAACCTGTTTGATTAAAGTGTTTTTAATCTTTTAGATATTTTTAATAATAATAGTAATATACAATTTACAATACCATCTAAATATTAATAAATAATATTTAGGAGGTGGCATCCCACTTATGCATAAATATATATTTATAAAGTGTAAACATTTATAAAAGAATATATATATATAGTAATTAACCAATATATATGTATATTCTTTATTGAAGCTCCTAATAATAATACTACTTTGGGGTCCTTAGCATTTTGTTTCACAAGATGCTTCTTTTAGTTCTTTTTAAGGAAAGGGTCCACTTATTTGGACGGTTTCGGTAAGCTGGTAAAGGCACCTCTAGTCTCTCCCTTTGCATGTCAGATTCCCTTGTTTTAACATGGTAGTTCCCGCAGTAGATGAAGATAATAAGATTTATTTAATAAAGTCGAAATAGTTGTGATAAGATATACAAGTGCTATTCAGAGTCGTCTTTGACTCAACACTTGAGAAGTAGTAACCCCGAGTGCTCTTCAGAGCCTTTCAACTCAACACTCTCACATGGGTGTTACGCTAGTGCAATTCCAGAGCCTCTGCTCAACACTAGAGCTAGAATGTGGTTGTGAGGAACATCTAGGATAATTACATGTCCTCGGATCCGGTAATCATTTCTTTCAAGCTTGGAGTGATCCAGGGCTCATGCCCAACACTCAATGTACATCGGGGCTTAGGCCCAGTACAAAATAGAATTCTCTAAATACATCAGGGCATAGGCCCAGTATATAGGTCTTTTGTGTGTTCCTGAGTCCACGCTCAACACACTAACTAATCAACCATGTAAATCATGCTCTGCACAGTATAATGTAACAAAAGAGAAAATCGCAGTATATCATAATTTTGTAATCACTTCTCGAAATACAACATAGTTTATTCATTCGGCTTTCCTGCCCCGCATATATTCAATAATGACACAAATTAGGGTCCATGCCCAACGCATCACTCATACGGAAATAAATCAAAACATATAAAATCTATGTCAAACATAATAAATCACATATACTGGGGAAATGACCCGACATGACATCATTATCATAGTTAGTCAAAAAGTTGGGATATTACATCCTTCCCTGCTTAGAACAACACCGTCACAGTGTTTCCTAGGGACTAGAAATGAGATCATGAAACAAGGCGGGGTATGTCTCTCTCATGGTAGCTTCATTCTCCCAAGTGGCCTCATTTGGTCCAAAGTGCCTCGATTGCACTTTCAGCTGAGTAATGGTCCTCCTCCTAAGTTGGACCTCTCTCTTGTCCAGAATGTGGAGTGGTTCTGGCGTGAACTCCCCTTCGGGCTCTACCTGTAATAAGGACCAATTAATGACATGTTTAGTATCGTATACATATTTGTTTAATAAAGAAGCATGGAATACATTATGAACTTTTATAAATGCTGGTAGGGCTAACTCATATGCTACTGGACCCTTCTTGCCCAGTATTTGAAAAGGTCCACAAAACCTTGGGGCTAGTTTACCGCAACGTCCCAAACTTAACGAGCTTCGTTTCGCTATTATTCTTAGGAAGAAATGTTCACCGATTTGGTAGTCCTTGTCCTTTCTTTTCTTGTCTGCGTAACTCTTTTGGTGGTCTTGTGCTTCTTGTAAATTTAGTTGCACTTTGGAGACTAGTTGTTCCAAGTCTTTTAGTAAGTCTGGCCCTAGCATAAGCCTGTCCACCAGGCTATCCCAGGTGACGGGGGCTCGACACTTTCGACCGTAGAGTACCTCGAAGGGACTCATTTTGACCGAGGTTTGATATCTGTTTTTGTATGCAAACTCTGCGAGGTGTAAGTAGTCTTCCCACTTAGTGGGGTTGTTCATGACATACATTCTTAGCATGTCTTCTAAGATTTGGTTTACTCGTTCCGTCTGTCCGTCGGTTTGGGGGTGGTATGTGGTACTAAACTGTAGTTGCGTTTCTAATCCGGAGAATAATGCTCTCAAAAAGTTACTAGTGAACTTTGTGTCTCGATCCGAGATAATTGCTTTGGGTATCCCGTGTAACTGGAAAATCTCCTTTAGGAAGATTTCCGCAATGTGAACTGACTTTTAGGTAGATTTCACTGGTATAAAATATGCGGCTTTCGATAGCTTGTCTACTACTACGAAGATGGAGTCATTTTGTTTCTTACTCTTAGGTAGACCCGTAATGAAATCCATACGTTTTACCTCCCACTTCCATTCCAGAATGGGTAACGGTTGAAGTAGATCAGAGGGATGTTGGTGTTCTGCTTTGACCAACTGGAATTCCTGACATTTTGCGATGAACAATGCTATGTCAGCTTTCAGTTTAGGCCAAAAGTATTGTTTCTTTACGGCTGAAATCATCTTTTGATATCCGAGGTGTCCCGGATAGGGACTCCGATGGAATTTGGTGAGTATGTTAGGTCTAATGTCTCCTCCCTCGGGGACGTAAAGTCTCTCTTTTGACCATCACAATCCTGATTCATCTATCTTGTATTCTTTCTGTTGCTGAAAAAGCCTATCTTCCTGAATCTTTTTAAGGATCTCGACATAGAACCTATCATTTTGGCATGCCTGTAATGCCCCTAAAATGACTGTGGACCTTAAGGGAACCTGTCAAGTGACCCGGTTGAACAACTTTGATATAGTGGTCTCTTGAGCCTTGTTATGTCTAAAATGATTGAGGAAAACCTGAAGATGTGAATGACGACAATAATTGATAAATGAATTAAATTATATGTAGAGTGGGATAGTTAATTGATTACATCTTGCTTAATGATTAGCCTTAATTGATCAAGTCAAAGTGCAGTGGGACAGTGACAGTCCTAGATTTACGATTTGGGAGGACGCAACTCAGATGCGTCATAGATTTCTACATTTATTCTGAACTTCGGGACGAAGTTCTAAATAAGTAGGGGTGTATGTAGTGCCCCTAGACTACTGTAGACATTGAGAGCACCTATTGAGTGACCCGACTGTTTGAAACAATAATAAAATAATAGACTACTGTAGACATTGAGAGCACCTGTTGAGTGACCCGCCTGTTTGAAACATTAATAAAATAACCCTATGATTTTATTTTGAGTATATTTATGATTACGATTGATTGATATATGTGTATTTGGGTAGTTATTGTGAATGGACAATTTCATGTTGTTTAATGATTAACTTTGATATGAATGATGCTTAACGACTAGCTGTTCAATTGATTATGTGATTAGACGAATGAGTAATGATTGAGTAAATTATAGATGCTTAATGAAGCAGTAGATTTATAAATCAAATTGTGATTATTGAGGACAGTGCTACTAATTTACGTTTGTGAGAATAGTGTGTAGCGACAGGTGAAACGGTTCACCGACGGACACACAAAGGAATATGAAGGGTCGTAGAGTATGGGTAAATCACACACAGGGAGAGCGACGACGATGTCGACTTCCGACGGAATACCACACTTGAGCAGATAAGCACTGATCCGCTTGCTCAAGAGGAAAGCTTGAGGGCGTACGAGGTGGGCCACGACGGAGCTGGTCACGTATGAGTTGGGGGGCGCGCAGTGAGAACGGACTCACTCCTCAACGCCATTAGTCCCTAATAGCATGTAGACGGAGGATGGAAGGTAACGGCTCCTGAAATCCCTACATGAAGTTCCCGCAAGTCAAAACGGAAGGATGACGATAGAAGGGCCCGACGGTGCGGTACCCTGCTGAGAACGGAAAGAGTGGACACAAGGACCCAACGATGTGGTACCTTGCCGAGGAATGGAAACTATGGATGACTGGACCCGATGGAGTGGTGCCATGTCGGGGAAATTAAATTAAGAAACAAAGAGGGCCAATGGTGTGGCACCAGAGTCCTAGTAAAAGTTGACTGCTAAACTTAACTGCATTGAAATGTATAAGTTTGCACCTAGAACATTACTTAGAAATGTATTTGAGTACTTTAGGCATTTGCACATAAATGATTACTTTGGCATTTAAATAATATTAAGTGTTATTTAGGCATTTGCACATGAAAGGATACTTCTGATTATTTAAAAATATTATAAAGATTTATTTAGGAGCAAAATGGAATCCTAGGCATGGACACCTAGTCAACTCCACCTACACCACAAATCTAGGAGTTAAGTGAAATATCTAGGGGACAAACTTGAGCAAACTTAGGGATGTTGGTGCATCTCCTAGAGAAACTGACACATGGATGGGTGAGTTTTATTAATTTATTAATTTAATAAAATGAATATTTTTGCATGAAGCGACATGTGTCGCATGAGATTTTCCTTTATAAGGAAGACATTGGGAATGGGTAAAGGACCCAGACCCTAGATGACTATCATAATTTCGAGTTACCTCATGACTTGTTGCTATTGAGGGTTTGGCTGGAAATCTTGGTGGGGGGGAAACCCAAGCTGGGTTTCTAGATTATTGTGTGTGAGCTCTACGACCCAAAGCTCGGGGGAGGCCATGCGACTGAAAGCATGAGCCTATGGTTGGGTGGAAAAGCTAATGGTTGCTTCGCCTATGGTTAAACGAGCTTTGCTGGAGGGATCCTACGGAAGACGCGGACGGAAGTGGACAAGATGGTATCAGAGACAGGTTATGGTTTGTTATAATTTGCATAAGTTATTCATTTATTTAGTTTATTTATCTAGTCATTATGTTTTCTAATCTCTTTAGTATCAAGTGGTTGAGTTTCAGGTTAAGCATGAAGGACCCTACAGGAGGGGCCCTACAATGCCTTTCTAATTCTGTCGTGTAAGTCGGAGTCCGTCCGACTTTCAGTTACCTCATATAACATATGAGCTCGTCGACTTAGGGCGTCGACGATCTTGTTTTCTTTCACCTTGATGTGTTTTAGTTCAAAGTGATACCCACTAAGAAAGGCTAACCACCTAGCCTGTCTAGCGTTTAGGTCTGGTTGGTCAAATAGATACTTTAGACTCATGTTGTCCGTTTTTAGTAGGAATTTCATACCCACGAGGTAATGTCTCCACATCTTTAGAGCGTGGATAATGGCGGCCAATTCGAGGTCATGAGTAGGATAGTTTTTCTCATGTTCCTTTAGCTTTCTTGACTCGTAGCAGATGGCAAAGTCATCTTGCATAAGGACTCCACCGAGTCCTTCCTTGCTTGCATCGGTACAAACTACGAAGTCCCCATTGGGATAGGCAATTCGTAGTATTGGTGCGCTAATCAGAAGTTGTTTTAACTTCTGAAAACTTTCTTCGCACTTGTATGTCTAGATGAACTTACTGGTTTTCTTCTGTAATGCGGTCATGGGGCAAGCAATCCGGGAGAAGTTCTCAATGAACTTTCGATAATAATCGGCTAAACCTAGGAATGATCGTATGTCGAAGACACAGGTGGGTGTGGGCCATTCTTCGATAGCTTTGATATTTTCGGGATCAACTGCTATTCCCTTCTCGGAGATGATGTGCCCTAAGTACTGTATCTGAGGTCTATAGAAATCACACTTGCTGAATTTTGCGTACAACTGATGTTCTCGTAATATCCATAGGACTATTCGGAGGTGTTCCTCATGTTCTTCTTCATTCTTGGAATAGATCAGGATATCGTCTATGAATACCAATACAAACTTGTCGAGGTACTTGCTGAAAACATTGTTCATCATGCACATGAAGTTTGCGGGTGCATTAGTCAGATCGAAAGGCATTACTACAAATTCGTAGTGGCTGTATCGAGTGCAAAACGCGGTCTTACTGATGTGCTCATCACGGATCCTCACCTGGTGATATCCGGATCGCAGGTCGATCTTCGAGAAGATCTTTGCTCCTTCGACTTGGTCAAACAAGTCATCAATCCTAGGGAGTGGATAACGGTTCTTGATGGTTAACTCTTTGAGTTGGCGGTAATCGATGCACATACGCATCGTGCCGTCCTTCTTTTTAACAAAGAGGATTGGTGCTCCCCAGGGAGACACACTCGGTCGAATGTAACCCTTATCTATTAGTTCTTATAACTGTATTTTGAGCTCTACCAGTTCGGGTGTACTCATACGGTACAGAATCCTAGAGACAGGTACGGATCCGGGGGTTAGTTCTATGGAAAAGTCTAAGTCCCGCTTGGGTGGTAACCTTGGTATCTCTTCGGGAAATACGTCTCTGAATTCTACTAGTATCGGGAAATCCTCGATCTTTTGATCTCTATTTGCTTTTACAGATTGAAGGTGGATTGCAAACAGTTTGCAACCCTTTCTTAAGCATTTCTTTGCTTGTAATGCAGATATCTGTCGGACTGATACTTCCTTAGGTATACCCTGGATGGTTCTTTGGTTTCCTTGACTATCGGTGCCTAGGATCGACTTATTTAAGCAATCCAACAAGGCATGATGTCCTTCCAACCAATCCATGCCTATTATTACATCATAAGATCCTAGCGGTAAGATGTTCAAATCTATCTTAGTTAAAAAGCTGTTGAAATCTATCTCACAACTCTTAACTAGTTCGGAGACCTTCCGTTTGGTACCGATGGCTAATTGTTCCAGCCATGGTGCTTTGTGACTCTCTCGATTTAATTTGCAAGACTCTACTATTCTAGGAGAGATGTAGCTCTGGCAAGCACCGGGGTCTATTAAAAATGAAATGATATTGTTAGATATATTACCCTCAATTTCTACCTTGGTGGCTTGATGATCTGCCTGGCAGCCATCAAGGGCGGCATAAATCCTAGGTGTCTTTGCCATGTCTCCCACTGTAGGCTTTGCTCGGATGTTGTGTAAAGTCCCATCTGTTATGTTGGGGCAGTCTCTGTAGTAATGTGGTCTCTAGCATTTTCAACAAGAAACAGTTGGTGGGGCTGTCTTCGCCCCTTTGTTGAAGGCTGGCCTGTTGGCTGGTGGTGGGGGTGCATTAGGTCGAGCTTGAGGTTGGTTGAAACCTCTGTTGGGTGGGAAACTATTGTTATGTTTCTGAAAAGGTGGGGGTTTAAAACCCGGTCTGCGGTTGTCTGAGAAGGTCCTGAATCTATCCCTATTTTTGTTGATGTTGTCGTTTCTTGGCTGTCCGTGCTCATAGCATAACCTGGCTTTATGTAGGGTTATGTCAAGAGTTTTGGGAATGTCGAATTCTATTTTCTCTCTAAAGTTTGGTGGCATCCCACCCAAGAACTCCTGGATTTTCACCTTCTCGTCCTTAATATAAGGCACATAGTGCAGCAAGTCTAAGAACCGATTTATGAAAGCTTCCATAGTCAAGGAACCCATTTTCAGCTCATGAAATTCTTTTATCTTCTTGTCGAAGAATCTTTCAGACATGTATTTGTCTTGAAAGATTCTGCTGAAAGTGTCCCCGTTTATGTCTCGCAGCTCTTGTCCCTTAATGTGTTTTAGGTCCCGTCACCATCTGGCAACCTTTCCATTTAGGTTGTATATGGCTAGTCGGGCTTGCATCTAACTAGAGTAATTATGAACCTTAAAGTATTTGTTCATTCCTAACAACCACTCTTCAACCTTTTCTCCTGAGTTAACTTCACCGTCATAAGTTGGGGCCCTTATCTTTCTGAAATCCCCTTGTAAGCTGTCATCATTCTTCCTCCTTTTCTTGCAAGGAGGTGGAGATCCATTGTCATGGGAAGAGCTCTTACAGTCCTCTTCCAATGGTTCTGATTTATGTTCTGCTTGATCTCCTATTTTGTAACTGGCTGCCTTCTTTGTGTTAAGGGAATTGACAGAGAACGTAGGATGTTCAGGGGGTTTTTCCCCTGTTAGGATTTGGAGTAAGGCTTCATTTATAGCCCGCTGTTCTCTTCTTTCTTGCATATTTTCATCCCCGAAACTCTGGAATTCTGCCTGTAGCTGCTGCATGGATTTCTCCAAATTTGAGTTGAGCTCCACCACGATTTCTTGCTCTCGTGGTGGGGAATTTAGGTTGCCTCGTATACTGCTGCCTTGTTCTGCACTCATTTATCTGCTACTATTTGTACCTGAAATTTATATATGTATCTATTGATGGAAAACAATGTGTTAGTTAATTCTTTTCGTAAAAACATAATACAATAATTTAAACACTTTCCTGTTTCTGCAGCTGTGTTTGGTAGTGAGCCCAATAGGTCACTTAGTGTTTGTAACTTGCTCTGATACCACTTGTAATGTCCCAAAAATAGCAAAAATTTAAAATTTTCGCTGTCTGCAATAAATGTTAGCTTATAATGACAAACTGCATACTTTAGATTTAATGTGGTCAAACATTGCTACTTGTACGAACAATGTAAGCCAATTTCCTATGTATTACATGGTCTCTGTTATGTACTGTTTTTGAGTTGCGGAAACGGTGTGGAAAACAAAAACATGCTATGAAGTCATATTACCATTGTAATTATAACTACTGGTTTTAAATAACACTCATTATTGTTTTAAGAACTATATGGTCTAAATTGTGATGTCTAATGTCGCCTTCAGGTGATAGACTTTTGTGATGTCGGTATGTGATTCAATATGGTGGTACGATTCTGCTCCAGGAGAGGTAATTACATACCTCGGCAGGGTTGCTGAGAGGTATGGGTGAAAGTTGTGGTGGTCGGACTTACTTAGCAACATGCTAACGTTAAAACGTACTCCTATGTTTGCAGGTCTATTCTATCTGAGAGTACTATCTCTAAGTAGTTGGTGCACATGTTACTACTGGTCCTGTCTCACGAGGATAATGATAATTTTGCATAACATGAGGATCCCATTACCATGGGGGTTTATACATAAAGGCCTCCCTATTGTAAGGTGTACAACTAGGAGTTTAAGGTACTTTGAATGAAACATGGGGTGGGTCATAGTCTTACTATATATTTTGTACAAAAATCAAGCGTGTTGAGTTTTAAAACAAGTGGGGATTACACCCACGAATCCACTATAGACTTTGTAATTAAATCGAACCTCCACTATGAAGAGACTGGTATATTCTTAAATGCGCTTTTAATGAGTAACAACCTGTCTCACGAGGGTTTGGATAATGATTTGGGGTTTGCTATCACTGTCCCTCGTAGTCGACCTTCTCCATCTCTGGCTTTGCTCTTCATTGTATGGTGGCTGCGTTGTATACTGACCCGAGCCATGCTTGTGGTCAGTACCCTTGGTAGATATTGAAGTGGACTATGGTGTAAGACGTTCCTACTTCTTACAGGTAAGGAACGAATGGTTCCTCATTGATTTTGACATTTTCATCTTTCTGTATCGATATTTGACTAACTATTAAACTTGTTGCAAAATGACAGGTGATAAAGCTCTGGTCAGGGAGCTACGATGGTTCATGGCGACATGGCTAGGGTAATGGTAAGTATGACTTACCCACTTGGGCTCTGCCTCTCGCACCTCTGGTGTTGGTATGTATGTGTTTATCCTGGTCTAGTATGGAGGCTTTCGTAACCCTTGGGCTTACTAAACCATCTTTGGGAGTCGTTGTATGTCATTTGGCTAGCCCCGAAAGAATGGGGTTCTCGTTGTAATTTTTTTTTGGGGGGAGAGTAACAGAACTTGTTTTAGTAACTGGGTCTTACTGGCCATTTGATTCTGCGAAATTTGTAAAAGAATGAAATGCTATTTTGTCTCGGTACGACTCCTATACAGTTACAGGGTTCCAATGAGACATTTCAGATTTCTTTGTTTTAAATCTAAGGCTCTAAGCCGAATCTTACTGATGCTTCTAATATGGGTTCTTGGGTATTTTGGGAATTCTGTTTGTAAGGCACTCATTCAATGATAACAGGTTTCAGCGCCTTTAGTTTGGAACTATGACTGTGATTTATGTATAAATTACATTTTGCATTTGTTACTGTATTGGAATATTTGCTAGGATATTTACTGTGTAAATAAAGTATTGTTTGTATAGGATATAAATGATGATGTTCTACGCCTCTGTCTCTTGTACTGGGGTCAGCATACTTCGCTTATCTTACTAATGGCATGAATATAAGGGTTGCTTATATGGGGGGGGTTTCCAAGTTGTATTCAGCGTTTTTATTTCTCCACTATTGATGACCACGACCCTTGTAGGGAATTCCTACCAGTTTTGGGGTGTGAGATAGTCATGGCATTTGACCCTTGATCTCTGTTTTCGTTTATGCATCTGCGTTTGTGACTTTCTGGCATTTCTAAACACTATCAAGTTATAATGTGTAATTGTTAGGGTTAAATCGTGTTTGGGTAGAGTATCGGTCTGTGAAATGTTAAAACTCTAAGCCTCCTTGCAGAACTAGATGATGGTAGTAGCGATGGAAGAGTATGATATATGCTTGTGTTTGGAAAAGAGAAATGTATAAAAGAAAACCATGATTCCCGTCCTTCCTATTGTCATCATTTAAAAACAATTGTAGTGTGTGTGAATTCGTGTATCTTTTCAAGAAGCGAGATAGATAGAAAAGAAATCATACGATGAATGATACTGTGTTTTTCTTACTTCAGATTTGGTATTGTCAAGTATTCGAAATGTCTGACTAAAGATTTATGTTTAAAACAAAATTGGATCTCAGTATCTAAAATGTCTAGATGAAGATTAAAACTAGAGTTTAAGATGAGAGAAAATAAATACAAAAGATTTTGGTTGAATTAAATCAACGATTCTTATATTAGTAAAGCAATATCATGACTAGCAAAGACTAGCTCGCTAGTCCTGTTAGGAATGCCATTTGGCTTTGGAAATCTTGTTTTAAAACAGAAATTGAGAACAATACTAATTTAAAACTTCATTCCTAAACAATAATGTATAAATTATAAGAGGGTTTTACACAGATTTCATACCTGTTGAGTCCTGTAGTTTGTTCCAGCTGTTAATGTCTTGCTGATCCCTTTAGCTTGTTTCTGCTAGTAATGACCTGCACACTCAGCTAATAATTAATGAAAAACCTCTTGAGCTCTTAACTGACCTAAGAATTTATCTTGGATTGGATGACTTTGGGACTACCACGTTCCTCCCAACCATGATTCTACAACCGTTCCTGGTTTAGTATGAATCCCCCCGAGTTGGTTCTGACATGCAAACTGAGAAGTAGAGGCTCTAGGTGTGTAGCTGGTTCAGATCTTAGAAATCTATGGGAAAAGTTCACTTTCTTTAGCAGAGAGGAGTTCTTAGTATAATAATACTCCAAGAAAAAAGATCCGCCAAACTTTGGGGTGTGTCCTCCTTAAGTAGGACAAATCTTGAATTATGACTGTTGGGAATTACTGGTTTCTTTAAAATAATTTAATTTATAAAAACATAATTTGTTTATTTAACTACTAGTTATTTTGGAAACTAGGAAGTCTCAACCTGTTTGATTAAAGTGTTTTTAATCTTTTAGATATTTTTAATAATAATAATAATACACAATTTACAATACCATCTAAATATTAATAAATAATATTTAGTAGGTGGCAACCCACTTATGCATAAATATATATTTATAAAGTGTAAACATTTATAAAAGAATATATATATAATAATTGACCAATATATATGTATATTCTTTATTGAAGCTCCTAATAATAATACTACTTTGGGGTCCTTAGCATTTTGTTTCACAAGATGCTTCTTTTAGTTCTTTTTAAGGGAAGGGTCCACTTCTTTGGACGGTTTCGGTAAGCTGGTAAAGGCACCTCTAGTCTCTCCCTCGTTTTAACATGGTAGTTCCCACAGTAGATGAAGATAATAAGATTTATTTAATCAAGTCGAAATAGTTGTGATAAGATATGCAAGTGCTATTCAGAGTCCTCTTTGACTCAACACTTGATAAGTAGTAACCCTGAGTGCTCTTCAGAGCCTTTCAACTCAACACTCTCACATGGGCGTTACGCTAGTGCAATTCCAGAGCCTCTGCTCAACACTAGAGCTAGAATGTGGTTGTGAGGCACATCTACGCTAATTACATGTCCTCGGATACGGCAATCATTTCTTTCAAGCTTGGAGTGCTCCAGGGCTCATGACCAACACTCAACGTACATCGGGGCTTAGGCCCAGTACAAAATAGAATTCTAAATACATCGGGGCTTAGGCCCCATATATAGGTCTTTTGTGTGTTCATGAGTCCACGCTCAACACACTAACTAATCAACCATGTAAATCATGCTCTGCACAATATAATGTAACAAAAGAGAAAATCTCAGTATATCATAATTTTGTAATCACTTCTCGAAATACAAGATAGTTTATTCATTCGGCTTTCTTGCCCCGCATATATTCAATAATGACACAAATCAGGGTCCATGCCTAATACATCACTCATACGGAAATAAATCAAAACATATAAAAGCTATGTCAAACATAATAAATCACATATACTGGGGCTATGACCCGACATGACATCATCATCATAGTTAGTCAAAAAGTTAGGATATAACATTGTGGCACTCCACATTTAATGTTTACATGGCTAGCTTCCAACCATATCTCCACATAAGCATATATATATCCAATATACTAGCACATCGCGACAACAAAGTATCATTTTTCACAACAACTTTCAATATTTCCAAGATGTAGCCCCTCTTCTTCTTGACAAATTAACACTCGCTGGGAAAAATCCATATGGTGGAACTGCCATTACCGACTGTGGAAGGAATTCCTCCCAGGATCGAGTGAATGGTCGACACTTTTCCCTACATATGGCCTCTCATACTGTGGGCAGTGGAGCTCTTAGAGGAACCCTTTGAAATCCAATAGCGCCACCTCGCTCCGGATGTTGTAGTTATAATCTTGGTTAAATACTGAACTCCTCGAGTGGCAACCAGGTTTGTTATACATATTGTGTTTTTCCTCACCTTCCACACAACGTATTCGCAAACCCCAACGTATTCGGTATACCTACTGTGTGAGAAAACATGTTCACAAGACCGCGAATTTCTTCAAGAGGCCATTGAAGTGAAGGTAGTCGCGTAGGATTTATATTCTCTATGCAGATGCAATGGAGGATGTAATTGCATTGGAGGGAGACTTCCTCGACACAAAAGAACCACATGAATAAGTTATCTCATGTCGAACACGGTTTTTTATGGAAAAACTGCATGGTGGCTTTTGATATGCCAGAGGGACGACGAAGGTTGTACAATGTTTTTGAAACTAGCCCTAAGAGAAAAACGCCTATCGACGTAAATATAAAAAAATAAAAATAATATATTATAGATGTTATATTAAAAAAGTAAGAAAAATAAAAAAGCAAAAACATTTTTTTAATTACATGAACAAGCATGAACCATAGTAGTTATATTAACATAATATAAAAACTAACTCAATTTTTTATTAAATATTAAAAATTATTCTTCATAAACGAAGGTTTCCTTTGATTTTATCTTTAATGAGGACTGGAGTGGACTATTCGATTTATTCATTCCAGGACATGGGGAAACCTTAGCATGTAATACATTAGAGGTTACCTACAGGTTTGAACCTGTGTTTTCAAATGTTGAATGAGTTCCAACCGGTTCCTTTTCCCGTAAAGTGTATAATATTGTACAAATATATGGAGTCAGGCTTTGAAACAATAAATCCATCCAACCAATTCTATAACTGCAAGTTGTTCACCCTTATCCTCCCTAACCTTAGCTGTGTTTCTCAACAAGTATAAAAATTATGACAAAATCCACCACGACGATCACATAGATTCCAATCACTAGCCAAATCCATGGAAGATATGCTTTGATTTTCTCTTAATCTCTTAGACTAGTAACTCTAGTTAAATTAGATAAGAAACTTGTTGATTCTTCGGTCAACCCAACAACGAACGTGCATATCTATGATCATGTATCTGTCAATTACAGGATGGATCCATGGCATTTAATGATTTCCAGTTGTAAAATCATATTTTCGTTCAATGAGTGGTTCGCATTTAATTTAATATTAACTATTGTGGTTGCGGTCTAACAAGAGACCAACTTGACTGACTTTTGTGGTGTAGTTAATGCTAAGAAATGGTTCATTGTGTAAGGTGGTTCTCCGCATACTTTTTAATTACCTCATTGGATCACTCCTTTGAATTTGGTTAAGGTCATTGATACCACCATTAAACCAATGTACAAACGGGCACATTGTAATTAACTCACTCCCTCGAAGTTGGATAAGGCGATCTCAGCATTAAACCAATGTACAAAAGCTGATGACATGGTGCCACCCCCTCTTGGGGCACAAAATTAAAAAAAGACTTCATCATTCTACAACCAATTACATTTTAGATAATTTAATTCTGGTTCATTAGTGAGCAGCCATTGGGATTAGAAGATTGTCTGAAAAACTAATAAAAAGAGAAATAAAGACAGTAGCGTACAAGATTCCCCAAAGCAGATGCGCCAGTAGAGGAGATTTCCCTGATACATATGTTCTAGTAGCGCGGGTATAACAAATAATATATGCACTAGAGGAGAGTAAATTACCGCGCAGAAGAAAAGAGGAAATTATGCGTAGTAGCACGACTGTCGAAGAAAATTCCGTGCGGGTAGCGTGCTCAAGGAACATGGATCCATGCGACTGTGTAAATAGAAATTACAACACAAAGGATGTTGAATTCCGGGAATGAAAGATATGGACATATTATCCTGCAAAAGACAAGCACCCATAATTATCTATTTAGCAAATAACAACCTAGTTAAAGAGAAATGAACTAAAATGAAGTGGAGTTGCCATAATAATGTTATGGGAAAACTTGCACAAAGGTGTGCAACACTTCCCACGTTGGGGGAAAGCCTTTACAAATTAGGATGTTAGAGATTTAAAGAATGTGATAATTAGAAATGGGTAATAAGAAGTTACAAATTGAGTTAATAATAAAAGAAATATAAGGAAAGGATAAAGTATGAACCATTTGTTTTATTGTATTTTAAAAGATAAAAATTAAATTAAATTATATTTTATTTTCATTTCGAATGAGAATGAGAGTTGAACTTGTTTGGAATTTGGAGCATAATGTTAGTGCTATACATCTATGGATACTTGCATTATCGGTATATATCCATTTGATCAAAGGGGTAGTTCATGTTATACACTTATGGATCATTACTTCCACTCCATGTTTCAAGATGGAAGAGGTTCTAATACAAGAGTCGAGCTTCTGTCTTTTTGGGGGTTGCTGTGTTTCACCAGGTCGCTGGGCGTTGACACTATTCATATTTTCGGCGACTCTCGTTGCATTATTGACTGGGATTGTGGTCTGGCGGTTTTGAGCCCATTAGTGTTGCAGCAATGGAGTTAGAGAAATTGTGATTTGATTACGTCCTTTTCTACTTTGCTATTATCTCTTTTAAGCATATCTTCCGTTGTTTTAACATGGTGGTTGGCGGGTTATCCGAGCTGGCATTGGGCGAAAAATCTCAGTCATTGTTGATTAAGGAATTCAGAGGTATTTCGGAGGTTAGCGAAAGGTATATGGATTTAGATCAGCTGTAATATCACTGAATGTACCTGTTTGGACTGTTTTTAGCACTGTTGAGAGTGATTTTCCTTTGGTGTTTGTTACTTTTCTAATGGAGCACCGCTCAGAGGAGGTAGTCTTTTTTTGTATACTTGTTTTATGCACAGATACGTATTCATACTTATGGGGTTTGTTTCTTCCCGTGCTGAGCATCGCTCAGAGGATAATTTTTTTTGTATATCTGTTTTGTGGAAGGTTATGTGAGAAGTCCACTCGCTTCTCATTTGAATGTAAGACTATGTTTGATACATGTTTTTTTTGTTTTATTTAATAAAATGATGTTTTTTTTGTGGTGAAAAAAAATACACTTATGGATACAAACACTATTGGGTTTTGGATCTTAGAGCTTAGTGTTAGTGTTCAATATATATATATTCAAAATTAACGTTGGAGCTTAGAGCTTGCGATTTGCAGGCAAGGAAGGACGAACGAATCTGCAATGGAAATTAACGTTGGGAAACCGTGACAGAATTGCTTATGAAGGTTTGCAGTACAATTGCAATATTTTCATGTAGCTAGCAAAACATTTCAATGTCAAGAAAAGCCGTATTCTTTTTGAATAAATTTATATTATTGTTGTACAATGTTTGAGGATTGATAAGATAAGGATTTAAAAATTTGGTTTAAATTTACATATATATGGTCAAGATCTGAGATATTAACTTATACAAGGTATCCTTTATGAGTTCTTTAGTTGCTATTTTCGATTAGTCGAGCATCTTCAGAAAGTGGAAGCATTAATTTAAGTTCTGTCTTTATTTACACTTGCTGGTAGTCTATCAAACAAAGTTACAACTTAAATTTTCAGTTTGAATCTAAATAGGTATGGACCTACATATTTTGCTAATTTTTTTACTAAGCAACTATAATTTGATTTCTTCAAGAGTTCAAAGAGTCAACTTGTATGTGATAATATTTCTTGTAGTGTCTTCTAAAAAAATCTTTTTACTAAACAACCTTCAATTTGTTTTATTGGAGAGTTCAACTTATATGTGATAATATTTCCTTTGGTTTCATACGCCTGGTATAAAAAAAATAAATCCTAATGTACTACTATTAACTTCACTTTTTAAACACTTTATTATTTTTATTATTTATTGAAATGTATTATTAAAAATTTCATTTCTATTTATTATTATTATTATTATTATTATTGAAATGTACTACTATTAAATTTCACTATAAAGCATGATCTTATATATATTATACTTCATTTTTAAAGATTCTATTATTATTATTATTATTATTACTGAAGTTAATTTTCTCAAAGATTGTGATAGAAGTTCAACTTCACTTTTTAAGGATTTTTATTATATTACTATTGAAGTTTTTCTCAAGGATTGTGATAGAAGTTCATTTTTGAAGGATTGCGATAACATTTCAGGATACAAAATGTTTAAAGACAAAGAATTCAATATTATTGTGTTATTGAACACTTGTAATTATTAAACTTTACTTCGTTATATGTTTTTAATATCACCCACTTATTAAAAGTAATAGAAAATCCTAGTGTACTTAATATGTAATGCACTATTATATAATTTGTTATATCTTTTGGTATTTTATGGGTGGAAAAAATTGAGCTATTGGTTTGTAGGGTCCATTTTATGGGTAGGTCCCACTTTGGTGATTTGGTGTCTAAAACATTGTGGAACTTGTTTTAGGCCTTAAACAACGACCATTTTGGGATCAAGACTTTGTGAAAGTAGCTTGTAGTCTCTTAACAATTTTACACATTGAGTGTCTTTCAACAATGCAAAAATCACCTCAATTGGAATTCGTATGCAGAAGTTATACTTTTCGCAAGTTGATCTATCATATTGACCACCATGGTATCAAGTGAATGCCACATTAGCTTCCATTACTCACGTGGATTTTCATGAAGATTCTATAGGGTGCACACTAACAGTAATTGGGGGTTGAAAAATGCAAAAATCCCATCAGTATTTGGGGTTGAGACTTGCAAAAACCCTAACCTTATGTCACTGTTAGTGTAAAACACTCAGTCACTTAGAAGATAATGGGTTCCATTCTTATTGTATTGTTTATTGTTCGATAGTTGAGCAAATAATTCGGAATAAGATATTGAAGCACTACATGATAATAGGTTTTCTGAATATTGTAAAATATGTTATGATGAATTGTTCCAATAAAATGAAGTTTACAAATCAATGCAAACTTCATACTATAAGCTGTGGAGTTTTAGTTGAATTCCACATTTTAAGGAATATTTTTTTGAACTTCACTTTTCGAGGAATTTTTAGTTAATAAAGTTATCTTTTCAAGGATTGGGATAACACGTGACTAAGAATAATGTTTAAAGGTTACGAATCTCATCATAGTTTGCGTTTTTGAGTGCTTGTGTGTTTTTTAGGACTATTTTTATTGAATTTCACTCATTTGAAATTTAGTGAAGTATAAAATGTGAATCTTTTATTATTGAGCTTTACTTTTCAAAGACATTCTATTATTATTGAAATTTACGTTTCAAAAGGATTATGTTAACATGGGACTATACACATAATGATCACCGACGGGGAAACCAATATGATATGTGTTTTTGAACTCTTCTACATACAAATATCAACTTGTTTTCTTCAAAATTTAAATGTGAATATATTATTGTTGCCTTAGTTTCATCCATTTTGTAGAAACAAAAAAGAGAATATACTTCTATGAAAATTCACACTATAAATTGTAAAATTTTTGATTGAACTCCATTTTTTAAGTTAGTGATAATGCGACTACAAACATAATGTTTAAAGGTGAATCCAATATTATTTTGAATTTTACACTTTTTCATCAATGCCTGTCCTCTCTCCCACATAAACAAATTTATCATCATCTAATTTATTATCTAGAACAACTGATCTACCCAATATACAGATTGATCAGTTTCACCAAACCCATTTTTCTGATCCAAATTGAGTCCCAGACTGTCTTTTTTAGATCCGGGGAATACAGATTCTGTGGAATTCACAACACCACGATCCAAGAAGAAAAGAGTGTCTGCTAATGATCCAGAGAAATCATTTGTGGCTGAAGTTGAAGTTGGCGACATGAAGAATGCATTTGATGAGCCTGACATGGCACATCAAATTCACAACACCACTAGCTTCACATGTAACTTTAACCGTGCAGGAGGATTGCAGAGCAGAATCGCATTTGGGGTGACTTTGAAAACTCTATCTCCACATTCCCTGAAACTCGGTGGAATCCAATTCTTTCCAATCCTACCCATTCCAATCCATGTAGTGCATACATTACAATGGCCGCGCTAATGGAATATGCTCCAATGGTCTCCAAAACAATTCAAAATTTTAACAATTTGAAAACTATGCAAGCTCACAGATTTCTATCCATTATATGGAAGAAAGAATCCTTCAAACTCATTATAGGACATCCACTGTAAAAGGAATTTTGTGCCCCAGGATACGCTATTGAAGTTTATATAAACATGTGTTAAGTTGGCCATATGGTGCTCATCCAAATGGTATGTTGAAGCAAACCAAAAGCATGACTTGGTCATTTGTTTTGGAGATGGAAAGCTTAGAGGACCTGACAATCATGCATTTGTCACTGGTGATTATGTCTCCCGTAAGTAGTACTAAGAATGCAGGTACATAACTCCTCTGAGAATGTAGGTCTTACAACTGATCTTCGGGAATAGTTACCTTTGTTAACCCCAGTTTCCATCCTTATAAATATCCTCTTCCCTTTGAGAATAAAGAGTTGAACCACCTCGATCAGGGTAGTCGAGAAGTTATTGAATGAATAGTGGACCTATTAGACTCAGCCAGGCCTGTCTCCCTTGTACCTCACGTTCGAAATTCCCATTAATAGACCAACAAAAATCGAAAAGTTTCCTCTCTTTTTTTATAGTGTATATTACTTTGTCTCTATAGCATGCAGTTGGATTCTGATACATGCTATAGTGGGAAATAAACAAATTTGATTGCTTATTGGGAAATAGATTAATAACCTTTCTTCTCCATGTGTAAAAGTGGTCCAACATCAACGCTATCCTCTTGACAGAATTACTTATGAAGGTTTGCAGTACAGTTGCAATATTTTCATGTAGCTAGCAAAACATTTCAACGTCGAGAAAAGCCGTACTCTTTTTGAATAAATTGATAAGATTGTTGTACAATGTTTGAGGATTAAGAAGGTAAGGATTTCAAAATTTGGTTTAAATTTACATATATATGGTCAAGATCTGAGATATTAACTTATACAGGGTATCCTTTATGAGTTCTTTAGTTGCTATTTTCGAGTAGTCGAGCATCTTCAGAAAGTGGAAGCATTAATTTAAGTTCCGTTTTTATTTACACTTCCTGGAATTCAGAGGCATTTCGGAGGTTAGCAAAACGTATATGGATTTAGATCAGCAATAATATCACTGAATGTACTGTTGAGAGTGCTTTTCCTTTGGTGTTTTGTACCTACCACTTAGAGGAGGTAGTCTTTTTGTGTATACTTGTTTTATGCACAGATGCGTGTTCATACTTATGGGGTTTGTTTCTTCCTGTGCTGAGCATCGCTCAGAGGATAAATTTTTTTGTATATATGTTTTGTGGAAGGTTATATGAGAAGTCCACTCGCTTCTCATTTGAATGTAAGACTATGTTTGATACATCTTTTTTTTTTTTTAATAAAAGGATGTTTTTTTCGTGGTGAAAAAAATACACTTATGTATACAAACACTATTGGGTTTTGGATCTTAGAGCTTAGTGTTAGTGTTCAATATATATATATTCAAAAGCCAATTCGTTGAATTTTTTATTAAGTTTATAACCATTTCCAAAAGATAATGTTTTCGATTTTTTTCATTCTTAATTTATCTCCGATTCAATTGTAAGAGATTCAAACATCATTGTTATTCTTACATGATAAATTTTTTAAAGCTCTTTATATATATATATATATATATTTTAAAAGCTTTAATTTTTTTTATTATCATGTAACAATAATAATGATAGATCTTTGTTATTAATTTTTTATATAAGATTTGAAATTAAATCTAATGTTTAATTTTTTTTAAATTTAAAATGATATCTCTAAAAAAATTGACTCTTTAAATAAATTTTTGTTTAAAATTATACACATATTAATAAGATATAATAATGTTAGATAATGTTTTTAGTTTACTTTATTTATATTAATTATTATTTTTTTTTTCAAATTTTAATATAAAAAATCACATTTTTCTCTGTTTTTGTTTTTTAATCAAACTTTTCTTACTTTCCAATCTAGGTATTAGTAATTTTATAGCTTTCCAATCTAGGTATTAGTAATACTGTTGGATTAAAATGTATTAGTATTAGATAATGTTTTTCAGTATTAGTAATAGTGTTAGATTAAAATGTATTAGTATTAGATAATGCTTTTTAGTTTATTTTATTTATATTTGTGATTATATGTTTTTTCAAATTTCAATATAAAATATCACATGTTTCTTTGCTTTTGTTCTCCATCACAATTTTCTTGCTTTACAATCTAGGTATCATCTGTAGGATTGACAAATCAAACATTGAATAGTAACATCATATCCTAGGGTGTTATGTAATAGTAACATCATATCCTAGAGTCCAATCATACTTGAGTGAGGAGAGTCATAACCAACCCTCCCAATCACCCAATTTACAACTCGTCAACAATTTGTTTAACGTTCGATTGAGGCAAATGAATGAGGTGATGTTGGTAACGAGGCGTGCCACATTTTTACCTTTCGTCATTTGTTGTACATGAATTACCATGTGTTTATCCTTTCAAAATCGAAGCAGAGCATAAATTTTTATAAAATCTTGAAATATTGACAAACAAAGGCCGGTGCCATCAATTCACTGTCGCTTCAAAGATATGGACGTCGCATCGCATCGTCCTCACCTGATGCCGATCAAACAAAATTCTCTCTCACAATAATAAAAGTTAACAGATAATGACAGATCCACAACTGTTTAACACAAACAAATGACTGCCATTGTCAAGGGGCATTGGAATGACCAGTGTTATCGAATCTCAGAAAATATCCGCGATTCGTAGGCAAGGATAGACGGCCGAATCTGCAATGGAAATTAACATTGGGAATCTGTGACAGAATTGCTTATGAAGATTTGCAGTACAATTGCAATATTTTAATGTAGCTAGCAAAACATTTCAACGTCAAGAAAAGCCATACTCTTTTTGAATAAATTCATAAGATTGTTGTACAATGTTTGAGGATTGATAAGCTAAGGATTTCAAAATTTTGGTTTAAATTTAGATATATAGGGTCTAGATCTGATATATTAACTTATACATGGTATCCTTTATGAGTTATTTAGTTTCTATTTTCAAGAAGTTGAGCATCTTCAAAAAGTGGAAGCATTAATTTAAGTTCCGCCTTTATTTACACTTGCTGGTAGTCTATCAAACAAAGTTACAACTTAAATTTTCACTTTGGAATCTTACTAGGTATGGACGTGCATATTTTGATAATTGTTTTACTAAGCAACTATAATTTGTTTTCTTCAAGAGTTCAAAGAGTCAACTTGTATGTGATAATATTTCCTGTAGTGTATTCTAAAAAAATCTTTTTACTAAACAACCTTCAATTTGTTTTATTGGAGAGTTCAACTTATATGTGATAATATTGCCTTCAGTTTCATATGCGTGGTATAAACAAAAAAATCCTAATGTACTACTATTAACTTCACTTTTTAAAGGCTTTATTATTTTTATTATTTTATTGAAATGTATTATTAAAAATTTCATTTCTATTTATTATTATTATTATTATTGAAATGTTATACTATTAAATTTCACTATAAAGCATGATATTATATATATATTAAACTTCATTTTTTAAGATTCTATTATTATTATTATTATTATTATTGAAGTTGATTTTCTCAAGGATTGTGATAGAAGTTCAACTTCACTTTTTAAGGATTTCTATTATTATTATTATTGAAGTGTTTCTAAAGGATTGTGATAGAAGTTCATTTTTGAAGGATTGCGATAACATTTGAGGATACACAATGTTTAAAGGCAAAGAATTCAATATTATCGTGTTATTGAACACTTGTAATTATTAAACTTTACTTCGTTATATGTTTTTAATATCACCCATTTATTAAAAGTAATAGAAAATCCTAGTGTACTTAATATGTAATGCACTATTATATAATTTGTTATATCTTTTGGTATTTTATGGGTGGAAAAAATTGATCTATTGGTTTGTAGGATCCATTTTATGGGTAGGTCCTACTTTGGTGATTTGGTGTCTAAAACGTTGTGGAACTTGTTTTAGGCCTTAAACAACGACCATTTTGGGATCAAGACATTGTGAGCGTAGCTTGTAGTCTCTTAACAATTTTACACATTGAGAGTCTTTTAACAATGCAAAAACCACCTCAATTGGAATTCGTATGCAGAAGTTATACTTTTCGCAAGTTGATCTATCATATTGACCACCATGGTATTAAGTGGATGCCACATTAGCTTCCATTACTCACGTGGATTTTCATGAAGATTCTATAGGGTGCACACTAACAATAATTGGGGGTTTAAAAATGCAAAAACCCCATCAGTATTTGGGGTTGAGACTTGCAAAAACCCCATCAGTATTTGGGGTTGAGACTTGCAAAAACCCTAACCTTATGTCAATGTTAGTGTAAAACACTTGGCCACTTGGAAGAGAATGGGTTCCATTCTTATTGTATTGTTTATTGTTCGATAGTTAAGCAAAGAATTATGAATGAGATATTGAAGCACTACATGATAATAGGTTTTATGAATATTGGAAGATATGAACTATGACGAATTGTTATAGTAAAATGAAGTTTACAAATCCATGCGAACTTCATACTATAAATTGTGGAGTTTTAGTTGAATTCCACATTTTAAGGAATATTTTATTGAACTTCACTTTCCAAGAAAATTTAGTTAATAAAGTTATATTTTCAAGGATTGGGATAACACGTGACTAAGCATAATGTTTAAAGGTTACGAATCTCATAATAGTTTGAGTTTTTGAGTGCTTGTGTGTTTTTTAGGACTATTTTTATTGAATTTCACTCATTTGAACTTTAGTGAAGTATAAAATGTGAATATTTTATTATTGAGCTTTAATTTTCAAAGACATTCTATTATTATTGAACTTTACTTTTCAAAAGGTTTATGTTAACATGGGACTATACACATAATGATCAACGACGGGGAAACCAATATGATTTGTGTTTTTGAAACTCTTCTACATACAACTCTCAACCTATTTTCTTAAAAATTTCAATGTGAATATATTACTGTTGCCTTAGTTTCATCCATTTTGTATAAACAAAAAAGAGAATGTACTTCTATGAAACTTCACACAATAAATTGTAAAATTTTTGATTGAACTCCATTTTTTAAGGATTGTGATAATGTGACTACAAACATAATGTTTAAAGGTGAATCCAATATTATTTTGAATTACACTCTTTCATCAATGCCTGTCCTCTCTCCCATAGAAAAAAATTTATCATCATCTAATTTATTAGCTAGAACAACTGATCTACCCAATATACAGATTGATCAGTTTCACCAAACCCATTTTTCTGAGCCAAATTGAGTCTCGGACATTCTCTTTCAGAGCCAGGGAATACAGATTCTGTGGAATTCACAACGCCACGATCCAAGAAGAAAAGAGTGTCTGCTAATGATCCAGAGAAATCATTTGTGGCTGAAGTTGAAGTTGGCGACATGGAGAATGCATTTGATGATCCTGACATGGCACATCAAATTCACAACACCACTAGCTTCACATGTAACTTTAACCGTGCAGGAGGATTGCAGAGCAGAATCGCATTTGGGGTGACTTTGAAAACTCTATCTCCACATTTCCTGAAACCTGGTGGAATCCAATTCTTTCCAATCCTACTCATTCCAATCCACATAGTGCATACATTACAATGGTTTCGCTAATGGAATACGCTCCAATGGTCTCCAAAACCATTCAAAATTTTAACAATTTGAAAACTCCGCAAACTGACCGATTTCTATCGATTATATGGAAGAAAGAATACTTAAAACTCATTATAGGAGATCCACTGTAACAAGAATTTTGTGTCCCAGGATACGCTATTGAGGTTTATATAAACATGTGTTAAGTTGGTCGTATGGTGCTCATCCAAATGGTATGTTGAAGCAAACCAAAAACATGACTTGGTCATTCATTTTGGAAATGGAAAGCTCAAAGGACCTGACAATCATGCATTTGTCACTGGTGATTATGTATCCCACAAGTAGTATTAAGAATGCAGGTACATAACTCCTCTGAGCAGGCAGGTCGTACGATTGATCTTCGGGAATAGTTACCTTTGTTAACCTCGGTTTCCATCCTTACAAATATCCTCCTCCCTTTGAGAATCAAGAGTTGAACCACCTCAGTCAGGGCAGTGGAGAAGTTATTGACTGAATAGTGGACCTATTAGACTCAGCCAGGCATGTCTCCCTTGTACCTCACGTTCGAAGTTCCCATTAATAAACCAACAAAAATTGAAAAGTTTCCTCTCTTTGTTTATAGTGTATATTACTTTGTCTCTGTAGTATGGAGCTGGATTCTGATACATGCTATGGTGGGAAATAAACAAATTTGATTGGTTATTGGGAAATAGATTAATAACCTTTCTTCTCCATGTGTAAAAGTGGCCCAACATCAACGCTATCCTCGTGATAGAATTGCTTATGAAGGTTTGCAGTACAGTTGCAATATTTTCATGTAGCTAGCAAAACATTTCAACGTCAAGAAAAGTCGTACTCTTTTTGAATAAATTGATAAGATTGTTCTACAATGTTTGAGGATGGATAAGCTAAGGATTTCAAAATTTGGTTTAAATTTACATATATATGGTCAAGACCTGAGATATTAACTTATACAGGGTATCCTTTATGAGTTATTTAGTTGCTATTTTCGAGTAGTCGAGCATCTTTAGAAAGTGGAAGCATTAATTTAAGTTCCGTTTTTATTTACACTTGCTGGAATTCAGAGGCATTTCGGAGGTTAGCGAAAGTTATATGGATTTAGATCAGATGTAATATCACTGAATGTACCTGTTTGGACTATTTTTAGCACCGTGGAGAGTGCTTTTCCTTTGGTGTTTGTTCCTTTTCTAATGGAGCACCGCTCAGAGGAGGTAGTCTTTTTTTGTATACTTGTTTTATGCACAAAAACGTGTTCATACTTATGGGGTTTGTTTCTTCCCATGCTGAGCATTGCTCAAAGAAGAAATTTTTTTGTATATCTATTTTGTGGAAGGTTATATGAGAAGTCCACTCGCTTCTCATTTGAATGTAAGACTATGTTTGATACATCTTTTTTTATTTATTTAATAAAAGGATGTTTTTTTCGTGGTGAAAAAAATACACTTATGGATACAAATACTATTGGGTTTTGGATCTTAGAGCTTAGTGTTAGTGTTCATATATATATATATATATATTCAAAAGAGAAGTTCGTTGAATTTTTTATTTCCAAGTTTATAACCATTTCCAAAAGATAACGTTTTGGATTTTTGTCATTCTTAATTTATCTCCGATTCAAGTGTAAGAGATTCAAACATCATTGTTATTTTTACATGATAAATTTTTTAAAGCTCTTTATTTATATATATATATGTGTGTTAAAAGCTTTAATTTTCTTTTATCATGTAACAATAATAATGATAGATCTCTCTTATTAATTTTTATATAAGATTTGAAATTAAATCTGGGTAAGAAAACTTATAAATTTAATAATTCTTTTAATTTATATTGATTTTAAGACATAATGTTTAATTTTCTTAAAATTTAAAATGATAATCTCTAAAAAAAAAATTGACTCTTTAAATAAATTTTTGTTTTAAATTATAAACATATTAATAAGATATAATAGTGTTAGATAATGTTTTTAGTTTACTTTATTTATATTTATTATTATTATTTTTTTCAAATTTTAATATAAAAAATCACATTTTTCTTTGTTTTTGTTTTTTATCAAAATTTTCTTACTCTCCAATCTAGGTATTAGTAATTTTATAGCTTTCCAATCTACATATTAGTAATAGTGTTAGATTAAAATGTATTAGTATTAGATAATGTTTTTTAGTTTATTTTATTTACATTTGTGATTATATGTTTTTTCAAATTTCAATATAAAAGATCACATGTTTCTTTGCTTTTGTTCTCAATCACAATTTTCTTGCTTTACAATCTAGGTATCATCTGTAGGCTTGACAAATCAAACATTAAATAGTAACATCATATCCTAGGGTGTTATGTAATAGTAACATCATCTCCTAGAGTCCAATCACACCTGAGTGAGGAGAGTCATAACCAACCCTCCCAATCACCCAATTTACAAACCGTCAACAATTTGTTTAACGTTCGGTCGAGGCAAACGAATGAGGTGATGCTGGTATCAAGGCGTGCCATGTTTTTATCCTTTCGTCATTTGTTGTACATGAATTACCATGTGTTTATCCTTTCAAAATCGAAGCAGAGCATAAATTATTATAAAAGCTTGAAACATTGACGAACAAACGCCGACGCCATCTTTTCATAGCCGCTTCACATATATGGACGTCGCATCGCATCGTCCTCACCTGATGCCGATCAAACAAAATTCTCTCTCATAATAATTATAGTTAACAGATAATGACATATCCACAACCGTTTAACACAAACGAATGACCGCCATTTTCGAGGGGCATCTGAATGACCAGTGTTATCGAATCTTAGAAAATATCCGCGATGTAACATACCCAGAATCCCATACACTTTTAAAAGGAAATGGGGAGAATTTTTGTTTTGTTTTGAAAACCACATGCTATCAATATCCATACCATCATCCTTTCCACCTACCAGGGCGAATAACATATAGAAAATGAGATACATAGCTTTACTGCAATATGTAAAAGTCTTGCCAAACATAAATGCATGCAAACCAAGTTTCTCTTGATAACATAATAAAGCAGATGCTAAGTAGAAAACCACTTTCAACCTCGTGTACAAGCTTGGGTAATAAATACCACACGATATCAAACTTGGTGCAACATAGAAGAACCCCCATTCTATAAAATAAGTTAGCTTCATAATTCGATGTTAACTTTAACACAACACTCTCAACTAGAGTCATTTAACATTCGAAGCATGCCTATGTACCAACAGTCTCATATAATTATAAACGAGGATCTACACACCTGTCTTTCCATCTAATGACATGCAATACATTAAACCAATAATGAAAGATACATCACGGTGCGGCTACTTGTGGAGTAATAACTCAATTCGATACTCAAGCATACTTGGTAAATTATAACATTAAATGCAACAAAGTACAAGCATACGTCCATGTGTTAGATTCCATTTCATGCAAATATACTCCTTCAAGAAGCTACAAACTTAATCTACCTTTAAAAAGCTTGTCGCACATCATTAATGCATAATGGAAACCTTCTCAAATACATGAATATGCAAACTGAAATAATATTCAACATCATGGTGTTGTAGTTTCATTAACAAGAAATTCAACTAGCCATTAGACGTAAATGTGCTATAAACCTCACCATAAGTCAATGCCGACACAATTAAGCACATGCATAATAATATGAGAACATGTCAAATCTTTCTTTTACCCCACATGAATACTAAGTCAACCATGGACTATGTCGAAAGGTGTAATAATAACCTTAGACTAGGTTATAAGGGCTAATGTCTTTTCATCAAGCACAAATTGTCTACCGACATGTTCTTTTCACACTTACCCTTACATATATCATTACCAAATGCAAAGTGATCTAAGATCATGTTTCAATCATAATATACATAAGACTTAACACATTTATTCCAATGCACAAAAAACTCATTCATTCTTTTATGCATTCACAATCACATGCTTTCCCATTAATTATAATGTCTAATATATGTTCTCACCTCAATGACATAAAATGGTAAACTCACAATTGTATATCTAAGCGATACATTGTATGCATGTGAAATCGGTCAATCTGAAAATATAAGCTCCCCAATACAAAAATTCAATTCTTTTATTAAACAAGAGCCACATGGTGGCAATGTCCTCGACAATATCACTAGGTTTTTTGAAGCTAGTTTCGAGTAGAGTATTTTCGCAAAAGTTTCTAGCACATCCAAAGAGCAAGTTTAACTATCTGCATTAACTTTTTAGTAGAGAATAATAAATATGTCCCATTCTTTTTTTTTTCATCGAAAACGGCTCACGTGAAACCCACCAATACTTCTCCACATTACGTGCGTGGTCTCCCCATGTACCGAGAGAGTGTTCGCACGTCTTACCAATTGAGCTAACCCTTGGGGCTAAATATGTCCCATACTTTCATTACCCTTTAATAAAATATTATTACTTATCCATAAAGGATATCTTGTCTTAAACAATTGTAAAGATGTATAATATAAATTTAATTAACAACATAGCAAGTCTTATTAGAAGCCTTAATGGTACAGTTACCCAATAACAAAAAGAGTAACCCAACAGATGAGTTTGTTTGCATCACTTAACACAAGGATATTTTCTGTCACTAAAAATGTTTGGGTTTCCGAATTGAAAAAAAATAAAAATTGGGATTATTTCCTGCATAGAGATTAACCTTAGGTTCTCATGCACTATGAGCATATCAAAAAACCCTTAATCTCAATAAACTTATTCATATTGTTTTCATTACCATATTACCAAACCTAATAAATTAGCATAGACACCTAACTTTAACCTTAGGTTCTCATGCAATATTAACATATAAAAAAAAACCTTAACCTCAATAAACTTATTCATATTGTTTTCATTACCATATTACCAAACCTAATAAATTAGCATAGACACTTAACCTGTGTCCGATGAAAACTGATAGGACAAACATAATGTAAAAAAAAAAAAAAAAATTATTAAAAAAATTAAATAAACCACCTTAAGATAATCTCGAGCTTTGAGGTTATGCCTCTTCCAACATCAACATCTGGTGTGCTGGGCCTCTACCTATTATGATACTCATTTTTTTCTTTTCACATCATAGGCTGAAAATAACTCTTTGTTTTCTTTCTCTAGTTCATCCCACAATCCAAATACAAAATAAAAATTGTAAGTGCAACCAATTACATGCATAACAATGAATGAGTATGATTGAATTCAATTGCTACTAAGTAGTTGGAAGTGTGTACTTAAGTGCTTATAATGAAATTACCTATGATGGTTATTAGTGGTTCAATATTGGTGTGCTTTGAAAGATCCTCCACACATAGTTGATCTAGGTTGAACACAAGGCATCTCTTTGTATTAAGCATCACTAAACTATTGAATAGAAAACCCTAAACTATTGAATGGCAAACTCTAATCTACCAAGAATAAATAGAGGAATGATTAACATTTTTAAGAGTAGAAATTAAGAATATATTGTCCTTCAAATATGGATGTTCATGCTATATAAAACTCTCCTCTATGGGTCATGTGGGATCAATTGAAGTCTCTTCAGCCAATAGTTCATTCAATTGGAGGCGCCCAATGCTAGAAACAATGTAATTGACAATATTTCCATGTGGACGAAGCACCATCTTCAAATCAAAATCTTGTACTCAATTTTTATAATGATTTTTTATTTGGTTTAGAAGTTGCACAAATCACTATGGTTAAACATAAGTTTAAGAGTTATACTAAGGATAACATTAAACAAGATTAAGAATTCAACGAAGCTTGAGGCATGGGTAAGAAACAACCAAGACTGAGCGTGTTCAACAAACTCAAAGTTTGAAACGATTGTCAAACTCTGGCCAATGTTTAAAATATGAAACAAATCTATCCACCACTAATGTCTGCAATAATGTATATATTGAATTATTAATCTTATAAATTTATTTGGGATGGGTTGAGCTCTTTCCAATGTTAAAATTATGAAACAAATCTATCCACCATGGTGCTCCCGTGTTTGCAAGGTTAAAAAAATTAATGTATCAACATCAACAATATAAATGAAATAAAAAATTAATGTATCAACATCAACAATATAAATTAATTGTTGCACTAAAATTTAAAAAAAAAAAAGGAAAGAAGACATTCACTTTGAAGTTAAGAGAGAGAGAATTCCAATAATAAAAAATGAAACCCGTGTTTGCACGGTTAAAAAAATTAATCTATCAACATCAACAATATAAATGAAATGCATTGAAATATGATACTAAATTGTTGCACTAAAATTAAAAAAAAGGAAAGAAGACATTCACCTTGAAGTTAAAAGAGAGAGAGAATTCCAATAATAAAAAATGAAAGAAGACGTTTCCCGTCAAAGTTTAAAAAGAAAAAGAAATAAATACAAAAAGGTATAATTGTATGCTGCAGCCAAGCATGCATTCAATTTGAAATCTAAGGTGACCTTCACGATTCAGTCCACCAGTGCTATTAAATTTAAATAATAGAACAATACATTCTTTAAAAAATAATCTCAAGGGCTTAAATAAATCACAAATTCTTATTAATTAGTTTTCTTTTAAATATCATATGATTTAAAATGCCTTCCATTCATACATCATGAATACCAGAAACCATCTTGGTGTTGGAGCTATAAATCAGTGCTATTAAATTTAAATAACATAAACATACATTATTTGGGCTTAAAGAAATTCCGAATTTGTATTGATTAATCTTGATTTACAATGCCTTTCATTCATACATCGTGAATACTAGAAGCCATCTTGGTGTTGGGGCTATATACTATTAACAGAAATAACAAATATACCGACAAGAAAAACACAATATACTATTAACAAAAATATCAAATATACCAACAACAAAAACACATAGGGATCTATGAGATTCGGATTTGCATGTAACACCATCGCATCATGTGTAACACCATCTCATCACCTGGCTGGGAGGAAGCTTGTCGAATCTGGCCTTAGAAGACGAGTATCTACAAGTAACACCATACTGATATGCACAGAAGAGATCCCTTTATTCCCTCACAGAAGATATTGTCCATGATGGAATGTATGATATATATGAGAGATATATATACTATTAAAATAATGCCAGAATATCATAGTTGATCGTGTGCCATACTACATCATTATCAAGAGAAGAAATGTGAAATTGTTTTTATAGAAATCCAAAATAAACTGTGAAATTGTATTGATCTAGCAGGTGCGTCCAAGCTAGATTCAATCTCTACCATCAACAATGATGCAGATATTAAGTATTCACCGGGAACCACCTTCCTTTATTTAGAATCCCCTGTCTGTAATGAAAAAAGTAAAATACTCTTTTAACAAAGATAGAATACTCTTTTAACAAAGCCTTATACAAAATTCTTTGATGCAGAGCTAGACAAAATATTTACATTATTGAACTGAGAAAGTACAATACTATTTAGACAAAGAAAGCTATATAAAATTAGCCTTATACAAAATTCTTTGATGCCAAACTATATAAACTGAGAAAGTACAATACTCTTTAGACAAAGTTATATAAACTTAGCCTTATACAAAATTCTTTGATGCCTAGCTAGACAAAATATTTACATTACTGAACTGAGAAAGTACAATACTCTTTAGACAAAGCTATATAAAATTAGCCTTATACAAAATTCTTTGATGCCGAGCTAGACAAAATATTTACATTACTGAAGTGAGAAAGTACAATACTCTTTAGACAAAGCTATATAAAATTATTTGATGCCAAAGCCAGACACAATATTTATAGCACTAAACTGAGTAAATAAAACACAAATTTGCGTAGTGATCTTGCAACTATTGGAATTCAAGCTTGCTTGCAGTGGAAAAACCATGGCAACTTTACAAGCTAACTCCTGCTATAATTCAACTTGGAGAGTTAGGAGAAATTGATCAGTTTGTCTGCAGGTGTCCCCAATGTCTTTCGCATGGAAGCCACAGGAGGCCGAGGAATTTGCATAGAAGTAGCGGGATTCATGGCTTTCCCAACCAACAGTCCATGAGACACATAATGTTGGTTGGGTAAACAATAATAAGAGAAAGAAATAGCATCAGTCGAAATAATAGTAACCCGATCATCCTGCATCTCATCCCTGGGGACCATATTGATCATAAAATCGAATATATCAATTCCTAACTATAGCCGCAGCTATATCGTTTTTCTACAGGGTCCGTCTCTTAGTTTTTTCAATGTGATTCCAGGCCCTGCCAGTTGCCTAAATTCAACGCCACGGAAAATATAGCTTGGATTAAAATCACATAGATTCACAACCTCAGAAAGCAATTATTATTTAAACACAGATTTAGTCAATAATTTCGCAGCAGCATTTATCATTTTCTACTTTGCATTAAGCAAACTAACACATAACTACCTCTGATGGAATATAATAGGTTCCAACACCGGTTGCAATCATCTCTACACCATCAAGTCGTGAACCTGTTAAGGCTAAATACTCCCCTGCACTATTATCAACCAAAATATTAAAAAATAGAAATCATCTCAAGATAAAATAACGCAGCCAAAAATCTAGCCAAACTCAGGCTTTCCATCATTTTAGTTTTTTTCTAAAGTAACCTATAGCAAAGATGCTTATGCCTTTTCTCAAAGTTTACACCTCAAGTTCTATGCCGAATTGCAATTCATTGTTAAATGATGAAATATATCTAACCAGAAGAAGGTATATTTACCAAGGTGTCCTTAAAGATGAAAGAATATATGATAGACCGGATTCAGTGTGAAATCCAAATGCAAGCTCGGGAGCTGGTAAGACCTGTTAAAACTTGCATCGCACACCTTGGCAAAAAATACGGGATCCTATGTAGATATCATCCTAAGACCCTCATCTTCATTATTTTATTGATCCGCCAGAGACCGTGGCTTCTGAAATTGACAAATTGTTCAATTTCCTGCATTTGGTTGTGCCATAAAATCTCCATCTGCGGTGGCTGTAGGTGGTGAAGTTGTCGTTGGTGTTGACGAAATTGCTACTGGTGGGGACACTGAAGTGGTGATCTGCTTACCCATATTTTCCCTTACAAAAACATTGTTAAAACCCTAAAACAGAAATCCAACCATTTTATAGGAGACGAAATGGTGTTTAAAATCAGTGCTAAATATAAAAAACCTCACCCACTGCAAACGAAAAAAGAAATGAAGGTAGTCATGTGTATCGAGGAGGCCAGCCCAATGCCTTCACACTTATCGAGAATAGCCAGCCCAGAGGATAAGTTAATGCCTCGCCTCGAACACGGGGCTTGATATGGGGCACTCAAATCGTCCCGATATTCCGGTGAGTGGTTTTTCGGCGAGGCACACTTTCATCCTCTTCCGGTCATTTTTTTGGAATTTTGACAATCTTGGTCGTCTTAAAATGGCACAAAACCCCTGGGGCACAGTTCCATGGCATAGTTCCCCCAAAACTGGTGGAACCACGCTTTTGGCCGGTTTTTATAACCGGATCGAGAGAAAAAATCGCCGGAAAAGCGGGGCGATTTGAGTGCCAATTATCCCATGGCCTCGAACAACAGCCCTCATTCAATGGCTTAGCAAAATAATAACTAGCGGTCTGCACAATGCTTTAGCAAGCCATAATAACCACTGACATGCTGATGGGAGCAGGCGGCCCAGGCCCGGGAAGAGACACCTGAGGACATACGTCATCTTCTGCAAACCAACCATATAGCAACAACATGACACTTCCATTTAATGCTTCTATAAAACATTAGCAAAACTATAAGAAATGTAAAAAATCAAAATGGATTAATGCTCCTCCATGATTTATATATGTGGAGGACATAATAATGAATCCCTTTATATTTTCATACTTGATAAATCCAAACGATAACAATAGATAGATATTTGCATGTAAGTTAATCTTTTCCAATTAGAAAATAGATGCTCGGTAGCACAGAATTTCAATTTATTTATTAAAATAATGAATTTCTTTATGCTTCTAGTATTTATTTCCAAGTGAAAAGTAAAGTGACGATTATTCGGATGTTGCCCCATGTCAAATAGAAATATTATAATCCTCAGTGTGGAAATTCAATTCATTTATTAGTTTAATGAATTTATTTATGAGCTATGTTATACCTTATAAATTGCATCAATGTAAGGGATAAATACCGAGGCAATGTGACGAACACTAATTCTATTCATTTAAAGGATAAGGAATTTATTTATGTTATAAAGTCACATATTATATTTTGCATCAGATGGTAGGTAATGAATACTGTACTTTATAATTTTGGGGAAATTGCAATTCAATTGATTTAGATTAATGAACTTTATTCATGTTCCAAAATTATAAATCACACTTGTACTAGATGATAAACGACTATGAACTTGATTTGCAAATTCAAACTGGATACACCAGAATGATCCCGAGTTAATACAGAAACATCTTAAAAATAAATAAAAAATATGAAAGAATTAACTGAATACATATTTTAATAGTAAGATTTGCATGATTATTCCAAGCCTTCGAATGAGGCTCTAAGGAGGGTCTTTACTAAATTGAGAGTTTAAGGGGCAAGCGATGGAGTTTTGAATTAGTATATAGATCATATATATTTATAGAAGGAAAAATGGGCAATGCTGGGTATGATATGCTTGAGTATATATAAATGTAATTTGAATGTTGACCAAAATTGGGAAGGGTTACGTAGAAAGTTTTGTATGATATATAAAATAAATATATTTATTTTACTATTTAAGAAGGTTAATGTGTGATGGAAATAAAAGTCAGGTAGAGAGTTGTACTCTCAAGTTAAAGAGTATGACTCATATTTTTTAGTCAAAGGAAAAAAAAGTTTATATATAACTTAATTATAGTTAATAAAGGATAAGGAGAGTTTAATTATATATAACATGCTAGATACAAGTTAAAAAAAATTGTATGAAATATGGAGAATATATATATATAATATGAGTGAAATACATATATTTTGCCTTAATGTTTTAAAAGGAAACGATACAAATTATTATATGTTAGGTTGTTAATATATATATATATACACACTAAAAAGAATAACCATTTAGATCTAAATATTTCCAATTTAGATTTTCAAGAATTATTTTGACAAGTATATATATATATATATATATAATGTTTTGAAGGGCCTATTACATGCATATATAAATATGGGCACAAAGTGACACTTATTATTCCTTAAAACAACATTATGCAAGAACATAATTGTATCTATAAAAGAAAATCATTTGTATATTTATATATGGTGTATGATTGAGTGTAAAGGGATATTGTTAAGGGGGTTCCTAAGATGCAATGCAACTACATAACCATTATTGTTACCATATAGATTGTTATAGTCAACAATGGTATGTTTACTATGATTGCCTAGTTATATAAATAAATTACTTGATGATACCCTCAGTTGGGGACATGAAGATGGGCTATGGGGTTAGGATACCTATTGTGTCATGAGCACACCATTTTGATATTCTCAAAATAGGTGTATACCTTTAAAATAATGCCATTATTAAGGTATGGTGCGAAAGGTTTTGGTAATAACTTTATTAAGATATATTGTTAACACTTTTAATAGTCTATGAACAAAATTAATACTTAATGTGAGGATATATATTAAAATAAGGTGTGGATATTTATATTATTTAAAGGAAAGAGGATTATAATAACGCAATTGTGTATGCTTACCCATAATTCAATAGGCGATCGAGAGGGTCAAATGGACTCAAAATAAAGAAATCAAGATATCGATAAGATTGTCGTGATGAGCTAAACATAATGATACTGATTTTGTAAACATGATGACAAAGCCATTTACGAAAACTAAGGACTACGAACTTGAAATTTAACCATGATAACAGAATGGTAAAATAAAGACTATTTTGGTACAACAAAGTATGAAGACGATCAACATGAAAATTCATGCACAATGATGCTAACCACGTGACAAGGTGCAACTTAAACGAAAAGACAACTAGTTCAGAGGATAGGACTTGATGAGATTATGATGACCCACGTAGTTGAGACATTGCTGAATGGGTCATACGAATATGAAAATAATGAAATGAAGTAAGGGCGTGATGAGCTCTTTGATCTAGACATGATTTAAGTGATGAAAGGACTAGGAATTAAATATTATTATGTTCGACTAAGCCGCTAAGTTTCGACACTAGGAATCCTATCAAATTGAGAACCAACATTTAGGGATTTGGAAGTAGTCTTATGGAATTTGGTTTTTAGAATATTTGAGGGTCTCTCCTGATTTGTTAAATCTGTGATTATATCTTACCTATGTATATTAAACTGTATATCTTATGATGTTCTGGAGGGAGGATAACCAATTAGATTGGAATCCTTGCTTGGAATTGTTATGTTGAATGATGATTTGATAAACTATTAGGTTGCTATTGACACAATGCAGCTTGTAGATAATTTGGACATCGTAAACCTTTGTAGATGACTAGAAGGTAGAGAAAATCTAAGTTGGTACTGACAATTTCGAAGGTATTATTGCATTTGCATTACGCAAAATTATGATTGAGCTCCTGAGGATGTATTGGAACCATGTTGGAGAAACTAGTGATTAGAATTGCTATATAATGAGGGAGGAGAAGGAGAGAAAGACATCTCTTTCTCCCTAATGCTGGATGGGCATGATAATCTTGGATTATGTTATGATTCTTTGGAGTTGGGATTAGCTGGAATGGGAATTGGGAGATCCTTTTGGGAAGCTTGCTAGTGTGTTCTTACGACCCCATTAGCTCGGGGGTTCGGGGTGAAGGAGAGTAACCCAAATATGGTAGGGTGGTCAACCAAGGGGTCTCTTGGTAAAATCGGCAAGGCTGGAAATGACTCGGGGAAGATCAACGACCTTACATACAAGGACATCGTCAACGAAGTGCTCAACTAGTGTCGAAAGTAAAATGTTTCATTTTCATGTACTAATTTGAGTTTATGAAATTTTGTTTATGGTTTATAGTTGATTTTCAAGTTTAATTTGCATATGATGTTAGTTCTATTTTAGAAGTCTTTTTGGGGGACCCGAAATGGCGGTCCCTACATTTGGTATTAGAGCCAATCAAGCCTTGAGGGCTCCAGACTCATTAGGTGATCTATTTTTAATATCTCAGTGAACTTATATTATGTATTAAATTTGTGGAATCGTAATTTAGAAATTGAACCAATTTCTGTAAAATTTGTATTCTGTATTAAATTTGCGGAAATATAATTTAGAATTTAAAACTAGTTGTACAAATTTATATTCCGATTTGAAACAATCCCTGTAGAATTACAACCTGAAACTTAAAAAGGTTACCTGAAACTTAAATAGGTTACGATGGAAATCTATGATCTTGAGGTTTAACTTGTTTGTGAAGGAAAATTCATTGAAACGGATATGAATCTAGTTCCCGTGCATACACCTGAATTTATCCTTAGTTTCAAGGTTAAATAATCTTTAGCACCAGTATGAAGCATGCAACCTACAACCTAGACGGAACCGGATGCTTGTCTACGTAGCAGGTCTGATTACTCTTCTTTTAATTACACTTACAATAGGTAATCTAAATAACGATATCCACGAGTGTTTGCATGGGGTAGGGTCAATTGAATCTCCGGGCTGGGCAGATCCGACTCTCAGTTCGTAACATCCATTGAAGATTGAGTTACACAAAATTCTGAGATCCGGTTGTAATCAATTCCATCGGGTCGGCTGTAAACTATTTATTGAAATTAACCGTTAGAGGGTCTCTATAACTTGAAGCCAGCCATTGATGATAACTATGCAATAAATTTCTCAAACTGATAGATGGGGCAGCAATCCATTTTTCCCTCTCCTAGTACAGATAGTAGTTTTTATTACTCCCTTAGAGCGCTGCACTGAACACTCTCAAATCATTGTTCAATATTCCCTCTCCGCGTTGGCGCCCTGAGTCACCGCCCAAATATTCTGATGAGATCCCCTGCCAGGGTTGCTGGAGCCCTGTTACTTCGAGTCTTCTTAATGCCGAAAATAATCAACACCGAGTCGGCTCCTATTTTGAGTCTATATCCCTGCTTAGAGTACAACCTAATCCATACTGGTGAAATGCTCATATCTTCATTGTCTAGGTTGAAACGTTCCTTACATGGACGTAAAAAAAGAGACCAACAGAAGAGAAAAAAAAGTACGGTCCTCCCCATATAATTTTGTCTCTATCCTCCTGATTGAAAAATATGATTGTAAAGAAACTCTTTTACCCCATGTGTAGATCATAATTCCCCCTGGGGTTCTAGGTTACCTTGATCCATCTCAGAAGATCCTTCTCTTTGGCCATATCATGATGAATTTTCCAATCAAATCTTTCTCCTTACATTTCTTCACTCTCTCCCATAATTTTTCAGATCCGATCTGAAGATAAGGGTTTTCTGCTGATTTCAGTAAACAACCACCCTACCTCCTTCGTCGATCTAGATCTACTTTATTTCCCCCCTTGCTACTCCTAGATCCCCTCTCTGAGTAGTTCTTTGTTGAAACCTCCTCTCCCCCAACAAATCACTGCACAAAGGAGGGGGAGCCACCCACTCCAGACCTCCCCATTCGAAACCCTTGTCTTCACGCAGGTGCGCTTCTCCTATCTTCATGATCCCAATCGCCAAAACCCTTGTAAAAGTATAAGTTAGTGTATCATGTTTATCCTCATGAGAATTCCTTGTTAAGAAAACATCAATAATACTAATGTCCCTTATTCAATGGCCTTAATATCAACAGACTTTGGCATCTTCTGGTAGAAACATGTCAAACCAAATTTAAGGTTTGGCCATATTGTTTTACAACAAATTGGAAAGTATCATCTTAGCCATTCTCATCACTGTCTAAGCACTCTAAAGTTTCCAACATTCAGGAGCTAAGAAATATGTTCTCCGTCCTGAAAGATGTATACACTACATATTTTAGGCACATTTGGACAACAAATCATGGGTTTCCTCAAGTTGCATTTCAAGCTTGATGTCACCTACAATAATGAAGATGTGTGCGCCGTTAGAAGATGTCTTTCCCCTCCTATTTTTAGGGATTTAGTGGACTTTATCATTAATTTGTTTCAGAGGTAGTTGAGCATATTTCATATAAAAGGAAAATCTCATCCTCATTTCATTTTCATGTTTTGGATGAGGGAAAATCCCCACCAAAGATGAAGGATTGGATCCTTTTGATTTTTATGTGTCATTGTAATAACTTTCATTTGGTACAAATGTTTATGCAGTGGATGGATTTATATGATTATGCAAGGCCATTGGTGATAATTGAAGACAACACTTTTGGTTATATTTATGAAGGTTTGTGTGGAAACAAAATTCAAATAGGAATGTATCCACATGGAAAGAAGATCCATGAGCATATTTCCTATAAAAGGAAAATTTGCTCCTCATTTCATTTTCATGTTTTGGATGAGGGAAAATCCCCCCTAAAGAGTAAGGATTCAATTATTTTGATTTTTATGTGTTATTGTAGCAACTTTCATGAGGACTTGGTGCAAATGTTTATGTAGTGGGGATGGATTTATGTGATTATTCAAGGCTATTGGTGATAATCCAAGAAAGTGTTATTGGTTATATTTGTTAAATTTTGAGCATTAATTCACAATACTCTAGGATCTTTACTGAGAGAATAACATGTACAGTATATCAATGCATATCAATCATAACAAGCATGTCAATCATCACAAGAATCAAAAGCATGAGAGACAAGAGACAGAGTTTCCGTGGGGAAAACCCTAAGGTGAAAAACCCCACAACTTCCCTAGAGATAGAGAGAGCAATGGCTCAACCAAAGTACAACCAAAATACACTTGAGATAGTCTCCTAGTAGCAGATGATCCTCCTCCTCACTAGTGCGCCACTTTCTGAGTGAGAGAAGTGTGACTTTCTGAATGATGAAAATAGAAATCTCCCGATCTCTATTTATACTAACCTGTTTGCCCAATTAGACTATGGTGCCGACTTGTCTATCTAGATACATCCACAATATAATATATATTTCAGGGCCGACCCCACACATGGTGGTCTAATAACCCATCAGCAAGTACACATACTTGTGACACTTGTCAATCCACATGACGACACTTCCTTATAGAGGAATAACACATCTCTTATAAGGGTACAATAAATATATATGAAATACATTCTGAAGTTACATATAAATCAACAATATTTATGAAAATTGGTGTGGAAACAAGACAAATAGCAATGTAGCCACATGTAAAATAGATCCCTGAAGATATTTACATTGTAGGCTCATTTTTATAATTTCATTTTCTAGGACCGTAATTGTATATGAGAAATCTCGTCATGGCATAAGTTGCTTCAAGCAACCCACAAACAAAAATTATTTTTTCATTATCCATAAAATGACCCAAGCCTTGTTAAACATGACATTTCAAAATTTTGAACCATCAAACAAAGATGACATTAAGTTAATTACCAATCAGATGTAATAATGATTTATTGTAATAATGATTTATTATAATAAATTTTCTTGATGTAATTAAACATGATACCTCTAATACACATGTTCACTTACAAATGTTTTACAACAATATTATTATATAAACATGTGTCTAAAAAGTACATTATGTTATAGAATTTGATGGCGTTGGTCCCATTTCTTTCGGCCACTCATTGGAAAGGTCTTAGTGTCCCTTATGCTTAACAAGTAGACCATTGATATCAGGTTGTATGGAAGAGTTATGATCACTGCGATGTATGATGTAATGGAATTTCCATTGAATTTCCTTGCAATAATGGAATGTGATATGAAATGCGGACATAACTTTGATGATAAAATCATAGGTTGTTTGAAATTGAAAACCCAAAGTGAAGGAGAGCCTTATATAGAGGGAAGGAAAACAATTCTTTTGTCTAGATGAGATACCTTATGCCTATAGAAGGGTGTTTGTATCTTCCTATCTAATCTGTGAACTTTGGAGGAAATATTTAAGAGGGGTACCCAAAACTATGAAAATTATTCAAGAGGAAATTCTGAAAATGGCAAGGTCAGCCACGGGAGGAATCAGATGAGCTGAGATAAGTAATTTATTGGAAAATTTTAAAACTAATATTTCAAGTTCGTTAGCATCCCATATTGACACTTCGCAGGTCAAGCAAAAATAGGTTGAATGGAAAAGGATATGGTAATTGTATGTCCTAAATGTTGACAAAAACACCCTTTGAAGGAGTGTCCTCTCAATAGTGTCAAACTCAGTGGTATTTGTGCACAAGATCATGCAACCGATAAAACCCATATTTTCCCAATTTTAAAGCATCATATGAAGTTGTTGGTGCTAATAAATGTCATTTTCAGAGCGTTAATTTCATCAAACAAATAATTGTCAACCACACTAGGTTTTTCTTTGAAAGGTTGCCTGCAAAGTCTATGCGAGTGTCAAAGCTTAATTTCACATCGATTTTTAAAAGACTAACTTACAATAAATAAAAATCACTCTAACAAATTCAAAGACAAATTGTATATACTCACATCATCTTAATCTTAGTTCTTATCCTCAATAAGTGGAAGCATAGGTCTCTAGTTCCAATTAATTGCAAGAATCAATCACACCATATAAATCTCAGTCCCTAGTCTTCCAAGCAAAATCAAACTTTAGTCCCTGATTTTGATCGATTATGCGAGTTTGGGAAATTTGAATATTCAAAGAAAATAGATCACTTAATCATGGACCAAGAAATAAAATCTCATTTTTATAAATTTGATTAATACATATTACGATTCCTATTTCACGATGAAAGATCTATGTGCATCACACCACTCTTGTAGAAGTTCGAAATCAAACTTTACAAAGTAAACTCATATGGTACAAGAAATTGTTTTGTAATCACCGATATAATGAAACAAAGCATGTACAGTACCGATTATGAAATCTAATCCAATTCTATTTTAAACACACAATTTAGAAAAATAAATGAATTTACACTATTGTGTTGTACCTGACCTCAAACAAGGCGGGCCTCCTCTCCTCATTCAGGAACAACTAATCTAACATCTAACTACACCAAGCCTTATCAACACATGTCAATATGAGATGGAAGAGAGATTTTTATTAATGATGGAAACAAAAAGTAGTTGAGACAAGAACCATTTTCTTAATGCATAGAACTTGTTTTTTCCTTCGCTACGCAAGGCATATTTATACAGAAAGAAAGTAGAATGGAGTCGACCTTGTCTAAAATTGCTTAAACAACTATTGATGAAAACAGGCATCACGATCTTCTTGACCGAGTTAATTCACGATCTGGTGGTGCACATCAAGCAGACCCTTGAATTAATCTTTGAGTTGTTCCAACAAGATCATAAGAATAGAGAAGTTTGACTCCAAATCTTGTATCCTTGTTATCATCATTCCAAAATTAACATCACAATCTTCAATTGGGTAAAACAGAGAACTGGTTGAACGTTCTTCCTTCTATTAGCCAAAATTGGTCTCTTCGAGCTATCGATGAGTGGATCCATAGAAAAGGATGGCTATGGATTCACTAGAAGACTGAAACCACACCCATCATTGGCTGGTGGACTCATAGAAACAACTGGATCAATGGTTTCTTTAACTTGGAAGGTTCTACAACTTATTATTACGTTATTATTGTGCTTTAGGAAGGATCTACAAATTAGTATTGTGTTTTAGGAAGGATATGTAGCTTAATATTAAAAAATGTAGACTTCTCATACAAACATACATCCACACTCAAATAGATAATCAAAAGCACATTTTTCATCCATAAGTCATATAAACATACAATGCATGAATACAAAATACCTAGTCTCAAAAATTGTGCCAATGATCTTCAAAAATGATGCTCAGTTGTAAGTAGTAATGGAAAAAGTAGTAGAAACACAAGGAAACAAATGAAAAAATAGAGTCCATTTTTATTCCCAACATCTCCCTCCAGATAACGATTTTTCAAGTTCCTATGCAACTTATCCGATGACTCAGTGTCAGTATCTGCTGGAGGTAGGGAAATAAAATGAGATTTGTTCCAATCACGATATGGCTTCCCTTGTTCTTGTGAATCCTGAAATCCAAAATCTGTGATGACTCTTGTCCAATAATCAAACTCTTCCTCTTTTTCCACAACTTCCCATAGAATTGGAAACTGAAATCTGAGCCTTATCCAAGGAATTCCAATCGTTTTCACACAGCCACATATCTGGGTACTATGTATAAAGCCTTGCTAAATGTGGGAAGAGAGAGATGATCTCTCCTCTCCATATTAGTAGTGAGTGTATTCTACCTCCATTGAATATAAATACAAACCTCCAATTTGTTGATGTAAATCCAACGTTCACAAGAAGTGACAGATGTATTCTATCTCTCTATGAATGTAGCTATAACACAGGTCATATGGCACCGATTTTAGTCTGATCCTTAACCCTTATAATTTATCTGCATCTTCTAAGAAGGTCATGGACCTACTCCAAGTTATTTACTTGTTCCTGTATGCTGCAAAAGATCTTATTTGAACATCAACTACAAGGGGCTTGGGGTCCCAATGATTCTACCCTATAAACACTAGATCATGTAAATAGAGTTCAGCCAATAGTTTTTGATCCTCTTCATTTTACTTTTGATAAAATTGTGCAAACTGGCTCTTATGGGCTATATAGCCATTGTTACCTCTAGCTAAAACTCTTGATTGCAAATAGGGAAGCTGAATTTTCAAAAATATAGCATACATAGGGTATGGAGCTAAGAAACCTCTCATCACATTTCCAAGATGACATAAGTATTGTTTATCAATTATAATCATTTTCAATTCTTGATTGATCTTCAAAATATACAACGCTGCTTTCCTAATCAGAATCCCCTCGGCCTTCTTCTGTTGTTCTACATCCTTTTGTCGCCTCATGAGTTTATGTGGTTTCCTCTGCAAAAATTCCAATTGGTATTCCTACTCTAGCAACTTCTACTTCAACTCTTCAACACTCGCATCTTCAAAACCAACCTGATATGTCCTGCTTCTGTGTTCCTTGTAGTCTCACAATGGGTTCCTTGTCTTGGTGTGCTCTTGTATCTAATTTTATATCATCATACGAGGTGGATGACAACAAATTATTCTTTATGTCAGTGGCTTGTAACAAGGTGTCTAACCCATCTTGCGATGTTGTATTTTTTACTTCCCCTTTAGTTATGCTAGCACAAGTTGTAAGTTATGATTGGATTCCATCAACTAAGCATTGGATTTCTTCATATTCTGATATGATCTCCGAATATGAGCTACAAGATATAAAGACTTATGTTTGAAAAAGATAGGTTGCTTTTTCCTCTTCTCTTTGATTTCCCTTACTCAGAAGTGTGCTTGATATGGTATTGTTTTGTGGATTTTTGTTGAGTCGAAGACAGTGGATGCTCGCTGGCATTTTCAATTTTAGAGAGTCTAAAAATAGAAAGAATACTCCATGATAGTGGTCTTATTTTTAAGCTCCGTTGCACGGGAACCACTCCCAGACTTTAGGAAACCCGTTCCAGAAGTTCCCGCGTTCCAGGGAACTTAGGAACGGGTACGAAACGTTCCAAAATGCATGGGAACAGTTCCGGGAGCTTGGGAACTATTTGGGAGCTTCGAACATGAAATTTTGGGAGCTTGGGAACTTCAAATCGGCCGTTCCTCATTTCGGGAGCTTGCACGCGCTCCGGTTTTCTAGGGAACTCCCAGCCGTTCCCAAACATGTGGGGCCCAAATTAATCACTCCCGCCACACATAAAATATAAATATAAAAGAGGTTGCTAATACCAATCCCAACCAGCAGAGCTACAACATTCCATGGTTTTGACAAATACAGTTGATGATATTCGTGACATGATTTCAAAATAAAAGTTTTGACGGCGTGGATCTTGATTCTGACTTTGGTCTGGTAACGCTCTTTTCCTAGCTCTTCCTTCAGTTCTTCTATCAGCTGCCTTACAGAAGACTCTTTGGGGCCACGAGAGGACTGACAGATGCTATCCCACATCTTAGCTATATCCTCATTTCTTAACGTATTTGGGAAATTAATGACCTTACATTTTTTAAGGACGTGAACATCTTCGAGAGTGCCAATGAGGCAGTCCATCAGCTGAATGAATTGCGTCACGGATCTGGGACGAGCCGCATAAAGGAATTCCAATGCAAATAAGTTTCTGAAAAATACTTCAGTCGTCTGCACAGAAGATACGTTCATCCGCGGAATGTAAAGCGTGCGGGAGTATTTGTCGAACCAGACATTGTTGTATCCCGATTTGAACTTTATGCCGGCCTTTGCCAGCTCCACAGCGGTGTATTCTATGCCGCCCTTTGTCGGCTCCCGCTCGCCAGATTGTTTGACTCGAGAGGTTAGGCATGTGAAACAAAAGAAAATGCTACACATCTTTTCAATCACGTAGTGATTGACAAACCTAGACATTCTTTGCCACAGAGTCGGATGTGAGTAGGCAGCGCTCTCATGATGATGGTAGATACATTCTTTCTCGTGTATTTTATGTACTCTTTATTTGACCGCCCTGATTATGTTGAACTCGTGTAGCCCACTCCAAGGTATGCTTTCTTAATGTACTACTCCTAAATAGAAGTTTTAAATAATAGTGATACTAAATACTAAATACTAAATAGTATACAATCTGAATCTCTAAATAGTTGCTATATTTATCTGAATCTCTAAATAGTTGCTATATTTTTTTTCAATTATATCATTTTTTATTATTTTTTAATATATATTATTGCCGCTCCCAACTCGCCGTTTCCTAGAAATTTAGGGGAAACTTCTAACCGTATCCGACACCCGTACCCAAGTTCCCACCGTTCCTGCGTTCCGGAAACTCGTGCAACATAGTTTTTAAGTTAGTCCCCAAATCCCGAAAAATCATAAAAGTGTGCAATGGAGAACTCTTCTAGCCGAAGGGACTAAATTATTCATTTTTCGTAATTAGTCCATCTCGTCCAAAGAATGGGTAAGAGTGATAGACAATTGACGCCCTTTCAAATACTTTAATGAGCATGAAAGGAAGCAAGATTGCTTGGCGATCTTTTCATTATTTGATGGGAGTCTGTTTATAGGGATTGGACAATGAGTGAAAATGTGAATGGAATGTGTTAGCGCTTGATTTTCGCAGCATGGATATGGAGGTGGAATAAAGGGATAGCCCTAAAATTTATTGATAAAAGCCAGAGATTGCCCTTGTTGTCCATAATTAGGTGCTAAAAGCATGAGAGAAATGGAGATGGGAGTGTTAAATATGCTAGGAAGGAGCAAATATTGGGGAAGGAAGCATCAAAATGTGATTAAAATGGCCCAAAAAGGAGCCTAAGTCTATAGTCCGAAGGAAATAGAGGAAAGGGTAACTACTGCACCAGTTTCCACCGTTAGATGGGCGCTCAAGGGAGATCGACGATCCTCGTTGATGGTCGTATGGATAAGGCGCGCGGGGAATAGTCATAAGGAAGGTTGCGAAGGTGAATGCCGCCGGACAGTTGGTAGCTGGAGGAGATGTCGCGAGGACGATAGGCGGTAAGCAGTATCGTTTCAATAAGCATGCGATATCGCCAAAGCATAAAGGTAGATCTCAGGCCACGTGGACGACTCGAGGAGGCAGAGTAGTATCCTACGGTCGAGGTTAAAAGTCCCACAATGGTAAGTGCATTGTGACAAAATAAACGATGTAGACGTTCTTGGGAGGATCGACGATCCACAGTGATCCTCGCATGGGGGACTTGCACGCTGGGTAGACAAGAAGATGGTCACGATGGGCAAAACCGGTTAGGGGAATGTGATCCCACTATGTCAGGGTACGACGCTTAGCAGCGGTTGGTGGGGATTGGGACACATGAAGCGATCCAACAGCTGAGACTAAAAGGGGGTCAAATTAGTTAAAGGAGGGCGGATCTAGACAACCAAGAGCAGCGCACGTGAGAGATCAACGGCTGGAATTGACAAGCAGCTAACGAAGAAGCCCAGAGGATAGGTGAACAAGTTTTATATATATAGCCGTCGATGGGTAAAGATGACATTTTTATTTTCTCGGGGCCTGTCTGCTCCGGGCGATTTCTGGTCGTAGGTCGGTCAAAGAAGGCAACGTATTTTGTCGCTAGGAGGGCCGACGAGGAGCAAGTCTCCGGCAAGATTCAGGGTTTCAGATTGTTCCAGGAGATAGGGTTTTTGTCCTGGTACAGAAATTTGGCTTCTTGTTGCCAAAATTAGCAAAAGTCTACAGTTCCTACAGACATAGCCGGGTGCGGAAGGTTCCGATGGTCCTGTATGTTGTTCGGCCCCAGACCATACCAGTCTGTTTTGTATTTGTCTCCTGAAGCCCTAGACATTTTAGTATGGGGGTCTCCCCGTAGATGTCGATCGTCGCCCTGTTTCGTCAAAGTCCACGTGAGAGTCGACGGGCCTCCTTAACCACCTGTTTTGGGCTTGGCCTCAACATTAAGGATAGCCCCCCTGCCTTGTTGGTCTTTCAAAATGGATGTTGGTCCATCCAAAGTCAAGAGTGTGGAAATACCAAGCCTCAGTTTGGGAGAGTTTCTGACCAAAGGTATCCGCCCCCAAGTGACAGGTTTCTCCAGAACTAGGGACTTCAGGCCTCGGCCCCGGATGAGGAAGGAGGAGCAAGGCTAATGCATGGGGGAGACACCGCACCCAGCCATACGGGTGCGAAGGTAAAGTTCTAAAGGAATTATAAACATATTAAAGCAGAACTCGAAAGTTAGTGGGGGCAGCCAGCTAAGAGAGCATCTCCGAAAATCAATTATGGTTGTTATGCTTCAGCAGACAGCTGGGGCAGTTACCGTGCCTTCTTTTGCCTTCTTGCATGAGTCAAGTGCTTTTAGGTAAAAAATGTTGGTAAATGTGAAAGGGCCGGAGCAGCAGGTGGTATAGGTGTAGGCAAGAGGAATGTTGCTTGTGCGGATTGTTGGGTGACCTGAGGAGCTGCAAGGGTGAGGTGACCCACATCATTTGACGTACATACGAGAGATGATGGGAATATTTGTGACGTGGGCAATACCAAGCAGATAGGTGGCTTAAAGGCATCTCTATGGCAACCCAAATGATTATTCATGCGACTGGGGCCGCCTCAGAGTCGTCATCTGCTTCGCCGTCTATCTGGAGGTCTTCACCAAGCGTGTTTCAGGTCAGCTCAGACCTTGGGAATCATTGTTACTTGATTAAGAGGTCCTATCAAGTTATCATGGTGATTATGGCCGCACGTAGCCGCTGTCATCATCACAGCAGTTATGGATATGGTTTTTTCGTCCGCTTTGCGAGATTGGTATAGAGAGAGGACGGTACACTTGGCAGCCTGGGGCATCTTTCAGTTGGAATTGGTTCATGGAGAAGGCGCAGGAATCTAGAGTGATTCTCATGCCAGAGCAGACATGGTCCGAGGTGGAGGAAGAACCTGCTCCTCCGTCTCCAATGATATTTGACCGCGTTGAATCCAGTTCGGCTAGTGTGGAGGAGGAACCCGAAGGGCGACAGGTAAACAAGAGAATTCGGCGTTGTAGAAAAGAGGAGATTCCCGGAGAGGAGGGAGACATCCAGCAAGACAAGGAGATTGTCCATGACCTCGTTCTCCCCACTAAGAGAGTGGCACCTCCCCCTCCTGCTGAAGGGTTGCAAGACGACAGCCCTCTGAAGATACAGTACTTCTTTTATTTGCAAGGCTGATTGAAGACTCTGAAGTAAGGTGGCGCCCTGCTCATAATATTTTGTTTCCCGTATTAATCAGTCTGTTTGGAACACGACACGTATGTAATATTCTAAATTTGGGACTATCAAGGTGGCAACGTAATTTTGTTTGTTTCCTAAGAACTAGTTCAAGACCAAGAGCCTATATAAAAGCATTGTAATAGAATAATTAGAGGTTGAAAAATCAAGTGGCTGAGGCCTTGGGAGAGCTTTACTCTGTTCTGAAACATTTTGTCTTTAATGAAATTGCAGTGATTGAAGATGGTTTTAAGGGCAGAGATTCCTGTGTCATTCTCCTTGTAGTCTGTTCCTTCTCTTTTCTCATGTGAATTTGTGTTTCCCTCATAGTAAATCCATTTTGTAAATGCTTATTCATGTTTGGTTGTATGTAGTGTTTGAATGGAATTCATAGAGATTATGCTCTGTTCTAATCTTACCAAACATTTCACAATTATTATCTGCTAAAGTTGGTGTAGAATTCATCATTGCATGCTCTACATCAATGGATTGTTTCTACTTTTTTCCTTATCATCAAATTAAAAAGCTCATCGACTGTAAATGGGTGGCTACCTTGCCTCTGTTTTGGCATTCCTAGCTGCAGCGCTGTATTTGATTTATGTTTTCTGTGTTGACTCCATGGCCCATGTTTCCCTTGTGATTTTCTCTACAAACCATTTAAACGATCTATCCTAATAGAAGTCTGGCCTTCTGGATGTGCTTGACTGAATATCTTGAATGATGAATGCTGGTGTACGCTTTCATTGTTGATGCCTTTGATTATTTCCAGCATTTCATAGTTTTGTAGAGAGAGCCCTCTCGGACTATGCTGGGTTAGTAGCATTAGTCCAAAGTTGGTTGGTGGTTACCCCGACTTGCCCTCTCCCACAACCTAGAGGGTACGATTTGGGTGTTAACAGAATGCATGCGACTTCATTGCTAGATGTCAAACTATGAGGACTGCCAATCCTATGGGGATTTAAACAACATGGGTTCCAAATGCAAGGGGGTACTAAAATAGTCACCCATGTAAGGTAGGCTCTACTGCCGACCAGGGGTGAATGCAATGATGGCTGGGATGGGCCACTTACTCGAACAGAGTGGAGAATCCTATAGGTCTAAAGGAGAGACTATATCAATGCATAAGATACTTGAAGGGAGAAATATGACCTATATGCCAGTTAAGAGGTTATAACTTCAGGGATCGTCTGTCGATTGAAACAATTGGAGTTAAACGCAACTTGGAACTATATGCATGGAAACGACAGCCAAGCATAAAATGTGTCTAAGAAATGGTCAATATCACATATGTGAAAAAGCGAGTAGGGTTAACGTCATGCTCGCGTGTTATAGCAATCGGGTTTGTGGTTATGGATCAAATATATGTTGGCTTGAGCTATCGGCTCATTGAAGTAGTCGCATAAATGTGATGCGGCTAGGTCAAAATGATTAAGCATGCCCCCCATCCTAAATGTGTCAATGTGATGTGGATGCTCTCATAGAGAGGTATCAACAGGGCATTGATCAATTGCTAGAAGGGGTGTGTTCCATGATTTTATTGGCCAAGGTGGTATAGTGAATTGGTGATATGATGATGGAGGATTCCCCTTGTGGGGTGGATGCCCCTAGTATCGTCGACAAGGATGATAACGATGATGAGTAGGCAAGTTTGGGGGTCTTTCCCAATACTGTGGACATGTGATTTCCTCATCGATTCGAAAGGGTCGAACAAATAGGTCAGAGGGATGATTGTCTCTCTACATAATCATAGTTGATACAATTGGGTCCAAGAAGCCGAGGGGGACAGCAGTTCGACTGAATGAGTCGGCACTATTATGAGGGAAGCATAATAAAAATAATACGCAAGTAAAAATTACACTACATAGATAAACACAAATACACACAGAAACATATGCAGGAATGCGAACTGATATCTCTATTACTGGGTGCAAAGATATAGACTGATAAGATGTAAGATCTAAGATGTATATTAAAATAGTTTACATGCTTATATAGAGAGTGTTGAGATGCTTGGGTGCCTTCTCGTTACCTTCAGTTACAAGAAAGAAATTATAACGGTTCGACAGTTCAACCGTTACAGTCGACTAGAAGACAGAAATACAAACTATCGAAGTTCAATAGTCGCCTGTCGCAAGATGGTGTTGCACAGGTCGCAGGTTGACGCTGCATGTCGACGTCGCGAAACTGTGAGGTCGCAGAACTGGTCAAAGTCCATGATTTGTCGAGTTGTTTCGAAGTCGAAACTCGTCAGAGTTGCATCGACATCGAATGTTGTCGCAATAGATGTCGGCATTCGACAACAATGCCAAACTACAATGTGCATCAGACCTCCTTTTTTAAGAAACAATGGTCCCCATTGTTTGCTCATGAAGGTAAGGAAGCTTGTCGGTTAGTTTAGCAGCAGAGTACCACTTTCTTTGTGCTGGGATCTCTCCTGCTTTAGCAACCTAAAACAAGGGAATTGTGTTCGTCCTTGTATGGGGTACTCGTCATCCCACAATGGTGTCGCAAGGAAGAGGCTCCTGAACATCTGGATGGATGTCGTTGGAATCTGTTGGCTGCAAATCGTTCTATTCCAATAGTGGTGCATGGTATGGTCGAAGTAGATCCACATTGAATACTGGATGTCAACCAAGACATGAAGGAATGTTGAGCTGGAAAGTGTTGTCGCCAATCTACAAAAGAATATTGTATGGACTATATCGCAAAGGTTTCAACTTCTTGAATGGGTCAGTGAAGCATTCCTTATAAAGATGTAACCAGAACTTATCCCCAATTTGGAATGAAGGGATACAATGCTTATTGTGTCGGGCCTTAGCTTTGTCGCTTGCTCTGTGCATCATGTCCTATGCTTGTCGTTGGATGTCGCATATCTGATCTCGAAACTTGATTGCTTTGTCAACTTCTCGCTGATTGTAATCGATGTCGATCAGTTGTGTCGAGGAGCTGATTAAGTCGATAGGCACTGAGGGTTGAAATACATAACATATCTCAAATGGTCTCCTTCCCGTACAATTGTGTTGAGCACGATTGCAGTCGTGTTGTATGTATGGAAGCCTTTCATCCCATGTGCATCGATGCTTATGATTGTACATGCGAAGCAATTGTACGACCAAGCGATTTACAACTTTCGTCTGTCCGTTGGTCTGAGGATCGAAACCTGTCAACAAAGAGAGTTTTGTATTTAGCTGCTGCCAAAGAGTCTTCCAAAAGATGTTGATGAATCTGGCATCTATGTCGTAGATAATGCTTGTTGGAAAACCATCGTGTTTCCAGACATGTGTAAAGAAGAGCTGAACAATCTGCTGCGTTGTCGTCATATTCTTACATGTTTTGAGAATGGCCATCTTGGAAAATCTATCGACTACTACTAAGATCGCAACATGCTGATGTTTGGTAGTAGGATATCCTATCAAGTATTCCATAGAAATAGATTTCCATGGTCAACTAGGAACTGACAAAGGTGTGTACAATTCCTATCTTTGATTAGGCGGTTTAGCAATGGCATAAACCACGCATGATCGAATGTACTTGTTGACATCAGTTTTAAGTGTAGGCCAAAATAAATACTTTACAGAATTACAAGTGTCTTTGCTACTCCAAACTGACTGGCAGTCTTGATGTAGTGCACGTCCCAAATGAGCTGCTATCGGTGCTCACCTGTCTGTACAGAAAGCTATCTGAGCTTGTATAGCAAGGTATCTTTCAGGAAATAGTCGACGGTCGATGACTTGCCAGTCTGAAGCTGTCGATAGACTGGTGAAAAGTCGATGTCTTCTTGATTCAACTAAGGCCAAGTTGTGGTGTTATATCCCTGCATACTCATCACTGTAAACATGAGAGTAATGGGCGGTGTGCTTAGACAATCAACGACGATGTTAACTTTACCTTTCCAATACTTAATTACCAACTGGAATTGTTTCAAGTAATTAATCCACTTAAGCTGTCGAGTTGTTTGTAGTTTTGACTGGGTTGGAGTGAACTGAAGAGGCTTGTGGTTAGTGAGGATGATCGTTTCCTTGCCAAGCATGTTATGCCTCCATTGCTTGAGAGCTTGCACAATGGCGTACAGTTCTTCTTCGTATGTCGAATATCTTCTAACAGTGTCGTTACAAATTTCGGAGTGAAAAGCGACTGGGTGACCAGACTGAGTGATCACTGCGCCCAAGGCATAGTTCGATGCATCCATCTCAATCTCAAAGGGCTGATCCAAATCAGGTAACACAAGAACTGGTGCAGTGTAGATCTTGTGCTTGAGTTGTTCAAAAGCTCCTTGTTGTGTCGATGTCCAATTAAAGACTGTTTTCCAACTTCCTTTTATTAACTGATTCAAGGGCTAGGCAATGTGACTGAAGCCGAGTATGAATCCTCAATAGAAATTCACAAAACCAAGAAAACTTCTTTGTTTTTGAATGCTGCGAGGAATGGGCCGATATTTAAGAATTTGTACCTTTTCTGGGTCAACATGAATGCCTGTACAGTCAATTACAAACCCCAAATAGTTGATGCTTCTCATCGCAAATGAGCATTTGTCCATGTTCAAGTATAGTCGATGTTGCTGGAGAGTGTCGAGGACTTGTCGTTTTGGTATGCTATACAGTTGATTGCGAATTGTGACAATCACCTTCTACAGTCGTGACTTGTAACTTCCATGGCGATCCCATAGGTAAGGATTTCCTAATAGGGCGTCAGCTACGGAGAGTAGTGCCACTTCGCAAAGTACTTCATCTTCAAAAGGCTTTATGAAGTATGCGAACTTCCATTGTCGAGTGATACTTAGTTATTGTCCATCCTTTATCCAACCGATGTTGCAAGGTTGAATATCCGGAGTGGTCAAAAGACCTAGTTTCTTCACAAGATCTTCAGAAACAAAGTTCTTATGGCTCTCGTTGTCCACGATCAGTTGCAATGGATTCTTTTGAACCCATATCTGTGTATGGAACAGGCACTCTCGATTCCTCCTCGTCAACGATAGTCGAGGCTGCTGTAGTTTTCAATGTCAAAAGAGTCGTTGCTTCTGGATCAGATTCTACCACAGTCTTGTCGGAGGCGTAGGAGGTCGACACTTCTGCCAAAAAGGTCTTCCGAGCTTTACATTCAGACGTATCATGCCAAGATGAGTGATGGTAGATGCACCATTTTCCGGTCGATATTTTGCTACATTCATTTTTATGAAAAGGCTTCTTGCAATGATATTTTGCCAGTGCCTTCTTGTCGGGTGGTCGTATTGATGTCGGCTTTATCGCGAACCACACTTTCCTTTTCTGCTTGGCTTCAAGTTTGCTGGCATAGTGGAATGCATCCGCAAGCATGTTCACAGTCAGAAACTCCATCTCCTGTTGAATGTTCTAGATAATCCACTAACATACTTCAGAACAAGCAAATTATCTTGTTCTTGGATGCCAAGTCTAGCCATGAGTCGATAAAACTCGTCGGTGTAGCTTTGCACGGACTGGTCTTTCCATTGCCTTAGCTGTAGCCACTTCTTATACTACTGCTCAAGATACTTCGGCGGGTAAAACTCCTTTCGAATATGTTCGACGAATTTGTCCCATGTGTCGATGGGGTCTTCCCTTTTCCCCATCTTTGTTGTAAGGTTCTCCCACCAGTAGTGCACAGATCTTGACATCTTTAAGGATGCAATCGTGATCTTGTCGTCTTCTTAGAGTTGATTCACCGCGTAATAGGACTCCAATTCTTGAACCTAGTTGTCGACGGATTCCACGTCAATCTTTCCTTCTCGATTTGGTGTGTCCAAATTCATTTGCACTTTTAAGGGGCTGATTTTTCGGAGTTCGTTCTCTTTGGGAATGCTCTTGAGGTTGAAGCAAATCCCATGAGAATCTCGTTGAACTGGGCGAACATCTCAGTTCATTATCGAGCCAGCGCTTGGTCTATGAGTTTCTATGTCTCGTTGAGTGCATGTCTTTCGCCTGTTTCTTATGCCATCTCTAAAGGTTGTGTCTGCTTAGATTGTGAATTTTAGTCTGCGAGCGACTTTGTACCGGCATAAGTTAGGTAACTTCCCTGGAAGTGTCTACACAAAACATAAGAACGAACAAACCTAATGTGCTCCGAAGAAGATTTGGACGAGCAGGGATTTGATTCTGCTCTGATACTAATGATCCACTCGGCGCCAGGAAGCCGAGGGGGACAAGAGTTCGATTGAATGAGTCGGCTCTGTTATGACGGAAGCATAAGAAATAGAATAAGAAAGCAAATATTACACTACAAAGATAAACACAAATACACAGAGACAAATATGCAGGAATGCGAACTGATATCTTTATTAATGGGTGCAAAGATCTAGAATGATAAGATGTAAGATCTAAGATGTATATTACAATAGTTTACATGCTTATATAGAGAGTGTTGAGACGCTTGGGTGCCTTCCCATTACGTTCAGTTACAAGAAATAAGTTATAACGATTCGACAGTTCAACCGTTACAGACGACAGAAATACAGTCTATCAAAGTTCGACAGTAGCCTATCGCAAGTTGGTGTTGCGCAGGTCGCGGGTTGATGCTACATGTCGACGTCGCGAAACTGTGAGGTCGCAAAACTGGTCGAAGTCGCGGAGTTGTCGAGTTGTGTCGAAGTCGAAGCTCGTTGGAGTTGTGTCGACGTCAAAGGTTGTCGCAATAGATGTCAGCATTCGACAACAATGCAAAACTGCGATGTGGATCAATAGTGGTATGATATGTTAAGGAAGGGTCCCTATACAACGAGATGAAAAAAATGGTGTTTGTATCGATTGAAAAAGATGTTGGGGGGTGGACTTTTTCTATGATGATGACTTGCAATTCTAAAGAGAACCGACATAAGTCAGCTAGGGAAGACCAATATTTGGCCAAATTAGGATAGTGGTGGGAGTAGTGGACATAGGTGCCAAAAAACGCACAAGAATGGTTTGTGTGTAAAGTCTTTTTGCGTATTTGAGGAGGGTCTGGTGACTGAACTACCAGGATGTCTTCTCCATGATCCCAAGTTTGCATCTGAGCGCATAGGATGGGAAATTGTGGACAATTTTGGCTAGCGTGACCCAAAACAATGCACAAATCACAAGGTTAAAGTGCCCGAGTTGAGGCAGTAAGGGGAGGATTCACAGTTTGTTCGTTGTTGCCAAGGAAGGTGTCTTTATAGCCTTTTCCCCAACACTTTTAGCTGGAGACAGGGTGGGGTTTGAGGGTGTTGTTGCGTGCACACAAGGGGTGGGAGGTTGGCAGTGTCAACTAGTTGTACGAGTTGCAAAATGACCTGTGGGGTCAGGGTGGGGTTTGGTGCCGGTAAGTACCACATGGGGAGACTTAATGTTAATCCAAGGGGGTTAATCATTACCATCACAAGCATGCTAAAAACTCTTGATGGTGGGAACAAGAATGGGATTGTGTGTATTGAGGTAGCTCCCACATTGATAGCACTGATGTTGGTTTTGGTTAGGATTGTCGGAGGGGTTGTGGTTGGGGCACCAAAAGAGTCACAAGTTGTGGTTGAGGAACTCGTTTTATCAAAGAAACGGTGCAAAAATCCAATGTCTTTATGGTTGAGTGCATTGGGGCTAGGGCTTGAAATGTCGTACTCATGTGAGTTTCACAATAAAGACACGACCCTATGGAGGAAATTGATGGAATATAAACGACAGGGGTAGATTCCTCGACCATGGGGAGAACATTTTCTGGAGTAGTCGGCCCTTTGGGGTCGTAGTAGGCCAATTGGTCAATTTTGATGACCCTCCCTTCGTGAGGGAACATCATGAGCCGAAAGACGGATCAGGCAATGGCGTTCATTGCATACATGTAACTGCGTCTTAATAGAAGTTTATAGTCAAGTTGGGTATTCATGAATTCAATGTCAATCATGATGGTTTTGTCGGCTAAATCGACAAGGACATTCGTGAGAAGGCCCTATGGTTGGGCAGCATGACCATCATAAGCATGCAACGCCATCATAGAAGGACTCAATGGAGGGAACCCAAGTTTCTACCAAACAAAGGTGGACATGAAACATGTAGGGCTGACCTCACACAATGAGCAAAGACATGCCTGATTCAGACCAATCCAAGTCAAATTCCATCAAACATGAGTCAGATGGGTCGATCGCACCTAAGGATAATAGTAGGGCTTCTCATTGCACGGGTAGTTCTTGAGAACTTTCAAGGTGGGTATCATAGTGGGAGATTGGGCCAAATCATCCACAAAGCTATAATTCAGGGTGGCTAAAGCATTGAGTTTGGTTGCAATGAGACGCAAAGTAAACCTTGGGGCCTTGGGAACTCCATCAACCAGTGGTGGAGGGAGGCATAAAGAATGATCTACGTGGGTAGATGCGACAACCATGTTTATTGTGATGGTATTGGTATATGAACCATATTGATTGCGCCAGATCTGAAGGTTGATATCAGATGACAATGTCAAAAGGTGTTGCACTCCTAAATTAACGGGTTGACTAGAGGATGCAGCATACATAACTGGGGCTTGGGTCATACTACCCATTGGGTGGGAAAAAGGTTTTGCAACACTATCATTTGATGAACTAGTTGATGTTGGTTAGGATGCACCTCGGGGGTAGTATTTGCTTCCCATCGGTTGGCTTATTCCCAGTGTCGCTGTGCTTTATCCAAATGGGGTAAATGATGTGTGTAGGGTCCATAGACGTTGCAGGAAGAACATGGATGGTTGGTTAGTAATTGTGGGTTCTTTCCCTGCTTAGGCAGTTGGTGAGGGTTATGATTGGAAGGATTAGATCCATTATCGTAATGGGGGTTTGGAGATTGGTTTCCCCCTCCCTGGTGTTGATTGTTTCCTATATTCCTACATTTTCTCTAACTGGAATTCCCTTGTTGGTTATTGGGTGCTCGTTGGGTTTGTAGTTGGTTCTCTTGGGCTTAAAATAACCCAAGTGGAAAAGGTGGAGCTTAGAGAGGAGCTTGTACTAGAGCTGCCAGAAGTGTGCCAGGATTATGATATAGGGGTTGGACGGCAAGGATGGTATGTATCCTTGATGAGCACCGTCGTATGTACGATGGTGCCGAAGGAATGTACGATGGTGTTGCACCGGAATTAGATGACACACGGCATAGGTCAGGTGTTAGAATTTCGATAATTTCATTCAAATATTATCTAGGATCCTACCAAGAGAATAACATGCACAACATAACAATGATAGACACAAGAGACACAATGTTTCCTAGGGGAAAACCATAATGGTGAAAAACCACGCAACTTCCTCAAAGATAGAATAAGCACCAATACAAAGATCACAAAGATGAAACCCCAAAAGATATATGTCTCTAGCAGCTACTCCTCCTCCACTTGTGCACACTCCTCTCTCTCAACTATGCGAGTGAATGAGCAAATAGTGTGGTGCAACCACTCTATTTATACTTTAACCTGCCTTTTACCCTAACTGGGCCGACTCCTTAAGAGAGTCTAATAACCCTTACACTTAACTCATTATGGGCCGACACCTCTAAGGTGGTCTAATAACCCATCAAATATAAGTTACAACACTTACAATATAACTTGCGACACTTGCAAATATAAATGACGACACTTCCGATCGGAGGAATAAGACATCTCTGTCGGGGATACAATAAAGTACAAATGTAATACATACAATATACAAGTGAATCTCTTCCGAAGTTACAAATACATCAACATCGGGATCATAACTCGATGTAGAAAACAAAGCCATCAAGGGTTGGTTAATGCTAGGGTCATTACCATATGTATAAGTGGACGCCATAGCAAGTAGAGACGTATGCGGTCAAGGTTGGGATATGACAATTCCAATGACATCATCAACGGCATGAGATACCCCTACTGGATCCTTCCAAGAGGAGTATTTGTGAGGGGCATCATGAAGGATGGTGTACAAATAGTTTTGGAATATTTAAAAACCCACTTTAGACTTAGGATATATTTATTAGTCTTCCATGATTAATTTCCTAGGTTTAGACTATGTAGTTGGCCTAACTTTTGTCTTTTATGGGACCACATGCCATCTTCAGTCACTAGGGTGCACTTGGATAGATTATGGATAACATATTGATTGATTTTGTTTGATTTCTTACTATTCCTGGATTAGAAGTGCACCTCCCTGCTTTAGACAACTTTATCTTGTTTTTCATGTGTTCTGGTGGATAAGGTATAGGTAGTTTGACTTGGAAACTGTCTCTACTTGCCCACCTTTCCCTACATGATTTTATTCTCCCCAAAATTCATCATCACATTCCATTTTCATAACTCACTAGCTTACATACCATATTTAGCTAATTCGTGAGCCTCATATATTACATCTCCTGTCTGCTTGTGTAATTGGATCTTATCAAGCACCATTATTTTCTTCAAATTAACCTTTATCTCGGTCATTTTTTCTTCAGTTGATACTGCCAAGTTTAAAGTATTTTCTTTGATATCTCTGCTTGCTACTAAAGTAACTTCTTAACTTGTCAAATCTCTGACTTTTGGCAGTAAACTACAAATCATTTGGGAAGAAGCTTGTTTATTTGTCCCATATTGTCTATACATTTCAAACCTGGATTGAAATCTACTTATGTCTCCACCCTCCGTATCTCCCTGAAAGTTATATTCCTGTACCTGGACCTCTAGGACTGAAAACTCCTCTTTTTCACATCCTTCATTGTCTGTTGAAATAACCAATTCTTGTTGTGTCTCAATCTTCAGTCTCTTTTCTCCATCTCTTTCTTCATCATCTACATCCATAATTTCTTGCAAACCTCTTTTTTCTCCAACTTCCACAATATTTGGTATATGATCTGTTTTTATTGTTGATTTTTTTAAAATAAGGTCTTCCACCTTTGAACTTGTAATTGCCTCATCGTCAGATTCATACTGCAACAAATTTCTTCCTTTTAACAATCCCTCTATTTCTTTGTGTTCAAAAGCCTTAGTATTATTTTTCTTTCTCCTCTCAGAAATTATATGAAGAGGATCATATTCAACTGTTGCATCTTTCTTGAAAAACATACTCTCCAATAACTTCGTTACATTTGAAAGAGCATCTTTACTTTTTACGATAAATGGGCCTATCGTCCACAGATATTTCAAATCAGAGGCTTTCTTGAACTTTAAGAAATTTTCATCTTCTAAAATCAATTTCTGTCTAAGAAATTCTAGAGTGAAAATTCTTAAAGTTAAAAAGAAACGCAGCGCATAAGGTTCATGCACAAAACCGTACAATCTAATCACTGTGTAATCTTTCAATAAAAACCAATCTCCTACTACTAGTTCCTCTTTCACCTGCATCAGGGACTTCATTTCAGGAAAACCCCTTGGTAGTTCTTCCACAAAAATCATTCTATATATTTTAGATAAAATATTAAAATGTAATTCATATAATTGAACACATTATTATCTAAAGTATTTGTTAAAAATGTAACTCTTATCGACTGTTAAACATGACCATCTTCATCAACTGTGACTAAAACCTGAAATGTCGTGTGTTGGAGAAACTTGTCAACTGTGAGTGGATACTTTCCGCTAAAAACTCTTCGAACTTTAGACATAGAACTGAATCATACTCAGTTCCAGGTGAACCAACACTTATCTGAATAACAAACTCAATTGTAATTCAGTATCTGGCGTATCAATGTCTAGACATAAAAACTGGGCTATCAAGGAAAGCACCAATTGAGTATTATCATTGAAAAAATTAACATCCAAAGGGTATGGGGTACTTTCAATTTCTAAGTCGGGTTTAAGACAACGGTCAAAAAATCTTGTCAACTCTCAGGAGAAGACTGGCGATACGAGGTGACAATGGACTCTTCAGAAAAACTTTCAGACTCACATGCTTGGGACACAAGGATTTGAAAAGAATTGTTGACAACTGACGACTTTATGGAACAAGCAATCCTAGTTTTCTGAGCATTCATAATGAATTGTCGGGTTTCAAAGTAATCAGACGCACACCAAGATACGAATTCAAGGAAAGGCATAATTTGGTCAGAACAGAAAAGGATAAAGGATGATTGAAACACTCTATGTACGTCTACGCCTTCTATATGCAAATTATTTAACCTTCTTTTAATTTCGTGAATAGGCAACCGCATTTCTGTATCAAACACATTAAACTCTCTATCCTCCAAGGGATTCATAACCCTAGCACTGTTAAGACTTGGATCTTCTTCCATTTTTCTTATTATAAACAAGTTTAGATTACTGACAGCACCGGTTACAAGACCCTACCTGTCACTGATAATCTTTGAGAATGACCTGTCTTGTCACCTTCTGCATCATACACACGTCCAGAAGCTTCTGACTCTGACAGCTTCAAATAACAAATGTTAACTTCATGTGCTCACTACTATATGTAACCTGTCTTCTCTATCTTTCGGTCTTCTTTATCGGCAATCAATTTTCTCATCCATCTATCTTTCATGCAACAATCCTAGCCGTTGGATTTAATTGTCTTTTGTCGCCTTGACAATTTTTCCCATCAACCGTCTGATTGCTTTCATCCTTTGATCTCTGTCGTTTATTATTCAGCATCATACCTTTATCATAGTAGTTTCGTGACTTTCCAAAGCAGTCTTCATTACTACCTTCACCTCTTGCGACAGATTGTGGCATTGACACCTGTTGGTTGGTTTTGTTTTTCACAACGATTTTTCCCTTTTATCATCGATACTTCTTCATAATGCGTTGATCATCTGGAGCCGTGGATCAACATCTAGACCATTCCTTTTCCTAGTGTACTTGCGCTCTTTGAAAAACTTTCCTTTTAACGGCTAGATTCCCTTAATGCCTATCTTAGCCATCCACGTGTTGACATAATATCCATTTAAACATTTTCGTACCACACACAAGTGGATTTACAATACCCCTTTTCCTCCCTGCGACATACTCCAAACATGACGCATGGCAGGCTGTTTTACTTTTTGCAACCGTCGACCATTTCTAACTCCCGTGCACTTTGGGTAATGTGAAAACAAGTATGGGTTGTTGATCCTTCTTCTCGACGGGTAATCAACCATGGATCTTGCAAATAGGTTAGCACTTTATGATATTTGGTTTCGAATTAATGCTTTTAACATTTTCTGTTGCTCCTTATTACTGATTTTTGCATTTTTCCTTTTAAATTCCTTTTTGTTGTTCTTTTTGGCACCACCATTTGCCTTTTTATGTCCCATATAACCACTAAATAATGGAACTAGAGACACTTTTGGACCTTTCCTCATCAAATTAGCAAATCTTCAAACATTTTCTACATACTCTATTATTTACACTATTAAAACTAGGTGTTAATAGTGTCCACAGTGAACTCTGTCACGAAGCCTTCTAGAATACTGTCAACCCAAAAGTCAATTGCTCGCAAGAGTGCACTATCTACTGCTTTAAGCCTCTGAATGAGCTTTCGGTTCCACTCGGTAGGTGCTCCTTCTTGGAATCAATTCTTTTGCTCTACGAGTCTTGATAACCACTCATGCAACTCATTTCCAAAGGTTGCAAAGAAAATTTTGTGGATGTTTGCCCACAAGTATTTGTTTAACCATTTTACATCAGAGAGACGTGGATGTCTATTCTCCTTTCTGGCAAAATCCCTTTATGTCTTGTCCATCCAATTCCATATTTTTGTTTTCTCAGGATGCCAATTTTCGGTGCTCATCACCAGTTCAAGCGAGGAAACGGAACCATTTGTTGGCTCTAGATGTGTTCTTTAAGCTACTTCATAGACCCAGGTTCTGTGTAGTTAGCAAACAACAAAACCCCATTTCACCGGCCCTTTCGGCACCAGTCTACGAGTAGGCTGAGGTTTCACCCGAGGAGAAGTTATCGGGAGGTTGTGAAAGTAGGTTTCCACAACCAGGTGATGCGCGCTCAACACAATATGGTGGACTACACAAAGTCATCTGCTTCACGGTTAGTGCTTGGGCTATCGCGCAGCCAAGGACTGCACGATGCGGAATGCGTACTTGACAACAGGACAACGCAACGGAGGACTGCACTTCCTTTTCAATACCTGTGCAACTTTGATAGACTTTACTCAGTGCAACATGACGCATTAAACAAGCATAATAGACTGCAAACCTTGCAGCTTATAAAATGAACTACAAAGTAGCTGCGCACTTCCGGTGTTGCACTCAGGGAATTGCACTATATAGACTTCGTTGGTTTTAGTTTTTACCCGATCAACTTATGCATTCATTCAACTTAGAAATACTTATGCATTCCACATTCATTTACATATGTGCAATACTTAACATATTATTCCTATCATTTATCCTTATGGCGAATACATATAAAAGTAAGAACACATGAACTCATTAACAAGACCTTTAGCCATTCAACATAAGCAAATACGCAGATGCAAACATATAATCAATCACATAACACAAGGAATTAAAGTGGTTCACCCCCAGGACGGGAGCTATGTCCACAGGAACTATTGATTATATTATCAATGGGAAGGGTTCAACAGTTCCAGTCTGCGCACTCAGCTGCAAAGTCTCTTCTCTCTCAGTAGGTCTCTGCGCACACAGCTGCAAAGCCTCTTTACAATCTTCTCTCAACAGAGATCAATATTCAACATACATCAACCAAAATCTAACCCTTTCCCTTACAAAAATGTCTTTTATATAGATCGTGCTCGTAGGTCATGTCTCTTACAATCATGGCGGACCAAAACAGGTTACCCAAAACTGGTGTGGTTACCCACCACCCTGCCTGTCACTGTCGATAGCTTGATCCACTCGCTTCATGCCGCCTTGTTGGGCCACTCGTGGCTCACACGCCCTTCTGACAGTGGCAATCCTAAAAATGGTTACAACCGCATCGTGGCCTGTCGCTTTCCGCCCCTTTAGCCTTGATGTCGTCGTCTACCCGTGGCTTAGCCTCTAACGGTTTCCTGCCATTCCGAGTGACAGGTCGCTTTCCTCTATTTCCACTCTGCTCCTTACCCAACTGTCGAGAATCCTGGAGTCGTTTACCCAAAACAGGTCGATTTCCACAACTCGACCTTCCCTTATACTCTTACCCAAAATAGTTGATGCACTAGCGCTGCGCACCAGCAAGACTACGCCACTTGACCAAAACTGTGCCATCTGAACTTCGCAATCCGAACTGCGCAGCTTCCCAAAAACTTCATAAAAAATGTGCCAACTTGGGCCACGCCCAACACCAAGTCCCATTGCTTGTATTGCACTCCAAATTTTATAGGTTTATCAATGCCTTAATTCATTTGACTTGACGTGTTAGTTGTAGAGTCTAGAGTCTATACTCATTTATACTTGCTTTTATTGCTCTTACAAGTATTTTGGACACATTGCATTGCACATTCTTTGAATTTAGTACTGAAATCTATTGCTTCAGATGTAACATGGATTGGAAACTTTATTCATAATGCACGCCATATCCCACACTTTGTACAAAACCACACCAATGCCCTCACAATCTACAACTAGTACACATCTTTCATTGCTGAAGAATGAAGATACTCAGTTTGCTTCCCGATTCATCATGCATCATGCTCAAGAGGTTGAGGAGGTCAAACCTCAAATCAGGAATGGGTAAATATTTCTGAGTGTATAGACCTCTGAATTCCATAAGATTGACTGCGTTGTTTGAATACGAGTACTAAGGATGTATCTCTGTATGGTATGTTGTCAATCATTTTCTATGCAACGAGATTGCAGTTGCCCGGTTAAGTGTAAAAGTAGAGTTGAATTGAAATTAAAAACCTAGCTGAACGTGGGCGACCATCGAAATCAATCTCTGGCCAATCGCTGGTGCTCACTATGGATTGTTTCCCTACAAGTCAAAAACAGAGCTCCGGACGACATCAACAATGGACATGTATATAATTTGGAGGGGCCTCGACTTCAAGCGACAGATAGGTCTTATTTAATTATTTAATTCTCAATTCCTCTAATTTCATATCTATGTGACTGCTTTGTTTTATTTTATTTTACATTACTGTTCGCGAAAACTTGCATTCCATGCCGACTAGATTTGATCGTGGATCTTTTACTTGGTGATGCTATGTCTTAACAGAATATTTATGTTTACAAGTTAAACGTGCTGTGGCGATTAAACAAACCATTTTTTTCTTTTCTAAACCTTACCTTTAGCTTGCACATATGGTCTCCTATAATTATTACAGGGATTATATTTCCTATGGACCTGCATGGAAAATGCAATGGCTTGGAAAAGAATGTCCATGCTGGCATGTCCTAACTATATATCTCCCAGGCAATAGAATTCAAGAACACAAGCGATTTACGTTCTCCTTGCCAATTTTTAATGTTTGCATGCTTTTACATAAACGCTACGTGATGTTCTTCGTCTAGCAATCCTTATTTGGAGATAGGTTCAACAATTATTTAAACTAGTTTCCTATAAGCTTCTTGCAAAATTTTGTTAACTAAGCGATATCCTTGCTCTATTCTTGCAACATGAACCAATTGATTTGAATCGTTTTTGGGAAAGAGATCTTCTTAATTGCATAAACACAATGAATATGATATATCTTCGTAATGTTTGTATACGCCACTTCAAAATCATTATTCATTGTTTAATTTTCATGGCAAATTAAAATTCTTTGAAAGACTGTATTGGAATAGTGTTAGTTGAGCGCGCCAATGCTGACTCTCAATAAGCATATGTAAAGTACAGTCTATTACGTCCGCCCACGCTAATTTTAGAAAGACTTAACTAATTGGTTTATTAACTTCTTGTGCTACGGCTAATACCCAATAATGGAAAACAAGTGCACTCCATCGAAAACCACTTGTCATTCAAGATAAATTCAAAACAAATTTAAGTGCCAACTAAGTTCCAAACTATTTTATTAAAATATTGAAATCCAACACTCTTATTTCTAACACTTCTATCCGCCCATCATATCCTCAAGCAAAAAACAAGATGAAATATGTATATTTCTGAATACACACATTGGTATATGTAGGTGATAACACTGCGCACAGGCTTGATTAATGTATGGTTTGGAATGTTTTAACATGCCACGTATAAGTTGTGAGCAATTTAGTCACCACACACGATTTGAGAGTGAGTTGACGGTATGCAAATTGAGATATAACGTTGGCCAATCACCATGAGTGTTGTAGTCGATATTCCCAACAATAAAGTAAAGAGAATTCGATGCAAAATACATGTGAATGCATAGTGCATAAGCCACATTTCATACAACGATTTGATCAAGTTGTAGGAAACAACCAATGATTTAATTAAGGGAAAATTGATGCCAAACGTGCTATACTATGTGGTTACGCAGTGCATAACTTGAAGAGGTCACTATGTTCTTTTCTTACACTTCACTATGTTTATTTCATTTGGGATATTTGTGGCTTCTATCATCTTAGATCCATCTTAGCTAAGGCTCTATTAAGCATCCAGAAGGATCGAATCGCTTCAGGTATTATAAATTTGAGGAAATATTTGAACCTCAAAGAATTTGATTGATCCCTTTCTAGTCTTGATAAAACAGGAATTAAAATAAATTAAAAGTAAATTAATAACATTTTAATTGATGAATAAGATGAATTAAATCTTGGAATGACACATTTTGATGTTTTAAGAAAGGTTAGAGGTTTCTTTTGATGGCTGAGGAATATTCTATCATCCTTTTAGGCTATCAAACTTCTAATAGAAACTTTATTTCAGAATAAAGAAATCAGTCACATTCTTCTGTATTTTGAATTCCACTGAAATTTCTTTAAAATTTCCATTGATAGGAACATGGAAGATAGTATACGACTTCAAAAGATAGAGTATATGTGGCTTCTAACATATATCAAAACGGATGGATTTGTGATTTGTAGATAAGAAGATAAAATAATCCTGGAATTACTAAACGTCATTGGGAACTAATAAGAATGATACAAAACAAAGTCTTATAGATTTTTGCTTTGACAAAATATCTAGATTTTTGCTTTGACAAGATATCTAAATCTTGAAACTTACACAAAATTATGATTTAGAGAGTATAGGAAACATTAACTTATATATGACACACACAGATATATATTAATTATAATATATATACTAACTATATTATATAGAAACACACACATACACATACATAGTTTCTATAATGTATATAGCAATGTTCCCCCAAGGTTCCGAGACGGCGGGACACGGAAGAAGGGTGACGCACATTCGGTACGCGTGGAGACCACCCCCAAATTTTAGAAAAATATTATATAGAAACACACACATACACATACATAGTTTCCATAATGTATATAGCAATGTTCCCCAAGGAGCCGAGACGGTGGGACGCAAGAGCGGGGAGACACACATTCGGTACGCGTGGAGACCACCCCCAAATTTTAGAAAAATTCAGGGGAGATGGGGGCACGTCGGGTCATAAAAATTCTTAAAATATGAAAAATATAAATCCCAACAATAACAATTCATCCCATGAATATTAGTAAATTACTAAATACTACATTCATCATTGTGCAATCATACAATGTAATTTAGAATCTAATAAATTAATAATGCAAACACATTACATGATTTGTCATGATTATATATGATTATCCGGACACCTAGAAGCTTTGTTGGAGGTTCGCAGTTTCATGCGAGACGCCCAGAAGGTTCGCCGGAGTTTCGTATTTTCATCCGGGACGCCAGGAAGTCCCCCCCAAGTTTCATCATGGAGAAACAACTTCGGCACAGATCGAAACGTTTCGCATGGAGTTTCGTCGAGTTTCGCCCAATGAGAAATGTCCCAAATCGTTTCGCATGGCGTTTCGTCGTCCCCAGGACGCGGGGAAACGCAGAAACATGTCCCCAACCATGCAGGACGCATCCTCGTGGACTTCTGCTGCTTGGTTCTTCAATTCGATGTCTGGAAAGTTTCCTGTAAGGGTTAGTAGTTTTAAAAACAAAAAACCCTTAGCTAGATTTATGTTTATGTTTGATGTTTTTAAACCTGAGAGAAATTGTTTTTATAGGAATAACTATGAACGATATAATGAACTACATTCCTACCCTAAGTAAGATGATATGGACAAAAATCCTAAGCATTCGAACACGAGATAATTACTCTAAATCTAACCATGGGTACTGTCTAGCACAGGCTACCTTGGCTAGACCTGCTAGACCTTCCACTGGGTTTCGGGCAGAACCTTGAAATTTATAATATAGGTAAAGGAGATAATACTGCTATATAAATTTATAAAACATAATCTAAGATTACTATAACTGAAATTTGAAACAATGGGTACTCCATACCTGGCTGTTGAGCACTTGATCCTTTCTTGTGGAAACCTAGCTACTTAGCACTTGTTTTCTCCCTGTAGACACCTGCACACTCAACAATAGTTAGTGCAGAATCTGTTGTAGTTGGCTAACACGTTAGGTCAATTTCCTTTAGCTGGATAACTTTGGGGCTACCACATTCCTACCAACATTTACCCCTGAACCGTTCCTGGTTCTATCTGGATCCCCCCAAGCTTGGTCCCAACATGCAATGAGAGAGAGAGAAGTCCTAAGCCCACTGTTGGTTCAAGTCTGGAAATTATTGAGGTGAGGCTGCTTCCGTTTCTTGGAGCATAAATTTTTTACTCTCATTACCATAAGAGAATGATAATAAAAGAAGATGATCCCCAAAACTTGGGATCTGCCCTCTTAAGTAGGGAAGTCTTGATTTAGGACTGTTGGAGCAACAGTTTCTTTAAATTACATAATTACTATTTATTTAAAATAGGTTATTTACTGACTAACTATTCCTCTGGAGTTAGGACTCTTCCTTTGTTTTACTATGAGTGTTTTTAATTTAAACATTTCATAATAATTATAATAACAATAATTACCATAATAATAATTATATTTTACTTAATTATTGATGCATTATTTATAATAACAAATAAATAATAATGGAAATAATAATAATGATAATAGTTACCATAATAGTATTTCTACCTAAGTATTAATATAATATTAATACTTCTTGCCAAGGTGGCCGTCCACTAATACTAATGTGCCACCTCCTTAAGCTTATACAAAGTCTTTTATAAATAATTAACCACTTTATTATTTAATTAAATTCTTAATGATATTATTAAACCTTGTCTCTTCACAAGATACTTTGTTTTAACCATTTAGGGATAGGGTCCACTTCTTTGGACAGTGTTTTGGTGGCTTAGATAGGCACCTCTAGTCTCTCTCTTGAATGTCGGATTCCCTCGTTTAACATGGTAGCTCCCGCAGTAGGTGATGATAGATAAAAGATGAAAACATTTAACCAATTTAAATAGTTGTTATAAAAGTGCTCTTCAGAGTCTTTCCAAATCAACACTTTGAGATTCTGTAACCCCGAGTGCTCTTCAGAGCCTTTTAACTCAACACTCTCACGTGGGCGTTACTCTAGTGCAATTCCAGAGCCTCTGCTCAACACTAGTGCTAGAATGTGGTCGTGAGGCATGTCTAGAATATTTGCGTTTCCTCGGATCCGGCATTCATTTATCAAGCTTGGAGTGCTCCAGGATTTATGCCCAACACTCAATGTACATTGGGGCTTACTCCCAGTACATAATATTTTCTCTAGGTACATCAGGGCTTTTTCCCAGTACGTAGGTGATCCGTGTGTTCCTGACTCCACGCTCAACACATCATATAAGTCAATAATGTCATTCACATCACTGCTCAGTATGTAATAAAAGATCATCTAAGTATATTAGGGTTTTGTACCCACATTATATGGTAAAAACATGAATTAAAACATTGGGGCCTCCTTGCTCAGTATATAATCAAATAATGAAATTCAGTCAAGATCCATACCCAATATGTCAGTCCAAAAAAGAATAAATTATATGCACTAGGGCCTATGCCCAATAATCAAAATAAATCCTAGGTACTGGGGTCGTGGCCCAATATAACATCATAAAACAGTTAGTCCAAAATTCGGGATATTACATCCCTCCCCGCTTAGAAAAACACTGTCCCGGTGTTTCTAGGGATTAGGAATGAAGTCATGAAACAAAGCGGGGTATGCCTCTTTCATGGTGGCCTCATTCTCCCAAGTAGCCTCATCTGGTCCAAAGTGCCTCCATTGCACTTTCAACTAAGTAATGGTCCTCCTCCTAAGCTGGACCTCTCTTTTGTACAGGATATGGAGGGGTTATGGCGTGAAATCCCCTTCGGGCTCCACCTGTAATAAGGACCAATCAATAACATGTTTAGTATCGTATACATATTTCTTTAATAATGAAGCATAAAAAACATTATGAACTTTTATTTGAACTAGTAAGGCTAACTCATAAGCCACTGGGTCCTTCTTGGCCAGTATTTCAAAAGGTCCACAAAACCTTGGGGCTAGTTTACCGCAACGTCCCAAGCTCAACGATCTTTGTTTTGCCTTTATTTTTAGAAACACATGTTCACCGACTTGGTAGTCTTTGTCCTTTCTTTTCTTGTCCGCATAACTCTTTTGGCGTTCTTGTGCTTTTTTTAAGTTCAGTTGCACCTTGGAGACTAGTTGTTCCAAGCCCCTTAGTAAGTCAGGCCCTAACATAAGTCTATCCACCGGACTGTCCCAAGTCACGAGGGTTCGACACTTTCGACCGTAGAGAACCTCGAAAGGGCTCATTTTGGCCGATGTTTGATAACCGTTGTTGTACGCGAATTCTGCGATATGTAAATAATCTTCCCACTTAGTTGGATTGTTCATGATGTACATTGTCAGCATGTCCTCAAGAATTTGGTTTACTCGTTTCATCTGTCCATCGGTTTGGGAGTGGTACGTGATACTGAATTGTAACTCGGTTTCCAACCCGAAGAATAGTGCTCTCCAGAAGTTGCTAGTGAACTGTGTATCTCGATCGGAAATGATTGCCTTGGGTATGCCGTGTAATCGAAAGATCTCTTTTAAGAATATTTCCGCTATGTAAACTGCTTTGTAGGTGGATTTTACTAGTATGAAATGGACCGTTTTAGACAACTTGTCCACAACTACAAAGATGGAGTCGTTTTGTTTCTTACTCTTGGGTAAGCACGTGATGAAGTCTATGCTTATCACCTCCCACTTCCATTCCGGAATGGGTAGGGGTTGTAGTAAACCGGAGGGGTGTTGATGTTCTGCTTTGACCAGTTGGTATTCCTGACATTTCACAATGAACATGGCGATGTCAACCTTCAACTTAGGCCAAAAGTAATGTTTCTTTACAGACGATATCATCTTTTGATATCCGGGGTGCCCTAAATAGGGTTTATGGTGAAATTCGGTGAGAATGTTTGATCTAATGTCTCCATTCTCTGGGACGTAAAGTCGGTCTTTAGATCACAAAAGTCTTGACTCGTCTATATTATACTCCTTCTGTTGTTGAAAGAGTCTGTCTTCGTGAATCTTTGCGAGGATTTCTGTATAATAATGGTCACTTTTACATGTTGTTCGAATTATGTGGTGTAAGTCGAAGTCGGTTTGGCTTACTGTGACCTCGTAAAACATATGTGCCCGACGGCTTAAGGCATCCGCAATTATATTTTCCTTTCCTTTTATATGCTTTAGTTCGAAATGGTACTCACTAAGGAAGGCTAGCCACCTGGCCTACCTGGAATTTAGGTCGGGTTGGTCAAAAAGGTACTTCGAGCTCATGTTATTAGTCATCAATAGAAATTTCTTTCCCATGAGATAATGTCGACATATTTTCAGAGCATGGATGATGGCGGCTAGTTCGAGGTCATGAGTATGTTAGTTATGTTCATTTTCTTTTAGTTTTCTTGATTCATGGCATATGGCAAAATTATCTTGCTTAAGGAATCCCCTGAGTCCTTCCTTGCTTGCATCCCTGCAAACAACAAAGTCTCCATTGGCATCCGCAATACGCAGAATTGGTGCACTAATCAGTAGTTGTTTCGTCTTTTGAAAGCTCTCTTCGCATTTATCCGTTCAGATGAACTTGTTTTCCTTTTTCTGTAAGGCATTCATGGCACATGCGATCCGTGAAAAGTTCTTAATGAACTTTCGGTAGTAGCCGACTAATATTAAGAACGACCTTATGTCGAATACGCAAATAGGTGTGGTCCATTCTTCGATAGCTTTGACCTTTTCGGGGTCAACGGCTATTCCCTTCTCGGAAATGATATGTCCTAAATATTGAATCTGAGGTCTGTAGAAATCGCACTAACTAAACTTGGCGTAAAGCTCGTGTTCTCTTAGTATCCGTAAAACAATTCAGAGGTGCTCCTCATGTTCTATCTCATTCTTAGTGAGAAATTTTCAATTACTAGGAACTAGATTCATAAGACAATTTCACCATGGATTATTTTAGACAATGAGAGAAGAAGAATAGAGAGAATAAATTATGGAAAACACTCTGTATCTTATTCATTGATATGATAACAATCTATAATACATCGTCCATGGAGAAAATCGAATTGCTTTGAAGCAATATGGAAAGAGCAAAAAGAAAGGCTTAGAAAAGACAAAAAAATCCCTAGGTGACAAAACCAGTTTCCAAAACTGTGCTAGAGGCTCACAAATTTGGCAAGTATGGTATGACAGCTCATGAGTAAGGTTAATTGAATGTAATGATGGCTTTAGAAGCTTAGATATGATGTGTAGGTTAAATTGGTCAAGTAGAAAAAGATTCCAAGTAAACTAGCTTTATCTTTTCCACTAGAAAGCATAAAAAACATGACAAAGCTAACTAAAACTAGATAGTGTCTTTCTAATTCAGGAATGGAATAAAATTAGACAGAATCCAAGGAAATCTTATCCAGAATCTATACAAATTTGTTTTTGTTAATGAGGATAACATGTGGTCCACTAAAAGACAAAACTGGCCTATTCTACCTAGTCAAAACTCAGGAAATTAATTATAAATGATTAATTAATTTTATCATAAGTCTAGAATGACATAATGGGTTTTTTAAATGTTCCTACACCCCCCCTTAAGTCTGACTTTATGTGATGGGAATTAGAAAAATATCAGAAATATAGGGCCCAAGCAACAAGGCAGGTCACCCCACTAAAAAAATTACTCGTCCATGTAAACCGAGGAAACAGGGAAAACCTCATGGGAACAAAACCCTCCCTAAAAAATGGACATGCTTAATGTCTTCATACTGTCATGTTGCTCACTTGAATGAGTTGAATGAGCTACTTCCGAGTAACTGACTTGATAAAGAGATTGTGGATGTCATGACCATGCATTAGTGCATCGATGTTGTGTAGGTAAGAACCATGTGTTGAAGCTCTATGAAGTTCATCTTCTGATGATGGAGGAGCATCAAATGACATTTTCTTGTTGTTGTAACATACATAATCAAATCTAAAAACATAATCAATGATGGAAAGAAGATCTATGCATACTCCTTCCCAAGGAGAAACAATGAACTCAACAGGATCAATTTCTTTTGTAGTTGCAATGTGGTGTACTAGTTCTTTTACTTTCTTCTCAAACTAATGTAGAACCTTTCTGATATTTAAAATGAAATCATACAGCTCTGAAATATCAGAAGGTAAGTCATATGGATCAGCAACCAGTAAAGATGTGGAGTCTCCATGATCGAACATAATTTCAGTAGAAAATTTTTTAGAAACTAGATCACCCGGACAACTGAGTGAGCCTAGAGAGTGTGAGGACTTGACTTTTGAACCATGAGTGATGGGGTCATGTGCAGATGTGTGGAATATCAGTCCAAATAATTCCAAAACAATGGTTTTCCAACCAATGAAAGATATGCAAGACAAAAGTGCAACATAGGCAAGTGACACAGTGTAGGAAAACAAAGAGTTCTGTAGTTTCTTAACTGGAGAACTTAGGGTTTGTAGGGTCTTTTCTGCATCCAAAGGTTGGGAATATGATGTGGGATATGTAATGACCTGCATATCAGACTGTAAATTATCTTCTGAATCAGAATCTAAAAGATTTGAATGATGGTGGAAAGACCTTTCAGAAAACAAGTCAGAAGCTAGTAAAAAACGACTAGTTTTGAGAGTAGACTTGGATGAACTGACTAAAGATTGTTCCGACGAAGAGGTGGAAGTTTCTGATTCTGATATATCAGAATGTGAATCAATATCAGAGACATCAGAATTATATTTCACTCTAGCACTTAAAGCATAAACATTATTACCTTTGGGAGAGGCTTGGAGACAGAGTTCTTGTTCTACAACAACCTTGCCTTGTTCTTTCTTTGCAAAGTGAGGAACATCTATGTTATGCTCTTCAAGCATCTTGGACATGATGTCTAATTTCTTCTTGAAGCAAGATTTCTCATGATGAGTGCCTTTGCAGCAATAAGAACACTTGGGCTTCTCCTTCTTCATCTTCTTGGATTTGGAATCTCCATCTGAATCCTCTTCATCTGACAATATCTTCTGTTTGGATTTGTCATTCTTGAAACTCTTTACTCCATGAGCAACAAGTGCAAAGTCTTTGGAGGGTGATTGATCCCTCATTTGGACCAGATTGTCGTTTTCTTGAGTGAGTGAATCAATGAATGCATCCAAGGTTGACATCTCCACTTGGGAACTGCAAATCTTGTAGAATGAAAAGTACACACAAATACTGAGTATTCAGAGCTCAGTTTTGACAGAATGGTAAGGATTAATTGCTTATCCTTCTTCTCTATACCACATTGCTTGAGTTGAAGCACTGGATTCTTGAATTTTGACATGAACTCCTCCATAGAATCGAAATTACTTGGACTAAGAGAGATCAGCTCAATCTCCAACAAATGACCTCTGAGCTCGTCTTGTTTTCGAAAAAGAGACTCTAGCTTTGTCCACACTTCATTTGGAGTTGATAGAGAATCGATATGGAATAGAAGATCTGGAGATACAGAGAGACAAAGTAACCCATAAGCTTCATCAAGCCTATTGAACCATTTGGATTTTAATTCAACAACTATTGGCTCAGTTTCAAGCCCCATAGTGACTATACAATCCTTTGCTCCGAAGCTGGATGATCATATGCACCTTCCAATCAAAGAAATTTAAAGGAGTGAGAGTCACAGCTTTGGCTTGATTTTTCTCCATACTAATGCGCTCCTGGTAATGGTAATACTTGCAAAAAACACTCTTGAAAATTGTTTTGAATCAAGCTAGCTCTGATACCATGTGAAATTTTCAATTACTAGGAAATAGATTCAGAAAACAATTTCACCATGGAATATTTTAAACAATGAGAGAAGAATAATAGAGAGAATAAATTATGGAAAACACTCTGTATCTTATTCATTGGTATGATAACAATATATAATACATCCTCCATGGAGAAAATCGAATTGCTTTGAAGCAATATGGAAAGAGCAAAAAGAAAGGCTTAGAAAAGACAAAAAACCCCTTAGGTAGCAAAAGCAGTTTCCAAAATTGTGTTAGAGGCTCATGAATTTGGCAAGTATGGTATGGCAACTCATGAGTGAGGTAAATTAAATGTAATGATGGCTTTAGCAGGTTAGATATGATGTGTAGGTCGAATTGGTCAAGTGGCAAAAGATTCCAAGTAAACTAGCTTTATCTTTTCCGCTAGAAAGCAGAAAAAACAGGACAAAGCTCACTAAAACTGGATAGTGTCTTTCTAATTCAGGAATGGAATAAAGTCAGACAGAATCCAAGAAAATCTTATCCAGAATCTATCCAAATTCGTTTTTGTAAATGAGGATAGCATGTGGTCCACTAAAAGACAAAAATGAGCTAGTCTACCTAGTCAAAACTTAGGAAATTAATCATAAATGATTAATTACTTTTATCCTAAGTCTAGAATGACATAATGGGTTTTTTAAACGTTCCAACACTTGGAGTAGATCAGAATGTCATCAATAAAGACTAGAACGAATTTATCGAGGTATTTACTAAAGATACCTATTCATCATGCACATAAAGCTGGTCGGTGTGTTCGTCAACCCAAAGGGCATCACTACAAACTCGTAGTGGCCGTAACGGGTTCGAAATGTGGTCGTTTTGATATCCTCATCACAGATCCTTACCTGATGGTATCCGGATCGTAAGTCGATCTTTGAGAAGATCTTCACTCCTCCGACTTGGTCAAACAAATCGTCGATTCTAGGGAGTGGGTAGCGGTTCTTAATGGTCATCTTGTTGAGTTGGCAGTAATCGATCCACATCCGCATCGTGTCGTCCTTCTTCTTGACAAAGAGTATCGGTGCGCCCCAAGGGGACACACTAGGTCGGATGTACCCTTTGTCAATTAATTTCTTGTAACTAGAGTTTAAGCTCCACCAATTCTGGTGTGCTCATGCGGTATGGGGCTTTAGAAGCTGGTACTAACCCAGGTGTCAGTTCGATAGAAAAGTCTAGGTCTTGTTTAGGCGGTAATCCCGATATTTCTTCGGGAAATACATCCTTGAATTCTACGAGGACTAGCAAGTCTTCGACCTTCTGTTCTCTATCATTTTCTATGTTTTGGATGTTGACGGAAAAGAGTTTGAATCCCTTTCTGATACATTTCTTTGCTTGTAAGGAGGAGATCTGTCTTACTAACACTTTCTTAGGGATACCCTAGATTGTCTTCTGAATCCCTTGGTAATCCCTGCAAAGTAAGTATTTGTTTAAACAATCTAGGAGGACATGGTGCTCTTCCAACCAATCCATGTCAATGAGTACGCCGTACGACCCTAGGGGTAGAATGTTTAAATCTAACCTAGTTTGGAATCCGTTTAAGTTTATCTCGCAAGTTTTAACTAACTCGGAGTTCTTCTCGTGAAGTTCTCGGTTCAACTTGCAAGTGTCCACTATCTTAAGGGAGATATAACTTTGGCAAGCGCCAGGGTCTATTAAAACTGAAACTGTAGTGTCAGAGATCTTACCCTCAAATTCCACCATGGTGGCTTGGTGATCTTCCTGTCGACCGTCGAGAGCGGCATAGATCCTTGGTGTTTTTGCCATGTCTCCTACGATAGTCTCTGTTTGGATGTTGTGTAAAACTCCATCGGTTTTGTTGGGGCAGTCTCCATAGTAGTGGGGCCCTTGGCATTTCCAGCAAGAAAAGGTTGGTGAAACATCTTTGGTCCCCTTGCTGAATGTTGGCCTGTTGGCAGGTTGTGGGGGTGCACTTGGCCGTGCTTGAGGTCGGTTGAAGCCTCTGTTAGGTGGACAACTGTTGTTGTGTTTTCGAAAGGGTGGAGGTCTGAAACCTGCTTTGCGGTTCTCCGAGAAGGTTCTGAACCTATCTCTGTTTCGGTTGATGTTGTCATTTCTTAACTGCCCGTGCTCGTAGCACAACCTTGCTTTATGTAGGGTTACATCAAGGGTTTTGGGCATGTCAAACTCTATCTTTTCTCTAAAGTTTGGTGGCAGACCTCCCAAGAGCTATTGTATATTGAAATTTTCATCTTTGATGTAAGGAACATACTGTAGCAAGTCTAAGAATCGATTTATGAAAACTTCCATACTCAGGGAGCCCATCTTTAACTCATGTAATTCTTTTATTTTCTTGTCGAAAAATCTTTCAGTCATATCCTTGTCCTGGAGTATTCTGCTTAAAGATTCCTAGGTTATGTCCCTGAATTCTTGTCCTTTAGTGTGTTTCAAGTCCCGCCACCATCTGGCAGCTTTACCATTTAGGTTGTATATGGCGAGTCGGGCTTGCATTTCGTTGGAGTAATTACGAACTTTGAAGTATTTGTTCATCCCTAGCAGCCACTCTTCAGCGTTCTCCCCAGAGTTGATCTCTCCGTCATATGTTGGGGCTCTTACCTTTTGGAATTCCCCTTGCAGTCTGTCATCACTTTTTCTCCCTTTCTTGCAAGGAGGTGGTGAACCTTTATCGTTGGAAGAGTTCTTACCACCCTCTTCCATTGATTCCAATATGTGCTCTCCCTGTTCTTCTCCTTTAGGGATGACAGTCCTTTTTGTGTGAAAGTTTCCCTTCTTGGGGGTGTTGACTGAGAGTGTGGGTTGTCCGAGAGGGTAAAGTTTGTTAAGGTCTGAAGCAGTGCCTCATTTATGGCCTGCTGTTCTCTTCTTTCTTGCATGGTTTCATCTCAGAAGCTTCGGAACTCTGCCTGCAGGTTTTGCATAGACTGTCCCCAATCTGAGTTTAGTTCAACCACCACCTCTTGCTCTCAGGGTGGTGAGTCCAGATTCCCGTGAATGCTGCTGCCCTGTTCTGCATTCATTTTTCAGACAGTGTTTGTACCTGAAATGTTAGATAAGAATAGAGAACAAAAAATTATGTTAGTTTATTCATAAAACAAAATAAAATGTAAATGTATGTTTCTATTTTTTTGTGTATCTGCAGCGGATGTTTGTAATGAGCCAAATAGGTCACTTACTTTTGTAACCGGCTCTGATACCACTTGTAATGTCCCAAAATAGTAAAAATTGAAAATTTTTACACTACGACAATAAACGCTGAATTAGGATGATGATTCCAAAATTAACTTCACCACTGATAAGTTCCTACTGCACCTATATTTGACTTCTACTCCTTGAAGTGTTTTTAGTTTCATAAGAATCGGTTTGCTAAAACGAAGTTCCAAGCTTTGCAGAAACGTTTAAAGTGAGTAGATGTATGGACCGTCAAATGTGTGAAGATGTTTGGAATGTGATAAAGTGAACACTTCTTTTTGCAGTTGTAATGGTTTGTATGTAAATGTAATAAACTTTAAGTGGTAAACTTCAGGTGGGGTGGCCCCCTATTGGTGGTGGTGGATGCCTTATGAGGTACTGCTAGATCCTCCAAGGGTAAGAGTACCCCGACAGGGCTGCCGAGAGGTAGGGTGAAAGAGTAGCAATTTCTTTACTTAATTAGCGATATTTGCTAATGTCCTTAGTTTCTATCTCATTTGCAGGTGTACTAAACGATGGACACCACCTAGAGCGCTCACTACATGTTTCCACTACACTTGAAACTCAAGCATGGGATGGTTTAGGAGTGACACCCCTGGAATCCTTGGAAGTTGTTTGTTAAGCTTGTTGAACCTATGAGATTTATTGACTTTGGTAAAATGTTACTAGTGCAAGGCAATGTTTATGGCCTTTGCAACTATTTTATGTGTTAATAAAAGGTATGGGAAAAGGCTACTTCCCCACTATAGACTTTTGGGTTCAAACCGAGATCTTTGGGGTTGGTGGTAGCATTCAATGCGCATATGCGATGGAACATGGCTACGCTTCCAACTTGATGAGGGTTCTCTTCTTGGTTTCTATGCCACCGAAGTTTTGATGTTGGTCTTTCTTTTCACCTACTCTGGTTGTGAACGCATGGAGCGTTTCTTGTTTGGCCTAAGCTTGGCTCATGGTCAGCACACCCTAGGTCTTCGTATGCAGAGATGGAGTCAATTTAAGAAGGCCAAACAATTCTCTTCTGTCAAGCATTTTTCTATTTAAATCAATTTGTAACTTGTTTTGACCAAGCATTTCAGGGTTCTAACTCTGTGTTCGTTACTGGTTTGGCAGGGGATCGTGTAGCACCCACCTTCTACCCGACTATCAATTAATGGGCAACGTCTTACCTCTAAAATCATTGCTTGATGTAAGTCATGGTCTTTCTTTCTTTCACTCCTCCTCTCGCCTCTATGGATGGTTCTAGTGGTGTAAGCTCTGTGATGGAATGAAAGGTGCTCGTGACCTGTCTGGGGTTTAATGTAACACAATTTTGGTTTTGAAAGAGGTTGATGTTTTGGCTGGACCACTGTGTAATTAAATCTAATGATTTTCCATTTCAAGTTCATGAACGATTTGGCCATTTGGCTCAGTATTAAACCTTGTAAGTTGTAAGGGCGATATTCAATTATGACCAAGATGCGTGTTAAGTGTTTTGTCTGTAATAGATAAGTCGTAGTAGATGCAAATAATAGAAGATCTGACTCTTGCTATGCGTTTTCTTACGGTATTGGTAGTTTTTCAATGGGTGTTTGCGTTCCGTTGCCTTTACTTGATAGTCTGTTGGTTATATGGTTATTGAAGTGGAAAAGAATCGTGCTCTTACTGTATTTGCAACAATTCGTAGGCAGGGTTTCCCTTGTCTGGAAAGTGTGGTTTTGATGAATGGCTTGCGTTGCTTTTGTTGTTACTGGGCAGTGTTTTATGGTGCAAAAGTGATGATGGAAAAAGAATTCGTAACCTTCCTGAGTTTTATAAGCCCGAGATAGCGAATAAACTAGCTATGTGTTTTAAGGGTTTGCAGGGTTTTAAAAAGTGTAAAATTAGGAATTCGATCCTGTGACCTGCGTTTGTCTTGAGTTTTGTCGACATGCTACTGTTTAAAGTTTTAAATGAAGTATTTGTTGGATGTAGAACTGTATAATTCCCTTCTGCGTTTTTTGTGAGAAGTCGTAGTCCTAGCTACTGTTCTGATGACTCTGGTTACAGCGTGGGTTGCTATAATGAAGATTTTGTATAATGTAGGCTGTTGAAATTCTGAAATGATGAAACGTTGAGTTTTCCTTCTTTTTAAAAGTGTATGATGCAAAAGTGAAAGAACATGCCTGAGACTGAGTTTGTAAAAGAAATCGTGGATCCTGGGAAACTACTTGGTGCATTTTAGATCTTGGTGTATCGTTCACTGTTGATAGCCATTTATGCTTAGCAAATTGTTGTGTGCTAACGTGATGGTGTTTGATGGAATCGTTGATAGTGAAAAGTTATAAGTGCATGTTGTGATTTACTTCTGCTGCTTGGTTCTACAATTCAATTTCTGGAAAGTTTCATGTAAGTGTTAGTAGTTTAAAAAAAAAAACCCTTAGCTAGATTTATGTTTATGTTTGATGTTTTTAAACCTGAGAGAAATTGTTTTTATAGGGATAACTATGAACGATATAATGAACTGCATTCCTACCCTAACTAAGTATGATGATCTGGACAAAAATCATAAGCATTCAAACACAAGATAATTACTCTAAATCTAACCCTGGGGTACTGTCTAGCACGGGCTAGCTTGGCTAGACCTGCTAGACCTTCCACTGGGTTCTGGGCAAAACCTTGAAATTTATAATATAGGTAAAGGAGATAATACTACTATATAAATTTCTAAAACAGAATCTAAGATTACTATAACTGAAATTCGAAACAATGGGTACTCCTTACCTGGCTATTGACCACTTGATACTTTATTGTGGAAACCTAGATACTTAGCACTTGTTTTCTCCATGTAGACACCTTCACACTCCACAATAGTTAGTGCAGAATCTGTTGTGGTTGACTAACCCGTTAGGTCAATTTCCTTTAGCTGGATAACTTTGGGGCTACCAAAGTCCTCCCAACCTTGACCCCTGAACCGTTCTCGGTTCTATTTGTATCCCCCCGAGCTTGGTTCCAACATGCAATGAGAGAGAGAGAGAAGTCCTAAGCCCACTGCTGGTTCAGGTCTGGAAATTATTGAGGTGAGGTTGCTTTAGTTTCTTGGAGTAGAAAGTTTTTACTCTCATTACCATAAGAGAATGATAATAAAAGAAGATGATCCCCAAAACTTGGGATCTGCCCTCTTAAGTAGGGGAGTCTTGATTTAGGACTGTTGGAGCAACAGTTTCTTTAAATTAAATAATTACTATTTATTTAAAAGAGGTTATTTACTAACTAACTAGTCCTCTGGAATTAGGACTCTTCCTTTGTTTTACTATGAGTGTTTTTAATTTAAACATTTCATAACGATTATCATAACAATAATTACCAGAATAATAATTATATTTTACTTAATTATTGATGCTTTATTTATATAACAAATAAATAATAATGATAATAGTTACCATAATAGTATTTCTACCTAAGTATTAATATACTATTAATACTTCTTGTCAAGATGGTTGTCCACTAATACTAATGTGGCACCTCCTTAAGCTTATACAAAGTCTTTTATAAATAATTAACCACTTTATTATTTAATTAAATTCTTAATGATATTATTAAACCTTGTCTCTTCACAAGATACTTTGTTTTAACCATTTAGGGATAGGGTCCACTTCTTTGGACGTTGTTTTGGTGGTTTAGATAGGCACCTCTAGTCTCTCTCTTGTATGTCGGATTCCCTCGTTTAACATAGTAGCTCCCGCAGTAGGTGATGATAGATAAATGATGAAATCATTTAACCACTTTAAATAGCTGTGATAAAAGTGCTCTTCAGAGTCTTTTCAACTCAACACTTTGAGATTCTGTAACCCCGAGTGCTCTTCAAAGACTTTTAACTCAACACTCTCACGTGGGTGTTACTCTAGTGCAATTCCAAAGCCTCTGCTCAACACTAGTGCTAGAATGTGGTCGTGAGGCACCTCTAGAATATTTACGTTTCCTTAGATCTGGTATTCATTTATCAAGCTTGGAGTGCTCCAGGGTTTATGCCCAACACTCAATGTACATCGGGGCTTACTCCCAGAAAACAATATTTCCTCTAGGTACATCGTGGCTTTTGCCCAGTACGTAGGTCATCCGTGTGTTCCTAAGTCCATGCTCAACACATCATATAAGTCAATCCTGTCATTCACATCACTGCACAGTATATAATAAAGGATCATCTCAGTATATTAGGGTTTTGTACCCACATTATATGGTAAAAACATGAATCAAAACATTGGGGCTTCCTTGGCCAGTATATAATCAAATAATTAAATTCAGTCAAGGTCCATGCCCAATATGTCAGTCCACAAAAGAATAAATCATATGCACTAGGGATTATGCCCAATAATCAGAATAAATACTAGGTGTTGGGGCCGTGGCCCAATATAACATCATAAAACAATTAGACCAAAATTCGGGATATTACAACGAGCATCTAGCTCATGGATACCAAGACCTCTCATGTCCAAATTCAATAATGAGCAGCCGGTGGGTCAACTGAGACAACCAATACTTGGAGATAGCTTCACTGATTATCTGAGAAAGTACCAAAACCTTGGAGATGAGTTCCAAGCGGCCATGTTGTTCCATGATTTATGCAATATCAAGTATCGAAACAAGCCTAGAGACTTCAACAAGGGACCTCAAAATTATGATTTGAAGTGGATAATGGGGAAGTTTACTCTTCCTTCCTTCGACTGGTCATACAGATTCACAACAAGGTCTTAGGTTCAAAAGTTGGACACTAATTTCGAGCTCAACCCCATGAAAGAAGTCGAAGCCATTAAAGAGTCCACCTTGCATCTGGAGGGAGAGGCCCCTGAGTGGTGGAATCATGGTTTGGTTATGATTTGTGCATGCCAGCATAACATAATAAATGGATTTCGCGAAGAGGTTGTTGGACAGATTTGACAAGAAGGATCCGAAGCTGCACTTCCAAAAGATAGCACAAGTTAGACAAACAAGTACTACATATGCATACATTATAAAGTTCCAAAGTTTGGCAGTGATGGTGACAAATATCTCAAAGAATCGACTTATTATGCTTTTCACAGAGGGCTTGTCTAAGCCTCTAATAAGTTGGATCAAGGCTTGCAAGCCTACTACATTACAGAATTCCATCTCTAGAGTTCAAGACATGGAGGATGTTGCATCGAAGAACAAACCCCCGTCGATACAGAAAATCGTACACAAGATGAACCAACTAGATGAGAAGACTAGGAATGAATTAAGCAAAAAGAAGTTGTGCTTCTGTTGCAAGGAAATGTGGGAGACGAGGCATGGGTACATGGGAAAAGTCAAGGTTCATTATACCAAGGTTGTGTCTAATAGTAATGAGAAGGATGATGATGTGGATGAACAGGTGCAGGATGATGTGCAGGACAATGAGACAGAGAAGAAGCCATAGGTACAAGGGCCTCAAACACCATAGGTACAAGTATAGGGACCACAGTCGCAAGTATAGCTCCAGAGAGGAACTATTGCCACTTTATCAGCTAATCCCAAGTTCAACACCTTTCGAGTCAGGGATGTTTTATGGGGAAAGAGAGTCACGATCTTGATAGATGGTGGGTCAACCCACAACTTCATATACTCTGCCCTGGTAGACAAGAGAGGCATCCATGACAAGCAATTTGAGGGTTTTGATGTGGTGGTGGCTGACAATCGAGTGATGCCTTGTTTATTCAAGTCCCCCTAGTTGACAGTGACAATGGGGAATTACAGTTTGACCAATGATTTCTATATTGTGAATTTGGCAGATACCAATGTGGCCTTGGGAGTTATGTGGCTCAACTCTTTGGGACCTATCACGATGAATTACCAAACCACGGATATAGGATTCAATACACCGGATGGCACCAAGGTAGTTCTGAGGGGCTTTTCCAATGGGGCCCCAAGATTTGTCTCAACCAAAAGAATGGAGTGACTATTCAGAGATGGGGACATATCTTATGCAGCAAAGTGCATGATCACCACCCAGAAGACATCTCATCACAACCAATAGTACCATATTGACATTAAAGATTTATTGGGGAAGCGTGAAAAGGTGTTTGGAGATATTCCACCAGATAGACCACAAGGTAGAGGCTTCGAGCACACCACAGAGATGGAGGAGGGGGCGAAGCCTATAATCAGCACTCTCTATCAACACCCGAAGAAATTTAAAGATGAGATCGAGAAAACGATCAAGGTGTTGCTTCCTATAGGTCCTATTAGAACCAACTCTAGTCCATTCGCATATTCAGTTGTGTTGGTAAAAAATGATGGGACAATGAGGATGTAATCGATTACAGGGCCTTGAACAAGAATATTATCAATAACATGTCTCACATTCCTACGATTGATGAGCCATTGGATGAGACGCACATGGTAGTATATTTCTCCAAGATTGATCTCAGGTCAGGCAAGCACCGGATCAGGGTTTGTGAGCAAGATGTGCACGAGACAACGTTTTGATGCCATTATAGCCACCACGAGTTTTTGGTTATGTCGTTTGGGCAAAGCAACGTACCAACCACATTCCAGTCTTGCATGAACCATATTTTTCCAGAGCAGTTGAGGAAATTTCTACTGGTGTTCTTTGATGATCTCTTCATTTACTGTAGAACATGGGAGCGCATGAGGCATCTAGATGAGATATTGTGCATTATGGGGGAGCAGTTTATATATATATATATATATATAAGAATCCTCGTCTTACATAAATTTATCAAAATAGTTTTTCAAAAACAAATTAAGTTTATATGTATTATATGATTAGTTTCTCAAAAATACTGAGAATCTGATAAATCGTAGAAAAATTAATAAACAACGGGTTTCCAGTCCAAACTTAAATGAGAACAATAACAACTTTACCATACATCTTAGAGATTACCCCTTTTACAAATCATTTTCTATTAAAATACAAAGAAATTACCAAATTACAAATGAGCTTTGATAGGTAAAAGTAGTAGGCCCTAACACCATAGCAGTGTATGAGCAAATGAGGCAAACGAAAAAAATACCATAACTAATCAGTGAATATGCAAACACACATAAAACTTATAATAGATTGAATTGAAATCATACTACCTTGTCTTACATCGAATGAATTGAAATCATTCCCTCTTCTTTTGTACCTTTTAAAGTTTATCTAGCTCCTTATGTTGTTCTCTTTCTTCTGTTGCAAATTGTTTTTATTTATTTTTTCTTACCCTTTTCTCTTTAAAGCCTTTCTTGCATCCATTTTTTATTTGCATCAAGCCTTTCAACCTTCTTCTCATTTCCTATATCGTCCTCCTTTTGAATCAATTCAAACATTTCCTTTTTCGTTTTCTTTGCCTTGACCAAGAATATAATGTAATTTTATGAAGTTCGTCGTTAATAACTCCTACTTAATCAAAGAATTGTTTGTTTTTCTTTCAATCTAGAATCATAGTTTTATGACTTGTTATAATGATGGGCCATTATTTTCCTGCTTACAAAGATCTTATTGACAATGTTATTCTTCTCCATTGTCTTCTCCATTTGGTCCTTCATCATCTCTAACTCCACCAAGTTCTTCCATACTTGCAACATACACAAAATAATGGATAATGTCATTATCAATTGTTTATATTCACACACAATGAAGGCAAGTTAAAGGTTTCTTCATTAATGTTGGAAAAATATTTTGATCATATTTATAATTGCTTGCACTAACAACTCAAGAGAATTCACTTAACTTAGCAATGTCAAATCTTCATTGTTGTTGACCATCGCTCGACCTCCTTAAAAAAATACATTTTTAGTGGTGTCATTCTAATGTCTAGTTGAAGACATTGTATGTGGTTCGCATGATTCAACCATTTCCATATTCCCTTGAATTACTCCATCATCTTTTCAAATAATGCTCACACGTTGATCATTATCATGTTCTGGATTATGATTCCCTTGAGATAAGCTCAAATATTTACCACAACAATTTCATCTTCCTCGGTATGTATTTCAATAGTTTGGATATAAGCCATGTCATTCCGAAGAATATCATAAATATTGTGAATGTACATACAAATGTATCGAACCAAATAATGTATTTAATGTTGCCATAATCATGGAATAGGCTCATTTGGTCATTGGCAGGTAATAAACAGGCCCAATGGATAGTTAGAGGAAAGAATATAATAATAAGTAGTTGGCATAAAACCACAAGCAACACTCATGAAAAAAGTATAGATATGCATCAATATCAATTTATGAGATGTTTTCGATGAATTTTATTGTGACAAGCATGGTTTATGGAGTGATTCATTTCTTATGGAATTATAAATCTTGTTACCCTACCTTAAGGGTCTTTCTCTATCTCTTGGTGCTATTATTGTAATGATTGTATTTGGTTTATTTTTGAAGTTTAAGTGTTATATCATCGTCGTGATTCAATTTCGAAGTTAAGGATCACTACAAGAGATATCTGAGCATTTTGTTAATTGACAAATTGGAAGATTTTTTATTGTTTTGGTAGAATTTTTTAGGAAAAAAGAATATGAAGATTTTGGCTCTATTTCTAAGTATTTCTATGCGGAATCTTAAGGAAAACCATTACATATCTAAGTTCCTTTAGTGGATACACCCAATTTAAAAAAATAAAAATCCAAAAAGGAATCTCGGAAGTAAAGTTATCATGAAATCAAAACCAACTATTTTTAAAGGTTTTTCTAGAGATGGCCTAACAAAGTTCATAGTTGATATATTTTGATGGAATGATCACATTATTGTCAAACCAACTCTAGTTGATCTAGAATGACCATGGCATTTAATAATTATGGTCATAATAAAAATTAAGAGATGAAACTTATGCTCATTTTCGGTTTTTTGTCTCCAAGGTAAGTGGGTTTCTTCAAAACCCTAGCTCCCTTTTAGAAGTTATAAAAAGAAAGATGTTTTTTCTATAGCAAAATACAGAGGTCCTAGCATCGAAGTGTATATGTAATACTAGGAGACCAAATTTCAATGGTCCTGGCATTGAAGCATAAATGTAATACTAGGTGACCAAATGTCCCTCTCCTTGGAGACATGAATTATCTTTTAATCTAGAGGGGCATCCTACAATATGGTGAAGGACAATTGACCTTTACACAATATTGCGAGTTTAAGATATATAAGAATTATTATCATTATTTTCAACAAGTCATCTCTTACTTTGAAGAAGTATCACTTCAAGTGGAAGTCAATTGAGTAGGACTTAATGAAAAACTTTCGAATGAAGAACATGAAAGGTATTTTTTGATAAGTTTTCTGAAGTTGTTAAGGCAAATATTGAGATCCATAAGGGTTTATTCTCATTAACAAACTGCTCATTACAATTTTATGAATGTATTAAATAAGAAAATATTACTATTTCTATGAACCCTAGTAGCAATTATTGTCTCATCCATGTAAATTTGGTTTAAACGTTGCACGCCCCAATAAACTATATTCAAATCACACGTGTTGAGGGTGAAAGTCTCCAATTTTTTTAAATTTGAAGATTATTGTTTGGAAATATACTTAGATGGACTCTGTTGGTACAATTAATCTTAACATGCAAAAGAAAATTTGGAAGCTTTGGTACATACTAAAAACACAATACGTTGCATCATTATTTTCTTACTAAACAAGAGAATCCCAAGGGGCACAGAATGAAGGACTTATAGGTAAAATAACTAAGTCCATACCCACATAATGTGATCTATTAGTAAGCAACGAGGTGTATTAACATGGAGACTTGTGTTCAATTCCTTGAGTTGGTATGATTGTAATATGGCCTTGTAAATATAAGAAGTCTTTCTCAATTTTAAAAAATAACTAAGTCAGACACATATTATGAAGAGTTTGAGGTTGAATCGAAAGAAGGAATCACATGAAGAAAAAAAACCAACAAAATACTAAATATCAAAAACAATGTAAACAACTACATTACGCTAAAGAAACACAATTTAAAAGTCAAAGTTGGACTAAAAAAATGTGAATTTAGGTTTTGAAAGTGTCAATATCAACCTTTCTGAAGTGCAAAATTAGGTTCTGAAAGAGGCAATATTGGCTTTGAAAAGTGTGTTTTTCTATTCGAATAGTGTGATTTTTTACTACTTATGAATCAAAAAATGCAAATTTTGATTTGAAAAGTGTAAAATTTTCATTTGGAAATGTGCAATATTTTAAGGTGAAAAGTGCAATGTCGGTAATATTCAGTCCTTGTTTGAATGGCGAGTTTATCAGTTATTGTGTCTTTTTCGATAAAATATTAAGAATATCTAGCTTTTTACATATATAATTTTAGTAGTTTCCCGATGAGGCGGGAATTCTCAATGTAATATGTATAGGCACATCTTACTTACACAATAGTAACCAACCAATGGTGTTTCCTGCATAACAGTGATAATTTTCCTCAAATGCCTGGACGCTATTAGACGTTCCAGAGACTCGACGTTTGCTCACCCAACCAGGTAAATAGACAAAGAAGAAGGATTGTAACAAAATATAAACTTGTTGGGCTAAGATCCCATCAAACGATATCCATAGGAGCGTCCATCCCACTCTCAACACCATGCCCCATCTGTTCTCGTTGGGCCTTAACTACTCTAAGTCCCTTTTAGTTTATTTTAAGTTTTTCTCATGTCCATTGTAGCCTTGGTGACCATGCCCATATGATGCTATTTACTGTTAAATTTTCGATAATTTCATTCAATATTATCTAGAATCACTAAGAATAACATGTACAACATATCAATCATAAACACAAGAGACAATAGACACAGAGTTTCATCGGGGAAAACCAAGAAGGAGAAAAACCCCGCAACTTCTTCAGATATAGAATAAACCACAATACAAGATCAAAATAATTAAACCCAAAGATAAGGGTTATTATACCACCCTAGTGGGGTCGGCCCAGTCAGTATTATGAATCACTGCATAGTTTCTTGAAGTCTGTTGAAGTAGATTCTCCACCATTGTCAGATCTAAAGGTCTTGATCTTCTTTTCAGTCAAGGCTTTTAATTCCTTGAATTTGCTGAATACTTTATCTTCGTTCTTCAAGAAACAAATCCAAGTCTTCCTAGAGAAATCATCAATGGAAGAAACATAATATACATACCCACTCAAAGAACTAGATGACATTGGTCCACATACATCAGAGTGGATAATCTGCAAAATTCCTTTTGCCTTGCTTTCACTGCTTGGAAATGCCTTCTTTGTGTTCTTTCCTTTTGCACACTCTTTGCAAATACCTTCTTGCTTTGATTGGATTTCAGTAAGACCTTCTACTGCTTTGCTTGCAATTGGTAGTGCCCTATATTGCACACGAGCAAGCCTTCTATTCCAAAGTTCACATGGCTCCATGGATTCATGCACCATGGCATGTTCAGGTTGTCCCTTCAATTTGTACAATCCTACCTCTTGCTCTCCCATCACCACTGCATCATCTATTGTCTTACCCTTTGGCCACATGAGTATTTGGCCATCTATAAATGCAACTCTTACTCCCTTTGCATCGAAGGATGATATGGAGAGAAGATTCTTCTTGGGTCTAGGTACATATAGAACATCTTTCATCTTCAAAGACTTCCCAGAGTCTAGCTTGTAGGACGCTTCACCACTTCCTTTTATAGAATATTGATAGTCATCCCCAAGTTTCACCTTATGGGGTGACTCATGTTCAGATACGTCTACAAAGGATTATTTAAATCCTGTCATGTGTTTGGAAGCCCCACTATCAATAAGCCAATCATCACATCCATGTGAGATAGTACCTGTGAGAGCAAAGATCAACACATATTCTTCCTCACTTGAAGAGTCTTCACTTTCTACCCTATTCTTCTTCTTGGGAGGTTCATCATCCTCAACACCATGAGCATGATGCCTCTTCTTGATGTTCTTCTTCTTGAAGTTGTTGGTAACTTCTTTTCTTTCCTTGGGACATTTTGAGGCAAAGTGTCCTTCACATTACAATTGAAGCATCTCAGATCTTTCTTCTCTCTATGATAGGGGTGAGAAGATTTCTTGTGGTTAGATGGCTCCCTCTTGAACTTGCCTTTCTTGGTGTGAGCTATGAGGGCTTGATCTTCACTTCCCATCTTTTCTTCTTGGGCCACAAGCCTAGCTTCTTCTTGTAAGCATTCTTCCCATAGTTTATTAAAGGAGATCAATTTCTTTCCTGTACAGATTCCTTGGATGAAGGAGTCCCATGACCTAGGTAGGCCATTCAATGTGGTCCTTACATTTTCTCCATTCTCCACCACTTCATCCATAGCTTCAAGTTGTTCCTTGATTTGAGAGACCTTGATGAAGTAGGATTGGATGGTCTCTCCATTTTGGATCTTAACCCCTATCAATTGGTTACACAGAGTCATCTTCCGATTTATGTTCTTTCCTTCAAACAACTTAGTCAAAGAGTCAAACATCTCCTTAGGTGTCTTTAGGGCACATGGGGTATGAGATGGTCCTTAATAGAATCAGCAATGATTCTCTTGGCTTTGACCAAGTTCTTCTTGTGTAAGGCCTTAGCCTCTTCTCCCTCTTGAACCGGAACCTCTTCACTTATGTAAGTGTCCAACTCATTCTCTTCTAGGATTAACCCAATCCTATACTTCCACGCTCGGAAATTATCAGCGCCTTCAAGCTTATCCTCAAGCTTGGTGTGGTGAGACATCTTAAAGACTACTTCAAATGGAAATAGAAAAGTTATTAGGTCTTACCACTTGATTTGCTGAAAACTGGATCTAAAGCTGGATCAGGGTTTGTCAAAGAAACCCTAAAAATTCAAAATTTGAATTTCAAACTACTGAAAGGACAGAAAGATGCGTCTTGCTGAGTTGTTCAAGCTGGTATACCCCGAATTTGAAAATAGCAATATTTGACCCCTCAAAATTGCCTTTGAAACTTCCGGATTCACTTGACAGGACCTTGAACTAGGGTTTGATTTTCACAGGAGCTTCCAGACGTGGTCTCAGATTTCAAAAATTCCAACTTTCTCCGAAACCCTAATTTCCTATAGCAAAGATAGGTCAAAAACTAAAAGTGCTCAGAATTCATTTCTGTCTCGACATAAAGATGCGCCCTTGCTAGGAGAGTCAATTTAGCCTCCAGACTTTGATGATTTGTGGAGAGAAACCCAAAATTTAGGAAGCCCTAGCTTTCGCAGCTGCACAATTCCTTCTTCTAAGGTCAGCTCTAATACCATGTTAAATTTTCGATAATTTGATTCAATATTATCTAGGATCACTTAGAGAATAACATGTACAACATATCAATCATAAACACAAGAGACAATAGACACAGAGTTTCCTCGGGGAAAACCAAGAAGGTGAAAATCTCTGCAACTTCCTCAGAGAGATAGAATAAGCCACAATACAAGATCACAATGATCAAACCCTAAGAGATGTCTCTAGCAAATACTCCTCCTCCTCCACTTGTGCGCGACTTTCTCTCTTAGCTATGCTAGCTTGAGAAGTGAGTGAGTGAGAGAATATATCAAATGAGAGGGTCACACTCTCTATTTATACTTGTACTTTCCCTTGACCTTTACTCAACTAGGTCAGCCCCAACTTAACCACTTAACATAATACTGACTGGGCCGACCACACTAGGGTGGTTTAATAACCAATGAAATATAAGTTACAACACTTACAATATAGTTTGCGACACTTGCAAGTACAACTGATGACACTTCGGCACCAACAACACATTGGTGCTTTCTATTTAAGCAATTTTTGTACAAGAACTTCAGATCATTCCATGCTCCTGTTGGCTTCCACCATTGCACCTCTACTTTGTAAGACCCAAGAGTGCTAGCATCTGAATCAATCGCCCTACCCAACCATTTTGCACATTATGCCTCTGGTGATTGCACAATGACCACTTGGCCCTTTACAACATTCACTCTTGGAATGAATTCATCTCTAGGCTTGTTTCATACTGGTGCAACATAGCAATCTTGCAAAGCAGGAACATTTTCCTCCAAATAGGCATATCCATAATTTCATGTTCAGATCTTGTAGGTTTACTACAATGAATATCATGGCTTGTAAATGACTAAAAGTTAGTTGTTGACAGATCAACACTCTTGAAGAGACTGTCCAAAGCTTTATATACATCCTCCAAATAATTTAACTTGGGACGCCAAGATTGTTCACATCCATTCTCAATCCCTCGATTCCCGGACGAAATATATGTTTCTATTCCTTTTTTTATTTCGTCAATGTTTGAACGTCTTTTTTATTACACATTTAATAACCTAGACTTCCCCACAGGCAAGTATGCGCTACCATCAGGCAATCAAGTATGCGCTACCATCAGGCAATCAAGTATGCGCTACCATCACTGGAATGTTATCTATGAGCTGAAATTTAAAAAACTTGCATTTGTTTATACCGATTATTTTGGCATTTCCATCCAAAAGGTGGGGTTTCACAAAACTCTTAAAATCAAAAATTTCATCAATTAGATAAGGAACATATAAATTTTGAGCTTCACATATGCTATACATATCCATAATTTCCGAGAGCAAAAATATATCCTTACGCATTAGCTTTACCGATAACCTTCCATAAGTTCCATCTATGTCTTCATGGGTGTGTCTAACCGGGAGGAATCCAACTTCAAAAATCTCGAACACTCTCCTTGCTGTTAAAAGAGATAAAATTGCAAATACATTGCGGTTTTTGTTATCACGTGAACAATTATCCATTTGCAAAACAATATGGGCGGTAGTTTTTTATTTGGCATGCGTTGATTAGTCTTTGGATTTTTTTGTGAAGCTAATCCATGAGAAAAATATACTTGGTGACAACTTGCGATATATTTATTATGAGCTGCCTGATGTCCTCGCAACCTTTCCACCTCAGCTGGATCAGTAGTCCCCTTAAGCCTATCCTGTATTGTAATGCACTCATTACACCTTGTAAAGGAGTTTGAATTATAAATTTTAACATCACGGAAATCTTCTCTCATCAGCTTGCTAAAGAACGATTGTGATACTGGTGGGAAACCAATACTCTTGATTTCTTAATTTTTCATTTTTCACAGCAAACCATGGGACATATTAGATGGCAATAATTTCAAGGTTGTCCTTGTTCCATCTTCCCTGATTAATCGTGTAAGATGTAGAGATTTGTCTGAATTCTCTTCTACAAATTTATTTATAGTAGATACCAGAGCAACAATGTTCGCCCTATATTTTTCCAAGCAACTGTTACCATGCACAACTCTCACATCACCATTCAAGAGCATGCTTTTATAACTGTAGAAAGTGCTCATTTTTATCCCATGGCATTTATACCATGCATTTTGACATACGTTTATTTCTAATCTCATTATAAACATGTTTCTTTTTCTGTTATCTCCTTCTTTGTCCCCCAAATCACTTGATCCCATAGAATTTATAACATACTGTCTTATTGAATTTCCATTCATACTACGAAATTTATTCACACATTCAACTATCGATTGAAGTGAAATTTATGAAATACAAAGATTTGGGCAATAATGTCCAGTGACAATTTTTGAAAGGAACGCAACATGATCAATTCCAAGCCTGTAAGGTATTGAGCTTGAATTTATTTTAGAAATGTTAGTTACAGCTTGACGCTTTACGGAATTGTATGGCCTTGTTCCATTACCTTTAACCTCTGTATATTCAAAATGGGGAGTATCTAGAAGGACCATCTGTAAAGTACATTCTTCAAAAATATTCCAAATGTTGACCATGTCTTCGTATGTGTTCTTTTTAAGTATAACATCCAAAGGAACATCATTAAGGTCAAGCAAATTGTTTGCATGCCATCTTACAAGAGAGCCTTCAAATACACCACAATCCTCACAATTGCATAATACTTTATGAACTGAAATAACAAACTCACCTACATCTAGTGGTTTGAATTGTTCAATGTCTGCAATGTCTCCGAGCAACATAATGTGGCTTTAAAGAACATTCTTGTATCAAATTAACTTTCTATCCCACAAATTTGATATTGTGATTTTCTCTTAATACTTTAAAAGTAGTTTCAGATTGATTACTATTGAAATTGCTTTCAACAGAAAGCAATGCTTTTGTATTAAAATCAATGATTCTTTTAATCGGAAATACAAAAATACCTCCACTGCTCAACCCTGGACGACATGCCCTACAAAAAAACAACACTTCATCCACCAGAATACCAAAGGAGAAGTCACCCAAAAACGTTCCCCCAACAAAATCAATCCCACTCACATTTGTTACAAAACCTATGGAAATGCAATCCTTGCATTCTGAACATTTATGTAACAACTTAACTTTTCTCATAATAAAATAAGATTTATTCTCAGTTGTTATGATGTTCTACATTAGTCGAAGTAGTAACCGGTATATCATTCACCTCATTCTCATGAAGAGCCGGACAAGATCGGATGTCTAATATTACAGACGATTTTTTTCAAAAGAAAATGAATTTGGAAAGTCGGGATCGGAATAGCTGATTCGGGATACTATATTTTTAAAATAAAGAAAATCTCGACTTTTGAGTCGGTATCGAGAAGTCGACGTCATAAAATTTAGCAAAGAGAATTGACATTTCCGATTGCGACTGAGAAATTTATTTTTTTTCAAAGGAAAAGATAAGTCGAGATTTGAAATGAAGGTAAATTTTGTCTTTACTTCGAGTGGCGCACCAAATTTTCATGGGCATTATTTAGCCGCCATCGTATTTACCTGACAGCCAAAATCTTCGCAGTAGTTACGAAATAGAACTTTCGAGGGTTTGGGTTCCAGTTCCCCTACAACAGCAAGAAAGCTCTAGTGCGGCAGTCGAAGCTCAGGTAATAGTTCCACGCAACGGTCCAAACTCCATCCAGACTCCAGTTGCACGCTACGACACAAGTTCCCTTTCTAGGCTCGGTCTACTCCAAATTCCACGTGGGTTCTAGGCTACTGAACTCTTATCTAAACGAATCAATGACACGAGGTTAATTCTTATTTTCGCTGCAACTTTATATATTAATTCTTTTATAAACATGATGAACATATTTTGCATAAAATTTAACCCTAAGTCGTGTAGCTCAGAAAGTAATTTTCTTAAACTTATGCTCCAATATGCCATTGTGTTTCCCACATTCTTTAAAAGTGCCTAAAAGAGAGTAGCATTTTTTTTTTGAGGATTGAAATTTTGTATTATATAAAAGGATCAAATTACATCTTTGAAAACAAACCAAATATATGTTGTTCTCCTTCACTTCTTGGCTCTCTTACCTTAAGCATGAGATTTATCATAATATTGTCTACCCAGAACGCTAAACCAAAATTACACATACCGTTGAGTCCATACCAATACTCCTTACAGACCAATCATATAATCTAAACTACATGACATGACCCAAACACTAGTACTTCTGATTTTTCCAGTTATAAAACATCTAACTTACCAAAATAACAGTTGACACTAATATTTTTGGTGCTACAGTGAAGAGATTTGGATAAACAAAATTAAAATAATATGAGATGTCCTTTACATTATGTTCTAGCATGAAAATGAAGAAATGAGGAATACTCAGATGAATAAATTTGCAAATTTTCAAATGGAAGATATTTTATGCAATTGTGATAATAAAAAGAAAATGTTTTGAAATCAGTACAAGGTCATTTTTGTAAGAGGTTCGTGGATCAATGGTTCTAGATCAAAGCAACAACAAGTTCGTCGATGGATACAGTTTTCCGTGGAGAAAGAAGCGGGGAATTTAAAATATAATAAAGTTACCGAAATGACCGCTAACTTAATGTTAAAGCAAGAAAGAGATCGAAAGTCATCCATCAATCGAGACGAACATCAACAGATCAAAAGGTTTTCACATCACCAACTTGCGCGAACAGAGGAAGTGGTGGGTGATTGCGAATTATAAAACCACCCACCACGTGTTTATACAATGCCATTTCGCTAGTTGAAAAGGCAATAAAGAAAACCACCTTCTACATTGTGAATCCACTTTTGGGGGCTATAAAAGACAAAGTACACGAGATAAATGACACTTACCATTTGGCGTTGAATGGTTTGGATGTGTTGGGTGCGGTTGGAACACGACATACCAGAGTTCTTGTCTAGCTCACTTATTGCCAAGTAGGCTTTCAAGACTCTTACGGATATTTCAGACACTTATTTCAATGGAAAATCAGAGTGAAGTGGGGTTCAAAGTGGGGAATGTGCAAAATTAAGGGAAGTTCTTGAAGACAGGGACGTGGATGTGTTTGAAACGATTATGACTAGAAACATAGTTAATAAGATTAAAAACAGATTGGGAGATTTGCAGAAGCAGGGTATAAACGTACATAACAATCATAAGCTTCATTTTATTCACTTTTGTCTAGACCAAACCCTATGTTTCCTGGACTTTGTTCTCTAGTGTGCCCAAAACCATTCCCAAGCTGAAAGAGACGTCATGGATTCAAAAAGAATGAAAATCTTGTGTCCTATCACTTCCTCAGTGATTAAGAAGTATTTAGAAACACCTTCATCCTTTTCCCAAAACCTTGAAGAATTCGCCGAGGAAAAATTGATTGACTTGTATAGACATTCCACCCCTGAAGTTAAACAAGCCCTTTTGTCAAAAAGTATCAAACACGACATTTCAATTGATAGTACACCTTTTCCATTAAATATTACCTTCTTTAATGAAAATTCACAACTAGTCCTTTCATTAATCAGTCAATTTCTAGCTTTACATAATGACCAAGTTGTCGCTGAAATCCAATTGAGTCTACTATTTAGGTTGAGTTCAGAATCACCTGAGATTAAGTCTAGTCAGTATCTATGTCTTAAATTTGATCAATTCTTAGCTGAGAATATCCATTATCGGTTGGTGAATTTCCACACTACGAAGAACTTTAGGTTCCAATCATACTTGATGAAGATGTTTTTATTTTCAAGTGAATAAAGTCCACATTTTCCAAAAGCAGTTTTTTCAGCTGAAATTGAAAACAATATGTTCAGTTTCATGAATCTTGTGACATCATAGATATATAGAGTAATTTTTTAAGAAAGATTTCCTAAAAATTTTCAAGAGATGAAAGACCAGTTGTAGTTTAGCCCAAAGAAAGTTGTACGTGATTGGTTCCTTTTGAAACAACATACTGTTATTAGGATCTATGGTTTTATTAAAGAACCATATATTTTACCTGCCTTTTTGACACCAAGGATCTTTGATTTAGAGTTCAAGAAACAAAAACTCATTGTTGAGAATGAACATTTTCTGAGTTTCAAGAAAGCCTCTAATATAAATTTTCCTTTGAAGGTTTCTCTTTTCATTATAAAGAATAGAAATGCTCTTCCAGTTGTACACTCTCCTTGCTGTTAAAAGAGATAAAATTGCAAATACATTGCGGTTTTTGTTATCGCGTGAACAATTATCCATTTGCAAAAACAATATGGGCGGTAGTTTTTTATTTGGCATGCATTGATTAGTCTTTGGATTTTTTTGTGAAGCTAATCCATGAGAACAATATACTTGGTGAGAACTTGCGATATATTTATTATGAGCTGCCTGATGTCCTCGCAACGTTTCCACCTCAGCTGTATCAGTAGTTCCCTTAAGCATATCTTGTATTGTAATGCACTCATTACACATTGCAAAGGAGTTTGATTTATAAATTTTAACATCTCGGAAATCTTCTCTCATCAGCTTGCTAAAGGACGATTGTGATACTGGTGGGAACCAATACTCTTGATTTCTTCATTTTTCATTTTTCATAGCAAACCATGGGACATATTAGATGGCAATAATTTCAAGCTTGTCCTTGTTCCATCTTCCCTGATTAATCGTGTAAGATGTCGAGATTTGTCTGAATTCTCTTCTAATATTTTATTAATAGTAGATACCAGAGCAACACTGTTCGCCCAATATTTTTCCAAGCCCCTGTTACCATGCACAACTCTCACATCACCGTTCAAGAACATGCTTTTATAACTGTAGAAAGTGCTCATTTTTATCCCATGGCATTTATACCATGCATTTTGTCATACGTTTATTTCTAATCTCATTGTAAACATGTTTCTTTTTCTGTTATCTCCTTCTTTGTCCCCCAAAGCATTTGATCCCACAGAATTTATAACATAATGTCTTATTGAATTTCCATTCATACTACGAAACTTATTCACACATTCAACTATCGATTGAAGTGAAATTTATGAAATACAAAGATTTGAGCAACAATGTCCCATGACAATTTTTGAAAGGAACGCAACATGATCAATTCCAAGCCTGTAAGGTACCGAGCTTGAATTTATTTTAGAAATGTTAATTCCAGCTTGACGCTTTACGGATTTGTATGGCCTTGTTCCATTAACTTTAACCTCTGTATATTCACAATGGGGAGTATCTAGAAGGACCATCTGTAAAGTACATTCTTCAAAAATATTCCAAATGTTGACCATGTCTTCGTATGTGTTTTTTTTAGTATAACATCCAAAGGAACATCATTGAGGTCAAGCAAATTGTTTGCATGCCATCTTACAAGAGAGCCTTCAAATACACCACAATCCTCACAATTGCAAAATACTTTATGAACTGAAATAACAAACTCACCAACATCTAGTGGTTTGAATTGTTCAATGTCTGCAATGTCTCCGAGCAACATAATGTGGCTTTAAAGAACATTCTTGTATCAAATTAACTTTCTATCCCACAAATTTGATATTGTGATTTTCTCTTAATACTTTAAAAGTAGTTTCAGATTCATTACTATTGAAATTGCTTTCAACAAAAAGCAATGCTTTTGTATTAAAATCTATGATTCTTTTAATCGGCCATACAAAAATACCTCCACTGCTTAACCCTGGACAACATGCCCTACAAAAAAACAACACTTCATCCACCAGAATACCAAAGGAGAAGCCACCCAAAAACGTTCCCCAAACAAAATCAATCCCACTCACATTTGTTACAAAACCTATGGAAATGCAATCCTTGCATTCTGAACATTTATGTAACAACTTAACTTTTCTCATAATAAAATCAGATTTATTCTCAGTTGTTATGATATGTTCTACATTCGTCGAAGTAGTAACCGTTATATCATTCACCTCATTCTCGTGAAGAGCTAGACAAGATCGGATGTTCAATATTACAGACGACTTTTTTCAAAAGAAAACGAATTTGGAAAGTCGAGATCGGAATAGCCGATTCGAGATACTATATTTTTAAAATAAAGAAAATCTCGACTTTCGAGATGGTATCAGGAAGTCGACGTCATAAAATTTAGCAAAGAAAATCGACATTTCCGATTGCGACTGAGAAATTTATTTTTTTTCAAAGGAAAAGATAAGTCGAGATTTGAAATAAAGGTAAATTTTGTCTTTACTTCGAGTGGCGCACCAAATTTTCACGGGCATTATTTAGCCGCCATCGTATTTACCCGACAGCCAAAATCTTCGCAGTAGTTACAAAATAGAACTTTCGAGGGTTTGGGTTCCAGTTCCCCTACAACAGCAAGAAAGCTCTAGTGCGACAGTCGAAGCTCGTGTAACAGTTCCACGCAGCGGTCCAAACTCCATCCAGACTCCAGTTGTACGTTGCGATACAAGTTCCCATTCTAGGCTCGATCTACTCCAAATTCCACGTGAGTTCTAGGCTACTGAACTCTTATCTAAACGAATCAATGAGACGAGGTTAATTCTTATTTTCACTGCAACTTTATATATTAATTTTTGTATGTATAAACATGATGAACATATTTTGCATAAAATTTAACCCTAAGTCATGTAGCTCAGAAAGTAATTTTCTTAAACTTATGCTCCTATATGCCATTGTGTTTCACACATTCTTGAAAAGTGCCTGAAATAGAGTAGGGTTTTTTTTTAAGGAAGGAAATTTTGTATTATATAAAAGCATCAAATTACATCTTTGAAAACAGACCAAATATATGTTGTTCTCCTTCACTTCTTGCCTCTCTTACCTTAAGCATGAGATTTGTCATAATATTGTCTACCCAGAACGCTAAACCAAAATTACACATACCGTTGAGTCCATACCAATACTCCTTACAGACCAATCATATAATATAAACTACATGACATGACCCAAACACTAGAACTTCTAATTTTTCCAGTGATAAAACATCTAACTCACCAAAATAATAGTTGACACTAATATTTTTGGTGCTACAATGAAGAGATTTGGATAAACAAAATTAAAATAATATGAGATGTGCTTTACAATATATTCTAGCATGAAAATGAAGAAATGAGGAATACTCAAAAGAATAAATTTGCAAATTTTCAAATGGAAGATATTTTATGCAATTGTGATAATAAAAAGAAAATGTTTTGAAATCAGTACAAGGGCGGTTTTTGTAAGAGGTTCGTGGATCAATGATTCAAATCAAAGCAACAACGAGATCGTTGGTGGATACAGTTTTCCCTGGAGAAAGAAGCGGGGAATTTAAAATATAATAAAGTTACTGAAATGACCGTTAACTTAATGTTAAAGCAAGAAAGAGATCGACAGTCATCCATCAATCGAGAAGAACATCAACGGATCAAAAGGTTTTCACATCACCAACTTGCGCGAACAGAGGAAGTGGTGGGTGGTTGCGAATTATAAAACCACCCACCACGTGTCTATACAATGCCATTTCGTTGGTTGAAAAGGCAATAGAGAAAACCACCTTCTACATTGCGAATCCGCTTATGGGGGCTATAAAAGACAAAATGCACGAGATAAATGACACTTGTCATTTGGCGTTGTATTGTTTGGACGTGTTGCGTGCGGTTGGAACACGACATACCAGAGTTCTTGTCTAGCTCACTTATTGCCATGTAGGCTTTCAAGACTCTTACGGATATTTCAGACACTTATTTCAATGGAAAATCAGAGTGAAGTGGGGTTCAAAGTGGGGAATGTGCAAAATTAAGGGAAGTTCTTGAAGACAGGGACGTGGATGTGTTTGAAACGATTATGACTAGAAACATAGTTAATAATATTAAAAACAGATTGGGAGATTTGCAAAAGCAGGGTATAAACGTACATAACAATCATAAGCTTCATTTTATTCACTTTTGTCTAGAACAAACCCTAGGTTCCCCGGACTTTGTTACCTAGTGTGCCCAAAACCATTCCCAAGCTGAAAGAGACGTCATGGATTTAAAAAGAATGAAAATCTTGTGTCCTATCACTTCCTCGGTGATTAAGAAGTATTTAGAAACACCTTCATCCTTTTCCCAAAACCTTGAAGAATTCACCAAGGAAAAATTGATGGACTCGTATAGACATTCCACCCTGAAATTAAACAAGCCCTTTTGTAAAAAAGTATCAAACCTGACATTAAAATTGATAGTACACCTTTTCCATTAGATATTACCTTCTTTAATGAACATTCACAACTAGTCCTTTCATTAATCAGTCAATTTCTAGCTTTACATAATGACCAAGTTGTCGCTGAAATCCAATTGAGTCTACTATTTAGGTTGAGTTCAGAATCACCTAAGATTAAGTCTAGTCGGTATCTATGTCTTAAATTTGATCAATTCATAGCTAAGAATATCCATTCTCGGTTGGTGAATTTCCACACTACGAAGAACTTTAGGTTCCAATCATACTTGATGAAGATGTTTTTATTTTCAAGTGAATAAAGTCTACATTTTCCAAAAGCAGTTTTTTCAGCTGAAATTGAAAACAATATGTTCAATTTCATGAATCTTGTGACATCAAAGATATATAGAGTAATTTTTTAAGAAAGATTTCCTAAAAATTTTCCAGAGATGAGAGACCTGTTGTAGTTTAGCCCAAAGAAAGTTGTAGGTGATTGGTTCCTTTTGAAACAACATACTGTTATTAGGCTCTATGGTTTTCTTAAAGAACCATATATTTTACCCTCCTTTTTGACACCAAGGATCTTTGATTTAGAGTTCAACAAACAAAAACTCATTGTTGAGAATGAACATTTTCTGAGTTTCAAGAAATCCTCTGATATAAATTTTCCTTTGAAGGTTGCTCCTTTCATTATAAAGAATAGAAATGCTCTTCCAGTTGTAGAGAAGCTGTTGCAGATGATGAATTTCAAGAAGGCTTAATAGATAGACATACTAGAATCGAAGTAAGATAGAAGACCATTGAATAAGTTGATCTTCCTTCGGCAATTTTCCTCAGAATATATGAATCTTTGTTGAGTTGATCAAAATTGTTATCTGCGAAGTTCATTCCACAGAAATTTTTGATGAGTTAATGAATGAGGATGTTCGGCTATGTCTCTATTATGTGTTTTCTATTTGTCGACATGAGTTATGCTCTGTGTTTTCCATATATCACGATGTTATGAATGATGTCTTGTGAATTTGTTGTTTTTTAACCGATAATGTTAGTTCATATGGGTTATATTGCAAATTCGAATTGATAGTATAATGCAAAGACAGATCTCTTCTTTATGTGTTGATTGAGTAAAGGTTAACGCATGTCTTCTCCCTACTACGGAAACTCGGTTCCTGCAGCCCCCCTTGAACATCTCGGGTGAGACCTCACTCGCTCTACGGGTGTTGCTGGAAAGGGTAAAACCTTTCTGGGCCGATGCTTAAGGGTGTCTAGTTGGTGTTTATTGGCAGCAATGCTAAGTGAACCCCTATCGACATAACTATGTCAACAAAGTTGGTGTTTGTTGATAGCAGTGCGAAGTGAATCCCCGTCGACAAAACTGTGTCAACAAATGTTGCTCATTAAATTGGTGGCATGGCATTGTTAGACCTCACTTTCTTTAAGTGTATGCAGGGAAATATGTAATAAATGACTCATATCTAATTATATTTTATTTAGTATTTTTTTTAATGAAAAGTTGCATTAAATTATTATTGTTAATTGAAGTGTAATTTTTTTAATTAAATCTCTTTGTGCGACAAGGGTGGTATGAATATATACCCTTCAACCTGAAATTAAGGTCAACACTTCAAATTTGGTCTCATTTTCCTATTCCAAAAATTTATATAATTTAAATCCATATGTTTATATTTAAATGGTACCATTAATATCCTTAATATTTGTTTATACAATCATTAAACTAATTTTAAAAATCAAATATTCCACGTGTCACAATCTGAGTGTTCCACATGTCACCCTAGAAAACTAGATATCGACATTTTAACAACAAAATTTATAGAAATTTTGTTTCAAAAGAGTTTGCTGGCAAGTCAAAATTTTGTGGTAGAAAGAGAGATCGCTCTTTCCTCGGGTTGTTCTATTTTGGGGTGTTGGATGTAAGATGCTGAGGAGAAAGAGCGTATTCTCCTTCCTCCGGGTATTTTTTTAGGAGTAGGTAAAGTAGATATTGACACTCTTAAAACAAATTTCATTAGAACATTGCTTCGCACAGTTTGCTGGCAAGTGGAAATATTCTCAAAGAAAGAGCGACCTCTCTTTCTTCAAGTTGTTCTATTTTTACAATTCTCTCATAAATGAAGTGGCGACCTACCCTTCTTCTGCCCAATATTATTTTCATAAATGAAGTGGCGACCGATCCTTCTTATGTTCGCCATTATGGATATAGATGAATTTTTGGATATAGGTGTTCACAATTATCTAGTAAACAAAGCGACGATCAATCCCTCTTGTCGGAAAACGAAAGTCGAGACAAACATTTTTTATATGTTATAACCTAGCTGATGTCCATATCCCTACTATTTACAATGGAAGTCAAAAGTCGGGAATTATCGACCTAGCCTTCGTATATTAAATATTTTTACATTTCTCTCGTAAATGAAGAATCAATCGACCCTTCTTGTGCTCAGTATTCTTCTAGTGTTCACCATTCTAGATATACATGAATTGACGTCCAAGACTTCGTAGGTTGAATATTTTTACAATTCCCTGATAAATGAAGGGGCTGTCGACCGTTCGTCTACACAATATTATTTTCATAATAGTTCTAGACTGCAAGAAGTGTCGGTTGATCCTTCTTATGTTCGTCATTCTGGATATAGGGAATTGTTGGATATAAATGTTCACAATTATCTACTAAATGAAGGGGAAACTGAATCTTCTTGTCGGAAAACGGAAGTCGATATAAGCATTTTTTATATGTTATAACTTAGCTGATGTCCATATGCCTATTATTTACAGCGGAAGACGGAAGTCGGGAATTGTCTGTCGAGACTTCGTAGATTAAATGTTTTTACATTTCTCTCGTAAAAGAAGCGTCGATTGACCGTTCTTGTGCTCAGTATTCTTCCAGTGTTCACCATTTTGGATATACATGAATTGAACTCCTAGCCTTCGTAGGTTGAATATTTTTACAATTCCCTCATAAATGAAGGGGCGGTCGACACTTCTTCTACCCAATATTATTTTCATAATAGTTATAAACTGCAAGAAAGGTCGATCGATCCTTCTTGTGTTCGCCATTCTGGATATAGAGAATTTATTGATATAGGTGTTCATAATTATCTACTAAACGAAGGGAAGACCGATCCTTCTTGTCAGAATACGGAATTCGAGACAAACATTTTTTATATGTTATAACTTAGTTGATGTCCGGATCCCTACTATTTATAGCACAAATTGGAAGTCTGGAATTGTCGACCTAGACTTCGTAGATTAAATAGTTTTACATTTCTCTCGTAAATGAAAGGTCTGTCAACCCTTCTTTTGCTCAATATTCTTACAATGTTCATCAATTTGGATATACATAAATTGATGGCCTAACTTTCGTAGGCTGAATATTTTTACAATTCTCTCATAAATGAAGGGGCAATCGACCCTTTTTCTTCTCATTATTCATTTCATAATAGTTCTATACCGCAAGAAGGGTCGATCGATCCTTCTTGTGTTCGCCATTCTCGATATAGGGAATTTTTGGATATAGGTGTTCCCATTTGTCTACTAAACGAAGGGGCAGCCGATCCTTCATGTCAGAAAACAGAAGTCGAGACATTCATTTTTATATGTTATAACTTAGACGATGTTTGGATCCCTACTATTGACAGCGGAAATCAGAAGTCGGGAATTGTCAACTTAGACTTCGTAGATTAAATATTTTTACATTTCTCTTGTAAATGAGGGGTCGGTTGACGCTTTTTGTGCTCAGTATTCTTCTAGTGTTGACTATTTTGGATATACATGAATTGATGGCCTAGCCTTCGTAGGTTCAAAATTTTTACAATTCCTTTCTAAATGAAGGGGTCATCGACCCTTGTTCTGCCCAATATTCATTTCATAATAGTTCTAGAATGCAAGAACGATCGGTCAATCCTTCTTGTGTTCACCATTCTGTATATAGGGAATTTTTGGATATAGGTGTTCACAATTTTCCACTAGTATCATTTTTTGAAATTCTGAATTTCTGGGAACTGAGGTCGGGACAAACATTTTTTATATGTTATAACTTCGCTGATGTTTGGATCTCTACTATTACTTGTACAAAATGAGATATAAGTCACTAGGCGATTAAAAAAGTTAATTGTCACTGTTTTTTTAATTGGATAAAGGACTAAAATTGAGCAATTTTAACCAAGTCAACAAAAAATGACCAAGATAAACAACTAATTTAGTCACAGGATAAAATATATGACTAGATAACAAGTGACAAAAAAAAAAATAACTAACATAAATGACTAATTTAGTCATGGATATATAAATATGACTAGTTAACAAAGATTAACGTGAATTAGTCATTTATGTTAGTCATTTTTAGTTGTCTCACACTGACAATGGAAAAATACAATTTTGATGATAAATTTGTACAATATTTTACTAAATTTTGATAATGTGGATGGATTTAGAGACCCCGACCCCATTAAAGGGGGTCTCTGAATCCATATACAGTGTTAAAATTTAGTAAATTATAACATTGTATAATGTATTTAGAGACTCGAGTGATGTTAATTGTATCAATCGGAAAATGGAAAATTGTTATTAGTTGCTAGCTATGTCTAGTATAACTGCTAAGTACAAAAAAATAGAAACGAGGAGAAAGGTCTCCATCGACTATGAGCCAAAAACAGGAAAACTGCCTGTGGAAATTAAAAAGTAAACCCCTGCACCACTTCTCAAAATGAATAAACCCTTCCAAGGCCACAATACCGACACATATGTATCATAAAGCTTTCACATGTGTATTGAACTACCTGATTAAGATATATATGCATGATAGAGACATTAGGAAAGGCCTTGAGCAGAAGATTAACATGAGCCATTCATGATAAGAGCTCCATCACCTTTAAAGAGCACACCTAATTTCACCCAATCAACTATAACTTTGGAGTAACCAACAATATGGTGAAAAGAAAGATCCTGAGAATTGGTAAAAAATAAGACAAGCGAGAGCTCCAATAGCTTTCCTCAGCTCGTATTGGTCCCCGATCAACCAAAATAATTTAAACATAATTAATTAAAGTGACGATCCGACTCCAAAATTATAATGAGAGCCCAAAAACCACAAAAACAACCCTGTATACAGCCTTCACAGAAGCACATAGTCTGTTGACACATAGATTTGAACCTGGGTGGGGAGGGAAACAATCATTCCATCCAACCACCCAACCTACAACCAATTGAAAATTTTGTTATTATTATTATTCAAAATTATCATCAATTAAAAAAAATACATTTTTAAAATGCGATTTTCAAATTAAAAACAACCGAAAGAGTTAAATTTTTCACCAAAACCTCCCCACATTAATAAACTAAGTTAAAACCCTAATAAACTAGGTTAAAATCTTAACTAGCGTAAAAACCTAGAACGAATCGAAAGGCCTTCACTAAAGCTTTAAAGCTTAGAGAATAAATATATGATGTTTGTGAGTGAGGGAATTCAAGTACGAGCGGATATAGTGCATCATGAAGGCAATTCAATTGGTGTTGAGTTGAGCAACAACAACGAAAAGAAGAGGAGGCGAGCGTCGATACCAGTTCTAGGGTACTCATTACTTTGGACGATCATGCATCCCAAACCCTGGTCATGTAAGCATTGGCTTCATTATTTAGGACGACGAGGACAATAGAGTCGAGGAGGAGTTTTGTGCTTACTTTGTCTTTTTCCCCATCACCAACAATGGCGCCAATTACGAAGCCTTCATTGCAGGTCTCCAACATGCTTTATAGCGCGGAATCATTCACATCACTGCCCGTGGGCACAGCCTGTTCATTTGCAACCAGGTAACAATAACACCTCTCTGTCTTTACAATCAAGATAATGTTTCCCACGACAAAGAACTTGCTTGCATGGAATTAATTTATATGTTTTTGTAGGTGACGAGTGAATATAGAGCAAATATCCCTTGGATGAAGAGGTACCGTGACAGAGTTAAGGAACTGGCTTCACAATTTGAGAGCTTTGAGGTGGGGCATATCTATTTTGAAGATAATTATGAGGCGTGTTCTCTAGCATGGGAAGGATTTTACAACACAATTATATATAGAAGTAGTCAAGCTGCATCAATTCAGAATTTGCAAGGGAATATATTCTAAAGGAGAGATGCAACAATTACCACAACATACAGTTCATTTTGGACACCATACAAGATTGTTTACCCAAGTCCTATGTGGTTGTTCAGTAAATTTGTATAGATATAAGCAATGATATGGGTCGGAGGAGTAGGTTACATAAGAACAAATCGACGGTGGCTCTGCCAGCTATATCATATCCTAGGGATTCTTCGCACAGTCAGGCTAGTGGCGCCTTTTTTTCTTTGTTTCCCATGTTCCTTTACTTGGTGGAATGTCTATAACATTTTAGATCTTTGTTCTATGTTTTAAATGTTGTAGTGATGAATAATTTTCATTCCTCTCAGATTAATGTGTGGAAATTTCTTAATTGTCTTTGTTGATGAATGAATTCAATTTCCCAACTGCATTTTTTATGATGAATGAGTTCAATTTCCCAATTGCAATCTTGAGGAAGAATGATTTTGTTGCTATTAGCCTGAAGTTATTATGAAAGTCCACGAGCATAATGTACATAATTACTCATTTTCTAGCATTCATGTGCATTCTTTTTAATCACTCTCTCAACCACCTTGATACACTTTGGCCTGATGATTTGAACTGTAGATAGATCGGATCCAAAAGGACAGGCAGGATTTAGATGCAATGCCTAGAAATGGTTTTATTATATCTTAACACTCATAGCTATCATTTAAGAAAAAAAGGCTCACGAGAACAAAATATATACCTACTTCGCTGACATTTAGATATCAAACACAAAACCCAATCATCTTCTAGTCTAGAGTCTTCACTACAATCAAGTTCCTAAAGATTCGGTAATTCTTTTGAGGACACTCAATGAGAGAGTAGTTCAAGTCCAAATTTTGTCCAAACATGCATAAGATATTCATAGCGCTATTGGCCTAACATGACTCTTAAATTACCAAACTCTATTCGTGCTCAGCATAGATGGACCGATGGAACTTATATTTAATTCAAGGAGGAGCAATGGGATGTATACTCGTCGGTTTAATGGGATGTATACTCGTCGGTTTACAGGTGAGCAAGGGAAAGACACATATCATGGCCTCAATATGCCCAACAAAGAAGCTCAAGTGATTGAGGTTAACTAAAAGGTCAATTTTGCAGAACTTGTAAAAGACAAAGACCATGGATTTCAATATGCCAAAAAAAGAATCTCTTGCAATCAAACTTGCTAAAAGGCAGTTCTTATGAAGTGGTTTATGATTATGTTTGAATGAATTTCCTCTACTCTAGTTTTAGGGCCACTCAGTTTTTCACCCTTAAACTAGAAAAACGTTGTCAACATCCCATAAAAATAGAGGCACATGTAATATCGATTAAAACATTGGAGGGAACCCGACCCATTACAAGCATGACAAAATGCTATACAATGCCAACATTAGTAAGCAAATCATAAACTTTAAAAGTACCTCTGCTCAGTTGGGATTATAAGTAGTGTATTTGAATATGTAGTAGTGCCCAAAACAAAGAAAATGATATAAGTTGGGAATTTTTGCAAAGAGTATCAATAGACCTTGTAACATAATTGACATATTCATATCTCTCCCAGTCAACGGTTATATTTGACTGCAATTGATCTTTATCAATATAGCATTTGTAGTGGAATAAAACTAAAAGTGGTTTGTCATTTCCTACATACTACACGTTTTCATTACAAATTTTATAATTTAAATGTGCCTATTACCAATTGCATGCGCAATGCATAGAAAGGTGCGATCATGTAGAATGTGCATACCTTGTTATTTGACTTATTAAACAAACGACATTTTTTAAAAAGTCATGGTTTTTAAGAATTAAAATCATTTTTTTAAAATTCGTGATTTTAAAAAATGAGGGGTACTAAGCTATTCCTCTTACCATTTGCATGCATATTGTTACCAATTCTAAGCTACACTTTGCATTGTAATTAATGGAGAAGCGTTACCTTTCACTTCTGCATCAATTTTATCTTCTGGTTTACATGATTATGGTCTTCAATATCTGCTTGATTTAGATCGCCATCCAAGGTAGAATAATATAGTTGTCACCCTTTTCATTTCCCTTCGTGCCCTTCTACGAGAACAACGTTTATCTCTTTCCACAATTCAAATAAACTTTAAAAATACTAACAATGTATAACAACAAAACTTTAAATAGAACAACATGGAAATGAAAAAATTGATTGTAAAATTAGGGTATATCAAATAATACTTAAATAAACATAGTTCATGAAATAATGATTGGGTGAATCCATGAAGGTGTGTCACATATTTTAATGAAATGTGGTGATAAAAATTTGCCATTTTACATATCTTTTAAATTGAAGAACATAGAACTCATATACTCCTTTTGAGATTTTATTTGTACTAAGAAAACTTATAAAGAATTGTATTGTCTTTATAACAATATTTTTTCATCAAAATTAATGTCATTTGATGGTCAAATTTTATTTATTAAATTAAATGCTTTCCCATGTAAATTTCATGAAAAATTCAAAAACGATTTTTGTTGGTAACACCTAATTCAATGTACACACACACACACAAGCCCAATGGGTTAGCTCAAGTCGTTGAGAGTTTTTTCTTGCAAGCAGGATGTCTCGAGGTCAAATCCTTGAGCCTCTATGTATTTGATTGTAATAGGGTCTCACTTGAAGCCCCTACCAGGTTAAGCCCAGTGGGTTAGTTCAAGTTGTTCGGAGTTGTTTCTTGCAACTAGGATGACCAGAGGTAAAATCCTAGAGCCTCTATGTATTGACTGGAATAGGGTCTCACTTGATGCCTCCAATAGGTTAGGCTCTGTAATCAGATTCTACAGTTTCCCCTGTAGAAAGAATTGGCTTCCCCATGTTTATGTGTCTCACTTTTTCCTCTTTTGCGGCGATGAATTAATGAACTAAAAGTATTTGTTCATAAATATACAAATCCATTGAGAATTAAATAATGGTGTATTGAAACAAAAAATTTCATTATGAATGAGCTTTTATATGGTATTTTTTTCAAATAAAAAAATTGTTTTTATCTTATTTAATTTATTTTCTTTAAAGGCTATTTATTGTTATTTCATCATCTCATAAGTACTCACAAAACCACGACCCCCCATATCGATGTCCATTTATACTTTTAATTCCGATTTTTTCGAACAAGTATTTTATGGACACTTTTAGGATTGTTGTACATTTTTTTAAATATTATTTTATGATATATTTTAATTATTATTAAATTATTAATATAAATACAAAATTTATTTGTGCATAAAAGCGCGAGCCAAAAAACTCTCATTTTAAGACTTCAAAATCAATAGTTTTTAATTCGAATATGGAAACAATATACAAGTGATTGTTAAAATTATTCTTAATATTTTTTTTAAGTATATTTTTTATTTTTTATAATAGATATTTTTAATAAATTCATAATAAAAGCATAAATTATCTTGCCGCATAGTGAGACACATTACCATGCTTTTTTTCTATTTCGGGAGTGGTTTTCCATGGATGTAGCAAGCACTAGTATCTGGTTCCATGACCCACATGAAATACACACACACAAAACCCAATTATTGCTTTTCAATATTTGTTTGCAATAAAAAAAAACTTGTAGAGAATTTTGGGGTTCTTAAAATTCAGTCTGCACTATATCCCATGGGTCATCTACACATAACCTAGTTCTCATTTCAATGACCCAAATTTCATAATTATTACCAAAAAAATAGGAAGCTACTCACATATCCGAAGAGTCTTATACTCAAACCTCTCTTTTCATCAAAGATTCTTATGTGTGCTTTGATACCATGTTAACAATGAAAGTTTAAGCAATGCAACTGAACTATGGAGAATCTCTCATTACTTTGCTCTCAATTAAATTGGAATATTGTCTAGTAACCCCATTAACTAATAAATGCAAAACTATGTGTCCATATGTGGACGAATCTCTAACTGTATAGGTGTTAGCTATGCAGTTTGTTCGATGAATCATATTCAAATATCGATATCCCATTTACACACACATCAATCAAATTCAACTAACACACTATGTACACGTATAGTATATGATCAATCAATTTCAAATAACACACTATGTACAAATATATATATATATGATCAATCAAATTCAACTAACACTTAATACACATTGTGTAAGGAAAGTTCAAAGAAATATATGATGTTGCAAGGCATGTGCAAGAAGCACCAATAAAGATCAAACATTTTGAAGTGTGTTGTAAACTATAGACTCTCAAACAATTATGACAATATAGCCTGGTGAAAATTATGAAATAAAAACACTATGAGGTGCACTGTGGTATAGAATCCAATTCCTATTGGTCTACAGAATAGAGCACAGATGCGGTCTAATCATTATTCACATATGAATTGATGATCCACCCTTCCGTTTTTCCTTTATGGTCAATATCCATAGTGAACATGAAAGAGGAAAGAAAAAAATGATAATTAACTATATTATATTAAATGCGATCAACATAAAATTCAAATATCCAATGCGTCATAAAGACACTTTGCATACACAATTTAACAAATCGCAGAGATTTTACAATAAATATAATTGTAAAAGAAAATTCTAACAACTCCAAACCAAGTCTAAAAACATACACAAAACTACATTCAACACAACACGAGAACAATATAAATGGTTGGCTATATCTTTCGAATCAAAACACTAGCTCATTTTAAAAAATTGTTGAATTCAATTTTCAGTCCATATTATGCTTTCATATTTGTATATAGATTAAATTTATAACAATATGCGACTCTCCATAGAAATCAACAGAGGCTATACCGTTTTTCCAAATGCAAATTCAAGACTAACAACAAATCCCAAAGCTCTGCAAAATTTTTATATTCTCTACCAATACCATCATTGAACATGAAATAAACTTCTTCCGATGCATTTATAATGCTACGAACACTTAAGATAAGAGAGTTTCCTTGATACGCTTTACCAAAAAGGTTTTGGGGCAATATAGAGGTGATCTCGGTAAGGACCTAGTCCCTGTTTTAGTTAACAATTGACTATGCCATACGATCCCTCATAATGTTTAAGCTAGCGATTTCCACCTTCAAGGCAGATTTTAATTTCCCTTTAAAGAGTGCACTGCCTTCTCACTAGATGCCTTACCCCACTTTCTCCCCCTAAAGGAATAAATTATTTTTATTATTAAGTGGATATTATTATGTGGAATATTCACAAGTGCTTCACCCCTAGTTTTCCAAATGGAACCATTTGAGACTTTGAGTCGCAAGTTGGATTTTTACTTCAAGCAGTTTGTTTAGTTTTCTAACAAGGTAGATTTTTGTGCTTATTATTGTGTTGGAAAAATAAATTTGCTTTTAAGCATTCATGTCTTTGGAAATATAAATGGTAAGTTTTAAACCTATGTAGAGAAGCAAAGGATACATATTCTTGCAAGAAAACAAATATTACACCACAACATTCCCAGATAATACGCAGAGATTTATCGTGAAAACCCTTGATCAGGAAAAACCAACAAACCTTGGAGCCATCGCTTTATTTTTCGACTATGATTATGAATCACTTACAATAAAATATAGGGATTCACCGACATCCAACACCGTAATCCATTAAAGCAGATTACAAAATAGAGCCCAATCCCTTGACCGAGATTAAATTACATATTTCTAGAAAATTTCGAAAAGTAAGCGAAAATAGCTACTATATGGTTAAACACAGACCATGGTGTCAGTGTTACAACATATTTTTTCATTTTGTCACTCGCCATACTACACATGTACTACTTTCGCTTCATCTTACTTCGTGTCATTACTGAATTTTCTCTATACTCGCCACATACCACCTCTTGCATTTGTTATTTTTCTCTTAGTTTATCAACCTATTCACTTTTTTTGTCCTCACATTTTCCTAGTTTTTGTCTTTCTCCAGGAAACGATATAACATTTCTTCGATCTTATAGGCTGCTACTATCTTTTCGATGTTAAAACGTTTCCTAGCATTTGGCTCTTCCCTTTCTCTATTTTCTCTACTGCCATGTTACCTTATTTGATGAGTTTGTCAATGACTATTTTTGCTGAGGAAGTAATCTCAAGTAGGACCCAAATTGAGATCATTATTCATAAATAAAACTAGTCTAAAATCTCATTTTTTTCTTTACTCTTGTGTAGGATAATGTTCATTGTCGTTGCATCACATAGACATCAGCTATGGTATCGATGACTCAACATCTCCTACATTTATCATCTTTCATTCCTATATTTTCTCACCTATTACCTCGTCTCACTTCTCACCTTACATAGATTTTCCTTATCATTGTCACCTCCCACATGTTTCCCTTCTTATTTCACTCTTAGTTGCTTACATTTTTATTTTTTTGTCTTCGCATTAATATGCTTGTTTATTTTATGTAGGAGTTTGTGTCACAATCGACTACGTGGTGCAGAAATATTGCTAACATCTATGTTCCAGATATACTAGCTTTCAGTGTCATTCATTTTTTGTTGCATCTCGAAGCCCCGTGTTTTGATAACGATACGTATTGCAATTTACGTCTTTTTTTTGTTGTTTCATCATCGAAATAGTAGATCTATTTTCATTATTGAATTTTATTGTAGATTAGAAACGAGCATGTTTTGCAGGATCTTATATTTTTCCTTGTGTAGATTCAATAAAAACGAACAAAACGAGTAAAAATCTAAAGAACGCTTGTGGTAATTCTTATACTCAACTAAGGAGGCTTGAAACTAACATCAACACTATTCAAGGTGAGTTTTTGTTTATCTATCTCTTTCAATCTTCCTCGTTTAATTTAATAAATGTAAATGGTATTTTATTTAGCTTGACTAAATTTTGTGAGTTTGCAATTAATTTTACTTGCGAAAAAATTATTCGATTAGACTATTATAATCGAGGATGTTTTATAGACATGTTTTATTAACTAGTTTAATCGAGCTTGTCTTACAGACATCTTTTATTAACTAGCTTAATCGAATTAATTTTTAACAAATAAAATTCACTACAAATTCACAAAATAAATTCAAGCTAATTAAACTAGCAATTACATTTATCAACTTAATTAAACTAAACGAGGAAGATTAAAACAGATGGATATGTAAGAAAATCACATTGAATAATGTTGATGTTAGTTTCGAGCCTTCCTAGTTAAGGATAAGAGTTACCACAAGCCTCGCTAAAACTTCTACTCATTCTGTTCGTCTTTGTTGAACTTGCACAATGAAATATAAGTTTTTTCAAAATATGCTCAATCTTAATCTACAAAAAAATTTAATGATGAAACTAGATGTACTATATAGATGATCAAACAACCAAAATAATAAGATGTAAATTACAATACCTGTACTTATCAAAATACGAAACCTCGGAATGCATCAAAAAATGAATACCTGTGAAGGTTGGTATATCCAGAACATAGATATCAACAATATTTCTCCACCACATAGCCGATTATGACACTATCTCCTACATAAAAAAAAAACAGGAAAATGAGAGGACAAAAAAAAAAGACATAAGTAAAATAAGGTTAAAATAACAAAGGGAAGTGGTGAGAGGTGGCAATGATACGAAAATTTATGGAATGCGAGAAGTGAGATGAGGTGATAAGAGGAAAAATGGAGAAATGAAAGAGGAAAAATGTAGAAGATGTGAATCATCGATACCATAGTTGCAATCTATGTGATGCAACGACAATGAACAACACCTTACACGAGAGAGAAGACAAAAATGGGTATTCATAGTAATAGTATCTAGAAATAGTAATCTCAAGTCGGGACCTATTTGAGACTACTTCCTCGACAAAACTATTCATTGACAAACTCATGAAATGAGGTAGATAATAGTAGGGAAAATAGAAAAAGCTAAGACCAAACGCTAGGACAAGTTTTAACATCGAGCAGATAGTTGCAACCTATAAGATCATACAAAGATGATATCGTTTCCTGGAAAGCGACAACAAAAAGGCAAATGCGAGAACGGAAAAAGTGAAAAGATTGATAAACTAAGGAAAAAATAATAAATGCAAGAGCTGCTATGTGGTGATAATAACGTAAATCCAGTAAAAGCACAAAATGAGATGAAGTGAGAGTTGTGCATGTGAAGGAAGGCAAGTGACATAAAGAAAAAGATGTTATACAATCAACACCATAGCTGGAGCCTATAACCCAAGCAAGTATAATAAGGTATTATAATGCTTATTTTTCTCAAATTCATTTCATTGAATGATTTAGATAAGATGTTGAAAATCATTATGCTCACTTTGTTTAGTTTCTGCTAACCGAGTTCGGTTACAATGATGATTTTGAAGGGTTCTTATATCTACAAGTGTCCTATTGAGAAACGTGCACTTAGGTTTTGTAGATTGAAGGACAGAGATGGTTGTAAGCTATCAAATTCACACCCAAGTCATTCAGAAGAGACCTAGATCAGTTTTCAACGATTCAATCAAAGTTGCCAAAATTTCTAGCCAATCAACTTCCGCCTTTATTTGTGAGCAAATTGAGTCGAAATTGAAAATTTAGGGGCATGGGTTTTGTGAAGAAATAGCCCATTTGGGTCCCTACAAATTAGATTTGAGAATTTCGTGACAATTTGGGAAAAATCCACGATTTTCAGAAGGTGCATTTCCTAGATTTCATGGTTGGACAGATTTGAAATGACAAGTGGAACGCCCAGTTGAAAAAATGGATTCAAATTACGACTATTCTGGATGAATATGAGAACAATTGCATCATTTGGGAAAAATCCACGATTTTCAGAAGGTGCATTTCCTAGATTTCATGGTTGGACAAATTTGAAATGACAAGTGGAACGCCCAGTTGAAAAAATGGATTCAAATGACAACTATTCTGGATGAATATGAGAACAATTGCATCATTTTTCTCTTTCAATTTGCATGATTATGGTCTTTAATATTTATCTGATTTAGCTCCCCATCCAAGGTAGAATATTATAGTTAGACACCCCTTGTCAATTCCCTTGATTCCCTCTTTTGATAAATAAAATTGTCTCTTTCCATGACTACAATAAACATTAAAAACACTAAAAACTTAGAACAATAGAAGCTGACACGGTGTAGAACATGGAAATTATAAAATAAAATAAAAACATAGGTAACATGAAATAATACTTCAAAGAAACATAGTTCAAGAAATAGTGATTGACAGAATCCACGAGGATGTGTCACTTTTTAGTGAAATGTGGTGCTAAAAATTTGACATTTTCCACATTTTCAAAATTAAAGCACTCAAATCTCATATATACCTTGTGAATTTTGACATTGTAGTATCCCTCATTTTGACCCTTGGAATGTACTAAAATAGATTATGTAAATTATGTAAATATGTTAGTACAAATTCCTAGTGCAAAGCTCAAAGCCAAGCCCGACTAGCAGATGGCTAAAAATGAAAAATGTAAATATTTCTATATGGACCATATGGTTAGATTGTCAGGTTGAGCCAAAAGCTATCTAAATATTATGCTGGAAAATAATAAAATGGTCCAAGATGGTTATGTAAAAACCACTAGAAGGCCTATGATTCCACTAGAGGAGAAGAAGAAATGGGGTCTATGCGAGATTAAACCCTTTTTTCGAGAGAGACTTATAACTCATATATTTGTTTCCATTTTCCTTAGTGTACCAAGAATTAACATTGCAAAGAGGATAATTGTATACATTAGAAAGAATTGGATGATTGAAGGTGAGCATAGAGTTTGGGAAATATAGGAACATTTACCCATAGTTTATTTGTTGCTCCAGGATGCTTGAGAAGCCATGGATTGATTTATAAGCGGTTATCTAATACTATACAACAAGTTGGACTCTTTTTCCACACACTAGTAACCATTGTAAGTGTTGGATTTCTCAACAGAAATATAGAACAGTAGGAAAAATTCCTTCCTTGTATTGTGTGGGGTAGTGAAAGAGATTGGCGTGTCTAGGATGACTAGGTGAGATGCCGATGGTGCTCAATGGTGATCAAAATGGATAAGAAAGGGAGAAAATGGGTTTTAAGATGAGAGAGAAGCATGTAGTTGTTTCCTTCATCGTGGTGGCCTTATAGCCTGGCTCATGAGTGGTATAAACCACTAATACCTATGATTGGATGGAAAATCTCTCTTACATAGCTCGTTTATTGGATATTTGCTCCTCAAAGATAAGTATTTTATTTTACTATGAAATGTGAAAAGATTGCATTGACTTCCTATGATAAATATGTTTGTTTATGCACGATGTCCGTTTGGATAGAATTTTAATTCCTTTATGGTTTACATTCATGTGCACATGATGCACAAGCTAGTTTATAATGGCCGATGGGGTGAAATTTATACACATGATTTTCATATTTACGCCCTTGTATAGTCGTAATGATGGAATGGGGATGGTATAGACATCAAATAAAAAACCAACTTGTAGGTATGTGTAAGACATGAAAAGTTCATAAATTATTTGTGTTCCCAACACCTAATTCAATGTTCAATGCATAATTTTCAATTACACACACATACACATGATTAAAAATTTAATTAGTGAGTAACGACTATATATATCTTCTCAACAGATATGATATATCCAACTTAACTTACTTGATATCATTGCTTTCATTTCACTAATTCCCAAGCAAATATTGACTTGCTCCCATTCCTAAATTAGAACTATTGTAGGACTCGATTGGTGATTTTTTATTATTATTTGAAATGTAAAAAATTGCAGCGTTTCCCCATTTTTCTTTGCTTTCCTTCTTTTCTAGTATTTTTGCCTACTTTTCTTCTTTTCTTTCTACTTTTATGGACTTTCCTGCCTTTATGCATACCTTTTGTTTTTTCTGAGTTTTCTGCTTTTGTGCGATCATCCATCTTTTTAGTGGCTTTACTGGTTTTCTCTTATTTTCTTTTAGTTACCATTGTGGATGAGAACTCATAGGGGACACAAGATCACTTGTTCGCCCTCCTTGGCCACCTAAGCAAATCCACTGATCACCAAAACGAAGTAATAATTAAAGATATTACCATTTAAACATGGCATACTATCCTAAGTCTTGAAATTAATGAAACTAAACATATTGCATTAAAAATTAACCCCTTTAATTATTAAATTTTGTCAGAACCTATAAGGGTTGATTAGGTAGCAAAATTACCATGGGGTCCTTAGGGAGGGAACATTATAGTCCTCCCCGCCCAAATTGATTATCCTCAAGCACTTCTAACTCAAGGTGCTACAATGCTCGTTCAATCTCCCATGTGGCATCTTCACTGGGTAGGACTTTCTACAAAACAAGATATTCCTTGATGATCTTATTCCTCGACCTTCTCTCTCTTGTTTGCAGAATTATTTATGTTACCAAGATTAGTTTCCCTTCATCATCCAAGGGTGGAAGTTCTATTGATACAATCACCTGCTGCCCAACTGCTTTCTTGAGGCATGAGACATGAAACACATTATGTACTTTGCTTCCTTCTAGAGGGTCCAACTCATAGGCAACTTCTCCTACCTTCCACACAACTCTATAAGGACCATAGAATCTTGGTTTTTAATTTTCAACCCCTTTACCCTTCAAGGATGATTTTTGTATGGCTGCAACCTTGAGTACACTAAGTCAACCACTTGAAAGCTACACTTTGTTCTGCTTCTATCTTAAAACATTTTCTACTGATTTTGAGCAGTTTGCAAGTTATGCTTGAGTGCTCTCAAGATATATTGACTTTCTTGGATCCAGTATTTTGCTTTTCGTGCTCTATTGTCTCCAAAATATGATCAACATAGCTAGAGACTTCATATCCATACAAGGATTTGAAGGGGGACATTCGAATAGACATGTGATAACAAGTGTTGTAGCAGAATTCACCCAGATGCAGCCACCAAATCCATGTCTTTTTATACCCTGTAACATAATGTATGAGATATCATTCCAACCACTGATTGGCCCTCTCAGTTTTCCCATCATTTTGGGGGTGGTAACTTGTAATGAGATCCAAATATATCCCCACCAATTTAAACAACTCTTGCCAAAAAGCATTGGTGAACTTACTGTCTCTATCACTGATTATTATTTTTTGCAAGCCATGTAATCTGAACACTTCTTTAAATAAAAGGTCAAAAATTTGGGTTGTTGAGCTAGTTGATGGAACAAGAAAGAAATGTGTAAATTTATTAAGTCTATCTACAACAACAACTATGTAGTCTTTTCCTTGTACCTTGGGCAGAGCAGTGATGAAGTCCATTGAAATGCTCTCCCGCTTCTACTCTGGAATCGATAGTTGTTGTAGTAGCTCAGCTATATGTATGTGCTCAATCTTGTTCTATTGGCATGTGTTGAACTCTCTCACATGCTCCAAAACATCATTCTTTAGGACCTTTAATGAGAACCTCTCTCTAATTTTCTTGAAATACTTCAAGTCACCAAGATGTCCTGCCAAAGGGGAATCATGGGCAGCTTCCAAAATCTTCTTATTCAATACCGATACTGGCATGAAATAAATTATGTCTTTGTAATATATGACTCCATCTAAAACTTTATACAAATCATCTCTAATCAAGCCATCTAACAGTTCACATGCAAATTTACATTTAGAGTACTCTATGGTTAGCTGAACTTTCCAACCAACATGCACCTTTATTGAAGAAAGGGTTGGTTTTCTAGAAAGAGCATCTGCACCTATATTCATTTTCCCTTTCTTTAAATCTACATCAAAATCAGAAGCTTGAACTTTCTCACCCATATTTGGTGCTTGCCATTGAGCCCTTCTTTAGTCAAGAAATATCTAAAACTGTTGTGATAAGTTTTGACCACAAACTTGCTACCAACAGATATTGTCGGAATTTTTCCAAATCATTCATAATGGCAAGAATTTCTTTTTCATATATGGAATAGTGTCTTTCATGTGGTTGCAAATTTCTACTCTCAAAAGCATTTAGGTGCTTATTTTGCGTCAAAACATCCCCAATGCCTTCTCTCGAGGCATAACACTAAAGCACAAAGGGTTGAGTGAAATAAAGTAGAACAAGGACCGAAAAACTGCTTATTACTTCCTCCATCTTTTTTAAAACTCTTTCAACTTCCTCTGACCAACAAAAAGCTTCCTTCTTGGTAAGATCAATCAAGGGAGCTGGCAGTTGAGAGAATGCTTTGACAAATTTTTTGTACTAAGTACACATTCCAAGGAATCCTCTCAATTCTATGACATTTTTGGGGCCTGGCCAATAAAGAATGGCCTGGACCATTTCCATCTAGAATTTCACCCCCTCTTGTTCAATCACATGGCCAATATACAACAGCCCAGTCATTCCAAACTCAAATTTGCCCAGCTTTACATACAAAGATTGATCTGCAAGAATAGTTAGTACACCCTCCAAATGTTGCAAGGTTTCTTCTCAAGTTTTGTTGTAAATCAAGATATCGTCAAAAAACACTAGCGTATACTTACAAAGCTGCTTAATGAAAACTCTATTCATACAAGATTGAAAAGTTGTAGAAACATTATTCAGGCCAAATGGCATGACTAAGAATTCAAAATGCCTATAGTGACACCGAAAAGTTGTCTTATGTATATCTTCTTCCCTCATTCTGATTTGATGGTACCTAGAGCAAAGGTCTATCTTAGATAACTTTGCCCAATGCAGAGAATCCACCAACTCATTAATTCTTGGGATTAGGTACCGGTTCTTTATGATTTTCCTGTTTAGAGCTCAATAGTCTATTATATGCACATCCTCGATGTACCATCTCTCTTCTTCACTAAAACCACTGAGGAAGCAAAAAGGAATCGATCCTGCACTAATCAACCATAACTCAATAAGCTCCTTTATATCCCTTTTGATTTTATCTTTGATATTCTTGGTATGCTTATAGGGTCAGGTTATAATAGGAAGTATTCCTACTTCCAACTCTATCACATGTTCAACTCCTTTATCTAGTGGCCTGCTGGGAGGAAGGTCTTGAAAAACTTTTTCATACTTCTTGAGCAACTTCTTTGTGTCATATGGATGTTTTGAAATGTCCAGGGTTGATCCTTGCAAGGAAATGAAACATTCAATAGCCCACTCTGTGTCCTCGTGCCTCAATATACACCTAATGTTATGGGAAGACACCACTTGATTTAGATGGGTGTTCATACCTTTCAAAACTACTTGCTTCCCATCATAATTTTTTAATCTCATTTCCATACTTGTGTAGTTCACAATATGTTCACAAATTGAGAATAACCATTGAACTCCCAGCACTATGTTTGTGTCAGCCACTTTCACAACATAGAAATTATCAGTCAGTGTGTAATACCAAATATTCAATTACAGCTTGGGAATACATTTTGTGCAATCGATTGAATTATTCGCGGGGATCATGACAGTGAATCCATGAAAAGATTCGATGGGAAGCTTTCTTCTTTCCACCATTGCAGCATCAAAAACTTATGAGTGGATCCCCCATCCACCAAGATAAAATCCCTTTGGCCTTGGACTATGCCCTTGAACCGAAGATTATGGAATCCTAGAACTCTGGACAAAACAACAATCTTTCTGGAATTTGGTTGTAAATACTCTTGCTCTAATGATTCATAATATTATTTTGGAATGATTGGTTGCCCCTTATTCTCTTCGTCTTCTCCACTCTCATAAATACTGTTATTTAGTGTGCTTTCCCCTTAGCACATTTTTTGCCCAGAACCCATGGATCATGGCACCAAAAGCACAACTTCGTTCTCCTTAGCTCATCTCTGTCTTTGGAAAAATTATCCTTGTTGAAATTTCCACTTGGACCCTTTTGAAAGGATCTCTTATCCTTGAGCTTAGGAGGAAAACTACTCTTATGTGGGAATCTGTCTCTTGGAATAACATCTTGAAGATCTCTAGTCTTGTGCATGGCATCCTGCAATGTTGTAGATTGATGAGCTTTAACCAATACTTTAAGTGGCTCTACTAGTTCTTCTCTAAACAAAAGAACTAAGTGAGCTTCAGATATATCAATAACCATGACTGCAACCTTTTGAAATTATGAAATGTGTGCCTCTGGAGTTCTAGCTTGCTTCAATTGGGCAAGATCTCTAAATGGCATTTCAGGATCTCTCATATCAAACCTATCGAACAACCTTCTTGTGAACTCCTCATAGGTGTTCATAGTACCATGCCCCAAAATTCTCAAACCATGAAACCACATATCATTAGCTTCTACTTCTAAATTCAAGGTAACAATCTTAATGGAATCCCTTCCAGCCATTAGATTTAATTGAAACTAACTATCTAGCTTCTGCACCTAAGAGCTAGCAGTGCATTTGGAGGATCCATCAAAGTAGGGGAGGGACATCTTTCCAATGGTTCCATGCAACTCAAAATTTTGAGTGCGCTGAGTGGAAATTATGTAACCTCCTCTTGATTTGGCTTTGTCTTGGTTGTCACATTACTCCTTGAAGATCAAATGTCTCTTGCAATATTCACCCAAAGCCATGTATTATGCTAGTCGAACATCCAAGTATTCAACTACTTTAATCTACATCTAGAGTTCCTCATTTGTGGGTGCGTGGAACTTTGGCATAGTAGGCCTTGGAAAATCACTAAATTCATGTGTCCGATTGTAAGTTCCAATTTTTGAGAATATAGTCTCTTTAAGGACCTTCTTCCCTTCATGTTGAGACTCACTATTGCTCCCTTCTCCACATCTTCTTACCAATTGATTAGTAAGAGATTCTCAAGTTTCTTGACCCGACTTGATGATGTTATGGGATATGTCTTGCATGCCTTTCAGCATGCTCTAAACAAAGTATATGAACTCTTCTCTTGCATCCATGTTATACATATTATTTTCTCCTTGAAGCTTTCCTTCTGTGGAATCAACCTCCTCGTCAACAAGAGGTTCTTTTGGACCACCCTTCCCTTTGGGAGATGGATTTCTCTTAGGACTCATCAAATATAATCAAGAGAAGGTTCAGAGGACCATGATCTGATACCACTATAATGTACCCAAACTAATTATATGTACACTAACTCAAATTTTGTAGAGTTAGAAAAAACATTGGATGCGCTAGGAACAAGAACTAGCTAGTTTGACTAGAATTTAGAAGGAAAAACCTAAACATCACTAAACTGTCCCAAATTATTCGAAGATCAAGCTCGGGACCTGCTAAGGCTGCAAATAAAATGACAAGGAGGTAAATACTTCAACAATGGCACATTTAGGGTGCTTCACGCCTACGAAGATTTCCTTAACAAAGCCAAGGCTATAAATGCCCATTCCCAAGGGACTTATGTGGAAACTCGAGACTTCTGGTGCTCACTACAAGTAAAGTTAGAAAAAACATTGGATGCGCTAGGAACAAGAACTAGCTAGTTTGACTAGAATTTAGAAGGAAAAACCTAAACATCACTAAACTGTCCCAAATTATTCGAAGATCAAGCTCGGGACCTGCTAAGGCTGCAAATAAAATGACAAGGAGGTAAATACTTCAACAATGGCACATTTAGGGTGCTTCACGCCTACGAAGATTTCCTTAACAAAGCCAAGGCTATAAATGCCCATTCCCAAGGGACTTATGTGGAAACTCGAGACTTCTGGTGCTCACTACAAGTAATAAGACATGGGGTATGATAAACAGACTGTCCCACCCTGCTACAGCAAAGATACAAAGGTTTAGACTCGAATTGATAGGGTTTTGGAGGCTAGAAGGACAAGTGTGCTACCTAGGACTACTGAACTAGTCGGTTTACAAACAAGTCCAAATTCCCCTAGGGGGTCATTAATTTCAGAATTAGAGCTTCGAATGGATTTAAGATAATATTAATAACCTACATCAACTCACAACCTGATAATTGGACTAACATAAGTCGCATTAATGCAATTTCTGTAAAACTAGAAAAATTGTTCACTATAACGAGCAAAAGTACTAAATTTCATCAATATAAGAAGAACTCATTTCGAGAACTGAGTACCACAGCAATATATAGAATATCAGAAAGTTCACATTGCAATACAAATGTCAGATGCAACATCAGATACCCATTGAGGCGTTATCATCTCTACTAAAAACCATAAGCAAGACAAACATTGAAGGAAGTTGCTCCAACGGACTAGATCTTCAACTCTAAACCAAGCAACATGAATCTGATAGTGATATTTGTGTCTTTGTATGCGATTATGGTGTTACGATGCAAATGCTAACTATGTCAATTTATGAGTTATGTTGAGATTAACTATTAATGATGCATCCTCTTATACCTGCGGAAGCTTGGTTCCTGCAGCTCCCTTAGGTACCTCGGGTGAGACCTCACTTGCTTTGCGAGTGTGGCTGGAAAGGCTAAACCCTTTCTGGGTTGATATCTATGGATGTTTGTGTCGAGCTTTGTTGACACTGCGCAAAGTGAACCCCTGTCGACAAATCTATGATTCAACTGGTGCAACTGATTGTGCTGCTTTTTCAAACTCCGCGATCTCTGTCGCAGCATCCTCGATGTTGGTCTTCCGCGCTTCAACTTGTTCTGGTGGTGTGCTCGACACCACCCGCATTTCCAACTCCTCATTGACTTTCCCTCCTTTCTACAATATGCGTTATGCTTTTCTGAGATTCATGCTTTTGTGTTGCCATCCATCTGTTAAGTGGATTTATTGATTTCCCATGATTTTCTTGTAGTTTCCATTGTGGATGAAAACTCATAGGGTCCACAAGATTACTTGTGGGCCCTCCTTGGCCACCTAATCATATCCACTCATCACCAAAATTAAATAATAATAAAATAAATTTACAATTTAAAGATGGAATACTATCCCAAGTCTCAAAATTAATTAAACTTTACACTTAATGCATCAAAATTTAAACACTTTACTTATTAAATTTTGCGAGAACCTATAGGTCTTGATATGGTAGTAGCAGAATGACCATGGATTTCTCATGGAGGGGACATTACAATAGCAGAGGGATAAATGTCATAATTCTACAAATATAACCTAAGGCATTTCCAACCTGGTTAAGATAATGCAAAATACAAGTGGAAGGAGAACCTATCCTATATGCGAGTTGGTGAAATCGGTACCTAAGAAACGAATGCCCACGCCGAAAAAATCATTTAATATGGAAAGGACTGCAAAGTATACCAACTTATACATGAACATTAACAAAAATAGTCCTAAATGTAAAAATAGAAATCCATTATTAGATAGTGGGTATATATAAAATAGATATTAAGATAAATTTGAAAAATTACCATCCTATTTTTAGAATTGAGAAAAATTCAAGTCTGGCTGTGAGAACAACCTCAATTTTTTAGAAGCGATTGCACAAGCTAGGAGCAACCATTCGCAGCATTGTGAGAACCAAGTAAGAGCTCTTAACTTCATATTTTATTTATTTCAATTTTATTGCATTTTAATTTTAATTTTTATATTTTGGCGAGAACTTAAATGAAAATTGCAGTAAACACGAACTACTGTGGCACAGTGGAGGAAATTTGCAATCTAAAATGGGCCTCCCAAGGTAAATAATAAAATAATAGTTAAAATAATGAAATAATATTTAAAATAATAAACTAATATTTACTAGTTTTGGAGGAAGAAATAGAAAACTACTTTTTTTTGTTCATATTTTCAACATATCTCCTTCTGTTTTTTACTCAAATTTTGGGTAGGAGCACTGGTTGGATGTGGAATTTAATTCTGCATCCAACAAGTACCCACACTGCATACTTTTGACGGACCCCACTGCCCCAAAGACTAGAAATACCCAAAAAAAACGTCATGGTCCGTCGAAAATATGGAGTGTGGGTACTTGTTTGATGCAGAATTAAATTCTGCATCCAATGAGTGCTCCCACTAGAAGTTTGAGTAAAACCATAAGGAGATATGTTGAAAATACGAACAAAAAATGTAGTTTTTTTATGACAAATATCTCAAGTCAACCATTATGGTTGACTCATTTTATTGAAATTCTATTGGTTCTTGAATTCCAACTCATCAAGAAATTATGGTTGGCTTGTTTTCTTATATGATGGTTTGTTTCCTTATAAGGCCCATTTTGGACCTCAAATTTCCTCTAATGCAAGGCACTAATCAGGGCTGACCCCACACTTGGTGGTCTAATAACCCATCACATGCAAGTTTCCTTGCTGTATCTTCTTCTTCTGGAATGCCATATCTTTCTGCATCTTGAATGAGCTCTCTAGCCCATGCAGGTTTCCTCTTGTGAGAGTTCTTTTCACGAGGTGGATCTACAGGTTCTTGCGGATCTTCCACTGCACAATCTGCTTCTGGAATTGATACAGTCATGGTGGTGTCTTGAAATATGGTTTCCTTTGGTTCTTCATGATCTTCAACAGGTGTCTTCCTTGATTTGATGAAGGCTGAGTTTTCATCAAATGTTACATCCCTGCTGACATCAATCTTCTTGAACCCTGGAAAGTATATTCTGTAAGCTTTCTAGCTTTCACTGTACCCCACGAATATGCCCTTATGTAAGCTTTCTAGCTTTCACTGTACCCCACGAATATGCCTTTCTTTCCTGAAGGATCTAGCTTTGTTCTCTTTTCCTTTGGAACATGTGTATATACTTGACAAACAAATATTCTGAGATGGTTGACTTCAGGTTTCTTACCAGAGAATACCTCTTCTGGTGTTTTGTTGTCCAATATCTCGTGAGGTGTTCTATTCTGCACATATACAGTTATCCTAGCTGCTTCTGCCCAAAGATGCATACGTAGATCCTGGTCATGCAGCATTGCCCGTGCTGCTTCCATGATTGTTCTATTTTTCCTTTCGGCAACTCCATTTTGTTGTGGATTGTAGGGAGCAATCAACTGCTTCTTAATCCCTGAGTCACTGCATAGCTTCTTGAAATCACCTGAAGTGAATGCCCCGCCATAGTCGGATATGAAGGTCTTGATCTTCATATCAGTTTGATTTTCCATCAAGGATTTGAACACCTTGAACTTATCAAACACTTCATCTTTATTCTTCAATAAATAAACCCACTCAAAGAACTAAATGGCATCGGACCGCATACATAGGAGTGGATAATCTCCAAGATTCCTTTTACTTTGCTTTCACTGCTTGGAAATGCCTTCTTAATTTTCTTTCCTTTTGCACATCCTTTGCAAAAACCTTCATGCTTTGTCTTGATTTCAGGAAGACCCTCCATAGCTTTGCTTGCAATTGGTAGTGCCCTATAGTGTACATGAGCAAGCCTTCTATGCCAAAGTTCACTTGGCTCCATGGATTCATGTACCATGGCATGTTTAGGTTTTCCTTCAATTTGTACAATCCTCCCTCTTGCTCTCCAATCACTACTGCATCATCTATAATTTTACCCTTTGGCCACATTAGGACTTGGCCATCTACAAATGCAACCCTCATGCCCTTTGCATCCAATGTAGATATGAAGAGTAGGTTCTTTTCAAGCCCGGGTACATATAAAACATCTTTCATCTTCAAGGACTTCCCAGAGTCTAGGTTGTAGGAAGCTTCACCACTTTTCTTTATAGGATATTGATAGTCATCCCCAAGTTTCACTTTATGGGGTGACTCATGTTCAGATAGATTTACAAAAGATTCTTTAAACTCAGTCATGTGTTTGGAAGCCCCACTATCAATGAGCCAATCATTCCATCCATGAGAGATAGTAGTGTGAGAGCAGGTATTAGAACATATTCATCTTCACTAGATGAGTCATCACTTTCTCCTCTAGCTTTCTTCTTGGGAGGTTCATCATCCTTAGCAGCATGAACATGAAATCTCCTTTTTTTGTTCTTCTTCTTCTTAAAGTTGTTAGTACCTTCTTTTCTCTTCTTGGGACATTCTGAGGCAAAGTTTCCTTTCTCATTACAATTGAAGCACCTCAAATCTTTCTTTTCTCTGTGGTATGGGTTGGAAGATTTCTTCTTGTGATGGGATGGCTCCCTCTTGAACTTGCCTTTCTTCGTGTGAGTTGTGAACATTCCTCCCATAGTCTACTGAAGGAGACCAACTTCTTTCTTGCACAGATTCCTTGGATAAAGGAATCCCATGACCTAGGTAGGCCATTCAATGTGGTCAGAAAAACATCACCATTATACACTACTTCATCCACAGCTTCAAGTTGTTCCTTGATCCGAGAGACCTTAGAAAAATAGGATTGAATGGTCTCTCCATTCTGAAGCTTTACCCTTTTCAATTGGTTCCGCAGAGTCATCTTCCGATTTATGTTCTTCCCTTCAAACAGCTTCGTAAGGGAATCAAACATCTCCTTCGGTGTCTTTAGAGATGACACATGTGGTATGAGATGGTCTTTGATAGAATCATCAATGATCCTCTTTTCCTTGACCAAGTTCTTCTAATGTAGGGCTTTAGCCTCTTCTTCCTCTGGGACAGGGACCTGAGAGCTTATGTAAGTATCCAATTCATTTCCTTCCATGATTAACCCAATCCTATACTTCCATGCTCGGAAGTTATCAGCCCCTTCAATCTTATCCTCAAGCTTGGTGTGGTGAGACATCTTAAAGAGTAATTCAAATGGAAATAGAAAATACTTAGGTCTTACCACTTGATTTGCAGAAATCTGGATCTCGTGGTGGATTAGGATTTGTCAAAGAAACCCTAAAAATTCAAAATGTGAATTTCAAACTTCTAAAAGGTTATAAAGATGCGCCTTGATGAGCTAATCAGCATGGTATATTTAGAGTTTGAAATCTGCAAAGTTTCACCCTTCAGAAATGACTTTTAGTCTTCGCGGATTCACTCAGGAGGACCCTGAATTAGGGTTTGAGTTTCCAGGAGCTTCACCCAACCAAAAAGTTTGATCCAAAGCTCTAAACTTCGATTTTTCCAAGGAGCTTCCAGCTATGGTCTCATATTTCAGAAATTCCTATTTTTGTGGAAACCCTAATTTTTAGGGCCAAAAATAAAAGTGCCCAAAATTGAATTCTGATTGGACGGAAAGATTCACCTTGATGAGTAGAGTCAATCTAACTTACTGCCTTTCCAAACTCTGTGGAGAGAAACCCAATAAACAAGAAACCCTAGTTTTTGCAACTACACAATGTCTTCTTCTCAAGTTAGCTCTGATACCATGTTAATTTTTTAGCATTAATTCAATATACTCTAGGATCTTTACTTAGAGAATAACATGTACACCATATCAAGTATAACAATTCATAACAATCACACCAAGCAATCACATGAGACAATAGACACACAGAGTTTCACTAGGGAAAACCATAAAGGTGAAAAACCCCACAACTTCCTCAAAGATAGAAAGAGCAATGATGCAACCCAAGTACAAGAGATAGTCTTCTCTAGCAACTACTCCTCCTTCCTCACTTGTGCGCCCTTTCCGAGTAGTGTAGAAGTGAATAATGAGATGATCAAATAGAGTGCCTCCTGCACTCTTTTTATACATGACCTGACGTGCCTAATAACCTAGCAGAGCCGACCTGTCTAACTCAGTCTAATAACCCATGGTTATACTAACCAGGGCCAACCCCACACTTGGTGGTCTAATAACCCATCACATGCAAGTTGCGACACTTGTCAATTCAAACGACGACACTTTCGTATAGAGGAATAATAATATCTCTATAGGAGTACAATATACATGGGTGAAATACATTCCGAAGTTACAATTACATCAACAAATCGAAGCTTTTCCTGTGGATATTGGTGAAGTTGAAGAAGCATTCGAGCTTCTCTCCATGACTAAAAAACCCATTACAAGCAATCAATTCTATCCAACATTTCTTTTCTACTTTCTTGGTCAATTGATAGATGCTCCTGTATTTCCTCTCAGGAAACAATAGGAGTGGGAACCTAAATCTTAACCCCAGCTAGCTTCGCCCACATGTCCACGTACACTTCACATATTCTGGCACTCGAGACAAGGCATATTTAAGGTTTTCGAAACAATATGGGTCTCTTGTTCGTAAGGGCTCAAAAGAGGCCTCCCACATTTGCTTGCTTCCTTCCGCTGCATAGGACTCATGTTGTGAAATCACTTTTACACATTTGGATCTAATTTCTTGTTGAAACGCTACCAAATGATCGTCCTTTCGAGGAGAGGAGAGGTGCCTTTTATGCCTTGCAACAAGGGGCACAGGGGATTGATGTCCACCCCTTATCCAAAGAGTAGAAGTATCTTCATTCTTCTGGATAGTCTGGGAGGCATTCCACCAAGTCATATGATTTGTGACAAAAGAAGTGAATGCCCTCGGGTGAATGTCACTTATATGAGGAACTAGATTAGACTTAAGGTCCATAAAGCAAGCCAATTCATGTAGATACAACTCACAAAGTAAATTTTTCCCAGAGAAATCACTCTGAGTAATGGCCTCCAAGAATTGAGGAATTGTCATAATCTCATAGGGCTTCCCATCCTTCATAGCTTTAAGCTTAAAAAAATTCCTTTGTTTATACAGAAATACTGAATAGGATGGTGATGGAGCTTTACAACTTAAGAGTTTCTGAACCGTATTATACATTTGTTCTTTCTATTGTTTTATGGTCTTCAATTTTCTTGTCTCTTTCAATTCTTCTTGCAAAGTTTCCCATTGGAATTTCTGGAAGATTGATTCCTGTGACCATCTTTCTTTGAGTTCTTTAATGGCTTTCCTATGTTCATGCAGGGGAACCATTCTTTCTTCGCACAAAGCAATGCAATATCTCCATTTGTTGATTTCAAGTTTAAGCAGAGAAAGTTCCTTGGCCATCTCCTGATTCCTTCCATTTTCGGTGTCGTCTTCATCCACTCAATCCAGCTCAATAACCTCCAGAGGCTTTAGGGCCTTCGCTTTATTGCCAGGTTTCCTAGGTAGGGATTGGTTGTGAAACGCCATATCCTGTGTTTCAGCAGTCTCTTCTCTACTCAATAGCTCGAGGATCTTAACAATCTCTTCTGGTTCTTATGCTTCAACAACTTCTCCTTGTGCTATTGGTTCTTGTGTTTCAGCAACTTCTTCTTCTGGCATCAGTTCATGGACTTCGCATTTACTTCATGTGCCACTAGTTCTTGTGTTTTAGTGGCCTCCCTTTGGATTGTTGATCTTTGTGTTTCAGCATCCTCTTCTTGGGTTGCTCTCTCTTGTGTTTCAACACCCACTTTTTGGGTTGTTGGTTCTTGTGTTTCACCACCCTCTCTTTTGATTGTTGGTTCTAAAACGTCAACAATTTCTTCTGCAATATTGTTTTCAGATTTCTTACCCATAAATTCTTACTTATCCAAGGTTGAAGGGGTTACTTCCTTGTTCTGGTTTTGCTCATCCTCCACCATTGGCTCTGCTTGTGATGTTCCATTCTCTTCTTGTCTTAATTGTCCAAGTCTCCAAGCTGAAAGTCCCATGATTGTGACCTTGTATCCTGACCTTTCAAAGGTATCTCCACATTCTGGGAACACAAACTCATTATGCTCCCGATTTTCTGAAACAAAGGGTAGATTTCCTACTTCTTTAGAACTTCTCTCGACCGTTGCAGTTCTTCCCTGAGCACCTGCACCTCCTGTTTCAACAGGTCATTCTATAAGAGCAGATTTTCTACTTGAATTTGACCCTCTCTTGCACCAGGTTCTTGCGGGTTCGCAAACTTCAAAATTGAAGTTGGGCTATCCACTGTTTCTTGTGTTTTAGGGGTGATCCGAGGTTTTAGAATTGGAATTGCAAGTTCTACCTCAATCACTTGTGATGCCTGTGTTGCTAGGCTCGAGTCCTCTTCTTCTTTGATGAGTTGGTCGACTGTTTCTGGGTGCGTGACCTCGCATGACTTCATATTTAGCTCATGTTTGAAAGGAGTTTCTTATCCACACCTATACAAAAATTGGATTTCACTAGCCTATGTTGAACATCTATATTCAAAAGTTCAAAAAATCTTAACGTGTGTTTGCTTTGACCCTAATCCAAGGCTCTAAACCTAAACTAATTGGTGAAACCTATAAATAAAAAACTGTTGATTTTATTGGTTATTATTACTCAAAGGATGCAAAATTAAAACTTAGCCATATGATATGACATTTGAGAAACAAAACACTACAAGAATTAAAATGTTGGTAAGAACAAATCTAGTCACTTAAACAAATATAATCCTTAACTGAATTTTAGTGTAAAAAAACACTTCTACATTCAAAAACTTTTCAAATGTTTGATTTTTATACATTTCTCTTACTAATTTCAAACCAAAAACACAACAATTTCTTCTTTTTATTATCAAAAATGAAAAACAACTACCTTCTAATGCCAATAACAAAAATATACCATCTCTATATCATATATGCAAGAAAAAGAAAGTGTTTATCATAAAAGAATCCTGTTTCAAAAAAAAAAATTTAATGTTTAAGATTTAGTATGAAAACAATTCCAATCAAATTTCCTTTCTAATAAACTTTTTATTTAATGCTTAAAATATATGAAAACAATTCCAAACAAATTTATTTATAATTAGCTTGAGAAAAAAAAATATTGAAACAAAACCATCAAATAAATTACATGAAGTCTTTTTAATGTTTCACATTAATGATGACAAAGACAGAAGAAAAAAAAAAAAGAAAAAAAAAAAAAAAAATTAAAAAAATCAAAGGTAAACTTACCCAACAATCCCAAAAAACAAGCCAGAACAAAATCCTAATCACCAAACTACCTAACAGCAATCAAAGAAATCTCCTTCTATTATAAAAACACAACACAGTTGTTTTTTAAACCCCAAAACAAATTACAAAGCTAATCCCAAATTTTTGACAGATTTCAAACTCAAATTTTACAACCAGATTGAAAAAAAAGTAAAACAGGTCATACACGCCTTTGTCCAAAGCAGCCTGTATATGTACCCCATTTGGTCCATAAAAAATATGAAAAAAATGCTCATAGAAGGACACACACCTATAAGCAAAGTAGGGTGTCTATATAGGCGTCTAAGAACACTACAAGTTGGGTATATGTACGATGAAGCTAAAATTGCATTTCCAGGTTTTAAAAAGTTTAAAATTTTTACTTTAAAGGTTCAAAGATGAAAATGAAACTGCTGCAAAAGTATTTCACGCAAACAGACAAAATATAAAAGAAAAAATTCAATCAAACAAAGCAAAACAAAAGACCACAATAATACCTTAAACAAAAACAAAAAAGAGATATCCCCATCAATTCTGTTTCGAGAAAACCCCTAATGACTTCGGGTTAAAGTCATCACTGAGCGATGCCCCAAAAAACCTTAATCATTTCTAAAGGAATTAATCACAACACATATTTACAACCGATTATAAACTGAAAAGAGGAAATAAGATGCCTACCTGTATTCCAACAGTCACTGTACATCTCTTCACTGAATCTTTAATCCAATGACACTATTGAATACCTACAACCACAGAGGAAACAAAAGCACAACAAAAAATTGTTGCAATTATAAAAATATTTGACTCCAAATAAATGTAAATTTAACACAAATAGAAAAAAAATTGAAAGTTTTTATATTAATATAACAACAATAAATAGTAATAATTTCACTTATTCTTTGTTACGGCAAATGTCATGCAACGAGGCAAATGTTAAGCAACGAGGCAAGTACAAGACATAGGAACATTCGCTTACTAACTATATCGAAGGTGAAGACTGTGGGAGATCAGAGGAAAAACATGCATACTAGGGATTAAGGTTGTTGTTTCTATGCATAAAATGGCATCATAATGACTCAATTTCTTTTTAGTTTCTTTTATATTTTTGAGGAGGTGGTTAAAGTAGTTAGGTGTAGTTATTTATGGGGAAAATAAGATTAAAACCAATAAAATTTATTTCATTTTTTTGAAAAAAAAATATTTTTATCTAAAAAAGGATCAAAAGCAAGCTATACATTAAAAAGTTGAAAGGTGTATATGAACATAAAAATGGGATTTTTTTAAGGTTTTTCATTAAAAAAACACTTACAAAACTACATTTATCATAAGAACACAAGTTCCAAGTCAAACATGAAAACACTAAAAAACTACATTTATCATAGCAAATGAAAAAAAATAACAATTAATTAGTACTTATGGATTATGCCCACCAGCTTAATTTCAAAGATGGATGAATTCAAATTTTAATCCATACTATTCTTTAATTGCTATTCTTTAATTGCTGTATACATAAATAACATCTTAGTTAATTTGAGAAAACTTTTATGAATATGGTCCTTATTTTAAAAATTATTTCAAACAAAATTTAAATTATAAAATCAGATGTTGAATTCCTCCAAATGGTAGGTAAAATTACAATGCCACATTTCAAAAGCCATAATTAATTATCCAAATGAAATCAAATCAAGTAGAAAAAGAACTTCAATCTTTTCTCCATTTTGACACGCTCAAAAAGCAACTCCTACTCGACTTCTTTGAATTGCTAAACGACTCATGTAAATATCTGGTCGTAAATAACATTCATATGCATTTCCAACAAATACAAACATGCCAAATAAAGATAGATAACATTCATATGCATTTCCAACAAATACAAGCCTGCCAAATAAAGATGTCTAAGCACAAAATAAAATCAGTTTAGCATATTCATAAAAAAAAAAGGATATGCTCCTATTTTAAAATGTGAAATCAAAAGTGGTATGCAAATAGATATGACAACGTAATGTTACTCCATTTTTGAAGGATGTTTAAATGAATTATGACATTAGAGATCAGAGGTTGAACCCGTAGAAATAGTAAGTATAAGCACAAAATAAAATCAATTTAGAATATTCATAAAAATAAAAAGATATGCTTATATTTTAAAATGAAAGTAGTATGCAACTAGATATGACAAAGTAATGTTACTCCATTTTTTAAGTTTAAAGATGTTTAAATGAATTATGAAATTAGAAATCAGAGGTTGAACTCGTAGAAATAGTCAGTATAAGCATAAAATAAAGTAATGTTACTCCATTTTTTAAGGATGTTTAAATGATTTATGAAATTAGAGATCAGAGGTTGAACTCGTAGAAATAGTCAGTATAAGCATAAAATAAAATCAATTTAGCATATTCATTAAAAAAAAAGATATGCTCATATCTTAAAATGAAAGTGGTATGCAATTAGATATGACAAAGTATTGTTACTCCATTTTGGAAGGATGTCTAAATGAATTATGAAATTAGATATTAGAAGTTGAACTTGTAGAAATAGTAAGTAAAATTACAATGATACTTTTCAAAAAAACCATAATTAATTATCTAAATAAAATCAAATTAGAAAAACAACTTCAATGATTTCCTGGCTGCATCAAATATATTCTCCCATTCTTGAAGGATGCTTTCAAGAAGAGCACAATGGCAAAAGCTTTCAAAGAAAAATGAATGAAATGGAACTAGAAGAACATGACAGCAATTAGAGCATTAAAAGAGACAAGTCACCATACACCCCTCAAAATTCCTTTCAAAAACGGTTGCTATATTGTTTAGACTACTGCCTCTACAAGTACTTGATGGGGAGCAATGTATATTTATGCACAAATATAATTGCAATGTGTATCCTGTCAATACCATCACAGTGCCATTATACCAAGTTAAACATATCATAGACTTATTTAATACATAAGACTTATTGGATTTAAATTTACAAATATTGGCATGCCAATTTACATACATCACATGAACGGAAATCCTAATCAACCATATTTTCACACCAGGTTTACAATTACATAATCATAACCGATGAAAGGATTTTGCAAATCATATAAATATCATTTAATCCACATCACACAAGATATGTTGTGAAGCAATCCATTGAATATAGTATGAGCAGGTTTGCGGACGAGATGGAAAATACAGATGAATCCCTGCCACTAAACTCGTACATTTTTTACATCTTTCATAATCAACAAAGGCACTATGAAACACTCAAATCCATAGAATATCAAACTCATTTAAAATATGATGGCCATGGATAATGGTCCCTAACACAAGACTTCAAGTGTAACAGAATTTTTAAAAATTTTCATCCATTAATTTTTAAATCTGATCAACGGTTACCTTTGTGAAGAGTTAAGACACAATGCCCATATATATGCGCAAAGGACCTTACTAAAGTTCCTTAATAATATCAATTAGGTACATTTAAAATATAGAATGATTAGCAATTACAATAGCTTAGATTCATTTCAGGAAACTTTGAGATGATTCATTATAATTTAAATTAAAAATTCATCATATATGAAAAGGACCTAACTAAAGTCCTGAATAATATGAATTAAGTACATTTAAAATATAAAATAATTAGTAATTGCAATAGCTTAGATTCATTTCCCTAAGCTTGATTCATCTTCAAAGTTCTTCAATAATATAAATTAGGTATATTTAAAATATAAAATAATTAGTAATTACAAAAACTTGAATTTATTTGACGAAACTTTGATTTGATTTATTATAATTAAAAATTAAAAATTCGTCGTATGTGGAAAGGACCTCACTAAAGTCATGAATAATATTAATTAGGTACATTTAAAATATAAAATAATTAATAATTACAATGACTTAGATTTATTTCAGCAAGCTCGGATTCATATTAAAATTTTTAGATGATTCATTGTAATTATAAATAAATATTCATCCAAGGTTTTTATGGTTTCTTTATAAGAGGATAATGTCCTCTACATACCTAGAGCTTCTTATTCGTTTCTCAATATGAGATGGATTTTGCAAACTTATAAAGTGTTGTACATATATATGTAAAATTGCAAAAGTCCTAGAGCTTCTTATTCGTTTCTCAATATGAGATGGATTTTGCAAACTTATAAAGTGTTGTACATATATATGTAAAATTGCAAAAGTCACATCTAAGTAACTAGGATTGTGATAAAATGAAAAAATTGCAGGGAGAGCTTCTTATTAGTTTCTAAATATGAGATGGATTGTGCAAACTTATTAAGTGTTGTACATATATATGTAAAATTGCAATAGTGGCGCAAGGTTGGTCTCGACAAGGGGCCTCTTGCTTAATAATAACACGACACATAATGTTCACATAGACTAGATTTAAATTGGATGCCAGAAGCTGGCTTCTATTAATTCAATCAAATTACAGTGTTACAATATGAAATGTAAACAACTAAACTAGTCGGCCTTAGCGTGTTACAATATACATAAGTAAAATGGTGTGTTCTTTCTGTGGGCGATTTTCTTTCCCTCTCACGACCTCTATGAATGAGAGCGCTCGCTGAGCTATGGATGAATCTCTCTCGATCCTCTGATGATCGATCTCCCCTTCCTCGGTGCCTGCGCAATAGTCTTCTACTCTGCTCTGATGCTACTCTTCTCGAGGTCTACTCCGTTCCCCAAGACACTCTTCCTCTGTCCGTCGAATCCTCCAGATCCTGCAGACCTGTAGTTGTCAGCACCCTCTGGCTATGCTGCACAACCTCTGCCTGTGGTGACATTTGTCATGATCCCAACCACTTTCGTAACTACTCATAACTTCCTTACCAACCCCGAACGACTACCAAGTACGTCGCCTTGACTTCTGAAATTCTCTCACTCTACTACAATTGTCGCCCCATCACCTGTCTCAACCATACTGCACTTCGTCACTTCAACCTTACTTGTCGGCTTTACTTGAATTTCATGGCTACCAGTCTGCCCGTCCTTCTTGCTTGTCTTTTGCCGCAACTCGTCGATGTTGCGGTTCGACAACATGTCGACCCTCGATGCCTCCCCTTTCGCTCATGTCGTTTGTCGACCTCAGACTTATCAACTCTCGACCTCTTCACTTCTGTCGACCGCATATCGATAGCTTCATGCTCGACTTCTTGGCTTCGACAACCAATCTTCCTTTCACACCAATGGTCGTTGGCAGTCCCCCTGGTCAACTTCACCTGTCGATCAACTTCGACTATTTCTCCTAGGCCCCGATGCTCCTGTATCAGACTCCCCAGGTGAAGAAGAACTCGACTGCTTTGTCAGTCTCCTGTATTCTTCTTCGGAAATCCATGTCGCCTCCTGCAACTCATCACCTTTCCATCGGACCAAATATTCATTATTCCGCTAACTTCGTGTGTGTCCGACTTCGCGTTCCTCCAACACTTCGACGATTTCCTCCTTGTCGTGTCGACCTGGAATCTGCTCTGTCCAATCGATGTTCGACACTTCCGCGCTTTTGGTGGTTGAACCTTCTTCAAGTCCTTCGATAGATCCAACACATAACCATTTTCTGAAATCTTCTTCAAAATCTTACGTGGTCCAATCTTCTTCACCTTCATCTTGTTATACGTTCCTGTCGGAAATCTCTCCTTCCGCAAATATGTATATACTAAGTCTCCTTCGTTGAACGACTGTAGCCTCTTCTTCCTGTCGGCTCTCAACTTGTATGTTGCATTACTCTTCTCAATTCACTTTCGCACATCTTCATCCACTTCTTTCATATGATCTACGAATGATTCTACATCCACACTTTTCCTAATTTCTGTCAGTATCTCGAACAAATCTACCACTCCATGTGGGCTTCGTCCTTGAACAATCTGGAATGGGCTCATACCTGTCGAACGATTCACAGAGTTGTTGTATGCGAATTATGCTTGCGCCAACACATTCTCCCACTGCTTGGATCTGTCGACCATCAAACACCTCAAAAGGTTTTCCAAACTTTTGTTCACCACCCTGGTCGTCCATCTGTCTATGGATGATATGCTGAGCTAAACTGCAACCTCGTGTCCCATTTCTTCCACAAGGTTCTCCAGAAATGTCCCATAAACTTGGTATCTCTATCCGACTTTATAATCTTCGACAACCCATGCAATTTGACTATCTCCTTGAAGAATAGTACAGCAATGCTTGTGGCGTCACTTGTCTTCTCACATGGAATAAAGTGTGTCATCTTCGAAAATCTGTCGACTACAACGAACATTGAGTTGTTATCTTGCTGCGTCTTTGACAATCCTAGCACAAAATCCATGCTTAGGTACTCCCATGGGGTATTCGACACTGGTAATGGCGTATACAACCCCGTATTATGACTTCTTCCTTTTTTCAACCTGGCAAACTCGACACTGTCGTACCCACTTTCCGACATATGTCGTCATTACTGGCCAATAATATTTTTCTTTGACCAACGCCTTGGTCTTGTCGATGCCAAAATGACCTACTAATCCACCGCTATGCAGTTCTCGGATTAAGTTCTCTCTTACGGATTCTCTGGGAATACACAATTGTTGTCCCCTGAATAGGTATCTCTCCTGGATAAAGTAATCCAAGTATGGTGTTCTGTCGACACTCCACAGTTCGCTACTCGCTTTCCATGCTTTCGTAAAATCTTCGTCGGTTACATACTCTGTCTTCACTGACTCTGTTCATGTTACCTGATCTGTCGTCATATTCAACAATGCAACTCTTCGACTCAGCGCGTCAGCAACCTTGTTCGACTTAACCGACTTATGTCGCGACATGAAGGTATATCCCTGCAGGAATTCGACCGACTTCATGTGCCGCTGATTCAACTTCAACTAAGTATTCAAATACCTCAGTGCTTGATGATCTTTGTACAACACAAATTCCTTGGGAAACAAATAATACCTCCACTTCTTCAACGCTTGGACAATAGCATAGAATTCCTAGTCGTAGACCGAATATTTTTGCTTCACATCATCAAACTTCTCGTTGAAGAATGTACTTGGTCGACCCTCCTGGCTCAACACTGCTCCAAATGCCATTCCACTCGTGTCGCAATCGACTTGGAAAAATTTGTTGAAATCTAGGAGCGCTAACACTGCGCTCTTCGTCAATTTTTGTTTCAACTTGTCAAAAGCTTTCTAGGCAGCCTTTGTCCACTTGAACTCCCCTTTCTTCATGCACTCTATCAAAGATGCACATATGCGACTGAAACACTGCGCTCTTCGTCAATTTCTGCTTCAACTTGTCAAAAGCTTTCTAGGCAGCCTTTGTCCACTTGAACTCCCCTTTCTTCATGCACTCTATCAAAGATGCACATATGCGACTGAATCCTCTAATGAAATTCCTGTAGAAACTAGCAAGTCCATGGAAACTTCGCACACATGTTGTGCTTGTCGGTTCTGGCCACTCCAATTAAGCATTCACCTTCTCTAGGTTCATCACTAACCCTTTACCCGAGACTACAAATCCCAAGTACACCAGTTCTTCTTTCATGAAGAAGCATTTTGCTACAAATGCTAATTTTAAAAATTAAGCTAGGTTTAATTTTAGTAAATTAATGTAATTAAAACAAAGAGGTGACTTGAAAAGTCACCTCTCTTCCCCATTTAGGGTATCAATTACCCGGGGCGCCTTTGTTGTATTCATCTTCTACATTATTCAATGTACTTTTTCTACATTTACGCCTTCTTCTCTCTCCATTGGACATGGAGGAGTGGACGAGGAGTGGACGTGGTGTGCTTTGATACCAAATCCAGCAACCGTATCCGGTTGGGATGTTAATAGTCGAATCCAACTCTCATATTGAATGATAAAATGATAATATTATAGATAGATGATGATAAATTTACAATAAGCTCGCCTTTATAAGGCTTGAGCAATCATAACGAAGGGTTACGACCTTTCACTGGTAACCTAATAATCTAATAAACAGCATTGCACACATAAAAATTTCAAACGCATACACATGTAAATAACCGATACTGTATATATCCGATACTGTATCAAAAAATATATGAGTTTTGGATCACAAATCTATCAAGTCATGTCATAAAAGTATAACACTGGACACAGTGGCCTCAAAAATATACATAGAATGTATCCCTCTCTTATGAAGAAGGAGGGGCCTCATCATCATCTACTGCATTGCAATAACATATGACTAGCCTAGCTACCTTCCGCAACACTCTAAGCCATGCTGGGAGCACCCCAACTACATCTTCCTGCATATCAATAGGTATCTGATCCATACGACATGCAGGAACATCATGAGTCAATCGACTAACTTTTCTCTCTATGGTCCCCAACATAAGCATCTGCTGCAGCACTATCATCTCGCCTCACGAAGATGGTAGGATGTCCCTTGGGACGGACAAGCCCAATGTCTGCATATGACACTTGTTTAGTACTTTAAAATTCATTCATAAAAATTAAATACTTGAAAATTTTGAAAAATTTAAATAATTCTCAAATTTAAACATACCAATATCTCCCCAGGCTCCACCTAGAGGAAGCACCAGCTTTTGGATCATGGCGGAAATCCAATCCAGCATATGGAAACTGCTCGAAGGCGAGCACTTGCCTTTCCCACCACCCCCATAAATCATCAGTATGATAATAGTAGTGATTTTCCCCACTACCCTGGCGGAAGAATATGTCACCCCAACGGCCTAGTCTGGGCTCACGGGGGTTAACCTAAGGTAGAGGCATCCCAAAGCTAATAGCAGGCATCCTCTCAAAGAAGAAAATACACAAAATGCTACCATACCCAAAATTCTTCATTTTTCCGAATTTGCAACCCGTCAGTTGAGCTTTCATGCTTGCCAGTAAACTAGTACACCAATCGTATACATGACCTTGTAAGCATTGTACACCAACATGCATAGAGTGCCTGGAAGCTAAGTGTAGTGAGGCACTACCAGCCACTCGGTTAATCATACTCACAATCACCTTCAAGGGGATGCCTTCAATGGTAGAAATCAAGATTTGGCTTCCTGATTTCTCAACTCCAGCCACACAATATGTATTCAAGTACTCTTGCACCAACCCTATGCCCACACGAGATGACCCCTTCAAATTTATTACATCTCCCCTCCGTGAGAGACCAGTAATGAAGTAAATGTCATCAACTGTAAGCTCCAAAGTTTGCCCTCGGATGACAAAGGCATGGTATCCACATCCCAGTACTGAATAAGTCTTCGAAATAATTTGTTTAGGGCCCTCATATTGAAGGTTCGGTAGAACTTCAACAAACCGCATCTTCTGAGAGCATGGAGAGTGGCTGGGTCTTGCATGGCCAGCCTATCTATGTCCTCATGTTCCCTCTCCCTCCATTGAAGAACCATCCTGCACAAAAAATGACAATTTTTCAATCCTCGACGCTTGTTTTTTCATTTTCAGGCTTGAGCACTACTGTCTACACTACACAGTAACATGTTGGCGCTACTCTATGTGAGCATAGTAGCGCTCATCTCCTTCACACGCTACTGCTCTTGTTACAAGGTAGCACCTGCGCACTAAACGATGTGAGCATTGCCTTGCAAGCGTTTTTGGGCTCAAAAATTGAAAACTAAACCATAGAAATGCAAGTTGGGAGGATTCTAACTTACTTGGTGGAAGAAGAACGGTGAGTGGGTGCTCGAATCGATCGCCACGGAGATTTGAAAGTGCAAAGTTTGCCCCAAATTTTTTACCTACAAAAACAAATTGGAAATTGAGTTTTAGAATGAAATTATATATATTGAAATGGATTTTAATTTTTACCCACCATTGTTTAATTCTCTATAGTTTCAAATTTTACTAAAATGACCTAATTAATCAATTAATACACACACATGGTGCAATACTAATTTTCACTTATCCGGTTCTCTTTTTTTCACTGAATTTTTGTAGAATCGATCTCCTAAGATTAAATTTCTCGATGTTAGCCCTTGTTAACTAGTTAATAGTTCAAATTCATATATCATTCGAGATTTTTGTCGCGGTTACTAATATTTTGTTGAAGACCTAGTTTTGGCAGATTATGAAGCTATGATCCCAGAAGCTGACCTTTAAGTCATTTTAAGCTCTTGTTTGGACTATTTAAACCTAAACGAGATTGTCGAACAGAATTGTCCTCTTCAAGCTCGTTAAAGTATTTGAAGGCTCATCCACTCAGGTATAGAATTACCCATTTTCCAGGCCTAGGTGGATTAACTACGGAAAAGGTATACTCTAGGTATACTTCTATATGCGCTAGAAGAGTTCTTCCTTTGTTTTATACTTTTTTCGGGGGAGGAGACTAACTGCACGAAAAAGGATCTGTTGGAGCCTTTCTTTAGCGTTTTCAGGCTCTCTAAACATGAAAATACCAAGCAAGCATTCACCTACTCGACCTCGATGTGAAATCCACAAGAGGGTAAGTAGAGGACTGTTTAAGTTTTCCAACTCTAAACATGAAAACACCGCCGAGCACAGACCAATCCGAGCTCGATATAAAATCCACGGATAGGTGTAAAGAGGATTGTTTTAAATTTTTCAGACTCTATAAATAGGAAAACACCAGTGAGCATTAATCTTCTTGGGCTCGATACTAAAATCCACGAACAGATATATGGAGTTATTGTTTAAGTTTATCAGACTCCTTAAAATTGAAAACACCGACGAGCAAGAACATATCTCGTCTCGATATTAAAATCCAGAGATCAGTAATATAGAGTAATATTCTATCTCTTCTTCAAACTCTGTAAACAATGAAGAAGGTCGTAAATCTTCCTCCCATGGGCTCGTTAGATTTTTTACATGGTTGGATCTATTGAGTTTTCATTCTTTCTTGGACTCATTAAAACAACAAGAAAGGTATTCTTTTATCTAAAAAGAATAAGGGATGGGAAAGATCTCATATCTTCAATGTCAAAGGCAGTTCAGTCAGTTCTATCCTTGAACACTGCACCTACTTGAGTCTATCATGTCGGTTGGGTTTAGTTTTTGACCTCAGGATGAACCTAATCTCCGAGTTGTTTACTCCCCCGTTTGGTTATTCTCCCAGCCATATGGAGGGTCTGATAATGTCTCCTACATTTCAAGCTTATCATTTACCCCATTATGTTAGAAACTGCCTGAGTCACTTTGTGTCGTGCTCATTGTTCAAGGATATACCCTGTGTAGACCATTATGCAGTTTACCTTGACCTCATGTGTCGACCATCCTAGTGTCAGTCTTGTTACATATTACTCGATATCAACTCATACCAGTTGAGTGTTCCTCGAGTTGGACAATGGAGGATGCCTTAAGGCCTCCCTTCCAACGGACTTCTTCCCATCGACATCAACTCATTTTACTCTGGGAATGAAGTTTAGAGTTTCGATTACTACCTTGGATATTGCAGTCACCAGTGGCAATTTTCCTCACTGTTGAATGTCGAGAATACATCAATGTCTCTTCTTCGACAGGATCCCCAAGTGTTCGACTCCAAGTCCATCTATTCACACTTGGCAGAACGTACTTGGTACCTTGGGCCCCATCATCATTATCGGTGAAAGCCCTCGCGTTTGTTAACGGTATACATCAATGACCGATAATCAAACGATACCTCCCATGTTCGACTATCAGCTCATCTATTCACATGGTTAGGGTTTGTACCTCGGATTGTTTTGGATGAAGACCTTGGGATATTGGATGACATTACCTCATTTTGTTATCACCCACGTAGCGCAAGACTAAGCCTCACTTATATTCGGCTCTCCATGAGACATAGATCCAGTTTGTTGTTATGGCTATGCTCTCTCAGTTTGACATGGATCCACGCTTGTATTCTAAGTGGCCATGCTATATATACATCTCTTTGTTATGTATCGGAGATCATGTTGTATCACACTGCACATCTATATGATGTCAAGAATGTAATTGCTCGCTGACTTTGATCTTTGTTTCAGGTGTTCTTGTGACTTGTTTCCGTTGTTCCTTGCTCCTCCCTTGGCTTTGGATTATAATGTATTTCGGCCATCGTTCCCCTCTAACCTCACACATTAGGGGGCATCTTTTATAGGTCAAACCTGCACCTCTCCATCCGTGATCACCTTGAGCTATTGATCACACAAAAGGACAACTTGGATGGAGGAGCATGTTGACCTTAGATGAGACCTCGACTTACTCCACCTCCTTGCAAGCCGGCAAAACCCTAAAAAATGTCATTTTGAGACATGAGCGCTAATCTACTTAAATAGACTAGCCCATGTACCCTACTCCAGTGTGCAATAGTAGCGCTCAAACCTCATTAGTTCTACTCCTCTTCAATAGAGTAGCGTTCAACATTTAAAAAGTGCTGAGCGCTAGTTTAAAAACACTATAGTGGCGCCATGGGTGCTACTCCACTGAGAAATAGTAGCATACACCTCAAAAGATGATTAAAAAATAATTGATTTCACGAAGAGGATTAGTTGCAGTTGGTTTCCCAACTTCCCCAACTTCCTCCATAACCATCTCTCGACCTGAACTGCTTCCCTTGTCTTATAAATACAAGGAGGAATGAAAAGAGGGGTTAGACATGAATGCTATTGAGAGACTTTTAAAGAGAAGATTGCATTCGAGGAGGTTATGCTGGAAGATATCCAAACCAGAGAAGAGCAAGAGCCCAGGATCAGGTTGCAGGAGCATGTTGCAAAGTCAGGTATACTTTGGATCATCAATTTGCATTTGACAATAAAAGGTTGAAGCATTTTTCTTGTCCAACACTCAACATATTATTCTCATCTACCATACACGTGAAAATACATATAAAAGCATGAAATAATCTCATAGATGGAATCACACAACACAGGTATTTACATGGTTCACCCCCCCGACGGGTGCTACATCCACGGGAACTGTTGTTATATTAATGGGAAGGGTTAACAGTTCCAATCTACGCACACCGTTGCAGACTCTTCTCTATAATAGATCTCTACACACACAGCTGTAGAGCCTCTTTCTATCCTTGAGTTATTACAATATTTTAACTTGCACGCTCTAACCTCACAAAAATCTAACCCTTCCCTATGCAAAATTGTCCATGTTGTAGATTGTGCCTAAAGGTCACATCTTTACAATAGTCATGGGCCCAAAACCCCATTAATACCCTTAAACCCAAAATGGCACAATTCCCCTATTGACCATGCTTCGCCATAACTTCGCAGCTACTTCACCTATCCTTGAAGATACTTTGCGCCGTTTCCTTGGCTCTGACAGATGCTTCCTTTGACTGCGCGGCGCTGATAGTACCCTGTTGTGTACTTTGCACTTTTCGCCCCATCAATGTTGTTCATGTAGCTGTCAGGCCATCTCTTCTTCTTTAACTGCTCCAACTACCCTGGTCGTCCTTAGTACTTTCGCTTTCAGTAAGGAGACATGTCCTTTTCCTTCTGACATTGTGCCGCTCCACACCCTGCTCTTGAGAATTGGGGAGTCGCTTCCCCCCGAAATATAAGCCAGTACCAGGCCTTGCTGAGTTCGTAGTTCTGCCTCGAAACGGTTGCACTTTGAGATACACTTCACCAAAACTGTGCTTAAGCTACAAAATTGCGCTAGCTTGGGCCTCACCCAACAGGCCCCTAACACTCACTCGTGGATCGTCCCTGATCCACTTCTGCTGGGCAAATTCGACTGCGTGCCGTGCCCTCTAGGGTACTCAACTTCGCAATGAAGTCTTGAAGAGTTGCGCTTAGCTTCGCAACTATTTCCTTAGTTTCTTGCTCAAACTCCTTGATGGTATCCTATATGCCAATTTGTGAAATCAATACCTCACAAACCAATGTCCACACCGAAAAAATCATCCAATATGGAAAGGACTGCAAAGTATACCAACTTATACACGAACTTAACACCAATAGTCCTAAATGTAAAAATATAAATCCATTATAAGAAAGTGGGTATATATGAAATAGATATTAAAATAAATTTGAAAAATTACCATGCTATTGTATAAATGAGAAAAATTGAAGTTTGGGTATGAGAACCTCAACTTTTGAGAAGCGATTGCACGAGCTAGGAGCAACTGTTCGTAGCATTCTCTGAACCAAGTAAGAGCTCTTAACTTTCTCTTTTTAATTATGTCAATTTTATTCCATTTTAATTTGAACTTTTATATTTTGGGAAGACCCTAAATGAGAATTGCGACAAACACAAACTATAGTGGAACAAGCCACTTATTTTGGGATTACATGTGTCTATGTCCACTATAGGGCACGTTTGTGTCCATGAACATGATTTTTTAAAATTTAAACTTAAATTTGGAAATTATGTGGCATGATGGTATATAGTGGCAAGAAATAGAGCATAAGAACATCGACAATAATGTTCTTAAAGATGATGGGGCTTTTAAAACACTATATTAGTGTGGATTAAAAAAGTCCTTTGAAGTATAGAATATGAGATACCAAAAGAGGTTATTACAGTTGTTGATCATATAATGGTATCTTGAGACAGATGCATTCATATTAGATGGACAACATTTCAAAATAGAGACTGAAGACATACTTATTCATGAGACTTTCTCATCAAAAAGAAGTACAAAACTTTAAAGCTCGTAGTGTTGAAGGCATGATGATCGTGTATGTGGCAATGTATTGCACTGTAAATGCTCAAAACATTGTATAGTTGATTCCAATATAAATCATGGACGACTTGGGCTTCAAGATCATTATCAAAATGATGGGTTGTATTATTGGATAAGCGACATTGCACTCGACTCCAAAAGTGCAGATGTTCTATGCAACGAAGTGTTCAAAGGTATTTAATAGTTTAACTATTGTTAGTTCTCATTCTTTTGTTGAAATGTGTTAAATTCCAATTGAGATAATTCACAAATTCAATTACCCAAATTAATCTAAGTCTGGGTCATTAATATCCTATAGAACCCTTATTAATATAGTGTCGATTTTTCCACAATTCATCATCCAGTTATTTTTGTTAAGATTTCTTGGTTATGGTAACATGGTGATTCATTCTAATTTTCAAGCTATATTTTGGTGACTCCACTAGGGAGTTCCGATGAAGCATTACATCATCTTCCCTCCATTGTGTACCTTCCTCTTTGCTCCCTTATTAGTTGGTCTCTTTAGGTTGTTCTCTTGAGTAGGGCATGAGTCAAGATGATTTTTTCTTAGATCGAGTTAGTCACTGTTTTCTTTAATCTCACTAGGAATAAATGTCTCACTCTATGTCGTTGCCTCGAGTAGGGCCCAACTTGAGATGACTTATTCATAGATTGAACTAATCATTTCTCTCCTTCTTCATTTTCTATTCTATAAGATATATTTGTTCGAAATTGTATCTCATGAATTACAGCTATGGGGTCAATCCCTGGAAAAACATCGGTCTTTCATCTCTTTTATATGCTGAAATTTCTCGATTATATGTAAAACTCTTATTAATTTATATTTTTAGATCACTTAATATACTATAGAATTGTAATTAAGATAGCACATTTTTTTATTTTCTTATTCTTTTATTTATCTTTGCTTAGGCTTCTTAGTTCTGCCCTAAACTGAAGTGGCGATTTCATTCTCCTTCCTGATAGTAGCATAATTTCTCACTTTAATTTTCAAACTAAATTTTAGTGACTCCATTAAGGTGCTCCCATAAATATTTACTTTCTGTTATCCCCATTCGCTACATTTCTTTTTGGTCTCATTTTTAATAATTGACTTTTTATAGGTCGCCTTAACAGGTAGTGTATGAGTCAAGATAACTTATTCATGAAATGGGTTAATTACTGTCTTCTTTTATCTCTTTACTAGTGAATACCTAACTCTAGGTCGTTGTCTCGAATATGACCTGATTCGGGATGACTTCTTCCTCAATCGAACTAATATTTGCTTCCTACTTCATTTTTCTCTTCTATAAGATACTTATCATTGCTATCGCATCCTATAGACTGCAACTGTAGTAATAATCTTTGAATAACTTTTGTCTCTTGTCTTCTAAATTCGTTGGATTTACTCGATCATCTCCAAAGCTTGTCTTTTTTCTTCGTTAGTTCTGCACTTGAGCCTCCACCTCTTTATTTTTTCTATCTTCATATACCATTTTTTCTTCTTAATTGTTATCGTACCATCCATGTTCAAAGCAAATTACTTGCATATTTGTTGAAAAGATTTATTTATTTTTGCACTAAGATTACCATTCTTTATACACATTAGTAATCTTCCACATCACTAACTATCATAATGGAATATGTCTTTGTTTAAATTTTTGCATCTCATTAATTTTAATATTCGATGATAAATGTGGTGGATCTGAGTGTAAATATTTTATTTTAAGAAAGATAAAGACCGAGATTGTTTTTTGAAAAATTGCCATGGCGTTTACAAATTCATTGAAACAAAATAGAACTTTTATGAGACCTGTAGTAACTATTTGCTTCAAACATGTGTTAAATTCCTACATCAACACTTTTTTTTTAGTTAAATTTGTTCGACATTTTCAATTAGAACAAATGAACTTATTTAAGAACATGTTGAACATATTTATCTGAAACAAAACAAAAAAGTGATTATGTAGGTATTCAACATACATGGTTAGAAAAGAGAGTTGCCAGAGATCTTCTAAAAGTTTTACTTTGCTAAAACGAACCTACACACAAGATGACAATTTTTCAAAAAGCAAACATGGTATTAATCTCCAATATAATGAAATATTTAAACTTAAATCCACCATATCTATGATCAAGTATTGAAATAAATGCAATCAGAAAATATAAACCTACATATTTTCCATTATGAGATGGCGATGTAGCATTTAGATGTATACCAATGATGATAATCTTAATGTGAAATAAAATTATATATTTGCAGCAAATATATAATCAATTTGTTCTCGACATGAATGGTACGATGACAACTTCGAGAGAAAAAAATGAATGAGAAGACGAAAAAAATGAAAAGGTGGTGACACAAATTTATAGTCACCAAATAAAAAAAGGCAGGTGTTTGAAGAAGTTTTGAAAATTCTAGCAAAGACAAGAGAGAAAAGACACGTGTTGCTAATGGATCAACTCCGTAATTGCAGTCTATAAGATGCGATAGAAAAATAAATATCCTATAGAAGATAAAAATGATGAAAGATGCAATGATTAGTTCGATGCATAAAGAAGTCATCTCGAGTTAGGCGTTACCCGAGACAACTACATAAAGTGAGATATTTGTTGGACAAATATATCAAAGAAGACAGTGACTAGCACGATCCACCAAAAAATCATCTCAGCTTATGCACTACCCATAAAGACTACCTTTAAGGAGATACTTACTGAAAATGGGACCATAAAGTAAGCTACCAAATGGAAAAAATAAAAAAATATGAATCGATGAAAACTCCAAAATAGATTCACCATAATATAGCTTGAAAATTAAAATGAAACACCATTCTACCACTAGGAAGTGAAAATAAACTTGCCCCTCGAGTTTGGAGTAACCAACAAACTCTAGCAAATATATAGAGAAAAAAAAATGTACCACGTTAATTAGAATTTTATTGTAGTTTATGTGACATATTATAGATTAATTAGAGTTTTGAAAATAATCGAGAAATTTCACTGAATGAAAAGAGTCGAAAATAAGATATTCAAATACACACCCGATAGATACAATCTACAATATGCGATTTCGATTATAGGTATCTTATAAAAGAGAAAACAAAGGAGGGTAGCAATAATTTGATCTAAGAAGAAGTCATCTCAAGTCGAACCCTACCCAAGATAACGACATAGAGTAAGATATTCATTAACAATGAGATCAAGGAATGTACTAACATAGTCCATCCACAAAAATGTTGTCTCAACTCATGCCTTACCCAATAAGATTACTTAAAAGAGTCAATCACATATAAGGGTAACAAAGAAGAACGTAGCAAATTGAGAGAAGAGTAAAGGTTTATAGAAACTCCAAAATGTAGTTTGGCAATTAGAGTGAAGCACAATGCTACTTGAGATAATAATGATAGACACTCGATTTTAGAGCACAACCAAGAAACCCTAACGCAGATAAAGATACAAAGAACACAAAAAAAAGATACTACATTAATTAGTGTTTTATAGCAGATTACTTAACCTACCATAACTCAACAAAATAAATGAAATTTGAATAGGACTAAATTATACAATACCCTTCATGAGTTAAATAACATAAGGAGCACCTAAACCATTCTCCCTATGAAAATACATCACCGTAGTGGCCACCCTCTTGAATGCTTCGACCATGGTCAAAGTACTCTAGCTACGTGTTATTGTACCACCTTCGAAAAGTATTCGATTTTCGATTTGGCTACCTACTTGGTCAATTGGTTGAGGTTGTTTCTTACATTCTCAAGAGTGGTAGAAGCATCGAAAGGCTCACCCTCTCATGTCCTCCTCCTATACTGAGGGAACCTATCATGTTGAATCAATCTTATATCTACACATGATTATCATAAACATATCAATATCTCCATAAAAACATGTTATTTTGTTTTAAATATATAACAAAACTCAAAAATGTAATAATCTTGAAAATAAAGACTTACCAATTGCACCAAGTGAACTTCATAGAGGGACTACCATGTCAAGGTCATGGATGAAGTATATTCCTCGATATGTATCGTTGTTGATTCCTATCACTTGGCACCGCCACCAAGTGAAGAAATCATCCTCATATGGGATAGCAATGGGCTTACCTTTGAGTCTAATATCATACATGCCCATCAAATCATTTCAGGTTATCGTAGAGTATGTTCTCTACATATACCTATGGACTGATGGCAAGTACCCCCTCAAAAATGAAATTGCATAAGATGCTTTCAAAGGAAAAATTCTCCATCCTTTCAGTTTTACATCTTGTTAGTCAAGATTCCATGTATCCCAACATTGCAGTGCATCAGTCAAACACGATCGACTCTAAATACCTCACAGCATAGAACATCTACACCGTTGAGGTCTAATGCAACGTTGGTGATCCCATAATACAGTCAATCATCATGATAATGATCTTGAATCTCAAGTCCTCTATGTCTTGTAAATTGGAACCTACGTTCCAATCTTTTGAGCCTCGAAAATGCAATAAATTATCACTTACTCATCGATCGCCATGCCTCTAACCCTACAAATTTTAAAGCTCAGTACTTCTCCTCGACAAGAAAGTCTCACGGGGAAGTATGTCTCCAACCTCTATTTTGAGAGATGGTCCATCCAACACAAAGGCATGTGTCGTAGGATCCCAGTATTCGATTGACAGTTGTAGTAACCTCGTTTGAATCGTCATGTTGTTTACCACATAGTCATTTTTTAATCTATCCAAACAAAGTGCTTTTAGAGCCTCATCATATTCAAAAAAATAATTATTGATGTTCTCATGCTCTCCTTGCCACAATATCATCATTTTTCCATGAAATTGCAAAACTTCAATTTAAATTTTTAAACTTCTTGCTCACAAACACATACGCACCTTGTAGCGGACGCAGGCATGTATACTCCTCGAATATGCGCACCATGCCTCTACAACTTCTATATGCCACAATTTCATCAAGCTCTTGGAAAACTTCAATATTTTGTCATATTTTGTTCCACCATTTTTATTGCAAGTTTGTAGACATCGAGGATGGTTACCCTGTAGTAACTAGATACAGTTGCCACCCTAATCTGCTCTCTAGTAGGTTTCAAGATCTTATTGTCGGATCGTTTTTTCCTCCTACCTTGTGCCATGATTCAAACCACTATGTTGTCTTGTTACTAATCATCGTTGTTTGTTCTCTTGAATATGCTTAATTGAGGCAAATCTATGGAATTCTCAGTAATGAGGATGAATATTATTTCCATATCTATCCCAAACTTAGTGTGTGAGTCCTTTGTCATGATTAGTATGTCCTCCCATAATATGGTGAAATCAATCTTTTTTGTGTTGTTGTACATAACCTTTGTTCACATTGTAACGTCTCAGTTTCCCTGGTACTTCCGCACAGTCCACTTCGATTCAAGTCGATGTATCATGATGAGTGGTGTTATGGTCCATGTGATTTGCATGTATATTTGTTGCCTCGTGTCTATTGGAATCCAAGTGTCTTCCCCCTACTTCCTGAATCAGGTCCATCCCTTCATTAGTTGAGGGTTTCAAGCGAAAGTGTCAACGTAGGCCCATTTTTGTCTATGTTCAAATGACGTGGACAAACTATATACTATACATTAACTTATATATGACACACACAAATAAAGGTCAATATATTTAAATCCTCCAATGACTAACTAAGATCTATTACAAATGCATTTACATATCTAGAGTATAGAATTAATATATACTACAAAATTCCATTCAACATTAAAAATCATAATCATGATCATCAATATGTTTAAGAACATTAAAATGACTAATATACCATTAAAACTCAATTACTTACAAGGATAATTTTAGGGGCGAAATTTAGCCCATGGGCTATTTTTCCATGTTTTTTTCCAAAAAAAAGATTCGCTAATTTGCATTTTTTGAAGCCCCATTTCGCCCAATTTTGATGGGGTAAACTTTTTTCACTCTAAAAATTGCCAAATTATTATATAAACTATATAAATCCTTAGAAATTAAAATAATTTTAGAAAAATATCGCCAAATATTTTATAGTTGACAGTTTAAGAATTAGTAAGATTCGCCAAGGTTTATACCCTTTTAAATAAGTATGGGTCCTTAAAATTATCCCTGATTACTTATAAGAAATAAATACTAAGTAATTCATATTGATGTAGTTGTTCGTCATGTCCCTTTCCAAATGACCTCCTTAGAGACGACTTATTAGCCTATCTTATCCAGTTCCCATAGGTTATAGTCGAAGAAGCAGAGAATTAATTAATTATTTAATGTCATTTAGTCTCAAAGTAACTTATAAAATGACATTAATAATCAAATCCTAAAGTGACTTTATAAAATTCACTTTAGTTAAAGTGGCGCAAAAAGGTAAAATGGAGCCAAAAATGATCAACATGAGAATAGAAGCTACTTTCTCACAAAAAGGTCATTTTTAAATTTAAAAGTAACAAAAAGAGGAGAAGGTTAAGTTGAAGACTTACAAGAGATAAAAATATTTATATAAGTGGGGATAGCGCCCACTCTCTCATTCATTCTAGTATATTTTTGCATTTTGAGATTAAGAGCTCTTGAGCTTCAAACTTCTCTTAGACAAAACCCTAGGAAGAGGAGAATGCTCTTGATAATGAGACAATCTATCATATCCATCTATTGAGGAGGAATCAAATCAGATTTATCTCTTGCGCTTCATTGTCACGTTTGGATATCTTTATTTATCTTCATATTGATGGGGATCTCTAAGCTTTGAAGAGGGGCACACTTATTTGAGGAATTATTTCCATTTCTCTTGGAAAAATCGAAGTATATTGGAAAAACGAAGGAAGGGCGACTTGCCCTCACTTCCCATTCCATATTTCTTACTGGAGTGACTAATGTAATCCCTAGGAGGACACACTTCCAGATCTGAGGGTGGCCACTCCAGTCCTAGGACATCTAGCTTAACTGCAATATTTCTTGAGGGAGGTCCAGTTCTTCTCTGTAGAAATCATGTTTAAACTTTTGCTAGCTATTCATAGTTCTAGGAAAGATATTCTCTATGGAAGGGTGTATGTGCATCTACAGTTCCAATTCCATATTTAAATAACTTTGCAATAAATATGTTTCTAATACCTTATGAGGTGGCTATGCAATTGATATTGTTGTACAAGATGATCACATGCTAAGTATTTATGTTATTAGAAGGCCCTCCTTACAAGTTGGGGCGTTTCATTTCACCTACAACAATTGACATCACTTCCAGGCATGTATTTGATTTCAGTGTTTAATTATATCATATCTGAATTTGTGCTTATAAGCTTAATACTCTCGTGCTAATCTGAAGATATTAGTATTCTCTATTGAACAACCCCATTGTGAATCATATCGGATTATGAAATACCACATTAAACTCAAAGAAACCAATTTCATCTATTGTAAGGGTCTACCATACACCTACAATAATCAGTAACAAAGTGTTTGACAAAATCTCTAAATAAACATCTTTGTTTCTAAGCTACAACAGTAAGCATTGGTACACTTATTAAGGGAATCAAGTGTGATTAGTTTAAATAGAAGCATTGTAGAAGAATTCATGTAGTGAGGTTAGATTATATCATCCAATTTTCTATTGGATGCCTAATAGTCAACTCGGGTCAAACTTTAACTTACAGTAGTAATACTAGCAATACTCTACATAATTTATGTTGTACACTCCATGAAACCCAATGCAATTCGATCTCCTAAATGCAAGGACACTTACAGTAGTAAAACACCAAAGTGCTTAATAAAATACTAAGCCAAACCTGTCTCACTAATGTACCGTAGTTGAATGGAGTTTTGAATCAACCATACACACAGTAGGGCTAAATATTAGACTTTGGTTGGGAGTTTACACAACTCAAAAGGGGCAATACCAAGGAAAGTAGTTGGGTTAAAAAAATTCGACATAAAGGTCATTAAAGTGGGTGGTATCAAAGTGTGCAATCCTCATATCCTGTGAGCTACATGTTATTTTATGAATCCAAGAGACAGTAATCCATTCACCTATAGAAGGCAGAGAAGGAAGCCTAGAAGGATCTTCTTATCTGAGTTTAGAGAAGGACCAACTGATGAAGAAGAGAAGTTCTTTGAGGAGGAATAAAAGAAAGGAAGAATGATAGATGGGTGATAGGAACAACCCATTGGGAGGTAATGGGAATGGATCCAGCGTAGATTCAGGTAGAGATGACATCCCACATAGGAAATATGATAAACATTTTGAATAATTTAGCTAGAGGACAACAACAATTAATCAACCTCCAAACTAATAATGTGGTAAGGAGACAAGAGCCGTTGGTTGATATCATGACTCAATTACTCATGCACATCATGATAGATAATAATGGATGGGGGATATAATGACACTAGAGGTACCAATGGTCGGAGTGGGAACCATGGGGAATGAAGCAACACTAACATTCCCATTCAACCAAACACACGAGCATATAGCTCATGGATACCAAAACCTCTCATGTCCAAATTCACTAATGTGCAGTCGATGGATCAACTGAGACAACCAATACCTGGAGACAGCTTCATTGATTATCTGAGAAAGTACCAAAACCTTGGGGATGAGTTCCATGTGGCCATGTCGTTCCAGGATTTATGCAATATCAAATATTGAAACAAGCCTAGAGACTTCAACAAGAGACCTCAAAATTATGATTTGTAGTGGAATATGGGGAAGCTCACTCTTCCTTGCTTCGACGGGTCCAACGAATCCACAGCGAGAGATTAGGTTCAGAAGTTGGACACTTTGGTGGGTGGGTAACACAACAATTTTTCAAAGACAATTTATTCCAGTGGAAGTGAGGGTGGCTCTTTGTTGTGCAATGGACAAAGGAACATAAAGCGACTATTAAAATAAGAAAGTAGCGTGCTTTGGTTCCTCCAGTCATTGACAGATCGGTACCTTGGGCAATCTTTGATGGAGCAAGCCAAGGTGAACCTCCATTGGGTAGATCGGGGAGTGTTTTATACATTACAGCGAGAGATTAGGTTCAAAAGTTGGACACTTTGGTGGGTGGGTAACACAACAATTTTTCAAAGCCAATTTATTCCAGTGGAAGTGAGTGTGGCTCTTTGTTGTGCAATGGACAAAGGAACATAAAGCGACTATTAAAATAAGAAAGTAGCGTGCTCTGGTTCCTCCAGTCATTGACAGATCGGTACCTTGGGCAATCTTTGATGGAGCAAGCCAAGGTGAACCTCCATTGGGTAGATCGGGGAGTGTTTTATACATTACAGAAAATCACAAGTTAAGCATTAAATTCACTCCAGACCACTGTTCAAATAGCAAGATTGAACTTGTTGCACTTCACTATGTTCTAAATGTGACAATCTATAGGAATATATCTTGTCTCCATCTTTATGGTGATTCAAATATGGTCATTGATTGGACCAATAACAAAATACAAATCAAGGCCTTAAATTCTATTAGAAGACAAATGGAATAATTTTAAGTTCTATCAATTGCTCGTGAATACAGATAATTGAACACGAAAGCTAATCAATTATCAAGAAATGCTTTGATGTTGGAGCCTGGGAAAACAAAGATTGAAGAACTTAAGGAATTGGATCTTAGTTGCGAGGATGATGAAGCAATTTTGAAATCATCATGGATGAATGATGTTAAGGAAATTATGTTCCTTTTGTGTAACAAGAAGATGTAAAGAAATTTTTTATGTAATAAAGATAGCGATCTTATGATGTATATCTGTAAAGCTTTTGTTGTTGGTCATTCTTGCACTATTCATGTTCATTCCCTATGAATGGATGATATTTTCCATTTAGAATATATATATATATATATATAGAGAGAGAGAGAGAGAGAGAGAGAGAGAGAGAGAGAGAGTTAAAAATTGCTTAAAAAATATTAAGGATGTCAATGGTACCATTTAAATATAAACATTGGATCTAAGTTGTATACATTTTTGAAATAGGTAGGGAATATATATATAAAGTGATTGCAGTATAACACTCACATAAATATTTCATGAACTTTGCAAAGTTTTCATAATGTAAGCATTTTTTATATTTTCCTATTTTTATCTAATGTGGTCAATGACAAAATCAGTATTATGAAGGCCTATAGGCCAATCAAAATTCAACACATAAAAATAGATTGAATAAATAAAAATGGATTAATATTATTTTTCACAGAATTTAAAGATACCTTTGGTTTCTTTGTATCACTATCCAATCTAATAGAGTAAACTGAAACATATAGTCTCTGCCTATAGCAGGGACTAATTAGAGACACTTGAATTTAAAGATACCTTTAGTTTCTTTGTATCACTATCCAATCTAATAGAGTAAATTGAAACATATAGTCTCTGCCTACAGCAGGGACTAATAAGCGGCACTTGAATCTTAGCAAGATACATTGTGAACCCACTTCTAATTTTTGTAATAAGTTCTCTTTAACATGGAAACTAATATAAAGTATGGAAGTTGACAACAATTAAATTGGAAATAGTAATATATCTTAGAATTTAATTCTTAGTATGATTTGGTCATCATAAATGCTTTGAGCGAACTAGAGTATATTTGTAAGACTAGGGTTGGGTCCAATTACAAAAATTTCCTTTTCCATTTCCATGTCTAATCTCGCTAATAAACTAAACAAAACTCACTTCATGCACTCAGATATTCAGATATTTGGATCTAGATAAAAATGATGTAGACATGAATCAATTTGTCTTGGGTTCAATGGCCACCTCCTCTATTCTATAGGGACTGTCAAGAAAGTGGATATTTGCATTTCCTTCCTTTACACCAAATACAAAGAAGAAGATGCATCAACTTTTTAAGTTGAGAGGGTATATAATGGACACACAATCATTTGAATTACTATATCTCTTCAAACTATCACATCTAAGCATAATATTCTATGATCTTACAAAGTAGTAATAACATGTTATCACATCAACAAAGAAATTTAAATAACAAATCATATTTCAAAATTGATTAAAGTAATAATTCATTTTTTTCTATGCAATGTTTGGTATCAAACCTCTAAATATTTTGGCACTCAATACATAGCGTTGTATATCTGTAATATCCCTTGTCCACAACCCCTATTGTTGTAATCTATGTAATGTAAATATGTAATTGTGTACTAGTCCCTGTTGAGGAGCTCAAGGCCAAGGACCTCCCATGAACATTCTAGCATTGTTATGATTTTGTAGAAACTATGCACTTATTAAAATCATGGTGATGTCATATGTATAATGTAAGATTCAGATGATGAAATAATGAAAGTAGACCTACGAGGATGAATGCGTAAGGCAGCTAAACAAGGGGCGACACTATCCACTGGAGGGAGTTGAAAGCTAGTGAAGCCTTGAGACATCTAATGATGACTAGGTGTCATCATGATACCTTGGGTGACGTAAGAGAAGCAAATAGATTATTACTACATTATAAGCTTAAACAAATTACTATTACTATTTTTATTATCCAAGTGTCCAAAATCCTATTGTCATAAGCTTATTATTATTAGCTTATGAAGTTATATTGAATGATTATTAATGCATGTGCATTACACTTAAATACTATTATTATTACTATGGCAAAGAGACAATTCAATGACTCATGAAGTGAACTATAAAAAGACTAAAAGATTGTTAATATTATTATGAGTATGTAGTTAATGTGGCGAGAAATTACCCCAAGATGGGCCATTATTATTACCAAGTGGCCAATATAACTATTTATATTATAATATATTAATATATGTGTAAGAAAATGTGCATACATATTACAGTATAAGTATATTATTGGAAATTGTCCTAATACATATATATTGAAGAATCCATTTCTATAATATATAGAGAGAGAGATAAATAATTATCTTTTAAAAGAAACCTATTAGTTAGGGTTTCAAACTAATATAACATTTATTTCTTGACCTTTGGAGTAAGAAGAGGTGAAACACCAATCATTTTGCGGTGATTTTGAATAACTAATTTTTGAGAATATCATTTTAAGAGGGCTTCATGAGGAGGGGGGGAAGTTTTGTTGAGATTTTATTTTAGTTTTAGAAAATCACGAAGAGAAAAGAAACGACCATGGGACGAAAATTCTGGTGGAATGAAAAAATCGATCCTGCCCTACTCGAGGAAAACAAATATGTGTAAGATTTTTGAGAGCCTATCCTTTGAACTAAGATCTGGCATATAGTGGGGTACAAACTCCTTTTCTTTATTTGTTTCTGAGTTTTGTATGTAAATTTATGAGAGTCATGCTCTATTAAAGCTAATTAAATCCATAATTTGAAAGCGTAAGCCCATTGGTGTGTATTTATTTTTATTGAAAAGAGAAACGCCTTCACAACAATGTTCCCCAATTTTCTACAACGGGGGACACGGGAGCGAGGAAATACACATTCGGGACGCGTGGAGACCACCCCCCAAATTTTAGGGAAATTCAGGGGGGACGGAGGATGCCCCTAAAATTGTAAAAATAATATAATATAATAAAAATAACATTCCATTTGACGTATATTCATGATTGTGCAATGAAACTACTAAATATATTGATTTATTTTCTAAGTAGTACTAAGCAAGGATTATAAAAAGTGAAAATAATGGAAAAACATAAAAATAAATATTCTCAGGGGCATGGGTGGGAGGAAACGTTTCGTCAGGAGTCCCCAGGACGTCGGGACGCGGGAAATGTGTCTCCAACCCTACGGGACGCATCCCCGTGGAACACTGCTCCACAATATTGTGTTGTTACATGAATAAATATCCTATTGTTGTTGTTGCGTTTAGTTTAATGAAAGATATGGTCTCACTTTGCCGGAGCAACCCTAGCCTTTCCATAGATTATGTAAATCATTGTCCTCGATAATGTATAAGGGAGGTCTCATAGTGGAGAGCCGACACTATCTTTACCACTCCTCGCAGTATTGTGATGTGAAGAGGATGTTACATAGAGGAGTGGTCCCTCATAAAGGGATTCGACTTCATATTGTTTGTATTTGCATTCCCTACTTTCTATTTATGGGAGTGTTCTCTCGAGGAGAGAATTGACTAATATATATAATCATTATGATTGTTTTGTGATACATGCGACCTCTTAAGTAAAAGCGTATGTAATTACTCATTGAATTCTAATATTGCATTTATGGAATTGAGAGGGGAAATATCCTTATGGAGAACTAACCTCAACAATGTTCACACCTAAAATGCTTTCATTGTTGTTGTGGTCTCATACATACATACATAATATATACATACATACATACATACATACATATATATATATATATATATATCCAAATGGAGATTTAGGCACATTAACTCAATACTAGCAATATTGGACTTATAACTTAAAAAACATTAGGTTCAAACACCACTGGACTAATACTAAATCTTTCGAACATAGTTGCTAGAACACCTACAATCACAAAACAACTCAAAATCAACACAGCCCATACATCTAAACAAAATTCAATTAGGAATTTGCTTCGATAGTTTGCACATTTCGAAGTGCATCACACCTGGGAAAAGTCAAAATGACTAGAGGCAATGGCCCCAAGAATTACGTGGAAACTTCTTTGTTTCTGGTGCAATACTTGAAACAACTCAACAAAAGTAAGAGCATATATTTGGACTCAATAATACTACAGAAATATCATATGCTCATACTTAGACACCAGGTACAACTTCACATGCATCAATTCGAGATTAGGAAAGAGTGACTCATTATTTCATCATAGAAAGGAAGACTAGCTCGAATCTGATTAGTAAGACTTTCGCTTTCCAACACTTTGCAAACACACTAAGGCCCTCCCAAATTCGAGCACGGAGACTCGGATTTTCATTACCACACTCCAAAAGCACAGCGAGATAACTGTGCAACCATAGGAAACTAAACAACACATAGTTTAGTCGGTAACTTGAATATATGAACACAATACTGAGAGAATACACTTGGGTCTTTATTTTTAACTTTATTTGATAGTAATAACATTGGTTAAGATAATATGGGGCTCTTACGAGCTCTAAAATTCAAAAATACAATGGCAAAAATTGAAAAATCGAATTACTCTTTTTCTATGCTTTGAAAATTGCATTTGGAATTTGTGAGATTATTAAACTTAGTACAATTTTATCTAAATATAGTTTTTTCTTTCTGCTATGTTTTGTCAATTGTATTTCGAATATTTGGAATTTGTAAAGTCACTAAATTATATTTGGAATTTGTAAAGTTAATAAAATAATATGAGAAATAAATACTTTATATTCTTTTCATTTTATATTCGTTATAAATTTGATATTTTTTTTTTATTTTGTACTATTGAAAAAGCAAACTCCACTAAGTCATTAATTAGTTTATTCTACTGTTCTATTTCTACGATAAAAAAAAATTATAAATAAATTTTTTCACTTTTTTAGTTTTCATCAATCAACAATTAAAAAATAAATTATTAACTATTATAAATTAAAAAACTAAATAACTGGTTAATGTTATGGTTACATAATATACTTTTACAACAAATAAAAAAACTAATTTTTTTGTTAATGTTATAATTACATAATATTTACAACACATTAAAAAATAAAAAACAAAAAACGTGTTAATGTTATCAACAATACTATAAAATGATCCCTAATGTGCTTGATGTGAAGGGGATTGGAATCAACAAATTAAAAAACCAAAAAATCTTGTTAATATTATCAATATTATAAAACGGGTCCCTAATGTACTCAATGTAAAAGGATTTAATGTAATTGTTACATAATGTATAACGAATAATAATAAACTTATTATCTAAAACTTAACTTGCCAATAATTATAAAAGAATAAAAAAAAATAGCTTGCCAATAATAATAAAAATAAAAATAAAGGCACTCACACATGTATCACAATCTCTTTTCTCCACCACTTATTATTTTCTTTAAAGTGAACGTCTTCAAAAAAAATATTTATATATATATATACGTCTCAAAATTATTTTCATTAAAAATATTATTAAATTTCCATTAAAACCGGTCAATTATTTGTTCAAATTTCGATTTTTAAATCAAGAATGAACATATACAGGCCTCTAAAAAATACAGTGTTCATTAAAACATCTCTTAATATGGTATTAAGTCATTTGTCTACGGGTTCAGCGCATACAATCTCTATCAAAACAGTTATCTCACTCTCAAAATAAAAATATACTCTACATGTTCTCTATTAAAACGGATCCTCGAATCTATGTTCAAACATTTCATGGTTTTCCCAGACTTTGATGCCTAGATATAATTTTATAAGCCTTTGATTTTTTACCCAATGAATTCCTAAAATGTTCGGGGGCGATTTACCTACCTCTCATTGCCTAACCGGGAATTGCATAAACGTCATGCCCGGTTGCCGGAAACTTGAAGAACTTGGGAATAACAACCCCCCACATATGGATAGTTGTGAAACCCATAAACACATATCTAGTCATATTCAACGGAAAAAGATTAGGAAGACGAATTGCATTACACGACAGTAAGGACAAATATAAGCCCCGGAAACCAATATCATAAAACAACTGAATTAATTTAAAACACAAACAATTTATCAGAAACATATTACAAATATATGAAGATTGACAAAAACAATATGAATGAATTTTGAGGCAGGAAAATTGCAAAATAGTAAAATACCCACCATGTGAGAAATAGTAGAAACAGGTATAAACAACGGATTTCAGTCCTAACAATAGCAACTCTACCAGACATCTTAGAGGATAGTTCTAACAAATCATTTTTCCGATTAAATACAGAGCATTAAAGAGCATGTTAAGCTCCTAAAACCAGTTAAGATACCTCATGCGAGCTGGGAAAATAAAAAAGGTGGGCTGCTTAGCTTCTATCGCTTGTATGCTAGCCTGTCAAGCCTAAAATCCAACCTCCTCCCGGCTATGACCATCGGCAAAGACAATTGGCTATCCAAATTTACCTTATTAAGATTTACCTTCTTAAGGCGATGTGTTTTCCCAAGAAGAAAGAGGTCATGGCGTAGTCCTTGCATTATTGCATATATAGATATAATAAATAGCTACGTGCTTCCGAGTACGTGATAGCTGGCTTTCAATAAAGATTTTTGGCAATAAAGATTTTTGGCCGATAGAAGGTAGGTAGATGCTTTGCCCCGTGATTCAGGAAGAAAGTAATATTTTGCCCCGTTAGATAGGTAGATGCTTTTTTTAGAGGATAAGGCACTTTTATTCACCTAAAGAGGATGGGGTATATAATTGAGCTACGTGCTTATGCTGAGCACATGATAGCTTGGCCTTCGCGGGTCCGGGCACAAAATAGCAGTGCCGCCGAACACATGCATAGCTCCTGTATGATCAGCCCTCTTTCGCATGAGGTTTTAGAAGTGCTATATCAAAACCTAGATTGATAGTTGTTTTTTTGGTGTGAAACCTTATTTCCTAAAACAATTTTTACCTCTTTATTTCATAAAGAAAACAAGGGTCACATTAAACGGACATGGAGCTTATACACGCGTATTATGTCGCAAGTTTAACCAAAACCCATAAGCAAGAAAAGGCAAACTGCCTTACCGTGGCCCTGGAAAACTTGTAGCTGCTGTCCTCCTCAGAAATCTGGCAATAATATTTTCGCCATCAGCTTGTCCTCCTCGACTTTTCAGTAAGCACTCCAAACCCATTTCATCGTAGGTTAGGGTATCTTCTCGAACACCATTACACCATAACTCGGCTCAACATCTTGTACACCATCACTGCTCGGGCAGACGAAATCACTGCAAGAAAATGAAATATATACCAACCTTAAAACATTAATCTCTCCAGCCCTTCCATTTAACACCATATGAAATGAAACGAAGAGAACTTGTTTACCTGAAAACTGGCTTAGCGATGTCGTCCGGAACATCGTTAGTGGGAATAAGAGCGATAGCAATCCAGAACATCGCAGGTGCAGATATGTGTTTCTAAGCGCAAAAATGGGGAATAAGATTGATAGCAATCCAGAAAACCATCCAGAGATACTTAAAAAATGAACAGAAAGGAATTGAAAGCAAAGAGAAGCGCGCCGCACATAAAACGAGAAATCTTAAAATACATCATCGAAATAGACCCTCGATTTTGCTGCGACACAGAGGCAGAGAGACGAAGAAAGCTTTGACGGTGTTAGACATACTTTGCTTTTCCGTCTGTTTGGTACCTATGTGCTTTTAATTTGTGTCAACTTCGATGCAGTAACTCCATCATGTCCAGTCCACTCCGTCTGTATCTCACATATATCTCCTTCTGTCCATGTCAGTGCATCTCACATATATCTCCCTCTGTCCATCTCTCTCCATCATGTCACTGCATCTCACACAGAGAGAAAGATCTCTCACACGCAGAAAGATCTCCGTCGATACTCACTCCCTACTCCCGAGTGCCCATCAATCATTAAAAAGTATGGATGGGGTAAACCATGTCACTGAATCGCCTGAATTCTTCCACTAGTCGTGACAAATGTTAATGACCTCGTCTGAGCGAGCAAACTGGTGCCTCGTGTGGATGAGTGAAGGCAAATTTTAGTTATGAGATGGCCTCGAAATCTGGCTGAGCTGGTTATATAGACATCACTAGTGGTTTCCACGAATCTGGGGAGATTACAGTGACGTTTGTGGGGCCTAGCATATGTGCAGTGGGAGCACCATGCACAAGGATCTCAAAGATGCGTCTAATATGTATAGGAACTCTTGAATCTCAGGCGAATGAGTAGATACAACGTGGATCTGAGAAGCCTAATCAACCGTGTCATGGAAAAGTACTCGTGCCAAAGGGAGAGCCCCAAGGGAAAGTTGGAGGGATGGATCCATGAAGGTTACCGATTGGCAAAGGGGTGCACGACGTGGAAAAGCAGTAGGCTGCAAAAATGTAGAACTAGGGTTTATTCCAGCCGACATAACATAATAGCAACATGAATTAGGAGATCAAAATAAGAATAAATGTGAACATGCAACTTTATGGAAACAAATTTCATTCTTGAGAAATATTTGATATTGAAGACTGTGAGGATTGACACGTTAATTTTGCAACTAGCATGGACACGAGAGAGAGCGGAGCATGCTAGGCGACTACTATTCCTTTCTTAGTGGAGCAAGCTAAGAGAATGGCCCAACAAAAGAGATAGTGTAAAATTTATGCTTGGTTGTTGTTAGCTGAAAGTTGATGTACAAAAGAGATGGTGTAAAATTTATGTTTGTTTGTTGCTAGTTATTGTCACTCCACATAGGTGACATGATGCAGTGACATGATGGAGAGAAACATTTGTCCATATTTGTCCATATTATTGTTGGCCATTAAAAAAATGTAATAATAAAAAGTAAAAAGTAATAATATGAGGGAGATCTTGTAACTTTTGTTCATATTTGTCCATAAAATGTAATAAATACTGAGAAGAGGTATTGCACTCAAGTTGCCCTCCAAAAGCTCCTTAAGTGCAATACCTCATAAGAGGTTTGCACCTCAGTAGATTTGATCCCTCTCGGCGCTCGATAGAGCCTAGGATTTGGATCTATGCTGGTATATGCACATATAGAGCTAAAAATCGCTAAGGTGCAAAGCCAAGGGAGACATCCAAAAAGGAAGCATGTTGAATAAGCAATGTATTGCAGAAGGTATTCTTAAGAGAGAAGAATGTTTTTGTTGTATGAATTTATGGTTGGTCGAGAAGGATGCATGTTAACTTTGTTGTCTTAAGAGAGCTTGTCCCTAGTGGCTAACATAAGCCAGATATAGACCGTATTAAGCCCTCTTTCTTCCCTTGGATCCATAAGCAAGGAATGCAAGTTCTCATATCAATTAATACATAATAGAAATGCCAAATACCATGATAGACCACAAGTACCCAAAAAAAGCACATACTTACTTAAACGATGATCAAAATTGAAATTGTCAAAGTGAATTAAAATAATGTATGTTCAAAACCTATTAGCTAAATAAATCTCCATCTCCATTACATTAAATATGAATGTCTATCATTAATATCTAACAACTAACCTAGCTCTACGAGCATGGAATGTAACAATAAAGGAGAATCGGCCTAGAAGGTTGTACCAAATAATTATATTGTGACTATGTCGTTTGCTTGCATATTCACTAGATTACAATTTTCCATGGTGTTTATAGTGAAATTTAAAGTAAAATTCCCAAACTGCACACCAACCAAAGGGTCAAATAATAGCAAAGGCATGAAACCCGACCTCCTTGATTTTGGTTAGAAAATCCATAGGATATTTTTTTTTTAAAATGAGAAAATCCATATAACAATATATAAATTACATGTGAATATTGTTTCCCCCGATCTATAAAATGAAGCACATAAATAGATAAATAAATTGTATAGTACCAAAGTCCTCGATACGTGTCTTCTAGATACATGACCTTATGGCCTCAACATTTGTCAAGTGGCTACTAAACAACCATTATTTCTCCTCCTGAGATGGAAGTTTAACTCTTGGACATACAACTCAAAACAAACAATATTGGCATTTCTAGCTTTCATCCTCGGGTACATAGATTGCTGTTATTTTGCCTAGCTAGTACTGTAAATGGCAACAAAGTTGATTTTCCATCCAACTTGCTTCAAAACAAAAATCATCTTCTCTTAGAAGGTACTTGTCAGCTTGCAACTCATACCTACGAGAAGACAACAAAACATTAGTAACGTACATAAAAACCAAAAACCAAGCAGAAAATTGATAAAAATATGCACGAATGCTTACAAGCAACAAATATTCCCACTTCATGAATTTGAAACTACAAAGACAGAAACTATGGGTTTTGCTTACTTGATCAAAAGTGGCCCATGTGCTAAAGGATTTGATTTGCATGTTCTTTTATAGAGTTAGATTAAGTCATTTAGTGATTGCACTTGTTGGAAAATAAAAATAAAATTATACTAACGAATAGTATTATTAATTGTAAATAAAATAATAGAGCATATGATGCAATGAGAAAAAAATTGAAATACTCTGCATGCATCTTTTAACTTTAATAACTCCAAAACAAACGAAAAATAAATTATTGCCAGGCAATTAATCAAATCTGCTCCGTTATAAATTTGCGTGACACATGTGAACAACCACTTTTAAAGGGAGTTGGCTAATCGTTTTTGGAATTTCTAGACATTTTTGTTGGAATTCAACAATGAATCTTTGTTGAAATGGTAATTTTGAATCCATCTTTGGATGTGCCGATGGTCGTTTAACAGCCATTGGCGATTGTAAATCTTCCTCCAGCCTAGTAAAAACATATGCCTCACCAAATAGAAAACTCCTTACAATATAATAACCCCACAAACTATTCCTAAATCAAATGAATACATGTTAAGAATATTTCTGACACCAATTTAAAAAACAATTTCCTACTATTAGTCCAACATCCAGCAACTGTCACAAACTCTCGGACTGAAAACAAGAAAAGCTTCATTGTAGATTCAGTATAAATTCTCATGACAAGAAATCAATTTGTAGAATTGCTCATTGTACTTAGTGGTGTGATACAACTAGAATACCTACACATTGTTATGTTATGCAACCAAGTCCCATATATAGCATAAAAATAGCAGAAATAGACCAAAAGAAAGTAATCAACGCCTTAATAATGAAGAACTGAGATGAATAACAATCCTCTTTGAGGGAGGAACCTCCTTACACAATGTACATAATACAAGACAAGATACAATGATGAATAAAATGAAAAGGTCCCGTTCCTATATATAGGAGACAAAGGTGTATAATAACAACTAATAGACCCACTAATATACCCAAGCCGACATCAATAATATGTAATGCACCATAATAAAGTGGGCAATGTGCCACTACAAAGGGGGTAATGTTCCAATATTATGGCTTAACATGTCCCTCCCCTTGATAGAAGTCTTGTCCTCAACGCTTGAATAGTTGTGGGTGCTTATGTATGAAGTATTCATCTTCCCATGTCGAAACTTCCACTTGAAGGTTCTTCCATTTGATGAGGTACTCCGTAATAACCCGATTTTTCGTATCTGTTTGGTCCTTGTTTTAGTGATTTGTTCCGGTTCCAATATGACTCTTCCTTCTGCATCAAGCTCATGAAAGATTGTTTGAATTGGGATCTTGTCTCCTATTACCTTCTTTCAGCAAGAAACATGGAAAACTGGATGCACTCTTGAAGATAAAGGAATCTCCAATTTGTAAGTCATACTACCAATCTTCTGCAACACCTTATAAGGACCATAATACTTGGGTGATAATTTATTGTCCTTATTTAGTTGCTCGAGGGACATCTGCTTGTAAGGTTGTGGCCTTATAAATACCCAATCCCCTTCTTCAAAACTCCTTTCACTCTGATGTTGGTCAGCTTGTTGTTTCATCCTCTTTTGTGACATAGTTAGGTTGTCCTTAAGTATCTGGAGAACTTCTTGTTGGTGCTCTATGTGATCTTCCACGGCTTGAACTTTAGATTTTCCCTTTAGCATAGATGTGATAGATGGAGGCTGGTACCCATAAAGTGCCATAAATGGAGGAATTTTTTATGATGTATGGAAGGAAGTATTGTACCACCATTCTGCCAAAGATAACCATTTCACCCACTGTGTTTGTTTATCAGATGCAAAGAATATAGGCTTCCAAACATTTATTCACTATCTCAGTTTTCCCATCAGATTGAGGATGATAAGATGAACTGTGAGCCAATTGGGTACCCAAACAATAAAATAATTCAGTCCAAAATTTTCAAGTGAAAATTGGATCTCTATCGCTTACAATAATCTTTGGATTTCCATGTAACTTATGAACTGTTTCCAGAAAATCTGTGGCTACTGTACTTGCATTAAAAGGGTGAGAGAGTGTAGAAAAATGTGCATACTTCGTAAGTCTATCAACAACCACCATAATATCATTCTTTCCTTCTGACTTGGGTAGACCTGTGATAAAATCCATTGAGACTTCTTCCCAGCACTGGCAAGGTATGTCTAATGGTTGTAGAAGTCTTGGGGTCTTAACTATTTCCACCTTATTTTGTTGGAAAACGAAGCATTCGACCACGAACCTTTGAACATCAAATTTAATACCTTCCCAAAAAAATTCCTCCTTGATCCCGTGGTAAGTTTTCAAGAATTCAGAGTGCCCACCTATAGGAGGGGTGTGTAATTCTGAGAGGACCTTTTGTTTGAGTTAGGAGTCTTTGCATAAATATAAGCAATCCTTATACCATAGTGAATCATTTTTCCACACAAAAGTATCTTATACACTGGGATCGTCCTGTAGCTTTTGAATGAGCGTCCACACAGATATATCATTTTTCCACTCTTCCCTGGCTGCTACCATCCAATCGGGTTGTAGAATGGAAATTGCACAAAGTAATGCCCGACATCTTCTGGAAAGTGCATCTGGCACCACATTATGTTTCCCTTTTCGATAGATGATTTCAAAGTCATATCCCAACATCTTAGTTACCCATTTGTGTTCCTCTTCCGAAGATAATATCTGTTCCAAGAAGTATTTAAGACTATCATGATTTGTTTTGACCTTGAAGTGTCTACTTATTAGGTAAGGACGCCATTTCTTAAGAGCATGTAGAATTGTCAACATTTCCTTCTCATAAATGGGATTCTGTAAGTGCTTTCCCTTGATTGGATGACTTGTGAAAGAAAGCGGGTGTCCTTGCATTAGAATAGTGTCAATGCCATTTCCTGAAGCATCACATTCCACAATAAATGTTTTTGAGAATCTAGTGTGGCCAAAACATGAGCTTTGCACATAGCCTCCTTAAGTTGTTCAAAAGCTTGATTTGCCTATGGAGTCCAACAAAATGCATCTTTCTTCAGTAATGTTGTTAGAGGTGTTTCTATTCTTCCATAGTTCTGAACAAACTTGAGGTAGTACCCTATCAGACACAAGAATCCTCAAAGATTCTTCAGAGTTTTGGGAATCATCCAGGCCATCATGGCTTTAATTTGGTTGGGGTATACCTTGACACCTTCCTGAGATACAATATGACCCAAATATTCTACCTCCTTTACCCCAAAAAAACATTTGGAAGGTTTTTCATATAGTTGTTACTCCTTTAGTAGTTGTAGTACCATGTCAACATGTTGAACAATTTCTTCCCAAGATTTGCTATAGATTAGTATATAATCAAAGAATACTAGCAAAAATTTTCTAAGGAAAGGATTGAAAATGGAATTCAACAAACCTTGAAATGTGGAATACACATTCGTGAGACCAAATGGCATGACCAAAAATTCATAATGACCTTCATGAGTTTCAAATGTTGTTTTTGGAATGCCTTCCTCCTTCATTCTAATATGATGATATATGGAACGAAGATCCAACTTTGTGAAGAAAACTGCTCCATGTAATTCATTTAACAATTCATCAATGACATGAATAGGAAATGTATCTTTAATGGTGATCTTTTTGAGCTCTCTATAATCTGGACACATACGCCATGATCCATCCGGCTTGTGTACCATTACCACTGGTGCAGAGTAAGAAATTTGGCTAGGCCTAATTATGTTGACCTCTAACATTTCTTCAACCATACCCTCAATTTCACTCTTTTGTCCATAAGGGTATCTATAAGGTCTAATGTTAGGAGGAACACTTCCCAGAATTAAGTGAATATCCTGATCAAAATCTCGAACATGTGGAAGACCTTTTGGAATATCTTCAAATACCTTGGAATGCTTATTAATCACCTTCTGGAGATCTGTGGAAATAGGAGACCTAGATGTTTGAACATCTAATGAGAATAATTGTGCAATTACACCTTGATGTCCCTTTTTTTATCAATTTTGTCACACCATTAGATCTTATCACCTTACACGGTTTTCTAGTGATACCATTTAACTCATATTCTTTTCCTTTCCATAAACATTTCATGAAAAGCTTATGAAAATTAAAATCCATTGTTCCCAATGATTATATCCATTGAACTCCTAAGACAACATCAACACCCCCATCGGAATAACAATCATTGGACTATTCAATACATATTCGCCCATAGTGAGATTGATATTATGGCATTTTCCTGAGCAATTTATAGTTCCTCAATCTGCAATCATTACTTGAAACTTCGGTGCTGGATATACAAAGCAATTGAGAACCTTGGCCAATTTACAATGAATGAAATTATGAGTATTACTAGAATCAATCAACATCGTTACCTTTTTATTTTTGATATATCCTTCGATCTTGAGAGTTTGAGGAGTGCTAATTCCATTCAATGCATGACAGGATATGGTGGGAGTAATCTCTTCGGAAGTAGTATCCTCTATTTCTTCATCTTGAGACGGTCCATGTTCTTTTGGTGCTTCTTGTTCATTTTATTCCTCTGCTTCACAATCTATGTAAAATAGTTTCTTCTCAATGCACTTGTGGTCGTTATTGTATTTGCTATCACAACTGTAACAAATCCCTTTTACTCTTTTTTCCTCTAGTTGTTGTGGTGTCAACCTTGTAGGTTGTGGATGACTCGAGACCACACTTCCTTCTTGTGGTAGACTTCCTTGTTGCCATAATTTTGTTTTAAACTTTTCTTGCCACCATGAATGCATGCTCCAAGGATATGGGTTCCCACAGGCGAACCTCATGTCGAATGGTATCTCTTAAAGTTCCTATGAAGACATCAATTAGATGCTCTTTTGGAATATATGTGACCTTGATATTCAATCTTTGGAAGTTCTCAATGTGCTCCCCAACTGAACCCTTTTGTTTGATATTTATCAGTTGGCTAAAGAAGGTATTTCTCTTGGTGTCCTCATAATGTGCTATCAATTCCTCCGTAAAAATTGTCCAAGTGACATGTGGTTTATGAAAGAAAGTCCATCTATACCACACAAATTGATTACGTTCTAAATATAAAGATGTAATGCTTACCTTTTGTGTGGTTTGCACCCCGTGTAGCTCAAAGAACTGCTCCATATGTAGTATCCATGTGATTGGATCCGTGCCATCAAACTTCCTCATATCGATTTTTGGGATGTAGTTGGTTTTTGAATCCATGTTGGAGTCCCTAAAGTCATTATGTATGCTCCTTTTATTTTCACCATGAATTTCATGGGAGGTCTTCTCACTTCTAGGAAGCCCTTCTTGCAGCAAATTTGACAAACCTTCTTTCAAAACTTACATGCCTCCCTTCAAACCCTTCAAATCATATATGTCCTTTTTTCAAATCATGCATTTTCACTTCCATTTCATTCTTGGTTTGACCTAGGATTGATATTAGTGCATCTTTTGTCAGTATTTTCTCTTGTAAATCAGATATGTCCTTGCACATTTCTTCACCTTCATCATAAGTCCATGTAGAATTGTCTAGAGGATTATTTGGTGTAGGGGTTCTCCTTTTAGGAGGCATTTAGAACAATATAGATAGGTATCACACCCTATATCTCACCGCAATTAGATCCTTCTACTCAAGTTAGTCAAATTTAAAACGACGTACCTTTTTCAACCCTAATTGGAAGACTTTTTTAGGGCCGAATTAAAACTGAGGTAAAATTCAAATTTTGACTCCTCTGGGTCTGAAACTTCATCCTGTTGTATCCTTATGTGTCTTGTTTTTTATGCCTCAGTTCTGACCTAATTATAATGTGCCAATAGAAAGTTATTGTGAAACTCCCAACAATTATTATTTTTTGTCATTTCAGAAGATCTAACTTGTATGGATGCTACGTTTCCAATATTTTGGATCCGAGTCTGAAATTTCTACCATAGATACTATGTTTTGTATCCTTTCTGATGCAATTGGTATCACTCAATTTGGATCTTGCATGCCCCTGATATGACCTTTTTCCCTATAACATATGTTTTAGACTAGCTTTTGGACTAGTAAAAAACCCCAATGTCAGAGACCAATATATCCAAGCCTATGATGTCTCATGACCTAAATTTCAGACCACAGATAGATGGGCCTGTTTTTTAGGTGGGTTTTTAATCTCGCTTTCTGAATCCTTGTAGAAAAAATAGTATAGTGAAAAATCCAATATGACTCATTTTGAAGAAGCTAGCCCTGAGGAAAGAGCTCTCATACCAAATGCTATGCAACCAAGTCCCATATATAGCATAAATAGACCAAAAGAAAGTAATCAACATCTCAATAATGAAAAACTGAGATGAATAACAATCCTCTTCGAGAGATAAACCTCCTTACACAATGTACATAAGACAAGACAAGATACAATGATGACTACAATGAAAAGGACTCCTTCCTATATATAGGATACAAAGGGGTACAATAAAAACTAATAGACCCAATCCAACATCAATAATATGTAATGCACCATACTAAAGGGGGTAATGTGCCAATATCTAGGGCTTGACATGTTCAGTACTCTTGACACAACTCTTCCTTTCATTGATAGTAATTCTTTGCAGGTAGATTGGTTTACGTCCTTTTAAACTCATGCAACCATGGTTACACATATAAATTTGGAAGAAATTTCCAATGCATACCCCTAGTAAACATGATCAATAGTTTAGTTTTTCATCAACAAAAAATCAATACAATTGAGGTAGCTAAAGAAAATGATTTAAATTAGTAACCCCTGCCAAAACCACCAGCAAGATCACTTTTATCCCTCAAGTTGTGTGTAGGCCTGTCCCCACCAACACGATCATCATATCCACCATCAACACCACTAGTGCTATCACCAATGCCACCTCCACTGGATAACCCACCGATGCCACCATAACCAGCCCCACTTCTGCCACTATCCCCATATCTAGCACCACCATAACCACCCTCAACTCCATAATTCCCACCACCATAACCACCACCACCACAACCTCCACCACTTCTCTCTACAACATAGTTAACACAAAAATTGCGACCTCGAATTTCTTGTCACATAAATGCAACTTCATTTATTTTCAATCCAAATAAAAAATCAATTCTAATACTGCTTGAAAAAACAACAAATGCATATGCAAATGATTATAGGATAATTAACAAATATAGATGTTAATGATTAATAAATGGAAGAGAAGCTAAAATAGAGGAATCTCTAGAGGCATCTCCCAAATAGGTTTCTATTTCAAGCAAATATGGCATATGAGTAAAGCAGATATGCTAAAGCAAACAAGAGATAAAATCTTTGATCCTGTCATGAACAAAACATGTAGCACCAAAATTCAGGGCTGAAAATTGAATTGAACAAAAAGGGAAGGGATAATAGCCTCCTGTGATGTTGAACTAAACATTTTTTTTCTTTTTGTTATTGGTTTAATATAGAATTTGGCTATCCAACATAGTGAGGCAAGCTCCATTGAACGTTTGATTTACTAAAACAAAAGAATTTTATATGACTTGCAAATGTAATTGGGGCAGATTGTAATTTTTAGCATATGTAATCATTTTTTTCTTAAACATAAAATACTTTCTTGGGAAAAACTATAAACTTTTTGCTAAGCAGAAAATAGTTTCATAAGAAAAAATATAAGCTTTTTTGCTAGGCAGAAATGATTATAAATAGAATATATTCCTAGAGTTGGGAATAATGATGAACAAAGATAGGCTCATTCAATAAGATGATCGGCTAATATTCAAGCATCATATGTAAGATCCAAGCAAGTGTCTGTGATGATTGCCAGGCTAAATTTCCAATACATACCATGCCATCCATTTCATATCAGGCAGAAGTTGCTTCCTCTCCCACCCTAAAACTCACAAAACCAAAGCCTCTTGACCTGCCACTATATATTTCCAAGATAAATCTTGCTGAAGCCAAATGAAATTTAACATTTAATCAGAGCTAGGAATAATGGTGAACAAAGATAGGCTCATTAAATAAGATGACTGTCAAAGCTTCAAGCATCATATATAAGATCCAAGCAAGTGCATGTGATGACTGCCCTTAAATTTCCAATACATACCTTGCCATCCATTGCTGATACGGCAGAAGATCCTTCCTCTCTCGAGCTAAAACTCACAAAACCAAAGCCTCTTAAACTACCACTATCTTTGTCCAAGATAACTCTTGTTGAATCCAAATGAAATTTTGCATTCAATCAATATATTACACAAAACAAGAACAATTGTTGCCAAACACAAAAACTTCAACTATTCATTAGTGTCATGTCAAGAGGTTGTGGTCAAGTGATTAAGTAAAAGCATTTTCATTTCAAATTCACCCCATGCTGATGAAATCATGTAGCCAACAAAACTACTTACTACATCTGAAACAAGGTGACAGTCACAACAAATTTTACAAACCAAGTTTACAACATATCTCAACAAATGAGGCCAATTGCACTGGAAGTTGAATTTTTTATTGTAGAAATGAATTTAGCGCCCTCAAAAACCCTTGGGCGCCCCAATTATGTAATTTCAACAGCGTATATTGCATTTTTAACTATTCCAGTTGAATTTCAACTAGAAAATATCACCAGAAAAAATATCCAAAACGTAGAACGTTTAACTTACACCCTTTTAAAGTCTCAATTTCTCAAAAAATACACAAAGCAACCATGCAATATAAACATTCCACCATTTCCAATATGTATCTAAAATATTTCCCAAACCTACATTACCTAGGGACATAGTCACTAAACCATAACAACCAAGTGATTTGGGCATACTGCAAGGCAAGAGGCTAATACTGAGAATTATGACATTAATATAGTGTAGCATCCATTTATAGCATAGTAAAAGCAGATCAAGCAATGAAAAGTTATCTTAGAGGAGTGAAGAAGTTATAACTAATTCAGTGTGCAAGAGCCAATGATAATGTTCAATATATATATATATATTGGGTTTCTAAAGCAAACATTCAACACTGCACCTAAGAGTGCATGTCATCAAGCTCACCCATGCCTCTGCTGTTAAATGTTGACTGCCATACTTACATTAACACCATGAACTGCCACATTAAGTAAAGGGAAACTTCTTGCAATACGAAAAATAACTTAGTATAGCCTTACTAACCCAAAAATATTCTTGTTTTCAAATACATGAGTAAAAATATTTTGATTGAGTTAATTTAAGGGGAATATAAGCACCTAATATTTCACTAGTACAAAATAAGAATTTAGTGACTAAAAAATGACTAAAATTCACATATAAATGACTATTTTTTAGTCGGCAACTAATAGTAGCTAATTTCTAGTATCTTATAGCTCGACTAACTTAGTCGTATTTATTTTAGTCATTAATTGCCACAATTAATGACTAAAATAAATACGACTAAGTTAGTCGAGCTATAAGATACTGGAAATTAGCAACTAATAGTCGTTTATATGCAAATTTTAGTCACAAATTTATCATTTGTAGTAGTCATTTATCTCTATTTAGTAGTTTCATATTCATTGTATAAATGACTAAATTAGTAGTTTTATATTATTTTATTTTTTTCATTATTAATCAATATAAATGACTAATTTAGTCATTTATTCTTTTTATTTGTGTTCATTAGAATATTCATGCTAATCAAATCTGAATACACATGTGAATCATACAAAATCACATTAGCTAATTACAACACTAAATAATATCAAGTACACACATACAATTTCAACCGTATAAAGTTTATTATGTGAAAAATGTCAAGTATTACAATATATTGAATTTCCAACTGAATATCCATTGATGGACTAATACTAGCCCACAAGAAAAACCGTCTCCATACGTTACATGAAAATCATCTACATCGATGACTTTTCAAAATATTACAATGGACACTAAGTGAAACCTTGGCAATGCCCATAGAAATCCAATAATTTTGTTATTGTCATTTAACCAACACCCACTACACTCTCGCACATCTTGCTACCCAACATGTGTCCTCTGTTTTCCTTGAAGTCCTTGCATATTCCTATGTAGAATCCATCTTCTGACTCTATGATTTGAGACTTGATATTTTTCATCCTCTGAAAATTCGACACTGCAAAGGTGAAGAGACAAGGTATCAGTTAATATTGAATTAAAGAATGCTGCAAAACACCTATGAACTTAAAAGGTGAGATATCAATTAATATTGAATTAAATAATATTGCAAAACACACTTATACTAACAGTACCAAAACTTTGCCAAGAAGAAGTTGCACGAAAATTGTTCATTCCCAATACAACAATAAAACATTATTAAAAAATAATGCAAATGTAGCTTAGAAAAGAACAATGTTTAAAGTAACAAATAGAATACCTCTATTCAAAATTGAATATCATAGTTGGGCATCCTTTTGGCATAACATCATTATCCTTGCCTAACTGTAGCTTTTCCAATAAGAGATGTTTCAAACGATCACATGGAACAAACATAAAATATAAACAATCAATTTGCAAAATGTTTACAAATTCCTTTTTAAAAATGACAACATTAGAAAATAAAGATATATCAATTAGCTTCCCAAATTGATTTCTAGTGAAAATTTCTCAGAAAATACATGTTTCCTTTGCAAGTTAACAAATTTATTTGAACAAGTACTTAAAAAAATGGATGCATCCCTTTTGAAAAGAGACTTTATATAAATCTACTTTTCCCACTGTAAGTTTGTTCCAAATTATTTTGGACATCAAATACAATTGAGTAGCATGCTATAATTTCTCTCTAAGCTAGTAAATTCATTTGAATTATTGTTATCACCTTTACCAAAACTGACTTCCAGCTAATCTATATCTACTACAATTCATCCTGAAAGAAAAACATCAATGTATACCCAGTATAGAAAACTGTTTCAAATTTTATTAAAACCAACATCCTGCATAGATCAAGAACAAATACAGTCATATACACATCACAAATCTTACACGATCATCATTATCCTCCTCTTCTTCTAGCTCTTCATTCTCATCCTGTTAGAAAAAATATATGAAACAACAATTCATGTTACACTTTAATAGAAAGATCAAAAACTAGCTTGACATTTGTACTTGTGACCTACACAATCAACATAGTTTTGTTATAAAGGTAACTCCACATCCAGTGCCTTGATAATTGAAATTGAAGAAAATGGTTTCAAAACTTACAATTGTCTTGTCATCCTCATAATCCTTAGCATCCTCCTAAGTATGTTTAAAGGTAGCAATCAATGCAATGAAATCAACTGAACTATACTAGTAGTTGAGTAAATCTAATTAATTATGTAGTTAATACCAGCATACAGATCCATCTTAACTCTATATCTATCAAGCGTCGAGAGGGATCAAATCTCTCAAGGTGCAAACATAAGAGTTAATATGGATAGATCTTAAATTAATATGGATCTAGGCTAGTGTATATAGACTTGATTTATTAGATTACCACATTTTAGCTACAACCAAATTGGGCCTAACAGATAAAAACATGTGTTTCCTCCTATAAGGTCATAGGTCATGTGTAGACTTTAGTATTTAGATTTGCTACTGAGAATAAGGTCCTTTATCCCACAAACAAAGAGGCCTCATACACCAAATTGATGTTTGGCATGACCGTGACCTTAAAAAATAGATTATTATTATTATTACCATAATCAATATAAATTTTACCTTAATCTTATTATTATATTATTAACACTTAATTTTTAGAATAATAACATATAATCAATATAAAATATCTGACACTTTCAAGAGGCTCGGGGAGTCATCTGTATCTTTTGCTTTCTAGTATTTTATCTTGTTATCTTTCTACTGTGGGTAGTTTATTAATGGACTATGAACAGACCGGATGTATGTACTGAATCAGTTTTTTGTTTGTGAACTGTCTTATTGATCCTAAAGAGGACAATTGTATGCTTCTACGCATCTCTGTGAACTTATTTTTTGCTCCTTAAGTGGACAACTGTATGCTTTCTATGCATATTCAGAATGTAATTTCTTCACCACTGCTGAAATGAAAATTACGCTTTTTTCCAAGGAAAAAAAAATCAATATAAAATATCTACTTCATTTATTCATTAAATTTACCCTCACTATATCCAAATTGTTATTTAATACCACACTCTATACACATCATGTCGATACCACAATTTATACACTATATTTATCTTAATTCCAAACATTATAATGCTTATTATTATATCATGCAGAACCACTCTATACACATCATGTCGATACCACACTCTATACACTATATTTATCTTAATTCCAAACATTATAATGCTTATTATTATATCATGCAAAACCACATTGTTGCTTTATATATATATATATGAGATAAGAGTGTATAATAATATATATATATTCTTATATACACTCTTATCTCATTTTTATATATAAAAGATTGTGAAAACGAATGCATATATACTTATGAGTAAATGAATTTATCAATTTGATAGAAAAAAATCACTCCAATAACAACTACATTGAAATACGTTAAAGAACACAGAATACGTTAAAGACCAACTTTATGTTGGGATTTCAAATCCAACGCCTCTAACGAGCTTTGGATAAAAGAGACATGCTCATTAAAATAAAAGGCAAGCTTTGGACAAAAGAGATTTGTTCATATTTTTGAGTCGAGCTGCCCATTATTGTATCCACGGGATTCATCCATTGCAGTCTTCGATGCATATATTGACATCCAACTCAAATAGTGTTAGAAAAAATAGAGAGGCTCATAGAATTGTTTCCTAATCATTACGATTGATCAGGACACTGATAATGTTTCTCACATACTTTGGCATGGTAAAGGAATGGTGGAACTCGGCAATAAGAACGTCCTCACCTAATCATGCAGTTACAGAGATGGCCATATCTGACATCACAACAGATGAGGAATTGGATCTCTTTTTCTTTTGATGGGTTGTCTATCATTTAATGACAACGTTATCACGAACTGCTCTATTTAGTCTTCCATGTGTGGATTTCACTGCTTAGTTAAATTTGAATGGGTTGTGTAATAGTTTGTTTTATATATGTTGTTTAATTTTTTATTTTATTTTTTTTAATAAATTAGACATGTTTTTTTAATGTTTTAATTTCCAAGTCAACATTACCTACAAGACTACTGGACTTAGTTTGAAGACACTTCTCCAAATAGTCAATTTACATGACATTACAAAGAAAAAGTTTACGGTTCTATATATATCTTATAAGATGTATAAGATATATACTTCAAGCCTATGCCATCTGATTAATTTTATTAGCACATGAACACTTCCTTGCGGGTATTTCCAAATGGCCTCTTAGCCATGTGAGTTTGACACTTAGACAAATTTTTGTCTTTAATATGTAAAACACTTTTTCCTTCACTTTAGCAGATTGATTTCTTTTATATATGATCACCATAAGAAAAACTAAAAGCATGGATGGATAGCTACTTTAACAATGAACAATACCATGTCAAAAGATGAACTTATTGACACACACCCATCATCTGGGGGGCATTTGAAAGTGGCCTTCCAAACTACTGATTTGACACTTAGGCAAAATTATCAAACCCTAGGTTAATATGAAGTGATTTTTCTTTTCATCAAATTTGAAGTGTGAAACATCCACTGGATAGGGTCCAACTAGGGGATTCTATCCAAACCAATTTCACCCCTTGAAACCCCTTTCTCTCTCCTTGGTGGGCATTTTACTGGAGTATTGTAAATCAGTCTAAGAAGCACTTTTGGCATATCAATATCTTCCTCCTCAGAGACTCTTTGGACAATCTGAGACCATGGTCAAATTCACAAAACAACATTCTACAAGATGACCATATGTTGCAGGCATTTTCTTCAACCCACAAACTATGGAGGGCATCTCCCTGAGGCCACTTAGGCAGTGTTTCTACTTTGGTGTAAAAGCAACTTGAAGCCTTGTTTTGGCAGAATTATAACTTTCTCCCCATAAATGATTAAGGAAAACTAATACCATGACTAGATAGCCACTTCAACAAGCTATAGCCTGATATGATGGTGCGTGCATGTAACACCCCCTGTCCCATGTTAGAGTTGTTATTGTAATTTGAACCTTGAGGCTATGAGTATGTACATAGCATGATAATATTTTAATAAAAACACCAGCTGGCTGCATGAGGAGTTATACGCTGAAGAGGGGATCCATATATTAACCGAGGGTTGTGAGGGGGTAAGGTTGAGTTATGTACCTTGTTCCCTAAACCCTTGTTCTAAAACCTTATGATAAACCCATACTCCTAAGCCATAAACTCAATGGGGGTATTTAATAATTAAATATTATTAAGTATTGTTTAATGTTACGATTAAGTGGTTAATCATGCTTAAGGTTGGGGAAGGAAACGTGTTCCTTTGGGACAGCCACGTGGGCGCCCAAAGGAGGACATGGGGTTGCCTCGATAATCCAGGCGGACGTGGGGCATGCTGATGCTACCCACGACCTATGTGGGGGAAGTCAGTGCAGGAGGACTTACGCAAAGATCCTGGGTGGTTGGTCCAGCAGAAGAAGGCACAGAGAAGAATGCACGCAGAAGAATGCACACAGGAGGATGCACGCAGAGAGCACGGGGGGAAAGTGCCTGCGAGTGAAGAGAATTTCAAACGTGGACAGTGAAGAGGTTCACTGTGCGTTTTTGAGTTCACTGAAAGTGAAGAAAACTTGGAAAGATTTCCTGTGATAAACCTGAACCCGAATTGCAGAGATAACCTGAACATTGTTATGTTGTGATAACCGAACTGGCCACGAATTCCTTGGTTGCATACACTAGTCAATTGGAAATGAAGCATGAGGCCCAGAGGGAATCCCAACGCTTGCAGTGAGGTATATTGCTGAGTGTTTTTGGGAAAGAACTTAGGTGGGTCAATTACGGAATTGGCACGGAATTGGTTGTTATCCTATTGCCTTGTTGATCCCCTGTGTATATCCATTCTCTCTATTATTTCCACCTTAGACTCTGAGCGTGAGTTGGGGAAAAATTGGTGAGATATCTTTGGTTAATGTCTAGATCTCGGCTCGGGGGTGAACTTGGGAGTTGAAATAGTACAGGTTGTACAAGTTCTAAGGTTGGGTGGAGCGTGGCTCACATACAGCCAGTTTCCAACTTCATGTGAATTTCATATAAGTGTATCTGTGTTTGAATTATAATGTTCATGTGTTTATTTATGCTTGTTATGTTCAATCCGTGGAATGAATGTGTAATTAAATGAAATCCATGAATAAGTTATGTTTAAGCCTGTATAGAATGATGTGCTATGAATGAGTTGTTTTCCATTGCATAAGCTATTTGTAGCATGAATTTTTATACGTGAATGATAGGCATAAACCTGGTTATGAAGTTTAAATGCTTGATGCGGAGTCTTTTGTATGAATAAGGCTGAGAGGTGTTGTTTAACTTTGCAAGCTTCGATGATTCTTTCTAACTCTGTGTCAAGCTTATGTTTGCTTATAATTTGGATGGTAGTCTTCACCTTAAATTAGGAAAAGTTAGAATTAAAATCCGATATGTTTCCGAGTGCATATGGCATGGTTCTGATTATCTGTGTTTGAATTATGTTTATGGGCCTAATAATGAGAATTAGGAAGTTAAAAATAAAATTTTATTTTTATAGTTTTACAGTTTGTAAATTGTGTGTATGTGTAACGAGGGTACGTTACAAATTGGTATCAGAGTGCAGATCACAGCTCTCGAACCTCTGGGTATATGTGGAAATCCAAATTGGTATATGTTGAACAACTTCTGTACTAAGTATGTCGACCTTGTGTGAAGAACTATCCTACGTGTTGAATGTATGTTTACATTTACATTTTGAAGGTTATTCCCTTAGAGGATGATTATGCTTTAACATTACTGAATTGCTGAAGTATTAGTTTTTCTAAGAAATTTCGAGTGAATAATATGTGTTGCTTCTACATTTTCGAATTATTGGGGAAAATAATGGATATATCTGCATTGATGGGATATGTTGAGATAAGCAGGGAATCACTACTAGGTTGGGATCTTGTTTGGGTTGTGTGTTGAATTGTTGGGCTTGCATAATGTGCAACTGCAATTCTTGGTTGTTATTAAAAACTTGGGTTATGACCAAGTCAATGAACAAAAAATCACTATTTTTTTATAATTCTTAATTTGGGTTACTGGAAAATTAATGTTTAATTTGGTTATTGTATGAGCTTATCAGATACAGGAGGTAGTGTAAGGGTAAAAATTCCATGAGAAGCCTCATCTACAAGAGGGTGGATCTCATAGCTAAAGATAGTTGGATTGTAAAATAGACAAGAGAGAATCCTAGATCTTTTCTTCTGGGAATAAATATGATGCATATATGCATGATTGTTGGATGCATGCTTGAAAGAGAATGCATATAAATATGTTTAGGCATATAGATGATGAGGTTGCAGGATTAGCTTAAAGAGTTGTGTTTAGGCATGGATATGTGTAGAAGTCATGCGTGTGAAATATGTTGAACATGTGTATGAAATTGAAATATGATATGTTGAACATGTGTTGATGACTACATTTGTATTAAATATGGACAAGGGATAATGCGGTTGTTAATCTATTGTGTGAAAGATGGAAGATATTGATCATATTACTGAAGAGGATAGACTATCCTTGGGAGAAAAATGTCAAGGGTTGGTGGTAGCATCATGTTAGCTTCACAAGTTACCTACTGATCAGGTAAAATCAGAGTAAGCAGCGGAAGGCTGCCATAATATTTTGTGGAAGGACAGAGTTGTATAAATATTTTAGGTAGATTGCTTCGGACATGGAAAGGTGGGTAAGTCCATGATGAAGGATGAAAATATACCATGTGCAAGAGTAAAACCTCATGAGAATGATCTCATGGTTGTAAACTTAGCTATGCACATAACAGATTATCCATTTCAGACTTGAAAACTACTAATGATTGCTAATCACTGTTGGCTTGTATAGAACTTTATCAAGAGGACATGTGTAAGTGGGTGTCCATGTTATGGTAACAAGCATAAAACCCAATGGACATAGTGGTGCCACTTGCAAAATCCCAACAATAAGAGGATGCCTCATCTACACTACAAGGTGGAAATCCATGTGAGTGAGATGGTAAAATTTATGCCAAATAGGGCATACGTGTAATGTGAAAGAGATTGGGGTAGAAAACCGAGGGACTCACAACTCAGAGAAGGGATCCCCACTCCTTGCAAAGGAAAGAAAAGTACATCTGCAAAAATGGATAAGTGTTCTGTAACCCAAGCTAAGATATATACATGTCTAGTTACTAGAGTTAATGTGTAGAGCATGTTTTGATTTTATTTCCATTATGGCAGACTGCCTGAAGTATGATTAAGCCTACATGGCTCACATCAAAAAGGGATGCATGCCTTTCTGGTGCTGGGTTATGATAAGGTTTACAATATTGACTACACCCTAAGGGAATGGACACATTCCTCGTGTTTCAATATTTGATAGTGAATGTTATGAAACATGTCTACAGTTCAAGAGTAACAATACTGATGAACTTGTTTATCCAACTTGTGGTGTCAGCTTGAACAAATGCAATTTGATACTGCATACTAAAGAAGCAAAGTGAAGAAGGGTGTTGTGAGGGGTTGTGGTTAAGGGCTTCCATGTGCATGAAGGGTTGTGGCACGTGTGAAAGGCTGATGTATGCCCATGGCTCCGTATTAGAGCCTTGACCTAGAAATGGTCATGGTGCAGTTTCCTTCCATTGGCTGATGACCAAGACGGATGTGTTGGCTTGGCAATGGAGAGGGCCAACCAGGTATGGGACTGGTTGGGCACCATAAATGATTGGTAAATCCAATCGGTGAGTCAGTGTACTGGTTGGGCATTAAGTACCCTATGTTGTGGAGCATCATGTGTGCTGGCCAAATATCCAAGTCCGCAGGCAATCCCAAGGCTTGTAAAGTAAAGCAGGACAATGTGGACCAGAGAGGAAATGTCCAATACATATAAGTATTCAATTTCATTCATTTCTTATTTTTGAATAATGAAGATTTCATGAATAAGTCTTCTAAAAACTAAGCTGATACACTATTGTTTTGTTGTTGGAAACCTTGGTCATTGCAGGAAGTAAGGAACCATGAAGGAATCCCAAGGATGCATGGGGACGTGTGACTATCCTAGAAGAGCTCAGTATGAGCATAAATGAATGATGGTGCTAGTGGACTTGTGTGAGTCCTAGCATCCAGGAGTTTTGTAGATGAACCATGTGGAGGGGTTCCATGGTTGAGAGGTCTGGAACAGACCATAAACACTAAAGTGTCATAGCCAAGAAAGGGAAAACCAAGCATTCACATTAAAGTGAAAGAGGCTAGTAGGATGAAACCACAGTAGTGATGTCATTTTGAATTGGAACAATACTAAGAGGATAAAACTCTTACTTCTCTCTCTTTCCTTTTTATTGATGTGTTTACAGAACAGAGGATTTATTAATGCATGTTATAGTAGAAAATGATTTTGTTAATCGCTTGAAATAAAATTGTGAATGCTAAAATAGAAAGATCCCTTTGAAAGGATGAACATGAATAAGTTCATGTATATGTTGGGAAAGCATGAAAAGGGTGAAAGTATCATGGATAAAGCATGGGATTTCATGTCAATTGGGCAGTTAATTGACTGATTTAAATGTTATGTTATGCTGGTCCTAACAGAATTACAATGATGTATTTTACAGGTGAGAAATTGAAGTTAATTTGTTGCACATGTTATGAAGCAAGTACTACTTGTGAGCAAAGTGAGAGCCAACTGTGCACGTTGACCATGGAAACAAACCAAAGGATGTTGTATTTGGCTGAAAACCTTCTGCAAACAATTGCCAAGACCCAAGAAAATCTTGGCGAGATGCTCAAGCTACGTCAAAAGCAACAAAATTAGATGAACCAAAAGGCTATGCATGACGTTATTTGTCTGCAAAGAGAGATAAAAAGCATTCTGGGAACAATCAGCAGTGGAAAGGAAAGTGGATCAATGAGGAAGCATTCGTCCAATCATCCCATTAAGAAATGCTCCAGATGGGAAGACTCAACGGAAATGGAGCTGGAAAAGGAAAAGTTTCCACAAAAATGTTGGGGATGTGGTGGTGACCATTTCTTAAGGAAATGTCCTGAAAGAAGAAATAAAGGAACCAATGTGTATAATATGCAAGAAGCCTCTATTGTTGTCGATGTTGCTAGAAGTGTTCCTCACATCTATGCAGCATTGGATAATCGCCAAGCTGATCATCAGTCTTCTATGATCGAGATTGAAGATGGAACTCGAAAGAAAAATACAGGTTCAACCAATCTGCATATTGGATTACAGAAGCAAGATACTGAGGAACAGAGTCATTGGACAGGTGAAGGTCCAATGGACCCATTACAGTCCTAAGGAATCTACTTGGGAACTGGAATCAATAATGCGGGAAGAGTATCCGCATTTATTTTGAAAATGTGTATATATTAAAACATTACTGCAGTTAATTTTTGTATATGTTTTGATACAATGTTAATCATCGAGGACGATGAAGACCTTAAGGGGAGGGGATTTGTAACACCCCTGGACCAAGTTAGAGTTGTTATTGCAATTTAAACCTTGAGTCTATAAGTATGTACATAGCATGATAATATTTTAATAAAAACACCAGCTGGCTACATGAGGAGCGATACGCTGAAGAGGGGATCCAGATATTAACCGAGGGTTGTGAGGGGGTAAGGTTGACTTAGGTACCTTGTTCCCTAAACCCTTGTTCCAAAACCTTATGATTGTTGGGCCCTGGAATTGTCCATTTTTCCATCATTTATCGACATACCTTTCATCCATTTTCTTACCATTATTTCTCATTTATCATTCCATTTTTCATCCATTTGTTGTAGCTGTGCATTAAACAGCATGCTACTTCCATTGATCTTTTAAGTGGTTAATAGTGATTATTTTCTTTTATCTTTGATGAATTAAAAGACTATTATGCATAATTTTACTAATGATGGTTTTTGGAGTGAGTTGTCATGTACAGGACACTCATAGCCAGCTGTTACAGCCTTAACCAAAAATGCATGCCACATAAGAACACCTTGATTCGCGTCCTGATTTGCGGGCAGATGGAAATGAATATCAAAAATCCGAGATATGGGTTTTGTGCGTAACATCCTCATTTACCTGACTCTCGAGGAAATCGTCAAAAAAAGCTACGGTTTGCGATATGCAGGTGGTTCTTTGAGAGGGTATTTTCCAGATTTGGTGTTGCGGCCGGTTCCAAAATTGCCAGCAGTTACGGCCGTGTTTGAGCTGTTGCAGATCACAAGTTGGGGGTTCAGTTCTTCATTTCCATGAAATAATTTTATGTATAAATATGTAATCCATCTCATTGAGAGGGAGGATAGATTGATAGGGGAAGCATGATAGATTAGGCAGGATAGGAGATGGATGATAGGAGATGTAAGATAGGAGAGAACACAATGTTATGATGTAGGATTTGATCCAGATCTGTTGTAATTCTTCCATTATGATAATACATGCTGGCAGTTTCTTAATTCTGGAGTTGTAGACTTTTATTGTGAAGATTCACCTTTGCTCAGTGGAGGAAGGGCCCTCTTCCCTGAGCAGATGCTGGTAGTGTTGATTGTAAGTATTTTATTTTGTAGATCTGTTATTTATTAATTCATGCTTTCATTCAGTAGATTTATCATAGTTGTTTTATTATTCAGTTCATGATTTCATTAGATTTATCATAGCGTTTTCATGTTAATCCATTTTGATAGATCGTTGGACAACACAAGACTTATTTTATATTTATGCAATCAGATCTTGTTTCATAGGAATAGATCTTGTTTGAAGTGTGTTCGATTTACAGTTTGATTTATGAATGGGTTGAGGTTTGATTTACTTTCAAGAAGTTGTGACTTAGTTTACAAATAGTTTCGATTGCATACCAATAGATAACAATGTCAGGTAGAAATTGTACTCGCATATATTTTGCACGATAGCTTTGAAATAAAATACTTCCTCGGGTTGATAATTTATGTTTAGAACTCTGTATGTTAAGTTTTAATTAACTGACATATAGTGGGCACGACATTTTGGCGCCGTTGCCGGGGAAGTTATCAATTGTGCAATAGTCTATCTGACATTGTTTTGCAGATGCAGTGTTAAAATAGGGCATGTAGGTTACATGATTACATTTCAATTTATTGAATTTATTTTGAGTGTTAATTTTCTGTCTTTACATTCAGTTTTATTTCATTTTCAATCTTTGATTCATAAATCTTATCATTCCCCTTAGTGGTGTTGTGAGCACCACCCATTCTACTAACAAGTTGACAGGAACATTCGAAGGAGGAGCCTCAAGATAGCACACAAAGAATCTAATGAAGAGATGGCAGGTGAAAAAGATGGAGAAGTTGTTACCTTCGAATTTCCCATCAGAGATTCGAGCGAAGTGGCACCAACAAAAAGAATTCCCCCACATGTTCTACCAAATTTTCACGGTTTGGAAAACGAAGACCCTGATGTATTTTTATTTCAATTTGAAGTACTTTGTAGAGGATATGGTTATTGTGCTAATGATCAAAATTTGAAAGTATTTCCCCTTACTTTAAAAGGAACAGCCCTCCGATGGTTCATGAGCCTCAGTGGGAATTATATACAAACTTGGGAAGACATGAAACATGTGTTCTTGAAAAGGTACCAAGATTATTGCAGGGTCAATGAAGACATCTTCGAAATGACACAAGGAGAAGAAGAGAGTTTGGAGGAATACATAGAACGATTTCAATATAATCTCCAAAGATCCAAACAGAGGAAACTAGGGAAGGAGATCTTAAAAACACTTCTACTCAAGGGAATCCAAGCTGAATGTTTAGAAATATTGAATCTGATCGGAACAGGTAATGTATTTCAATTAGCATATGATGATATTTCTGAGTTATGCAGAAGGTATTCAAGAGGAAACTTCAAGACTGATAAGAATTCTAAGGAACTTTTATCTTTATTTTTGGAATCTGCTGCAAAAACAAGAGGTTTACGAGCTGAAATTAGCAATTTATTTGACATTTCTAAAGCTGATTTACAATTGGGTGTTTTGCAGGATAAAGAAAAGCAGGAGGAAATAAGAGAAGCAAGGGATTTCCCTTTGGATAGTCTTGAAAGTTGTGGTATATGTGACTTGAATCATTCCACAGATCATTGTCCCTCCTTACCAAAGATGAAAGAAACATATCATAGAGATCTGGGAGTTGCAGCCAACTTGTTGCAACAGTCATGTCAACCATGGCCTACATCTATGGTTCGAAATTCTATCCCTCCATTTTCTTACTCTCATACTCAATCATTGAATACTCTTCCACCATGGCAGTTGTTGCAGCCTCAATTTAACTCTTACCTACCTTATCCACAAGGTTGGAATGCCCCATCCTATGATCATATGGCCACTCTCCCTCATGCTGCAACACAAGTTGGTCCTTCAATATCAACCTCACAAATCAATCATCTACATCAGCCACATCTATCTTCTCATCGAACTCCTTGGTACCCAACACAATTTCCTGTCCAATCCACCCTCCACCCTAACCATAATAAAGCAGTACATTATGCTTACAGTGCTGAACTGCAAAATGTTCCTACATTTCCCTCTTGTTCTACCTCATCTACACCGCTGCAAAAAGGTTGTGCATTGTTGCAGCAAATCCATATGAGGCCTGAACATGTTTTAAATCCAAGTTTTGCAGATGGAGTTTCTTCTAGTCCTCATAAGAAAGCAGACAAGATCAACAATACACACATAATATTTGATGGAGAACAGCCATTGGAACCAAAAGCATCATTCACATCATTAGATCCGAAACCCTTATGCATTGAGGAAGATCAGTTTACTAAGGAGCTTCACGGTGTCACATCCATGAGAAATCAAGGGAACAAAGACTATATTGAAGCTTGGTTTCAATCTATCATCGGTCTGCAGCATCATTTCATACTTCACCAATTCTTGGCACCATCATTTCAAGGGAAGTTGATCTCTCATATCCTAGAATTCATAAAGTTATATTTTTCTATTGGGAGTATGAGCATACTTGAGTCACTTTTTCGAAAATGGCTCCATTGGAAATATGCATACACTTGAAATTTTTTTTTTAGTTCCAAGTAGAATAGGGTAGGATAGAGTAACAGAATAAAACCATGCTTTTGTTTGTTTAAGTTTTTTTTTTAATTTTTGAATAATAAGTATGCTCTCTTCCTACGCCTTGTTGCGATCTGGAAGATCAGAAAGTAGAAAGATAAGGAATGGGTATGAGATGTTTTCATGAATGCTTTGGAATTGTTGACTATTTGAACAAAAATGCTTAAGTCCTTTTTGTCATCAATTTCCCAATTTCAATTTGTCTCTATTTGTTACAAATAAAAATAAAAATATCATGAAAACAAAATTACAGTAATTAGGGAAAGTGAATGAAGAATCCACAGGAAAATGAGCCCATGATTATGGAACCCTTCAAGCTTGAAATTTGACATAAAGTTGTTAGCTGCAACACCCAGCTGTGAGTGATTACTCTCAGCTGTGATTACTTGCAGCTACAACAGTGAGCTTCAACACTAGTTGTGACAGGGAGCTGCAACACCCAGCTGTGGCTGTGCTACAGGTAAAAATTTATGAGATTGAGATATGTATGTGTTGCACATCATGATATTTTTTTTAGTTTTTATTTTCCATAAAATGCACATTGCTTTACTTCAACATTATGTCATTTTTTTGAAGAGTTGCAGCTGTGGCTGCAACAAACCTTGTAAGACAATCTAGGTGCTCAATGCTTGAAATTTTTGATATGGATGTGTGTTATATTTAAATTTACATCATTAAAATCACTCACACCTATTTCGATCACTTTTTGTGGGTCAAATTTAATTTATTAAATTTTTGGTGACATTTTGGCTTGAAAATCTTACTGGAACACAGTCGGGACAGTCCATTTTTGGGAGACCAAATGAACTTATTTTTAAAGCCTGTTTATATCCCAAGTAGCCCTTTGAATCTAGTTTCCAAAACAATTTGAATTTTTACGATTGGGTGTCAAACGAAAATTTTATGGCCAAAATACTAACAGGGTGTCAAGTTGGCAGCTTAGGAACAGAGCTGGGACAGTCCATTTTTGGATGCCTTATTGGATATATTTTGCAAACCTATTTCATTGGTATATTCCCCTATGAATCTAGTTTACAATGAAATTTGAATCACTCTATTCCGATATCGTATGTAAATTTTATGACCAAAATACTGACTGCCTATCACAAATCTACATTCCTAAAACTCTATTTTCTAGACTGTTCATTGGCTTATTTGACCCATCAATTCTTGTTGGATTCAAAACCTGTTTCTAATGGAGATACCTACATGAATCTACTTCCATCTCCAATTGGAATCACATCAATCCGTTATCAAACGAAAAAGTTAAGCCTAAAACTGTGACTGTTGGTCTAGTCTAGAATTCGAAAAGACACCTTGTCATGCAGGCTGTTAATGAGTGATTTGGAAGATCATTGCATAGAATTTTAAAAACATGTTTCTAATGGAAATATACCTATGAATTTACTTTCATTTGGATTTGGAATCACTCAATTTGGACAAGAAACGAAGAAGCTATGATCAGAATACCGTTGGTGAGTCTAGATGGACATTGCTCTCCTGCAGGTATAAAATGGATTTTGCTTTGTTCATTTTTCTTTGGATTTGTTTTATAAGTAATTGCTTGTTGTTTTTTTCATAAGTGTTGGGTGAAGAGAGACCAATCATCTCTCTTCTTCCATCATCTCATGTTTTATTGCAGGCAAATGCTAGGTTTTGCAGGTCCTTGGAAGAAGAAGGTCAATGCATGCACGAGTGACTCTTGAAGACTTTTTATCGATTTGCAAATGGATTGAGCACATAAAAAAAAGTAAAAAATGGGAGAGATTGATGTGCAAACCATACAGAGTCCAATGTTTCCGAAGTCAAGTTCCATTGCTACATGCCAAGAATCATTTTTAGACACCTGTCATCCCACTTGTTGCTGAAAGAAACCCCTCAAGAAGCCAATTTCCCTATGGTAGATTCATTCACCCTCCTCATTTCAAAACCCCAAAAATCCATTCATGTCGAAGTCCCATTTTCCACTGCTTATGTAGTCACCATAACCATTTTATCTCCCATCACTATTACATCATGACTTCACATATACTTTCCGCTTCTGAGTTTCATGTTGGTCCTATTTTTCACTATGATTCTTCACAATCATTTATTTTGTACTCGTATTGGATGATGTGGAATGCATTAAGGTCCACCTTCCAATGGTCTTGTCCCATCGACTCCGACACATCATCTGGGATCAAGATTAGAGTTTTTATAGTGCCCTGGTATCTGCATGAATCAATGGCAGATTTCCTTGTTGTTAATCATAGGGATTCATCAATACCTCTTGATTGACAAATCTTGCAGGTGAATCGACTCCAGCACATCCATTCGTACCTGTCAAGATGCACTAAGGTACTTTAGAGCTCATTGTCATCAAAGGTGAGTTTCTTCACATTGGTTAACGGCATACATTAATGGCCGGTAATCCAATGATTTCTTTCCATGCTCGACTTCAGCACATTCATTCGCATGGTAAGAATTGTACCTCGGGTTTGTAGCAGCTGAAGATTATGTGATCTAATGGTTTCAACAATGATTTGCAGCATCATTTGTTCAGTAGTTTTGCAATTCCTTTCCATTTTCAGTTCAGCAGTTGATTTTCAGAATAAGAGAAAGGACTTTCTGCTTCTATGGTAGAATTTATGTTCATCAATTGTCTCAGCAGTTAGTTTTACATGCAACCAGCACAACATCATGGATCAAATTCAGTCTCATCTAGTTCCAACTCTCATATACATATGTCTCAGCATCAGATCAGCCTACATAGCTCCAGCATACACCAGTCCATTCATGTCAACCAAGGCTTCTATGGAGGTAAAACTTGAGGTAAAATAGCATGAGTTTTTGATTTATTAAAGATTTGGGGAAATGTCATGAAGAACCACTAAGCATTAGCCATTTACATTTTCTAAATAGCCTTTTATGTCCATCCATTCCCATCATTTCCCACTCAGTTTTAACACTTCATCATTCATGTACATCCACTTCAAATTCCAACCCAACATCTCACCAACCCAACTGACCAAGCATACAAAGAAAAAAGGGATACCTTATTGTTGTTACACAAGAACCAACAGTAAGAAAAAAAAATCTTGCTGCTGCCACACAAGAACCAGCAGCAAGAAAAGAATCATTGCTACTGCCACATAAAAACCAACAATGAGAAGAAATAAATCAGTTGCTTGAAGGTTGTTCTTTCCAGCTTTGGCATTTTTTTTGCATGTGGGAACTACAAATCCTCTATGGCTGCAAATTGAGGAAATGATGCATGAGGGCATGCTTTGCATTCAGTTTAAAAGGTAGTCCTTTAATAATTTGCAGCAAGTTTATGACCAGAATCAAGGTTTGCAGATTGTTTTCTCATTGAAAATGTTCTCTTGAAGTACAAGCAAAAATGATCAGGGAGTTTTCTGAATTCATTAATTATCTCAAGAAGCCTAAAAAACCATGAAAAAATGATCTACTACTTCACACAAGAACCAGCTGTAGGAACACAAGGCATTGCTGTTGCTTCTCGAGAACTTACAGTGGTAGAATTTTATGCTGCCATACATTCAGAGGTATGAGTCTCATTATTCAATAATGCCCACATTGGCTTACAATTGTTATCATGGTCCTTGCATATTTGATGTTGTAGTTCATAATGGAAGAGAGATGTTGCTGTCACTATGAAAATATTCCCATAATAATGAAAGACAGATTTGGGAAAACATGCTTATATTTCCATGGCGGCAAACTAAGTTTTTGGGGACATGAGATTTCATGATTATAGGGTTTCTATCCACATAACAAAAGCATCAATTGTCAGTGTTAAGCCATGCTCAGCCCACTGTTTCATGACCAGCCATCTATTTCTAGCTCATTTCATTGCTGCATCTCAGAAGGTGAAGGTATATCCAAGGAAAAAATGAAGGTAATAGCAGAATACATATTTCACTAATCTAAGTTTTTGGAGCAGCAATACATAGTCATTTCCATATCCATGCTCTGTTTTCGAAATTGGATTATTGGAAGCTACATGAATGTATGAAGTGAGATACATACATAGGTTTTGTTAATTGATACATGGATTTGTTGAATATGGTGGCTACCAACTATTTTGAAATGGCTTGGTGCTTTGAGATTCTCATTCTTAGTTGGATATGGGCTTTATGCTTGCTGCAATTGGTTTTTTTGGTGCTATATGTTTGAGAGGATCTCTTGAACTACTTTGAAATAGTCCTACCATACACAACACTTGAAAAATGGTCATTTTTATCAGTATGGAGGATTGATGTGCAAATCAAAACTTGTTTTCTGCCGTGAAGAGTTTTAATAAGCATGATACATGCATAATGGAAATCCTATAGCAGCCTTTTCAAGGTCTGATGTGAAGTATATCTCAGCAGCATGAAGGTAATGATTACTCTCAGCATTGGTCATTTGTCAAGTTCGACAGAATTTCTGAAATGAGTTTGATTGTTGTGGAATGTGCAAAAGAATGTTTGGCATTATTTGAAGTGTTACAAAGCACTCCATGATAAGGGCATAACCAACGAAAATTCTAGCAGCCTTCATTCAACCATGAGAATGGATGACATCTACTTTGGTTTATTGCAATAGAATTTGCCATGAATTTGATGAGAAAATGGTTCTAAAACTCTTTTATTTCCCATGAATGATAATTCTTGTAGTGAGTTTGGCTTTTGAAGATCACTGGTATTTTTTTTTTTTTTTGGCACTTGTGACATATGGAGGGTCTACAAATTCTGTGATTGTTAGATGATATTTGAGCAGCTTGGGTCATCACAAAAGGAAATTTGCAAATCAGATCTCTTGCTAGTATGAAGATTTCCTGTGCATTGTCATTTTATTTTATTTTTGCAATACATTATGAGCACTTAACCACAACCATGGGGAATCAAAAATTGAGCTCACACAGTGAATTTCAAATAGCATACAGTCATTTGTCAGGCAGCCTACAGTCATTTTTTGTCAGTTAAAGATGTGTTTCCAGCTAGCACATATACAAAAATTGGATGTTGACAGTGATAGTCCAGATACAAGAAAACAAAAGTCCCAAAGTTCACTTGATTTCATGAATGGAAGGTAAAATACTCAGTTCGGGGGAAATGGTTGTTCACAACTAAGATGAAAACTCCTCTTTTGCATGAGGACATGCAACATATTCAGTTTGGGGGAGTGGTTTTTGACATTTTGTGCATACTGATTTTTATTCATTCACAGCTGGCAAAAATGAAGAATTTGATTTAAGGATATATCACAAACCACGAATTGGATCCTCATGAAATTTGGACAGGGAATGCATAACAACATGATGAACAATCGTGGTAAGTTTCAGCTCAATTCAGTGCACGGTTTTCGAGAAAATGACCATCATCACCTACAGCCAATTCACATTTTTCTCGAAATCCGTGATGTGGGTTCATCTAATTTTTGGTGAGGAGATGCACTATAATGGTATTTACCTGTTTGAAAATTTTCAGCCCAACCCAGTTTGTAGTTTTTGAAATATTGGCTCTGGAAGTTCAGCTGCAATACATTTTTATTCATGATCAAAAGTGCAGAATTTGATTTGGGCATATCTTTCAATTGGTAAGTTGGATCCTCATGAAATTTGGACAGGGGATGCATAACATCATGAAGAACAACCATGGCAAGTTTCAGCTCAATCCAGTGCACGGTTTTCGAGAAAATGGCCATCATCACCTACAGCCAATTCACATTTTTCTCGAAATCCGTGATGTGGGTTTGTCTAATTTTTGGCGTGGAGATGCATTAGAGTGGTATCTACCTGCCTGCAAAATTTCAGCCCAACCCAGTTCGTCGTTTGGGAGAAAATGGCTTCAGAAGTTTCCCATTCAAAAAGGCTAAAACGCCGTAAAATATTGCCATTTCCCGTTTTCCGGCGGTCGTTTTCCGGCAGCTGCCCGTTTTTCGGCAGCTGCGACATCTTTTCCGGCAGCTGCAACATATTTTCCGGCGACCACTTTCCGGCAGCTGCGACATCTTTTTCGGCAGCTGTGACATCTTTTCCGGCAGCTGCGACATATTTTCCGGCAGCTGCCCGTTTTCCGGCAGCTGCGACATCTTTTCCGGCAGCTGCAACATATTTTCCGGCGACCGCTTTCCGGCAGCTGCAACATCTTTTCCGGCAGCTGTGACATCTTTTCCGGCAGCTGCGACATATTTTTCGGCGACCGCTTTCCGGCAGCTGCCCATTTTCCGGCAGCTGCGACATCTTTTCCGGCGGCTGCGACATCTTTTCCGACAGCTGCAAGTCCACCAAATTTGCCGCTAAATTTAGCGTTGTTCCGCCAAATTTGCCGCTAAAACCTTCGCCAACTTCTCTGCTAAAATAAGCTGACTCCGCCAAATTTGCCACTAAATTTAGCGTTGTTCCGCCAAATTTGCCACTAAAACCTTCGCCAACTTCTCTGCTAAAATAAGCTGACTCTGCCAAATTTGCCGCTACATTTAGCGCTATTCCGCCAAAATCTTCGCTAAAACCTTCGCCAATTTGTCTGCTAAAATAAGCTGTGACTTTGCCAAATTTCTACTAAAGAGCTGCGAATCCGCCAAATTTTCTGTTAAATCCTCCGCTAAGTGACTCTGCCAATTTGTGTTAAACTCTCTATTTTTTCTAGCTGCAGTGTGCAAATGGTAAAATGAAGGAACAAGTGAATGAGTTTTTCAAGTTGGATGCTACACAGATATTGGGTTGCATGAGGACATGCAACAAGTTCAGTTTGGGGGAGATGTTGGGCCCTGGAATTGTCCATTTTTCCATCATTTATCGACATACCTTTCATCCATTTTCTTACCATTATTTCTCATTTATCATTCCATTTTTCATCCATTTGTTGTAGCTGCGCATTGAACAGCATGCTACTTCCATTGATCTTTTAAGTGGTTAATAGTGATTATTTTCTTTTATCTTTGATGAATTAAAAGACTATTATGCATAATTTTACTAATGATGGTTTGTGGAGTGAGTTGTCATGTACAGGACGCTCATAGCCAGCTGTTACAGCCTTAACCAAAAACGCATGCCACATAAGAACACCTTGATTCGCGTCTTGATTTGCGGGCAGATGGAAATGAATATCAAAAATCCGAGATAGGGGTTTTGTGCGTAACATCCTCATTTACCTGACTCGCGAGGAAATCGTCAAAAAAAGCTACGGTTTGCGATATGCAGGTGGTTCTTTGAGAGGGTATTTTCCAGATTTGGTGTTGCGGCCGGTTCCAAAATTGCCAGCAGTTACGGCCGTGTTTGAGCTATTGCAGATCACAAGTTGGGGGTTCAGTTCTTCATTTCCAGGAGATAATTTTATGTATAAATATGTAATCCATCTCATTGAGAGGGAGGATAGATTGATAGGGGAAGCATCATAGATTAGGCAGGATAGGAGATGGATGATAGGAGATGTAAGATAGGAGATAACACAATGTTATGATGTAGGATTTGATCCAGATCTGTTGTAATTCTTCCATTATGATAATACATGCTGGCAGTTTCTTAATTCTGGAGTTGTAGACTTTTATTGTGAAGATTCAGCTCTGCTCAGTGGAGGAAGGGCCCTCTTCCCTGAGCAGATGCTGGTAGTGTTGATTGTAAGTATTTTATTTTGTAGATCTGTTATTTATTAATTCATGCTTTCATTCAGTAGATTTATCATAGTTGTTTTATTATTCAGTTCATGATTTCATTAGATTTATCATAGCGTTTTCATGTTAATCCATTTTGATAGATCGTTGGACAACACAAGACTTATTTTATATTTATGTAATCAGATCTTGTTTCATAGGAATAGATCTTGTTTGAAGTGTGTTCGATTTACAGTTTGATTTATGAATGGGTTGAGGTTTGATTTACTTTCAAGAAGTTGTGACTTAGTTTACAAATAGTTTCGATTGCATACCAATAGATAACAATGTCAGGTAGAAATTGTACTCGCATATATTTTGCACGATAGCTTTGAAATAAAATACTTCCTCGGGTTGATAATTTATGTTTAGCACTCTGTATGTTAAGTTTTAATTAACTGACATATAGTGTAACTATTCCAGGATGTTGTGGACTAATCACTTATATTCATTTGAAAATAGGAATGTGTGGATAGGGTGTGTGGTTATTTGTGGTTTTCTTTTGTTTTGAATAAGGAACTTGACAAATGTTCAAATATAATTGTTGTTATGTCCTAATAATTCATGTTATGCTTGAGGCAACATTTTCAGATTATTTAAAGTAGTTACGTCCTTTTAATAATTCATGTTATGCTTGAGGAAACATTTTGAGATGAGGGTGAAGATGGAGAAAATGATCCCAAACATGAGAATAAAATATTATCTCAATATTGTGGCGTTGGGAACTTCCGAGATTAACTACTTGGACCCAAGAATTTCAGTTACCTGGTGCAAACACCATAAAGTTCCCATTGCAAAGGTAACTATTTATTTTTTGTACACTTTTCCCTTATGGAGTATTTTTGGCTTGATAGCCATTAATTTCAATTTTTTATGTCTACTTTTTTCATTGAGAATTATCTCTTGAGGTAGCTTTGCATATTTGCAGGCATGATGGAACACGTGCAATGTTCTCAACCTTTGAAGTCGTCATCTAATAGAAGGGACATCTAATAACACTGGGCACAAGAACATATATGGAGGCATGCCACATCGTTAAATAATGGATTGGGATGAGTGCCTTGAATTTGTCCCACACTTGACTTCACATTGCCACATGGAATAGATCAAGGGGCTTGTTTGGTAGGTCATTTCAAGGGATGAGCTTCCTTTGGGCACTTCCATGCTTATTTTGATGTTTGGGCATGATGATGGATATATGGATGTCCCTTATGGAGTATTTTTTGCTTGATACCCATTGGTTTCAGCTTTTGATGTCTACTTTTCTCATTGAGAATTATCTCTTGAGGCAACATTGCATATTTGCAGGCATGATGGCACATGTGCAATGTTCTCAACCTTTGAAGTCGTCATCCACAGAATTTCATGCATATTTGTTCACTAGAAGGGACATCTAATAACCTTGGGCACAAGAACATATATGGAGGCATGCCACATCATCAAAGAATGGATTGGGATGAGTGCCTTGAATTTTGTCCCACATTTTACTTCACATTGCCACATGGCATAGATCAAGGGGCTTGTTTGGTAGGTCGTTTCAAGGGATGAGCTTCCTTTGAGCACTTCCATGCTTATTTTGATGTTTGGGCATGATGATGGATATATGGATGTACCTTATGTAGTATTTTTGGGTTGATATCCATTGGTTCCAGCTTTTGATGTATACTTTTCTCATTGAGAATTATCTCTTGAGGTAGCATTGCATATTTGTAGGCATGATGGCACATGTGCAATGTTCTCAACCTTTGAAGTCGTCATATACAGAATTTCATGCATCTTTGTTCACTAGAAGGGACATCTAATAACCTTGGTCGCAAGAACATATATGGAGGCATCACATCATCAAAGAATGGATTGGGATGACTGCCTTAATTTTGGCCCACATTTGACTTCACATTGCCACATGGCATAGATCAAGGGGCTTGTTTGGTAGGTCGTTTCAAGGGATGAGCTTCCTTTGAGCACTTCCATGCTTATTTTGATGTCTGGGCATGATGATGGATATATGGATGTCCCGTATGGAGTATTTTTGGCTTGATAGCCATTGGTTCTAGCTTTTGATGTCTACTTTTCTCTTTGAGAATTATCTCTTGAGGCAACATTGCATATTTGCAAGCATGATGGCACATGTGCAATGTTCTCAACCTTTGAAGTTGTCATATACAGAATTTCATGCATGTTTGTTCACTAGAAGGGACATCTAATAACCCTAGGCACAAGAACATATATGGAGGCATGCCACATTATCAAAGAATGGACTGGGATGAGTGCCTTGAATTTTGGCCCACATTGCCACATGGCATAGATCAAGGGGCTTGTTTGGTAGGTCGTTTCAAGGGATGAGCTTCCTTTGACCACTTCCAAGCGTATTTTGATGTTTGGGCATGATGATGTATATATGTATGTCCCTTATGGAGTATTTTTGTCTTGATAGCCATTGGTTCTAGCTTTTGATGTCTACTTTTCTCATTGAGAATTATCTCTTGAGGCAACATTGCATATTTGCAGGCATAATGGCGCATGTGCAATGTTCTCAACCTTTGAAGTCGTCATCCAAATAATTTCATGCATATTTGTTCACTAGAAGGGACATCTAATAACCCTGGGCACAAGAACATATGTGGAGGCATGTCACATCGTCAAATAATGCATTGGGATGAGTTCCTTGAATTTTGGCCCACATTTTGGGAGATTACAGGGTTTAGCATGAGTATCATCATTATTGGCTCACATATTGAGGTCATCCCATCTCGAGGTGCAAAAATCGTACATCCTATAGGAACTCTAAATCCTACATGGAATTGTAATCTTACACTGTTGATGTATATGTAACTTCGGAATGTATTTCATCTGTGTAATTTATATATATTTATTGTACCCTTATAAGAGATGTGTCATTCCTCTATAAGGAAGTGTCGTCATGTGGGTTGACAAGTGTCGCAAGTGTGTGTACTTGTCGATGGGTTATTAGACCACCATGTGTGGGGTCGGCCCTGAAATATATATTATAATGTGGATGTACCTAGCTAGACAAGTCGGCCCCATAAGGTCACTGGGCAAACAGGTTAGTATAAATAGAGATCAGGTGATCTCTATTTAGATCATTCAGAAAAGCACATCTCTCTCACTCAGAAAGTGGCGCACTAGTGAGGAGGAGGATCATCTGCTACTAGGAAACTATCTCAGTGTATTTTGGTTGAGCCATTGCTCTCTCTATCTCTGAGGAAGTTGTGGGGTTTTTCACCTTAGGGTTTTCCCCACGGAAACTCTGTGTCTCTTGTCTCTCATGCTTTTGATTCTTGTGATGCTTGTGATGCTTATTGTGATTGTCATGCATTGATATACTGTATATGTTATTTTCTCAGTGAAGATCCTAGAGTATTGTGAATTAATGCTCAAAATTTAACATACACAAAATGTAGTCATAAAATAATTACTATTGGCTCCACTTTACAGTTTGGATTTTGCAGAATATAAAGAGTTTGAAAATTAGTAGCATGGGTTGGAGCTATAGCACATTCCTTTCTTTCGATCTAGGAGATTATTTTGCACTCCCACCTAGTACTTTATCTCTGATGTACTCTTCTAGTCCTATTGAACTACTTTTGTCATCGTTTATCCAACATTATTATACTTATCTCATATTATAATATATATAAGATGTGGGATGGCACCGGATGTCAAACTTGTGGCCAATATTGCATGACAACAACTAAGTGTGAGAAAGTGAAGTATGTAAGCAACAAGATTATAAATTCTCATTAAGCATGAAGGTTGCACTAATTTTCTTGTCTAGTGCAACTTGCACAAGGAACATATTTTCAAATTTCACCTATTCAGTGTACAGTGGAAAAGCATGAGTTAAGACATTTATCTTCTGAAAGCTCAAGAGCATCAATGTAAGCTCTCAGTGGTGATAATAGAACCTATATGATGGAGGAGTAACATCTGAGGTTAAAGTTGTGACCACAAGGACATTACCACCTTAGAGTGAGACCGTAATATCTCATGCAAGCAAATGAAACCCCAAATTATGGGTTAAATTTTAAAAGGTAAAGACTAAAACCAAAATCAAACATTTGAAAGTAATACATTCTAATGATTCCATTTCAATGGAGAATAAGGTCATCATACTCCCCGCAAGGAAATGTGTTCTCATCTCACTGCCCGGTGCCCTTTCAAATCCATAAAAAATACTACATAGGGTATTTTCAAATTAGCTATTCAGAATTATAAATTATTGTGTTATGCAATTACCATGTTATGATATGGGACATGTGGAGAACGAGGGTTTTGGGAGCGAATTAGGTTCTGAGTGAAACCCTAGGTACAAGGGTTGGAAAACGGCGACGCTTCTGCGTTCCTATGAACTGGGTCTGGCAGTGGCAGGTGTGCTGAGGACGCCACTCTGACAGATCTGTCGGATTTGGGTAGGGGCCCTCTCCCCAGGAAGCCTGAGATGGGGATTAGAAACCCCACAAGCTCGTAGCTGTTAGATGATACGATAGGAAAATCTATTGCCGATCCAAGTGAAGCTGAGAAAGGGTCCAAGCAGAGAATGGGGTCGGGCGGCTGCCTCCCCAAAACTCTGAAGATTCCGGCTATGCAGATCAAATCGGAGAAGATCCGTGATCGGATAGAGAATTGGCGAGAAAAATCCCTAATAGGAAAATTTGTGGGGGTTTGGCCTAGAGAACGGGATCTTGTGAATTGGATCAAAACTAACTGGAAACCCAAAGGGCATTACGATCTGCAATTGGGAGATAAGGGTTTTTTCACCATCATCTTCTTTAATATTGCGGATCGGGACAAAATTATGGAAGGTGGCCCTTATTTCGTCTTCTCGGCAGGATTATACCTTAGACCCTGGAAGGAAAGGTTTAATCCGGAGACTGGGGATGTAACAGTTGCCCCGGTCTGGATTAGGTTGTTCTACCTGCCATGTGAATACTGGGATCAGGAGATTCTGTAGGATATTGGAAACACCCTCGGCGAATCTGTTAAAATAGCGGACCAGACTAAACAACAAATATATATTGCATATGCTCGGATATGTGTCTACATGGATTTGTCGAAAGAGATTCTTGAGGCGATCAGACTAAATTGCAAGGATGAGGAATGGATTCATCCTTTGGATTACGAGCAACTCCTGTTTCGTTGTAGCCAGTGTCACGAATATGGTCATCTTGGCAGAAATTGCCCCCAGGTAAAGTCACCTTCCTCTCCCCCTAAAAGTGGCCCTGCAGGTGAAACGGACAAGGAAGGGTTTACGCAGGTTCGTAATAGGAGAAGAAATAAATCGGCAAGACAAAACAAGGTTGTTAAGGAGACTCATGGTAAAGGAATTGAAACTTCCAATCCCTTCCAGATCTTGGAAGAACAATAGGAAGAAAGGGAGAGCGGAAAGAATAAGGGTAAAGCGAAATCAAACCAGATGGAGGGCGTAGTCAAGGAAGTTGAGCAGTGCCATGAATCGGAAAACCAAGTGGATCCTATGGTAGAAGACGAAGATGAGGAAATGGAATTAGGTGAACTCAATCTTGATCAGATTGAGAGAGAATGTGAAAAGAAAGGGAAAGGGTATGTCACTAGACAACAATTAGAACTTCTCCAAGTGGCAATCATTAGTGCTATAGTCCCTAGACAATTAGGGATAGCCTCAGATCCGCAGAAGGGAAGCAAGAGGAAATCTCCAGAGGAAGATCTGAAAAGAGGCAGGAAGACGAGTAAACAAAGGATTGCAGAGATAGGAGTCAAGTTAATCGAGTCTGGCCAGTATCCTACAATATTGGCAGCCTTCTCTGAAGTCGATAAGGTTATTCAATGAAGCTAATATCTTGGAATATTAGGGGGTGCAATCACCCCAGGAAGATAAATACCCTGGCCAGAAAGATTAAACACGAAAAACCTAATATCCTCTTTATCCAAGAGACTAAGTGTAGTTCTCAATTTCAGGAGCAGGTGAAACAAAAAATATGGAGAGGTAGTGAATGTATGGTTATTGATGCTACAGGGATGGCGGGTGGTTTGGCGGTCTTCTGGAAGCCTGACTCCCTGTCTTTCGGCTTGGTGGGATAACCGCTTCTCCTTGAGTGCTAATTTTATTGATCGGGTTTCTGGATCCTCTGGCTGGCTGGTGAACATCTATGGACCGAGTGCTTTCCCCCAGAAAACTGCTTTTCTTCAATACTTATCGTGGTTGAAAGATCAAGCCTCTGAAGGATCATGGGTTATAGGGGGAGATTTCAATATGATTTCGTCTCTTGAAGAAGAAAAAAGGGGGCAGGAGGGTCCTGGATAAATTCCAGGAAGCCTTTGGAGATTTCATCACCCAAAGCCCCTTCATTGACATTGAGACTGGGAACAGCCTTTATACTTGGAACAACAAATGCGGGGGAACTCATCTGATTGCCTCTAGAATTGACCGTTTCCTGACCACTGAAGATCTTTTCAGAGATGGGGGGGAGGCCCACGTTGTTGTCCTTCCTTCGGCTGGCTCTGATCATTGGCCCATTTTCCTCCAATGGGAATGGTCTAATTCCTCTCTTTATAAACCTTCTACGTTTGAGAAATTTTGGTTAGAACATAAGGACTTCAAAGAGCTGGTGGGCCAGTGGTGGTAGGAAATTGTTCCCCCCAGGGAAACCGCGATGTATCAATTCCAACAGAAATTAAAGGCTCTTAAAGCCAAAATTAAATCCTGGAACAAAGCAGACTTTGGGCACATTTTTCAGGATAAATCGAAGGTTGTAGCAGAACTTGAGCTTTTGCACAGGAGAGGAATGGAAGAAGGGTGGACTGATGAACTCAAGGAGCATGAATACAACCTTATGATTCAGCTGGAGGCCAGAGAAAAGCAGGAAGAGATTTATTGGAGGCAAAAATCCAGGAATCAGTGGCCTTTAAGAAGGGGATAGGAATACAAAAATTTTCCACAACTCTGTGATCCACAATCGTCACAAATCCAAGATTTATAAGCTTCGTAAAGTCGATGGCAGCGAGGCTGAGTCTAGGCATGAAATTGAAGATGAACTTGTTCACCACTTCGAAGATATTCTTAAGGAGGATCGAGTGGACCGAAGCAATGCTATCGCCTGGATCACCAAACACATTCCCAGACTGATCACCAACGAGCATAATGAGATCCTGAATAAACTTGTTACCTTGCAGGAGGTCGAAGAAGCCATGCAGCAGATGGATTTAGGTAAAGCTCCCGGCCCAGATGTTTTTACTACTAATTTTTTCCATTTCTTTTGGGATTTAATTAAACAGGAGGTTGCGGATATTGTGGAAGAATCCCGAAGAAGCGGTGGAGTTTTGAAGGCCTTCAATGCCACTTTTTTGACATTGATTCCCAAGGAGGAGGGGGCCGAGGTGCTAAGCAAGTTTCGCCCGATTGCCTTATGTAATGTTATCTACAAAATCATTACTAAGGTTTTTGCTAATCGTTTGAAGCCTCTACTCCCTATTCTAATCAACCTTGAGAAATCTGGTTTTGTTGAAGGCCGACAGATTCTTGATGGTATTATCTCAGCCCATGAAACTGTTCACTCCTTAAAGACTACCAAGAAACTTGGTATGATGATCAAACTTAATATTGCAAAAGCCTATGATAAATCAAGCTGGAAATACCTGCGATGTATGTTGGAGGCCTATGGTTTTGGAGCGGACTAGGTTAGTTGGATCATGAATCTGGTCACTACCCCCTTCTTTTCTATTCTGCTTAATGGATCCCCAACCAAGCTTCTCCAATCGTCCTGTGGCATAAGGCAAGGAGACCCCCTTTCCCCTTTTCTCTTCATCCTTATGGCAGATGGGCTTGGCCATCTGATCCATTCCCTATCTGACGTTGGAGAAATCAGAGGCCTGAACCTCCATGAGGGTATGACGAAACAAACCCACCAACAATTTGTTGATGATACTATGTTAATGGGGCACCCTTCAGTCCAAGAAGCCCATGCCTTTAAGAAAATCCTAAATTTTTTTGCAAAGGCCTCTGGGCTTGAAGTTAATCCCGATAAATCTTGGGTTTTCTTTTTCAACACTCCCTGTGTTACTCAACGCAACATTCTTCGCATCCTTAATTTCTCAAAAGGCTCCCTTCCTACCAAATTCCTGGGGGCTCCGCTCTCTGAGGGAACCCTTCGAGGGATTTCTTGGTAGTACCTGTTGAACCATATAAAGAGCAGACTCAACAGCTGGATTAATAGACCCTTAAAATTTCCCGGTCGGCTAACACTGGTCAAATCAGTTCTGCAGGCTATGCCGATTTATCTCTTTTCCTTGCTGTCTGCCCCTAAATTGGTTCTCAGAGAGATCAGGAGCATCCAACGCAATTTCTTGTGGGGTGACAGGGAATCTAAATCGAAATTTGCTTTGATCAAATGGGATATCTTATGTCGCCCTAAGGAAAATGGAGGCTTGGGGCTTAGAGATTCAGAGGTGGTCAGTGACATTCAGGGCTCCAAGTTATGGTGGAGATGGTGCAACCACAACAATGAGCCATGGGTGAAGCTTTGGCAGGTCAAACATGACAGGGACTACCAATCGAATCAACTGATAAGGTACAATGCAGATACTTTGGGATCTCATATATGGACGAAGGCTCAGAAAGGGAAAAAGTTGGTTTAGGATCACAACTTTTGGGAAATTGGTGATGGTGAGTTGGAAAATTTTTGGGATGACTCATGGAATCAATTCCCTAAACCGGGGAATGATCACAGGTGGCAGAACATCAGAGACCATGGTCTGACTGAAGGAAAACTCAAGGTTTGTCACTACTGGACCAATCCGTCCACGGAGACTAGCAGATGTTGGTTAGACCAACAGTGGTGGATTGAGATAATTAATGAAGATGATGGTAAATATTTTGGGGAACTGCTCCATGAAAGATACATTCGCAAAAGAACCGGTCCAGATAAGCTTTGGTGGGGATACCGACAGAAAGGGGTGTTTAGCGTTAAGGAGGTGTATGATCTGCATACTAACAGGGAAGTTGGTGATGAAGCTCCGTGGGGAAAACTGTGGAAGATGAACTCCTGGCCAAAAAATTCCATTTTATGTTTGCTGATCATTTGGAAAATTGTCCTAACAGGAGAAAACCTTAAGAAATGTGGCATACAAGGCCCCTCGTGTTGTCCCTTATGCAAAAATAATGAGGAAACACTCAGCCACTTGCTGGATGAGTGTGAGTTCTTCTCTTTCCTTTGGGATAGAGGTGCCATGATTTTTCGAAAAAGTGATCGTGCTCGTGGCCAACTTGATCAGACTCTGCGCAATTGGAATGACCAAACTTTTAGCAATCCAATTTTAGCATTGATCTGGCAGATGTTTCTAGGTATGGTTTGCTGGAACCTCTGGAAGGAACGAAATGGGAGGATATTCAGGGATAAAAATCAGCATAAAGAGAAGGTGTGGGAGACTCTGGTCCACAACATTCAGGAAACTTTTAGAAGTAGACAGTGGACTGACGAGGACATAAATATCATGGAGGGGGGCCTGCTTATTTCCAAAGGATGGGGTCTCGGCCGGGAGGATATGATTGGGCTGTGAAGGCGGGATAGGATCTGTAAACCCATCAGCCCCAATTTCTTGTCTCCACCTGGGCTGATGGAATTTAAAATTAATTTTGATGGGGCATCACATGGAAATCTCGGGGCTGCTGCTTATGGCGGGGTGTGCAGAAATGCAAATGGGACACTTTACAGGTTTTTTTTGGATACCTCAGACATGATACGAATAACTCAGCCGAGCTTGGTGGTCTCATCCATGGTTTGCAGCTGATCATTCAGGGTGGTTTATTCCCGGCCATAATAGAGGGAGATTCGAAAATCATTATCCACATGGCTAAAGGGTTGGCGCAGGGGAAGTCGACCTAACATGTCACTGCTAGCTGGAGGCTTTCTCACTGGATGGATATCATGTGTCGCCTCGACCGTGCCAATAGTCAATTATCTTTCCACCACGTCAAACGGGAGGCAAACAAGGTTGTTGATTATCTAGCAAACATGGGAGTTGATCGTGGTGGCGGTCATACTTTAGGCCACATGGTAGATTTTAGGAACGAAGTTTGGGCCCCCAAGTGCCTCCAGCTGGCCGTTGAGGACTTTGGCAGAAGCCAACTGGTGGAGGGTGTCCATGTGCCCCAGGGAGGTGACATATGTGAAGCAGAGGTCACTCCGATGACAAATGGATGATGAGTTCATTAATGTAGCGAAGTGATAATTCCCACAGGTTGGTTATTATGGGAATGAAGGCGAAGTACGGTTTCAGGATTTTTGCGATCCGTTGGATGGATTTGCACCGGCTCCAATCTTTTCTCATCATGGACTTCATTATTTCGTGTAATGGTGAGGGTATTCTCCAGGTTCCCGTCAGTTCTTCATGGGACTTGGCCATTTATGTCCCTGACTATGTCATCATTAGTAGTCGACCTTTATATGGGAGATTCCTTCTATGTTGGGTTCACTGCTGGTCCGAGGGTGATAAAGCTTGCCTCTATTTCTTAGCTGTTAGTTGTTTAGGAGTGCCTCCCAGGGTGTGGTTTGCGCAATCGTGTCCCCCTGATTCTCGGTTTCCCTCTGTTTTGTGCTCTGTAATGGCTCCTAAGCATGAAACTGGTGATTTCTTTGGGGTTGGTTCTGCTCACATAGCCCAAAAAGGTAAAGAAAAGGCCAAATTTGTGGGTCGTGATCTGGGTAGGGTAACGCGGGCTCAAGTCTGAGCTCAATCTGCCACCACTTTCTTCCGTGAACGTATCCCTGATACCATCAGGGAAGACATTGAGGTTATTGAGAAGCACATGTGGAGCGAAGTCCAAGCCCTCCCATTTGAGGAATTCAAGAATGAGGTGGAGAATTGGGCCACTGATCCTAGTACTACCGCGGGTCATGCTTCGGCCTATGATAGAATGGTTATGGTTTACTAGGTCACTAAGAACATGTTAGCTCATGTGGCGATGGGTGGTAACGCGAAGCGCCAAGGAAATGAAGAACCGGTCAAGGCGTGGAAAGCTCACAACGCAGATAACCGGTTAATGCACTATAAAATTGATGCTATTGCAAATAAGTTGGGGCTCTCTTTCTCGTACCCGGGCCTGGATGCTCAGGGGAACTGGGTCTCCACCAGCAAGGGCCACCCTGGTTGATGGCTGCTGTTATTCAAGACTGGAACCTCTCTCAGTTGATGGTGGTGGATATAAAGGTGTTGGAGAAAGGTGCTGCCGGAGCTTCGGATCTTCCTTTAAAAGGTCTCGGGGTCTAGGTTTTTATGTCTTTTGTTTTTTGTATCTCTATCTGTAATTTGGTATATAGGTAGTGGGTACTGTCTGGTGCAAGTTGTAATTCGGGATATGGGTATTGTTTACTATTTTGCGAATTTTGTTCGGCTGGTGATGAGGTCCAGTTTCATGGACGCTCGCTCTGTAATGTCGCAACTCTGGTAGTGCATCTGTCTGTGGTGTTTTGGGTTCCAGACTCTTAACTCAGCAACGCTGTAAGCGCGACATGTATCTCTTTTTCTTGCAGTAATATAATGTTTTTATTTACAAAATTTTTTTATCTATTCATATTAAAAAATCAAAACAAGATAAGTATTGTGTATTCTAGTTTTCACTCAATCTACGAATGTTCTTGGTTCAAAGAAAGCCACAATAGGAGAACATAAGAGGATTGTTTGCAAGGTTTAGGTTGTAATCATGGTCAATCATACCCATAGGAGAACATAATGCAAATTGCCACTTCTACAAGTTTGTAGGGATAACAAATTTAAATACATACAAAGCATAATCTTGAAAGATGGAACTTCCTTACAAGGATGATAAATGTAAAATGAAAAGTGGATAAACATATATTTGGAACCATATATGTCATAAAATTAAAACATGAAATAAGTCATTTAAAAAATAAAAAATAGAGAGATATGATTGAAAAAGTTGTGTTTTATTGGTAATCACCAAAATGAACAAAAGAGACATAGTTCACCATCGTACTCATATTCCTCGTGGAAATAAAAAAAACATGTTGCAAGTATCATAGTTAACTTGGAAACCAAGTACTATGAATGAATAGTTGTCATTATCAACTTGCAAGGCAGAGAATGGGCACTTGCAATCTCTTCATTGTACTAACGCTCTTCAATCTCTAGCTTAGATGGTAAGACACAATCCTTGCAACAAATAAGACTCTCTCGTCGCTTTCCCACCTATGAAGCACAATTTAAGAAGTAAGAAAACTTATATAAAAGATCAATATATTTAAGTAACATAAAATAAATATCAATGACAATTAATATGTTCATGTAACATCCCTGGATGTGGGCGCAACCATGACACAAGGGGGCACGTGCAGAACACGAGGAGGGCACGTGGAGGAGGAACCTTGTCCCAGGCGCCCGAAACGTAGCACGCACGCCCCATGCACTTAATTATCTGCCTGCCTCTCCCACCTGCGGTTTGATGGCCCCTTCACGAACCTTCGCTTGCAAGTCTTGATCGGCTAGCTGGCCGCAACTCTTGTACATCCCGCCCTCACCTCAGCCCTTTGTGCATTCAAAACAACCCTCACTTCGGCTCTCTACACCATCATTCTACACCATCATTTTGGCTCTCGGAAATTTAATATGGCTCATGCGAACCTGGATCACTGCTCCATAAATGGGCCGACGGGCACCCATGAATGCATTTTGTTGGCTCATCCTCGGTGTTGGTTAGGATCTGTACACCCTAGTGCTTAGCTGCGGTTTTGGTTGTGGATTCTCACTGCGCTCTCCACCATGACCAAGCAGCGTGACACTTCTGCTCGGGGTAGTGGGAGCCGAAGCAAAACCTAGTGCTCTCCTGCCACTTACGATGGATACGACATGGGCATCTCCTTCACTAGATGTAATTTTATTGATGAGTGGGAAGGGCAGCTTGTAGCAGATCACTTGGCCTCAAGCAACAATGGAGGCAACATCAACCATCAGTGGATTATCAAAAACATGCTTGACAAGCTCATGGATGACATGTTGGGTAACTGGGGCTCAACCAGGAATCAGATGTTGGCCACCAGGGACAAACTCATCGAGTTGGACGATTGCTTGTCCAACCTGGACACCACATTCTCTTGGAGCCAACATGCTCTCGTGGGTCGAGGTCCGGTCATGGAAGACTCTGGTTTTAGGGGTGATGGCGGTGGTATCTCTGACGTCCAGAATGTTAGTGGTATGCCCTCGGAAGGGCCTGTAGTTGCTGCTTCTCCAGATCCTTTCCTGGCTGCTCCTGCTCCTGCTTTGTCGGCGATTCCTCCTACGTAGTTCCCAGTCCCTTCCAAAATTGGCTCTCTGCCTTGTAAAAAGATATGCATCCTTGCGGAACCTGACCTTCTCGCTGCCCGCAAAACTGAACTGCTTCATGTGAAGCTGCATGAGGATGAGTTTCCGGGGGGTTTCCCCATTTTGGAGGAATTTCCTCCTGAATAATTTTCTCCATGTCCACTTGGAATATCGATGAGAAGACCGGGTCTCTCTACTCCGTTCAGGTTTTTTGTTATAGTTGTTTCATGCCCTTTATGTATGGTCTAGTCCTCCATAATTCTCATTAGGCTCAGACTGTTTTTTGGTCTCGGCCCTGCCGTGGGAGGCAGTTTTTTTGTATATCCCACAAGACGCTCTGTAATAGTCTTGCAAGTTCTATTTTTTCTGTTATGCTGGGATGGTTCCATTATCCCAGGCCGCCTCAGGGGCCTCCTTGTTTTGTAATTTTATCCTTTACTCTTAATTAATATACTGTGCAGAGTTACAAAAAAAAAATATGTTCATGTAACATAAGTTACTACCTTTTTCCCATTGTGAAAAAAATTAAAATCATTGACATCTTCCAACTCCAATTGTTGTCTTACATCAGATAATGTCCAATTTTCCTCCTTTGTCAAGGATCTAAAGCATTTTCCATTTTTCAAGACATCAACTAGTATGATAGGAGAATGTGTTCCATCATCATCATCTTGCCTCTATTGGAATCCAATTCCATTGTCTTGATATACGAACGTATCTCCATCTACGAAACTTGAATGAAATATACAACATTTGTCTCTCTATCCAATACCTACAACAATGGATGCAACAACACATAAAATATCACTAGTAAAAGCATAAAGACATTGCAATTCATTCTATTAGAAGTCATAACACGAGACATAAACATAACTCACCTAAAAGATATCTTGGTATGATTTACTCGACTTCTATTTGTTCCCCGTGTTTGTCATGGATTCTTGTATCCCAGCCAGAATGAAAAATATTTGATAATAGTTCTGTAGAAGGCGAGGATGTTCTGTATGTTTTATTTGTTTCCCTAAGTGATTCTTCATTCTAAAAAAAAATAAAAATATCTGAACACCAAAAATGGCATAAATATCCTTAAATGCACACCTACACCTTCACTTTCCTTCATTCCAACTTGTACCTCTGAATATAACTTATAACGAAAAGAGCTTAAAATTGTATGCTCTATATTTGGCCATTCATGTGATTGAAATGTTGGTAATGGGATTTCTTGGAGTTCTCCACATGCTTTGCATGTTTTTGGAAGGATGTAGTTGTACTTGTAAAACCAAATACCTTCAATCCTTAGCCATTTATCATCCTTGTTAGAGTACACTAATTCACCAATTTTTGAATGCACCACTTCAAATATGCTAGTGATAAACTCAATCGGATCCCATTCTTCCCAATTTGAGATGCATAAGCCTATCAACATATAATCATTAGAAATGGAAGTACAAATATAATGAATAAATCATGAAATAAGCTTCTCTATAATTGAAATATAAAAGAAATCAAATGATAAATTCTTACAATTAGCATTGATTTGAGGAAAATTTGGTTTCTTGTAAATAAACTCCTTTTGAATCTCTTTCTTGTCATATACGTGAGACACACACACTTCTTTCACTTTTATCTGTCCTTCTTCCATCTTAAACCCTTTCACATCGCCCTTCCAATGTCGTTCAATGTCTTCTAGGTATCTCCTTTTCACCTCGTGATCACCTTTTCTAGATGGTTGCATTGTAGCCCAATCACCAATAGACAATTTAAGAGGAATCCAATTCCCTCCATTGTCCTTTTTGATGTAGAGTACAATCGAACTCAATTCATTATTTGGACGTCGATTTGACATTTTGCATGAAAGTGACCTACATACAAAGTAGTGATGATAAGATAAATGTTGTATGATTATACAAATCCAATAAATACTAACAAGTAATACATACATATGTTAAAAGATAAAACTTTCTACCTATATCCAAGGCCTCTTTGGAATTTTACCATACAAACAAATAGTTATTTTAAAAAATACAGGTTGTTAGTTGCTTATACAAAGGTTACCCTAGTTGGAATCTTCAAGGATTTCATGTACTTGCAGAGATTGCAAACTTGATTAAGGGGTTACGCTAATGCCATGATGTTGCCCTTAATTTTGCATAGGTGTCAAAATGGAGTAATCCAAAATCCTTTAGCAGTAGTGATGGAGCTTGAGTAATAAAACAAAGGTTCTTGGAAAATCATCATGTAGTTTCCTATAGCAACAACCTAGGCAATAAGAACTCCATGTATTGGTTTTCTAGCACTCATATAGCAACAATAAATCCTCAACAAACCCCTTTGTGTAAACAACAAATACCAGGAGCATTATAAATGAAGATTCTGAGCAAAGAAAGGAATAAATTAGTCCTACGTCATGATTTAGGTAGTGCCCTTTGCAAGATCGACTTCAATAGCTTTTGCAAAATTATGATGCCCTAACGCAATACACTCAATCATTATCATGTAACAATTTTCATTACTCAAGGATAGGTTCATATATTTACATCCATGGAGGATCGTTTCCAGCTTAGATAATGCTTCTTCAAAATAATCCCCATAGACTTTGAATTTTTCCATATAGACATCGACATAATCATGGATCAAATGAGAAAAGATGCTTAACACAGATTGTTAAAAAGGGCCAGGGGCATTGCAAAACCAACTGAAGGTACATGATAGGAAAACGTTCCCCAAGGGAAATGAAAGGGGTTTTATATTTATCTTTGAGGTATATTTCCATACTTGGGCATGCTAACTTTAGGGATGGCTAGCTCCTTAATTTTATCTGCAAGGGTAGTCCACAGGAAATGCATCATGCCAGGAAGTTGCATGAGATTCCAAGATAAAATTAATCGAAAGGAAGGCGGAGTTCGTTGTCCACATCACTTGATTTTCTGGCTTTGACATACATGAATGAATCTACCTATATTTAGTTTAGTTCAGTATCCAGTCATGAAATGTGTTAAGTTTATACTAATTTGACTAGCAAGATCACTGAAAGAAACACAATCACAAGATAGACAGATATTTTACCCTGGGAAACCCTCATGGGGTAGAAAACCCAGCAAAGCTTTCCTCAATAAAGATGATCAACCAAATACAAGATGTAATCCAAGACTAGAGCTCCTTCTCTACCTCCTATGCAGACCTCTCTCTCACTTGTGCGCTACTTTCCGAGTGATGGAAGAGTGAGATAAGTGAGGAACAACCTCCTCTACTTATACTTGTTTCCCGACTGACCTTTTACCCTATGGGGTCAACCTCTCCTAAGAGAGTCTAATAACCCCTAATAAATTAACTCAGGGCCGACCCCCATATGGAAGATCTAATAACCCTAGTTACCATAATCCATCGGAGGAATAAACATCTCCGGATACATAATAAAGTCCCATTGGAGGAATGAAACATCTCCGGAATAATACAAATATAATATTCTTAGAAGTTACAATATTTCAACAAAATGTGCGTTAGGCACGGGCCGATCTTTCCCCTTGAGTTATCCAAAGAAAGGCACATAAGTTTTATATATTTCGAAAAGAGACCAATTCACCCGAATTATGTAGCTAACTACAACACATTATCGAAACATATTCAAGAAAACCGTAAAAAAACTCTCCAGATATAATTTAACAGGCCATCCAAGAGTTTAGTGGCTTTGTATCTTCAGCTCGCTGGATGAAAATCAATGATTCCCAGCTTATTTTGAACATACATTGAAAATATCGTGCCTTCTCTTCTTGTGAGTTTTCAATTGAAGAGTTTCATCTCCTTTCCCACCGCCGTTGTAACAGAGTTGCATCAAATCTACTCGACTCAAGGGTTGACCATTCATTAAGGTTGTGCATGTTCTATTTGTAAATTTGGTCTCCTCTCAGACCCCTATTATGATAATCATTCACTAGTGGATCCTGGACCGCTTCACTACAACATTGAAATTGCTTCAACTAACCAAGTATTCGAGTGGGGTTGCAATGGAATAATGACAACCCCCATCACCACTGGCCCCGAATGAAGAATAAAAGATGGTTTTTCGATCATCTCTGGTCCGAATTGATGTTTTTCTTCCCCTTGTTTCTTCCTGCTCTGGTTGTATACGGGAAACAAGCCCCAATAGCCACCAGTGGAGGAGATCTTGGATGAGGTACTGGCTCTAGAACGAAAGGAATTGGAATTCGAGCTGCCTTCCCCTATGCGTCTGCCTCTGCCCATGTATGTTATGGGTAAAAACCCCCAAAATGATATGGAGGACACTCAAGGCTTAAATATATGCACACCTATTATATCTTCATCAGAGCAAGCCGATAATGGTTTAAGTTGACCAAGCGGATTCAGATCCATTCATTAGAAGATCTAAAACCTTTACCTTTTATGCCTTCGTTGGTTCATTGGTACCATAAACTAGATAGGTATGGATATGCGGATTTTTCCACCTTGGTCTATCAAGGTTAATCTGGGACCCCAGAAAGAAAGCTGTAACTGCCTTGCTTGCTGGGATATTGGATTTTTCATGGGGCAACTACTCTCGTGGTCCACAATGAGTTTCTCTATGGTTCTCCTCCCTTGTGTGTTGCGTTGTCGAGAGCTAAGGAAGCTGGGAGAAAATGTAAAAATTCATTTCGTGTAAAAATTAAAAGTTTTTTTTATTTGATTTTACTTTTTTAATTATGTTTAATTTTAACATTTTGTTTGAGTGGTCCAGAGCTAAAGAAGGAGGGAGAGCAAATGTAAAAATTGATTTAGAATTTTTTAAAATATGTAAACTTCATTAATATTAGAAAATTTTATTTTATATTAATATTGTTCTATTTATTAGAGTATTTGGGCACATAGTAATTAAATATATTTAATTTTTTGAATATTATTTAGGAATATTAAAAATACTAAATATTTTTATTTAGTATTTCAAGATGATTCCATTTAAAATTAAATATTATTTAGTTTTCTTTTTAAGAGATTAATTAATAAATGCTTTTAGAATTTCAAAATGTCTCCATTGTCGTTTTCAGTAATAAGATAATCATGTTTTAAAGGAATTGGAAGTAGTGATAAAATAAAATATTATATATTTATTATTTCAAGTATATTTATCGTATTTCGAGGTTATCTTTTAACAATCCTAGTCAAGGTGAGGTTGATATGGAGTTAGCTATTGCCAAATAAAAATATGACACATAAGCATCATATGTCCAACTTAGCCATAATGGTTGACCAAAGATATTGAAATTCTATTGGTTTAAAAAATTCAACTCAATCCAACTCATCGTGGCACATTTTTTTATAAGGCCCATTTTTTATTACTAAGATTTGAGAGTATCACATTTTTTTATCACTACGATCTGAGTATCCATGCGCTTTGAGATTAGTAGTGTTTTTTATTATTGTGATTTGAGTATCACATCTTTTTTATCACTTCAATATGAGAATAATACTGCAATTTCTTTTTATCACCGAGTATAACATTGTTTTTATCCCTACATTGCCAACATGCCAACTATTCATTAAAGGTTTAACACTATTGGCATTCATTTTTACCGCTATAATGATCATGACACCTATTATAATACTGCAATCACACCATGCATTAATATATTTGGAAGAGTTGTTCAATTTGTAAATGATGGATCGAAGTTTTCGTGTTTAATTTCTTGTGGATTCCTAGAAAGACCAAAGTGCGCACTATGAGAAGTACCTTACCTTCATGACAGTCTAGGCAGATTGCACATGCACCAATTTCGCATTATTTGGAATTATCTATTTGTTTTCTGCAACATTTTAGTAAACTATAAATGGTGGCAGGGACTCAGACCTGCACCTGGTATTATTTGCACTACTTATTTTTTATTGCAGTGTTTCGTCAAATATGCATTCTTTGGATTGCATCGTCAGAGTAGTGCTCACTAATAAGGACAAATACCCAAAATGGTTGAGGAATATAAAGCACATGCTCATCTTCAATGATCTATGGGAGGACATATGTGAAGAATAAATCCTTGAAATAGTGGATGGCCCTATGATCATTGCACCAAAACAACCTATAATAGACAAATAGCTCGACACATGGAAGAGAACATAAAAGAAGGCATATGTGTTGATCATTACTACTGCAAGTGAAGAGGTGTGTCATCATATATTGTCTATTAAAATCTCTTATGGGGCTTTGAATAAATTGAAGGAATTGTACGACTCACACTCAAAATTGGAACTCATACAATTATTAGTGAAGCTCTTCAACCTTGAGTTGAAGGATAATGATCTGATGGATTTAGTGTCTGAGATCAATGCCATCATGCATGACATTGATGCCACTAGAGTAAATATAGATATTCCTCTCACAACCTTTATCAAGGCCCTCTACCCTACATATTCACACTAGCTTGAGTTCCTATAAGATAGTGATCAAATGAAGTCCCTCACATTTGACAATTTGGTGAAGAAGGTTGCAAAGTGTGATAAAGCATTTAGAAAGAAGACAACTCAACTTCTAGAGGAGAATGTAGTAAAAGAGGACATGGAAGGAAGAATTTCATAGGTGGGGGGGTAGACATAATCAAGGTAAGAGATTCAATTGCCAATGTACTTGTTTCATCAAGGATGGACATGATGTGAATCATTGTTGGGATCCATGGGAAAATATCAAAGATAAGCACAACCAGAAGAAAGAAGACAAAGGTAAAACTCAAGAGACTAGTAAAGCTCTTGAATCTGCTCACTTTATTGTTGCACATTGTAATGTTGGAATAAATGAAGTCACTTTCAATACTTCATCTTAGAGAGATACTTGTCTACTCGACACTGGTGCAAGCTCCCACATGAAATTTACAAAATATTTTTTTGAAGAATTGAATGACAATGTAAATGGGGTAGTGTATTTTGTAGATAAGTCTAGTCTTAATCTCGAGGGAATTGACCCCATCTAGCTCAAACTACTGGGATTCCTTGATTTTTTGTTGCAAATTGTTCTCTATATTCCAGAGTTGTCCCTGGTGCACATTCGACAACAAATCCATTCCATTCACATGTTCGACAGGATAGTAGAGATACAAAAATCCTCTAACAACCAGGTCATCATGAATGGATGTGAATATGGGAAGCTATTGAAGTTTAAATAAACCTTTGCAAGAGCTCAAAACTTGTCCTTCCTCTCTTAGCATGAAGAAGATACATTGTTTTCTAGTCTTTTATGGAATGCTAGATATGGATACATCAACAATAATAGTCTCCAATTGTTGAAAAATAATGGTGTTTCAGGTTTTCCCACCATTCCAAGGAAGATGAAACAATGGGATGCTTGTATTCTTGGCAAACATAGTAAGCAGCATTTTCACGAGTCAAATTTCAAAGCATGTAGAAAGTTAGAGTTGATACACTCTAATTTGTGTTTCCCCATGCTCGTTCCTTCTGCAAATGGTAATAAATATCTCATGACTTTTGTTGATGATTACACTAGGATGTATTGGGTCTATTTACTAAAGCAAAAATATAAGGCATATGAAACATTAAAAAAAATTCATATATGGATTGATAATGAAGCACAACATTTGCACACTTCACATAGATAATGGAAAAGCATACACTTCTAATGAATTTGAAAACTATCTTCGTCAACATGGGATTACACATCAAACTACAATTCCATACATTCCTCAACGGAATGGTGTGGTAGAAAGAATGATCAAAACTCTCTTGAATATGGTATGCTCCATGCTATTTTCCAAGAATGTGAAATTGATGTTTTAGGACGATACAGTTTTATATGTGTTTTATTTGAGGAATAGAATTCCAACTCATGCTTTGTCAAGCAAAAATCCACACGAGATGTGGTATGGCTGCATTCCTTCAGTGATGCATCTCGGGGTCATTGGTTCCACCAACTATCCATTGATACCAAAGGAACAAAGAAAGAAGCTCGATGCACGAAGTCGGACGTGTATTTTCTTGGGGTACTCAAATACCAGCAAGGCATATCGTCTTTATGATGAGGTAAATAAAAAGTCTATTATTTCCAGAGATGTCATTTTTCTTGAAATGAATAAAAATGACAACTCTATTTAGAGGTTGTTTAATCGTCTGGAAAATTTCACCCATGTAAAATACCTTTCATGAATTTGATCATGAGATTCTGTATCTTGAAGAGGATATCCCTATCTTGGATTAATCTCTAGAATTTCCTTTTGCAACACCACCTCCCCCTCATGAAGAAGTTCCTACCACTTCAACAGAATAGGAGGTTCAATTAAATGATGACATTGAGAGGATTTAAAGACAAAACCTTGAAGACAATGTAGCACCACCAGCTGAGCAACTTGGACCTTCACAAAAAGTTTCAAAGTGGGTCACAAAGACATTTAAAAGGTTCGTCCGGATGAGGTCGAAAATACATGAATGAGAAGTTCGACCAGACAAGAAGATGGAGGAGATGGAGATAATTGAAACTTAGGTGATGTAGATGATATGGATGTTTCGTATGATTGTGGATTGAATTTATATGCTAAACTTGAACCAACTTCATTTAAATAAGTTCTTGCTCGTGATGAGTGGAAAGAAGCCATACAAAATTAATATGATGCTCTCATTAAGAATGGGACTTGGAAGTTGGTGGATCCCCCATTTGGAACCAAACAAATTGTTTGCAAGTGGGTCTACAACAAGTATAGATCATATGGCTCACTCAAAAAAAACAGCGAGGCTTGTGGCAAAAGGTTTTGCACATAAGGAAGGCCTTGACTATGATGAGACTTTCTCCCCCACAACAAAATGGGCTACCATCCACACTTTATTGTATTTGGATACACATAATGGGTGGAAATTTCATCAAATGAATGAGAAGATTTATTTCTTGAATGGAGACTTGAAAGAGAATGTCTTCATGTCTCATCCAAAAGGCTTTGTTGTACTTGTGAAGGAACAAAAACAAAAGGTATGCAAACTCATCAAGTCATTGTATGGCCTAGAACAAGCACCTTGCACATGGTAAGAAAAGTTAATCGAGCATATTTTGAAATTAAATTTCAAACATTTTAATCTTGACGATGCAACATTATTTGTAAAGAAAGTTGGAAGGTTTGTTGTATATCTTGTGGTGTATGTAGTTGATCTCTTGATGACAGTGAGCAATGAAATCTATATTACATCCATTAAGAAAGAGTTGGAGAAAGGATTTAAGATGACAAATTTAGGACATCTTCGCTACTACTTGGGAATTGAAGTAATTTAGAATCTAGAGTACATATTCATCTCCCAGAAGAAGTACATAGGATAACTGTTGAACATGTTTGGCATGACAAAATGTAATGCTCTCCACTCCATTGGAACAGAACTTTGAAACTCACATCAAAAGAAGGGAATGAATTTGGGGATACAACCAAGTACAAGAAGCTTGTAGGGAGTCTTGTTTCCGTCGGAATGTGCACCTGGTTAACGCAACAGAAATATATGCTACTGCTCGGTGCGTCCCTGGGGGGAAGTCTTGAGTAAAGGTTGTCACCTGATATTGACTCCTTCGTTTAGGCCAACTCCTAATCGAATCCAAGAGGGGTAGTCCCTACAGAATGTTTCTAAGGATATTTTAGAAAGTTTCGGTGAATTAGTTAAGGATGTTTGTTTAAGGAGTTTTTAAGAAAGTTTATGATTGAAAAGTTTCCAAGATGGTACTGCAATATAGTTTAGAAAAACCTTTCACCAGCGAAATACGATGACAACCAATATAGATAACACAACAATGATATTAAGCAAATAAATGAACAGCTTGTTATGGACCAGTGCCTTATGGAGTCAAATATACAAGATATAAAAATTGCTGGTAAAAGATAAATATTTTGCAATTGTCTCTTGGTTACTTTTAGATTATTAATGGTTCGAAATTATTTAGGGAAAAAGGGGACTCCCGAGATACCGTGAGGTACATGGAGGAATTTCCAGAAATCAAAAGATGGTGGCTCCTCATGAGAACGTGTGGGCTGGAATGGAGTCTCTAGGGTGGTGTTCAACACTACACCAACAAGTGTGTAGTCTAACTGTGCCTTGAGGTCGCCTCCCAGTTGTTCCCTCTTCCTCTGAGAAATTTCCCCAAACAACTCTCAATTATTTGTAGTGTCGGATTTTCACTATGTGAGGGGTTATATTTTTTATTAGGTGATTTATTATCTTAAATGTGAAAGATTAAAGAAGTGGCTACAATCGTTTCTGATTTCCCACAGGCCCAGGCAACATGCCCGCAAGGGTAAAGATCATACTTTGATATGTAATCCAAATGTTTATTCCAGTTAAAGATTGTAAGAAAAGAATATTCAAAACTTAAAACAGAAGCAAAGAAACACAAAACATATGTGTCACTTTTATGATCATCCACCACTAACCGACAAATCCTTTGTGTGGTGGTGAGAGCATACTTCGTGGCAATGAGGTTTTTCTGTTATTTCTAAATTACGCTTGCCAAAATGAAAAAATGAATTAAAAGAAGAAAAAAAATTATTTAAAGTATACACCCTGCGAATAGAAAGGTGTGTGTGTGTTTGTTGTGTTGTTAGAAAAATTTATTCCACAATGCAAATCCCCCAAGGGGGGATGGGGTGTGGGCACTGTGTATCCCACTTGCTCCCATTTATAATTTTTACAATACTAGCTCAAAGAATTGCCTCTTAGTCCATTTAAAGTTGGATCTAAGTGCTTACAAATTTATAGAATGATGTACAATTAAATGGGGGTCCACGGAGAGTGTTTTTTTTCACTTTCTGACAAGAATTTGTCAGAAATCCACTCTCTTTTATTTCGGACCTGCTAAAAACTAGCAAACTAAAAAAATGCAAAATTAGTGGTTATAAAATATATGAATACTCCACGTGAGGATTAGTTGAGCGCATGTCCCATGTGAGGAGCGAATCATGAGGTGGCATCATTTTATTAAAGGGTGGAGATCCCAATGTAGAGGGGGCGCACCTCTTGTGAGGTGGTGCCTCCCTCATTTACTCTAACTTCCACTTCATCTAAGTCAGTGGGATTCAATCCCTTGTATCCCTCACATGATGCACCCTCACTCCTTCATGAAGAATGTGCCCATCCCTCTCTCACATTCTTATATAAAAGTGAGGTCTCTACTGCTAGTTTTTCAATGATGTGAAGGCATAGAATCTCTGGTCCTGTAATGTGTAAAATTCTTTCAAGTAATAAGATTGAAGAATTTGGAGGTCGATTGTGGCTCTTGTTCCATGCATGTGCTATTTTGGTTGAGGGGATATATTTCTAAGTTTTATTCTTTTATGCAATCCAATGTTTAGATCTAACTGTTGTAGAACAAGCATTTGCGGTTGTTAATTTGTTTGTTTATGAGCATGCTTTCAAGATTTCAAAGAGTAATATTAGTATTTGGTTGTACACTTATTCTCTTGGTTTTGATTGATGAGCATACTAGATTAAATCTTGTTTGTGTGAGAATTGTGTAAGCTTGGTAGGAAACCTCAAGGTGAAGGAAGTTTGGGTCTAGTTTGATTCCACTTTCTCTCCATCACACTCAAGCTTCAGATCTACAAGATTTTGGTCGACAACTTCCTCTTCTTCGTCTTGTTCCCATATCAAGCTTTGAGTTTGAGGGTTTGCTTCCACTATCTCTCCATTCTCTAAAAATTATCTTGGTTACTTGTTACTCTAGCTTAGTAAAAGATAGATTTGTATTGTTGCAAAATCAGACATCTTCTTTTATTTAGCGTAAAATCAGATCTAGAATTGCTTCATTTTCATCTTAAAAAACTAGATCTAGATCCCATTTTTCCATACTTGTAAATTTGTAATTGCTAAAAGTTTCCATAATTTTTTGCAAGTATAGATCTAGGAAAATTTTTGTATTCATATATGTTCTAGCCTCTAATTTTGCATTTTTTTAGTTCGCTGGTTTTTAGCAGGTCAGAAATAAAAGAGAGCGGATTTCTAACAAATTATTGTCAGAAAGAGCAAAAAACACTCTCCGTGGACCCCCATTTACTTGTACATCATTCTATAAATTTGTAAGCCCTTAGATCCAAATTTAAATGGACTAAGAGGCACTTATTTTCTCAAGTATTGTAAAAATTATAAACGAGAGCAAGTGGGATACACAGCGCCCACACCCCATCCCCCTGGGGAGATTCGCAGTGTCTAAATTTTGTGGTATAATTTTTTTCTAGCAAAACACAAACCACACTCACTGCGGGACTGTATACTTGATTTATTATTTTGTTTTTTCTTCATTGAGCAAAAGTAATTTAGAAATAACATCGATCTCGTTGCCATGAATTATGCTCTCACCACCACACAAAGGCATTGCCGATTAGTGGTGGTTGATAAGAAAAGTGACACATGGATCCGGTGCTTCATATCTTTTTTTTTTCCTTTAGCATATTATTTTCAAAGCATAAAATGGAATAAACATTTGGTCTACAATTCAAAGTATGCTCTTTCCCCTTGCGGGCAATTGCTTGGCCCTATGGGAAATCAGAAAGAATTGTAGCCACTCTTTAATTTTTCACATTTAATTAACAACTCATCATAATCAAAGTAACAACCCTTCACATAGTGAAAATAAGGCACTACGATAATTGAGTTTTGCGTGGGCAAATTTCTCAGAAGAAGCGGGAACAACTGGGCGGCGACCTCAGGGATAGTTAGGCTACACCCTTGTTGGTGTAGTGTTGAACACCACCCTAGAGACTCTATTCCATCCCACATGTATTCGTGAGGAGCCACCTTCCTTCAATTTCCGAACATTGCTCCCTGTACCTCACGGTATCTCGGGAGTCTCCCCTTTTCCGTTAACAAATTTCAAACCATTAATAATTTAAAATCAACGAAGAGACACTTGCAAAACCTTTCCTTTCAACAACATATTTTATATATGTATTGACTCCATTTGGCATTGGTCCACAACAACACTATTCATAATTTTTCTTAAAATCAATAACTTGTTGTGTTATCTCTATATATCGGTGGTCATTTTATTTCCTGCTGGTGAAAGCATTTCCTTAAGACTATTTTTGCAAACGAACTTGGACTTTGTGATCAAAACTCCTAAAAAACATATATAATTAATAAACTTAAAACATTCTAATTAACCTTAGAGACATTCCATAGGGACTAACCCCCTTGGCTTCGGTTAGGAGTTGGCCTAAACGGAGGAATCAAGATCAGGTGACAGCCTTGACTTGAGACTTTCCCCCAAGGGCGCACCGAGCAGTGGCATAGATTTCTGTTGTGTTAACTAGGTGTGCAATTCGGCGGCAACAAGTCCCATCTACCTTACCACCACTAGAACAGATATTTCATTCTATGTTGGGATCCTTTCCACGTTCATGCAAAAACCTTGTGAAGGAAATTCTTCTACTTCCAAAAGAGTTCTAAAATACTTGAAGGGGACTCAAGATTTTGGACTCAAGTATTGTAAGGTGGATGACTTCAAACTAATTGGGTATTCTGATTTAGACTTTGATGGAGACAAAGAGATTGGAGTGTCTACTTCAAGTTACCTCATGAGTCTTGGATTAGCAGTTGTCTCCTGGAGATCACATAAACAATTAGTTCTAGCAGATTCCACAATAGAGAAAGAATATGTGGTTGTTGCAGAAGCAACAAAGGAGATTGTGTGACTCAGGAAAATACTTGAAGATTTGTAGGAGAAACGGGTGAATTCTAGTCCTCTACTGATTGAAAACACTTATGTAATCAAGTTGGCTAAGAATCTCGAATTCCATGATTGAACTAAGCACATCAACACAAAACACCATTTGATTCAATATCATGTAGAGGACAAGACAATTCATTTGAGACATTGTTCCACAAATCAGAAAATTGCAGACATCTTCACCAAAGTACTTGGAAGAGAAAAGCTTGAAAAGTTCAGAAGGATGCTTGGACTCACGAACACCCCTTTAGATTAAGGGGGGGAATGTTGAAAACCCAATCCATAGGATTAAGGTTTTTGTGAATATTGTAAATATTTTTCAGTTTTCAGTTGTGAATGTGAGGATTCATGTACCTTGACATATGAAAGGCCAAAGGTAATCTCACCTATTGTATAAATAAGTTCTTCACCATAAATAAAATTATCTATCATTGGAGTTATTCCCTACAATTAGAAAACCACCAAATTTCTAGTTGAGTGCCAATTGAGGCAAACTCTTAGAATTTTGCAAAGAATAAAGATGTTTGGGATTTTGCTCAAGTTTTATCCCTTAAGGGCACAACATGATACCCTTGTAACAATGGAAAAACATGTTTTATTCACTTGATTAGAGCATATTGTATGGAAATAAATATCACTAATTCTATTCCATATGCCGGAAAATTAAAAAATTAAGAAAGTATCATATTTCTAAATAGCGCCCACTGAGTCAAACCCCTATGATTTTGTAAAGAACAGAATAATTTGGATTCTTATTGGGTCTTAGCTCTTAAAGGTATGGAATAATAAAAGGTTTAATTGGACAATTAATAACTTACCATAGGTGTACTTGTAGCATCCAAGGATCACTTACAAGCATTGTTGTTCTTCTGCACTTAGTATATCACACAGGGTTTGAATCTCTACTAGTAGGTAAAAGTATTATGTACCTCAGCCCTTGCAGAACACATCATAAGTTAATTAGCATTTTAAAAAATCCATTATTTTAGACACACATTCAACAATCCAAACTTTGATACTTGCTATATTGCCACTTTTTATGAGAAAAGTAGGTAGGAAAGGTAAGATGTGATCAATCAACCACACTAGTAGTAGTTGAGATTACTTCAAGTGGTACTTCACTCCATATTCCTAACAGGAGTTGTATCAGTGAGGTTGATGTATGCAAAAATTACAAGTTCATAACATCCTGTACCATCCAACACATCTTGGTCAAGAAGTAGATATACAACTTTTTACTATTTTTAAGGACAGATAACCAGGGATTGAGTACCTTCAACTATTTTCGATCCAATGATTTTAGGGATTAAGTGTAGAAATTTTTAGAAATTAAACTTTAATACAACTTCTGAAATTTCACCTCTTTCCAAGAGGTTTCCTAGATCTTAACCTTGTGAATTTGCAGCATTATGGATGATATGAAATATGATTTTACAACAGCAATTAGTGGACAATATTTCATTCATTTTCAACCCCAATCAACAAGGCAATCCAAGAAAAAAGATGCCAAATGTGTGCCAACAATTTCAGCCCTCTAGGGAAATTTTATCATGCATAACCCAGATTTGAAATTCACTTTATGACAGCAGTAATTACAACAATAAAATTGTCATAATATCTTCAATATCAATGTCACACCCTTAACAATTTCATCCTTAACAACTTATGTCAAACCAACAAGACATAAGTTCTGGAAAATTCCAAACCATACAACAAATGATAGTTGAAAATCAAATCAGGGACAAGACAATTTTGGAGAACTGAAAACTTCATACATATATATAAGATATGAAGTCCAAGAACATACTCATTAAGATAAGCCGATACAACCCTCCAAGCTCTCCAAAACCCTATCCAAACCAAGATTTCCTTAGAACATGCCCAGTCCTGATCCACATGGCTTCTTATGTACCCAGGATGCCTAAATTTTCTTTCAATCACCATCATCATGACAATTTCATCCTCCGAAGAGTGTGATCAGAATCACACATGGAAACCCATACAAAATGGGCGTTAACAGACTCCAATGCTCCCTATTACCGGGCAAACTAGTAGGACTAGTTCCCAGTAAGAAAATATAAGAAGCGTGATCCAATGTCACCTCGTTCACAATTCTAAATTCTTTGGAGTGTCAAAACCTCCAAGGGGAAGGACCCTTTTGATATCCTGCAAGACATTGTTGCAACAAATACTATATTCTCTATGCAATTGTTAGTTTGACCAGTGCCTTATGGAGTCAATTCGAGAGTGCAGAAAATGAATTCAAAGTGTTTGTAGAGGTAATGTAATAACCAACATAGACAATCAATGATGCTCTTAATACACGAGAGAATCATTCATTAATAACATAACCATGGGTCATCCAAGTATTAAAGCTAATCATGCAATTAAATAAGTAGATGATACGTTAACCATTCACATGACAACTAGTCCTCAAATATCTCACTCAAAATCGCTTAGGCTACCAATGTTATGCATGTGGAAGTTGACAAAATAATGATAACTTGTTAGATCAAAGTTTACACAATTCAAGTAGCAAATGACTATCCCTTTCCATGATTAACAAGCATTCATGCTTAGAGAATGCACCACTTTCGAACCAAACTTATCAAGCATTTAGGTCAACCCACTAATACGTAAGAGATCACAAAAGAGCAACAAAGCATCAGTTTTCAGATCTGTGTGTGAGATGCAAGTGTTGCAATATTATGTGCCAATCAGATTTAACTTCAATGTCAATAAGTAATCATGAAAGTTACAGTAGCAATAGGTTCGAGCATATAAAATAGACAATAAAAATCTAACCATTCACCACTCCCTTAATACTGAAAACAAAGGAAACTTATAAACTGTATGCTAAGTTGATTAGCAATTTTGCATAGCAGTCATGAGAGATTAATACTTCAAAGTTAGTGATAAAAGTATCCAATGTGTGTCCACTCGGTTAGAATCACAGTTATGTAGCAAAAAACATCAGTATGTCTAATTGTGTGAAGATAGATCATAACAAAATAGGTTCACTGTATGTATAATCAATATCAAATCTTTGTAGAGTAGGAAATCAGACTTCCATTCTCATTGTATTTAGACCACAAAATCAGGGTTGATGTTCAAACCTTCGTATTGTAAAGTAGTGAACCAATATATCAAGGTTTATATCAGAAAATAATACTGAGAAGACACTCTCAGATATGCAAGTTCCAGACCTTGTAACTAGTGAAAATCATACTTTAATTGCAATGGAAAGTCAAAACGTTGCATGTATATCTAGGGAATAATATTATCATCAAAATAAAGGAAGAGGTGTATGTAAATATCAGTATGTTCAAAAATAGAAATTCCCTGTAGGCTCTTTCAGCCTTATTTGCAACAACAGAACATCAAAGTTTAAATCAACACCAAGTTTGTATAATCCACAAAACTTCAACATCAATAATTAGAAATTAATTTCTCCTTGACTTTTGAGTACAAGTTTCAATATACTGTATGTAAAAGGATTTTCATACCTGTGTTAAGTTCAGAATGGATGAGACTTCTGATGAGCCCCAAATTAGATACTTTATAAACCTTTTTATGCCACACAAGCACAATAATGGATATGGAAAATGCCTTTGTTTGTGGGGTTTAATGATTTGTTTTGATTATTTAATAGAGTAGATTAGAGATTACTCGTTTATGCTTAAAAGCATTTTCTATGAGATAATTGTATGGAAATAAGTGTGTATGAGCAGGTGCAGGTAATATAAGAGATAACCATCAATTCCAGCTCGAGGACTGAAAGACCATAAGTGGCTCAGCACCCTTTTTCCTTATTTGTAGAAGAGAACTCCTGTTCAGCATAATCGGCATTTAAAGCATAGAGTTAGGTTATGTTTCAAAATATATATATATATATATGGACTTCTTGAGTAGCGAGAGGTTCCCTGTTGGCATTTTTGTAGAACTTACATTCAGTATATGTTATCTGAGACAATTCTGTGTTAAGACTTTTATGAACATGAGATTACGATTTTAATGGAAGAAGTGATGTTATTTCAAGCATTGTGTTTATAAGTCTTTTTCCACTCCTGAAATACGAGTTGGAGAGGGCCCCTCCAACACGTAGGTCAGGAGCTTCACTTTTATTTCAGGTATTTCTCATATGTCACTGTTAATTGATTTAATCATCATCGTATCTGAAGTATTTGACAATGGTTTGAATGACATAGTTTTATTTTAGTTCAGTGATCATTTCATTTCAGCACTATTTATCTGTAGTTCGTCAACATTGATCCTCTAGATCTACAATGCGCTTCCTGTAGTCCTGTACACGCATTCTGTGTAGGTGTAATTACCTTTGTTTTCCAGCTCGCTATATTAATTTTAGACAATGATTTAGATCTGTGATGCCATGAGTATTTTTTCAATTTGAGTTCAGTTATATAGGAGTTAATTGTTTTAGTTCTTTGGATTTGAATAGAGTAATTGATTATCACTTTTAGCATTGGATTCGAATAGATCAAATTTGATTAATTTTCAGCATTTAATTTCTAGTTAGACTTCCGGTTTTCAGTACTTTATTTCTAGATCAAGTTTCCCAAGCTTTCAGCATTTTATTTCTCAGATTAGATTTACTGTCTTCTAGCGTTTAATTCTTCGCCTAAAGATCTATTAGTTTCATCATTTCTAGTTCACAGGTTTATAATATTTTCATATTCTCTCATTCGTTGCTTAAGAGTAGATCACTTCCATTTCCTGTTTGAGAGACCTTCAAGATACACTCCAACATCCTAAAACGACGAAGACTATCCTATAGAGCACATACAGTGCTTAGCACCTCTTAAGTTTGTACGCTCCTTGGTCGATAATTAAAGTATGCTTCCGGTTTTGCTACCCTAATTAGGTATCCATTCCTGGAGTCCACCAACTTCCACTTGGCAGCCTTGGCAAAACTTGTTAAGATACCCCATAGTTTAACCTTCTAACTTGTCTTGATGTGTTCAGGTGTTATAGCTTGAGAAGTGGGCAGCTTTGGTGGAGAGGAGCAGAAATAGGGCAACAGAAAATAAAGAGGAGTGAAGGTGGTGTAGAAAGGAGGTGTAGCAAAGGAAAAGAAAGTGAAAGAAGAAGGAAAGGAGAAGATGGAGGATGAAGGGAGAAAGGGGAGTGGAAAGGATGTTGGGACAAAGTTTTTCTGCAGTTAGGGTTTGATGGAAAACTAGGTCTTTTTTAGGTTTTAAAAAAAAAAGAAAAAATAACCTAAAATACAGAAATGAAAAGAATTTAGATCAAACTAATATATATAAAAGTACAAAACTCATAAAATAGGGCTTTTTTGGAACTTTTGATATTTTTGAATTTTTAGGGCTCCCTAAAATTTCGCCCTAGGGTTTTTAGGACTAAAGAAGGCAGGGTGAAATTGTAGGAGAGAGGACCGAAATTTTAGGAAGAACAAAAAATTGAAATTTTTTTATTTTTAGGGTTTTTGCCATAAAATTGCATACCTAAATCTAACCCCGATTCTACCATGAAAATGCATATTTACACATGAAAATGCAAAATTAACCTAACACTAATATTTACAAAAAATAGAAACTTAGAAAATATGTTGAAAAAGAGAAGAACCTAGGGTTTGAAGAGAAAATCACCCTAACCCTAGGCATCAAGGAGGATAGCCTCCCCTTGAGATGGCACTTGCCAAGTTTGGAAAACTAGGGCTTCCTCAACAACTACAAGAGTTGGTTGATGATGCCCTAGCTAAGACAAACTTTGGAGACCTAAAGCTCAAGTTGACAATGATAGGGTAACTAAAGGTTGAAAATGACTTATGCTAGGGAAAAATGCAACATCAATGGTCACCATTCAACCTTAGACAAGCACACATCCAACATTTAACAAAGAAATATCAAGAGAAAAGACTTGGATACCTCCTTGTGCATGTGTTAATCAAACAAGTCCTAGCATCACCTTATCAAAGTGCAAGAGCAAAGATTCTTCAAAGAAATGTCCCCAAACTAGCAAGTATATCCATCCTCAAGAGTTGTGCATCACTCCATGAGCCCAAGAAGGGTAAAAATCAGAAAATTTAGTTTTATCCCATAAGTTGATGTTTAAAATGAAGCGAGAAGAAGTGTATTTATACTTTTCTCACACTCACTTTACAAAAATAAAATAAATCCAGGCCAACATGCCTTTTTAAAATATCAATTTGAAATTAGAAATGTCAACTTAAAATTAAAACAATAATAATATAAAATAATCAAAATAGTGGGTAAATTGGGGTGTTTTCCCCAGATTTGACCCATACATGAGCAAAATGGCTAAAAATAAGCATATCGATCCGTTATGAAGTCCAGACTGTGGAAGGGGGGTCATCATGCGCCAACTAACCCCAACATAAGTGAATATCCGACAACACCCGCCAATCAAGCATCACAGCTTGGCTCCAAGGATGACGTCATCATCAGAAGGAGGCCCTAGAGAGAGGGCATTGGTGAACTGGAGGACATGAGGGTGTTGGAGGTGACCTGGATGAGAAAGAGATGCCTCAGTGCTGAAAGAACTGTCACCGGAGTGCTAAATCAGGGTTGGGGTCATGTGACCCAGTGATCCACCCTTGGAATCCTCGGACACCAACCCCAGGGATTCAATCCCTTTCATGAGGTAGCAGACAATGCCATTAATCCATAGTACTTCCAAGGGAGAAACCAGACTGTCTGGCAATAACTCCAACCCAAAAAAAAGCTGGTTAAACGCCCCTCCCGGTGAGAAAAAATGACCCCCTCTCCCTGGGGCACCTCTGTAGGTGCACTGGTACTAGTACCATTGTAACACTCCCCCTAATACATTTTCTCCGTTGGGTCCACTCCACTTGCATGTACATTGTCACAAGCTAGGAATCCGCAAGTCAACACCATGCCTCCTTGCAAGCATCCAAGCTACTTGGTGTTGTCTAGGGCTTAACACCCTCCTCTAGAATACCAAATGCTCCTCCAATGTTGGGAATCCTCTCAGGAAACCGACCAATCTACATGTGGCCATCGTGAAGAATGTCCCAAGTTGTCCGAAGATCCCCAATTCTCCAGGGAAGAATGTCTTGCAAGCATCCAAATAAGTTCAAGCAACCAATGAGTAAGCCAACTCCAATGTGCAAGTTCATCATGGACCATCCAAGGGCTATTCATACACCATCTACCGCAAATCTCATGAATCATGCCCAAAAATTGCGTAAACAATTTCAAAGCAATCTCGAAAGCTCACATTCCCTCTTTATGAGGAAAGTGTTTTCACCAACACCAATCAAATCCCTCTACAACACCACCAAACCTTCCATTTATAAATATGTACCTGTTGCAGTCTTGAAATCAGCCCAAACATCATCCTCCATCGAGGTATCACACCTATCCTCCTCAAGACAACTAGAAGGGTCATAGGTGGAAGAAATTAGTGCAATATGGCTAGAATATCTCCTAGGAGGTATACTCATCCTCACTAAAGATATGGGCGCTCCTACTTGCTCCCGAGCCTCCCCAAAACTCCAAGTCTTTTCCAACTTCTCACTTGAATGTACAAGTTCCACTGGATCAACAAGTAACCTAAAAAGGACACCCTCTCTCACCCCTCTAGAGAAAGTTCTTGGACTAGCTAGACTACAATCACTGATGGTGCAATGTTGTCCCTCAAATGCAACTTTACATTGATGATCCGCCATACAAGAAATTAAAATAAGATTCTTCTTCAAGCTAGGAACAATTAGAAGATCAATCAATTCAAGAACATCACCTAGAGGCATCTAGAAGGAACCCAACTCCTCCCACAATATAAGTAACATCAGCACCAAGCTCCACACGCTTGCCTCCCTCTTGCTCCTAAAACCTACTGATAATTAGCTAGCATATGTCATATTTCTTGAAACTCCATTGTCCACATACCATCCAACATTAGACATAGTGTTAAAAGTCAAACAAGAGACCATGAAGAAGATAATATCTAATGGAGAGGAACCTCCTTTACACTTGGTATATTACAAGTCATCGTCTTCTTTTTCATACACTTTGCTTTGATTGGGAATCCCAATGTGGTCTCTGGATTGTCCTTGTTCTTGAGTTCTGATGGACATATTAATAGACTTTTCGACTGGTGCATTAATGCAATTTACTTCCTGACCTTGTAAGAAGCCGCAATGAAATTCCGAAAGACGTGAATATTTCTGACTAAGTATCATATTCTGCGGTTTATTTTTGGAAAGTCTTTTCTTATCCTTCCTAGTGACTGGTGGTTTGGATCTTTTGTGAGGATGGATATAAGGAAGCAGTCAGCCTGGATTCCCTTCTTTCCTGGGGGTAGTAGCGACCTTGAATTCCTCCTTACTAGAGTAATTAGCTTCTTCCTTGGTAGTCCTTTCTTTCGTTATGTGTGCAGAGGCAGTTCGTTGCGCTACTTGTCTTGAGAACTCGAGAGTTATGATAGCTTCTTCCTTAACGGTCATAGTCATAGCAGTTCCTAGTTCTTCTCTACTTGGGAACCCAAGAGACGCAGTTGCTCCTTCTATTGTGATTTTAGTTGCTTCCTCTGTCATGGGTGCAGATGCAATTTCCAACTCTTCTTGACTTGGGAATTCAGGAGTCACTGTAGCATCTTCTTGGCGTTGTGTTCTCATCAACTTCAATTCTTGAACTACTTTTATAATGTCTTCATAGCCACTTTTTATTTCTTCATGTTGTTTTTTTCTTCATATTACAAGTCATCCTGCATATTTTAGAGTAGGATGACTTGTAATATACCTAATAGTATATTACTCTTAATAAATTATTAACAATTAGATTAATTAGTCATTAGTGGTCAAAGTTTAGCTCGTCTTAAGGTGTGGTCGTTCATAAGTTACCATGCATATATAATGTCAGCATTTCAATGTAATAGTCATCATTCGATTATATAAAAATATATATTTATTTAAATATCTCCAACATGTAAGCCTTTTAGGATCTTGCTCGTGCTCAAGCTCTCAGCATTCATCCTCGGCATCTTCATTCCTCTCACTTTTTCCATCTCCACCGCAACCCATTCTCCACGCTCTCCACCTTCGGCTCTCCACTGCTCCCTTATGCTCCCTCCTTCCATTCACGTGCTGCACCAGTACCTCCACGCCCCACCTTGGCTCTCCACGGTAGCTCCCGTCGCCTCATCTCTCCACTCTCCCTCCGTTCCACATCAGCGTCCTCATCCGCTGCCTCCCATACAACTCCTCCCCTTCCCTTCTGACTAGCTCCCTCCACGCATTCTACGACCTCCTTCACCACCCATCTCTCCACCTGCGCTCCTCCTCTTCTAGCTGTCCAACCTCACTCCACTCCACCTACGACCTCACGTGCTTCCACTCCTCCCTAGCTTTACTTCCGCTACTCCTTCAAGCCACCATCTTCTCCTCTATGCCATCTCCCCCCTTATCACTCCACGTCAGCCCTACTCCAATTTTTTTTTTTTAATAAATTCAAATATTATATTGTTACCATTCTTATAATATTTGCCTTTTATTAAACCTTAATTACAATCCCCCCCAAAAAACTATATATATATATTTTAAAAATTTATATAATTTTAATAATAATTATTAATAATTAGTTATTATTAGTAATTAATTATTATTAGTAATTAATTATTATTAATAATTAATTATTATTAATAATTATTAATTTTGATAATAATAAAAAATTATTTAAATTCCTTTTGGAAGATTTTTATAGTGGAACTACCATGTTTCACTCATTTAATAAGGTCATTATTATCCCATTCCACAAACCTAAAAGAGATGAAAGAATTGAAGTTGGAGATATAAATAGGATCGAGGCTAAAGAAATAACAAAAAAACAACATGAAGAAATACAAAAGCGGCTATGAAGACATTATAAAATTAGTTCAAGAATTGAAGTTGATGAGAACACAACGCCAAGAAGACACTACAGTGACTCCTAAATTCCCAAGTCAAGAAGAGTTGGAAATTGCATCTGCACCCATGACAGAGGAAGCGACTAAAATCACAATAGAAGGAGAAACTGCGTCTATTGGGTTCCCAAGTAGAGAAGAACTAGGAACTGTTGTGACTACAACCGTTAAGGAAGAAGCTATCATAACTCTCAAGTTCTCAAGACAAGTAGGGCAGGGAACTACCTCTGCACACATAAAAAAATAAAGGACTACCAAGGAAGAAGCTAAGTACTATAGTAAGGAGGAATTCAAGGTTGCTACTACCCCCAGGAAAGAAGGGAATCCAGGCCGACTGCTTCCTTATATCCCTCCTCACAAAAGATCCAAATCACCAGTCACTAGGAAGGATAAGAAAAGACATCCCAAAAATAAACTGCAGAATATGATACTTAATCAGAAATATGCACGTCTTCCGGAATTTCGTTGCGGTTTCTTACAAGGTCAGGAAGTAAATCGCATTAATGCGCCAGCCGAAAAGTCTATTAATATGTCCATCAGAACTCAAGAACAAGGACAATCCAGAGACCACATTGCGATTCCCAGTCAAAGCAAAGTGTATGATAAAGAAGACAATAACAAAGACGATGGGACAAAAGAAGACAAGAATGGGAAAGATCAAGATGATATTGACAATCATAATGTCAATATCAATGGTAAAGAAAATGATGATGTCATAGATTATAAAACACCAAATATTGTTGGAGGCGATGTCGATATTAGGAAAATTATGAAAGAATTAAAGTTGTAGAACGATACGATGATGAAAATATAAAAACTAAAAATGATCCTAATAAAGAAGGAAACTTCGAAGATAAGGCGACACTTGAAAAGGCAAAAGTTCTACAAATTGTCTCAAGTCAAGATATTCGAGAATCTTAAGATGGAAAGGATCCCAGGGAACAACTAACGGCAAACTTGTCAGACAATGAAGTAAGGCACATTAATACGCCAGCTGAAAAATCTATAAAATTGTCTAGTGAAACTCTAGAACAAGGAATGTTAAGTAAGACAATAACAAGGACGATGAAACAGAAGAGGTAGAAGACAAGGATATGAAATATCAAGATGATATTGACAATCACAGTGTCAATATCAATTGTAAAGAAAATGACGATGTCATAGAAGTCAATGAAGTCAATAAAATCAATGTTAACAACAATTATGAGATAATTGATGTTGTAGAAGAATGCAAAGATGAAAATAAAAGTGTCAAAGATAACCTTAATCATGATAACATAGAAGAACAAAGCCTAGAAGATGCTGCGAAAAATGAAGAGACAAAAATTATACCAGTAGTTGCAACTCAAGATGTTCTAGAATTTCAATATCAAAAGGTTCCAAGGGAACAACTAAAGACAAGTTCGCCAAGCAAGGAAGTAAGTACATTATTAGTAGTTGCCGCTACAAATAAGAAAACCATATCAAAGCATGTAGAAATATCAGAAATCTACATCAAATTAGAAGATCAAAAGAACACCATCATATTAGAAGTTTAGAAGAATACTCCATATAGTTGCTATGCATTTATCTAAAGAATCATATGCATGAAAATATTTGAATGGAAATGCGACCAAATATTTCAAGAACTGTTAAATCGTGGCACCGTTATTCATGGCAAGAATTCTAGTTGCAACACGCTCATAAGAAGATTCATGGACAAATCTTTTCAGAGTAGGATGACTTGTAATATACCTAATAGTATATTACTCTTAATAAATTATTAACAATTAGATTAATTAGTCATTAGTGGTCAAAGGTCACCTCGTCTTAAGGTGTGACTGTTCATAAGTTACCATGCATATATAATGTTAGCATTTCAATGTAATTATCATCATTCAATTATACAAAAATATATATTTATTTAAATATCTCCAACATGTAATCCTGGTAGCTTACATCTCACTTGAATGTACAAGTTCCACTGGATCAACAAGTAACCTAAAAATGCCACCCTCTCTCACCCCTCTAGAGAAAGTTCTTGGACTAGCTAGACTACAATCACTGATGGTGCAATGTTGTCCCTCAAATGCAACTTTACACTGATGATCCGCCATACAAGAAATTAAAATAAGATTCTTCTTCAAGCTAGGAACAATTAGAAGATCAATCAATTCAAGAACATCACCTAGAGGCATCTAGAAGGAACCCAACTCCTCTCACAATATAAGTAACATCATCACCAAGCTCCACACACTTGCCTCCCTCTTGCTCCTAAAACCTACTGATAATTAGCTATCATATGTCATATGTCTTGAAACTCCATTGTCCACATACCATCCAACATTAGACATAGTGTTAAAAGTCAAACAAGAGACCATGAAGAAGATAATATCTAATGGAGAGGAACCTCCTCTACACCTGCTATACAATTGCAAGTTGTTTTGCTCCCTTCCCCTTCCTCAATGGACACTGGATAGCATAATATCCCATCTCGTGACATTGCAAAGACATCACCCTACACAAATTCTTCTTTCCTATATCTACCCCTTCCTTCTTCTTGTAGCCTTCTTGCTACCCTTCCTCGTCCTCCCGATGAGACCAATCGCATCTACTTCCTCTCATTGCCCTTAACAAAACTATAATATGATTTCTTCCTAAAAAATATCATTCCAAAGCGTTGCAAACTTCGACAAGGTAGCAAAAGCACAAACACCTTGATGAAAGGCATCCAAGAAGGGACAAGTCCATTAAAAGCAATGGACACCAACTCCGTATCCTCCACATGTGCTCCAATGGAGCTCAAATGATGTTTTAACTTTGTGATCCTAGTCAAGTAGCTCACCGTTATCAACTAAAGTTGCACTTAAGTGATTTCAAGTAAGCCCGTGAAGATAGAAAAAGTCTACTTGTTCATAATCAAAAGATCAGAAGTCCCAACGGGCCACCTTGGCCTTTTTTTTAATAAATTCACATGTCCATGCCCTGCGGGGAAATTGTAAAAAAATTTATAGCATGATGGTTTTGGAAAGGACTTGGATTTCCTAAGACAGTTATCAGTTCGACTAGCCCAAAGTGTTTTTTCCCTTTTCAATTATATGTCGTTGAATAAACTACATATAATTTTCGAGTTTTTCACTCACACCTCCAAAGTTGGGGTGGTCGGCATGATTTCTCGATATTAGGAGGTTATTAGAGTTCAGGTGTCAATGTATATTACCATGCTAGATATTAAAATTGAGTCGTATGGACATGTGCTAGGTCCCCCTAAGTTTTTTTAAATTTCCAAAGAATATAATTTATTTATTTATTCGTAAACTAGACCATTTTTAATGGTTTAAATGGAAAATTTCAAATTGTAATAAAAAAGTGGTCTGGGGGCGGTTTTTGGCATGGGTATGCTCGTTTTGACGCTCAGAGCATCCTCTTTACCCTAGTATCCACTTTCCTCGTGTTCTGGGTGACTACGTCGGCTCTGGGAGCATTATTCCTTAAGGATGCGACAATTTGGCATTTAATTGCTATAAAAACCCAAATTGCACGAAGGAAAAAAAAAAAGAGAGACAAAAGGCATGTGCCAAATGAGTTGGCATTCCATGTCAAGTGGTGGGAGACTCATTTGAGAGTAAAGGCACTTGTGATAATGCCAAGTCAAGTGATATGCGAATCATTCTATGAGCCCTCTCTTTTGAGGATGACGCATTCTTTATTGGGGATGTGGCATGTTACGTTTGGTTTGATAAGATACGTAGGTAAGGGCACATATATTTATGGGGATGTGGAAACGCGTGGTTTATGGGAGGAGATCCCAAGGTAGAGGGGGCGCACCTCTTGTGAGGTGGTGCCTCCCTCATTAAATAAAACTCAAATAAAACTCAGCGTTAACTCTCAATCAATGAGATGGAAATCCCTCAAATCTCTAATCGTATTCGCTCTTCTCTCCTTGAGTTGGTTCACCCCTCCCCTCTCTCTTATGCTATATAAGCACAGTCCATTATCTCATTTGGGAGGATGGTGGAACCGCTTCTCACTTGTGTAATATTTTTTTTGCTGAGTTATTTGTGAATAAAAAGGCTTTGGAGGTCTCATATGGTGTCCTTGGCTCAAAGTGGATGAACATTGTTGCATATGTGAATTGAGGTAACTGCAGAATGATTCTTGCATGTTGCTTTCTTGCTTGATTAGTCATTAGCATTTTAAAGGATTAGTATTAATCGGAATGAATGAGTAAGATAGTTTCTTGCTCTTTTAAACAATTTATGTTCGAGGATAAGAATTTGCATGCTTACGAGATGTTATGTATGCTCTTCTTTTCTTAAATATAGATTGTTACTAATGATTTAACAAGTTTCTTGGAAAGTGTAAGGATTGTTTTCTCAAGTGCTTTGCTTGGATTGAGGGGAGATCTCGTCTGTTTCTCTCATCCTCCAAGTCTTTTCGTCAAAGACAACATGGTCCACTTTCAACGCTATTGTTAAAGACCCCATCGCTCAAGTTCCAAGGGCCTTCACTTCCACCTTCTTTCTTCTTTCAAAGATTTAAATTATTACTTGTTATCATGCTATAGCCTAGATCTGATTTATTTCTTAAAAGTTTCATTTAAAAATCAGACTTAATCGTAGTTTTGCATGCTTAGATCCAAGTATTTGTTAAAGTTGAATTTGTCATCTAGATCTAACAATAAGTCTCCTTTATGCAAGCTAGTTTAAGGTAAATCTTGAAGTTTGTGCAAAAGAGTCTTTATTTGGTTTAAAGTTTCATATTTAGCAGATCTAAATTGATTTCATTGGCTTCCTCAAAGGCAAGCCAAGATCCACAAGAAAGCTTGCTTCTTGTGTTCATTTTTGCAATCTACACTTAGAAAAATTTTCACATTTGTTTAGTAATTTTTTTTCGGTTGTCCAAAAAAAATTTCAGAAAGTGTTTTTGGGCACTTTTAGGAACTAATATCTTGCTGGTTTTAGAAGGTCTAACAAAAAAAGAGAGAAACTCTAGCGAATTTTTGAATTTTTGGCCATCAAGGGCACCCCGGGACCTCTCTTGTTCAATAAAATCATTTTTTCAAAGTATTGTAAGCTTAGTGATCCCATTCTATAAGGGATATCAATCATTTCTATATTGTAATGAGCGAGTAAAAATAAGAGCAAGTGGGATACCCAACACCCACACCCCACCTCCCCTGGGGGGATTCGCAAAAATTTTGTGGCGTGAATTTTTCTAACAGATTTCATTTTCTATTTTAATAAATCAATCTTGTACTAAAATTTAACGTTTGAAGTGTTCGATCCAAATATCGGCCTTCAAACTCACTCAAGACGTAGGAACACTTATTTTCTTTTTTTTTTGCAGGCAGTATACTTTTTTTTTGACAATAGCGGCTAGGTTTTATATTATTAAAACTGTGACAGAGTCACGAAAAGTTTACATTTCATAACAGGAGAATCACATGCACATTCAACCCGTTTAAACATATGCCTGTAAACAAAATCAGGACTTTTGAAAACAGAAGACTGAGACAGAAATCAAAACCGGGTCTAGTTCGGATTCAGCGATGGCATGCCCCAAAAGCAGATTTGGAGGTCTCTTGATGCTTGCCATGTCCAGCAGTCTCGGGTTTCTTCAGATTCGCCAGTGCCTCCTCCGCCCGTTGAATCCTAAGTTCCAGGTTGTCAGTTGCCACCATGACTTTCTCCTCCAGAGCATCGTAGGCGGCCTTAAAATCAGCACGAATCAATGCTAATTCATCCTCCACTCTGTCGATGCGTCGACCGCCCTGGTGGTCCAGTTGCTGCATAAAATTCCCCTGACGACGCACTCGTCTTCGCAAAACACGCACTTCGGCTTCCAATTCCTGCAATGGATCCGGAGAGGAGGTAGCGGATTCGCCAGAGTCTGCCATTTCTGCCTTCTGTTCTGTTTCAGCGGGCCAACCTTCCAAAAGATCGACGCAAGAAGTACCGAGCTTTCGCCACCAGGGTGATGGCCCAGAAGTGGAGAGGATTTTGCAATCAGAGCTGATGAAATGAGGAATACGTTGCTTTCCTTGCTGGGATGCCATGAAATAAATAGGATCATCCATAATCCTGGGGCGAATTTCAAAGCCCATCACCGAATTACGCGGATCATCAGTTCCAAGGACCGTACTTCCATTAACCTGCTGATTCAGCATGCTTTTTGAAGGGCCATGATGCGAGACCAGAGAAATTGCGTCACCTTTCCCATACCAGGTACCATCCGGCCCAGGATCAGTGGCTGCGAGGATGAAAGTCTTAAATGAAACTGCCCGATAGATGAACCTGATATGATTGCAGGGTATCCTCATTTTACTTGAAATCTTTCCCATTACCTTCACATGCCCGAAGGTACAATTGTAAGTACTAGCATTCATCAGCATGATCACAGACGACATTATGTAGAGGGAGGGAGCGATCTGGGAGGCGTTATAAGCCAAAGGAGGAATCGCCACGACATGGATACAGACCATCCGGCAGCAAAAAATCATGACATCCGTTTTAGCCTTCAGTCTCCACGTGTTGCCGATACTTAGGAATATAGACATTCGCAGCGAGTTAAGGGATGGAGGTCCAGCTAAGCCCACGATTGGTCTTAAGGGTCCCTTTAGGAAGGCCCATAGAATCATTGGCCGCTTTGTCGGCATGCTCATTGCTTTTCCTTAGTATATGAAAGAACTCGATGGCTCGAAACTGAGAAGTTATGAGCTCAATTCTTCGAAGGATTTGTCGGAGCCTGATAAAGGCTGGCAGTTCCTTAGAATGCATGCTTTGAATGATCAACCTGGAGTCCCCTATGACTGTAAGGGACTGAATGCCATAATAAAGAGCTTGATTGATGCCTTGCCATAACGCCATGGCTTCCGCCACGTTGTTGGTTTCCATTCCGATGTTCCAGGAATAAGTGCAAATTCTTTCTCCATCGGGGCTTAAAATCACCCCTCCCCCTCCTGCCTCCCCTGGATTTCCTTTAGAAGCGCCATCAAAGAATAGAATGTGGTTTCTTCGTTTTTTATACCAAGATTCAAAGTCCTCGCCCTCTAATCTTATTTCCCATTTCTGCAAGATAGGGGGCTTAAAAGGGGGGTTGAGCAGAGGTTCCGGACTCACATTATGGAACCAAATGGCTTCCTCTATAGTTAAGGGGTTTTGGAGACTTAAGATAGGCCTGGAATTGATGAAGTCTCCTAACAGGCCTTTGATTCTTACCGCCACTTGGATGGGGGTAGAAGTGGAGCCTCTAAAAATTTGGTTATTTCTTTCGATCCACAGTTTCCAGCAAACAAATTTTGGCAGGGCTAGCCAGGCAGTGGACAAGGAGTCCTTTGCATGATATCTAACTGGGGATGAGTCAGGCCAGTGACAGAGAAAACCAGGGATATCATCAGACTGCAGGGGAGGATTCCAAGGGAGGGTAAGAAGGTTCCAGACCATAATGGCAAAGGGGCAAAGGAGAAAAAGATGGGGAGAGGATTCTTCCTCAGCTTTGCAAAGGGGACAGCGCGACGGACCTTCCAATCCTTTCCTTCGGAGAACTTCGGCAGTAAGGACACTTTTATGAGCAAGGAGCCATATAAAATGATCGATTTTAGGCAGCGTCTTGTTTGCCCAAATAAACTTCCAGATTGCTGGGTTTCGGGGGACATTAGGGACCGCTTTGACCCGCCTGTAACCTTCTGCCACAGAGTAATTACCAGATTTTGATCCCCACCCTCTAGCATCTTTAAGATTCTTGGCAATAGGGGCTTTCCCATTCAAGTTGTTTAAGAGAAGGTCTTTCTCTTCTTCAAGATTAGTTGGGCACGCCGGGATGTCCCAACCTATCCACCTATGCATGCCTCCAGGATGCCACTTAGAGATATCCCAGATTTTGGAAATTCCAAGAGTTGACAGGTGATTGCGAATGCCTTCCATTCCTCCCATGTTTCCCAGTGGCGGGTGGCCTGAGATGGAGTCTTCCCAAATTCTGATTTTTTTCCCATTACCAGGGATCCAGGTAAGATCCTCCACAAAGAACGGAAGCGCTTTAGAGCAAAGGGCTAGCAGGGGAGAGCCTTTGGCCACCTTCGGTCCCATGTCCAAGCATCTGAGCCTATTTCTTCCAAAGTATTTTTTCCATAAAACTTGTTTACTCCGGGAAGATTTACCGGAGACCACATTCCATAGCAGTTTTGCTCCCAGAGCAATATTTTGGGCCCTGAGGTCCCGCAAATGCAAACCTCCTTCATGATAGGGTGCTGTTACTTTGTCCCAATTTACCAAGGAGAGCTTTTTCTCATTTTTTTCCCCCCCTTTCCATAGAAATCTCCTAATTATGGCTTCGATTTTCTTAAGAACAGTAATGGGGGCAAGGAGCAGCGAGCTTTGAAAAACAGGCATGCTTGCAAGAACAGATTTTATAAGCACCGATTTACCTGCCAGATTGAGCCAAGATGCACCCCAAGCTTTAATTTTTGAATTCAGTTTTTCTATCATCGGATCCCAACTGGAAATTATAGGATTGCGCTTGAATATTGGAACTCCTAAATATTTAAATTCAGTCCATTGGAATTGCCCTTCAATCTCGAGGATACGGGATATAGCTTGCAGCTCGATGGGGGAGCAATTCCAGCTGTATATTTTGCTCTTGCGAAGGTTAATTTTGCTGCCAGACCCCTCCTGATAGCTGTCTAGAACCTCTTTAAATTTCCTTGCTGTGGATGGACTAGCCCCGCTCAGGAGAAGAGTGTCATCTGCAAATTGGGCATGATTTACTTCTTTGATGCCTCTCACAATCTTCAGTCCCAGCAAATCTTCACGGGTTCTATAATGTTCCAGCAAAAAGCTAAGCGAGGCCGCTTGAATGGCATAGAGCAGAGGGGAAAGAGGACACCCTTGTCGAAGACCTCTTGAAGCTTGGAAGAAGTCAGCAGCTCTACCATTTACCAAAGGTGCTATCCAGGGAGTACTAATGCAGGCTTTGATCCATGAGATTAAGCCTGGAGCAAAACCGAACCTGGCCATTACCTGGAGCAGAAAACCATGGCGAACTCTGTCAAAGGCATTGGCTAAATCCAATTTGATAACCATACCTTTTTCTTTTATTGAGACGCTTGAATGAATGGCTTCTTGGACTAAGATGATGTTATCCGAGATTTGACGTCCTTTGATGAATCCTCCTTGATTCTCCGGGATGATGAGAGGGAGAACCATTTTCAGTCTATTTGCCAACACCTTGGTGATAACCTTATACCCTATGTTGCAGAGGGAGATTGGTCGGAATCGGGAGAAAGAGGTGGCTCCTTTTTCTTTGGGGACTAGAGCAAGAAAGGAGGAATTTGTACCTCCTCCTAACTTGAGACAAGACTGAGATTTTCGAACCATCCTAAGCAGGTCGGGGTGGACAAAGGACCAGCAGGCTGAAAGGAATCTGGCTGTAAAACCATCAGGTCCGGGGGCCTTATCAGGATTCATGTTATCCACAGCAGATTTAACTTCCTCCAGGGAGATAGGTCTAAGAAGCTGGTTGTTTAGCTGATCAGAGATCAGAAGAGGGATATTATCCAGGGGCTTACAGTGACTGAGATCCATTCCAGGAATCGGTTCAGTGTACAAATCCTGGAAGTGATCGTGTGCAGCTTTCTTTATTTCTTCAAATTCGGTTATCATCGTCCCCAGATGATCTATCTTACTTACGGTCTTGAAATGTTTTCTTATTTCAGCTTGCTTGTGAAAGAACTTTGTGTTTTTGTCCCCTTCCTTAAGCCAAGTATTTCTTGATTTAATTTTCCAATAATTTTCTTCCAATCTGCAGGTTTCGTGGAGCTTTTTTTGCAGAGAGATTTCTTTATCTAAAGAGGCTTGAGAGAGGATCCCTTCATTTTTGAGAATATGTTCCTCCAAGGCTTTCTCTGCTTCCATCCTTTGCATTTTAGGAGACTTGCCTTGCTTCGCCCATTCCTTGAGGGTTTTTTTCACATTTCTTAATTTTGCTTCCCACACAAAGAAGGGAGATCCTCGGATGTTTATTTTCCAAGCTTCTTTAACAATATCCAAAAAACCTTCCTTTGGGATCCAAGCAGGGTTGAATCTGAAAGGAATGGGTCCCAGGTTCAAATCTTTGGTGAAGGAAAGAGAGATGGGTTTGTGATCAGAGGCACAGAAAGGCAGGATGGAGGAGGAGAGATCATAGCCATGAACATGAATAGAGAACTGGACCAGGAATCTATCCAACCTAGCCGCTATGTGACCGGGTCCAATCCTTTTATTCGTCCAGGTGTATTTTCCTTTGGATGGTTTTATGTCTTCCAGATCCCACTCCGAGATAATGTCTTCCAGCCATTCCCTGGCAGGATCCCTGACTTTATTCCCCCCTCTTTTTTCAGAAGAGGACAGAGTAAGATTTAGATCCCCTGCTATGACAAAATTTTCCAGATGCGAGGTAGTCATGTGGTTGTTTAAGCTGATCCAGCAAGCTTGCTTCTCAGAAGTGGACATAGGAGCATAGACATTGAAGAGACTTATTTGAAGGTTTGCTTCTTTAAAAATAAATTCAGTGAAAATCCAATGGGAGGATTTAGTTTGACTTACCAATCCAATCTTGGTGGGGTCCCAGAAGGTTGCTACACCACCAGACGCTCCTCTTGAACTTACAGCTATTCCTTCTGCTTTATTCCAAAAGAAGGGCGCGGCCTGCAGAACGGCCTGCTCTTCCATTTTTGTCTCCTGGATAAGGAGGATGGAGGGATTCGCTATTTTGATTAGATCTTTCATTGATACCATTTTCGATTTGCTTCCTAACCCCCTACAGTTCCAGGAGACGATCTGCATTACTTACCTTTGGGGTTAGTGTTTGCCCCTTTTGAGGCATTCCCTTGTTGTCTGGTATTTCTAGGGTTTAGGTGTTTTCCAGGGTAGTTTGAACTCCTGCTAGCCTGTCCCTGTAAGTGGCTGTTTCCCTTCTTTCTTTCTCCGTTTTCCTCCCTCTCCGATCCTTTTTAGCTGGTTTCGATGATTCAGGGTCCTCCTCGTCCGTTTCCTCTTCTTCGGTGCATACCTCCAATGCAGGGTCTTGCGTCTGATCCTCCTTTGTTGGGCTGCCTGCCTCTGTTTCTTCATTTGGCTTTTCTAGGGTTCTGGCCTCCTTACTTTTTGCTTGGAGGGAGGAGACCGTTGGTGTAGAGTCCCCTTGCTCTGTTGGATCGATCTGGGGGTCTTGTTCTCCGAGAATGGAGAAGCTATTTCCAGATACGGTCTTCGGACTATTCCTTTTTTCTTTCGAGGGCTCCTGTTCTGCGATTGGAAGATCTTTCGCAGGCACTGTAGGAGGGGCTCCCCTGAAGCCTTTTCTTCTGGGAAATGATTTTTGCTTCTTCGCTTTTTTCCATTCTTCTTCGGAGGTCTTCTCAGCTTCAGATTTTTGGATTTTTGGGCAGTTCCTCTGGAAGTGGCCGTATTCATGACAATGTCTGCATTTAAAGGGCAACTGTTCATAGTCCAATTGCTGGAAGTGTTGCCATCCTTTTATTGACAGTTTCACTGCTTCAGGCAGCCCCGCTTCAAGGTCTACTTCAACACAGATCCGGGCAAAAGAGTATTGACCTTTTGGGTCTGCTTTATCGATATACTTGCCCAGGCCATTCCTGATAGATCTTAGGGTTTCTTCACTCCAGCAATGCATTGGAAGATTTGGCAGACGAACCCAGACTGGAACTGCTTTGGGGACATCAAGAGCTGGGTCGAAATCCGGGGTCCATCGATTCAGATATAAACCTTGAGGTCCCATAAAATACGGACCGCTTCTAAAGATCAGATCTCTGTCATCCTTTGAGGCAAAATCAAATAGAAAGTAACCTCTGCCTACCGCGTAGCTAGTGACTCCTTCAGAGATCAGAGGTCGCCAGTTGTTCTGAATCCAGGTTTCAGTGGAGCGAGGAGATGGCCACAGACCGGTGAACTGCCCGATAAGAGCTCTGTCCGCGAGAGAAACGGCCAAATGGATGGGTTTCTCGGAGGGCAGTTCGATTTCTGGAATAGTTTCGAGTTTCTTGACAAATTTCGGAGGTGGCGCTGCATCAATCTTCTTCCCGCTTGCGTTAACCAGCCTGGCGAATGCGGCTTCTTCTGCAGACTGCGGAGGAGGCGAGCCTCCTCCAGAGGGGCACATTTTCAGACCCCTGATCGATAACGATCTCGTCAAACCCTAGCCGTTTCCTTTTCGGCTTCCTTCGGCTCTCGTCTTCTCTCCCGCATCCGGATTAAGGTATTTTGGATTCCATGTTACATGTAGTAGTTTTGGGGCAGGCAGTATACTTTTACATATCAAGTAGATTTCATTATTTAAAGTATTTTTGCCAAGAAATCAATACTAACCCACCTTGCTCTACCAAAGTACCGAAAGGGAAAAGATATTCTTGGTGTAGTAATTAGTTCAAACAATTTACTTTCAGTCTTTACTTTTGGTAAACGAACTTGGCATTGCTTTCCCGAAGTATGCTCTCGCCGTCACATAAAGGGCTTTGCCTAAGTACGTGATCAGATGATCAGAAAAGAGAATCCTTGCCTATAGTAATTAGCATAAAATTTTATTTCAAGTTATTTATCTTTTCAACTATCTCAAATCGGAATAAACATTTGGTCTATTTATCGGAGTATGCTCTTTCCCCTTGCGGGCACTTTGCCTGGGCCTGTGGGAAATAAAAAATGGTTGTAGCCACTCTATTAATTTTCCACATCTAAGCTAAACAACTCATTTAATAAAATTAACTACCCATTCACATAGTGGAAATCTGGCACTTTGTAATTAAAACTTGTGTGGGGAAATTTCTTAGCTTGGAAGCGAGAGCAACTGGGATGCAACCTCAAGGCATAGTTAGACTACGCCCTAGTTGGTGTAGTGTTGAACACTGCCTTAGAGACTCCATTCCATCCCACATGTTCTCGTGAGGAACCACCAATTTTAATTTCCGTACATTCCTGCCTGTACCTCACGGTATCTCAAGAGTCCCCCCTTTTCCCTAATAAATTGCAAACCATAATATTCTAAAACTAATCAAGAAGTACTTGCAAACCATCTACAATATAACAACACTTTATTTTTTTTACTCCACTATGGCACTGGTCTTATTTTTACAAAATTTCAATTTCTTATTTAGATCCTATGTGTTACATGATCATGTTGTGTTATTAATCTTAAAGTTATATTTTTCAAGCGAATTTTTTTCTCAATCAATCTATTCCAAAACTACTAAAACAACTTACCCATTCACAAACCTAAAGCTTAATCAACCTTAGTAACTCATAGGGACTACCCCCCTTGGCTTCATTAGGAGTTCTGCCTAAATGGAGGATTTGAGTGTTGAGTGTCAATGTCTCGACTCGAAACTTGCCCCCAAGGAACGCACCTAAGCAGCTTGAAGATTTATGCTGCGATAACCCTCGGGTGCGTGTTCCGACAGCAACATTCACCATGCTATTTGTCTTGCTCATATGAAGTATGAAAAGTTGGAAGCTTGTTTTGCAAGAGCTTCACCATTGTCTCTAGCATCCACTTTGTTTGGATTCCTATTATAAATGGGACATCTCCACCATTGAGATTTTGATAGAAAAAAAATATCATCTTTATGTTTTTGGTGCCAAAGATTCACACTCATCTCGTCTTTTAGGTGCAACTGATGCTTTATCTTGCTCAAGCGATTGTAGATGTTTACGACATATTTCCTCTTCAATAAGAAATCTCTATCCCGATCTATCGCGTCCATGTCAACATGTTTCTTGATGTGCATTTTACACACCGAATCAATTGACACATCCCAAGAAAAACAACTTTCTACATAAGAAACTATGTCCCTTGACAACCTTGGCTTATGCATAGATCTAGTCTCACCCAAAGCATCATGCCTCCCATGACAAGGCCATCCTCTCGTGTCTTCATGCTCATACATGTTATAAGTTAATATTGCTACCTCGGGATATTTAACCATGACCTTAACAATAAAATGGCATTGGAAGCCCATTTTTTTCACAAATGAATTGACCCTTCGTTTAGTCGGTTTGTCTCCCCTTTTATCAGTTGGGACATATGAACAATAATATCTGCATAAAATATTGTGAAATGTTAATACATATGACATGTGATAAATGTACTATGATTGCTAACATCCAAACAATTAAATTTTGAAATACTTACACTTCATATCTCAAGGCTGCAGTATCCCTCTTTCTTGGGGATTTGTTTTGGCTACGATAGAAACTACAAGGAGAATCGGGATCCATTTCCTTCCCTTTAATAAAGTGGGGGACTCGATGCAACGATATTTTGGCAACTCGATCAATGGTTCCATTCTTTCAATGTATTTCGGACCAAACAAGATCTTTACCAGAAAAGATGGTCATGTCTGTGGGATCTTGCAACTCTAGGCCCATTAAAGTCTCCCATATGTTCTTCCTGCCCATTTTGTATTGAAGCCTACAAAAAATGCGCGAACACTTGAGATAAGAAGACAAAAAGTAATGCTTATTCTCCTTTATTACACAAACAAAGTCCATTAGCTTTGTATGAAAAAATCAGCAAAGCTAGGATAATTTCACCAGAAAATAGGATAATTTATGAATCATAATAAAACCCAAAATTTATGATGAGCACACATCTGTATATTCTCATACATATATATCAGTGTTATTTTAAATGCTTCTTTTATTTCAAGAGCCAAATGTAATAAAGTAATGTCATAGATGCCTTTATTTCATTACAAAAAAACATACAAACTGCAGTCGACCTAGAAAGATAGAATACCAAAGTATTGGTCACGGAAATTGAATTTTTCAAATTTCCATGGAGGAACTTCGATGTATATATCTTATGGAACCTTGATGGTGACACAAAATTCATAGCAACATAATTTCTCCATATTAAAATAACATCATACAAAGTTCAAACAACTGTAGATGTACCAAGGAGAAAAGGAAAATGCATTATCCCAAAACTTCAACATGTACTCCACAATACAATTCTCTATAGGTATTTGAAGTACATGAGCAAGGACAGAGAATTGCGGGCCTACTATTGCCACCACATCCTTTTCCACTAATTCCAAAGTTGCATCAAGACCAACCCATTGCATGAAAAGCATTAGAAACTATATTTTTCAAATATGCACTAATTAAGATTACATCAAATTCTACTTTGAAAACTCTAAATTGGCATACACTTTAAGAGCTTGCCATGTTTAGTAAATTTGCATACGCTTTAAAAGGAAGTTGCAGTAGCTGCATAGCTTACTGAGAACATGTAGCAGTTTATATACAGAGCTAACTGCTACAATTGTTCTTTCTTAAATTCATAAGAAAGATTGTTACATGCTCGACAGTAGCTACTGCATTGAATATTTTGATACCATTCTTTCGAATATAATGAATTCACTAAATAAAAATTATATTTACAAAATTAATATTTCTTAATGAATCGGAAGGAAATAATTTTACAAAAGAGATCGAACGGCCTTGATTGTGGCTCATAGAAATTCCTTAACATTGGATGCTTAACATGTCTTATTTATCCTCTAAGGCTGCATTATGCCACCTGCATCCATGAATAAATTTAACATCATATTAGGTATGTATTTGAGAAAGTAGACATATGTAAAAAGAGCACCCTTTTGAGACCAAGAAGTTATTATAATTTCCAAAAAAATATTTAATGGCAGCAATGATTAGGAACCTAAGATTCCACATGCTCTTATCAATCGATTTAAATTTCTCACAAAAGATCAATATAACTAGAGTGAATTCTTCAGACTAATTTGCAAGTTACACAAGAATTTAAAAGCTACGCAATAAGACTTTGTATCTTAATTACACATAATGTAAATTACCAAAACATTCAAAACTCGTTTAGCAAGTTAAACCATTGATATTGAGCTATGAGAATCTTATATCCAAAAAATTAAAACATTAGGTTAGAAGCATAATGATTCTTTTTACTTTTCATTTTTTTTGTGCAAATCATAAAGCCTCCTCTTAAAGCTCATATTCATGTAATCCAGAGCATTTTCTTAGGTTTTTTTTTCTTCTTCTATGTACAAATCAGAGTAATCAACAAATTTTACAAGTTATGGATTCAACTTTCTTGGAGATAGTTGCATTACTGCCAAAAACCTTGAATGTTAGTCAAGTTTCAAGCAAAATCTAGAATGTATCAACAGAGCTTCTTTTTGTTTACAGATATAATTTTAAATTTGTAATGCCTGACTTTATTTTACAGGGCTCTACTGTCTTGAAGAGGATTTGGAAAGCTTCAAGCAAAATCTCGAATGTATCACCAAAGCCCCTTTCGTTTATAGATATAATTTCAAATTTGTAATTCCTGACTTTGTTTTCTAGGGCTCTACTGTTGTAATGTCCCTTATTAGGAATTTTATTAAAATTGCAATTTTCCATTTTTTTTCCCTAGTTTGACCTTTGACTAGTTTTGATCTCTAGGTCCCAAATTTGCCCCAAATGATCCCAAATCTTCTGAGAAGGTATATGAATGATATTAGAACATAAATATGTGTTTCAAGGATGCATTTGGACCTTTAAAATACTTCTGCAAATCCTCTTTCAATTCTGATCAATGTATGTAACTTTACTAGTGATTTTCCTTTGACTAGTATTGGTCTCTAGGTCTCAAATTGACTCCAAATGCCTTCAAATCTTCAAGGAAGGTGTATGAATGATATTAGAACTTGAATATGATGTTTATGGATGACATATGTCCACCAAAAGACCTCTGCAAACTCTCTTAAGATTCTGGACCAATTATGCAATTTTACTAGTAATTTGGGGTTCAAATCCCCCTGGGGTAAGTACTGAAAATGGCTTCCCAAATGCCTCCAAACCCACTCAAATTTATGAACAGAGGTATGTAATGTGTTAAGTATTTTATTAGAGTCTCATATGCACCATTAATGGATTATTACAACTTTTCTCACCCTCTCCCATTCAACTGCAAAAATCCCCAATTCGACCCTTGGGGGAATGGCACTATTTCACCGCCCAATACAACTAAACTGAGTAAAAATGCTTCAAATGCTCAAGTACAGTACATGAAACTTTTAGAATACATCCATGGCAGTATATTGATCACAAATATATCATAGAATCATCCATTCATTCGAAATCATCATCAATACATTGGCTCACAACAAGGTAGTGGGGAAATGGCATTGTTCTTCCATTAAAAATGAGATTTATACATTTATACTTGGAATTTCGACCTGAAACTTTTTGGATATGAAGAACAGAGTATTTAATTCATATTACAAAAGAAATTTGGCATTAAAAGCTTCCCCAAAGAGTACAATAGCTCACCAAAAACGCCCTCCCTCAAGGATCAAGAATATGCCATCAAAACTGGAAATGGTTGAAGGAGTGAGCTGCAATAGAAGAAACCATGAGCTGCCCTGTATATTACACCTGCAAATAAAGACTCCATTAAAGCTCCAAATGAAAGGTCTGAATGGCCTTTCCAATTACCAACTTGGATGGGAATCTTTCACCTCGAAATTGGCTAAGGCAAGAAACTAGTCATCCACTAGCTCTCCCTCTTCACAAATGCAATTGCAAATTCTACAAATGATCAAAAGCTATTCTCATACTTCATTTCTACATTTTATAACCAACATTAGCCTTCTAAGGGTCGAAATCCTCTCAATAGATTCAATAGATTTCCATTTAGTAAATATTCCACATTTGCCACTTGTCTCCTAGTTCCAACCTTCCATCTTCTCCCAAATTCAATTTTGAGTCTCTTTGGCTTCTCCAACTCCCAAATTCTCCTTCCTTGAGCCTATTTTTGGGGCTGACATGTCATAGTGGTCAGATGTTAGAGGTCAGGTCTGCAATTTGTCATAGTTGTCATAGATGCTCCATCATTGGTGTCATAGGGGCTAGGGAATCTAGCCCAAGTGTCCACAAACTTCCACTTTGACTCTTTATCTTCCATGGATATTACCAATCCTTCCCAATTTGACCTAAGATGCTCAATGACATGTGTTATGACTTACCAACTCACCCAAGAGTGTTCACATTCCCATTAATTCGAATTTGCAAAAGAGAGATACCATGTATTATGAAAAATCAAGCTAGTGTGGGTCCCACATCCTCCATATGTCTCCAAAACCATTTGTCACCTAGGATTTCTCTTGAATTTCTTTATTCACTCTATTTATTAAATACTTGAACCCTTCTAATGTCTAAACATCATTTATTATCCCCCTTATTCCAAATCCCAAAGCTTCCACCCCAAACCTAGGAAACTAGTAATCTTCCTCCTGGGCAATTATTTGACCCTTAACATCAATTTTACAAACTCTAATGAATATGGCTAATGTGATTAATCCATTGTGACTCAATTCCAAATTTGGGACATGACAACTGTCTTGGGAAAGCATAGCAGGTCACTCATCTAATAAGCTGGAATTTTCATGGGGTTTAGACATAGTTGGGATTTTGATAATGAAAACATTTGGGGAACCTTGGGGTTTTATGTGTTATCTTGATAGGCTTATGGTAGGCTTATTCGAAGAAAAAAAACTATGTAAACAAATTTTACAAGTTTTGGATTCAAGTTTTGAAATACAATTCACTCCTCCCTGTCATGTCCTCTTGTCACCAATGGTTCTAAATTCATGAGTTCAGAAGTACTCTTTTTTGTTTCTTATTGTAACCACTAACCAACAACCTCATTTATCTTGAGATTCTCCACCTTATTGCTCCCACTAATAAAAATGATAAGGTTACCCCAAGAATCAAGTACACTACAAAGCCAACAAATGCTTTTCTCGATATCTTTTACCTGTTATTCAATGGCCTTCCACTAATTTATAAGAGTATTAAAAGTGGAGGCCATTGGTCACCCTATAACCATCTTTCATCTTGAGGGCATATAGTGGAGGATTTGCTGCTTAAACATAAAACTATAGCTGATGGTCCATATCCTCCATGGGTATGTATGCAATTTCTTTGAACTTAATAGCCTGATTTCTTAGATTAGCTGAGCACTGCAAATAACTTCAAGTGGAAGTGAAAAGTTTAAATTACATATTTTTCCAGCCCTCATGGTTGAAGGCATAGATAACATGATAATTTGGCAAAGAGTCTCTTCACATCTATCTGTGCTCTATTGTTTTCTCAGCACTCTCACAAGCCAGAGGGATAATTACAAACTTACTGAACCATGCAGAACTTTTCTCTATTGATTCCACATCCTTTCGTGTTTTACATTTCTTGGGTTCTAATTGAAAAAAAAACAACAGAGAAGAAAAAAGCAGAAAAAAGCAGAAAAAAAATCGTTGATATTAGGCTTGTTTGATCAACCTTACTTGTTTAATAGCCCCGCGAGCCAGGGAGTAGGAGATCGATCGAGCGAAGGGTGCAGATTTTGGGAGCGGGAGATGTTGGGTGAAGGAGGGAGTGTATCTAGGAATCCACGTTCAAATTTTGGCTCCATGCATTAACTATGTTGAGGTGGTTGGAGTGGAGTGCATTAATGCATGGAGGTCGACGGCATGGGGACCCGCAGCGCCTGATCGGAGAGCCAGAGTCAAAGGTTGGATGGAGACAGAGGTAGAGCCGGAGTCGGAGGTCGGATGCAGACAGAGGGCATGCCGTTAAGGCTCTCTCGACGGCACCCGGTGGGCCCCGGGTGCATATCATCGAGAGAATAGCCCACTCCTTTGCTTGAGGCTATCTTAGAAAAAACTCAAGTATACACCTAGCACTGATTTTAGGGAGGTTTCGAATGGATAAGGAAGTACGATGACTAGACACACTCTAAGTTAAGGTGATTATTAATGTGTAGTTACAAGTATATGCACCATTAACCATAGCATTTAAGATGACACCATTTGTAGTAAGAAAATGAAGTACAATTCATTAATAAATAATCTTGAACATGATATAAAGCAATTTAAACATTCAAAACCATATTCATTAGTAAAAGATAATCATAAACAATAATATTTAGTGGTGATATTTCATATCCCCCCAATCTAGGCTTGAAGGATAGGTATCATGATTCCTAAGGGGATTCCCGATATACTCAAAGGTACGTGGGGTCCGAGACCATGTTCAAAGAACGTTCGATGCAATACTCACTCTGGATACCAGAGTGGGTAACAGTACTGTCCAACATGGCATCCACCTATCCAGAAACAATAGTTTGCACTTTTATCGAACCAAATGTTTCCAAACAGGTAAAATCCCAGCCACAGGTTTACGTGCTAAACAACAAAATATTTGCTAATATTTTTATAGACGTCAAATATACGTCTTCTACCCAAATAATCAAAATATCCATGATGTAAATGAGCATTTAATCATGTCATTCATTTAGCATCAAATAAATGTACTTGAAAAGATAGAATGTCATCAATATGAAAATGTACTTGCAAGGAAAAAATGAATAATAGAGAAGCACTGACAAAATTAAATCTCAAGACTTTAAAGATAAACAATGATTAAATGTTACAAGATGACATCATTCCTCCATAGATAAACATCCACATTAACTACATGAATCACAATTATTAATGGTGTGGATTATTATTATTAGTGTGTATGGAGAAGATGATGCTTCTCTTAATGACTTAGGATTATTAAGATGTGATAGTTAGATATGAGTTGTTAGCCATCCGCACCCTATTCCATGATAAGGTATGGTAAACTTGTTTGCATGATTCTATCCATATATTCATCTAATCAATATTATTTTCAACATATAAATGAATTGCATCCCACTCTATACTATCTAGATGAAGGACTAAAAAGGATTTAGTTAACTAACTAATCTACCATAAGAATGCACAGAGATATTAAATACAATACAAGATTTACCTTCACTTTTATCCAATTTTACCTTTCCCTAACAACACCTCCCCTTAAATTTGTTGGTGGAATTGACACCACAAAGGAGTGGCACATCTATATCACCCACTACTTGTGGTAAGTAATCACTAAAATATATAATGGATTGATATAGCATGTAGCCTTCAACCATTGAGCCCTCTGGACATGATCTTTGTCTAACAAAATCCTTCAATGATTTCCAATGCCTCTCCACCAACCACATTGACCTTGTGTGAACGGGTACACATATTTCAATCTCTTCCACTAGGTGTACGAGGTAGTGTTGTTGTGCATTGAAAAGGTTGGAGGAAAATACTTTTTCATTTGACACATTAGTTGGGGAATTTCTCTCTTCCAATACTCAGTATCTTCTTTATGTATTTCTTTAGATGACAACCACCTACAAGTGCAAAGAAATTTGATATGTCAACATCAAAATATATATAAGGCAAGCAAAGCATATACTGATAGTGTATACAATCAATAATTCAACTATAACTTTTTGCATACCTCATGTACTTTCCAAGATCATAAATAACTTTATTTATGTTGTTTTCAAAGCTATTAGGAAAAGCTAGGGGTAGAACATATTGCTACAAGGATGCAACATGTATTACTAACAAATAAGGTATATACCATAACATATAATTTGAATAGAGACACACTTGTATTACTAGCAAATAATGTATATGTCATAAGATAATAAAGATTGAAAACTGTCAAATCTTGATAAAGGCGGGTTGATCATGAGTTTTAGCCCCACTGAAATCATCTTTCTTTGTTAATATATTATTTATGTTTGAAGCAAAACCAATGGGAAATTTTATATTTTGTACAACCTCTTTTACAACAATGCTCTCTTGTTCTGTTAATAACCACATGAGATTGGTGGAATTTCCATTACCATAGCAATGAGTCAAATGTTGCATTGAGTTGGATTCCTCAATGTCACTAATAAATTTAGCATTTTTTTCCTTGTTATTTATCCCATCTATAATTTTCCACAAGCACTCTGTGACATTTTTTCCAATATGCATTGAGTCAAACAAATGAGATACTTGTATGTGCTCATAGTATGGCAACCGATCGAATTGGGCAGAGTATCGTTTCAAACCTCATAGAACATGACCATGATGACCTTTGAAAAGTATCAATGGAATATTATTTTTTATTAATCAAGGTAAGTATGAAAATCTGAAAATAAATACAAGTGTTAAAGAACCAAGTAACTAAAACCAATTGCTTATCGTGAATCTTCTCAAATGCCTATTTCCATAGTTGAGGCATCATTCTTCGTGGTTTTTCCCACTCTCTTCCTTCCCATTAAAGTAATTTTTTTTTATAATTTGATACCTATGGTCCTTACGGAGAAAATGCTTGAAATCATTGTGCACCTCCTTTCCTAAAATTCTTGAACGTTTAGATATTGCTCTTGGACCACATATTGGACAGGCATATTTTCCTTTGTTTGAATCCCTACAAGTTATGGAATTTAGTGTTAATATATAGAATTCCAAAAATTATAAAAAGAGGTTGAATAATAAATGATACATAGAGATTCATGAGAAAATTACATATCACAAAAATTGTATAAGCTCAAGTGCATTATGCATTTTCATGTAAGTATTCCATAGAACTAAAATTGTTTTTGGCCTATAGGTTTGGAGATGTCATTCATACTGATGCCGACCCATAATTTTAAAAGTTCAATTATAAGAGGCTCAAGATATACATCTGTATCTTTAACTCATCCATATCTTTAACTTGGTGCTTACCGAGTAGTCATTTGAAAAGTAATATACATTATTAATAAGTTCTTGTACATGCAATAATGAAAAATAAATGGATTGCTTATATGGTATTATCATTCTTAAAAAAAGTACCTAGAAAAATTAATTCCAACATGGCGTGCTCCCCTTTTATTGTCATCCACAAAGGAAGGTTATTGTTTATAACAAAAACTGGCCAAACTAAGTAATTGGTTGTGAGCTCTCTAAATGGATTGACACCATCAACTTCCATTGAAATTCTAATGTTACATGGTTTTTCTTTAAAAATTGACCATCTTTCCTCGATGTCTCTAAATGCAGAACCATCTCCAGACATTCACATGACACCATCTTCACTTCTATGTCGTGCATGATAATCCATAAATTTTGCAATGTTTTTGTACTTGAAAACATGGAATTATCGAGATATGGAGAAGAAATTTGTGGGGCGCCTTATTTATTACTTGATCGATAAGATATCTACTAATTCCACATTCAGGGCACTCACTTTTCAATGCATGCTTTCCATAATATATAATATGATCATTAGGACATGCATCAATTATGTTATACTCCATTCCTAAATCTTTCAGAACGACGCACATTTCTTTGTATTTGCGAAGTAAAATATTTGTCAGTGGTAGAAGAGTATCACTTAACAATCTACAAAAAATAAATTAATGGAAAATCGAAATTAAAGGCCTATATACTATAATCACAAATAAATAACAAACAATTTCAATTACATATAGATAAATCTTGCATACCTTAACAACTACATCATGTATGTGTTTAAAATACCATTCATTACCTTCAAGTTGACTAGCAATAAAAGATAAGAGAGAAGACTTGTCTTTGAGTCTTTGTATAAGGCTTTTTGTGCCTTATCAATAAGAGGTACATCATGAATATTTTCATAGATCTCGTCCATCGATGCATTCTCATCCATGGAAACAAATGTGTCATGGATCAACCTATTTATCCCTTCATTCTCAATAATGGTGTGGTCATTTTCTTCCCTTATATCAACCTCAATGTCATTACCCTCACCATCTCTAGTACGAGTTGTAGTGTGTGGATTTCCAAGTGTTGGTGGTCTTGTCTATGTAATAATTATGACAAAATATATCCAATTAATATCAAAATAGACAAATATTAATATTGTAAAATGACAAAAACGTGTTTTTGATATCTTAACAAGGGATTATATTCTTTTCCACTTTCCAAGTGCCCGTACTCTAAGCAATGTCTCATGGTTGTTTCCTTAACAACTCTTCTTCTCTTTATCCCTTTGCATTGTGTACAAGGGAAATGACATTTTCCATCACCGATTATATCTTGATAAAGATCAGCCTGATTCTGATAATGTGTTTTACCATGATTACTTCAGTCACTGAATACATAATCAATAATTGACTGCATAGCAACAATTTGTTTGAATTTACTAGCAAACTAGTGGACGGGGTTGTCTGATATTATTTTGTATGTCATTAAATTACATTATTAAACCACTAATATAGTGAGAATAAAGACAGAGAAATCATTAATCCAAGAAAAAATTTAATTCAAGGGATAATCTCATTACTCCACAAGAAAATTGACCTCTAATTAGATTTATCCTCCCTCCAAATTTCTTCGAAAATGTGTTCTTTTGTTTCATCATAATCGTTTGTTTAATCTCTTGGAATTGACAAAAAAAAGTTGAATACAGTTGGCAAATCACTTAAGTGACACCTAGGAGTGTCTCTTAAGCGACCTCCTTGTGACGTCGCTTAAGCAACGCTCCTAGGCAATACTTAAGTGATGTACGATCCTTAACATCACTTAAGCGACATTGTATTGCATTTACGAGAAAAAAAAATGCCCAGATGATGCCCATTCAACATTGAGAAATTATATTTTACATTTAACATCAGTCCAAACGTCGAATTTGGACAACAAATGTAGTAGTGGAATCTATGATCTATTAATCAATGTCTTTACATGGAGATTTATGTTATTATCTAATATCCCTCTAATTTAATATCTATGCACTGGGAAATGCAGTTCCCATGGATTCAGGATCACATAAGTTCCATTTTTTTCATAAAATCTGTACCTAGCTCCTAAGGAGCTATTTTCTGATATAATGAATATGTGTTGACTATTGTGTTATCAAAAGTTTCAGTTTTAGAGATCTATACAAACTTCTATAAATTTTTGCATAAGCTTTACTTGACAGAAAATTGCTAACAACATGGTAATAGGAGTTTATTTTTGCATAAAATGAATTAGGAAAAATATGTACTTTAGACAGTTTAAAGAATAAGTAGTGCATATACATATAATTACCAATTTATGCATAATTGTGTTTCAACATCATTTGACTAAACTACCAGTAGGATACTTGTAACCATAGGTTGTAGTAGATCCATTAGCAAACCAAAAATGATGTGTCCACCCTACCGACCAACTAATATCTTGTTGGCCCTAGGAAATCAATGGATTTCCTAGCCCCCAAGCCCACAAACTGATAATCCCAAGAGCATATTCCTCTATTTCAATTCCTTTGATCAATAGTGAAGTGCAACCATTCCCTTTGAATTTCCCAAAAGTAAATCCATCCCCCTCCTAGTCCCATAAAACTTCCCTATATACCTTTTAATCCTCCATAAGACTTTTGGCTTACTCCACCGCCCCCATCCTATTTATCGGACCCCTTAACCATTCAATTCCCTTACTTGTTTACTCTTACAAGTTACAATATAATATTGCTTTATTAGTTGTTATTTCTTGTGCAGTCCAATCTCCTTTAAGTTAAATAAATTTTGTTAGGTGAGTTGTTTGCTCATTTATTATTAAATTCTGGATAGGTTCAATTGGGTCCTTACGAGGCGGTGGGTTAATTACCCATCCACCCACCATCTCCCATATTAATCAAGTTAAATTAAATATTATTTTAATATTTATGTTGTTGACCCTTCAAAATTTGAAGTGGGGTTTGTTTTAATTATAAAATCCAAATTCGGTTCCGCTATGTCTCATGGCAGCAATTTAATAATATAACTTTTAATGAGCCCTATCTTAACTCTCTTCGTACATTTAATAATTTAATAATCCCTTTTCTTTTCATAAACAATGTTCAGGTCAATCCCTTTTTATAATAAACCAACTTACTAATTAAACGATTCAACTTATTCACTTATGATCTTTGGTAATGGATAGACTATTATTATTAATATTAGTATAATATTAATAATAACAACAACAACAACAACAATAATAATAATAATTATTATTATTATTATTAATGGTGAATAATAATAACAGCAACATTTATGCATTTAATTGATAAGTATCCCAGTATCGACATAGTACCTTTGTATTAATAAACAAGGTACCCTTAATTGGTTAATTAATCATGACTAGCAGTTAAACAATACAATTCTCTAGTGTTAATGTTTATCTATGACACTTCACATTGACGACACTTATCTTAATTGTTTATTAGAGTGTTTTCATACAATGACTAATTCACTTATTTTACACATTAACAACTTAACCATTCATTACCTAAGTTAATTAATATATCCTTAACTGAGTTATCCACGACATTTTATACCACTATTCAAGCGTGACAAGTATGTTGTACACCAATACTATCGTACATGTCCAAGGTGTGCATGTGTGGCCAGGGTATGCACAGGTCGGATATGCACTATAAACAAACACCATCCTACCTATGCATACTTGCTAACTAATAATAGTAATTCCCCATGCAGAAAGAGCAAGCACACACACACACACACACATATATATAATTACTTTAACATTTCAGGTTAATCCCTTTTATGATTTCATATCCTTATATTTATGTTCTTATTAACTTAACCAGTCAATACAAAGATGGGTACCTGGCTACCACTAACTCGGTATCAAGGAATACCCAACCCTCAATCATACTAACTAACACATCCTCCCATCCTAACCTATGTATGCATCCTCCATATCCTTCCTCTTCCAATAAAGAAGTGGATGTCGGCTTCACCGACCTGACCACATATAAAATTGAGAGGGATAGCATTGGCTGAACAACGGACCTAGCCTCTCCTAGCATGCATCCAACCATCGTCATCACAAAACCATGGGGAGCATGTATCACACGTCCCTCCCATGACTTCGGGTATCCTAGAAACATAGGGTGGGAAATACATCCATCCCTCTCAACATACTAGGTCTATACCCTTATCAAATCATACTTTGCTACTATCGAGATTATCGGACTATGTCATTGTATCATCACTTTTGGTTGACAAGGTTTACTGCATAACAAGTTCTTATTCCACATATCATATCAATTGCCCGACTATCACATAGTCCTTGTGTCCTGTGGGTTAGTATTTCGCAAAATGCACATTTATAACCAGCATTACCACTCGATCATCAATTGATTCACATCATCATCATTATTTCCTTTCATGTAACAATTTTTAGTTCATCACATGTACACATAACATATAATAATTCAATCAATCACATCATAATATGGTATCCACATACCACATCATATATTTCACATTTTATCAATGAAAACATTAAAACATATACTGTCATCGTAAAAGAAATGAATACCATGATAATCATGACTTCGTAACTGCATAAACATAGTATCATCATACTCATAGTGACAACATAAACATAGTAACATCATAATCATAGTGTTAGCATAAACATAGTAACATCGTAACCATAGTGACAACATAAACATAGTAACATAATAATCATAGTGCCAACATAAACATAGTAACAATATATACTTGGGTCCACCATGTCGTAAATAAAGTTTACTCAGTTGAGCTTAGTCCAACAAATAATAAGCAAATAAAGTGCAGTATGTCTAACTGATAAATATGCATAGTCAAAATATGGGGCGTTACAGGAAGTGCAATATGATATAAGAGTATTGTTAAGATGCATTGATTTTAGTGATATTACATTTTGTATCATATCATTCTCGCATTGCTTTGATTTCATGAATGTTCCTTTTTAGTATAGTTAAGATACATTGCTTACACTTAGGGACATTATGATCTATTGATCTATGTCTTTAGATGGATATTTGCATTATGATCTAACGTCACTCTCATTTGAAATTTTTGTGTTGGGAAATGCAGTACGATTTAATAGTATTCTTAAGATGCATTGATTTTAGTGATATTACATTTTGTATGATGTCCTTCAGTTAAATAGTCAAAACCCTAATATGATTCAATTATCGTTGTTATCCAAGTAGATAGAATCACCACAATTAAATAGTGAAACCCTAATCTGATTCAATTACTAGAGATAGTTGAGTAGGTAGAATCACCAAAGTTAAATAGTTGAAACCCTTATCTAATTTAGTTACTGTACATAGCCAAGTATATAGACTCATAATAGTTAAATAGTTGGAACCCTAATCTAATTAATAGAAATGACACTAAGAAGCTAGAATCTAGGAGTTCAACATATCGTCAAGTCATTGTTGGAGCCATAAACCCCATGGTTTATCCATTCTTTATGGACAAAGCTTTTCATCCATCCGTTATGGTCATTTTGTATGCCATCATTTAGTTTTGGCCATTTTGTATGATATCATTAGTTAAACAGTCGAAACCCTAATCTAATTTAGTTTCCACAATTAGTTGATTAGATAGAATCATCATTGTTAAATGGTCGAAAACCTAATCTAATTAATTTACACAGAGGGACATCTATGATTAATTGATGTATGTCTTTAGATGGATATTTTCATTATGATCTAGCATCCCTCTAATTTGAAATATGTGCATTGGGAAATGCAATATGATTAATAGTATTGTTAATATGCATTGATTTCAGTGATATTATATTGTGTATGGTATCATTTAGTTAATAATCGAAACCATAATATGGTTCAGTTACCACATTTAGTTGAGTATATATAATCACTATATTTAGCCGAGTAGAATGGAATATATGATTGGAATAACCAAGTAAAGTGGAATATATGATTTATTAAATAGGTAATTGTTGGAGCTAAGAGCCTTGCGGTTGATCCATCGTTCTAGCCATTTTGTATGATATCATTTAGTTAAATAGTCAAAACCATAATTTGATTATGTTACCATAGTTAGCTGAGTAGATAGAATCACCATATTTAAATTGTTGAAACCCTGATTTGACTATATATTGGCATCTGATATTTTAATGTGGGAATTTAGTAATCGAAGTTTGTTGCATTGCTTTGATTTCATGAATTTTCTTTCTAAGTATTGTTAAGATGTATTGCTTACAGTGAGCGGCATCTATGATCTATTGATATATGTCTTTAGATGGAGATTTGCATTAGTTATTATCTAAAATCCCTCTAATTTGAAATTTATGTATTGGGAAATGCAATATGATCTATTAGTATTGTTAAGATGCATTGATTTCAGTGATATTAAATTTTGTATGATATCATTTAGTTAAATGTATATCTAATTCATCATTAAATTTCATACAAGAAAATGTTACAATGATGTAGATGAGGAAAGTTTCCATTTAAACTTCCTCGGGGTTTGAGAATCCATAAGTCACAAGGATTAACATTGGAGAAAACAACTATAAATATTTGAAAAAAAGAGAGACATGGTCTCACATTTACAAAAATATCTCAAATTATGGGTGAAAGGTGTTCGAACTTGTAACGTACCCTTGTTACTCATACACACAATGTACAAAGTATAAAACTATAAAAATATTTTTTTTCTTTATTACGTCTTATATCAGCTTCATAAGACTCCTTAAATGCCCATAAACATAATTCAAACACAGGCAGCCGGAAACATATCAGAGTTCAATTCTATCTTTTCCTAATTCTCGGTGAAAACTTCCATCCCTGGGAGAGCCCAGGTGAAGACTAACAATCCCTTCGCAGGGTGAAGGGTAATTCATAAGCAAACATAAGAATAACACAGAGCTAGATATACATTTCAAAGCTTGTTGGGTTATCAACGTAAAACAACCTTAATCATGGGAAAACATCCAATCATGCATTCAATCATTATACCCAAATTTATGTCAATCTTTCTATGAGAAAGACATGAAATTTCCATTCATCGAAGAAGGTTATTACAACATAAGAAAACAGGAGATGCATAAATTAAGTATAACCAATTCATCTTTCACAATCAAGATTTATAGCGCAGATAAATCATGCAATTGAAGGAAACATAATTCATGAATACAGCCTTCTACATAGGCTTAAACATAACATAATTATGGCTTACATATAATTACACATCATTCAACAGTTTGAACATAACAATCATAATTAAACACATGAACATTATAATTTATACACATATACACTTATCTGAATTTCACATGAATGTGGCAACTGGCTGCATGTGAGCCACGCTCCACCCAACCTTAGAACTTGTCTAGCCTGCACTATTTCAGCTCCCAAGTTCACCCATGAGATGAGATCCAGACATTAACCAAAGATACCTCACCAATTTTCCCCAACTCACTCTTAGAGTCTCAGGTGGAAATAACAGAGGTAAAAGATATATACAGGGTTCAACAAACAACAGTTTGGTAACCAATTCCTTGTAAATTCCGTAATTTACCCACCTGGGTTCCTTCCCAAAACGCACAATGACACACTTCACTGCAAACGTCGGGAATCCCTCTGGGTCTCATGCTTCATTTCCAATTGACTAAGTTAAATCAACCAAGGAATTCATGGCCAGTTTGGGTTATCTCCGCATAACAATGTTCAGGTTATCTCTACATTTCGAGTTTAGGTTCATGTCAGGAAATCTCTCCAAGTTTTTCTTCACTCTCAGAGAACTCCCAAGACACACAGTGATCCTCTTCACTGTCCGTGTCTGAAACTACTCAGGATTTTCGCACTTCTCCACGCACTCGCAGACACTTCCCCCCCGTGCTCTCTGTGTGCATCCTGCTGCATGCATTATCCAGACCAACCACCCCAGCTCTTTGTGTGCATCCTCCTGGACTCACGTCCCCCACACAGGCTGTGGGTAGCATCAGCACGCCCCACATCCATCTGGATCACTGAGGCAACCCCGTGTCCCCTCTGGGATCCCACGTGGCTGTCCCAAAGGAACACGTTTCCTTCCCCAACCTTAAGCATGATTAACCACTTACGCATAACATTAAATAATATTTGATAATATTTAATTATTAAATACCCCTATTGAGTTTAAGGCTTAGAAGTATGGGTTTTTGGGTTTTATCATAAGGTTTATAGAACAAAGGTTTATGGAACAAGGTACATAAGTCAACCTTACCCCCTCACAACCCTCGGTTAATATTTGGATCCCCTCTTTAGCGTATTGCTCCTCATGTAGCTAGTTGGTGTTTTTATTAAAATGTTGTCATGCTATGTACATACTCATAGCCACCATGTTCAATTACAATAACAACTCTAACCTGGGCCAGGGGGTGTTACAGAACTCAACTTCCTTTCACATATGATCGATATGAGAAGATGACAAAGGTGGCAGGAGTGACTTTAATAAAAGTAGAAGAAGTCATATTTCTTCCTCGGAAAAAATTCGTAATTTCATTAACACTCAGAAAAAGAGGTACAAAATTACACTTTTTAGATGCTTCTGAGCATGTGTACATACATATTCCCCCACATTGTATTCAAAATACTTCAAAGTAGGTCCCAACCCATTACATGTCAGGTAGAAAAGCCAATTGGCTCAAAACTAGAAAACAATGATCGAGTTTCAAAAAACCATATAAGTCTTCCAATAAAATTAATAATCCTCCATAAATAGAAAAAGCAAAGACCATCATAATTCCAACAATGAAATGATGGTCCCTAGAAAGCTATTGTCCAATTCCTTCAAATTCGTGGAAAGGAGGATGGTATTATTCTAACATATCCTCTTCTTTAAATTCAATAATGCACTAGGATCTGCTCACCATCTGCACCCCTTCCTTCGACAAAATATCTACATCCACATTCCTTTCTCGATAGATGTGTTGTACATATAGAAAGGTAAAATTAGAACTTATGTGGAGAAATTCATTGAGTATGATGGAAAGTGACAACTGATTGCATTGTTGTTCCCCTTTGTACCACTTAACAATATTCAAAGAATCTCAGAAGACCTGGATATGTGAGATATTATTTTTTAGATCGAAAAGGAGAAGAAGTTTCAAATCCATTATTTCAACAAAATTATTTGTCTCTAGACCCAAACCAGCTCTAAAATTTAACTAGTGAGATTATGAGAAATGTATCATGCCAACAACTCCACCCCACATGGAGGTCCCTTATGTAGCCCCATCGAAATATGCCCATGGGATATTTTAGTCCACTTCTTCTTCAACAACAGTCTTGTGTCTTTCATTTTGTGACTCTTGTGGATAGGTGGATAAAATGATTAAACTCTAGGTAGCACATAACGCTGGAGAAAGGTCAGAGTTTTCAAAAATTGTTTTATTTTGTGTTATCCATACTCCCTGTCCACTATGACTGGAAAATCCTTATAGGGTCGGGTAATAGGATTTGTAGCCAAGCCTCGAAACCTTTCCTCTATTAAGAGACCGCACCATCTAAAAGACACCCCAAAGAGTGCTTCAACTTCATTCCACACGTTTCTAGTAAAAGGACATAGCATAATAAGATGATCATTGGATTCTTCATTTGATATGCATAAGGCGCATGGCCCAAGACGTGATCAATTCCTCTTTTGTAGAGTATCCCATTTTAGTGCCTTATTATTTAGTAGGCACCAAATAAAAATCTTTGATTTGAGTGGGCATTTTAATTTCCACAGATATTTCCACCGCCAACACTCCTCAATCAGATCTTGATCAAGACATAGCCTCTGATATCCGATTTTTGGTGAATAATCCCTAGTTGGAGCAAAGGACCACACCAGACTGTCCGAGTAGTTAGTCAACCAAACTTGACAAATCCTCAAATAATTTAATAGTTTCTCCCAATCCCTTCCTTCCCCCCCCCCCTCCAACCTAGAGCAGTTGTTGAAAGCCAACCTTGAACCCAAATAGTGGTCACCCGAATATATGCAATTTGATTAAGAAATAAGATCCCCCTTTCCTACGAAGAATGAATCATGAGTGGAGGAAGTAATCGACCTCTTTTGCTGCCAACCCAAGCATCTTCCCCCAACCTGGCATTATTTCCACTGTCAATATTCCAAGCCATATCGCCTCTTATCAGTTGGAAAGAATTAATCACTACCTTCCACATGATTGAAATGTTTTGACTACCTTTGTCCCTTGTTTGGAGACACTCTTCCACTAAATTTGGATAGATATACTTTTCCATCATAGTTTGAAACCAAAGGCCCTCCCCCTTAATAAGTCTCCAAACACATTTTGTTACTAATGCTTTTGAGAAAAGAAAGATGTTCTTGAGGCCCCAACCTCCCAACGATTTCAGATGGGCTAGATGATCCCAAGAAACCCATGGAATGATCTTCTTATCTCCTTTGCCACCCCACAGAAAGAGGAAGCTAATTCTTCTTAATTTGTCCAAGGTTCCCTTGGGAATCCATAAAAGAGACGTCCAATAGACTGGAATGACCTCTAAAATTAACTTAACCAAAATTATTTTTCCCCCTCTTGAAATCCATCTGAAGCTCCAATTTGAGATACATTTTTCCAACTTTGAGATCATCCACATCCAGTCTTCCATCAATAGTTGTTTGGTTTCAAATGAAACCCCAAATACTTTAAACCATCTCCTAACTTATATCTCTTGAATGGAAGAATATTCAATGCAAAATCCATTTCCTCGGCATCAACATTATTGAAGGATATTGTCGATTTGATCTCATTGATGATCATCCCTATAGCAATACTGAATAAGGGCTAGGATTTGTTTTAATTTTAAAATATCCCCACGCAAACCTTCACCAAAAATGAGAATATCATTAATGAACAACAAATAACTTATAAATCCTATTTCACTTATCTTCACCCCACATAAGGATCCTGTTAACACCTAAAAAGTGCTCACTAGCTCATTCCCTTACTCACATGACCCATTTGTCCACTTTTCCACCATCTGAGCCTCTGAAACCAACAAAAGGTCACCAAAAGACCTTAGTACACCCCTTTTTCCATTAAAAAAGATTATTTTTCCAAGAAAATCATAAAAAACCCTCAAAAAGGGTCCAAATTCCCAAAAATATTAAAAATGGAATTAAAATATTATTTTTATTCAAAAAAGGAAAAAGGAGGGAAAATTACCTAAACCATGTTGGTCAATACCATTGGTTTCCACAAAACCACAAATGGTATTCCTCACCACCAAAACCTATAAAAAGGTGGTAGGGGCTCCTCATTTCACATCCTTCCATTATCTCATCCTTATGCTGCTGAAATCTCCCTTGAGCACTTTTAGCCATTGAAGCAACCTTGGAGAAAGAGACCTATTGGAGTTTGGAGCTACTCATCTTGGGAGTTGCTCAACATCAACCTTCACCATTGAAGGTAATATCGCAAGCACTTGCTTGCCCCCCACTTTTCAATACAAAAAATTATTTATTATGTTTCTTGTTCTTGATTTTGAAATATTTACATTATTTGCTTAGATTCTTGTTTAGATCCATGAAAAGTATTGTTTATTTAGTTTATTGTTTTTATTTCTATTGAAACTGCTACTACTAGTTAGTAGGTGCCCATAGCACTAAGCTTGGTTGCAAAACCGAGCCAACAGTTTTTGGCGACTCCACTTTGGTTTGAACTTTAGATCTCTAGCTTTGCCATTAAATCTTAGTTTTTGTGAGTTTTTAACCTTTAGATCCATAGATCTGCCATCTTAGACAGCAGATCCATTGCTGATCTGAGATTTGGCCCCAAAAACAGCCCTAAAAATTCATTTTTCGGGTTCGTTTCTCGGTTTCCGTGCACGGCTTCCGCCTCGCGGCTTTTTGCCAGACAGTCGTGCGGTCCATCGCGGCTTTTCTGCATTTTTCCGCACGGTCCATCGCGGCCTTTTTCCAGACAGTCGCGCGGTCCATCGCGACTTTTCTGCATTTTTCCGCGCTGCTCATCGCGGCTGTGCGGCTAAAACCTGCGCGGCTCATCGCGACTGTGCGTCCAAAACCCGCGCGGTCCATCGCGACTGTGCGGCCAAAACCCGCGCGGTCCATCGCGACTGTGCGGCCAAAACCCGCGCGGCCCATCGCGGCTGTTCGTCCAAAACCCGCGCGGCTGAATTTTTTTCATTCGGCCATCCCGATTTTGAAAAATATTTTTTACTGTACTTTCTGCCCATAGCACATTTTTTACAGTATCAAATTCTGCATATTTTCCAGATTTAGAAAAAAAAAAAAAAATTTACTATTTAAAAGTGCATACCTAGAAATCTTTTTAAAAATTTTCAAGAAAGTGAAAGAAAGATTCATTTTGCATTCTTTATCTAGAGTCAAATTTTTTCTTGTTTACTTCTTTAGAATCTTGCCCTTAGCAGTTTTTATTGAAACAAAGAAATCCATTTATTTCTTTTAAAAAGAGTTTATTATTTGCTTTCATAAAATCCAAGAAATCCTTTATTTATTTTTTTTGAGTTATTTTTTGAAAAAGCATATTAATTTCTTTTAGTGAAAAATGTCTTAAATATTTGCTTGTTATTTTTCGAAAAGTCCTTTATTTTTTGAAAAATTTCCCTTAAAGCATTTAATTTTTTCAAGTTCAGTTTACAACACCTCACGTGCACTCACACGATCACTTAATTAAACTAAGACTTAAAACTTACCCTAATTTGAACACACTCTTAACCCCACTTGGGGAACACGAAAAGAATTCTTGTAGCTAGGTAGTATTGGGGGGGTAGGTGTTCCAATAACACCCCTCAGTTCATACATCTGAGACATAGAAGTTGTCCAATTAGGGAGCTAAAATCTCTTAGTACTTTTTGGCGCGGTCACAACCGGTTTGTGGGAAGGCCTCTCCCCTAGGAGGGTTGAAGTCGCGAGGATGGTTCCGGAAGCCTGAGTGGGATACCGAAACCCATTCAGTAACCGAAGGGCTACCATTCGCAGTTCTCGGGATATCCCTGTATTGGGATATTGCGATCAAAGGACCAAACGGCAGATTTACCTTTTCTCGACGCGTCATGAACGGAGTATCCTAGTAGCCTGTCTTTTTAGGATTGATTACCCGGTGTCCCTCCCGGTAGGGGGATATCTAGCCGTTGTCTCTACATTCATATTGTCTGACTTGGATTTCATCACCTTGCAGGGGATATCGTCTGTTTGAGTCACAATACTTTTAGATTAGGTGTTTGCATGATCTTTACCACCTTTTGAGTCTAGTTACACCTATTTTTTCTAGGAGCCGCTTGCATGTTGGTATTCTGACCGGTTGTTGCATTCCTCCACTTATTGTAGCACAGCTGCTAAAATAAGTGCATTTTTTTAGGATTGATTTTTTGGCCTGTGAGCCTTCTTTTTTCACTCCCCCTTTTTTGCACCCTTGGTTGCATTAGAGTTTTGAGTCTTTTACATATATATCACCACCTGATACTTAAAACAAATTTTTACATAAAAAACATATTCTCACCATTGAGAATTCTAGACGTTCTCGTCGTCTACGGGGCGAACTCCCAGAGTTTAGTCCACTTGGCTCTCCACGTCACGGACGCAGAGCATTATCCCTTGATTCGACACATCGTCGATCATCTAGACGGTCATCCGATTCTGACATACCCCACTTCACCTTTGATTTGGAGGTAGAATCCGAAAACCCCACAGAGTTACCACCAACCACAATTATGTCTGGAACACCAGATGATCCACAATTTACATTAACCATAGGTCAGACATCCGCAAACCCTTCTGCGGGAGTACCATCCATGGCAACATCCACCCCCTTGGGTATGCCCAATATGGGTACCACTCCACATTCAGGAATGCCTAGCACAGGACCACCACCTGTCATGGGCATGCCCAACATGGGGGTCATACCCCCTTCGGTTTCCACAAACCCTATCCCAGGAATCCCTAGTGCGATTCCTAACCCAAGTGTAACTCCTGTTGCACTTGGGAGTGCGATCCCAGGAATCCCTAGTGCGATTCCTAACCCAAGTGTAACTCATGTTGCACTTGGTAGTGCTATACCAGGCATCCCTAGCGCGATTCCTAACCCAAGTGTAACCCAAGTTGCACTTGGAAGTGCTAACCCATATCAGGCCACACCTTTTGGAGGGCACATACCCTCCATACCTAGCATACCTATAGGCGCTACTGGACCCCTACACCATACCACAATGGCTAGGCAGGTCCCGGTTCCGGTCACCACATCCGCCAGTCTACCATACATGGCAAGTCTCAACCTGCCAGATTTAGCTAGGCTCACAAATGACCCCATCAGGCATGATCCTGCTTGGCCCCATATGCCCACTAAGCTTCCCTCTGACATCCCTAAGTTTGAGGGAAAGGCCGGAGAAGACCCCCAGAACCACATCATGTCTTTCCATTTATGGTGTTCCTCCAACTCCATAGTGGACGACTCTGTCCGCCTCCGTTTATTACAGCGCACCTTCACTGGCTCTGCAGCCAAATGGTATATCGAGCAGCCCCATGGGACGCATTCCACATTTACCTCCCTTGCCTCGACCTTCCTGCAGTTCTTTCAGCTACCGGTCCGCTATGATGCGGGCGTCGAAATCCTACTGTCTTGCAGACAGAACACGGCCACGCACATCACTGACCATATCCATGATTGGCGTCGGCGCCGAAGCCTATGCAAGATCAAATTAGACGACCGAATCTTTTTAGACTGGTTCCTTAAATCCCTCCTTCCCCTCATTGCGAAGGATGTAGCATCTGAAAGACCCCAGTCTGAAGAGGAGGCCATCCTTAAGGCCCAACAGTTTGACCTTATCTATGCCCAGTCAGGTTACCTATACACCATCATACCTGACGCCCCACGAGGTGACTCTGCACGCGGTGACACACCGGGGGCATCCCATGCCGCTGATGGCATTATTGGCCAAATTACACCGCAAGCAAAACCTTTCAGTATGGTGAGCACCATGCCCGCCCCAGACCTTTCTAGGGCTACATCCAGTTCCGGAGCGACAACTTCTTATGCTCCAACAAACCAGACCCATCATGTTCATGGACCCTCTTGTCCACAACATTGTTATGGCCAAGCGCCATCAGCATATGTACCTCCTACATACTATGCTCAACCTACGGTACAAAACCCCTTGCAGTTTCCACAACAGCCCATGCATTACCCACAACCGGTTGCACCGGCTAACCTCATACCTCCACCAGCTCAGGGGTACCAACAACCCCAACAGGCAACTGGACCACCTCCAGCTCCACCTGCATACTATCCACCGCAACCTGCTCCCGCACCTGCGGCTCCTCAGAATCCCCCCAATGCCCAAGGGCATGTGTACGCACAACAACAGCAGCCCCAATACCAAAATAACCAACGCAACCAGGGTGGGCAACCCAACCGCGGAAGAGGACGCAACCGTGGAAACAATCAAAACCGTAACCAAGCTCCACAGCCTACCCAGCCTCCACAAAACAATAACGCGGCGCCCGCTCATCAGAATCCTGATCGGCCACCTAAGCAACCTAAAAATGCTAATTTACGGACAAACCATCCTTGTTCCATTTGCGGTGTCTATGGCCACTATACCCACGCTTGCCCACATCTCGAGCGAGCTCGACAACTATGGACAAATGACGCCCATCGTCAAGGGCAGGCGGCTCCTCAGCCACCACCCAACCCCCCACCACCTCCACAACAACCTTTGGTCCTCCAAAACCCCTTTCCAACACAGGGAGTGGTAAACACCCAGCCGTTAGCCACCCAACAGGGCAACGTGCAACCACAACAAATTACTTACACAGCTCCTGATCAACCCATGTTTGATTCAGGAACCCACCACTTATTGATGATGTCCACCGCTGACGTCAATATCCAAACCCGTCGGAATCAATACGGACCGACTTCTGAAGCCCCCCCCGCCGAAAAGGATACCACTGCTAATCCCACTGATCAGACATTGCGTATACCTCAGGTTCCACTTGATGGCGCTTCTAAAGCACCTCGCTTCCCCCTTCGCCGAATCAACAACAACCCCAATGCACGAGCTGCGTCCAATTACAACATCGTAGATGACTTAGCTCAATCTCCCGCAGCCATGTCTGCGTTAGAAGTCTTAAAAACCTGTCCTACTCAGCGCAAGACTTTACTTTCGGCCATTGGGGCGATTGACCCAAATGATTCGAACTTGATGACCTTTGATTTAGACCAATCTGAACCACGACTGCCTTCTACCATAGCAGTCCAAGTTTCCGTTTCTATTCGGAATCTTGTCATTCATCGATGTATCATCGACGAAGGTGCATCCACATGCGTCATGTCCACTTTTGTTTGGCAGAAGTTGGGCTCCCCTGCTCTCCAGCAATCCACCACTGCATTGCGGGCCTACGACGGCCGGTCAGCTCAACCTCAAGGTTTATTACCCAAGGTACCCGTCCAATTAGGTGGGAAGACTGTGCTCATCGACATAGAGGTCATTAACGCCCAGCTTGACTATAACCTTTTACTTGGCCGCAGTTACATGTACGCCATGAAAGCGGTCGCCTCCTCCGTCTTCCGCACCATGATGTTCCCCCACGAGGGCCGCGTGGTCAAAATTGACCAACTCACCTACTATGATCCCAACGCCCCTGCAGCACCGGAGAATGTTCTTCCCATGATTGAACAACCCACTTCTAGTGCAGTTACATCCTTTGTGTCTTCTGTGGCACCCGGACTTTATTCGGATACACCAATGACCTCTACATTCCAGGCCATTCCACCACCGTCACCGGAGACCCAAGTCGCAAACCTCTGTACTGTTTCGCAGAATACGCAAACATCCGGCGGTCAACCACCATTGATCCCCAGTCACATTGGTGTTACACCCATCCACACCATCCCCTTCCTATTTCCTCCTTCGGGTGTAGTAAGCGCCCCGGTTATGGCTACCCTTAGCCTACCCGGGCTAACATTGGGATTACCCGTGTGGTATATTCCGCCTCCCGTTCGATTACCGACACCAGACGTCATCCTCCAACCGGTACAACCTATTGTTACCACAAATCAGCCTCCTCCTGGTGTCACAATCCCATCGTCGTCAACGACACCTCCTCCTAACCTCAATATCCCTTCGTCGTCAATCAAACCTCCTCCTGGTCTCACGATTGCTTCGACGTCAAAGGATCCCCCTCTTCTTGCTAAGCCCACTGGGGGCAGAGGTCCACAACCCTACACTGCCATACCACCTCCTAAGGCAGCCAAACCCCCACCGGTGTTTCGAGCCCCCCCCAAATGTTCATTATGCGATGAAATTGGCCATCCAACTCATCAATGCCCACATTTACCGGCACTCCAAGAACATATGAATATGTTGGACGATGACATCGGCATCCCAGTAGTCAGATTAGAGCCACCTCTACAGCCTCGCGACAAATCACTGCGCACTAACCATCCTTGTGCTATATGCAGTGTCTACGGCCACTACTCACACCATTGCCCTGATCTACCAGACTATAGAGCAGCGCTGTACGAGTTAAACAATGCCGATTTAGAGATATCTCCTCCCCTCATCGAGGAGATTCACCCGCCACCATCATCCTCGTCAGAAGAAGTCAATACGATATATATGATTTCGACAACCTTCAAACCAGAACCCCTTGATTTATGGTCTGACTACTTCAATACTGACGAGCAGATTTTGGAAACACTCACTGCACCCGACTACCCTTGGGATGATATGCATCATCGCTCGTACTTCCTCCCGGAAGCATCTACCTCCACCGCATCCAACCAGCTATCAGTCGAGTCGAAAGACTTCATACCCGCTAAGGTCGATTGGTTAAAGGACCCCATCCCAGCACCGGATGCCTTTGAAGAAGGGAACATGTCAAACATTTCCCCCACTATACAGATAGACATTTCCACAACACCAGGGAAACCTGAGCTCATCTCGTTGGGCGCATCTTGCACTCAAGCAGAAACTCAGGCGTACAAAAAACTCTTTCAAGAGTTCCGAGACGTCTTTGCCTGGTCCTATACCGAGATGCCTGGTCTCGACCCCGCCATTATTGAACACCACATCGATACATGGCCGGAAGTACCCCCTGTTCGTCAGAAACAGCGACCTATTCACCCTGCCAAGCTCCCCGCTGTTAAGGCTGAGGTCGAGAAACTTCGAAAAGCCGGGTTCATCTACCCTATTCCGTACACCACCTGGGTGTCGAACCCCGTTCCTGTCAACAAAAAGCAAGGCACCCTTAGAGTATGCACTGACTTCCGCGATCTAAACCACGCTTGTCCAAAAGACAATTTCCCCACGCCATTCATTGACCAACTCATTGATGAGTGTGCGGGCCATGAGGTCCTATCCTTCATGGACGGGTTTTCCGGATATAACCAGATTCACATCCGCAAGGAAGATCAGTACAAGACTGCCTTTACCACCCCATGGGGTACCTTTGCCTATCGCGTCATGCCATTTGGCCTTAAAAATGCTGGTGCCACTTTCCAGCGAGCCATGACTTATTGCTTTCACGACTTGGTCCATATCCTGCGAGTTTATCTTGACGACCTCACAGCTCGTTCCCGAAAACGATCAGACCACCTTAACGACCTCCGGCAAGTTTTCCTGCGTTGTCGTAAATATAAAATCCGCTTGAACCCACACAAGTGTGTCTTTTGCGTCCCGGCAGGCCGGTTGTTGGGTTTCATTGTTTCCCAAGACGGGATCACTGTCGATCCCCTGAAAGTCAAAGCCATCTTAGAACTTCCCCCTCCTCGCACGCTTCGGCAGCTTCAGAGCTTGCAAGGGCGGTCCAATTTTCTTAGGCGCTTTGTTCCTGATTACGCCACCAAAGTCCATGGATTCTTACGCTTACTTCGTACCCACATACCCTTTGTTTGGGACGAACAAGCAGACACGGCATTCGAAGCCCTCAAGAAGGCTCTCACACAAGCCCCCTTGATATCCCCACCGGATTTCTCCCAAGACTTCACCCTTTACGTCTCGGCATCCGAACATGCCGTATCCGGAGTTTTGGTCCAAGAAGATGCTTCCCACAAAGAGCATGTAATTTATTACGTCAGCCAGACCTTGTCTGGCCCACCTCTACGTTACCCATACGAGGAAAGATTAGCCCTAGCTGTAGTCTTTTCCGTACAAAAACTACGACACTACATTTTGCTTAGTCATACCACGGTCGTGGCCGACTCTAACCCCATGGTCTACCTCCTCACCAGGAGGCTCCTTCAGGGTCGTGTCGCTAAATGGGTCATTATCCTCCAGGAATATGACCTTACTTTCAAAACTCCCAAAAGCACCAAAGCCCTCGCGCTTGCTCACCTAATTACAGATCTCCCGTCCTCTTCGACATCACCCGTTATCCATACGGACCTGATTGACGAGCAGATCTTCGTCATTTCGTCGGACGACCCTTGGTACGGAGACATTTTGACTTACCTTCGTACGCAAAAATTCCGACCACACATCGATCGTGATGGACGCCGTCGCATACGACACCACGCACCCCGATACCTACTTATTGGAGATGTACTTTACCGACGCGGCGTTGATACTATCTTACGCCGCTGCCTATCCCATAGTGAGGCAGAACAAGTCCTCAATGATTGTCATAGCGGTGCCTGTGGAGGCCATTTCTCTGGCATGGCTACCGCCCAGAAAATCATTCGGGTAGGTTATTTTTGGCCATCATTGTTTACTGATTGCATCACCGCAGTCAAGCATTGCCAGAACTGCCAGCTCTTTGCCCCCAAAGCAAGAACCCCCCCTGCCCCCCTTCATCCAGTCATCACTGTTGGACCATTCTGCAAATGGGCCATAGACTTCCTCGACTGCAACCCCCCGTCAGCCGGCGGTCACAAACACATCATTGTGGCCGTAGATTATTTCACCAAGTGGGCAGAAGCCATGCCGACTATAACTGCAAAGCCGACACTGCAGCGCGGTTTTTCTTCAACCACGTCATCGCTCGTTTCGGAGTACCACAACAGCTAGTCTCTGACCACGGCTCTCACTTCGAAGATGCCGTCTGGAAGGAATTATCAACCATGTTGAAATTCGAACACCATTTCTCTTCCGCTTACTACCCCCAAGGAAACGGCCAAGTCGAAGCGATCAATAAAATCTTGAAGACCATTCTCCAACGCACTGTAGACAAGCACAAATCCAATTGGCATCACATGCTTTTCCCAGCACTCTGGGCTTACCGCACATCAACCAAAACCGCCACCGGTTTTACCCCTTTCCATTTAGTTCACGGTGTCGAATCTGTCCTCCCTATTGAGTGCCAGATCCCAGCTTTACACATCGCCGTTGAGCTCCTACCGGATACTTCCCCGATCGAGCAACGTTTACTGCTCCTAGAGCAGGCCGATGAAGATCGGCGCACAGCCATTCAAAACATGGAAGCTGCTAAACAACGATCGAAACTAAGTTACGACAAACGCGTCCACCCAAGAACCTTTTCGGAGGGAGACCTTGTCCTCGCTTACGATCAAGCTCATGATAAAACCGGAAAGGGAAAGTTCGTGTCTATGTGGCAAGGCCCCTACATCATACACACCTGCCTCGGGCAGGGGGCATACATTCTGACCGATTCAGAAGGCAACACCTTACGCAACCCACGCAACGGGTTGTACCTTAAAAGATTTTACCCATAGAAAATCTCATGGACACCATCGTCCATTTTTTACATAGGCCATCCTCCGTTTTCGATGTGTCTTATATGGCCGGATTCAGTTTTCCGCGCTCATGATGATGCTTGAGACCATTTCTCGCTCTCACCTTCAGATTTTTCGGGCATTTTTTCCACGCCCCCTCGTCGCCTCGGTTTGCGTGCCACATCGGCCGTTCTCCGTTTTCGATGTGTCTTATATCGCCGGATTCAGTTTTCCGCGCCCTTGATGATGCTAGAGATCATTTCTCGCTCTCACCTCTAGATTTTCCGGGCATTTTTTCCACGCCCCCTCGTCACCTCGGTTTGCGTACCACATCGGCCGTTCTCCGTTTTCGACAATCCTTATGTCACCGGATCCAGTTTTCCGCACAGATGACGATGCTTGAGACCTTTTCTCGCCCTCGTCAATCCATTTTTGTTCGGTATAATTTTACCCCTTTTTCGGGCCGAGCAACCCCTTTTACGAAAAAGGCACTTAGGGAGTTTCTGTTAAGCTCTTTTCTGACTCCTAAAACAATGAAAAGATCGCCGAGCAATCTTGCTTCCTTTCATGCTCGATAAACGTATCTGAAAGGGCGTCTACCTGGTATAAGTTTACCCCTTTTCCGGACCTTGTAGACTAATTACGAAAAAGGTATACTCTAGTCACATCGGCTAGAAGAGTTCTCCATTCGCATCATTTTATGCTTTTTCGGGCCTGGGAGACTAAACTTACGAAAAAGAAACACCAATAGAGTCCACTTACCGCTGTCAGACTCTCTAAAACATGATAGCAACCATGAGCATGCGCCGTCCTGGGCTCACAAAATCCACAGGACCGTACCATTTCAGAGCACACTTTTATCCCTTCTTGAAGCTCATTAAAACTATGAAGAAGGAAGAAGGGTGCCTCTTGGCGCCACGACAGATCATATCTACTCACGTAGCAGCTTCCCCATTCTGGTCGCCTTTGTTCAGAGTATTCTGCAGTATGTCACCCGGAAACTCCCACCACAGCTACCATCAGCTTCACCCCCCCAGAGTCAGTACATACCCTTCAATCCCTAAATGAACAGCTACAAGTCAGTTCCCTACGCTGCCAGGTCAACCATGTCATCATGCTCTGAACAAAGGAAGTTTGAGTCTACCCATTTTTTGACCCAGTTATTTCCCATCCCCACAAGTATGTCAGTCCTACGAGCAGTACTACATCACTTCAGGTCTACACCTCGTGCTCCTATCAAGGAAACATCATTGCCTTGTTAGTTGCTGGTCTCCCTCTGTCGACGACAACCACATTGATTCCAGAGGATAGACCTAGAGGCCCCTGTGTCTTGGACTCATTACCATTTATGATGAGTGCCTACGAATCATTTCGAGAGGAATCCTCAGTACCTCTCCCAATGGTTGTTTCTCACATGCTCGACTTCAACACCTTGATCGCATCGTTGAGACTCGCACAGGGTATTGGTCCGTTCAGTTATTAGTCGAAGACCCCGGATACCTCCTGACTCCTCCACATTTGGGAAACTTCCTATGGATAATACCAGTTACACTTTTTCTATAGATATCCGGGCTGCGCATGGCGACAGTATTCAGATTCACACCTGTTTCATACTCCCTTGAGTATACAGTTACATTTATTCCCAGAGATGACTCATAGTCTTTGAGTCCCTACAGATGTTGGACACCTTCAGTTTCAGCAGTTCCACAGTTATTCCAGTGTATCAGTTATTGAGATCAGTCATGATCATGAGTATATCCCACAATAATGTCCCCTCTGGACCATTATGATGTACCAGTATATTTCTTTACGTATTAGATCCCCCTTCTTGGGACTAATTGTTTTGTATATGTCTTGATACGAGCATGGGAATGCCCGCCTCGTCCTATATCAGAGATTATACCTCATTCATATTGAGGCAATGTAATATTTTTTGTTTTTGCAGCTTCCAAGGGCCGTGGCTCCAGTCTCCAACCGGTCTCTTCTCTCCCCTAAAACCCAGAAAAAGAACAAAAGGACTATGATGTCTATCGGCCATACGATGAGCTCCTGCCCTCACACATCAGGGGGCAATCTGTTAACACCTAAAAAGTGCTCACTAGCTCATTCCCTTACTCACATGACCCATTTGTCCACTTTTCCACCATCTGAGCCTCTGAAACCAACAAAAGGTCACCAAAAGACCTTAGTACACCCCTTTTTCCATTAAAAAAGATTATTTTTCCAAGAAAATCATAAAAAACCCTCAAAAAGGGTCCAAATTCCCAAAAATATTAAAAAGGGAATTAAAATATTATTTTTATTCAAAAAAGGAAAAAGGAGGGAAAATTACCTAAACCATGTTGGTCAATACCATTGGTTTCCACAAAACCACAAATGGTATTCCTCACCACCAAAACCTATAAAAAGGTGGTAGGGGCTCCTCATTTCACATCCTTCCATTATCTCATCCTTATGCTGTTGAAATCTCCCTTGAGCACTTTTAGCCATTAAAGCAACCTTGGAGAAAGAGACCTATTGGAGTTTGGAGCTACTCATCTTGGGAGTTGCTCAACATCAACCTTCACCATTGAAGGTAATATCGCAAGCACTTGCTTGCCCCCCACTTTTCAATACAAAAAATTATTTATTATGTTTCTTGTTCTTGATTTTGAAATATTTACATTATTTGCTTAGATTCTTGTTTAGATCCATGAAAAGTATTGTTTATTTAGTTTATTGTTTTTATTTCTATTGAAACTGCTACTACTAGTTAGTAGGTGCCCATAGCACTAAGCTTGGTTGCAAAACCGAGCCAACAGATCCCACTCTCTTAGCCTTTATCAATAATTTACTTAGGCCCCTAGTTACTAGTAAAAATATAAGAGGAGATAGAGGACATCCCTGTTGAAGGCCTCGCACAACTCTAAAAAACAATTACGGCTACTCCATTAATAAGGACTACAAAGGAAACAATTGTAGCACAACTCATTACCCAAAAAATAAATGGAACTTCAAATCCCAGGTGGGTAATCATAAGCCTTAAATAGATCCAATTCACCCTATCATAAGCCTTAGATAGGTCAATATTAATGACTACCACCTTCTGCTTATGGGTCTTGATGTTGCGTAACCCTTCCTGGGCCACACCTATAGCCTCATGAATCTGCCTTCCTGCCAAAAACCCAAACTATTCCTTGGATATTGCTCTTGATAATAGCTTATTGATTCTCTGAGCTATCACCTTCCCTACTATCTTATAGATACAATTTCATAATGAGATGGGATTGCAATCCTCCAAAGAGGATTGGTTGTATGATTTAGGGAGTAAAGCAATAAATGTTGCATTGAAGGTAGCCAACATTCTTCCTCGTACTCTCTACTCTTCACAACTTTGAGCACATCGACCTTGATCAAATCTAGAAATCCATTGAAAAATTCAATTGTCTACCCATTTGGGCCTGGAATTTTGTCTCTATGAAAACTACTCATAGTAACCTTTAATTCTTCTAGCGAGAGCTTTGTCATTTGTTCCTGGTTGTCTGCTTCAGTGTTGGGAAATAATTGGGAAATTTTAATGATTTATGCTATAGTGGGTCTCCTGATTGCTTTGAACAAAGACTTGAAATGGCTTATTCCTTGCTCTGCTGAGCCTTCCTCTCCCCATATTTCTTCATTGTTTCCTGTAGTCAGCTTCTATATAGTATTTGCATTCTTCCTTCCCTGGGAATACATGTGAAAAAAAATTGAATTATCATCACCCTTTTCAAGCCACAATGATTGACTCTTTAAACTCCACATAGCAGCTCTATCCTCCAATATATTTCTCCTTATTTGTTCCAACTTGAGAAGTTCCTTCTTCAACTCCTCCAAGTTAAAAAATCCTCCTTCTCCTTCATATATTCTTAACAGATTTCTATCAACTTCCACTAGGGTCTCTTCATCCTTCGTTCACTTATTCGTTAGCCATCCTATAGTAGCTTATTTGATTTCTTGAAGGTTTTCAACCATTTGAGTAGCTGCAGTTTCCCCTCTTGACCTATCAATAGGTTTCCGACTTTGCTTGATGATGTTTACATATTCTTCTTCATGCACCCATTTAAGGCCATTTTAGTAGTTGCAATTTCCCCTCTTGACACGTCAATAGGTTTCCAACTTTGCTTGATGATGTTTACATATTCTTCTTCATGCACCCATTTAGGGTTAAATTTAAATGGGATTGCTTTCTTGTGGCCCATCATGAGAAATTCTAACACTATAAGAGAGTGATCAAACTCACCTCCCTCCTACACCCACTGCCTGCACCCCATCGGCTCTTCAATTACCCCTTCATGAATCATAAATCGATTTAACCATTTGGCCAGCCTTTCGACTCCAACTCTCTTATTTCTCCAAGTAGTCTTTATTTTATTTGGCTCTATAACCAAGAGCCTCCCCTCCTCTAGCTTTTGTAGAAAATACTTAGCCAGTGTATTTTACTGGGCTCTAGGACCCCAAGACTCAAAGTTCCCAAGAGAGAAATTTAGATCCTCGCCCAATATAATATTCTCCTTCCTCATTAACAATTTTTGGAACAACTGATCCCAGTACAATTTTCGCTCCACGCAGGGACCTTACACATTTACCACCACAAAGGCTCAATCCAATTCCAAAGAATAAAACTATACTCCAAGCCTTGATACAAGAGCACAACAACTAGAGACCTTAATTTATGGGTATTCCACCCTATCGCCAACCCCCCAGATCGACCACATACATCTAGGGTTACAAATTGCCATCCTCCTAACAAATATTCTAAGATCCCATAAATTAAAACCCCCTCTCCAAAAGTTTTCTGCAACATCACTACATCTGGCTTGATCCTATCTACCAATCTTTTGATGACATGACGCTTGACGTCATTGGACATCCCACGACAATTAAAGGAAATGATCTTCATCTGTTAACCTCACCAGGGGTTTTCTTCACTCTAAGCACCCCATCTATAGCAAGTTGTTTTCCTACTGCCATATTTGTTGCAACTCTCTCTTATGCCTTCAACAATAAGGACCTCCTTCCCCTACTAGGCCATTTATAACCAAGGACCATTTATTCCCCTAACCCTCCAATAGACCCCTCCAATCCCAAGATACTACCTCCTCCATGAGGGAGAATATTATATGAAGGAGGGGTACCATCACCTCCAAGAGAGGAGGGTGTTGACTCTGAAACCATGGAAAATAAACTTCCCAGCCCTAACAAACTTCCAACATAATTAGTCTATCCTCTGAAAGACTTGGGAATCAAACAATTCAATTTTTCAAGGGAAATACTTGCCCAAGAAACATGAGACACCCATCCAACCAGATTCCAATTTTCATTAAACAAAAAATTCAGCAAAGCATAAACATAAGGAAAGGCATAAAAGTTAAAGACTTACCCCCAGAATGTACAATACCTAGAGATAACCCTAATTATTGATCCTTTCCTGACCTATCATCTTCCGCAAACTTTGTCTTGGATGCCATTTCCTAAACCATCCATCAAAACCACTAGCTTCCTTCCAACTTCCTCTGAGGGTTTGATCTTAATTTCCTTTGAAACTGTGGTTTCTGCCACCTTTTTCCTTTTATGTAGGTCCCTCAACCCCAACTTAGCTTCTTTGGGTAGGACCACCTCATCAACATCCACATCCACACTATTGACAAGCTTTGCTTTCGAGATGATTTCCCCTTCAATATTCCTCACGATCAACACTAGGCCATCCACCTCGGCCTGATTGGTGCTGAGTACCATTTTTGTTTTCCAACATGGATTCCTTTTGTTAATTCTTCTTTCCATGATCTTCTCATGCACAAGTTCATTGACAACACTATCCTCATCATTCAAAATATCTGCCACCTTTCTATCTACTACACCAACTTGTCCCTTATTTCCATAGTCCCAAATCTTTGGTATGAAAGGTAAATCATATTATTCAACCAAATACCCCCTCTCATGAAATCTGCTACACCGGAACATGATCCCCTCATAGTGTAATCTTTGCACGTATGTCTGGAGCCCTCTGATAATACCCATCTCTTTAAAGGACATGTCCACCAAGAGAAAGAATCTTAAATTGTTTCCAATTGCTTTGAAAGCCTCCCATGACCAAAATTCCATAGGGATTCCAAGGTGACAAACCCAACCAACATAAAATCTGCACTCTCTATGTTAGAATAAAAAGGCGGAGTCCATGCTTTTAACATCATGGGTGCTCCATCCCAAGCCCAAGACAATTTCATAGTCATAGCTACTTCCCCCTTTTTCTGGAACAGCATGGCGAACCAACCATGGGAGAGAGTATATCCTGTTGGTCCATACCCCAACAATGGACTAAAGTGTCCTTCAATCCAAAAATTTAAACTGTGCCCACTAAAATGCCTTCCATGCACCTTCCCAAATAAATGCAAATCTACCATCATGACCACCTCATTAAGGGTTACATCCTCCCCTAGCACTAGCTTCACCTTATTTCTCTTCATCCTCACACCCTTTCTATAGCTCTTCCTTTTAGTTTCCTCGTTGCCTACAAAAAATCCTCTGGAAGCTAATTCCACATGGTATTGCCTCTCCTTTCCTTTGTCCTCTCCTTTCCTTTGTCATAATGCCCTATTGAGCCTACAAATTCAGGCTCATAAGCCAACACACTAGTGAAGCCTTTGATCCCAATATCGGGACACCCTGGAGCTTCACTGCCTTTTCCAAACTACAACCATTTTTCATTAACAACCAAGGCTCTCTATGAGCCTTCTTGTCCAACACTATCAAGAGTATCCTTATGCATCCCATTTCTTGACAAATCCCTGAAATTCCCCGAAGAATTTCTCACTTTCTTATTGCACCTTACTAAGCTATCTTCCACCACTAGTTGATTGTACAGATCGTTCGACCTATAAGGAGGAAAAAACCAACCATTAAAGAGTAGACCATGATGAATAACAAGTGAGCAACCAAAACCAGCTCCGAGCGAACCCAAATAACTAGTATGAAACCCACTACTAGTGTGGTTTGTGCCCTTTGTCCCTGAAAAAATTTGATTGTGGGTGATTAAGCCTTCCTCATTATTTTCTTCTACCAAAATAGAAGAATGACCACCTGCCACATGCTCTAGAAGGCCTGAACCTAAACCAACAAAATCCATCATGTGAGAATTATCCTCCAATTTTCCTTCTATATGCATGGCCATCTGCTTACCACGAGTATGCGCAAGGAAACTACGTCCTCCTTCGTCATCTTCCCCTCCGGCCTTAACCTCATCCAGTCGATGCTGATAGCACGTAACATCTTCGTGATCCCTATCATTCTCCTGAATCCATGGATGGACCTCTGGATTGGCCTGAATGCATTTATTAATGGGAAGATCATGGTTGTAATCAACCTTTTCCTCCTCACCATCCTCATGTTGTATCTGAGCTCCCTCCTGAACTGTTAATGAACCCTCCATTACCTTTACTACAGATCTCAAAACAATCCTCCAGGTCAGATCACCCGTAGGTCCACACATGGAATCAAAGGTACATAAACTAGAGCCAACATGTTTATCCAAGCTTTCGATTAGAGTTCTGACACAAGCTTTCGAGAATAATTCCACGGTCAATCCCCGAGAGGAAAGGACTAACGTCCAATATTACCACATCTAATGACCACAATGCTCCACTTGAAATGAAAATCAAAGTTTACCTAGGGAGTAACCCATGGAATCAAATAAGCAAATGGATCATTAAAAAAGAAGCGACCCCAATTATTTCTCCTATCCTGAAAAGTTGCAGATACAACAACTCGATCTTGAGACTTGACGAAATGGTAGATAGATGACAACCACCTTAGCTCAAATCCCGTAGCTCTGAGCCCACTTTCACAATCTGACACTTAACAACCTCCTGCTAACTTGGAAGTGACCATCCAGAGGAGCTTCCCAGAAATGAGGGAAAACCTTAATCAGCTAAAACTAAATATCTGCCAATCTTGATTAGAAACACCAAGTCTCACCCTGTCTCCATTGAGCCTAAGAACCAAATTCCCTGTATATTGACCACTAGCCACTACAAAGGAACGAATGGATTCTAGATGGAGCTAGCTAAACCAACCTACAACCTCTAACAAGGATGCTGAGAAGAATCTAGGGATAAGAAAATAACAAATGAAAGACTCCCTTAACTTGGAACTCGAGGAAAATTAACTCAAATCCCAATTGTAAAGGGGGGATCCCAAAAAGTTTCCTACTAGCAGAAAAAGTCATATTGAGATTGATCAATCTATAATATATATGCAATTCATCATTAAATTTCATCACATTATTTCACATTTATTATCAGTGAACATTATTATTAATTTATTGCAATTCACCACTTTGATCTTGTAAATATTTTTTTATAAATTTTGGATGAGATGATTTCAATGTGGTAATTTTGGTTTTTAATCAACATTGTTTTGATGGGACACTACAATTGGAACCAACATAGATCCATCTTAACTTTGGTTCTATCAAAATCTCGAGAGGGATAAAATCCTTTAAAGTGCAAACATTTTCTCACGTTTTGGACTTAAAAGGGATTTGCACCTCAAGGGATTTGACCCCTCTCAATGCTTGATAGGGCTAGAGTTAAGATGGATCTATCTTGGTAATAATGAAATCTAAAAACAATTTATCCTCCGATTTTGTATGGTGTAACGTCTATATAAAAGTGCAATCTTACAAGTAATTAAATATTAATTTCAATTGTCAATTGAACTGACTAAAAAGAGTAATTAAATATTAATTTCAATTGTCAATTGAACTAACTAAGAAGAAAATCATTGGTGGTTGGAAACCTTATTGTGACCTCAAAAACAAATGTAAAAAAATGGCTCTAAGATTGAGATAAGAAAACACTCATTTTCAATGCTTTAATTACCATAGTCATTCTTTATGACTAAAATTTGGACCTATGACAACCTTCGTTCATGGAGTTTAATTCCGTGATTGTATCTTTATATTATAAACACAATTTGCTTAATTAAAAGATGATGGACCAAAATTTTTGAGGATGAGATTAACTATTAAACGTGAAAGATGTAATCAAATTAATAATATTGACAATATTAAATATTATATTTTTATTATGTTTAAATATAAGATAATATTAAATATTATATTTTTATTATGTTTAAATATAAGATAATATTAAATATTATATTTTTATTATGTTTAAATATAAGATAATATTAAATATTATATTTTTATTATGTTTAAATATAAGACATTGAATACTGAGAGGAAGTTGAAATATTATAAAGATTTTATATAAGTTTTTTAATTCAAATTATTTTTCAAATATTATGAACTTAAATAATAAAATGAATATGGTCAAAATGAGATTAAATTTTGAAAATGAGATTAACTATTAAACATGAAGATGTAATCAAATTAATAATATTGACAATATTGTTTTTGTTTGTTTGCCATAGTGTCTGTAACTTGTGGTTAACAAATCAAAACCCCTCAGAAACCAACAAAGCTAGTGAGTCTTAAATAATATTGACAATATTAAAGCTTATATCCTTATTATGTTTAAATATAAAACATTAAATAACAATAAAGTTATTCATAAGAGGAAATTAAAATACTATAAAGATTTTAAATAAGTTTTTAAATCAAAACCATTTTTTCAATATTAAAAATATTAATAATAAAATAAATATTTTCATAAACTTTAGAATTTATGATCTTCTTTTAATTAAGAATTAGTGATATGGATAGAAATAACATTTCATAAAAACTTAAACTTAAGTATCAATACTTTTATATTTTTAATAAAATTTCTTTATATTTTATTTCTTTATCTCGTGGACCATCTTTGTTTGGATGAAACAAAAAAATCACTAAATGCCATAATTTAATAATGTTTTAGATTTTTTCAAGGTTTTGGGTTAAGCTATTAATATCATAATTGGAGTAAGTTAAATTTTAAATGATTTGTATTTTTTGGACGTTTTTTTGTTAGAATCCAATGATGTGATTTGTTGTTGAAATTGTAATTTTGATTGTTTAAATTGCAATTTTGTTTGTACAAATGGATTGAGGGTCCTCTATTACCCTTGGGCACACTAATTATGCAATTCCAACAACCCAAAAGTGTCATTATAATAATTTCAACTGGATTTTAACAAGAAACAGAGTTTAGCTTACTCCCTTATAATTTGTTAAAAAGCATTTATGGATAATCAAAGAAATATAAAACAAAAAAATCACATTTTCTTTTAATTAAGAATTAGTGATATGGATAGAAATAACATTTCATAAAAACTTAAACTTAAGTATCAATACTTTTATAATTTTAATAAAATTTCTTTATATTTTATTTCTTTATCTGGAGGACCATCTTTGTTTGGATGAAACAAAAAAATCACTAAATGCCATAATTTAATAATGTTTTAGATTTTTTCAAGGTTTTGGGTTAAGCTATTAATATCATAATTGGAGTAAGTTAAATTTTAAATGATTTGTATTTTTTGGACTTTTTTTGTTAGAATCCGATGATGTGATTTGTTGTTGAAATTGTAATTTTGATTGTTCAAATTGCAATTTTGTTTGTACAAATGGATTGAGGGTCCTCTATTACCCTTGGGATACACTAATTATGCAATTCCAACAACCCAAAACTGTCATTATAATAATTTCAACTGGATTTTAACAAGAAACAGAGTTTAGCTTACTCCCTTATAATTTGTTAAAAAACATTTATGGATAATCAAAGAAATATAAAACAAAAGAGTAGTGTAAAAGTTTGATCATTTGGACCATTTTTTGGTCATTTTTGCTCGAAATCTGGTTGGAATTGTTAGAATGAAAAATATATGTTTTGTTGTTAGAGGGATATTTGAAGGAGCTCCGAGCCTAAAAAGGGTATTTGAAGGAGCTCATTCCATTTATGTAATAAAAAAAATTGAAATTTGAAAAAATAACAATTTAATATAAAAAAAAATTTAGTCAAAGTTTTTTATTATATTTTTACATCGATAACTATTTATTTTTACAATTTGGAGTGGATGAACAAATACCTTTTCTTAGATAGCAAGAAAATGAGACAAATACACTCTCAAAATTTATTTTATATATAAACAATTATAAATAGATAAACAATAATCATTATAAATATATATTTACAAAGGAGAAATTTACGGAAATATTTATGTTTTATATTATACTATTATTATTTATAAATACTTGTTATTTGCAACGACGCTATATTACACTTTCACCGTTTCCATGGACAATTATATGTACAGATTCTCTGGATGGTTTCATTCGCGGCCTACTGTTCTGATCCTGCGAGGGGTCTGGTCGTTTTAACGCAAATCTCACCAGGGTTTTAACATAATAAACCCCAGCGAAGGGGCTTCTATGATTCAGAAGCAAGGATGGCCAGCAATGGACGAACACCAACAACACCACCGCAGGAAACGACAATGGCACAAACAGCCATAAACACTGAGAAAAAAACCGACGGCGGAGTGGATGCCTTCGGCCGCGCGGTTGCTCGGATTGCAGTGGCGCAGATATGCGAAGGTGCCGGGTTCCAATCCTGCCAGCAATCTGCCCTCGAAGCCCTGGCGGACATCGCAGTTCGTTACCTCTGCGACCTTGGCAAGACCATGCACTACTATGCTGGCCTGGCGGGCAGGACTGAGTGCAACGCCTTCGATGTAATATATGCCATGGAGGACATGTTCGCCGCGCAAGGCTTCACGGGCGCCTCGAACGTGATTGGGCACTCGGTCTCGGGCTCGGGTACCGTTCGTGAAATCATGCAGTACGCTAACCGGGCGGATGAGATCCCGTTTGCTCGTCCAGTGCCGCGGTTCCCTGTGGTGAAAAAACGGGAGCTCTTGCCTAGCTTTCTGCAGATGAGGGAAACCCCACCTCACCAACATATTCCCCCGTGGCTGCCCGCGTTGCCGGATTCGCACACCTACAAGAGCACTCCTATCTGGAACGAGCGCAAAACAGACCCCCGGATGGCCAAGATCGAGCAGGCAAAGCAGCGACGGAAGGCCGAGCGGTCGCTGGTGAGTTTGCAGCAACGCCTGGCGTCAGCTTCCGGGTCTTCTTCTTTAGGGCTGGCAATGGAAACGGATGGTAAAGGGAAAAACCCTAGCCCAAACCCAAACCCAAACCCTAACCCCAATAACCCTTTTCTTGCTCCACCCCTTGACCCTGAGGAGAAACAGGTAAGCCCTGTCATGATGCCCCCCGGGTTGGCGCGTTCGGTGCTTAAACTCCCTTCTGTTTTGGAGGCCTTCGCCCCTGCCATTGATGCCGTCAAGCAGGGGCTTGATCAGGTTGAAGAGCTTGATGGGCGCAGGAATAATCAGCGTGGGAGTGAGGCGTTCTCTGATGAGAGGCCCCTTGTGCAGTTTAAATTTGATTTCGGAAAGAAGGCACAGATGGCCGCCCATGCAATTGGGGCGCTTCGAAATGAGAAGCCGATGAGTTCTTGGTTTAGCAGGGACGAGGAGAGAGATGATAAGAAGAGAAGGGTAGAGCAGATAATGAAAGAGGCCATGGAGAACCCTCAAGACTTGGTACAACTGTGAAGATTGGCACAAAATCTGGGCCTTTTTGTGGCTTGAAAATCAATCAAGTGGGTTGGGAATTCGCTGCATCTAAGTGCTCCAATTTTCAATGATTTAACAACTGGTCGGGATGTGCTTCTGCTAGATTTGGCAAGCAATGTACAACTAGTAATCATTCGCTGGAAAACATGCTTTCCAATTGCTAGTGATTTCAGACGTTGTTTGGATAAGCTGCTGCTAAATTTCATAGATATTTATGTATTCATCACTCACTGAAAGTATGTTTATCTGCTATCATGTGAACATCAAACATTTTGAACTGAAAAACTGAAATATTTAGTGTGAAGGACATTCCCAACTGGAAACTTGTTTTTTGTTATGGTTTGAAAACAATGTGATAGTGGCCGACATGTCTATTTATGGTGTAACAGCAACAAGTTTATGGGGATGGGAATACCTGATATGATTGTAAATCGAACCTGGACATGATTGGATGGATTTCGACATTCAAGACTCCCGATACACCTTCATTTAATGAATAATTAAGAAGGAAATGGAATGCATTTTAGTATTTAAAAAGGAAATTGATGGCACTTAAGATGAATGTTTGCCGATTATTTTTGTAGCCAGTATTGTTCATTGAGCCCATTCGTTTATGTCTAAGCATGACCACCAGTTATTTATCAGTGGCATGAGAATAAAAGTTGCTGGCTAGAATTTGCACTCTTATAATTGTATCAGTGCTGAGCTAATGGTGCCATTGAACCAAAGTGTTGATTGTTTTTACATTTAATGCTGTAGTTTTATTGCATCAAGAATAATGAGGTGCTCTACAACCTAGTATGGGGGAGATGTTAAATTAAAACCAACATAAATCCATCTTAAACCTGGACCTATCAAGCACCGAGAGGGATCAAATTTTATGAGGTGTAAATATTTTCTGGATGTGTAAAAGTTTAAGTTGAAAAAAATTTACATCTCAAGAAATTGGATCCTCCTCGGTGCTTGATAGATCCGGCTTTAAGGTGGATCTATGCTGGTTATATTGTTGTTGGAGTGTTAAGGAATTGGTTATAAACAAGATCGACCGTCATGTGAGTAGCTACAACCATATGTTGAAACATTTTCCTCTTCATAAAATTGAGTATAAATACATTAGTTCTTGGAGTAAACCTTAATAAGTGCTGGCTCGTACAACATTCACAACAACTTTGGTATCTGGGGCGAGACAAAATTTGAAGCAGGCAATGCTTTACCTTCCAAAGAAACTGTTGAGAGTTAGCATAAGTATAAATGTATGAATGCATGGGTTGAAGGTAGCCATTAAACAAAAGCATTGCTTGTCAATTGTTAATACTAGAGTGATCTACTTTTATGAGTTGTGGTAGTAGAGCTAGAGATTTATAATCCTTTAGTCGCTGGTGAAAATGCTTTCAGATTGCGTATTTATTGAGCCAACCATAGATTTAGAGTGTTGGTTGAACGTTAAACAACAATGGTTTTGTTGATGGGCATAAAACCATTCATTCTAGTTAACATCCATCATAACCAGGATCCATCTTAGATCCATCTTAAACATGGATCCAGATTCCAGGGTTACCAGGAGCTTCCTAGGAGGGCTGGCTCCCGCTCCCGAACTGCACTCTGAACTGGAGCGTGCCAGATCCCCTCCTAGAGCGCACTCTAGGGGGTGATGGCACGCTCCCTACCACTGTGGGAGCGTGATGCTTCGGAAGATGCTCCCGAGGAGGTGGACCACACTCTAGTCTCACTCCAGGCGTGCTCCAATCGGAGCGCTCCAGGGGGCGATGGCATGCTCCCTGCCACTGTGGGACTGCGGCGCTCTGGAAGACGCTCCTGAGGAGGCGGACCACCTCTAGTCGTGCTCCAGCCGGAGCACTCCAGGGGGTGATGGAACGCTCCTTGCCACTGTGGGAGCACGTTGCTCCGGAAGACGCTCCTGAGGAGGTGGACCATGCTCTAATCGCGCTCCAGACATGCTCCAGCCGTGCTCCCCGTGTGCATCCAGTGCCCAAACGCTCTCATGGAAATGACCATTTTTTTTGCTCTTTCTAAATTTTTTGAACTTGGTGTTGGGTGGACCCCTTAGGGTTTTTAGGGTTTAGAGAAGGTGAGGGAGAAAAATAAAAACTCCTCTCCCTTACCATTTCTCTCATTCCATTCATCTTTGTGTGCTTGAGTGTGGAGTGGGGAGCTTGTGTGCTTGAAGCTTGAGCTTGGAGGAGATTTGTGGGAGCTTGAGGGAGATTTGTGGGAGCTTGGAGGAGACAACAAAGGCTGCCATATTTAACAGCACTTGAAATCTCTCGAGATAAACTTTCCAACCATTTATCACACTCCATCAGAGCTAGGCATTAGAGAACGACCCTCCTGAAGGTAGGCTACCAAACTCCTGAAAACTGCTCTCAAACCAAAATAGGATGGCCAGAAAGAAGCTGCTATAGCTGCATTCCCCTTGGGAACTAAGGGGAGTGTTTTATACCACTGGAAAGCTCATGAAAACAACTTTCCATCCATATATCACACTCCTAATTCTGAGCTAAAGCATTTGAGAACGACCCTCCTGAATATAGGTCACCAAAACTGAAGAAAACAACTCATAAACCAGAATTCACTGCTTAGAAAGAATGCCAAAATGCGCCAATGCTCTGGGGAAACAAGGAGAGCGTTCACCACCATCAAATAGCTCAGGAAACAAGTTTGCCAGCCATATATCATACTCCTCCAGATGACCTAGGGCATTAGATATCTAGTGCCCCTAAGTCAGACCATCAAAATTGCAAAGTTGACACCAAAACAATAAGGAAGCAAGGTGCATGATCATGCCAAAGCACTCCAATGATAGCCAATGAGCAAGAACGCTCTATGAAATATGAAGATATATGCCATGTAGAAGACAAGGTAGCCCCAAAGTGATAGGACGCTCCATCCATAGGTGAACCATGTGTCATGAACCTTCAATGCATGAGTGAAGTATACCATTATGCTCAAGCTATGAGGCTTCACACATCCATAACCAGCCGTAGGCAACACTTCATCTAACATTTCTCTCGACTTTAAGAAACCCTAAATTCATGGGATCCCATTTCTATGAATGCACAAGTCTTAGATAGATGAGGAACACGCATGCCAATATCCAATATGATAAAACAAGAGCATCCAATCACCAAAGAGAAAATTCATGCCATATCTACCAGCACCATAAGATCCATCAAGCAAAACATCTTCATATGTCACCCCCAACTGAAGATTGTGATAAAAATCACAAATGGACTCCTATGCAAAATGGGGGGTAACAAGGTGGACAACAGATTGCCTTTATCTTCTAGCAAAAGATTTTCTTCTTGAAGATGTGTTAGAGATTGGTGCATGGAGGTCAATGACCTTGGGGGTTCCTTGGAATCGCATGGCAACCGACGAAGCAAACGGAATGCTAGATAATTCATTTTTCACCAAGTTGTTTACTAGCCATTCCTTGCACTGTCCGAATCTTAAGGCATTCCATCGTTCTCAAGATTGTAGGCATTGATGTCACCTAGAACCATACATTGCATGATTTGTTAACTGTTGTGGGTAGAAGAAGGTGCTATGATTTCATACAAAGGTTGTCATCCAAATGATATTGTTGGAGACAGAGTGCTCGTAAGCACGTGCCAGCAACAGAGGGTTGTTTCCATGTGGAAAGCAATTGATCTCAGTGGAAAAGGGCAATCCACACTTCCTCTTGTGGAATTGCTGTGTGATGGCATAGCTTGCTGTGTCTTAACCCTGAAAAGAAACCAACCTCAAGCTTCTTACCATGATGCCTTTCACTTCTATTTGGGCACTGTTTTAATAACTCAGATCTGTACTTTAACCAAACTCAGAACTCAGTATTAATGTCATCAAACGATGGTCTAAGCATTGCATTGCAACCTCATCCTTTGGAAGCTTTATACTCTGTTTATTCCATTGAAAGGAGAACAGTCCTAACATTGATTATCATTAGATCCATGCTACTGTTTGTGATTTGAAAGTCTTAAAGATCACTCTTTCTATACTCCTGGTTCATACATGGCAGCTTTGAAAGGTTCTCTCTTATTCTCTGTGACCATACTCTTCTTGCAAATCTGGTCATGGTAAAGAGTTAACAATCCAAAGCTTAGTTCTCTTATCAAATACATCAGAATTGGTCTCTTCATAAACTGCCCTAATGGGATCTATTTGGCTCATTTTGATCACTGTGTTTTAATCAAGGGCAGCACCTTCTTGAGTTATTGGTCAGTCCCTTTAAAGTATTTTAATGCTTCAAACCTTCTCTTGAATGAACTGTTAACCAAATATAAATTTCAGTATTAAGTGTCATATCTTCAAGTATAATTAGGATTGACACATTGTTTTGAAGATTGCATCATCATCTCAGCGGATTGGGGTAATAATACTCTGTTTTATACCTTGAAGGAGAGCAACCTTAACGATTTACACCACCAGGTCCATATTATTGTTTTATGCTTTGGAAATCTTGAGGATCACCCTCCCTTTTCTGCTGCTCATGCTCTTGTAAATCTGAAGGTCCATTTTCTCTTTTATACTCCTAATCCTCTTGCAAAACTGGTCATCATAAGCAAATGATAAAGGTCTCTCAATAAGCTGTCATAAAAGGTCAATTCGGTCTTCATTGTGAGACTGCCATATCATTTTTCTCTTCATTGATTTCAAATATTCTTTGAGAAATGGTATTAGACTTTGACTTTAATTATCACACAAGAAGTGGTTTATTGTGAGGCGTTTTGCTCTTTTCTCAATACTTGATGTATGGTTATCTATTCATTAGTCACCTTTCCTCAGCTCTTATCATTTCAGGATTAATGTCTACATTTTGAATCATACTTTTTACTCAATACAGGGTGTCTTAAGAACTGCAAGTTGATCACTTTTTCTTAAAAGGGCTAAGCTACTAATATTTTCATTTTGTTGAAATCACCAAGGAAGACTACTTATTATTTGAAATTGGTTTTTGCTACAAACATTGTTCCTTCTCTAGCATTACATAACACTATTCATTGTGAGCAACAAAGTTTTGGTTCATTCGCTAAAGGAGAAGCTTAATCACATAACCATCTACCATTTGGGGTGTTCTTGAACTTGTTAAAGAGGCTTGTATCCTCTCTCATCTCATTTGGTAAAGGCTAAAGCATTTGGAGGATCTAAGACCTTTGAAGGTTGTAGTGGACTCTAAACATTTAACAAACCCTCACTTTCTCAAAGTTTACCCATGTTGCACAAATGCTAGAGTGATTATCATCATTGGCTTTGTGTCTTCTTGGGGTTGTGTTCGCTAGCTTTGCAAGTGCTTATGTTGAAATTGGAGCACCAATCTTCTCATATCTAGGTGGATTTAGTGGTAGCTAAAGTGATTACTATGTAAGGAGTACTGTTTTGTTTCACTATATTCCAGCATTTGGGTTTGAGCCTTTGTGCATGAATTCTGAGTCTGTCTTGGATCTTTCTTCCTGGGTAATCTTTTTGTGCAAAAGTATTGAATTCGAGACTGTTGAGTCTGTAAGGAATGTAGTGGACAAAATTGGTCACATTGTCTGCATCTCTAAGATTGGAATTGGAACAAGTGTGTGTGGTGAGACTGTTGCACAAAGCTTTTCAGGGTCTTTCTGGACTGTGTTTGTTTCCTTTCATATTTTTTATCAGAGGAATTTGCTACCCGTCCCTATATTTTAGGCTTTAGCTCTTTTCAGCTTTATCAGTTTGTTGTCTCGATGGAAATGGATCTGGAAATTGGGTAACAAGGATCAATTTGATCATTTGCCCGAAAAAAAACAGGAAAGGCAGAAGAGAAACATAGACATTGATATGCAGGCTTTAGTAAAAAGGAAGAAGGTTTGGGAGGATCAGTGTCAGAGATCGGCTGGTTGATCATATTAATCATGATTATCTGGATGCTCAGGTCACCCATCAGAGAAAGAAACTTTCAAATGCAGAAATTGAGATCGAATTCTAGAAGGAAAATTTATGACATTTGAAAAAGAACTCAACTACTTGAAGAATGCTTGGCAAGGTTTTGAAGCAGAGTTGACTTCTTGGAATTTAAAGAATGAAGCAGGGCTGATTTTTACTATGAGCTCATATTCAGATGTGAATATTTCATATGAGAAGAATGATGCGGAGGATATCTCCTCTCCTCAGTTTCCACCAAATTCAGAATAATGACTAGACATTATCTGAAATTCAGGAATCTCCCCTCTTCTATGATGATTAATGAAGTGCAAGTGTATTTGCCAGTTAGTACTTTATTAGAATTTATACCAGTCAGGCCTTCAGTAACAGTTGGAATCTGAAAAATTGTAACTCTTTTGTAATAGATTTTGATCATAGATCCAGAAAGACCTATGAATTACTGCTCATTTTGACTGCAGCAATTTTGTAACAACAGGTCTTCCGGTCCAGCCAAGACCTCTGTTTTTTATATATAAAAAAGCAGTTTCCATTTATGTTAAAAAATGATGTTATTTTAGTGTATACATATATTTTTATTGTCGCCAGTTACCATGTGAATGATATACTTTGAACTAATGGATGTTTTAGTGAACTAATGAGATACCTGCACAAGAATTCGATCTTCATACAATACAGTCGACTTTGGAAATGCACCATTAGAGAGCAACTGAGTGAAATTTCAAGACATTGGCTGAAATTCTAAAAGACAGACATGGAATCAAGTTCAATGGTGATCTCATTAGTTTGTACTTCTATTCTAATATTTGTTACTAAACAACCATGAGAAGCTGTGTGCAACCTATTAGCTACACAATTATGAAAATAGGGGGAAACTGGTGTCCTTATTCCTACAAAAGGTTAAGCCTCCAAATAAAAAAATTTCTATTCTTAGCCAGAAATTACAGCGCCCTTTAAAATGCCAAAAAACATTAGAAACATATCTGCAGAACATGAGAAAGTTCTAGGATGCATGCTATGATGCATTTTAATATCCAAGCATTTCTGATGTCAAAAAATATTTGTAAATAGAAAGTACATTAAAAATGTCAGCTATTTCTGAATCTCTCCATGAACTGGAATTGAGCCTTGTCCAAAAAACAGAGGAAGTGTTAAAAATTGCCTTCTAGAAACTTGTTTGACTTAGGATACACAGATTCTGATTTTCCATAGTGGATTTTGCAATTTTTCCAGAGTCGGAAAGTGTGGGGCAATTCATTTTTTTTTCTATTCAATGTGAGTAACTTCAGCATTTGAATTGACTGTAGTTTTTAAATCCCATTTGATGTTTGAGCTACATCATTTTACTTATACATGCAAATAATTCATCAAAATGGACACTATATTGGATGCAATTGAGAATGCATAGAACATGAAACTATGGCTATTGCCACTGAATTGAGTTTCTATGTGGAATAGTGAGTCTCATGGTATTGTAGTATTTGATGGTGGTATTGTTATCAATCCACATAATTATCTCTGTAATTAAACTCCATTAAAATGTAGTTTTAATTGAGAGTCAATTGAGTAGGTTAACATGTTCATAATAAATCTCAATTAAAATGTTGAGTTAACTAAGGGATTACACAAAACCAGAGGTGTTGAGGTACATGATAATGCCAAACAAATTTGTTGTAGATAAATCAAAGAATATTCCAATTTGGGTTGAGAATTATACACACCATCAATTTTGGTTATTTGGTTAACATAGAACAAATAAATTAGAGACCATGGAATCAATAAGTGTGATCTCAAGGAGTTAGAGAAGGATGAATAACATAATTATATCAAAGAATAATCCTTGTTCATATTGCAAGGATTAGTTTCAAGTGGATATTGACTTGCAAAGGAGTCAATTAAATTTTTAATCAATTGAATTAATGGAAAAACACTGTGTTTGTTGATTGGCATATTGTAGAGTAGAGGTTTGTTTTTCTCTAGCCTTGAGATGGTGCTGATGGCTTTCCCATTGTTGGAATTGGATTTGACATTACCAACTAACAACGAGACCATCCTTCAAAGCTTGTTGGGAATACTAAATAAAGAATTTTTTTAGATATAGGGTTCAAGACTCAATTAACACTTGAACATAGAGCATTGCAAGCAAGAAAGAGCCAATACTTGAAGTAAAGAAGCTTAGCCAATTCTTGTGTGTCCTCCTAGTGATGAGCAATAGAGAAACCAAATCAAAGTCCTGATTATTATTGGCATTTCCAATTGGTTTCTGTGTGCAAGTTACATGAAATAATATTCCATATAGCCAATCTTGAGCATAGATTGTAGTAACCAAATACATTTCCCAAGAGGATCTATGTTGATCAAAAAGACATGCCATAGGCCTACCACTTACAAATCCAATGGTATCAAAGTAGTTGAATCCTTGATTGTGATGCATCTGCCAAAAATTTGAAGATAAAGTAGACTCAACATGGCTAAAGAAAAAAGAGAAAGGTTGGAATACCCATGGGCCATTAATGTGTATCTTCAAGAAGAGAACAAGCACTTGAAGGAGAAGTTCAAGATGTTTGACTAGAGAATATTTGAAATGGAGAAGATCCTTGAGACCTCAACAAGACCTACTTCAATTTCTAAATAATCAATTGGTTGAATGTCAATACTCTGTCACTACTGTTATGGCCCCACTAAGTCAAAAAATCGGTTAAGTTTGGTTAGCAAATGAAGTGAAGCAACATGCTGTTGTTTGGAGGATCTTCCCTGATTTTGGCTGTGGCATTCAAAGACTAGAAGCAGCACTTTTCAAGCCTTGTTGAAGATATCCAAGGTTGCATCAAGATTGATTTTAAGAACTGTTGAAGATATAGAAGCAGATTTACAGAATAATAGGGAGAGTACAATGAAGTTTGAGGACACTAACTACAGTATGGGAGCAGACCTTGTGGCTAAAGAAAGGCATCCGAATGTCTGTTTGCAGCAGATTATTGAAGAATCTTAACTTTGATTTGGGACCCTTTCAGAAGCAGTAGAAGTTACATATTTAAAGGCAGCCATCCGAAGTCTGAACTCTGTCAAGATTGGTTAAAGTTATCAAGTAACATGACAACATTTTTAGGGGGAGCTCAGTCAATGAAGAGGTCTACATGATAGGGGAAGCATCCAGCTGAGTGAAAAAATAAGGATTGCTTCTAACATCTATTCCAAGGACTAATCTGACAATTCAATATGATCTGAGGAAATAGTAAAAAAAATACAACTTTTTGGGCCGTGTGAAGCCTCCTATTCTTAGATTTGTGCACATAAAGAATTAAGACCTATGCACTTAGTCCGGTGGATCCTAACTGAGCAGTTTGGTAGTTCTATAAAGTGCATTCTTCATAGGAGTGAAAAATCAGTCATAACCATTCTATTATAATGTTGGCCAAGCTCAGAAGACTTTAGTGAAGACCAAGGTAAAGATCTTGTCTACCAAATGATAGACCAAAGGAGGAGTAAGCAGAAGGCCTTAGAAGCAAGATCAGTCAAAGCAGCATTGTGATGTTGTAATTGATGCATGCTTGCCTTTTATCAATTTACTAGATGACTGTTGGTACATTCAATGAACTGAAGAGGACATGAAGAAGCCACAACAAGAAGATGTTTAACGCAGATTAATTGACTGCAACTAGTTTGAAAAAATGCCTGGAAGACTCCACAAGTGTTGGAATAGTGACCACCGTGTTGTAACTTTTGTCAACAAGATGTCTGAAAGCAAAAGAAAATGCCTGCAGGCAGAGCTTGGATAATATGTCCGCAGCTAGTGAAAGGTGCCCGCTTGTGAGATAATTAAATTGCATAAGAAAATGCCCGCGGACTATATAAGATGCACACAGGCTTAGTATAAATGCCCGCTATTGTCTGGAAAATGCCTACAGAAGTCAAGTGACCAGTGAACACCCACAGGCTTAGTATAAATGCCCGCTATTGTCTGGAAAATGCCTACAGAAGTCAAGTGACCAGTGAACACCCACAAGACATAATAAAATGCCAGCACATCAGAATAAAATGCCCGCAGGCAGAGCTTGGATAATATGTCCGCAGCTAGTGAAAGGTTCCCGCTTGTGAGATAATTAAATTGCATAAGAAAATGCCCGCGGACTATATAAGATGCCCGCAGACTATATAAGAATGCCTCGAATCATGGAATTGACCTGTCGTGCGTTAAAACCTGAACTAATGAAAATATGTGGCAACATACTTTTGAACATCAATGTTATGAACTGATGGGTGCCTGTTTTGTCACTTTTTGAACCTATTAAATGCCTTAAACTAATCTCAATATTTCTTGGCCTAGTTTTTACATGGTTTGATTACAAACCTACATAATATTCCCATCCCCTTGTACATATAAACTAATGTGTAATGATTTGCTGCTTAAAGTAGCAATTAGTTTATTTATGAGCTTAAACTATAGTTTAGAGTTTTATAATGATAAAAGTCTTGCAAATCAAACTAATTTTGTTAGTATAAGCACAAAATATCTGTATCATAAACAATATTACAAACTCTTTGAACCATAAATTCTTGACAAGGGTTGCTTAGACCCAAAACATTCCTTGATACAACCAAACTTTAAATGTGAAAATCCATCGTATCCTCATCCTCTAGGCCCTTTATTGAACCAAAATTGTTTGGAGAAATCACATTCTACATCTTAGGAAAGAACCATTTATTTAGGGTTCTATTTTTTGGTCTCTAATAAGAGTCTTGTTTTTCTAGAGTTGGTAGAGAGTTCATACTGGGGTTGGTTTTCAAGGCCTAAAACCCTCAAATCCCAGGAGAAGGTGGGTTGAGAAGACCCACCAGGATCTTTATCCATTAATAATGTCATAATATTATTTAGAGCTAGGATAGGGACAACCATATAGTTAACTTGGCCTTTGAGATTAAGGAGATTTTCCCTTTTTGGAAATTTTCACCCCACTTTTATTGTTTGTGTAAGGTGAGGTTGTTTGAGCCTTACCTTGTGCATTCTTAGTAGCTTGAGATTCTATAATAAGTACCTATATGTGCACTGGAAGCTTTAGGAAGGGTCTGGAATCGAGACCTTAGCATTCCCTGTGTTATTATCTCATCAAGATGGAAAATGGAACCTTATATACATCCAAATATGGTTGAGAAAGTGGCAAACCAATTTTGTGTGCTTTTGGTACTATGAAGGAATGCCTAGTAATGATCACTAGTTTGTAGAACATGATATGTCGACTTTACCTTCTGAAACATCGAGCTCTTGAAGTGACAATTTTCTTTAACATTGTAACCACAACTTTTGCGGTCTAGTCGAATTTAGATAGAGCAAGTGGTTATTTGGTTGCCTCCATTATAAATTATGCATACATTGACCCCAGGAAACTATGTAAGGCTGGGCACAAGAGGCTTCAAGCTGTACTTTGGTGTGATGCCCTTCAGACAACCTTGAAAACATGCAAGCGACACATCAACATTGAAAATTTGTACAAGTTTGAAGTGTAGAAGTATGAATCCTAAAATATTATAATAGGTACAATAGAAATGCAAAACAATAATACAAATTATGGATGCTTCCATGGAATGAATTAGTGACAAACAAAACCATAGTAATACCCTACATAACTGCAAAGAGATACAAGAAACATAAAACCATGATACATAAACTGAAATAAACCAAACTGACAAAGAGGTATCAACTAATAAACATATACACACTGCATGAATATAATGAGAATTATCAATAGTAATGAGAGATAAACTGTGAGATTGAAGCTCATTAACATAATAATGTATACACATAATAATTAGTATAAACTGTAGATTGAAATGGACTCACAATAGGGAAATCCCAATTGAAAAAGAAGTTGTATAGATTTCCTTAATAATGAAGGGAGGTGAGTCTAGGTACACTACATGCTCTCCATGTGCCTTTCTTCTTAATAACAAAAAAAATAGTTGATCCACACTGAATGAAGTAGGTTGAATGTGACCCTTATTAATCAATTCCTGAAATTTTCTTGTAATCTCTTCATTTTCTAATAAAGAAATATTGTATAGTGCCTCATTGACTAGAACAACTCAACACTTCAAATCAATAGAAATTTGGTCAATTGCATGGGTAGGAGAAACCCCTTGAGGTTCTCCAAACAACTCAAAAATATTTTCTAAAATTTCATCCAACTACTTGTGCACTTCATATATTTTCTGTTGTGAAAATCCTTATGTTCAAAACACAACATCAATAGTTTTGTGCATCTAGTTCGAGAGCCACATTCTCCTCCTAGGAACATAAAATACACTTAGCAAAAATAAGAACAACCATAGTAACAAATAATGAAGGAATTTGTAGTAAATGAATTATGATATGAAAATAAAAAAGAAATCTGATCCACTTAAAAAAATTGTCTGGTACCAACAAATTGCAGGGTTCAACTAATAAGCTAGAGCAGTTGCTAAAAAATGAAAGGTCAGATACTAAGGCAAAACAATTGAAGATTAGTGAGTTGGAGCAACAAATAGCTAAGCTGCTAAAGGATCCTTCTAATTCAGCTCCTGTTCAATACTTGTTAAAAGAAAAATACAAGGAAACCATATCCTTGAAGAAGAGATTGAATCTGCCAATGAATGGGCATGTACAAATGCCAGAGCTACTCCCAGTCTAGGCAGAACAAGACAAGCTGACCAATGAGAACCAGTAGCATAAGGAGAGAATTTAACAAGTTTCTTGATTAATATCTTTTTGCTCATTGAGAAGACCACTTCAAACACAAATACAATTTTATTGATGCTCTGGCTTATTTCCAAAAAAAACCTTGGAACACCTCAAGGACTAACACCATCCTTTGGTTTCCTAGTTGTCAGCATATGAGTTGTAAATGTTTTCTCCATTGGCAACATTCCAAGGATTTTCAGAAATTCTACTCATTTCTTAAGCTTCTATGCAGTTAGCTCAATAATGTCATCATCAGAGAAATTTCTCTCAAACTCCCCCAATTGTGACCGAGGTTCCTTGTCTAGAAGTGAAGGGTATCCTTGATAATCCACTGCATAATTCATATCTTTTGTGCATTCTGCTTGACAAGGATTGCACTTAACATATCTCATTTGTTTGTGATTGTGGGTAATATTTTACTTCATAACCTCTCCACTACAATCGCTACATTGTTGTTCATTCAACGTTCTCCTTGTGCTTCATAGTGATATGTTTGAGGTATTTTTTCTTTTTCTGCATGGTTATTTCTTGTTTGTTTTTCCATTTCAAGGCCGTGCTTTTCACTTCTTCCTTTGAGAGGATTTGAATGCTTGTTGTAAGGAATTGAAAGACCTTGACCATGGCTTTGTTTACAGCTAAACCAAAAATAGGGTTTTGAGAAATTCTGTTTCTTTTTGGTTCATCTTCTACTATCATGTTTTTGTCTTATGTACTATCATTCCTTGCACTAAGTGCCTCCTCGACAAGCTTTTTCCAGTTATCAAGTCGTTGAAATAAGAAGGGGAGGTATTTCACCCCCAAAATGATTCTTCCATTATTCTATAGAATGCTTAAAGGACAATTACACCTTATGACAAGCATACTTTGTCTGTGCACTTTCGGGTATGTTACCCCCCTCATTGCATGACTGTTACCTATGGGTTCTTGATGCTATAGTTCTTATTTTTTGGACATGAAATATCCTTGGATTTGAGCTACCTATGTAGAAAGAAGGAAATAACCATCCTTGAACTTATATTCAAAGCACTCCTAAGCATGTTCCATCCTTGTGGAAGCAATGATATCCTATTTGATGCCAGTTCTGAGCTTTCCTTCTATAGTTCCAAACCTGTAGGAGCACCAAAGAGGAACCAGATTTTCTAGCATTGACATTTTTAATGGGCACTTTATCTATTTTAGATTCATGGTCAAGGAACCAGCTACCCTATGATTGTACTTCCATGATCTTTAGATGGTGTTTATTTGTCTTGTAGAACACTTTCGGGAAAATTTATACCTATAATGCAGCATGTGCATCATCAAAAGGTAGAGATGCACCGAGGTTTGGAATGAATGACTTGCAGAGTATGGGGTAGAACACCTTGTCTTTGGTGACCTATAGACAAGAAGAATAACAATAAGACATTCCCAGATCTACAGTGGCATGTAATCTTATCAAGGGTGTTGCTAGCCTTTTTGTTGAGTATATGCATGCCTGTTTATATGGTTCATTTTGGCAAAATCTAGGAGAATATTTGCAGTGGTTTTATAACCCACAAAAAATTACAAGATGGTGCAACTACTATTGTCACTTGACAGAAGACATTGGATTGGATCTTTGGAAGGAAGTTTGATGTGTTTTCAATAGATTCTAGTTTTAGAATTGGAGTGTTGTGTTATATCAGCAAGAGGGTGATCACTGTTTGCATGAAGAATAACCCATAATGATGAGATATTTCTAATTGGTGGAAAAATAATTGCTCTTTGGCTTGGATTAGGATCAACACATTCTGGATTACAATTTTATGGAATACCATCATCAACAAAGCCATTGAATAATCATTGGTAGTTTGTATTTCCCCAGTCAATTTGTAGTCTAGTGATTGAATGGTCTATCCCAGACCAACAATTCTGTAAACCTTCAAATGAAAGAAGCAATCTCGTTTCCTTTCATCACTATATTGCAGACTACAAGAAACATATTTATTGATCTAGCCTTCGATGACTAGTTGTTGTATATTGTTCTAGGTTCCATTATGACCAATAGGGGGGTATTTTCACCAGCATGGCAACACACTTTCGAGATTGATAATTTTTTCGTCTCAGTATAAAGGGTTTTTGTAGACCAGGTTTTTGATCTAGCAAAAGATTGACTTCCTATACCAGTCTAGATTCTATGATAAGCCATGAGTTCTGAAGAATATTCAAATCTGTGGAAACTTGGCTTACGATGATTAACATTATATATTGCTTCTCATTCTATTTGGAATTGTGGGTCCATTTTTGTATTTCCTCAAAAGTTGGGTGGTGTTGCCGCCTGGTTCCACACTTGGGAAAAACGCAGCAGAAGTCTTCAAGATGCTGGTGTGGCCTTGGGGGCAAGTCAGAGTCAAGTGCTGTCACTTGGGACTCGACTCCTCCGTCTAGGCTTTCCTAGCGAAGCCAAGGGGGGTTGACCCGAAAAATAAAAACAAGCTAAGGTGTCTAATCTAGGAGTTAGAAAAATACTTTTTTGATAACCAAGAAAACAACAGCATATACTTATATAAAGCAAATCAAACATTCATCAATACGTCATTTGCTCCCATTCACTATTTTCATCATTTGCAACATTTGTCAATAACATGAAATAATATCAATATAGACCAGTGCCTTATAATGGAGTCGAAATAGATGCATGAGCAGAAAAGTAAATGTAGTGCAAGTGTTCTTGGTTTATTTTAAAATTAATGTGAAGGTGATCTTTTTATTATGGCTGGTTGGTTCCCAATATACACAAAGGTACGGGGAACATGTCCGGAATTTTGATGTATGGCTTCCCTCTCAGACTTGGGTTGAATCGGAGTCTCAAGGAGGTGTTTAGATGCTGTACCAACGAGGGCAAGCCTAACGGTTTCCAAGAGGTCACTACTCAGTTTTGTCCCAAGCCTTCTGAGAAATTTCCCCATGACAACAAAATGTTCGCGATGTGCCGGATTTTCACATAAAGGTTTTTTTATTCGGGGGGGTGTTAGATCCTATTACTAGCCATCTCCCCCTTTCTGATGCATACCAACTGGATCAGACTGAGCTGCAAGTTGGCCACAGAGCATATGGGAGAAGACCTTGGTATTTTTAGAAGATTTTATGAACCAAAATTTTATCTTTTTTAAACCCCAAGAGTCTCTTTTCAGGCACATACTTGGGCAAGCCCTTGTACAAAACCCTACTTCGGGAAAGCAAGGGGGGCGTTTGAGTTTGTAAAAAAAATGATAAAATCTGTCCTGAGTGAACTTGTGGCTTGCCAGTGGAATGGACCAACAAGGTAAATTTTAACCCTAGTTTGATTTTATTAAGTGCGGAAAATGAAATCTAAACTAAAAAAAAAAAATGCAAACCACGAAAATTGAGTCGACACAGTTTTTCCCCCTGGGGGGATGGGGTGTGGGCGTTTATTTAGCCCACTTGCTCTCGTTTAATACTTTAGTTACAATGCAATAGAAATGCCCCAGCCTTAATTGACTCATTGGCTTACAAAAATTGGAGAGAAGAAGTATCCGGTTTGCAAAATAATCAATATTGGTCCTCCGGATTGCCTGGATCTTTGAAATTTTGGCAGCACCTCCTCCTACCTGTTAGTCTTTTGCTGCAAACCAGCAAGTAAACGTCAGTATAAGATGCCCAAAAACACTTTAAGAGTGTCTTTGGAACACCTCCTAAAAAACCCAGAAAAAACTAAGTGTTAAAACTAGTTAAAATGATAAAATTTAACCAAGTAAAACAAGCGATGGGGCTTGTTTTACTTGGGATCTTTGCAAGCTTTTAAGGGCTGCAAATTATCAGCTCTTTAAATCAGCCAAATACACATGAAGTTCAGCCAAACATACTACTTGCTTAAGCCCTTAAAATATTCGGAAAAGTACACTTAAACAAGAAGCATGCATCAACTAGATCTAGATAAAGATTTTATTTGAAGATGAGCTTAAGATCTAAAACAAAAATCAGACATACTTATGATTTTTTAAACAAGAATGAGGTTTGAAATATGCAAACCAAAGTAACCAAGAAAGATTTGAAGATTTTTTATGTTGATGAGAAGAAGAAGAAATGTCTTGAATTTGGGCTATGGAGTCCTCCACCGTGGGGATCAATGGGACTAGTTCTCCTTGAATCAATTTCGAAGACCAATGGATGCAAGCAAGCTCCACCAACTCTTCGGATCAGCAACCTGTAGACACAAAAGACAACTCACACAAGCAAGATCAAATGCACTAGTGTAGACTAAAATAGAGAACTAGATTCAAGCATTTAAACAAAAATGACATTGAACTCTAAGCACTCTATGATAACCAACAGTAAAAATAATGAAATAGATTACACTATATTTACCTTACTAAGCTCAACATCTCCTTCAAAAGCTAGTGATTGATCAATAAACAAGCATGAATAAACATGTAAAGACACAGATTACCTCATATGTTAAAATAGAACATGATCATCCACACCATGAGAGTCCACACATAGAATTGCCTCCAAAGCCTTTTATTCATAAACAAATGCAAAAATATTACAAAGATAAGAGCAGAGGTTCCACCTTCTCATGAGAAAACAATGAGAGTGAACTTGCTTATATAGAAAAACTCAAGGAGAGGGGGTGCCCAAGTTGAGGAGGAATGGGTGGAGTGAGTGGCATAACTCATGGAGCAAATGGGGCTGCCAAAATCAACCCCAAATTAGCTAAAAATCAGCCATGTGACAGCCCATAAACATAGCTGCAAATTCCATGATTGAAGGTGCTCAATTTTGGGAAATATGCCCCCCTTAAATGGGGAAGTAATCCCACTAATATAGCTGCCCGGAATCTTTCCAAAATCAACTCTTACAATTCCTAAAACATAGCTGAAATATTTCAGACCTCTAACTCCTCCAAAATTGGAAATATTTTTTAAGTCATTTTTCATTTTTTTTTTTTAAATTTATGACTTTTTTTACTTTTTTGGTTTTTTTTTTTAGCATAAGTGAAAAATTAAACACCCAAACATTAGAAAAGTGGGTTTAGGGGTTAAGGGGGTGCTTTGAGTTAGAAAACGAGCATCCCTAAGGCAAAAAAGACCCCTAGATGACATTTTTATGCCATTTACAAAAAATTTAATTGAACCATTAAAAAATGGCCCAATTTACGGAAAAAAAATAAATTTTGCCGAAAATTAAAAAACTACCTATGGGGACTTAGCATATGTCCATATGACTCAAAAATAATGTCTAGCATGTTCATATACATTGACCCATGGACTTTAACAATTCTCTAAGGCTCGTTAACCTCCCCAGGCATTCCAACTTTGGAGGAGCAGGAGAAAAACCCAAAAATTATGTTATGCACTAATGCAAGACATAATTAATAGGTGAAAAAACTCTTTGGAATACCTGAATTAGCCAAAAAGTCCTAGGGAACCAAGTCCTTTACAAAACACCATGCTAGTACATTTGATTACAAACCCCGCAGGGCCATGGACATGTGGAAAAAAATTAAAAAATGGGGCCTTTAAAAGGCATGCTGGACATCAAATCATCGAAAATGAACATTGACATGTTCAACTTTGCCCGCTTGCTTGATAATCCAACCAAGTACAACTTAGTTGGAAACAGGTGGAATACATGAAATAAAAAAAAGAGATAGATCTGTGGGAAAATCATGCCTTAATACTATGTCTAATGAAATTATGGACTGAGAGAAGCTTTCTTGGTGGAATAATCTCTCTCAGATGTGTCGAATGCCCACAATAGTAAGTGGAAAATATGAGAGGATTTCTAGTCGGAACATGTAGCTGAGACTTAAGATTTGTGGATGTCTCTTTGGCTTTGACGTGGAGTTGAGTCAAGATATGTCTCCTTTTTTCTTGGAATATCATCTGGATTCAATGAATTTTTGTTAAAGAACCTTTGGAGGATATTCATACAATTATTATTTAATAACAATAATCCACATGCTTAGTCATCACAATACTCAACAAACTCCATGAAAAAGGGGGTGGCCCTTTCAAATAGAAATCAAATAAGTGTGAAGATGCCAAAAAATGTTTGTGACGGTATGCCTCAAGTCAAGGATCAACCTACTAGAAAAGTGAAGTGGAACATTCTCAATGACGATCATGTTCCAACCAGGGTGCTAACTCATGAAGGAATTTGCGAAGGGATAGATCCATGAAATGAGGAGTCCTTTTAGCAATAATCCATGTGAAAGGTAATCACAACACTCAATGAATTCCATGAAGCAAGGTTATGGCCCCTCAAACACATATTAAAAGTGTGATAATGCCTCAGTATAAGTGCCCTCAACCCATACTAAGCTTAGCATTCATCAACCAATGTCCAACCAACTGCTTATAAAGTGGATCTAGATGATTTCTGCATGTTGTTTGTCATCATTTAGGGCAAAGTTTTCCACTTACAAGCCATCTATGTGTTATATACGAGTGCATCAAATGTTGATAATGGACTAGGAAAACATACAAACTACTGTCTTAGTGGTTGGGATTAATTTTCTGAAGATGGTGCTTTCAATGTCTGGATGAGATGACCCATTGTGCCTAGAACCCACCCTCTACCATGAAGAAGGGGTAAAATCATGCTTCAAATACTAGCAAGACATGTCAATTCGCTAGCCAGAAATAAGATATAGGAATGACAATGAGAGTTTGAAGTGTTGGCTGGAAAAGGCAATCTGCTATATGTGGTCTTAAAAATAAATCTCAGGTCATGCTATAGGACTAAAGTAGGAAATTTACTGTTGGTTTATTGGACCGATATGACTTTAAATTACTGCTAATATAATGGACAGTTTTTCTATCCTTGATACCCGAACTTTAAATATGGACCAGAGTATCTTCTAGTGCTACATGCACACACATTTGTTTGCATATGTCTATTACACAAAAAACATAGAGGATAAGGCTTGACAACTCGCCCTTTCCTCTGCAACTGCCAAAATAGTCCATTCACCCATAATTCAGATAGATGTGTCTTCTTGACTACCTACATTTTGGATTGAAATGCATTGTATATATATAGTGTAGGATATGGAGGATTTTGTCTAACTAGGCAGACCTAGTATGCCACTTCAATCTTTTTATTACAATTCATAAAGGCTGGTCAACTTACCTCAAGTGCATTTCAATTTATTTTAAGTTTCCTGAAATAGTGATGTACCCTCATCTACAGACCATCCTGCTGCATGGAATTCATTGTTGTGACTTATCATTTCTCAGTGGATGACGACCCCTTAGTCAAGGCCAAGCACATGGTATAGTTGCATTTTTAAAAACATATCGTGTACGTATCAATTACAATAGTCAACTGCACTTAAGACTAGATCTAGTTATGCATATCAATTGCAATATTGAAATAACTATTTTGATTCCAAAAAGGGAAGCGAAGGGCTCAAGGTAGCTTGCCCCAAATCCCATGATGACAAACCCAAGCTCATATATGATGAACGTAGGCATGAATTCCATTTAAATTCATACACAAGCAAACCATGGGCTTAGTTTTAGAATTATGAACAGAAATGGAAAATACAGAGATGGGACACTTCTGTTTTGAAAAAGCTGGTGCAAGGAAACTTGTTCATCACCCCTCATAGCTGCATTAGTTGGACTGCAAAGTATTAGCCTCCTTAATGGAACTTATATAGATGGGGATCACTTAATATTTGTATGATTGGATATGCCTACTCTACCACATACTCCTAATATTACGTGGTTTGTCATATCAGAGTATTTTACCTTACCAGCAAGCCCAGACCTTCCCCTCCTTCCTGCCTCAATAACAAACAGATCTACAGGAAGGACAAGATGGGACTTGCATCTGAAAATCTAGTGATTGCAAATACACCGACGTGTGGAATCCCAGGGATTATGTAGTTGCTAAAAAATGTAAAAAGATGTGTTTGTAAATAAGTAGTTGTTTTCATAGATCCAACAAAAAAACCAGAAATGTTACCCTTATTCTCCAGATCCCACCTTGAGGAAAAGTAGATTCATGATTGTCAAGGAAATCATCAATTGGTCTATGGTTGCGGTTTTTGTGACAATTCACAATAGAGAAGAAGGCAATAAGTATTAAGCGTAAAGATTGAATCAATGGCTTCATTGGTTCTATGAAGGAGGATGGCTCAAATGGATTTGTTAATTGGGTGAAAACCAATGGAAATCATACGTTTTGGCAGTGGGTCTATGTATTAACATTTGTGTTCTAGAATTTGTTGTAAATTTTTTGTCAACAAGGAATCATGGTCTGATTTCTCCTTTGGAATAAATCTTAGTATACTCTTGAGGATGTGCAACTTATGATCTTCCTGTCATTGTTGCTAAAAACATAAGTAGGGCATTTCCTCATCCACAGGAGGAAACTCACTATATGAGATTATATTTTTCCAAGGTTAGAGGCGCCCAAATTGTGAATAAGGTCTCATTCAATTGAAAAATATAACTGCAAAGACAATCATTTTTGTAGGTTTCCCTTGGCCATATTGCTCTAAGATAGAAGTTTTACATCATTTACCATAGCAAGTAAAGGTTTCTAAAGGAAGTTTCCAGTCATTTGTCTTGTACAATGTATACATTCGTCATAGATATATTTTATGTAGATTACATGTGCCTGAACCATACATGCATTTTCAGCAGTTAAGGATTACATGTGTAACATTGGACCTTATTGAAGATATTTGGTGCATCAACTTGCAAGGTTTATGTCGTAATTATGGTCAATCATACCCATAATAAATCATAATGAAAATTGTTACTTCTACATTTTTTGTATGGATAACAAATTTAAAGACATAGATAGCTTAAGCATGACAATGGTACTTTCTTACAAGGATGAAAGGTGGATAAACATAAATCTTAGAAGCATATATTTCATAAAAAGATAACATGAAATAAGCAATAAAAAAAACACAAAGCAGAGAGATCTGATTGAAAAGGTTGTGTTTTATTGATAATCACCAAAATGAGCAACATAAACATTGTTCATTGAGGTCTGAAATAAAATACATTCAGAAACATTGTTCATTGATTTTCACAAAAATTCCTGAAAATGGATCATTCTATTGGTGAAACCATATCTTAATGTATCCCATATGATAGTTCTATATCATGATTAAGCTCCACATAATTCACCTACATACTCATATTCCTCATGGAAGAAAAAACAAATTCATGTTGAAAGTATCATAGTTAACTTGGACACCAAGTACTATGAGATGAATAGTTGTCATGATCAAACTTGCAAACAGAGAATAGACACTTGCAATCTCTTCATTGTACTAACAGTCTTCAATCTCTAGCTTATATGGTAAGACACAATCCTTGCAGCAAATTAGACTCTCTTGTCACTTTCTCACCTATGAAGCACAATGTAAGAATTAAGAAAACAAATATAGATAACAACTCAATATATTTAAATTTTTAAGTAACATAAAATTATATCAGTGACATCAATGACAAGTAATATGTTCATGTAACATAAGTTACTACCTTTTTTCCCATTGTGAAAAAACTTAAAATCATTGACGTCTTCCAATTCCGATTGTTGTCTCACATCAAATAATGTCCAATTTTCTTCGACTGTCAAGGATCTAAAGCATTGCCCATTTTTCAAGACATCAACTACTATGATAGGAGAATGTGTTCCATCATCATCATCTTGCTCTATTGGAATCCAATTCCATTGTCCTGATATACGAACGTATCTCCATCGACGAAACTTGAATGAAATATATAACATTTGTCTCGCTATCCAATACCTACAACAATGGATGCAATATCATAGAAAATATCATTAGTAAAAACATAAAGACATTGCAATTTATTCTACTAAGAGTCATAGAATGAGACAAAAACATAACTCACCTAAATGAGATCTTGGTATGCTTTACCCGACATTCTATTTTCTCCCCATGCTTGTCATGGATTATTGTATCCCAACCAGAATGGAAAATATTTGATACTAGTTCGTTAGAAGGTGATGATGTCATGTATGTTTTATTTGTTCCCCTAAGTGATTCTTCATTTTGAAAAATATATCGTAACACCAAAAATGTCATGAATATGCTTAAATGCACACCTACGCCTCCACTTTACTTCATTCCAACTTGTACCTCTGAATATAACTTATAACGGAAAGAGCTTAGAATTGTATGCTCTATATTTGGCCACTCATGGGATTGAAATGCTGGTAATGGGATTTCTTGGAGTTCTCTCCACATGCTCTGCCTTTTCTTGGAAGGATGTACTTGTACTTGTAAAACCAAATACCTTAATTTCTAATCCATTTATCATCCTTGTTAGAGTACACTAATTCACCAATTATTGAATGCACCACTTCAAATATGCTAGTGATAGACTCAATCGGCTCCCATTCTTCCCAATTTGAGATGCATAAGCCTATGAACATATAATAATTAGAAACAGAAATAAAAATATAATGAATAAATTATGAAATAAGCTTCTCTATAATTGAAATCAATGTTGCATATATCGTCTCGGGGAAAGTATCGGCGAGGGCCCAGAATATAACTTCTCGACGGTATTGGCGGAAAATATCGGAAAATCTCGGAAAATGTCGCGAGACCTCAAAAAAATACAAAAATACTAATTTTTTATAAAAAATTTAAACATTTAAAGCAACAACAACATCAAATAGACACATTGCTACATAAATATGATGATACAACTAGTAAATAAGATACATAAGATGTCGAGTGGTCAGATATCGTTACTAAACTGAAAATTCTAAAACATGTTCATGATAAGATGATACAAAATCACATCAAATGCTCAAAATAAATGTGTCTTGTGAGATGAATCATCATGAGGCATCTAGAAACTAAATAGTACATGATACAATGAAAATGATAGATCATAAGAATCCGAATCATCGATTCCCTCTACCAATTTTACGGGTAAAGGGTACCACTCTTCCTTTGGAAGCAGTAGGTGGTTGTGGAGGTACTCAGGGTGAGATTGAAGTGAAAGCTCTAACTGAGTCCATATATTCATTGCACCACCATATAAAATCATCAAACGCTAAGAACCACTAACTATGATATAATAAAGAAGGATTTCATTGTAGGTCTAGAGCCACAATTCTAAACATAGATCATTGACCATAAAAAGAGTCATGGAAGGATACTTGCCAAATTTCTTAGGGTTTGTTCCTCTTATTCAATGGTTTTGTGTGTCGATTTAGCTTTCGTTGTTATCTATTTTGATGCATACACTACATCATGCTGCCATTGTTGTAATATTCCCTGCATCTCTCCATTACAACAATCACACTTTCCAATCAAGTCACCATTCGATTGAATTACACAGGAAGCATAGTATTCAAAGATTAAATTAGCCTGGGTTTTGTATGGGAGTAGGAGAACTGCTTCATGAAGGTGGAAGGTTCGACGGTGATGAGAGAGCAGTCTAACTGAACCAGAGGTTTCAACAATAAAAACTTGGATCCAGCACCCCTGGAGGGGCGGTTGGATTACCATGGAAGTGCAAGGGAAGGGGGTGCCTTGGCCCCCAGATCCTGAAGTATTGGATAACAGAGGAAAAGGAATTTTAGAAGAACCCAAGAACCTAGAAGGTTAGGACAATGCGAGCCACAGTGGAGTAAGAGAAGAAAACAAGCAAGCCCATGAGCCACGAAAACCAAGGCAATGTATGCCAAAAGCAAGAAAGATTCCAAAACTGGAGATAAAATCTGAACGGATCAGGGAGGATATCCAGTATATGAAAGAGCACGCCTTGGTGGGAAAATTTGTGGGAATTTGGCCATCTAAGAAAGCATTATTATGGTGGATAGACATAACATGGAAACCCCAGGGCCATTTCGATCTCCAGCTTGGAGCTAAGGGATTCTTCATGGTAGTATTCTTTAACGAAGCCGACCGTACAAGAATTTTCGATAACGGCCCATATTTCTTTCATTCAGCAGGCTTATACCTACGACCATGGAAGGAATGCTTTAATCCGAACAAGGAGAATCTAACTATTGCACCAATATGGATACGTCTGTATTCCCTCCCAACGGAATACTGGAAAGAGGAAGTCCTCACAGAAATCGAAAATATGCTGGGGGTATTTGTAAAGGTATCAGAACAAACCAAACAGATGAGATATACATCATATGTTAGGATATGTCTGTATATGGACATTTCTCAAGATCTTCCCGAAGGCATCGACATCTCATGGGATGATGAGGAATGGTTCCAGCCTATTGATTACGAGCAGATACCTTTCAGATGCAGAAGGTGTCATGAACATGGTCACCTATTCTGGGATTGCCCTATTAATAAGAACCCAAGTAAGACGAGTAACTAGGAGAAGAAACAAGAAGATGGATTCACCAAAGTAATAACCAAGAAAAGATCAGCCAAGAAGACAGGCGGACCAGAGGTGAACAAAAAAGCACTAACCCATAACAGATTTGCGGTACTGCAGAATGAAAAGGAAAATGTAGACCCACAAGGCGATCAGAAATCAGAAAACCTGGGAACCAAAGTAGATATACCGCAAGAAATAGCTCCGGAGGAAGAAATGGAGGAAGGAGAGCAAAAAGAGGAAGAAGGAGAGGAAATGATTTTTGAAGGACCAGATCTGGAATCTCTAGAGGCAGTAGTCTCGGCCAAGACTTCAAACCCACTCACGCAAAATCAAATCTCCTTTTTAGAAAAGGCGATACTCAAAACCAAGCAACACAAAGGATTGGGAGTCATGATGGATCCTATGAAAGAATTGGAAGGAGGTAGAAAGAAAGGAAAGAAGGATAAACGAGGAAGACACAGCAATGCACAGAGGATTCAGCTTCTTGGATCGCAGCTGGTGAACTCAGGTCAGTATCCCACCATAGTCGTAGCTTTAGCGACGACTCCTAAAAATGTTTAATAATGCGGATCACAACCTGGAATATAAGAGGCTGCAAGAGTCCTCTCAAAATCCGGCTTCTGAAAAGGAAAATAGAGATGGAGAAACCCATAATAGTATTTCTCCAAGAAACCAAGTGTTCGATAGAGGAACTAAAGGAAATAGGCAGGAAGGTCTGGCGCAATTGTGAAGTTATGGCGTCAGGAGCAAGAGGATCAGCAGGAGGCATCGGGATTCTTTGGAACCCTGGAAAGGTGGCGCTGTTTGGGTTCTTTGCCTCTTTGTTCTATATCACGGCCGAGTTTCAGGTCTTGGGAACAAATACCAGGGGCTTCCTCTCTAATGTGTATGGCCCCTCAACTTTTCATTTGAAGCAAGCTTTCTTGATTTCTTTGTAGTCCCTTAAAGATCAGGTGGGACATTCACCCTGAATCTTGGGAGGTGACTTCAACCTGATTCGTCATTTGGACGAGAAAAGAGGTGGTTTATGTCAGCTGAGTCCCATCAATGAACATTTCAATAATACTATTGAGGCCCTGGGGCTGGTGGATATCAGGACCTCGAATGGTACTTTCACTTGGAATAATAGGAGAATAGGGGATAGGCGCATAGCTTGTCGGTTAGACCGGTTCCTGGTCACTGAATCGATCATGTTGGCTAGGGGGGATATAACTACGGTGATTCTTCCGTCGGCGGGCTCTGATCATTGGCCAGTCAGTCTGGAATGGTTGCGCATCGGGGAAAATCTTCGCAGACCCTTCAGATTCGAGCAGTTCTGGTTGCTCAATAAGGAATTCCCGGACAAGCTCAAACAGTGGTGGCTGGATAGTCCGGACTTTGAGGGTACGTTGATGTACAAATTCCAGCAAAAGCTGAAAGCTCTGAAAAGTAATATAAAACGTTGGAACCGGGAATCCTTTGGGAACATTTTCCAAGAAAAAATGCGTATTGATATAAAAATGAAAGAAGTTCAGATGAAAGGTATTTCCCGGGGTTTTTCGGAGGAAGTTAAACAGGAAGAACGGTTGCTTCTCCAGGAATTCAATGATAGGGAGAGACAGGAGGAACTCCTGTGGAAGCAAAAATCCAGGAACCGTTGGTTGAAGGAAGGGATCGGAACACCAAATTCTTTCATAGAGCGGCCATTCAACAACGTCATTCGAACAGGGTGATGCATTTCAAAAGAAGGAATGGAACAATTGTGGAAACTCAGGAAGAGCTAGAAGAAACTCTGAACGAGTTCTTCGGAGACCTTCTGGATGAACCAGATATCGCTCGGTGAGAGGCCCAAGCCCAAATCCTACAGGTCATCCCCAGGGTGATTAATGAAGATCACAATGCACTGCTTATGAAACCTATTGGGATGGAAGAGCTAGAGGAATCAGTGAAACAGATGGTAGAGGATAAATCCCCTGGCCTGGATGGGTTCACCACAAATTTCTTTCATGTCTGCTGGCCTTGGATTAAGGAGGAAGTTTTAGCACTGGTGGAGAATTCCAAAAAGTCAAAGACTATCCTTAAAGCCCTCAATGCTACCCACCTGTCTCTCATTCCAAAGGAGTTTGGATCGAAAGACCCAGGGAAATTCAAACCGATAGCTCTCTGCAATGTTATCTACAAGATTATATCGAAAGTAATAGCGAATAGATTACGACCGCTTCTCCAGCTAGTCATTTCCCCTGAGCAAGCAGGCTTTGTGGAAGGATGCCAAATAACGGATGGGATAATCCTAATACATGAGATTATCCACTCCCTCAAAACTGAGAAAATCCCTGGTATGTTACTCAAACTTGACCTCTCCAAAGCTTATGATAGAGTGAATTGGTTATTTCTTGAAAATATTCTGAGGAAATTTGGGTTCAGTAAGGATTGGACTAGATGGGTTATGAGCTTGGTATCCTCAGCCTTTTTTTCTATTCTGGTTAACGGAACCCCTTCCAAGCCCTTCAAGGCCTCAAGAGGAATTAGGCAGGGGGACCCCCTCTCTCCTTTCTTATTTATCATTGTGGCCGAAGGATTAGGCAGATGGCTGAAGCATTTGAAAGAGAGAAATAGAATCAGGGGGCTGACACTTTGTGAAGGTCTTGATCCTCAAACCCACCAGCAGTTTGTGGACGACACGATGCTTATGGGACCCCCCCAGTGTTCAGGAAGCTAAAGGGATTAAAGAGGGGATGGATTTATTTCTGCTAGCGAGTGGTTTGGAAATTAACAAGGATAAGTCGCACATTTACTTTTTTAACACCCCTAGAATAACCAGAAGGAATGTTATTCGGATTCTGGAATTTTCGGAAGGGTCCTTACCCTCCAAGTACCTGGGAGATCCTCTGGCGGAATCCACCATCAGGCAGATCTCATGGAAAGATATTTTGGACAAAATGAAAGCTAAATTGGAGCAATAGACCTTCCGTTCGTTGAACCTTCCGAGCCGCACTACCTTGGTGAAGTCTGTTCTCCAGGCCATGCCTGTTTACCTGTTCTCGGTGTTGGCAGCTCCGAAGTCGGTTCTTAAGCAAATTTGTAACTGTCAAAGAAACTTTCTCTGGGGAGGATCTGAGAATTAGAGGAAGTGGGCCCTGATAGACTGGGAAACCCTGTGTAAACCGAAATTGAATGGAGGACTAGGCCTTAGGGACCCTGTTAATTCTAATAAGATCATGGGAAGAAAAATCTGGTGGAAATGGGTATACCACACAGAGGAACCTTGGGGAAGATTATGGCATATGAAATATGCTTCACAATGGGATAACACCTAACTTATCCGTTTCAACACTGAAGGTTCGGGATCAAGTATATGGAAAGCAGTGCTGGAAAACAGAGACATCGTCCAAAAACATAGTTTTTGGGAGATTAAAGATGGGGCTATAGACCGGTTTAAAGATGATGCATGGCAGCAGATGCCGAGTCTCGAAAGTACGATAATGGACTCGACCCTCAAGCTTATTCTGGAGGCTAACCAGCTGAAGATGGTGCGAGAATTCTGGGAAACACAGAATGAAGATGACCATTTCCGGGTATGGAAGAACAAGGATTGGTGGCAAGCTCTAGTGCCGGAAATGAACATGGAGGAATTTTATATGGAGCTAACAAAACGTAAAATTCCTATCCAGGAGGGTAATGACAAGATTAGATGGGGGTATTCGCCGTCTGGGAATTTTAATGTAAAAGAAGCCTTGAAAATCTCGTTGGGTATCCACCTAATGAATGAAGAAGAAAGATGGAAGAAAATATGGAAAGGGCAACTATGGCCAAAAGTGGAAACTTTCTGCTGGCTCCTGTTGCACCGAAGGATTCTAACGTGGGATAATTTGATAAGAAGGGGTTTCGTCGAACCTTCTATATGCCCATTATGCAAGCAAAATCCTGAAACTATCAATCACTTGCTAGATTCTTTCCGGTTTGCTTCATTTTTATGGGACAAAGGAAAGGAACGGTTCGGGAAGACAACCAGGGTAAATGCCTGGCTATATTTATCAGTGGCAAATTGGCCGGCCAAAGTCTATAAAAATGATATTTTGAATCGACTGTGGGAGTTATTCCCGGGGTTTGTGGTATGGACAACATGGAAGGAATGTAATAAAAGAATATTCGAAGGCAAAAAAAATACGCCAATGGAAGTCTGGAAAATTTTGCTAAGTTATCTCCAGGGATCCCTCACCCTGACACATTGGAACCAGGAAGTCATGTGTAACGATGTGCAGGAAAGAATTATTTTGAATGCGTGGGGAATTGTAAGTATACCTGTGTGTATAAACAATCCACGTCTTTCGTCCTCGCAGCCTGTCAGTCCTGATCGGTGGATTCAGCCTCCAGCCGGAGTGTTCAAACTTAACTTTGACGGGGCGGCTAAGGGAAACCCGGGAGATGCAGGTTTCGGGGGGGGTAGTTCGTGACAGTGATGGTAACATTCTCGGTGTCTTCTGGGGAGACCTGGGGGAAAATACCAACAATGTAGCGGAGTTAGAAGGTTTAATCAGTGGTTGCAGATGGGCGATCCAGAAGGGGTGGCTGCCACTGGAAGTAGAGGGAGATTCTCTTATCATTATAGCTATGGCGAAGAGGGTGCAATGTGGATCAACTATGGAGAAAGTGGTGCAGAATTTGAGGTGGGAGAGTCGCCTAAGTATTTTGCGATTGATGGTGCACAGGAGATCGACTCTGCAATTTTTGCACATAAGAAGAAATGACAACAAGGTGGCGGACGCCTTAGCTAACAAAGGGGTGAAGGCAGGAAGTTCTTTTTGCGAGCGCTCTTTACCGGAGTTAGAAGACTGGGTGTTTAGGGAGAAGTGCCTCAGGCTTTCCGTGGAAGATAGAAGACACGTGGTGGAGAGACGTGGTGGTAGTACTAGCCATGTGGAGGGCAGCATGGACGAGGGTCTTGGTGATAGTACAGGCCATGTGGTCCGCCGATCTCTTCAGGCTCAGAATATCACCTCGCTTAATGATCTTTCCATAATGAGGATCGTCACTCCCGATGGATCACGTCATAGATGATCAGGAGTATGTCAGGAGGGAAGCGATCCCGGGAATGGGAGAAGTGCGGTGGAATGATCTGAGCGGGACACGTCTCTTCCTGCTCGTCGGTGATAACCAGAATTTGTTTGGCGGGGTCGGAGTTGATATCAAGGGGGAATTTGCCGGCGGTTTGGGGTAGGCCATCGCTTCGTGGTAGCTGTCTGCAGCATGATTGACAGGTGTAGGGATGAGTGCACATCAGGTGTAATCTCCTCCCGTACCCTGGATAGAAGGTGGAGCATCCCCTCGAATAAATGGAGGGAGGATATGTTGAGATTGAGGTTACGGGGCAGTACTTCCAGCTGTGATTTCGTGGTATGTTGGAGGTACGAGAGTATGAAGAGACCTGTAATGGCCTTCAATGAAGGATCGACAATGAATCATTTGGCTGGATGGGCCGTTAATGAGTTACCCGGGAGAATGGGTATAAGAGTGGTTCAACGGATCAGTCTTATTGGAAACCCCTGCTGGTTCTGTTGGCTTTGGGTTATTTTTAGTAACTTTCCTGTGCTGCCTCCTTTGTGGGTCTTGAGGGAAGATTGGGTTTGTCTGATTTCTGCAAGAGAGTTCATGGCTATGCACAAGAGAGCGTGTAGTCGTAGAGGGTCGAATCGGGGTGGGGTGTCTGGTGGCCCGGGTGGTGAGGATCTGGAAGCTGGGTCGTCATCTTCCCAGCGGCACTCTAAAAACTGGGACCCTGTGAACCCCCAACTGTTTAACTGGAGTGAAATGTATCTGGATGAAGCTTCGTCCAGTGTGAGTTCCAAAATTGCGTATAAAGAAATTGAGTTGGTGAATGAAGTGGAGGCCAGGCTTGGCCGCAAGGTGGCGGAAAGCCCATACTGGATGGCCAAAATTCTGTTGGTTAGGGAAATTCAAGCTCGTACCCAGCTAATACAGAATATTAGTGAAGCCTTGAATGTAATGAAAGGTGGCCAGCAGGCCAATTCTTCAGGGCTCCGTTTGATGAAGAAAGTTTTGAAGGAAGCAGTGCACTCTCCTCGGGATAATTTCTTAGAAGAGTCGGACTTGCCTGTTGGGGGAGCTTCAGGCCCCTAGAAGCAGTGGCAGAAGCGGTGGGTCTTCTGATGGCCCTGGTTTTTGGTTAGTCGACCTCCTAGCATCATCAAGAGCTCACGACTGTGCAGAGTTCGGCCGACGCTGTGCAGATGGTGTAGTTGGAATCGCAGACGTTCAACGGGTTATAAGTAAGTCTAGGAGCTCACTTGATTTGTGCCAGTTTGCTTGCAGGCGAAGCTGTCTTTTTGTAATTTGGGTTCTGGCTTGTCTCTATGGAACGGACTCTGGATGGTTGTTGTTCTGTCTGTTGAATTGGTCTTCCCTTTATGTTAAGCTAGAAGAAGGGGGAATTATGTTTCATCGTTGTATCTGGGTTCAGACTCTTAATGTATGTAATTGAAAGTTTGTAGGTTTTTGAAGCAAGTTTTGTTGGCCATGCCCAGTCTCTTAGGGTGGCTCGAGCCGGAGTAGCTCGTTGTAACTTTTTGTATCATATTTGGTTACCCCATTAATAGAAGGTCTCAAGCTTATACACACACAAAAAAAAAGATTAAATTAAACAAAACTCCAAATGAGTGCCTTCAAATTTGGGGGTAGTTGTCTCTATTAACCATCGTCGAGGGTACTTCTCTAGCTCTCTCACACTTTTGAAATCAAACAATGAACCCCAAAAACCCAACCCGCGGACTTAAAACACAATTATGGGTGATGTTTTGCAAATTTTTTAGCAGTCCGACATATACCTTTAACTTGCGATTTTTTTGAATATTTGGAAATATCGGGATTGTGTCGCGATACATTCAATATATCGAAAATGTCACGATATTTTCAATCCAATATATCGGACAAGGGAAAATATCGGCAATATATCCGATATTTCCGATATATCACCGATATGTGCAACACTGATTGAAATATAAAAGAAATAAAATGATAAAAATTACAATTCACATTTATTTGAGGAAAATTTGGTTGCTTGGAAATGAACTCCTTTGAAATCTCTTTCTTGTCATATACATGAGCCACAAGCACTTCTTTCACTTTTCTCCGTCCTTCCATCTTAAACCCTTTCACAATGCCCTTCCAATGTCGTTCAACATCGTCTAGGTATCTCCTTTTCACCTTATGATCGCCTCTTCTAGATGGTTGCATTGTAACCCAATCACCCATAGACAAGTTCAAAGGAATCCAACTCCCTCCATTGTTCTTTTTGTTGTAGATTACAACCGAACTCAATTCATTATTTGGATGTCGATTTGCCATTTTTTCATGAAAGTGACCTACATACAAAGTAGTGATGGTAAGATAAACATTGTATGATTATACAAATCCAATTAATACTAATGAAAAATCATTTACAAAGGATGAATGAAGGAGATGGATGAATTGGCTAGTGAAATGAAAAATGGCTAGGAAAAATGCTATGAAATGGATGAATTCACTTAATTTAGTTCTTTAGGGTGCAAATTAAACTAGTTCGAATGACACACTTCTAAGGCAGAATACACCAAGGTTAGACTAATATATGAGTAACTGTTCTAAGTGTTATGAATTATTATGCGAACGTAAATGTATCATCTCATGCAAACATATTGTCATGTAAGAAAACATTCTAAGTGTCCATGAGTGTTTATATATATCACAACACATAAAACATTTGGCATTGCCTCTAGCTAGGCACATCCAAGGCATATGGACCATTTGACTGTCCCAGTCACAAGAAATACAGTTTGTGAAGGAGATTAGCTTTGTCCAGGCATTATTGAATTTACCAAGTAAGGTAGATTCATATAGTTGTGCCACTTTGTCTTGAATCTCCAGCACCTAGTAGGGTTTCTGGTAGATGTGATCCTTTTCCAAAATACTTGGATTTTTCTCCCATACCAGCTAAGGGTTTTTTTCCCTGACCATTGATTAGAGATGTTAGTGTATGGGGTTCCCTACTGGAGTACTTACAAAAGCATCTTTGAGAGAGTTAGACGTGTGAGTGAGGAAGCACTGCCCCCCCACTAGTGTTTGCTTTCAGTGGACACTCAAAGTTAATAGCAAGACATGTGGCTACTCAAGGGAAACACTGAGATTTAATAACACAACTTGAACCTACAACCTCATCATTATTCACAACACAACTTTACCAACTCTACCAGAACTAATTGCTATACGTTTCTCTTAAGATTATCAAGGATTTTGTTCTATTTTTGTGTTCTAATCAATTGTATTATTGGCAATGCAGATAAAACAAATACGAAGTGAACTTGCCATTGCATATATACTGAATCGTACATTGGTATGTATTTTCTAGCTTTATTATAATTCATTGATCGATTTGTTGTTGGTGGTACACTGAAATGTATTATGCATGTTTTCTTAATCTTCAATCCTTGGTCGTTCTTGCAGCCATGGGAATGTGTTAAATACCAATAAAAATATGTTGAGCATGTGTTGTCATATTCGATGTCAAATTGGGCCATTGATTTCAAGTGGATGGCAAGTGATGAAGACAGAGAATATCTTGAAGAGCATGAGAAGATTTGAAGACAGTACTAAAAGACTCTAGCAGCCCAACGATGGTTTGGAGGTTTTTGTAGAAGGAATACATCAAGTCTTGCAGTGATTTGGAGGCATATGTAAGTACTTTTAGTACTTCTTGTTTTGGGATCCTAGTGGACTGAGTTTATTGTTTATGTTAAATATTTATTTGGATGTTTAGAAGATTGGGTTTTTGGCCTGTTAAGTGCCCCACAAACATGTCTTGTTGATTGGGTTAATAACTGGTATTCGCATTGTGGTAATACCAAAATTTTGACACTCTTAGGACTATGTAATTGCTGGTAAGAGGCTGATTGAAGACTGTCCTAGATCAATTTTGATTGGGACTGCAATAAGTTGAAGGAACTCGTGATATTGGTATAAGGGCTGAACTTATGGGTGCTTTATGGTATGCACCTAGCCTCATGCCAATTTTCACCCCCTTAAGAGAACAAGAAATTAGATGTAGATCTAACTCTAGGATACAAATGAAAGAGGGCAGACACCAACCCCATTGTGGGCACTAAAAGGCATGCCACAAAACCAGAAACATGGGAATGATTGGGATCTATGTTCAAGGACATATTGTATTGAAGTTATCAAGATACAAACTTTTTTGTCAAAGCAAAAAAAGGCAGACGTAATGAAGATATTGATGCCAAACAAAGAAATTGATTAATCAAGTGGCTTGAAAATAACCTTTAAGAAAAGATTTCTAGTTTTCTCATACAAGACCATGCTTTTGGTGCATGAGCCAGATATTTGACTGGATTTTTATTCTTTTGTTATGGCATATGAACAATTGGCCATTGTTAAGGTTAGGAGTAAATTTCTTTTTATTTCAATATAGCGATTGAAAAATTATCTGAACTTGTGTAGTTTGTAAAGGCCTAGCTAAATGAATGCAATGATAATGCCCGAGAGAACCCCGCCGCAGCCCTAAGCAATATTTTAGTAGTATAGGAAACAAGGTGTTAAATGTGTACTACAACCCCAAACTATTATAACAGAATAGTTGCTCAAGGGATATACTAAAACGCCGCCTTGCACCACATCGATACCAACATCTTCAATAATAATAAGGTTATTGCCTTGACTTACATATGCTACTGAGTAACACTATGACTATTGTCCCAACCAAGCCGCCAATACTATTCAGTAATAATTAGAACCAACCGCATTCTAGGAATAGACAGAACCTACCTGCTTCACTTAATTCCTGCTACATATGTCCTGCATTCCTTATTCCCCCCTATTCAGTATACTGGGTCCATTTCTGTAGTCCCGACCCGCTCTTTGCAAATACTAAAAATATATAGTCCCCAACAGGTTATCCAAAGTTGCTCAAGGGATATACTAAAACGCCGCCCTGCACCACATCAATACTAGCATCTTCAATAATAATAAGGTTATTGCCTTGACTCCCACTCAGATAGAAGCCAAGCAAAGAGAGAACCATATACACTCATACATTGCAGGTAACCACATCCATCATCATCCACCACTTAGAAGGAAATCGTTCAACACCATGACAAGGAATTAAAATCTAACGAATTTAACTTTATGGAAGAAGTCTATATTTTCGGCATCTTTCTCAGCCGTGATTCGTGCTCTGGCTCTCCCAGCCTCTTTCTCAGACGCAATTTGTACTATGGCCCCATAGAGTGGGAGCGAGCATCCTGGATATTTGGATAAGATGAAGTTATTTTGATGTTCCCACACTAAACCAAAGCTAAAATTGAAGAATAATGTGGAGTTCTTCCTTACTTTCCTTTATTGTCTTCCTTACTGGCCCTAGCGATGGTGGCTTTATTATCCAAGATATTTTATCGGCTCCAGGGCTTAAGGATGTTATTTGAACTAGGCTACAAGCGGGTTCCTTCCTTCCCTCAATTTTGCTCTTTGGGGATACACCTTAGGATTTGATTTTCGCACTCGTAGATGACTTGTTCTCAAATCAATTCCAAATGCTCCAAAAGTTGCACGGAATGCATAATAGATTTCTTGGAATGTTGCATTTGGGTTCTCTCTCCTTGAGGGACCGGGGTCAAACCCAATTAGGGGAATACCTTTCAGGAGCTTGAGCATAACGAAAATATTCCCACGACGATTCCAATTCTTCTCTCCTACCTTCTTTCTCTGCCGCGATTGACTATTTGGCCTCCCCGATTTTTTTTCAGAGATGGAGGGGTCTTGTTCCATCTCAATGAATGGAACAAAGTGCTATTGTTGGGTGCTAGTGCTCTCCCATAAGGGGCTAAAGAAAGCCAAAGTCTTTCTTCATTTGGGCTATGAAAATAAAATGCTTGGAACAGAGTGCTATTGCTAGGTGCTAGTGCTCTCCCATATGGGGCTAAAGAAATCCAAAGTCTTTCTTCATTCAGGCTGTGAAAATAAAATGTTTTTTATTATGTTATTTTTTATAAAAAATATAAGTTTTTTTTTAAAATCTAAATTAGACATTTTTGAATGTTTTGTTTTTAATTAAATTTTTGTTTGTATTATTTTTTAATAATTTTTTTATGTAAATAATTATTTTTTTTCAATATTTAGTTTTTAATTAAATATTTTTATTTTTATATAAAAGTTATAAATTTTATTTTTATTTTTATATAAAACTTATAAAAAAATTTAAAAATATATTAAATGAAGTATTTTTTTAATCTTAAGAAATACTAAACCTTTTGAATTACAATTTATAACACAATTTACAAAGTCCTACGCACACCATGAGGTTGAGATCAAAATTGGATTTTAGGTGTAATAATATAAATATATTATGGTTTGTAAGCAATTCTTCTATCAATTAATGTTTTTGGGATATCTTGACCGAGTGTCTATTACATGATGAACACAAATGGTCTCACCTACCACCAACTAAATATTTAAATTAAGTATATATTTTTATTTAGTATTTCAAGATAACTTCACTTATAATTAAATATTATTTATTTTTCTTTTTAAAAGAGTAATTATATAAATGTGATTTAGTATGTCAAAATCACTCCACTATCATTTTAATAAATGATAGATCTAAGTTTTAAAGGACTTGGAAATGGTCATATTATAAATATTCTATATTTATTATTTCAAGTATGTTTATCATATTTCGAGATGAACTTTTCAAATCTCAACCAATGTGAGATTTATATGGAGTTAGGTATTGTCAAATAAAAATATGACACATAAGCATTATTAATTTTTATAGGTCCAACTCAACCATAATGGTTGACCAAAATACTAAAATTCTATTGGTTTAAAATATCTTACTCATCGCACGCTCATCCATGACACATTTTCTTATAAGGCCCATTTTAGACCCCAAATTTCCTCTAATGTATCTTGGGGCCTATGTGGACGGTGGCCAAGATGTCTGCTAGCCAACTATGGCTCGACCTGATCAGGATCATCCGTATCCTCATCCTCCTGAGTTGGAGGAGGTGGCCCGACCTCACCATAAAATGTACCAATGTCTGCAAAAAATATAGTACACAATAATAATTAGACAATTTCATTAAACAATTTAATATGTAGAAGATATTTCATTTGCATTAAGTATAAAGACAATAAAACGCAACTAGAATAATTTAAACATAACAATAATATTACCTCTCTCATCTGGTGGCTCCTCTGGTGTGAAGAATATCTCGTGGCACTCTCTCCAGTCCAATCCTGCATGTGGATATGGAAAAACGTCTAGTGCACAGTCCTCTTCACTGCCTAGCATCTTGAGCACGTCTAATGTGATCCTATTCAGGAATTCAGGCTACCCCCTCTTGGGAATCATCTGCCCCCACATGTGCATATGCACCTCTGTCATCAGCCTATAAGGGAGGCACTGAAATGATGACTTGGTGGTCGAAAAACTCACAAAAAATAGACAAAAAAGATCTGAACAGGAAGGGAAGTTGGACCTCCCATTAATCATTGCATGACATATCTAAATCATAACAAAACTACTACAAAAAATGGAAAACCATCTAATGCATCTAGGTCTATGCACTAAAGAGTTAAAACAATACAATAGAGGGAAACTAATGCATGCGGCTCGTCACTAAAGGAGTGCGTCGGCATCGTAAGCAAAAGAGAGAGGCACCTAACCTCCTCTCGATCAAAAGTAGAGATCCTAAGTTTCCCACGGCTCACCTGAAAATTAGAGGGATGGACGACCTCATCACTAATATATCTTAGAGAGTAATCTAGCTAACTCTCTACTACAACACCAGTTGTACATGAGGGAACTGGAGAAAATCCTCCCCTCTCCTGGATAGCCCAGTGATGAAATAGATGTCCTCCTCAATGAGTTGGAACCACTAATCGGGACCAACAGGAAATGCATGCCTATGATGATCCCAGTGTCGGATGAACTGGCACAACAATGAAGAGTTACCTTTTAGGGATGTAGCCTCCTGATAGAACTTCAAAAAGCTAACATCCCTCGAGAGCTCTCTAGTCTTAACAGTAATAGGGTAAGGGTACAAATCCCTCTCTCTCTCCCTGGCCTCCCATTATCTGACCATGTTGAACTGGTCCACAATTGCATGCCCCTTCCGAGCTGCTTGTCACCACTCATGTCTTTGTTTCACATATAAAATGATTCAGTGTCCTAAATAGATTTATAAAAACATGTAATATTTCATTCAATTAACATCCTATTTAATAACATCAATAATACATTTTTCTCTCAAAAAGAAATTTTATAGGTGTGGTGCACCGAAATAACATAAGTGCATCGGCAATGGTGCATTTATACACACACAACACCACATACAGTGTGTTTCTATACACACTACATCACCCAATGGTGCACTAAAATAAGTATTGCGCACCTCTATTATATTTCTATATATATATAAATTTATTTAAACGGTGCGCCAAAGACGAGATACATCGAGATGTTTTATAAAATATGGTTCACGGTGTGCCTAAATCACGTTACTGCACCGCACAGAAGTCACTCACATGCACCAGGAGCACCGTTAAATTATGTTTTCCTACACTCTAAAAAATTATAAATTGTAGTTGTGGTGCGTTTAATTCAAACATACACACAATAAATGGTGCGCTAAAGTGATCTAAACGCACTGTCATTTATTAAATTTAATGATTTTATGGAAATCTATTCACAGTGCACCTATGGCATGTTAGAGCGATGGGTACCGGTGCAGTGACGTGCCCAAGGAGCACCGTTAAATTATGATTTCCAAGGATTCAAAATTTATAATATTCATATGTCCATGCATTTAGATAGAGTCAACACACCGTTACCGGTGTGTTTACGTGATCTAAAAGCATCGGTGTTTATGAAATATAAATGTTTTTATGATAACGTGTCAACAGTGCGCCTACTGCACGTTAGAGCAACGAAAATTGGTCCACTGACATGGACTAGGTGCATCGTATAATTTAATTTTTTTGTCTTTGAAGGTTTGTTAACCAGTGCGTTCAATACACCTAAGTGTATCGGACGACCGATACTCTTCAGTGTCCAACGCACCAGTAAGCAATTCAATGTTTTTAAAATAATTTTTCACAATGAAGCAATGCGTTCGAGACGTTTGGCTCACACCCCTAGCGGTGCACCCTGTACAATTTTACAGGGTGCACTGTTTGGCAGTGTGAGCCAAACGGCTCAAACACATCGTGCAAATTAAAAAAAAAAACAAGACAATTTAAAGCTCCATTTTCAAAAATAATCCGCTAAAAATTTAAATTATGAAGTAAGAATCAATTTACCTATTAAACGGCTCGTCGGGGAGGCATATTAGCGATGTATGGAAAATTTGAATTTTTGCCCATTGTTTGACAAAATTCAAACTATAGTCAGCAGCCAATAGAAGTGAGGAATTTTTCCATGTGCACCACAAATATGAGTTCGTCCTGGTGGGTGAAGTGCGGCACCGGTGTAGATGGGCTCAAATGCACTTAAGAGGGTAAAAATGAGTTTCATGGCATGGTTTTTTTTTAAAACCCTGTTTCGGTACACTCGATAGTTAGGCGCACTGGTGCGAGCAAGTTATAAAATAAAATAATTTTTTATTTTTTATTTTTTAATAAAATAATTTCCAGTTTGTTCGGGTCTTTTACATGCACTGGGGCGTTTAGTATCATCTAGTGCACCGATATTAGATTTAAAAAAATTGTCTGTTAATAATTTTTTTTTTAATATTTTTAATAAAAAATGGGTGGTGCGTTAGAGTCTATTATACGCACCAGGGCATTTATTGATTAACGCACCATTGCTAGGATTATGGTAAAATTTTGCGAGTTTTTTTAATAAAATAATTTTATTATTTTTAATAAAATATAGCTCGGTGTGTTTGTTTTGATAGGACACACCGTGTGGTTTATTGTTAACTAACGAACCGAGAGGAGGTTTTGACCTAAAAGTTAACGTCTTTTTTTTAATTATTTTTATTTTCATTTTTAATAAAAGATTATTCAATGCGTTCATTTCTAATACATGCACCGGGAAATTTAGTGTTCGGTGACGCACCGTTTTGGTTCTTCGAAAAAAAAAAATTGACACTGATGTTTTTAGGTTGCTGTGCGACATGATTATGAAACACACTGGTGCTAGTTGTTGAGAAACGCATCGGTACGTCTAATTGATGAAATGCGCACCAAAATAAAAACTTCCGCTAAAACCTCTAGTCGCTCACCTCCGCTAGTGACCTCCGTTATAAACAGATATTTGGGCTCTTTTGAGAGAAGCATACTCTATAACCCCCGCTAAAGGGCATTTTCCTTGTAGTGTCCTCTCCTTTGAAACTTGACCTTTGGGTGTGAAGTGCCGCATGGCAGAGAGAATCTCAACAAATTTGTGCATCATTTAAATAGTCATTCCAAGCATATCCAATGTACTATGGAATTAGAAGAAAATAACTCCATTCCTTTCTTAAATGTTCTCATCTCTAGAAAAACTGATGGTTCCTTAGCTCATCGGGTTTACCCTAAGAAGATACATACTAAGATTAAACTTCATGTTGATTCTCACCATCGTCCTTCACAAAATTTGGAGTTATCAACACCTTGGCCTCTCGAGCTTTATGACTCTCTGTTGATGAGCACCTTAACAAATAGAAACAACACCTTATCAATAGTTTCAAAGAAAGAGAAAGCATTTCAGAGAGCCAATAAGATCCCAATATCTTGCAAACAAAACAAAGCTTCCACGAAAGAGCATAAGGCGTTTCTCACTTATTTTTCAAGGTACCTCTAAAAATATTGCCATAATTCTAAGAAAGGAGCATATTAAGACTATTTTTCAACCTCCTAGTACCATCGGGAGCCTCTTCAAATTGGTCAAGGCCTGTGGATCCACAACTACAAAAAGGTGTATATCACGTCCCTTGCTCTTGTGGTCTATGTTACATTGGTGAAATAGAAAGGTCCTTTCATGTTAGAATTAAAGAGCATAAAGAAGCCATTACCCACAATCATGTTAATACCTCGACTTTAGTTAATCATTCTAGAAAGAAAATCATCATATATGTATTGAGGATGCTAGAATCTTAGCAAGGGTTGATCACTTATCCAGATGACAGGTGAGGGATGCTATGGATATTGTGAAAGATAATAATTGTCTCAATAAAGACAATGGATTGAAGCTAAGCAAGTCTTGGATCCCAACCCTTCATAACCTATCTAGTAACAATATTTCCTTGTTTTAGCATAGCTGTCGATGTTTGGTCAACCCCCCTCACCTTTTTTTCTTTATGTCTTTATTTTTATGATTTTTCTCCTACTTCTCTTGTTCTTCTATTGTTGCTTGTTTTTCCTTTTGTTTTCTTTTTAAAACATTTTTGCATTTCTAAAGAAAAAAAAATCATTTTATTTCGTTTTCCTTTTTATTTTATTTTAATTTTAATTATTTGATTTTATTTGTTTTTTCTAACCTTTATTCTCTCTTTTTATTATTTTTTCCTTCTTACTCTTCGTTCTTTTAATTTTTTCCTTTTCTTTAATATTTTCCATTTTTTGTTACCTTCTTTTTCCTTTTTGTATTCGGTTTAATTCTCTTGTCTTTTTTAGTCCCCTTGTTTTTTAGTTATTTATTTTTTCTTAAGCCGGCCTTTTTATTATTATTATTATTATTATTATTATTATTTTAGGTTTCTTGTGTCGGCATAATTTCCTTGGTGCTTGGTAATTAGGGTTTTGATTTCTATTTATTTCTTGCAGCGGTAATCATCATGTTTTTTTTCACCTATATCTTATAAGATATTTATCATTCCATCTTTCCTCTATCCTGATGATGCATCGCATATCGCTAGTCCAAAATTTTCACTACAAAATTACTAACACAATGAATCTGAAATTCCTTTTAAGAAACAATAAATAACATTTTAGTTATAAAAAATTTGTGATGTGCAATATAAGCCAAGGCATGTACTGCAATGAGACAAATGAGACAAGAAAAAATATTATTTGGACACATCCTATAGGGAAACTGTTAATGTATATTATACATAAGCAAAGGATCGAGCGTCAAAACTAGAATACATTATTGGGAACAAGTGAACAGAAAAAGTAAACATGAAGAACCATTATTTGTATTGTGGTCTACAACTAACTTTGAACTTTGACAATAGTCTACTATTATATTTTAAATAATAAAGCTACTTTTAACATAAACAGAACAATTATCAAGACAAAAGTAAGAGCTTTACCAAAGTTAAAGAGAGATTTTAACTAATTATAGAACACACATTATACACTCAAAGAAAGGGGAAATGAGGTCTTTATGTCTAACATGTATATTAGAAACTTTTTCAAAGAAAGGGGAAATGAGGTCTTTATGTCTAACATGTATATTAGAAACTTCTGAAAAGAATTCTAAGAAATGACACTGAAACGTTACAATAGATTTTTTGAGTGTATTTAATTATTGGAATTATGAAGGTCACTACAGATGATGGACGATCTTGTGCCAAGGTAAAAATTAGACTATGTCAGAGTATACGATGATTTTCATATATGTTGGTCAGATTTTCTGTCCTGGAGTCAACAAGGAGAGATATCCTACACAAGGCACTTAATGAAACCCCCAGTATGTTTAAAATAGCTAACTCTCGCAGGTTATACCTACTACCTTTATGATTTGCTCTAAACAAGAGATTATCACAGTTGAATTAGCTAATTTCGTGAAAGTAAAACTACTCCAAGATTAAATGCATAACTAATCTATAATGTAGATTCTAGTAGCTGAAACAAGCAACCCTAGTAGATGTTAAACTGAAAATAGTTTAGTAGCTACTAAAAACCTGTAGGTTTCTACTATGAAATAAAACTGTAATTCTAAAATTAAAACTAATTCCATCTACTTGATCTATCCTATCTTAGCCACGAAAAAGATTTCAATTAATACTAATATTATTTCAAACTATGTTTTTAAGGATATATGCCATCAATTAAATATCAATAAAAAATTGATTATCCAAGTGAAACAACATTAATGTTAAACTATATGAATCATAGAGTAATAATTAAAACTATTATAACATGACTATATGGTTATTTAGACAAAAGTTTAAAACAATATGAGCTCAAGAATCAATAAACTTAATTCAAGCATAGTCACACAAAGAATATAACAAAAATTGACAGAATCATATAGATAAAGTAACAATAGTCATATATAACTGTTGGAATAAAATCCAAAACAGTTACTGAAACTGTATACAAGATGATATCTTTAAAAAGAAGCACAATGGTAACACAGAAGCAGTATTTAAACTCTTGTCAGATTTTTTTTTTTTTAACTATGGGAACAACAACCTCCCAAGGGTATATTCAACAGCTCGCAAGCCAGATATACCAGAAACTTGTGACTCAACAGGGGTCGAGATGTCCCAAGACCCTTTATCCCAGGGGAGAGCCTCTATCCTAGGGGTCGCCTACCCTTCGAGTCTTGTCACAACGGGCCAATGAGCAACCCTACCCCCCGTCGGTTTTGAACCTGTGACCTCCTCAGAGATAACACATATTCTTAACCATTAAGTCCACTTAGGTACTCTAACTCCTATCAGATTTTCCCCATATATCAACTCGAACTCCAAAAATATCAAATACAGAAGATTGAGAAGAAATCAAAGTTTCTCCTGGTTCAAAGAGTGTTCCCCCTCCTCCATGCAGTGAAATTACTTGTCTTTATATAGGGGAGCTGATGATTTGAGCGCCCAATGATTCTACAAAATGTTCTCCATCTTTCTCGTTTCTTTTTTATGAGCTGGGTTTATGTCTTATCATTTATGTTTCTTTTTGTACGATATTCCCTCCATTATTTCACATCATGTTCAGCTGAACAAAACGTCAAAGCTCTTCTAGAAAATTATCCCGTTGTAACTTCCTCCATCTTCATTGTTAAACCTACAAAAATGAGAGACAAGGCAAATAAAAGGATATAATTATGAAAGGTAACGTAACATGATAAATGATATATGAAAAATTAAAAAGGAGAATAAGAGAAATTTTGTAAGGAATACCTCCCTTCATATGATATTCTCGATCATGAATTCTACCCCCTAAATCGCAGTTGTTCAAAAAATTCAGCGGATAGATCAGCAACTCTAGCAATTGAGAGATATGATGTGTTTGTTGTGCAATAATTTAATGAACAACAAATTGTTTGAGTGTTTTGTGGAACTAATGCATTCTCAATAAACGCAAATTTCTATGATCTGGAAACTCTTCCATAATTTCTTCTGTCCAAAATCATAACAACATATCTTCTCTATATGTGGAAAACGAAACGTACGCCCCATTTTTTTAGCTTGTGGCTGAGACGTGGCATTTCTTTTGGAAAATTCTGAATAAGACAGCCTCAAAATACATGTCATTCATGTGATGAAGTGTAATTGTGTTATAATCAAAATACATGTCATTCATGTGATGAAGTGTAATTGTGTTATAATGATGAAATGACATGTAGTTAGTTGTGATATCCTCTCATTTTCACTCCCCTTCTCATTGATCCAACCCAAGGGAAAGAACAAGACACTAAAATTGGGTTATCTCTGCTTCTCAGCGCCATGATAAAATGTACAAATTCATACAAACATAATGTATATGCGTGCAGATGCATGATTAAATTTGACACAGCGGAATAAAATTCTACTACACATTTAGCATGCATTCAGCGTATTCATAATAGTAATCAAATAAAGACATTGCAGAATTAACACAAGACAGTACTTATTTTGAAATGAAGTAGTCATGAGCAACTAGCTATGCAACTGCAACGTTCCATCCAACCTTAGGCCAGTTGTGCTCATCAATCTCTCAGCACAACTGCCACCCCTGAGATGGGCATGATTTCTACAAGGAAAATGGAACAATAGACTCACACATAGCCAAATATACAACAAAAATCAGCCAAGCCAATCCACGGTTGGGTTTATCAAGATGTTAATGCAATGGAAATGAATGAATTGCTAAGCTAGTGAGCTCAACCATGGATCTATTGATACCTCTACAATATCTAGCTAGCTTGGTACCCACAATACCTACACACCCAATGCAAGGAAGTATTCCCTTCACTGCTACACAGTCTCTCAAGTCCTACCTTCCCTTCTAGTGCTCTTCAGGGTGTGCATAGAAGAGTAGCCAAGGCCCTTTGATCTTTATGTGAGGTTACTCTCTTCACTAGGTTTATCAAGCCAATTCTAATCCTCTTCCACTCCTAATTTCTTACTCACAAGTTTAAACCAAAACAGGGATGCACATAACAACAAAACACAAGTGTTGGGCATGAAGAAAAACGTTTTGACTGTGGGATGTCCAAAATGGAGTTTCCAAAATCGTGGGCACCCAAAAACGAACTGTTAGAGGGGGAGTAGACCCTTTGAGAGAAAAATTGATTTCACCACATGTTTTCCATGACTCTCTTCCTCCCAGCTACTCTGCAACACAAAAACGACTTCCTAGCTATGAAAAATGAGGGAAAATTATGGAAAAACGTGAGAGAAAACGCCCAGCTAGCTTAGACTACGTGAGGGAGCAAAGACCATAGGTGAATAATGGCTTGGGGAGCAATTTTGTGAGTGTTTTCTTTCCATAAAAGCCAAAATACAATTTTTTAAATTGATGGATTTCCCATACACAAAATTGGGTCGCCATACATCTCCATGCCCAATGCATTAACTATCTCAACCAACTCTTTGAAGAATTAAATAATTGGGTGCATAAGTCAAAATACGTAGTTGAAGGTTTATGGGTTCTCTCATTGACATTTGACTTAACGTTATTCGCTCAAGAGTTTGAATATTTTCCCTCCCTATTCCTTGTAAAAAGCATGCCCCCATCTCTAGTTGCATTGCATAGCTAGTTGTAGGTATTTCATTAAAATGCATATTTACATGATGTCTTAATTTCTATTGTGCCTGGCTAGCATGAAAACCATATGCATCGATTTTTAATTTCCGATACATAAAATGCTAAATCGATGGTGGGGCCTTGACCTTGAGCTCCTCGTCATAATTTAACAACAATATTTATAGCATTTACAATTTTAATGCAATAAGGTCAAAATCAAGATATTACATTATTTAGTGACAGAGTGATCTGTCAAATGTAATTCAACATCTCTCTGATCTTGTCAATTGTTTCTCCATTGCATAATAATCCACTTCAAATATCGGCAACGTAGTACAGTGATATCGTCATAGTTAAGGCTCTCGATATTTGGTCTCTGATTTTCCCTTATGTGTATGGAGACTTTATTTCATTTTGAAAATTCTTTGTTGATCTATTACTTAACACGTTTCCATCTTTAAAAATTAGACCACAGATGCAGCAGAGAGTCATCCAAACCAATAATGAAATGAGATTAAAGAATGACCCAAACCAATAATGAAATGAAATGAGATTAAAGAATGGCCATCAATTAATCCTTTTAAGAACAGGATATCCACCATGCAAATTTTTTTTGTTTTTTTTGTTTCTGTTTATTTTATAAGTTGCAGTGATTTCAAAATAAGATAAAATTGATATTGATCCTGTCATGTATTATTTACATCAAATTTCTTTAATAATAATACTCGGTACCCACCTTACCTAATGTATGTACGTTCACATGGTAAACAATGACATATTTTAAGAATGTTTAGATTGTGCGTTCATTTTTTAAGCCCTTTAAATTTAATATTGAAATGCACTGGACCCATAAAATCCATCCCTTCCAGCCTTTTGTTTGATATATATAAAAACATTCTAATGACCAACTATTATGAAACTTTTGCCTTTTGAATAAAATAGAGTTGTAAACGCGTCTCCTGAAAGTAGTACATAGGGCCCTGTAAGGAAAATTGAATATAAAAATAAAGTTTACAAAAAGCTTTATATAATTAATAATTAATAATAATAATAAAACCTAAATTGAATATAAAAATAAAGTTTACAAAAAGGTTTATATAATTAATAATTAATAATAATAATAAAACCTATTGTAAATTTTAAATGTTCAAAATCTTACTTATTCATTTTTTCTTAACTAGTTATTAATTTATGCTTAAAAAAAAAACCTATGAAACGTGAGAGCCATCAAGCAATTATGAGTTATTAGTTATGGTATAAATGCTTTTTTTAATTATTTTTGAAGTGAAGGCGAAAATTTCACAAACTCTCGGACACAAAATCAATCCAATTAAAACAAACTAAAGCTTGGAATCTACTCATACAAGCTCAAACAAGGAAAAGCAAGTGTTGTTTAGTAACCAAAAGGCCAAAGGAGTCAAACGACAAAGATTAGCAAGTCATCAAACCCTTATACAATGAAATCCAAGCCAAAGGAAAAGTAGCGCAAAGAGTGAGGAATTAAAGAAATAAAACCATGAAATCACCTACTAAATCAAACAAGAAATAATGAAATAAAACCTAAAGCAAGTGTTTACAAAATTTACATGGGGGGGCCTTTATTTGCAAAAATCAAGAGGAAGTTGTTGGGAGGCCAACAAATGGAGACATGCTGGGAGAACCAGTTATCTCTGCAAATATACCTAAAACTGTTAAAAATAGGAAGCAGAAAGAGGGCTCTTAAGTATCAAATTTCACACCACATGACCTCCTTAATTCACTAGCCTAGATAGTAAGGATTGAACTTAAATATTGTTACAACCAAATAAATTACCCTAAGCATTATATCTGAAACTTTACAAAGATAATGGTTATTGCTATATGTACAGTGAGGAAACTCCATCAAGAAAAAATCTTCAAAAGCTAAAGATATTCAAGTAAACACTAGCATGAAGATATGACCACCATACTCTCAAGGAGGTATCAAGATAATCTATTCCATCCATACAAACAATTACTTACATTTATATCATTCTCTCTTTTTTTTTTTTTTTTTTTGATTAAAAATATTTACAAGAGATTAATTAAGGACCATTTCCTTATCTTGGTAACTAAATGCTAGCAATGTCATTTACAAGAACCATCAGAAGTGAACAGGTCGGCTCGTGATGAGACCTCATGTCTCCTGATATTTCAACCAAGAGCCATCACCTTGGCTTTGTGACCATATATGGTGATGTCATTCCGATAGGGATGATGATCATGATAGGTAGGATCTATTAAGAGACCTCCTATTATTTAACCAAAGCCTTAAAATGATTGGTTTTATTTACAACAAAAGTTAATGGATGGGTAGAAAAATCAAGATAAAACTCCTCAAATTGTAAATACAATCTAAGGATGACTAATGTTACTGGCTCATGTACATTCCCGAAGAAACATCCTTGATAGGTGAACTTACTAACTTTTGATACCATTTAAAAGATAAACATCTAAGGATAATTCCTGGGGGTTTAACTGATTGCTTGGATAAGTTCGTGAAAAAAAAATTTCAAAGCTAGGAGTAGTTTGGTCATAGTATGAAGGTTTAATAGAACAAGAAACCCACGGGGGATTCACTAGAAGGCAATATAATATCACGTTCATTCATATTGGGGTATTAAATAATCATGAAAACCTAAAAATTATATTGCCTATATATTAAGGGGCAAAGGGTTTTTTTTATTTAACATAACAATACAAAAATACTTTGGGGTCTTTTTTATATGGGTGGGCTGACAAATATCCGCCAAATGGAGATGGCGGGATCACGGCCGGATGAGAAATCAGGTTGAGGCAAGGCTCGGGCTTACCAGTACGCAGGGAAATCGCGTCTTGAGGCATGCTTGAAGCCAGGGGTTTCGTGGTGAAGAGGGTTTCCATTCGATCATATTTGAGAGACAGTGGTCATTGACAGCCAGTTGTTACCAATAGCACTCAACCAGTTGTTACCAATAGCCTTGGGAGGCTATAAGCCTCCAGGGCCTGTTATAGGCCCTCGATAGGCCTTGGGAGGTTTAGTCAGCCTCCTAGAGCTTGTTATAGGCCCTGGGGGCTTGGATTCCTAGCCCACAACAGGCTTAGTCAGCGATTGGAGAACCGCAACATGCAATCTAAATGTTGTACTATGTGCATTGGCTCTAGTGACATACAAGAAGTGATCTCCTATATCTTCATTAGACCATTAAATGTTGCAAATCATAATGATATGTGGTTGAGTAATTGCATTGTGGGTGAAGTAATGTGCATCCACAATATACATCGAAAGAAGCAAGGTGCATATGGGGTCATAAGAGGGCTATCATATCAATATAAAGAGGGGTATACAAAATGTTAATGAAAAAATTGATACATATAATATCTAGTGAAAATAGGGGTTTTTTTAAATTGGGAAGGCATATTGGGAGGGGGTTAAAAAATCGATTTTGGAAGGTATTTTCCAATATTTAATGAAATTAGGGGTATTGTTTCATATGCCATGCACGAACGTGCTATGATAGTGGTTTATTGACTAAATCCCTCGTGAAGAAACCACTTAAAATGCTTTCCTAAAAAAATATATATTAGGCTTATTAGTAGCATGCCAATACAATGTTATTTATTTACAATAACCCCCTTCTATCTAAAGCAAACTAAGAAAAGAAAAAATGAAGACTAATTTAACCAAAACACCCAAACATATATACAAATAAACCTAAGGCAAGACCTGATTAAATTGAAATCTTCAACCAAGAAAAGTATGTATCACAATTCAAAAGAAAAGAATTAGGCATTCACAAAGCTAGTAAATCTTAATTGATAAGCAAAAAGATTGATATTTGTCGAAACTTAAGCCGACCATTGAAGAAGGTAATTGAACTTGAAATTAGTAAACCAAGATATGGTCATAATCTATGACACGAACTATATAAAATAATATAAAAATCACAAAATCTTGACATGCATAAAGAAGAACGACAAATATCCCAATATTTAATTTGACTACAATATGACGATATAAAGGATTAATCTTTCGATAATTTCGCAAAAAGAGTTTAATAAAAATAGAAGGGAGATACAATATAGACATCAAAATGGAGGTGATTTTGTGAAAACGTTTTATTAGCTCGTTAGTAGAGCCAAGTTTTGACAATTCCAATTCTCGAAAGAAAATCCATTTTCCTTTAAGATTGTGATTGATGAATGAGACGTTTAAATTACCCAGGCTTTTATTCGAAAATCCTAAGATAAAAATTCTATAAGCAATCCTAACTAAGTGTACAACTAAGAATGATATTGATTTGAAAATAAGCGAGCCACATTAAATTCTATGTCAAAAGAATGAAATCATAAGCAAAATTAAAGATATATTCTTCTCTCATAATGTTAAACTAATATATGGATTAAACATTTCATAATAAAGATCATGAATTCGAGATATAATTTCAAAATGTATAAGAAATAAATATGGACAAGAATGTAAATAGTGAGATTAATGAAAACTTTCTTGAACGTGTTTTGATGGTGGCTCACCTTTCATTGAAATTATTGATAGCTACTTTATTCAAATCAAAAGTAAACTAATTAATTCACTAGCTATCCTACTCCTACGCTAAATTGCATATATACAAAAGATTAAGTAAAATCAAACAGCCAGTGAAGCCATTGAAGCACTTCCAATTCTGCAAAATGGAACCCATCAAACATCAGAATTGGGAATCGAGGTGTTTCATAACCAAGGATGGAAAAAATTAAATCAGATTCACTATTTATAGAGAAAATAAAATGAAAAGGAAATTTCTCCAAATATGATTCTTCCACCCATCTGTAAATCGGATCATGAAAATCATATTGGAATTTAGTTAGTAAAGATTCAATGAATTGACCAGATACCTCATCATAAGAACACAAAAAATCATGATATGAGGATTGAGAAAAAGACTAAACAAAGAATGTTTTCTTTAAAACAGTTTCGTTATCATGCATAACATCTTTATCAATCATATTTCCTAAAATTTGTGGTTGTTCACATAATTTCAAGTTTGTAAAATTGATACATGGTGGACTATTACCGGGTTTTTCTTCGAGCTTACCCTTTCATGTATTAACTAAATCAGCATCAAAGGTATGTGTTTTGTCGAGAATAAAACTTGATTGATTTCTATTATCTTTCTCCTTTGAATACACTGAAGCATGGCTTTTCTTATTTTCATATTATTTGTTTGTATTAACTTTTCCTTAGAAATTTGATCTTTAAGAAAATTGTACTTAGAGCAAATATTCTTAAAATCATTTTCAATTTCATCCAATTCTGTCTCCAAATATGTATCTTCATTATGTTCTTCATAACAATTGAAGTTAGTAGATGAGGAGGAAGGATATTGAAATAAATGATTGTCTAATTCAGATTTCTCAAAATAATAAGGATTCAGTTTACATGTTTCAAAATCTAAACTACAACCAATGCTTTGAAAGCTTTGATTAATGATTCCTAAATCTTCATCAACATCAAGATCCATAGATTGATCAAAGGGGATAGAGAAAGTATCTTTATGATTATCATCTATCAAAAGAAAATTTTCTAAATTATTCGAGGCAGATGATAAATCTTTTTTATTCCCAATTCTATTATCATCCATAATATGACTAAATTTAGAAAAAGAAAAATGTCTAGATAAGATAGAATATTCATTAGACACATTAGAAGCATTAGAGTTGGTATTTTCTTCTAAAATTTTGGGTTCAGACTCTAGATAATGAAGAGTAGAAGTGAGATATTCAATATACCTACTCGGAGAAGAAAAATTATAATCAGAACTTTGGATAAAATTTGAGGTTAATTCGCCTTTTGTATCCTGTGTAATTGTTCAAATGCTTCTTCCTTGTTGTAATGAAATTACTTCATTGCATAAAACCTTAACTTTCTCTTATGACTTAAATAATTCTAAAATCTTTGATTCATCTTCAATATCCTTTTCATCATATAAAGAAAAAAGAAGGAGAAATTTCAGAAGAATACCTTTTAAAATATTTTTCAAGTTTTCGGGCATACTCACATGTTTCATGTAAATCTGTTATGCATTTTTGTAGAATGAACATGGACATGTCTTTTGGAAGAGATTGTACATACCATTCTGAAATGATGTCTGGTGAAGGTCTATCATTGTCGTGTAAGGGATAGAATACCTGTCGGAAGCGAATATTAAAATCACCAATAGATTCACCATCATCCACCTGCATTTGACTAAGATCACAATAAGCTTTAACTAGATTATAATCGTCAAAATCAATTTCAAACAACCTTTTGAATTGTGACCAATTATGAATTGAATGAACAAGCAAAACATTGAACCAACAGAAAACCTTACCTTCAAAAGTGAGTGGAAATAACCTTCAAACAATATCTTCATAAACAACATTAAGAAGGCATATTATAGACTCATATTTTCTGATATGCTCATTAGTTGAAGAATTTCCCTCACCATCGAATTTTGGAAAAAAATATACTACCTTTCGTGGGAGTTCATGCAAAGGGCCTTGAAGGCTCAGTGCATTATTGGACTCCCATACGAGGATTTGGGAATGAGCCATAATTGATAAAACATAATAATACTAACTCGACTAGGCTAGCTTTCCAACTAACCATCCCTATGGTGCATGTGTGACGACATAGAAGAATTAAAATATAAAACAATGAAATACAAGAGCCGGAGGATAAGTGGTTAATGAAAGGATAAAAACAAAAACCACTTATTTACCTCTTGGCCCTCCTTCTAGCTCCATTTGTTGGCCATATTTTCTATCCTGGGGTCAACAAGGAGAGATAGCCCACACAAGGCACTTAATGCATCCCCCGGTATGTTTAAAATAGCTAACTCTCGTAGGGTATACCTGCTACCTTTGTGATTTGCTCTCAACAAAAGAGTTAAAGTTGAATTAGCTAATTTTGTGAAAGTAAAACTACTCCAAGATTAAATGCATAACTAATCTATAATGCAGCTGCTAAAAACATGTAGATTCCTGTTATGAAATAAAACTGTAATTCTAAAATTAAAACTAATTCCATCTACTTGATCCATCCTATCTTGACCAAGAAAAAAATTTAAATTAATACTAATATTATTTCAAACTATGTTTTTAATAATATATGATATCAATTAAATATCAATACAAAATTGATTATCCAAGTGAAACAACATTATTGTTAAACTATATATGAATCATAGAGTAATAATTAAAACTATTACAATATTACAACATTACTATATGGTTATTTAAACCAAAGTTTAAAACAATATTAGCTCGAGAAGCAATAAACTTAAGTCAAGCATAGTCACACAAAAAATATGTCAAGAATTGACAGAATCATATAGATAAAGTACAGGAGACATATATAACCGTTGGAATAAAATCCAAAACAATTACCGAAACTGTATACAGGATGATGTATTTAAAAAGAAGCACAACTGTAAAAACTCCTGTCAGAGTTTCCCCATATATCAACTCGATGATCCTCCAAAATTATGTTGATCTTCTTTTGCTTGCAAAATGGATTACGATAGTCTCAAACCTGCGTTTCAAGAAAAGAACGACCGTCAATTAATCCTTTTAAGAATAGGATATCAACCATGCAAAAGTTTTTGGTTTTTTTGTTTTTGTTTATTCAATAAGTTACAGTGATTTCAAAATAAGATAAAATTGATATTGATCCTGTCATATATTATTTACATCAAATTTCTTAAAATTTCTTTAATAATAATACTCGGTACCCACCTTACCTAAAGTATGTACGTTCACATGGTAAACAATGACATATTTTAAGAAATGTTTAGATTGTGCGTTCATTTTTTAAGCCCTTTAAATTTAATATTTAAATGCATTGGACCCATAAAATCCATCCCTTCCAGCCTTTTGTTTGATATATATAAAAACATTCCAATGACCAACTATTGTGAAACTTTTGCCTTTTGAATAAAAGAGAGTTGTAATTGAATAAAATAGAGTTGTAAACGCGTTTCCTTAAGTAGTACATAGGGCCTGTAAGGAAAATTGAATATAAAAATAAAGTTTACAAAAAGGTTTATATAATTAATAATAATAATAAAACTTATTGTAAATTTTAAATGTTCAAATCTTATTTCTTCAATTTTTCTTAACTATTATTAATTTGTGTTTAAAAAGAAATGGGAGAGCTTATGAAACGTGAGAGCTATCAAGCAATTATGAGTTATTGTATAAATTTTTTTTTAATTATTTTTGAAGTGAAGGCGAAAATTTCACAAATTGTCGAACACAAAATCAATCTAATTAAAACAAACTAAAGCTTGGAATCTACTCATACAAGTTCAAATAAGGAAAGGCAAGTGTTGAGAAGAAACCAAAAGGCCAAAGGAGTCAAATGACAAAGATTAGTAAGTCATCAAACTCGTATACAATGAAATCCAAGCCAAAGGACAAGTAGCGCAAAGAGTGAAGACTTAAAGAAATAAAACCATGAAATCACCTACCAAATCAAACAAGAAAGAATGAAATAAAACCTAAAGCAAGTGTTTACAAAATTTACATAGGAGCCCCTTTATTTTGCAAAAATCAAGGGGAAGTTGTTGGGGGGACAACAATACCTTACATACAAAATGGGGTAACGAAGACTTTAAGCACCACTTGGTTCTAAAATATTTCATATACCTTACATACAAAATGAGGTAACGAGGACTTTAAGCACCAGTTGGTTCTAAATATTTCATAAACATACATACATAGATGAATGTGAACATAAATGGAGTTTCTAGACATCTTTTCACTAGAAACTATTTACCATTATGTTGTCAATGTTAAGAAAAAATAATCAGTAGAAGGGTAAGAAATCGTTTGGGACCATGTGAAATTCAAATAAGGAATAAATAAATATCTAAGAAGCTCCCATGTCGAGTATTGAAATAAAAGGAAAGAATGGAAGGAGAAAACATTCTTTTGTATTACTTTGCATAAGAACCTACGACCACATGCCACCATTAAAGTTCTTATAAAACAATGATATCTAATGATAAGGAATTCCTGGTATGAGGTTATCAATGATGGTGCACCTATAATATAGAATCTTACGCGAATCATTAACCCAAAACCTCATAGATCTTTGCAACCTCATGGGAAACATAAGATATAATTTTTATAGTGTGATAAAAAAATCTCACCCCTCCATTCATATTCAATTCTTTACATAACTACGTGAATCATAACATATAAATATAATCCTCATAGATATTGATTCATTCAAAACTGGAAAAATGCTCAAAAATATACATATGACATGAAAAATTGAGATGAAGATGACACATAAAATAAAGCAGATTGAGAAAGAGAATATTATTATTTCAATTTCTATGTGTAAGAGCCCCATTGTAAATTATTGTGACTACCATGGTGTACTTGTACATGAATATCTTAGTCTAATTCCCAAAGACAAAAATTAGATGTGGCCCACTTTAAGAAGTTTATAAACTTTGGGGAGGTGCCTTGTACTGTGTGCATGGAACCTTCAAGGGATTTTCCTACCTTCTTAGTTCACTCTAATTACTTTAAACACTACTAGTATAATCCATGCAATTGATATGGTGATATGGTCATAAAATGGGAGAGAATAGGAAGTATGGATACAATTGACCACCCTTGTAAGGAAAACAAAGTAAAAAGTTCATTGTGTTATCTATTTCCTTTTCAAAGATCAAGGAAGTTAAGCCTACCAATAATGGATGGGAGTTAGTGGTTAATTTTGAGACATCTATAAATGGTTTGGGTTTTATTCAAAGGATCATAATGATCCCCTACCTGTATTTGGGATTATCTCTACTATTATGCACACAGTAATGTTTGGAGACATTTTATTATTATTATACCATGAGTTAATTGAATGTTTATTGTTTTTGTAATGTCCCCATTTTTCGATACCACCATGGTCCACCACTACCCATTCAACCCCATGGGTCTTAGTGACAGTTTGGCATTAATTAATTAAAGAGGGGTTTTAAGTTTTGAGGCACTAATTGCCAAAGTATTTAATTTTTAAGACTTAGGATAGTGTGCCATGATTATTTTTGTATTTATTTTTATTATTATTTAATTCTATGTTGAGTAATGTGCCTAGGTGGCCAAGGAGGGAGCACAAGTGGTTTTGTAGACCTATGAGTTGTCATCTATAATGGCAATTAGAAGAAAATTCATAAAAGTCCACAAAATCATCAAAAAGGTAGAAAGTGGGCCAAAAGCAGCCAGTTCTGAAAAGCAGAAAGCACACAGGAAAAGCAATAAATTCCACAAAGCAGGAATTAGCAGAAAAGTAGAGAAAAGCTAGGAAAAGCATAGAAAAGATAGGAAAAGCAGAGGAAAGCTAGGAAAAGCAGGATGTTGCCAAAAGCAAGAAAGTAGTCCAAAGCAGAAAGGAAACAAAGCAAGGGTAAAAGCAGACATGCTAAATCCAGTCAAGGAGGGCGCATGAGAAAAGGAAGTGACCACATTCAATGCACATAATTCCTCATTGAGCTTATAAAATAAGGAGGTTGCACCATTGTTGGAACGGGTCCAAAGCGCATGAGTGCGAAACCCCTAAGTGGCGGAAGGGTCAGCGACATGAACAAAGGACCGATCGCAAAGTATAAAAGAGTCGATATATGTGGAAGTATTTGGTTAAGTTAGTTAGTAACGGGTCATTTGGACGATTTTGTAATGGCCAAGTGAGTCTATAAATAGGAGAGATTGTAAGCCTAAGAGCATAATCTTTTTGGGCATGATCTATCATTAACCTTAAAGTCTTTTTTATCTATCTTTTGACCTATCTGTTTTCAGCACTTCTATCTTTTATGGAGTAGTGTTTCGCTTTGAGTATGTTGTATGGAGAATTCTGTGATGGATAATGAGAAGGATCAATAATGTTGTATCTCTTCCTTTTCGTCTTGTTTAAGTATCGCAGTGTTTGATGTTTTGTTGAGATCACAGCTGATGCTTTCATAGTTATGTTATGTACCGCAGATTCCTTAAGCATGTTTTGATGGTTTGTTTAATTCGTTAACTGTAAAATGAGAATGTGTTGATGAAAATGAGGATAATGGTTAATAGATTGATAATGTGATATTTTGATGTGAATGCAAATATTTGGATTATGTTGTGAATGAGTGGGAGATAATGCATGTCCTCTCACAACTGCGGAAACTTGGTTCCTGCAGCCCCATTAGACATCTCGGGTGAGACTTCTCTCGCTCTGTGGGTGTCGCTGGAAAGGGTAAAACCTTTCTGGGCCGATGTTTAAGGGATCTGTGACGATGTTTGTTGACAGCAGTGCGAAGTGAACCCTTGTCTAAAGAACTGTTTCAACAAATGGTTTTGTTCTCGGTACCCTAGTGCGAAAGGATAGAGGACATGTTGTGGCATCCGACAAAGCCAGAGATTGAGGATTGGTTCCACAAGAAGACGCGAGAATTTGCTGAGAAAGAGAATTGGAACCCTGGATGGTCGAAAACCGATTGGTTGCGGAAGTATATCTACTCTAATATCCACGAAGTATTCTTCTGCGAATTTCCCATACTGCTACACGAATGGTTGGAACAATTGAATTTTCAGAAGAAGAATTTCCAAGGAGGTGAGCCTGAACACTGGACGCCATAACTGATACAACAGTTGAAATGGGTGAACAACAAAGCATCAAGAGCTATCGAGATATGGTAGACTGTATTTTGGAGGAATACATCACTGAATTTATTGTCGACACGATTAAGTTATACAACAACGCAGAAAGGAAATTTTTCAAGGGACCCAGAGGAAGGTATCTATTGTCGCTAAAAATGTGGATTAAGATGCTTATTTTCGAAAAGGGCATATTAAAGATGAACTCCGACGAGTAAAAATCGGGTGTGCAGAGGCTGTGGGTACCATGCGGATGTGGATCTGGTAGAATGATGCAGGGTAGATGGATATGAGATACGACGAAATCTTTAGGGAAGCTGTGGAAGATTGTGGTACCCTGCGAAGTGGGGTGAGGTTCTGGCCGAAGAAGAAGAGGAGGAATGAGATAGAAAGAGAGTCTCCTAGGGAGACCAAAACAAAGAACTGTGAAACGGGACTACAAGGGACTAAGCAACCTTACTATGATGAAGAGAACGACCAAGCTACCCTTAAACCTGAAGGAAGGTAGACCCAAAGCTACAACGTACCCACAACCTTGCGCACTGCGCCAAACTTTGGAGGAAGAAATATAATCTCGTCGCAGAGTTGTCCTGCGTGTCAGAACAATGGTAAGAGTAGTGGATCTACGAACACCATTAGGATACCAAGGATGGCAGGCGATGATGAAAAGATGCCTCTTTTGCATGGTAATAGGACTGAGGATCCAGAACAATACTGGTTTTTATGCTAAGCTGTGTGGACTGTGAAACAAGTCCAAGATGGTGATATTAAGAAGGGACAGTTAGCGGCGACCTTTAGGGGTCGTGCACTGGATTGGTTTATGAAATTTGTACAAGTACCTACATGGAATATGGAGAAACCCTGGCACAAATTAGATCAGGATTAATCGACGAATTTAGGAAACCAAAATCAAAATCGCAGTATATCACAAAATTGAAGGAAATAAAGTAATTTCCTAATGAATCAGTATGGGAATTCGATCTGAGATACAAAAATCTGATGGCCAAAGTAATTTTTGGAATGAGCGATATGCAGCATAAAGAATGGTTCATTGTAGGATTGGTAACGCATATTCGGATGCCACTAATGTAGCAGAAGATTGTGTCCCAGGCAGAGGCACTGGAAATTGCGATGAAACTCTAGGCTTCACCAGTCTTCAAAACAAGGGTAGGTATGAACTAGATCTAAGCGCAACTAGCGAACTTGACGATCCAACTACAAGATATCAAGAAGGGGAAAGAAGTTCACAAAGAAATATGGTGCATTCAATGCAAGTCTGAAGGACACCATAAGGATCAGTGCCCGAAATTTCATGAATTCTTACAGTCTGGCACACCAAACCCACTCAGTCAGGGAGGAATGCCCTAGTGCTTAATTTGTCAGATGAGGGGACATCAATCAGAAGAGTGTGTGTATTTACAGAAGATTGTGTCGAATCCAGCTAACCTCTTTTGTATTTTTTGTCGATCAGTCGGTCATGAGGAGAAATATTGTAGAGCATATGATTTGCTCCAAGAAAAAACTACGGATACATTTTTTTATGAAGGGAGAGGAGCATCCTCCTATACAACCGCAACAACAATATAATCAATTGTCGCCACAGTATAACCAGTCGCAGTCAAACTATAATCAACAGCAGCCTCAATATAACCAACCATCGCTGGAGAACAACCAACCGCAGTATCAACAACCACAATACAATCAGCAGCAGTACAATCAGCCACGAGGAGGATTCAGAGGAGGATTCTGTGGAGGTCGCAGTGGAGGATTTGGTCGCGGAGGAACTTTTGGCCGAGGCTGACGATTGGTTATCTGCTATAATTGTGGCCATATAGGGCATTATCAGATGGATTATTCGAATCCAAATCCACAATGTACCTATTGTAGTGCAACGGACCACAGTTTCGAGGAGTGTCCCCAGTTGATTGCGAAGTGGCAAACTAAGAATCTACCACAGCCACAACCGAATCTGAACGTAAATCAAAATCAAAATCCTAATCCTAATGTGTAGAAGAATTCAACAGAGATAAGAATTCGACCCGTGAATGTCGCAGTAGTGACCAGGAGAGGAGCTGCGACAGGAGAAGACAGGCCACTGCCTAGTGTTCAACCTGCAATAAGGAAATAGGTTCGATTTGATGCGGAAGCAGAGAAGGAAACCTTTTTGGAAGCACGAGATGCGATGAGAAATACTAAGTTGCCACCTATAAGCCAGAAGGAACCTATTTATGAGATGCCACCAATATTTGATATGACGAATCCACAGAGGCTGCTAGGTAAGGTCAACACCCTAAGGAAGTTCCTAGAAAGTTGTTTGACATTTCCGAAGGATCAGGATGCACTAGCAGAGATAGCTAGTTTATTGGATAGACAGGAGGACAGATGACAAGATCAAACAGTGAACCGATTGCACAGAAAGAAGACGGGGAAAGAATTGAGGATGAATGCACAGATTGGTGCATTCGACATCAATTCTATCATTTTGGACCTAGGATCGGATGTAAACATCCTGACTAAGAAAACATGGGAGACGATGGGGAAACCACAATTGGCATGGTCCCCTGTACAGCTTCAATTGGAAAATCAGAGCAAGGGCACACCAATTAGTTGATTATATCATCTTCCTGTCAAAATAGAGGGATTGAAGACTTACACATACTTCAATCTTATAGATATAGTTGACAACACAAGCCCCTATTCGTTATTGCTGTGAATAGATTGGAAAATGGAGAATCGGTTTATTATCAACTTTAAGAAGAGGACGATGTCATTTGAAAACAGCAACATGAGGTTCATCGCCCCACTTGATCCATCAAAAGGGTAGAGGTATATCGAACCTATGAGGGGTGAATTTATAGAAGGATGGGACAATGTCTATAATGTCTCGGAGGCTTACATCAATCTCATCGCCGATAAGGAATTGGGTGGTGAAGTGTTATTTTAGCATCATTATACACCGATGAGGCGTTGGAAAATTGGAAGAATCAATTATATGAAGTATCATTCATAAGGTGCATGCGGATCACTCAGTCATTGAGATGGGTAGCGATGGAGGTATGTGATTTGCCGATATATGAAGGATTACATAATCTGGCTATGTTCATCGCCGAATTATAAAAAAAGGTATAAGAACCACATCGACTGTTGGTGTTAGAAGAAGCACTGAAGGATACACTAGCAAGATGATGGGAAACACACAAGTCGTCGATAACGAGTTAGCCACTATGTATGGAAGTAATATTTGGGGAGACTAAAGGTTACTATGGAAGGAAATACAATGGAAGGGGTGATCCAAGGGATCATCTAGAATATTTTCAAAGAGCATGGGGAATGAGATTGAAACAGGAATGGGTCCATGCGTTCATCCATACACTGGATGAAGTACCACAAAGTTGGTACATCGTAGCAGAACTGAAACGTGAAACAACTGCATGGGAAGAGTTAACCATTAGTTTCAGCCAGACTTTTAGCTTCGCTGGTGAGAACCATTTCATTCACAGTGCACTATAGGAGATCCGCGAAAAGGTACTTGAAGCAGTTTCGACGCAAAACCAATGGGATTACAGTGGACTGCGACACCGAAAATGATGATGGAGTGTTATAACATGTCAGGAGGACCCGACGAAGAGGATGATCCTAGAGATATGTATGTCCTAGAGTCGAAGGGAAGTCGGGATTTCGAAGCACCAGAGATGTTATTCGACAAATTCCAACAACTGCTGAAAATCAAGAAGGTTAATATTGAGTCGGAGGAAAATCCCAAGTTCGCTAGTATTGGAGATTACTAGGATGATTCGACAATTGGGAAACTTAATGATCTACTACATGAGTTCGAAGACTTGTTCCCAATGAAATTTTCATAAATGAAGGGAATTTCCAGTGACCTAGGCGAAATGAAGATTCTGTTGAAACCTGATGTGAATCCAGTAAAGTAGCGACCATATAGAATGATTCCCGGGTATAAGGAGCGAGTAAAGGCTGAGATAGACCGAATGTTGGATGCAGGAATCATAGAACCTGTCAAAGAAATCGAATGGACCATCCCAATGGTCATTCAGGATAAGAAGACCAGTGAAATCCAGATTTGTGTCGATCTAAGGAAACTTAATGATGTATCCACGTTACATTACCCACACCATTCACTGATGAAGTACTGGAAGGTGTTGGAGGCCAGGAGATATATTCATTTACAGATGGATTTTCAGGGTACCACCAGATAAAGATCGCGAAAGAAGATCGACATAAAACAACTTTCATGACAGAATGGGGTTGCTTTCAATACACAGTGATTTCGTTGGTCTTAAAAACGCCCCTGTGATCTTTTCGAGGCTGGTTGTCGCTCCATTTAAGTATTTCATTCATACGTTTCTGACAGTATACATGGACGACTGGACTGTATATGGGATGGTTAAGGACCACGTTGCGAATCTAAGGCCGATGTTGGAAAGGTGTCAACAAAATCAAATTTCATTGAACTTAAAGAAGTCTATTTTTTGCGGACCATTTGGAATCCTGCTAGGACACATTGTATGTGAGGGGATGTTGGTTGATCCATCAAAGATTTCAATTATCGTCGACTTACCATCACCAATGACAGTGAAGCAACTAAGGGCGACGTTGGTACATACTGGATATTATAGGAATTTTATCAGGGGATATGTAGCGATTACTGCACCAATGGAGAAGCTACTAAAGAAGGATGCAAAGTTTGAGTGGAACGACGAGTACCAGAAGAGCCTCAACATACTAAAGGCGAAGATGGTCGCAAAACCGATATTAGTCTTCCCTGATTGGAAGAAATAAGTCCATGTCTATGTGGATGCATCATTAGTAGTGCCAAGAGTGATATTGGCCTAGCTAGGAGAAGGGTCAATTGACCACCCGATCCCATTTGTGAGAAGGAAGTTGTCCACTGCAGAGAAGAATTATACGATGAAGGATAGAGAAGGACCAGCAATGGTGTATGCACTGCATAAATTCGGACACTACCTGCTTGGAGGGAATTTTAAAATGTTTACTGACCACTCCACATTAAAATACTTAGTCAATAAGCATGTGTTGGGGGGGGAGATCTGTCGTTGGTTGTTGATATTCCAGTAGTTCGATTTTGAAATAATTTTGAAAACCAAGGAGATTAAATGCAGGACCTGATCACCTCTCAAGGATTGAATCAGGCGAAGAACCAAGAAGCATTGATTAAGTCTTTCCTGATGCGTATCTATTCAAGATTGGAATGGTCGATGACAATTATGAACAAATTATTCAGTTCTTGGCAACAGGAAGCCCACCAGAGGATTTTACTACCAGTCAAAAGAAGCATCTAGTCCTTAGGGTTGTTGACTTTCAACTAATAGAGGGATAGCTCTACAAGATGGGACAAAATGAATTCCTTCGCCAATGCGTCCTTTTGCATGAACAAGAAAGAGTATTGGCAAAGCTCACGATGGGATCGTAGGAGGTCATTATTGAGGGCGTGCGACTTCTAGGAAGATACTAAGGGTAGGACTATGTTGGCTAACAGTGCATGGTGATGTCGCAGACTATGCAAAGAGCTATGACGTATGTCAAAGAATAGGGAAAACCGTTACAGAGGGATGAAATGCCACTAGTACCTCAATTAATGTTACAAGATTTCGACAAATGGGAAGTTGACTTCGTGGGACCCATCAACCCACCAGGAAGAAGAACAGGGTTGCGATACATAATTACTGTGATTGATTACTTAACGAGATGGGATGAAGTAGCACCGATAAAGGATTGCACAGCTGCAACCACAACAAGGTTTCTATTTGACAATGTGGTCACCAGATTCGGGTGCCCAAAGATACTGATGAGCGATCAAGGCACTCACTTCGTCAATCAAACTATCACAGCCATGACGGAAGAATTTCAAATCCAGCATCGAAAGAGTACCCCATATCATCCGCAAGCAAATGATGTAGTGGAGGCGCTGAATAAGGTATTGGAGCATGCGCTCACCAAGGTGTGCAATAGAAACTGTGACGATTGGGATTTGAAAATTCCAGCAGTATTATGGGCCTACAGAATGACATGTAAAAGGTTGACAGGACAAACTCCTTTCAAGTTAGTATACGGATAAGAAGAAGTGATTCCGATAGAGTATATTGTCCTGAGTCTATTCATCGCAGAAACAATAGGAATGAGTGACGTTGGAGCCATTGAAGAACAGTTGGCACAACTGTTACAACTCGAAGAGGATCGCTTCATCACAGGGTTTCATTAGCGGGTAGAAAAGGATCGAAAGAAGGCATGGCATGATCTCCATGTAAAGGTAAAACACTTCTAGCACGGAGACATGGTTCTGTTGTATGACAGTAAGTTTGTGAAGCACCCAGGTAAGCTATAGATGCATTGGTTGGGTCCATACATTATCAATTTCATTACTGAAGGAGGTGAAGTGCAGCTGCAAAATCTAGATGGGACATTGTTGAAAAATTTAGTGAATGGGATCAGCCTAAAGTCTTATCAGTATAACCAGGCGCATAACTACTGTAATAGCAATTGAATCGACAAAGTGAAAAAAAAACTAAATACATTGTGCAGTTTGGGAGTCTGTCAATAGCACTAGGTTTGTCGATGGAACGACGATGAATTATAGAATAGTGACGAGGTTTGAGGATTTTCGACATTCAGCAAGGTGCGAACAGGTCAATTCCAGTCATAAATGCAGCAATTAAGACATGGCGGACGACGACGCAAGTGGACAGAGACACATTTAATGACCAATGCGTGCGTAGGATTCGACAAATCAGCGGAGGATTTGGTAAATCAACGCAGGATTTGGCAATCATTGTCCAAAGATCGACAAGATGGATGGGAAGCAAGAGATTGCAGTTATAAATACATGCACATATGGACAGTTCGATCCACTGTGCATTACAAGATCCATTGGAGAAATTGCAGAAGAAGAGTTAGAGTGGAGAGTGAGAGTGAAGTTAGGCAGTCGCAATGGCTCATTTCATCTCTAGTACGAGCACACAGGAGGAGCCAAGGGCAAGGGCGATCATTTTCTAGGACCAGCTAGAGGTTGCATTAGTGCGAATAGTCAGAAAGAAAATAAGTGCTAGTCAGCCAGGGGATACCGAACGAAGGCCAAAAAGGGAGACCCGTAGTTCGACACGGGCTGCAATAGGAGAAGCGAGCACATCACGTGTCGCAGAAGAAGAAAGAACAGCAAGAGGAGGGTATCATGGCCCACCAATAGCGGACATACCCGGGTATGTGATGTCGTAGAAGGAAGGAGCACTAGCAATCCAGCTGGGGAAGAATGCAAAATACACCATCAAGGATACGATGATACCAAAGGGTGTTCATACCACTGGAAACATAGTAGAGCGACTACAAAAGCTTCAGTTTAGTGATCACGGCATTCTGGCATATACAGAATTCACTAATGACACACATGTGGAGGTAGCACATGGAGAAGGAGGTCCGATCACCAGAGAGCCAGCGAAGTGGGAATTGGGGCTGGAGCAATCAGCATTGGTGTCCATCATCCACATGCCACACTTCGGGAGATCAACGAAAGTAAATGCATGTGTAAAGAAGCTACTGGCCTGCTTTCATGGTGGGTATTTGTGGTTGGCGACAAAAATCCCAATCACGGATGACTTGATCTCAAGGATCACCATATTACCTAAGGTCGAAGTAGATCCTTCCCAATATTTCCAGGGGAAGGATAACGACAAGAAGCTTGCTATGAAGTTGAAGATGAAATATGGAGTGGAGAAGAACACAATAGGGTACATGATCGACACAATCAACGATCAGGTGGTTAGGATTGCAACAAAGTTGTTGGCAATCAAGCTAGTAAGAAAGAATAGACGGAACCAATGCACATCAGGCATTATTGTGTCCGCAGAACAGTGCGCAGTGAGAGTTCAAATGAACTGGTCACTTTTCTTGTTGAACGAATTGACGGAGGATGCGGTAGCAACGCAGGAGAAAGGAAAGTCATTCACCTATTCATGGCTATTGATATTAATTGCGTTGGTTAGATGGAGGGAACCATCACATTACCAAGGGATGGAAACAAAACTAGTAAAGGTATTACAAGGGGCACAATACAAGAACCTGTGGGCGTTAAACGACAAAAAACGACAAACAGGTAACAATATTCAATTCTTTCTTTTTCTAGAAATGTTGAAGATAGATGCACAAGTGATTCCATGATTAAAAGAAGAAGGAGCGAAGAAGTATCGAAGGGTCGGAGGGCTGTTGGTACAACGACAGACAATTTTCATTCAAGCGCGTGCAGACCCACAAAAGAAGTGACTGCCGACGCAATACAAGCTTAGTGATGCAGAGTTGGATGAAATAGTGGAATATTGGCCAAAAGAGTGGAAGGTCCCGGTGGGGGAATACCAGATGTCAGATCCAGCGGATGGGAATTCGATGGTTGGGATGAAAGCTCCAAAATAGGTGAAGGATTCAGAAGGTGAAGAAGACGATGCGGGATAAGGTGATGCTGCGGAATAACATTCACACACCTTAAGTCACGATGGGGCATCATCGGCGATCCCCACATATTCAGAATTAGAAGTGCAGCGAGCAGAAGAAAGGACAAAGCCTAGGATGGAGAGAGGCTAGGAGAGTGAAATTGTTGGCCTCCCCAAGGATCAAATGAACAAGCTCATGGAAAATATAATGGTGATGGAGGAAGACAACCACGTGAAAGTCACTCAGCATGCGACTGAGCTTTTCCAACGGGTATCGCAACTACTACAAAAATTGACAAATGCAGTGACGGAAATAAGGCTTCCGCAAGGAGAAGTGGCACCAAGTGCGTCAACAAGCAGAGTCGAGGTGGAAATTGGCACAAAGTTGAAGATAGTGAAAATACTACCCAATTCCATCACTACTGGCGATGAAGACCTGGATGTCGCATTGCGAGGGCATGACTTGATCAGTATCGACTTCAACATGTTGCTGATGGTGGTGCTGCATCGAGCTCATACTGCAGCAAGTGATGAAATTGGCGAGTGAGAATCCACAACGCACGGACGAATGGTAAAGTACAAACGACAAGTGAGGAGCACTAAGGCGGAGATTCAGTGCCTCCAGGAAGAGAAACAGATGAGTATGAATGAAACAACAAAGGCCGTCGAAGATAGTAAAAGGTTGGAGCATTCCATATCCATGGCATGCGAAGAAGCACCAGAAGTTGATAAGGATATGCAGGCAGAGGAAAAAGAATTAAGGCTAGGTGTGGTCATTGCAGACCTTCGAAAAGAGAACGAGGACCTACAAACAAGGGTAGTTCCAAGAGTACCGTCGGAGCAGATTGAAGAGAGGAAGAACGCGATTGAAGAATCTACAACAGAGATCGTATCAATGGAGAAAATGGCACAAACAATCATAGAAGACGTCACACAATTTTGGGGAAGCTTGGTATAGGATGAGCAGTTGTATCAGTTGAATGTGCAACTCAACGAAGCAGAAGAGTAGTTGGAGGTATTGAGGGGATCTCTTAATGCGATGCCCCTGTTCACACAGATGACAAAGGCAATAGAGCTAAAAGAACTGCAGCATCGGGTAAAAAAGGCACGCACAAGACAACAAAGAAGAACAACGCACTTGGACGAGCTGCAGACAAAGGCTGAGAAGTTGGCAGTCAAACCAATGGAATAAATGACAAATATAAAAGAGGAATTGGAGAAAGCGTAGAATATGGGTGGTGAACACCCAACAAACCAGGAAGTAGAATATTGTGCAGCACTTAAGGCATCGGTAAAAGAAGTTTTCAACCAAGTTACAGCAGCATATGATGACTTCAAGAAGTAGGTAAATGCACCAGCAGTTTCCAGTTGAGGTGGCTCAAGGGAGAGCCACAAGTTTGTTTTGGGGGCATGTTGGCACCGGTTCAAAGTGCATAAGTGCGGAGCCCCCAAGTGACGGAAGGGTCAGCGACATGAACAAAGGATCAGTCGTGAAGTATAAAAGAGTCGATATATGTGGAAGTATTTGTTTAAGTTAGTTAGTAATGGGTCATTTGGACCATTTTGTAGTGGCCAAGTGAGCCTATAAATAGGAGATATTGTAAGCCTAAGAGCATCATATTTTTTGCCATGATCTATCATCAACCTTAGAGTATGTTTTATCTATCTTTTGACCTATCTGTTTTCGTCACTTCTATCTTTTGCGAAGCAGTGTTTTGCTCTGAGTATGTTGTATGGAGAATTATGCGATGGATAATGAGAAGGATCAATAATTTCATATCTCTATCTTTTTGTCTTGTTTAAGTATCGCAGTGTTAATGTTTTGCTGAGATCGCAGCTGATGCTTTTGCAGTTATGTTATGTACTGCAGATTCCTTAAGCATGTTTTGATGGTTTGTTTAAGTTGTTAATTGTAAGATGAGAATGTGTTGATGCAGATGAGGATAATGGTTAATAGATTTATAATGTGATATTTTGATGTGAATGAAAATCTCTTGCTTATGTTTCGAATGAGTGGGAGATAATGCATTTCTTCTCACAACTGCGGAAACTTGGTTCCTGTAGCCCCCTTAGACATCTCGGGTGAGACTTCTCTCGCTCTACGAGTGTCGCTGGAAAGGGTAAAAAAATTACGGGCTGATGTTTAAGGGATCTGTGGTGATGTTTTTTGACAGCAGTTCGAAGTGAACCCTTCTCGATAGAACTGTGTCAATAACCACTTCCACATCTTTTGTCAGTTTGTCATTTGTCTTGAGAGCTTTGTTTCTCAAAGGTTGAGTGATGTGCCTCAACCAAGATTGGGTGATGTGCCCCAATGTTAACATTGATCCAGTGTTCATCCATGATCAGATGCATCCATGGAAGTCTAATATGCAGGTTTGAACCATTCATCTTTAGGAATAACACGAACCACCAAAGTTAATGCAGAGAGGCGTGCAATTTTGAGAAGAGTTTGTGAGGAGTTTGAGCAAGGAAGAGAGAAGTAGTGTGGTTGAGCCCTTTGTGAAAGATACCAAATGATGTGATTCCATCCATGAGATTTCAGATGCTCAGTTTAATCTATGATTTCTGATCCATCATCCTCTTTCTTCATCTCATTATCTCATTGAGAGATTTTACTTGGTAATGTAAGAATTGTCAATTTTGAGAGCACTCTATAAGTTTTGGACCATAAATCCTTCTTAATACTACTATAAATCTACGATGGAATTTGTTATTGTTCATGTTAAATTTTTTGAACTCTGATATATGATCTGATATTGGTTTCATGAGCCTTGAATACTGTTTGGGATTTCGTTTTACAAAACTTTCTCTTTATGTATTAAAAATTTGACTAGTTTTGCAGTAATTAATACCAGGAGACCTCTGATAGTCTATTTTCTCTTCTGTCAGTTATTTCAGGTCCTTAAGACCTTTTTGAGGCCATACCAATCCTTAATGTCATATTCCGTGACCCCCTGATCCTGTTTGGAAAATCCCGCAAGAAGACTAGTTGATGCAGACTATAGTAGCGCACTTCCTCTCTTGATCTCCAAACACTGTCAAACCTTCCCTAAACTCTTCTATATTTTGCATACCAGTATATTAGAGGAAAAAAAATTCTATCCACATTCTAATTTCATCCCAAGTTATTGGAATGATCTAGTTTTCATATGTTGGTGTACTCAGGAATCTTTGGAGTAGACTTCAGCTTGAAACATAAATGGTCCCAGTATTTTGTGCAAAGGATTTCGAAGCTATATTAGCCCCTTTTGTCTAAGTTGTTGAACACCTGATCCCAGTCACATCAAAGCTAAAAAAAATCCACCATGGGAAGAAGTGGGAGGGTTTAATTGTGTCCATAACTAGTTTTGACAATTATAGCCTAACACTAGTTACTAGTTTTAAATTTTTTTTACTTGTTCTTTTGCAATTGAGTTAATATCTCCCAAAAATCATGATTGGAGATATTACAGTGGTATCAGATCACTTTCCTCTACTCCTGTGGAAAGTGAGCTCTCAAATTGAATAATTTGCAACCATGATATTACCACCAGCTAATGATGATCGAACGGGATGATGTGGAAACATTTGGTTCTGATGAAGAAATCATCTACATATATGGAGGATTACCACGAGATGAGAATGGTTAATTTTGTGATAAATGGAAAATGAATACCAATGGGATGAACCACCAATTTCTAGATCAAAATAAGGTTTATCAAGGAAGATAGCAGTAAGTGAAACTTGCCTCATCACTATCAGGAGTATCTTTCCTTGGGGGGGAGATATTTGTAAAGCCATTTCTTTCAAAGATTATTTTTATTGCAGGTTTGGATTTGAGCCCAAGGATGCAGATGTGGATTCAATAGAGAGTATAAAAAAATTAAGGGAGGAACCAAGTCGCTCCACTTATTTAAGAAAATAAGAAGAAAAAGGAACCAAATGTGAAGCTCCATTGGAGCCATCTGCATATAGTGGCATCATGAGACTCTTTGGATTTTCTTCAAGGAGAAACTCTAAATATCTTGACCCTAAGGCTACCAAGGTGCAATATTTTTGCAACGAAGTGGAAGGTTGTGCAAAATAATATCTAGACACTCTAGACATAGATAGAATAACATCTACGGAAGGATGCATGAGTCTCTATGTTGGTGAAATAGAGATCGATTTGGAAGAACCTGTTGCAGGAGAAGTTTCCCATGAGCATGAAAAAGAATATCTTGCAGCAAAGGAAGAAGGACAAGGATCAGATTCCCAGTCACCACATGAGCTTCATCAAGAATTTGATCCAAAGAAGGAAGAATATGATGTTTATCCTCAAGAGCCACCCCTTCTTGTAGGGCCTTTGAAGATGAGCAAAAGGAATATCCATGAGGCCTTGATCATTTTGCATGACACTATTTCATTGGTGTCAAATTCTTGTTGGAAAGTTTCATCGATGGAAGAGCCATATTCTATTGAATACTTGGATTCCATCTAGAAAGCAATGATAGACATCAAATGTAAAAAAATTCATTTGCTTTCTGATAGAGATCATTTGTTCAAGCTTATGGGGATGTATAATGGTTCATCTTCGAGGGATGCAAAAGAGATTGAAAAGCTCACTCTTGAGTTGGATTCCACCCACGATTCTTTAAAGAGTACTCAAAGTGCACTTCAAAAATATGAAATTCAGATTGAGAAGCTTCATGAGAAATTGGAGAGATCACATTCCACCTCCTACATTTTAAACTATGGGAGAGATAGTTGAGGGAAATACATTTGGGTCAGCTAGCAGATGTGATTATTTATCCAAGGATTGGATGGATGAGTACATAACAGAGATAGAGATCCAAGGGTACACCAATATTGATCACCTTGATAGAAGATTCTTTAACAATTCATTCATTGGGAAATCTTGTGAGCAAGAAGGGCAATCCAAAATGCATGTTCTTTGTAAGAGGATTGTCCTGGAGGAAGTTGGCCAAGTGATAGATGTGCATCAAGAGGATCATGGGCTGCCCTTATGGGAGAAATATTTGAAATTGGAGGAGGTAGTTGGATTCACTCCACTTGGACCAGCCAACAAAGATGTTGATCCATCCATGCATTGGGTGGACAAACACATATCAGAGATGGATGCACATGGAGGTAAGAGTTTTGTTTACACTAGTAGAAATTTAAATGACACCTCTCTTGTTTTCCTATCTTATTAATAGAAACAAAGGCATCTACTGTCTCCATGTGATGCCTACATCATGTATAGAAACAAAGGTGTTTATTCATTCATTGATTGGGTGGATAGATGCACCATTGAGATGAAGACTTTGGGAGGTAAATGTTCCACTTGTTTCTGCATTGAAATCTTTGTTGTGCCTGACATTGTTTTGTCAAGTGAGCAGCATCAAAGACTTATTTTGCAGCCATTATATATCTACATTCTTCATGCATCCATGGATTGGGTGAGCAACTACATGGTAGATTTTGAATCACCATGTAAGAGAATTTCAGTTTGCACTTATGGCGTGTTGAAGAGAGTAGTGCATGCAAGAAATCAAATGGCACAGGAGGAGATCCAAACATTGTTGGATCTAATAGAAAAGGTTTTTAGAGGCATTGGAAGTGTTGAACTTTCAATTTGGAGGTGGGATCGTGGCATTCCTCAGAATGACAGATTGTTTCCGATGTTAGTGATGGATGAGGTAGTGCAACATAGACCGTGGGATCCTAGTATTGTTTGGTGTGGATGTATTAGATACACTACATTCCCCAAACTCAATTGGGACTCTGGAATCATTCTTGGTCTCAACTATTTCAGTTGGATGTTTCACATAGTATCATGGGGGATTGAGACATCCCTCAAGAGGAATGAGATGCAGAAGTTCAAGTACCTTCCCAAAATTCATCTCCACCTTAATCCGCATCATCATATTAGTATAGATGAAGAATTTTTTCAAGATATCTCCTTGTGTCCAATGTGCCTATGTGGGACTTTCATACATTAGCATTGATTTGGTTGATTCACCTATGACTTCACCTTCCTACATGAGCAGAACATACATCAAGAACTTTTCTAAGCTTGCGTTGGTTTTCTTTTATTACATTTTGGTTCCTGGTAGGATGTTGGAGAAGTACATTTTGGAATTGGAAGCTATGTCATGTACTTGGGTAGAGAAAACATTTCACATCAAATTATTGAAACATGAAATTGGAAGGATAGAGATATGGAATTTTGATCCTATGATTGAACATGGTAAGGATGGTTCACCATATAGAGGAACCTTTAATTTCATAATGCATGTGGTTTCCCAAGAAAGAAAAGGAGTCATCTATGGGTATGAAAATATTCAAAGAGTTCTCAAAAGGATAAAGAAAATGGTAAAAATGTTTTAATCTTACCCCACCAGGTTGCGCTCCACTATGTGTGCTTAAGAGAGGTGCTTCCAAATAAGACATGGGAAGGGTTATGGTGTCAGAATACATTTTATGAATTTTTATCCCTATCAAAGACATTTTTCAATCAAATTCATGGAGGTATTAACCATTATACATGTATTGGCTAAGAGAAAACAGTGCTTAAGAAAAGACAAGCTTGAGGTTGAAATTGACCACATTGGCTCAAGATCAATCTGGACACATAAGGAGCTAGATGTATGACAGCAAGAATGAGTTGCATGGGAGTTATTGGATGAATTGAAGCATGTGAAAGGGTGTAGCACAATCAAATTTAATCCATATAGCACAGTTCAATTTGTCATGGGGTGTTTTCAAAGCAGGTTCATTCATGAATTGATGGAGAGGATGACCAATGCAAGTTTGTTAGTAGGGTCATCTATGTTGGAGATGAGATTCAGATGGTTTCCGAAGTAACCTTGCAAAGTATTGTGGAAAACGGTGTACAGGTTCTTCACCAACCATATTTTCACTTGCTTGAGGACAAGCAAATTTTGGGAGGGGAGAACTGTAATGTCCCCATTTTTGTATACCACCATGGTCCACCACTACCCATTCAACAGCATGGGTTCTAGTGACAGTTTTGCATTAATTAATTAAACAGGGGTTAATTTTTTAGGCATTAATTGCCAAATTATTTATTTTTTAAGACTTAGGATAGTGTGCCATGATTATTTTTATATTTATTTTTATTATTATTTAATTCTATGGTGAGTAATGTGCCTAGGTGGCCAAGGATGTCGCACAAGTGGTCTTGTGGACCTGTGAGTTTTCATCTACAATGGAAATTAGAAGAAAAAACATAAAAATCCACAAAATCACCAAAAAGGTAGAAAGCAGGTCAAAAGTAGCCAGTTTGGAAAAGCAGAAAGCAGGCAGAAAAAGTAGGAAAGTACACAAAGTATGAAGGAGCAAAAAAGCAGGAAAAAGCACAGGAAAAGAAGAGAAAAGCTAGGAAAAGCAACGGAAATCTAGGAAAAGCAAGATGTTTCCAAAATCAAGAAAGCAGTCCAAAGCATAAAGGAAACAAATCAAGGGTTGAAGTAGGTAAAAGTAGACATGCTAAATCTAGTCAAGGAGGACGCATGAACAAAGGAGGTGACCACATTCAATGCATATAATTCATCATTGAGCTTATAAAAGAAGGAAGACGCACCACTTTCACAACATTTTCGAGTTTGGCATTTGTCTTGAGATCTTTGTTTCTCAAAGGTTGAGTGATGCGCCTCAACCAAGCTTGGGTGATGTGCCCCAATGCTAACAATTATTCAGTCTTCCTCCATGATATGATGCATCCATGGAATTATAATATGCAGTTATGAACCATTCATCTTCAGGAAGAACACAAGCCACCAAAGTTAATGTAGAGAGGAGTGCAAGTTTGAGAAGAGTTTGTGGGGAGTTTGAGAAAGGAAGAGAACAATAGTGTGGTTGCACCCTCTGTGAAAGATACCAGATGATGTGATGCCATCCATGAGCTTTCAGATGCTTAGTTTAATCTATGATTTATGATCCATCATCCTCTTTCTTCATCTCATTCTCTCATTGAGAGATTTTACATGGTAATGTTGTTGGATTATTTTAAAACCCATCCATGTCATTTAATACTTAGGATAGCATTAAATAGTATTTTTTATTAATTCCTAGGTGTTAGACTAGGTAGTTGGCCAAAATCACCCATTGTGTGGACCACAAGTCTCTTTGTGTGGACCACAAGCCTTCATGAGTCACTTGGGAGCATTTACGAGATTCTGGATAATATCTTATCTGATTTTGGTATATTTTATCCAATTCTGGAATAGAAAGGCGCTTTCCTGCATTGTATTGATTTTTACTAGTTTTTGTGGAAAGGTGAAAGCTAGTTGACTTGCCTTAACTGTTTTTTGGCCGACTCATCATCCATGATGTTTCCACTTCCTAAATTATGAACTTAGGATTCTTTTCCATCATACATCACCATCCAATCACTAATTTTCCAATTCGTGAGATTTAGAGGTGACTTGGAAAGCACTCTTCACACCTAGGGGGTTTTCATAGATTTAGTAAGCCTTCCTTTTGTGAGGATTTCGAATGGCATCTTTAGCCTTAAAATATCTGATCTAATTATATATATGTATAACCATTCAATTTCTCAAGTTTAGCTGATGTATACTTATTCAATAGAGTTATATTGTTTGCAACAAATACATGACTGATTTTAGTGTTCTATGACTTGTTTTTGCAAGGCAATTTGTGAGAGTTCATAATTGATTGAGTAGATCTTGGTGTGTACAAGAATTTCACATGGTATCAGAGCTATCAATATGTTATGTTCTCCTTCTTTTGTCCTGCAGGATCGAACCAATCTGAGAAAGGGCACAACCAGTCATTCAAGGGCACACCCAAACCACTCCAAAATCTATTTCAGAGCTTCCATGGATCATTCACATCAAATAATACTCACTCCATTCAATTATTTTAACTAGAAGGTGCAGATGGAGATCCTGTTGAGGAGCAAATTCCTCTACAAGGTGACTATGGCAATTGAATTTGAGCCTACTGTTGTCATTGAGAAGGAAAAGTGGAACAACAGAAGAGATGAAGCTTATGGTCTCTTGTGTCTCAGCAGATCTAGGGATATCATTTTCCATATAGATGGTCATACCACTCCAAATGAATTTTGGGAGAAGCTCCAATACTTGTTTGGTAAGACAAATGAATTGAGAGGCCAGCAACTGGATAGTGAACTATTTTCACTTAGTCCAAATAATTTCGAGACCTTAAAAGACTTCTTCTCAAATTTCAAGTCTCTTGTTCTTCAATTGAAGCAATTTGAAACTGATAAGAAAGATGAGAAATTGATCTTGGCCATCCTCTCCAAGCTTGGCCCAAATTACTCAGTCTTTGTTTCGACCTTTCATGCTACAAGAAAAGCAGTTTGAAACTGGTAGAGTCCTACTCTGTCAGAATTCATGGAATCTCTCGCACAAGAACAATACAAGTTGGTCTTAATGGGAGCAATAAAAAATCCATAAAAATATCAGTGTTTTGCTACTGGAGATTCAAATAATTTGAAAAGAAAGAAGAAGGGCAACTTAAGAAGCTACCTGATCAGAAGAAAGACAAACAAAAAGCTCATGTGGACTCCTCAAATTTCAAAAAGAATCCTAATAAGAAGCAAGAGAAGGATAAGTGCACCTATTTCAATAGGGGATTTCATTCGGAGATCTCATGCATGAAGAAGACCATTGATCAAATGGATCATATCCTTGAGAAAGCAAATATCCCTCTTCCTGAGAGTGCAAGAAAGAAGGAAGGAGAACACAATTCTGAAGACAAGGAGAGAGTGCATGATTTGATGGCAAGAACATACAAGCCTACCTCCTTCATCATAGATTCCGTAGCTTCAAGGCATATGGTGTCTGCAAGAGAGATATTCTCCTCTCTTGATTCTTCTGGTGGTCCAACCATTGTGTTGGGTGATGATTCTGAAACTACTTGCAAAGGTAAAGGAAGTGTTCATCTAGAGTTTGGTTCCTTCACTAATGTGTTGTATGTTCCAGGTCTTGCTGCAAACCTCTTGTTAGTTTACTAGATGACTCACACTGGGTCTCCCAAAAAGGTTATCTTTACACCTAATTATGTTGAAATATGTGAGATGTCCACAGGCTGAATTGTTTCCTTAGGTACTGCTAACCATAGCTCAAAAGTTTATAAATTCTCTCATTTGGTGCCTTTCCCATCACCTTCTGCTCTACTTACTCATGCTAATGAATCAATCAAGTTGTGGCATGAGAGATTTGGTCATATAAATTACAAGTATATTCTCATCTCCATGAGAAGGATATGGTCATAGGGCTTCCCAATATCAAGTTTTCTAAAGGAGACTGTCAAAGTTGCATCCTGGGAAATCACCCTGACCATAAGTTTGAAAGATCCAAAACTAAGGGAACCTCAGCACCCCTTAAGCTTATCCACAGTGACATATCAGGTCCATTTCCCCATGATTTTTTGAACCATGTAGAGTACATCCTAACCTTCATAGATGAATTTTCCATATATTGTTGGATCTTCTTCCTCAAGTTAAAGTCATAAGTGTTCAATTTGTTCAAGCTTTTCAAAGCCTCAGTTGAGAACCACTCCGGTAGACATATCAAGATCCTTAGATGTGATAATGGTGGGGAATATATCAAATCTGATTTCCAACAATTTTGTGCTTCTACTGGCATATAGATGCAACACATTGTTCCCTACACACCTTAGCAAAATGGTGTTTCTAAGAGGAAGAAGAGATCTCTCAAAGAGATGGATACATGCATGCTTGAGGCCAAGTATTTGTATCCAAGACTTTGGTATGAGGCTATAAATTGTGCAGAATACATACAAAACAGAGTGCCTCACAAAGCATTGAAAGGAACCACTCCTTTTCAAGCTTGGACTGGGCACAAACCAGATGTTTCCCATTTCAAGATTTTTGGCTCCAAGGCTTGGGATAGAATTCCACTTGAGAAGAGGAGGGCCACGCAGCGCCAAATCCAACCATGTCTTTTATTTGTATATTCAGAAGAATACAAGACATATAATTTTTTGAACATTCCCTCTCAAAAGGCCTCCATTGAGAGGAGTGTTCAATTTGAAGAAGAGCCTTTGCAATCTGTTGAAATTGGAGAACCCTCTACACCACCACCTGAGAGTGTAAGTCATGCTCCTCTTGATTTTTATGATTCTGATATTTATGATGAAGAATACCATATTATTGTAGATACAATTTCACCTACAAGTCCTAAGTGGGATGCTAAGACCCTTCAAGCAGTTGGTGAGCTTGTGGAAAATCCTCAGGATCCTAGGAGGACTAGATCACAATTTGAGAGTGCTCTTATTGTGAATGATCCTTATCTATCTGAGAATTTTTTTTTGATGGTTGAATCAGATCCTTAGACATATGAGGAAGCCTCACATGACCCAATATTCCAGGAATCCATGGATGAGGAGTTTCATGCACTCCAAAAGAATGAAACTTGGGAGCTAGTCAAGCTTCCCCCAAGCAGAAAATTTGTAAGGTGTAAGTGGATCTTCAAGACCAAATTTGCAGCTGATGGTGAATATGTGAAGTATAAGGCAAGGCTTGTGTAAAAGGGCTTCTCCCAATTCCATGGCCTTGAATACAATGAGGCTTTTGCACTAGTTGCACAAAAGGATTCCATAAGACTAGTTTTGGAAATTTCTTCATCCAAGCACTGGGAAGTGCATCACATGGATGTCAAGAGTGATTTCCTCCATGGATATATTGAGAAGGATATCTATATGCAGTATCCAGAAGGGTATACATCAGATCCTAACTTTGTGTGCTCCTTATATGGGCTTAAGAAATCTCCCAGAGCTTAGTATGCCAAGATGGACAACTTCCTTTTGTCACAATCTTTTACTAGATGCAAGTCTGATCCAAATGTATACATGAAGCTGATTAATGACTCCATATTGATTATTGTGTTATATGTTGATGACCTACTAATCACATGTAGCTCTATTGATCAAATAGCTTCATTAAAGACATCCTTGCATCAAGCTTTTTCCATGACTAACTTGGGAATTGTTAAGCAATTTTTGGGGCTTGAGATTTCACAATCTAAGTTTGGAACTAAGGAATCTCAGTAAAAATATGCTTCAGACCTGATAAAGAAGTTCAATATGGCTGATTGCAAGCCTTGAAATACTCCCTTCCTTTCACGAGTCAAACTTGAAGAAGCAGATTCTACACCATTGGTGGACATCACCATGCATAGGAAGCTAGTTGGCAGCTTGTTGTACTTGAATCATACTCGACCTGATATTGCTTATGCCGTGAGCGTGGCCTCAATATACATGGAGAAGCCACATGATCTTCATTGTATGGCCGCAAAAATAATCTTGCATTATGTGCAAGGCACCAAATCTGATGGGATTCACTATGTTGCAGATTCTATCCTAGATCTTCTTAGCTTTACTGACTCAGATTGGGATGGCAATAGCCTAGATAGGAAGTCCACTTCTGGATTTGTTTTCATTCTTGGAGGAGGACCTGTTTGTTGGTCACGTAAGAAACAAAGTACAATTGCACTATCTTCAGCAGAGGCCGAGTACAGAGCAGCAGTGAATGTTGCAACTCAGTGTGCGTGGTTGCAGGGTATTCTTTCGGAGTTTGGGGTTTCCTTTAACACTCCCACAGTCATCTTTTGTGACAATCAACGTGTTATAAGGGTCTCAAATGATCCAGTACATAGGTAAAGAACCAACCATATAGATATCCATATGCACTACATCAATAGTTTAGTGCATGATCACATCATTGATCTGCAATATTGCCCATCAGTTGAGTAAATTGCAGACATCTTCACCAAAGCATTTACTAAGAATACTTTCAGCCATTTAAGATCATTGCTTGGGATGGTTGAACATGTGGTGAAGTGAAGGATTAATCAGCAATATTTCAATTTTGTTCATGTCCATTCTTGAGGGGATGTTTTTCCCATGAGGTTTTCCTTCTTTCCTTATTTTGTGGACAAGTATGTTAAAGGGTGTCCATGCCAAGTTGTTGGGCCATATTTATTTCTGATTTTCAGCACATAAATTTAGGCTTAAGGGGGGGTGCTGTAGTATTTTAAAACCCATCCATGTCATTTAATACTTAGGATAACACTAATTAGTCATTTTTTATTAATTCCTAGGTGTTAGACTAGGTAGTTGGCCAAAATCACCCATTGTGTGGACCACGAGTCTCTTTGTGTGGACCACAAGACTTCATGAGTCACTTGGGCGCATTTCTGAGATTCTGGATAAGATCTTATCTGATTCTGGTAGATTTTATCCAATTCTAGAATATAAAGGCGCTTTCCTGCTTTTTACTAGTTTTTGTGAAAAGGTGAAAGCTAGTTGACTTTCCTTAACTGTTTTTTGGCCAACTCATCCTCCATGATGTTTCCACTTCCTAAATTCTAAACTGATGATGCCTTTCCATCATACATCGCCATCCAATCACTAATTTTCCAATTCGTGAGCTTTAGAGGTGATTTGGAAAGCACTCTTCACACTTAGGGGGGTTTTCATAGATTTAGTAAGCCTACCTTTGTGAGGATTTCGAATGGCATCTTTAGCCTTCAAATATCTGATGTAATTATATATATGTACAGCCATTACATTGCCCAAGTTTGGCTGATGTAGACTTATTCAATAAAGTTATATTGTTTGCATCAAATACATGACTATTTGTAGTGTTCTATGTTAAATTTTGAGTATTAAATCACAATACTATATGATCTTTGCTGAGAGAATAACATCTACAGTATATCAATGCATGACAATCATAATATGACAAGCATCACAAGAATCACAAGAATCAAAAGCATAGAGACAAGAGACACAGAGTTTCCGTGGGGAAAACCCTAAGGTGAAAAACCCCACAACTTCCTCAGAGATAGAGAGAGCAATGGCTCAACCAAAATACAACCAAATAACACTGAGATAGTCTCCTAGCAGATGATCCTCCTCCTCCTCACTAGTGCTCCACTTTTCAGAGAGAGAGTGAGTTACTTTTCCGAGTGAGTAAAATAGAGATCTCCTATCTCTATTTATACTCACCTTTTTGCCCAGTGACCTACTGGGGCCGACTTGTCTACTTAGATACATCCACATTATATTATATATTAATTAGGGCCGGCCCCATATGGTGGTCTAATAACCCATCAGCAAGGACACACACTTGCGACACTTGTCAATCCTCATGACGACACTTCCTTATAGAGGAATAACACATATCTTATAAGGGTACAACAAATATATATATATATAATACACAGATGAAATACATTCCAAAGTTACATATACATCAACACTCCCTCTTAACTAGGAAGGTATTTCTCGACACAGATCTGCTAGACAAGTCTTCTTCTCTGGATCATCGTCATCGATGCATCGTCATCATCATCGTCACTGCTGCTACTATCTCAACCAATCTCTGACTCTACTCGTCATAGGAAGTTCTACAGAGCCAGTCCTTTTTCATACTGGATGTAGGCCCACCACCTGCAGGTCTTCATCATCACTGGCCATACTGTGGAATCCTCAGGACTTATTACGTGCGTCACAAAACCTTGAAAGAGCATCCCAGGATGTTACGAGCACACAGCTCTACCTATAGGATCTCCCAGGGCACCGGATTACATGTGACCTCACCACAAAACCTCGCAAGAGCATCCCAGGCTGTTACGAGCACATAGCTCTACCTATAGGATCTCCCAGGGCAACGAATTACATGTGGTCATGGCAAAACCTCGCAAGAGCATCCCAGGACTGATTACGGGCACACAGCCCAACCTATCGGATCTCCCAGGGAACCGAATTACATGCCATAGGACAAAACCTCGAAAGAGCATCTTCCAGATATCCCAGGGAACCGAATTACATGCCATAGGAAAAACCTCGAAAGACTATCTACAGATCTCCCAGGGCACCGAATTACATGTCCTCCCAGAGCAAAACCTCGAAAGAGCATTTGCTAGATGTCCCAGGGCACCGAATTACATGCCATAGGCAAAACCTCGAAAGACCATCTGCAAATCTCCCAGGGCACCGGATTACATGCTCATCTGCACAACCTGATCCACGGCCATAGAGTATCAACCTGATACTCACCATACATCATCCTGATGTATCCATGATCATCCTGATCATCATCACTGCAACGTCCTGCTGCATGTCATCTGGAGCAACATCCTGAAGCTCGGCATCTATGATCATCCTGATCATCACTGCAACATCCTGTTGCATGTCATCATACCTGATCCACCTGATCATCAATGCATCTACCTGATGCATACCAAGTATCTACCTGATACATATCATCATACATGATCCTCCTGATCATCAATGCATCTACCTGATGCATACCAAGTATCTACCTGATACATATCATCATACATGATCCTCCTGATCATCAATGTATCCACCTGATACAAATACAAATACATGATACATATCACCATACATGATCCACCTTATCATACAATGTATCCACCTAATACATATACAGATACATGGTTCAAGCATCCAACATGATGCATATACAAAATACATACACATGATCCAACTGATCATATCCAGCATCAACATGATGCGTACCTACATACATAAAAATGATCCAACTGATCATATCTAGAATCCAACATGATGCGTACATATATACATAAAAATGATCCAACTGATCATATCCAGCATCCAACTTGATGCGTACATACATACATAAAATGATCCAACTAATCATATCCAGCATCCAACATGATGCGTACATACATACATAAAATGATCCAACTGATCATATCCAAGCAGAAACCAGAACATCATCCTGATGCTCATCATCCAGCGCTTACATCCACAGCCATGTGAAGGATCCTCCTTCCAACATGCTTGGAATGGATTCAGCAAATGTGTCCATCACTTCTTCCTCGAAGTGTCCTCGATCTGAAGAACGCCAAGCCTCTCTCTGAAGTACTCGAACTTCACCCTGGCTAGTGGCTTCGTCAGCACATCTGCAATCTGCTCGTCTGTCGCAACATATAGGAGATTCACAGCTCCTCTCTGCACCATATCCCTGATATAGTGATATTTGATCTCTATGTGTTTCGACCTGTCATGAAACACTGGTTTCTCGGACAGCTTCACACAACTCTGGTTATCATAGAAGATACTAGTAGCCTCCAACGGGAGATCAAATAGCTCAGACAGTAGCTTCCGTAGCCATATTGCCTCACAACTAGCTGAACAGGCTGCAACATACTCTGCCTCAGTTGTACTCAGTGCTACACAGGACTGCTTCCTGCTAAACCAAGAGATCACACCTGATCCCATACTGAAGCAACACCCATATGTGCTCTTCCTGTCTGCAACACTGTCGGCCCAATCTGAATCAACATAACCCTGCAGGTTAAACTTTTGATTCGCTTCATACTTGAGCCCATAATCGACTGTACCCTTCAGGTACCTCAGAACATGCTTTACAGCAACTAGGTGAACACTCTTCGGATCCGTCAGGAACTGGCTCAATGTGTTCACAACAAAGCAAATGTCTGGTCTCGTGTTCGTCAGGTACATCAAGGACCCAATCATCTGACGATACATAGAGACATCAACTGGCTCAGATGAAGCATCACATAGAAGCTTCAGATTCGATGCCATAGGTGTGGCCATGGCCTTGCAATCCATCATCCCAAATCTCTTCAGGATATCAACTGTGTACTTCCCTTGACCAAGGAAGATCCCTCCTGCACTCTGCCACACCTCCATACCTAGGAAATAGTGCATCATTCCCAAGTCTTTCATATCGAATTCAGCAGCAAGCTTCCTCTTAGTATCTGCAATCAGTCTGTCGTCTCCTGTTACAAATAAGTCATCCACATACAGGAGTAGAATCACAGGATTCCCTTCCTCAACCTTGTAGTAAAGGTTGGAATCCAATTTACTCTTGGTAAAGCCCAAGCTAGATAGAAAACTGTCCATCCTACCATACCAAGTTCTGGGAGCTTGCTTCAAGCCATACAAGGCTTTCTTCAATCTACACACATATGACTCCCTGTCATGTATTTCAAAACCGAGTGGTTGTTCCACATATACTTCCTCTTCTACTACACCATTCAGGAAAGCAGTCTTGACTTCCATCTGGTGTATTTTCCATTTCATTGCTGCAACCAGGGCAAGTACTATTCTGATGGAAGTATACCTGGCTACAGGTGCAAAGGTTTCTTCATAATCTATTCCTTCTTTCTGAGAGAAACTACGAGCTACGAATCTTGCTTTGTATTTTTCTAAACTGCCATCTGCAGCATGCTTGATTTTGTAGATCCACTTGGAAGTCACAACAGACTTCTCTTTAGGTCTTGGGACAACATCCCAAACATAATTCTTCATTATTGATTGGTATTCCTCAACCATAGCATCCTTCCATTATTTCTTTTCTGATGCCTCTTCATAACTGGAAGGCTCTTTGTTCATAATGTCACAGAGTAAAGCAACATAACTGGTGTGTGATCTGGTTCTCTTCTTTGCTCTGTGTTCTTCTTCTGGAATGCCAAATCTTTCTGCATCGTGAATGAGCTCTCTAGCCCATACAGGTTTCCTCTTGTGAGAGTTATCCTCACAGGGTGGATCTACAGGTTCTTGTGGATCTTCAAACTCACGAACAGTTTCTGGAACTGCTTTAGTCATGGTAGTGTCCTGAAATCTTGTTTCCTTAGGTTCTTCATAAACTTCGATGGGTGCTTTCCTCGATTTTATGAATGTTGAGTTTTCATCAAATGTTACATCCCTGCTGACATCAATCTTCTTGAACCCTGGAAAGTATATTCTGTAAGCCTTCGAGCTTTCACTGTAACCCACAAAGATACCCTTCTTTCCTGAAGGATCTAGTTTAGTCCTCTTTTCCTTTGGGACATGAGTGTATACTAGACAGCCAAATATTCTGAGATGACTGACTTCAGGTTTCTTACCAGAAAAGACCTCTTCTGGTGTCTTGTTGTCCAATATCTTGTGGGGTGTTATGTTCTGCACATATACAGCTGTTCTAGCTGCTTCTGCCCATAGGTGCATAGGAAGATCCTGGTCATGCAACATTGCCCTTGCTGCTTCCATGATAGTTCTGTTCTTCCTTTCTGCAACTCCATTTTGTTGAGGATTATAAGGAGCAGTCAACTCCCTCTTAATCCCTGAATCACTGCAAAGCTTCTTGAAGTCACTTGAGGTGAATTCTCCACCATTGTCGGATCTGAATGTTTTGATCTTCTTGTTAGTTTGATTCTCCATCAAGGTTTTGAATTCCTTGAATTTATCAAGCACCTCATCTTTTCCCTTCAAGAAGTATACCCAAGTCTTCCTGGAGAAGTCATCAATAAATGATACATAGTAAACATACCCACTTAGGGAACTGGATGACATAGGGCCACATACATCTGAGTGGATGATTTCCAGAATTTCTTTTGCCTTGCTTTCACTGCTTGGGAAAGCCTTCTTAGTGTTCTTTCCTTTTGCACATCCTTTGCAAACACCTTCATGTTTGGTCTTGATTTCAGGAAGACCCTCTACTTCCTTGCTTGCAATTGGAAGTGCCCTATAGTGCATATGAGCAAGTCTTATATGCCAAAGTTCACTTGGCTCCATGGATTCATATACCATAGCATGTTCAGGTTGTCCTTTCAATTTATACAAGCCTCCGTCTTGCTCTCCAATCACTACTGCATCATCTATGTTCTTTCCCTTTGGCCACATTAGGACTTGGCCATCCACAAATGCAACCCTCATACCTTTTGCATCCAATGCAGAGATGGAGAGTAAGTTCTTCTTGAGTCCAGGCACATAAAGGACTTCTTTCATCTTCAAAGATTTTCCAGAATCTAGGTTGTAGGAGGCTTCACCACTTCCTTTGATTGGGTATTGATAATCATCCCCAAGTTTCACCTTATGGGGTGATTCATGTTCAGAAAGGTTCACAAAAGATTCCTTGAACCCAGTCATGAGTTTGGAAGCCCCACTATCAATCAACCAATCATTACAACCATGATAAATAGTACCTGTGAGAGCAGAGATCAGAACATACTCTTCTTCACTTGATGAGTCATCATCACTATCACTTTCTGCCCTAGCCTTCTTCTTTGGAGGTTCATCATCTTCGGCAGCATGAGCATGAAACCTTCTTTTGCTGCCCTTCTTCTTCTTACTGGAGTTGTTGTTATTATCCCTTTTGTTCTTGGGACAATCTGAAGCAAAGTGACCCTTCTAATTGCATGTGAAGCATCTTAGGTCTTTCTTGTTCTTTTGATAGGATCTATTGTGGCGAGAGTGATCCTTCTTGGTTTTGCTTCTTTTGGTGTGAGCTGCAAGAGCTTGATCTTCACCTCCCATCTTTTCTTCACGAGCTATAAGTCTAGCTTCTTCTTGAGAGCATTCTTCCCGAAGTCTACTGAAGGAGATCAAGTTCTTCCTTGCACAAATTCCTTGAATAAAGGAATCCCATGACCTGGGTAGGTCATTTAGAGTGGTCATCACCACTTCACCATTCTCCACCATTTCATCTACTGCTTCTAATTGTTCCTTGATCTGGGAGACCCTTGAAAAGTAAGATTGAATGGTTTCTCCATTCTGAAACTTCACTGCTTTCAATTGGTTCCGTGGGGTCATCTTCCGATTTATGTTCTTTCCTTCAAATAGCTTGGTCAAAGATTCAAACATCTCTTTGGGTGTCTTAAGAGAAGACACATGAGGTATGAGATGGTCTTTGATAGAATCAGCAATGATTCTCTTTGCCTTGACCAAGTTCTTCTTGTGAAATGCCTTGGCTTCTTCATCCTCTGGGATAGGGATGTCTTCTTTCACATATGAGTCCAACCTATTCTCTTCCAGGATTAACCCAATCCTATACTTCCAGGCTCAGAAGTTATCAGCCCCTTCAAGCTTATCCTCAAGCTTGGTGTGGAGAGACATCTTTAAGAGTACTTCAAATGGAAATAGAAAAGATTTAGGACTTACCACTTGAAGTGTTGAAAACTGGATCTGGTCCCAGATTAGGGTTTGTTAGAGAAACCCTAAAAATTCAAAATGTGAATTTCAAAATTCCGAAAGGATAGAAAGATGCGCCTTGGAGAGCTGATCAGCCTAGTACATTCAGAATTTGAGATCAGCAAGGTCTTGCCCTTCAAAATTGCCTTTTTGTCCTCTCGGGTTCACTAGGGAGAGCCTTGAATTAGGGTTTGAGTTTCCCGGAGATCTACCAACCAAAAATCTCGATCCAAAGCTCTAACCTTCGATTTTTGCAAGGAGCTTCCAGCTGTGCCTTCAGTTTCCAGAAATTCCTATTTTTGTGGAAACCCTAATTTTTAGGGCCAAATCTGAAAATGCTCGGAACTGAATTCTGATTGGACAGATAGATGCGCCTTGATGAGTAGATCCAATCTACTATACTGAATTTCAAAAATCTGTGGAGAGAAACCCAATAAACAAGGAACACAAGCTTCCGTCACTGCAAAATGTCTTCTTCTCAGTTTAGCTCTGATACCATGTTAAATTTTGAGTATTAAATCACAATACTATAGGATCTTTGCTGAGAGAATAAAATCTACAGTATATCAATGCATGACAATCATAATATGACAAGCATCACAAGCATCACAAGAATCAAAAGCATAGAGACAAGAGACACAGAGTTTCCGTGGGGAAAACCCTAAGGTGAAAAACCCCACAACTTCCTCAGAGATAGAGAGAGCAATGGCTCAACCAAAATACAACCAAATAACACTGAGATAGTCTCCTAGCAGATGATCTTCCTCCTCCTCACTAGTGCGCCACTTTTCAGAGAGAGAGTGAGTTACTTTTCCGAGTGAGTAAAATAGAGATCTCCTATCTCTATTTATACTCACCTTTTTGCCCAGTGACCTACTGGGGCCGACTTGTCTACTTAGATACATCCACATTATATTATATATTAATTAGGGCCGACCCCATATGGTGGTCTAATAACCCATCAGCAAGTACACACACTTGCGACACTTGTCAATCCTCATGACGATACTTCCTTATAGAGGAATAACACATCTCTTATAAGGGTACAACAAATATATATATAATACACAGATGAAATACATTCTGAAGTTACATATACATCAACATTCTATGACTTGTTTTTGCAAGGAAATTTCTGAGAGTTTGTAATTGCTTGAGTAGATCTTGGTGTGTACAAGAATTTCACAAATGTAAGAATTGTCAATTTTGAGAGCACTCTGTAAGTTTTGGACCATAAATCCTTCTTAATGCTGCTATAAATCTATGATGGAATTTTCTTATGTTCATATTAAATTGTTTGAACTCTGATATTGGGTGTGTGTGCCTTGAAGGCTGTTTGGGATTTCTTTTTACAAAGCTTTCTCTTTATGTATTAAAATTTTGACTAGTTTTGTAGTAATTAATACCAGGAGACCTATGAGAGTCTATTTTCTATTCTGTCAGTTATTGCAGGTCCTTAAGACCTTGATGGGGACATCCCAACCCTTTATTTCATATTTCATGACCCACTAAGCCTGTTTGGAAAATCCTGAAAGAAGACTAGTTTATGCATACTATAGTAGTGCCCTTCCTCTCTTGATCTCCAAACACTGGAAAACCTTTCCCAAACTCATGTATCTTTTGCATACCATTATATTAGAGGAAAAAAATAATCTATACACCTTCTGATTGAATCCCAATTTAGTGGAAGGATCTAGTTTGCATATGGTGGTGTACCTAAGAATCTTTGGAGTAAACTTCAACGACAACTATTGTCGAAACATAAATGGTCCCAGTACTTTGTGCAAAGGATTCTGAAACTAGCTTATCCCCTATTGTCTAAGTTGTTTCACATATTATCTCATTCACATCAAATCCAAAAAAAATCCACCTTGGGAATAAGTGGGAGGGTTTAATTGTGCCCATAACTAGTTTTGACAATTCTAGCCTAATACTAGTTACTAGTTTTGAATTTTCCGACTTGTTCTTTTTGTAATTGAGTTAATATCTCCCAAAATCATGATTAGGGATATTACGATTTTACAATTTTTGCTTCATATTTTCTTAATTTTGCCCAGGAGGCAAATCGGTTAAGCTAATAAGCAATTTTGACTTTTAAATCCACCTAATTTTTATGCTTTCTAGTGCTAGTGGTCGTTCCAATTATGCCCCACTTTTTGGTTTAAAATTCCCAATCTACTTTTATTTTTTGTATTAATACTTAAAGGAAGCATTTTACTTTAAAAAATAAATTATATAGTACTTTTCTAGACATAATTGTAGTGTGATAGTTATAGTGACGTACCCATATTAAGGAGGAAGATTCAAGCTAAGGGTGTGTTGATGCAGGCTAAGTTCCCTCCTTAATAGTAGGGTTTTTCCTCAATGTGATGTCCCAATAGACTTCACATAATTTGGTATAGGGAATCCATATGGATTTTTTCCCTACAACCATTATTATTTGATATGTTGAATTCAACTAAGAAATGTAGTGTGTAGAATGAAGGTAAATCCTAATATGCAGAATGCAACTAATTCTGACTGTCTTAGCTATGAGTGAATACTAATAAGGAAATACAAGACTGAAATTATAGTTATGTTAACAATTTCTAAAACATAAAGCTATTTAAGAAATAGGCATAGAGCTATAAATATCTAGCGATGAACAATAAATAAGGTTCAAAGCAGTCTATCATTGTATCATTTTTAGCAAACTTTGCATTTATCATATCAAAGAAAATTGAATAAGAAAGCACAATAAGTTTCTGCTCAATCACCTAAAGAATGTATTTTCTTTTCTTCTCAAAGGGAAAGTATGATTGTTTTCATGGAAAAAAAAAACATGAAAGCACAGTAAGAAAGCATGTTGCGGCGTATAATAGTCTACAATGGAAACAATATAATATTATAGATATTCTAAAGGAAAACAAGCAACAAAATAGTCCATGCTTATAAGACAAAAATTCCAGATTCTTCTGCAATATGGCCTTGAAGGCTTCTCCTCATTAAACTTTCACAAAATAGTTTACAAAAATTCAAGATACATAAATCCCTTTGTTCCTCTCATTTGTATCATTGTATATAATCAAAATATAACTACCTAAGTCACGTGTACATTTATCTCTGAACATAATTCAACTCATTCTGGAATTCAAAAGCATAAGCTTGGAACTCCATTAGACTATCGATATCTACATTGAAGTAAGCTACTTGACCCTCCATTTCAGTTATTTTATCCTTGTATCTCTTCATTTGATCCATCATTGTTTGGATATTAAAACGTGTTGCTTGTTGGACACCATTTTATACCTATCTTGCCCTATAAATCCTTTCCAGTTTTCTCCATAAACCCTCATACTTGATCCATGAAACCTCATATTCATCCACAAAACCTTGGTCAAAGGTATAAATGTTGTTGCTTTTTAATAAATTGAATTATATGACTTTTAAGGCATTTAAATTAAGGTTTTGATTCAAATTACAGAATTTGCTAACTTCCCGTAATTGCTCCTAGATTTGATACTTGCAGGCCAAATGGGCACGAACTGAGAGATGGAAGAGGATCCTCAATGTCCAAGGATGGATAAATTTATAAAAAAATTATGATAGGGCTCTCACAGGTGTCGAGTCAACGCCGGTCAAAGACGACCACCTGTGCTGCCACTTAGCACAAAAACAAGACAGCTTAGATTTTATAGAGATCCGGTCTATTTTTATGGATCTGATGGACGATCTCGAGGGTAGAGAGATATTAGGAGAATGCCATTATCAATCTTCCAGCATTGTAGTGTTTTCAGTTTTAAAAAAACAATTTGTATAAGTATTTGAATTAAAGAGGAAACCACCCCTGGATGGTGAACGTATGTTATTGAAATAAAGATTCAGATTTCGATATTTTCTGTGTATGTTCATTTCTATATGGTGAAAGCGATTTGAGTGTTAAAGCTCTGTAAATCTTCCTGCATGTGTGAGTGAAGCATTGGAGGGCCCCCTTTGCTGAACCTGCACACTCATTTCTCCATTACTGTGTATTAGTATGTTTTGATTGTGTTCTGTAGAGTTGGTTTCGATTATCAGTTCATGCATTGCAGATTGGATTAGATTATATAGATGCATAGGATTTCATTACAGGGTAGGGTTATGATTTCTTTTAGTTTGAATGGTTAAACATTGTAGGATCAATTTCAATTACTTTTCTTTATCTAATATTGAACTGTTGAAAAGAGCTAAGCATTGTGAATTGTTTTTCCTGTAAGAGAAATCAATGATTGTCTGCTTTCAACAGTAAGGTATTAAGCATTGTAACTTACTTTCAGGATTTAGGTATTTTTAGTTTCAGAGTATTTCATATATGAATTGATGATTAGATTAAGAAATCAAATGAAGTTACTTCTGTAAGGAAGGTTTTGAGTTTCTTATTTACAACATTCTAGTATCCATTAGATTTATTTCATAAATAAACTGAATTCTCAACTAAGTCTAGGTCTGAATCTCTATATTTGGGATATGCCTCTAAGTCTTACAAACTCCGGATTGACATAAATATAAGGTCTAATTTACACCAGTAGATTGGAACCCAACATTTTGGCACCGCTATCGAGGAGGCATTTTAGAAATAGACTTAAGAAATTTAGTTCTCTTATAAAAAAAAATTCCAAAAACACAGAGCATATTTTAGTTTTATGTCAAGGCAAAGAGACAAAAAAGGAAGATTTGTCAAAAAACCCCCAAAAATAGAAGTAACAGGAACTTCTTTTTCTGATAGAAAAGGATTCCTTACAATTGTTGATACTTTTGAAATGACTGAAGAGGAAACATCTAAGAAAGGAGGACTAACCTTCGAGCAACGTAGGGAATATGAACGTAGGATGGAGGTTGAAAATAAACAAAGAGAAATGGCTGAGGGAGAGATATTAAAAGGGCCAACTGCAAAATAGCGAAGAGCGTATGAGAGAAGGTTAGAAATTGAAAATAAACTAATAGAAGAAAGAAGAAATGAAAGGGAAGAAGAGAGAAGGCATGAAAAGGAGGAAAGAGCAGAAGAAGACCAGGAATCCACCTTTAAATTCCCAATCTTGCATTTAGGAGAAGAGGTAAGGATGAAAAATATTCCACCATCTGTTCTACCAAATTTCTATGGCATGACTTCTGAATATCCAGATTCTTTCTTATTCGAATTTGATATCTTATGCTGTACCTATGGATATACCGATGACACCCACAAACTTCGTCTCTTCCCTGCTACTCTTAAAGCAGCTGCATTGAAATGGTTCATGGGATTAGGAGAGCATTCTATAACTAGTTGGGATGATATGAGGAAAAATTTTCTTAGAAAATATCAAGCATACTGTAGATCAAAATATTTAAAAGATGATAATTTTAGGATGTCTTGGAAGGAGGATGAAAGCTTGGAAGAGTATCTTAAAATATTCTCATATAACTTGCAGAAATCCAAATACAATTCCTTGACCTCTGAGATCACTCGGACAATCTTTTTGAAGGAATAAGAGATGAATATCTTGATATTTTGAATGTGATGGGAAAATGTGACATCTCATACTTACCATTTGATGAGATTACATACTTATGTCAGAAGTATTCAAGAGGAAAGGCCAGAAATGGAAAGAGGGATGTAACTTCCAAAATAACCAAGTCTATAACCAGTGGCATATCCAGAGCTGAACTTGGGAACTTGTTAGAAGATTTCAAAACTGGTCTTTTGAGTACCTTGGGAACACAGGTCGAAATATCAAAACCAAGAAAAGACAAGAACGGCAAGACCAACAAGATCAAGCCCTATCTATTTTCTACCCTAAATATAGAAAGAAACATTCATTAAAAGAATGTCCTCTAAATACTGTTCAAATTTGTGGCTTATGTACTGAAAATCATAAAACTAATGATTGCCCCAGATTGAAATAATTGCAGGCAGCTCGAATGGAAGAGAATCAAAGCATGGAGTCTCTCTATCTTATGGGACAACGAAGACCTTGGTAGCCACGTTTTTCAGGTATGTCTCAAGATCCTATGCAGCAGTTCCATTCAAATTATCAAACTCCTGTTCAAAATTCATGGAGTGTACCTATGCCCTAGAAAACTTGGTCTCCTCAGCAACATCCAACCCAACCTGCTCCAAATTGGCGAGGATATACTCATGGTAACCAGACATATCAACAGGACTATCCACAGCCCTATCAACAACCTTTTGCATATCCCCAATACCAGTAGAATCAAGCTTCATTTTTCCAACAACCAAATCTTGCTCCCCAACTAGGCCAACAACCTCAATAGCTTCAATTTCCATCCAACCAACCTCCACCTTGACCAACACAGTTGCCAACCCAGCCTATACCAAATCCCAATAATAAAATGGATAAACCCATGTGTTGATGAAGGAATGGCACTCCCCTACTCCATCCTCCCACTTCAAAATATCAACTTAAGTTCTGGAAAAACTTTGCAAAAAGAATCTCCTGTTATTTTAGAAGAACAAACAAAAAATGAGAAAACTCCAAAAAAATCAAATATAGAAAAATTACAGTCAGATAATCACTGTCAGAAAGGGAAAGTGTTAGTACCTCATATACCTCCTTTTCCAAAGAGGTTAGTTAAAGAAAAACTTTCAATTTCTCTACTTGATTTTGATGTTTTGAATGAGTTAACCAATGTGTGTGTCAAAATTCCCTTATTGCAAGCTATAAAGGACATTCCAATCAACACAAAAGCAATTAGGGAATTATGCCTCAATAAGAGGAAGAAGGATCCACCAACAATTCATGTGATAGGAAAGTTAGCAGGTTTAATGTCTAACACTGTTTTTATTGAAAAATATGTTGATCCAGGAATCCCAATGGTCACAATAACTATCAACAATTTTTCAATTCCAAAAACATTGATTGACTTAGGTGCATCTATCAATGTCATGACACTGGAAACAATGGAATATCTTCACTTGAAAAATCTCAAACCAACCACTACAATTCTAGAGCTAGTTGATAGGTCTAAAATCACACCTGAAGGGATGCTAGAAGATATCATAGTTTCTTTGGATTCCTGGGAGTATCCTGTAGATTTCATAGTGCTTTCAACCAAAGTCTAATCTAGGAGGGCATCCATTGATTCTTGGAAGACCCTGGTTGGCAACAGCTAATGCTTTTCTTGGTTGTAGAACAGGAAGTATGCTCATTTCACATGGGACTGAGAGAAAACAGATCACACTTTATCCTTCTGCCCAACGACCTTCTGTGTCAGATCAGTTATCATGGATTAATGAAACAAAAGAACAGGAACAAGAAGTAATTCAACCTGTCTTAAGTATCAATCAATTTTTTTATTTTCAAGAAGAAAACAACGAAGATTTGCTAGATTACTTCATTTATGAACCTGATATTTCTGAGGAATTAAGAAACATGCAGTATGCTATCGCAGATCAAGTTTTGGGATAGAATTTTCAGGAAAATTGCACAGTTCATTCTCTGGCATTAGCACTTAATGATATTTTTAATGTTCATTCAATCACTAATGTCCAAAGCAAAACAATTGAAATCAGTCCAGGGAAACATTTGAATATTGGTGCACATCTTACTATATCACAAGAAGAATAGTTGATTGGCTTACTGAATAAATATCACAATGCATTTTCTTGGGAATACACTGACATGCCAGGCATTCATCATGAAACATGCACTCATCGCATTTACATAGATGATAAAATCAGACCTCTCACACAACCTCAACATAGAATGAACCCCATACTGAAAGAGATATTTAAGGAAGAATTGCAGAAGTTATTAAAGGTAGGATTTATCTACCCTATCTCTGACAGCCAATGCGTTTCCCCGTTAGTTGTTGTTCCAGAAAAAAAATGGCAAATGGCGGATATGTGTAGATTATAGAGAGTTAAACAAAACAACACTGAAAGATTATTTTCCATTGCCATTTATTGATCAAGTGTTAGATGCCTTAGCTGGAAAACACTATTTTTCATTTTTAGATGGTTTCAGCGGATATAATCAAATTAACATTGCAAAAGAGGACCAGGACAAAACTACTTTTACATGTCCCTGGGGTACATATGCCTTTAAGATTTTACCTTTTGGTTTATGTAACGCTCCAGCTACCTTTCAGAGAGCAGTCTTGGCCATTTTTGCAAATCTAATTCATGAATGTGTTGAAGTCTATATGGATGACTTCTCTGTGTATGGCAATACCTTTGAGGATTCCTTGGAAAATTTGGAGAAAATCTTAAAAAGGTGAGTTGAATCAAATCTTTCCCTTAGCAATGAAAAGAGTTTTATGATGTTAACTGAAGGGATAGTTTTAGGACATCACATTTCATCATCTGGAATAAATGTGGATCCTGCCAAAATTCAAATCATTGTGAATCTGTTTGAACCAAAAACTCAAAAAGATGTGAGAAGCTTTCTCGAATATGTAGGCTATTACCGTAGGTTTATTGAAAATTTCAGTAAAATAGCTCTGCCATTATTTAAATTACTTTCAAAGGATGTACATTTCAATTGGGATACTAACTATCAAGTTGCATTTCAGACACTTCAAGAGAAGCTCTCAATTGCACCCATTTTAAGGGGACCAAATTGGACATTGCCATTTCACATTTCTACTAATGCATCAGATACTGCAATAGGGGCCTCTTTGGGACAAAAAGAGAATACCCTGACTTATGCTATTTACTTTATCAGTAAAAATCTAACCCCTGCAAAATTGAATTACACAGTTACTGAAAAGGAGATGTTGGCAGTAGTTCATGTTGTGAACAAATTTCGTTCTTACATCATTGGTTATGAAATTTTTGTCCACACAGATCACTATGCTTTACAATATTTGATGAACAAGTCGATTACTAATGGTAGGATAACCAGATGGTATTATTGATGCAGGAATTCAACATCATTGTTCTAGACAGACCTAGATGAGAAAATCAAGTGGAAGATTTTCTGTCTCGATTACACAATTCTGGTGAGGTTGTTCCTGTTTCAGATAGTTTTCCTAATGAACACTTATTTGCTATTTCTGTTTTAACTCCCTGGTATGCTGATATAGCCAACTATTTATCATCAGGACAGCTACCTCCATCTATGACATCCAAAGAAAAGAAAAGAATTATTAAGCAAAGTGTTAGACACATATGGGTCAATGGAGATCTCTTCTACACAGTATATGATCTCATTATTAGAAGATGTGTATGACAAGATGAGGTTTTAGATATTTTAAAAGCTTGTCATGATGAACCGTGTGGTGGCCATTTTGTAGATAAACGAACAGCATACAAGATACTCAATTTGGGGTATTACTGGCCTTCTATTTTCAAAGATTCTAAGAAGTATGTTAGGAGCTGTGATACTTGTCAACGGATGGGACGGCCAGTACGATCTGATGAGATGCCACTCCAGCAACAAGTCCTCATAGAACCATTCGAAAAATGGGCTCTTGATTTCATTGGTCCGATCAATCCACCATCACAAGGAAAGAAGTACATTTTAGTATGTACTGACTATGTTACAAAGTGGGTGGAAGCCAAACCATTACCAAGAACCACAAAGCAAACAATAGTAAACTTTCTCTTTGAAGAAATATTTGTTAGATTTGGAGTTCCTAGAGAGATTGTTACTGATCAGGGTGCACAATTTACTTCTAAACTGGTGCAGGAGATAGCATCCAAGTACAATATTAAGCATAGAAAATATACACCTTATCATCCACAAGCCAATGGCCAGGTGGAGTCTACCAACAAAACGTTGAAAGGAATCATCACCAAAACAGTACAGATGCACAGAAAAGATTGGTCAGCTAAGCTTACTGAAGCTTTATGGGCATACAAAATTACTTGGAAAAACAGTACTGGTTTTTCTCCCTATCAGCTAGTCTATGGTAAGCAAGTACTGTTACCAATTGTATTTCAAATTCATACTTTTAAATTAGCAGTTGATTTAGGGATGGATCTTTCTGAAGCACAACAAGAAAGGATACTGCAGTTAAATCAATTAGATGAGATGAGACAAGTTACAGTAGAACACAATATTTTGGTACAACAACAGAGATCCCAATGGCATGACAAGTTCATCAAAAAGAAACAATTTCACATCAGTGACTGGGCCTTATTGTTTGATTCAAAGTTCAAAGACTTCAAAGCCAAGTTCACAACTCATTGGCTTGGTCCATATGAGATTGCAGAGGTCTATGACAATGGCTCAGTCAAACTACAAACAATAGATGATGAAGCAAGAACATTTATTGTCAATGGCCATTGGTTAAAAGTCTACACTAAGCCTGTCAACAAAGAAGATTGCATACAACAGATTTCACAGCAAAGGGATATGGAAGTGCTGGATAAACACACTGGTGTTTCTCCTTCACTTTCTTCTTAGACATATTCTGATTCGATAAAAATAAAAAATCATATAAACAAAACAAAACAAAAAGAGAGAAAAAAAAGGGAGTTTAGTTGTGAAAACCAGGCAACTGGCACAACATAAACTCGAATTTTCCTTGGAAAACCAAGTTTACTTGGCCATTGAAAATTCACAAAAACAATTTCAAATTCCTAGTTTCAGTTCTTTCATGGATTATTTTTCCATAAGCAATTTTTCCATATCAATTTTTATCAACAAATAAATATTTTGTTTGAGTTGAGGACAAGTCAATAAATAGGCCTGAAAGGGATAAGCATATCAGAGCTTTCCATTCTTGAAACCCTCCAAGCCTTCTCCAGATGCTAGAATTTCATTCCAGCATGAAGTTTCATTTTACAGATCTCAGGCCTAGCAGAGGGACCTGACTTCCAGCCCTACAAAAGGAATCTGAGACAGAACATCAGAAAATCAACAGAAGGGACCTGAGAAGAAGTACATTTCATTAGAATTTTTGCATAGGGACCTAAGATAGCAAACAGAAGACACAGTAAGGACGTGAATGAACCAGGAACATGCAAATTCTTTTCTCAACAGACAAGCAGACCAGCTACATCAAGCAGCAAGAAAAGCACAAGGGAATATCAAACAAAGTCTGTAAGAATTTTAATTTTTATGTTTTAAAAGTTTGCATGGTTCTTTATTTTTAAGTAATGACAAAAAAAAAATACCTACCTATCCTCACAAACCTGACTGTCTACTCTATCACCTTCACAATCCTTGTCAACAGTCCATTCACTTCCCATTATCTTACCCTAGGTATCAAAATGGTGGTCAGAATCAATCTCAAAGCAATTTTTCATTTGATCAAAACCTAAACTGTATTCTACAGGCCTACACTCTACAGGCAGGCTTTTTCAACGGGAAGCAAAGAAGAAAAATGTGTTTTTGATTACCAAGGGAATTCGAATATTTTTATGTTTTCTTTTATATACTCTAAGATGAAGATACTATTGCATGGTATGCATTAAGTTAAAAAAAAGTTGAGTATATGAAAAGGATCATGGAACATGGATTAACTGGCAAGTTAATGGGGATTAAGTGGCCTGTTCAAATCATCATTACAGAAGAGGTCGAAATCATTGATCTTACCCCCCACTAATTTTGCCTATGCATAGGAAGGCACAATCTACAAATTCAAAATTTAAAGTGATTTTTTAGATATCAGTGGGTTGTCCAACCAACTTTCTCTTTCCCAAACTTCATATGCATGCTGGTTAAAAGAGTGAACATATATTAATTAACCCAAGGAAGAGACGCCAGTTGCATTACAGAGGAGGAAAACGCAACCTGTCAACTCAGAAACTCAAGCATTTATTCTTTTCAATTCTCAGCACGAATTTTCATTTGGTATGATGAAAAGAAACACCATTGGCATTGCGGAAGAGGAAACACAGCCATGGGAATGCGGATTTCATTCAGAATGTGCACAGCGAGGAGCCACGCAGGCTAGGTAAGCTTGAAATTCTGGTTTTGCTAGCAATTCAGACTTCCAGAAAAACGATTTGAAGACAAGAGAAATTTTATAGAGTTTAAAATTTGAAATTGGAATTGCAAGCTAGGGTTAAGTCTTATTTGAAGTCTTCCATTGCATAAAAGAGGGATTTTTCTTGTTAAATTTGCAAAATGGTGTCTAGACTAGAACCAGAGAAATTTGATCCCACTGCCATTCATGAAAGATGCATGGAAATTTTTTAGAAGAAATAGTGGGTGCCTTTTTTTGAAAATTTTGATGGGCATAATGACAATGTTAGCCTAGCTTTTGCTGGTTCATTTGATGGAGAGAGGGCTATAGTAGTAAATTTGACTTTCAGACTGTCTGAAGATATTATGGCACGGATCATTGGCTTACCTCGGCAGGGGGAGAGATTCTTTAAGACAAAACAATTTAAGGAGAAGGCATGGACACCCTTCTTATGAAGATCAAGGGCAGGCTCAGTAAAATGGAAGAAAGGAGTACCAGGAGTTGGTTGATTCATCCCTGGGATGAAATAGTATATATCATCCAAAGATTCATCACTTGTGAAGTAAGATTTAGTATTGTATATCTCTACCACATCAATATATTGCAGCATTTGAGGGGTGATTGTGAGATTAACATGCCCCATTTTCTATTACAAATCCTTTCCAAGATGGCTAAAGCTGTTCAAAAACGTGCAGAAGACAAGCTAACAAGCCTTTTTCATTGTGGGCTCATCAAAATAATCATCACACATGAGTTACAAAGGCAAAACCTGACATGGCAACAATTTATAATTCATAATCAGTTTGAAGAACCAGAAGAGCTGCTTGAAGAAAGCTTGAAAGAAGATGAAGTGTTAATGATAACATACACTAAAGATGAAGAACAGAACCCTGAGGCAACAAGCTCAAAACCGCCTAAGCGAGGAATGAAAGAAGATGAGGTGTTGATGATAACAGATAATGAAGATGACTCTGAGGCAACAAGCTCAAAATAGCTTCAGAGAAGAATAAGAACCATGAGCATGATGAAAGAAGAGAAGAAATTCCAAGAGCAAGATAAAATCTTCACCACTTATGAGAAAAAGTCAAGGAAACATCAGCAATCTCAGAATAAGCCAGTACTAAAAGAGGATGATGAGGGCCAGCAAAAACAATATGCATACATTCAATCCTTGGAAATTCAAGAGGAAAGTCCAGCGGGTGAGATAGGGAAAATTTATGAAGAAAGAGATACCCAAGAAACTGAAAAGATTCAAGATGAAATGATAGAACAGAGCAATGAAGTTTCTCCTTTCTTTGAACAGCGGGAAAAAGAAGAGAAAGAGCATCCATGACAGGAAAATGCAGAAGATAAAGTTTCTCCTTTCTTTGAACAACAAACCATAGAAAAAGAAAAGAAGGATTATTCAGCAATAATTGGGGATGGACACTGCTTCTGAGTAGCCTTCAATAAAGATGAAAAAGAAGAAATCTTCCAAAAACAGTAAAAAGATTGAGAAGTTGAAATTGGAAGTGAAAGAATTAGAACTGAGGAATGAAAAGTTAAGAGAGAAGAACAGTGTAATACCCCAATTTTGAACCCTTAGGAAATATTGGCTCTAATGTAAATATTGTATACACACGTTGTATGTTTCCCTAGCGTGGAGCTCAAGGCCAAGGCCCCGCTAGTTTATGCTCGAATTTTATTTAAATTAGACACGCTTGATATTTTGTTACCCACGTGCTATTAAGCCATGGGATATTGTAAATTGATGTAAATATTTAACATTGAAATAAAATACCAAAAACTGGCTATGGAGGCAATGAATGAGAAGGGGCCACGTGTATCCACTAGGGAGTGGTGAGGGGGCTATGGGATTAAACCCAAGGCTGCCATTTGTCATTATGAGAACCCATTGACTTCCCTAGGTGACATTAATGCCTGCTGTAAGAAGGTGGTTGAGATTTCAGCCCATGGCTTCAATGGAGCATGGGCAGCCCTGAAATTCGTATGGGTGGGCATGGGCTCTGATTACTTGGGCAAGAAGTCACTCAACCTCATGGGAGGTTGCTTCATTCTCACCCCATTCCATTGTGAAACTACCTAGCATCATTCCCATCCAAAAAAACGAGTGCCAACAGTGAGAGAATCAGAAAATCGCGACCTTGAGACAAACCAGATTTTGAAAGACCAAAAACGTCCAGATTTGGCATGGGACAGGGAAATCCAATGGGGGATCCATTAGCATGAACCTTGGGGCGAATTTGGGAGCATTAGCTACCCCGAAATCAATAGGAAAACCCAGTTTTTGCAGCTCAGAAAACCAGTGACGGATTTGAGAATTTGGTGAGCAGAACGGTGAGAAATCAAGTTGGGAATGACTATGCAGAGGTTGGGGGTGCTTGATAAACCCAGTGAAGGCTAGGATCTCAAGGATCAGCAGCTGGACCTTTCTATGCCCATCCTGAAGAGCACTGGAGGGAAGAGTTGCCTGAGGGACTGTGTAACAGAGAAGGGGACCTTCCTTGTGTTGGATGTGGTAGGTAATGTGGGTGCCTGACTGTTGAACTCACTTGAGAGGCCTGTAGCTCTGTGGTTGAGCTCGCTGGCTTAGCGTTACCATCCTCTATCTCCTTGGATGTTTGACCGAAACCATGGCTGTGAGTGCTACCAGCTAGTTCCTCCTTAGTGGATACACAGCCCATCTCGGGGGTGACCTCTCAGCTGAAAGAACACAAGCTGGACAGAGGTCTACGGTTGGGAGGAACGTTTCCCTTCCATAGCCAGTCGTTTGGACCGTTACAATTCAAGATAAGTATTCTGTGAATTAATTTATGTATAGTTTGTGTTTGCAATGCATTCAATCTGAAGGATTAATTATTCCTGTTAATGAAATGAAATGCATCCTGTTTTATGCAGTATGATAAATTGTCCATGCTTAATGAAATTAGTGACTGTTACATGTATGAATGATATGGGTATGCTGAATGTATGAAGAAATAGTGTGCATACGTAATGATTAATTTCCGATGTGTTTAAATTGAGATGAATCTGCATCTGGAAGTTTTTAAAATGTTAGGAATTTATGGGTAAAGATTATTGGGGCTAAGTCTGCCATAAGCCCGTGTGTTGTTAACATTTCCTTCCATGCAAGGGAATCAAGGAAGGGGGTGTTACAGTTTGGTATCAGAGCTACGTTGCAGCATTGGGCCTCTATGGGCCAAATCTGATAGAGTTTTTTTTTTTTTTCTTCTTAAGTCTGTTTTGGAAAATGTTGTTTTAAGTCTATTTCTGGAAATTTTGATTTTGAGTCTGTTTCGGGGAGTCCTCCTAAAACTGCGGAAAGGTTCCGCGAACCTTCCCGCAATTGCGGAAGAGTTCGGCGAACCTTCCCGCAATTGCGAAAGAATTCAGCCAACTGCTCCGAAACAGCGGAGAAAAATTTGTTTTTGTGAAAAAAATTCTAAGTGTCGGCGTCGAACGGAAACTTTTTCGGAAGGAATTCTCTTCCGAAATTGCGGAAGGAATTCTCTTCCGAAATTGCGGAAAGAATTCTCTTCCGAAATTTCGGAAGGATTCCACGAATCGTTCCGCAACGCGGGAGAGTTTGGCGAGTCGTTCCGAAGTTGCGGAAGACTTCGGCGAATCGTTTCGAAACTGCGGAAGACTTCGCCGAATCGTTCCGCAACTGCGGAAGACTTCGGCGAATCGTTCTGAAATTGCGGAAACATTCCGCCAGTCGTTCCGCAAAAGCTTTCCGCAAAAACTGACCGAAAACCCCGGAAACATTCCGCGAACGGCTCCGAAGCTGCGGAAGCCTTCGCAGAATGGCTCCGCAATTGCAGGAGCGTTCGGCCAATTGCCCCGCCATTGCGGAAGCATTCGGTGAACTGCTCCGCAATTGCGGAAGCGTTCGGCGAACTGCTCCGCAATTGCGGAAGCCGTCGCCGAACCGCCCCGCAGTTGCGGGAGCATTCAGTCAACCGGCCCGCAACTGCGGAAGCCTACCGCCAACCAGCCCGCAACTACGGAAGGGTTCAGTCAACCGGCCCGCAACTGCGGGAGGCCACAGCGAACCGTCCCGCAATTTCAGGAGTGTTCAGCGAACTAGCCCGCGACGGCGGCGCGCACAGGAAAAAAAAAAAAAAACCCAATTTTTGATAGGGGGAGCACCGGGGCTCAAAATGGGATGATTTCTGTGGGGCTCGGAGGCCATTGACGGGGGCCATGAAAGAACCAGTGAAGACCCCGAGCCCATTACACTCCAATTTGACAGAAAAAGGGGAATAGTGACTTTGGAAGGACAGAGTCCCGAGGCTTGACAGAAGGTCGGTTTGAGATGAAATTGATCAGGCGCGGCCATGAAGCAGGCACAATGTTAAGTTCCGAATCTTGGAACCAAACTCCAAAGGATGTGGAGTCGGGGTGAGCAAGAAGGCCAAAAAGCACTGTTCCGGGCCACTTTTTCGGGATTTTGAAAAGCTTGTGGGCAGTAAAAGTGACCCTAGATGTGGGAGTCAGAAATTTTACTGAGCTAGATATTTCATATTCTCATTAAGACGGACAACTTCCGTTAGACGAAGATTTCCCAGAAATGTACCGTTTGGGAGATAGCCATTTTTGGCCCAAAATTTGGAATTTTGGAAAAATGTGAAAAGTGAGAAGTAGTAAAACCCAGAAATTCATAGAAGATGAATGGTGCATCGGAATTGGAATCCGTAAATTGCTAAGTGTTCCTTGTTATATGGAATAACTTCGCCCGATAGATAAGTTTTTGAGATTCCGCATATATTTTCTTCCACAGGTGGCTGAAGTTGGCCTTCGGGACCAAAACACAACTGTGTAAATTGTGCAGAATTATTGGTAAGAGTTGTCATTTTTGAAACAACGCTGTTTCCACACCCGATGTCGGAATGGAGCACGGGGACAGGCATTGGAAAGCTTGTCTAGCAAGGAATAATGCAGTATGACCAGAATTTGAATTGGGTTATCAGACATCATAGATTATCAGGGAAGAAAAGTGTCGGTGACTGTTTTGTCAAATTAATGACAATATGGGCAATTTTCAGAATTGCATGGATGGGCAAAAGAATTGAATAAGTAACAGCTATGTGAATTATTCCATGAGTTCTATTATGTTAAATATTGATTGTGTATATTTCTAATATGCATTCTTATGATGTCTGACAAATATTTCATAATGCACAGTGTTTGCAGCTCATAAAATTTATAATTGTAGCAGAGGTAAGATGGTGACCATAAATGATGCTCAAGATCCTTATGAACATGAAGAAGACGTGCTAGGAGAAAATGTGCATGAAGGGAATGCGGAGACTGAATCCAATGGGAGAAGGGAGCAGGTGACTCCTCAGAATTTGGTTGAAACCATGGTGAGCTTCAATGAAAGATTGATGAAGGCTCGAGAAGAACAACACCAACTCAATGCTGCCATTTTACAAAGCCTCACTGATATGCAGCATAAGATGAACCTTGGGTCCAACCCAAGCAATATGGGTGAAGAAGGAAGAGATGCAGGGAGTCATTCTAGAGGCCGTTCAAAGAGGAGGACTCCAAGCCCAAGGAAGAGTTCGGTGAGCAGAAAACATAAAACATCTTCATCAAGATCTTCTTCCAGCAGGTCGTGTGACTCCAAATGTTCTAGGAGAAGTCCCAGACATGCACCTAAGAGATTGGACGGAAGAAAGAAGTTTAAGGGCATACCACATGGAGAATTCAGGAAGGCAAGACCTCCCACATTTGATGGGGAAGGCAAGACAGGTCAAGAGGCAGAAGCATGGCTTCTGGGAATGAAGAAATACTTCAGAATTCAAGACTACTCAGGAAATGAGAAAGCCGGAATTGCCATTTACAACTTAAATGGCAGAGCTTCCATTTGGTGGGACAATCTCTTGCAAGTGAAAGGGATCAATGAAAGAAGGATCAGTTGGGAAAGATTTAAGAGGTACTTCAAGGAGAAATACCTTTCTGCTAGGTATTATGACGGTAAGAGAAAAGAGTTTAATGAACTCAGGTTGGGACAAAAATCTATGGAAGAGCATGTCCACAAATTCTTGGAATTACTGAGGTATGTTGACTATATCAAAGATGAGAGAGTAAAAATCCAATGCTTTCTTGGGGGTCTACCTCAGAGTTTCAGAGATCGTATTGAGTTTGTTAATCCACCAAGTTTGGATGAAGCCATTAGGATGGCAATGCAGTGCTATGAGCAAAATAGGGAAAAAACAGAGGCTAACCCAGCATGGAAAGGAAAGCCAAGAGGGAAGTTTGACCAGAAGAAGGATGGCTTCAAGCCACCATTCAGAGGTCAGCCTAGAACCTTTCCACAGGGACAACAAGCAAGGAGTGGATTCAAACCAGCAGTGACAGTAGACAAAGCAGCTAAGGGACCACTTCAGTGTTGGGGATGTGGAGAAAACCACATGTTGAAGGATTGTCCACATCGAAAAAAAAATGCTCAGAAGTTGAACAACCTGAAGGGAGTAGCTACGGTGGAGGACATGGCAAGGGCAGCACCTCGGATTTATGCAGCGTTGGATAATCATCAAGCAGACCATCAGTCCTCAGTGGTGGAAGTCGAAGGTAAGATTGCCACGCAATCTATTTCTGTTTTGATTGATCCAGGATCTACTCATAGTTATGTTTCTCCAAAAGTGGTTGAAGGTTGTTCTCTTAGAAAAATAAAGCATAATAAGTCTTGGCTAGTGCAACTAGCCACGGGAACCAAGAGAAAAGTAAGTGAGGTAGTGATGGAGTGTCCCATAGAATTGAATGGACTTCACACATATGCTGAATTGAATGTGTTACCATTAGGATCCTATGATGCATTAATTGGCATGGATTGGTTAGAAAAACATAGAGCCAAATTGGACTGTTATGAGAAAGCACTTGAGTGCATTGATGAAAAGGGAAGGCCAACATTGGTAAAAGGGATTCCCAAGCAAGTTTCAGTAAGGCAGATTTCAGCCCTGCAGTTGAAAAAGTTTTATAAGAGGGGTTGTCAATTATATGCAGTCCATATGCCAGATTCATTAGAGGACAAAGGGCCAAGGCTAGAAGACTTCAGGATATTGCAAGAGTTCCAAGATTTGTTTCCGGATGAGGTACCAGGGTTGCCACCGACGAGAGATATTGATTTTACCATCGATCTTGTTCCAGGGGCAGCGCCGAATTCCAAAGCTCCTTATAGAATGAGTACACCGGAGTTGGTGGAATTGAAGATACAACTGCAAGAATTAATGGATAAAAGGTATATCAGGCCTAGTGTGTCCCCTTGGGGAGCACCGGTGTTATTTGTCAAGAAGAAGGATGGGAATTTATGGCTGTGTATTGATTACAGGCAGCTCAATAAAGTGACAGTTAAGAACAAGTATCCATTACCAAGAATTGATGACTTGTTTGACCAAATGAAGGAAGCCAAATTATTTTCAAAGATTGACTTGAGGTCTGGCTACCATCAAGTGAGGATTAAAGAAGAAGACATTCACAAGACGGCTTTCAGAACTAGATATGGTCATTATGAGTTCACTGTGGTTCCATTCGGCCTTACCAACGCACCTGCCACATTCATGTGTCTCATGAATAGTGTATTCAGCAAATATTTGGACAAGTTTGTGATTGTGTTTTTAGATGACATTCTTGTCTATTCAAGAAATGAAGAAGAACATGAGGAGCATCTAAGAATGGTGTTGCAAGTTCTTAGAGAACATCAGTTGTATGCCAAGTTAAGCAAGTGTGAATTCTATCAAAAGAGGATTCAATATTTGGGTCACGTCATTTCAGAGGAAGGAATTGCAGTGGATCCAGAGAAGATTAATTCCATCATGAATTGGCCAACTCCAAGAAATGTTTCAGATGTTAGATCTTTTATGGGCCTTGCTGGTTACTACAGAAGGTTTAGTGAAGGATTCTCCAGGATAGCTCATCCGATCACTTCATTGCAAAGGAAGAACATCAAATTTGTATGGTCTGAAAAATGTGAGAAAAGTTTTCAGAAATTAAAGGAGTTACTTACCAGCGCTCCTGTTTTGAAGATAGCAGACCCAGGGAATGATTTTGTAGTGTGCACAGATGCTTGCATTGAAGGACTAGGTGGGGTTCTCATGTAAGAAGGAATTGTGATTTGCTATGAATCCAGGAAATTAAAAGAGCATGAAAAGAATTATGCCACACATGATTTAGAACTAGCAGCCATAGTGCATGCTCTTAAGATGTGGAGGCATTACTTGATGGGAAGAAGATTCGAGCTTAGAACAAACCACATGAGCCTGAAGTATTTGTTTGAGCAGCCAAACTTGAATGCTAGGCAAGCTAGATGGATGGAATTTCTTTGTGAATTTGATTTTGAAATTAAACATGTAAAAGGGAAGGAGAATAAGGTTGCAGATGCTCTTAGCAGAAAATTTCATGTTTCAGCAGTAAGTATGTGCAAATCAGATTTGAAGACAAGAGTTCTTGAAGCCCAAAACGGTGACGAAACTTGCCTTCAAATTAAAGAGAAGTTGCAGCACGGTAATGTGGATGAAAAGTGTGTAGGATATCAGCTGGGTGAAGACAGTATCCTCATCTAGAAAGATAGGTTGTACATTCCAAATCATGTAGATTTGAAGAAACTAGTGATGGATGAAATACACCAAATGCCATACTCTGGACATCCAGGATATCAGAAGACTATAACAGCGGCAAGAAAGCAATACTTTTGGAATGGCATGAAGAAGGACATAGCTGAGTACATTGCTAGGTGTCAGAAGTGCCAACAAGTCAAGGCAGAACACCAACATCCAACAGGGTTATTGCAGCCCTTACCCATTCCAGAATGGAAGTGGGAAGTGATCTCCATGGATTTCATAACAGGTCTGCCCATGACAGTGAAGAAGCATGATTCAATCATGGTTGTGGTGGATAAGCTATCAAAGGTAGCTCACTTTATTCCAGTGAAGTCCACTCACAAGGCTAGTGCCATTGCGAACATCTTCATGAGAGAGATATTCAGATTGCATGGATTGCCTAAGGCAATAATTTCTGATCGTGATACAAAGTTCACCTCCAATTTTTGGAAGGGATTATTTTAGGAATTAGGAACTAAATTGAATTTCAGTACAGCTTACCATCCTCAAACGGACGGCCAAACCGAGAGGGTGAACCAGGTTCTTGAAGATATGCTGAGAATGTATGTGATGGACAAACCATCCAAGTGGGAAGATTATTTACACTTGGTTGAATTTGCGTACAATAATGGACACCATGCATCCTTGGGAATGAGTCCATTTGAAGCATTGTATGGCAAGGGGTGCAGGACGCCAGTGAATTGGGACGGCCCAGTGAACAGGGTGGTGCTTGGACCAGAAATGATCAAGAAAATGGAACAGGAAATTGTTAAGATCAGGCAGAATTTAAAGGCAGCTCAGGACCGGCAAAAGAGTTATGCAGATTTGAAAAGAGTACATAAGGAATTTCAGATTGGGGATCATGTTTATTTGAGAGTGAAACCAAGGAAGAGTTCCCTCAAGTTGGGGAGTTGTGCCAAGTTGTCACCAAGATATTGTGGGCCATTTGAAGTCCTTGATAGGATAGGACCAGTTGCATATAGAATTGCATTGCCTGCTAGCATAAGAGCTCATAATGTTTTCCATGTATCTTTGCTTAAGAAGTATGTACATGATCCTAATCATATGATTGATTGGAATGTGATACAGGTGGAACCCGAGGGAGAGTTCCAAGTAGAACCTATGCGCATCCTCGACAAGAAAGTCACAGTGCTCCGGAACAGAGCCATCGAGCAGGTAAAGGTCCAATGGGAGCACCTTAGTCCCGATGAGGCTACATGGGAGCTAGAGGATGCCATGCGGGAGGCATTCCTATTTTTGTTCAGTTTTGAGAACACCGAGGACGGTGTTGTTCTAAGGGGGAGGGGAATGTAATACCCCAATTTTGAACCCTTAGGAAATATTGGCTCTAATGTAAATATTGTATACACACGTTGTATGTTTCCCTAGCGTGGAGCTCAAGGCCAAGGCCCCGCTAGTTTATGCTCGAATTTTATTTAAATTAGACACGCTTGATATTTTGTTACCCACGTGCTATTAAGCCATGGGATATTGTAAATTGATGTAAATATTTAACATTGAAATAAAATACCAAAAATTGGCTATGGAGGCAACGAATGAGAAGGGGCCACATGTATCCACTAGGGAGTGGTGAGGGGGCTATGGGATTAAACCCTAGGCTGCCATTTGTCATTATGAGAACCCATTGACTTCCCTAGGTGACATTAATGCCTGCTGTAAGAAGGTGGTTGAGATTTCAGCCCATGGCTTCAATGGAGCATGGGCAGCCCTGAAATTCATATGGGTGGGCATGGGCTCTGATTACTTGGGCAAGAAATCACTCAACCTCATGGGAGGTTGCTTCATTCTCACCCCATTCCATTGTGAAACTACCTAGCATCATTCCCATCCAAAAAAACGAGTGCCAACAGTGAGAGAATCAGAAAATCGCGACCTTGAGACAAACCAAATTTTGAAAGACCAAAAATGTCCAGATTTGGCATGGGACAGGGAAATCCAATGGGGGATCCATTAGCATGAACCTTGGGGCGAATTTGGGAGCATTAGCTACCCCGAAATCAATAGGAAAACCCAGTTTTTGGAGCTCAGAAAACCAGTGACGGATTTGAGAATTTGGTGAGCAGAACGGTGAGAAATCAAGTTGGGAATGACTATGCAGAGGTTGGGGGTGCTTGATAAACCCAGTGAAGGCTAGGATCTCAAGGATCAGCAGCTGGACCTTTCTATGCCCATCCTGAAGAGCACTGGAGGGAAGAGTTGCCTGAGGGACTGTGTAACAGAGAAGGGGACCTTCCTTGTGTTGGATGTGGTAGGTAATGTGGGTGCCTGACTGTTGAACTCACTTGAGAGGCCTGTAGCTCTGTGGTTGAGCTCGCTGGCTTAGCGTTACCATCCTCTATCTCCTTGGATGTTTGACCGAAACCATGGCTGTGAGTGCTACCAGCTAGTTCCTCCTTAGTGGATACACAGCCCAGCTCGGGGGTGACCTCTCAGCTGAAAGAACACAAGCTGGACAGAGGTCTACGGTTGGGAGGAACGTTGCCCTTCCATAGCCAGTCGTTTGGACCGTTACAATTCAAGATAAGTATTCTGTGAATTAATTTATATATAGTCTGTGTTTGCAATGCATTCAATCTGAAGGATTAATTATTCCTGTTAATGAAATGAAATGCATCCTGTTTTATGCAGTATGATAAATTGTCCATGCTTAATGAAATTAGTGACTGTTACATGTATGAATGATATGGGTATGCTGAATGTATGAAGAAATAGTGTGCATACGTAATGATTAATTTCCGCTGTGTTTAAATTGAGATGAATCTGCATATGGAAGTTTTTAAAATGTTAGGAATTTATGGGTAAAGATTATTGGGGCTAAGTCTGCCATAAGCCCGTGTGTTGTTAACATTTCCTTCCATGCAAGGTAATCGAGGAAGGGGGTGTTACAAACAGGAAGCTTCAAGTTCAGAAGGTACATATCTCCAAGCATGCATATAAATGGCATAAACAAAAGAAGACTTTCAAAGCAAAGTATGAGAAACTAAAAATCCTTTATGCAGCTCGAGATTCTACAGATGCATCATCACAGATAGAAGATACATCAGAGAATTAGAAGTAGAGGTTCAGCAACAAATTTTTGTGCATGATATAAGCAGGGTCAATTTTTGGGAAATACTTTTTATGCGTGAGGACATGCAACAGCTTCCTCTTGGGGGAGACGTTGGACACCATTTTTTACCTATTTTGCCCTATAAATCCTTTCCAGTTTTCTCCATAAACCCTCATACTTGATCCATAAAACCTCGTATTCATCCACAAAAACTTGGTCAAAGGTATAAATGTTGTTTCTTTTTAATAAATTGAATTATGTGACTTTTAAGGCATTTAAATTAAGGTTTTGATTCAAATTACAGAATTTGCTAACTTCCCATAATTGCTCCTAGATTGGATACTTGTAGGCCAGCTGGGCATGAACTGAGAGATGGAAGAGGATCCTCGATGTCCAAGGATGGATAAACTTCTAACAAACTTATGATATGGCTCTCACTGGTGTCGAGTCAATTCCGGTCAAAGACGACCACCTGTGCTGCCACTTAGCACAAAAACAGGACAGCTTCGATTTTATAGCGATCTGGTCTATTTTTATGGATCTGATGGACGATCTCAAGGGTAGCGAGATATTAGGAGAATGTCATTATGAATCTTCCAATATTGTATTGTTTTCAGTTTGAAAAAAACAATTTGTATAAGTATTTGAATTAAAGATGAAACCACCCCCGGATGGTGAACGTATGTTATTGAAATAAAGATTCAGATTTCGATATTTTTCTGTGTATGTTCATTTCTATATGGTGAAAGCAATTTGAGTGTTAAATTTATGTAAATATTCCTGCGTGTGTGAGTGAAGCATTGGAGGGCCCCCTTTGTTGAACCTGCACACTCACGTCTCCATTACTGCACATTGGTATGTTTTGATTGTGTTCTGTAGAGTTGGTTTCGATTATCAGTTCATGCATTGCAGATTGGATTAGATTATATAGATGCATAGGATTTCATTACAGGGTAGGGTTATGAATTCTTTTAGTTTGAATGGTTAAACATTGTAGGATCAATTTCAGTTACTTTTCTTTATCTGATATTGAACTGTTGAAAAGAGCTAAGCATTGTGAATTGTTTTTCTTGTAAGAAAAATCGATGATTGTCTCCTTTCAACAGTAAGGTATTAAGCACTGTAACTTACTTTCAGGATTTAGGTATTTTTAGTTTCAAAGTATTTCATATATGAATTGTTGATTAGATTAAGAAATCAAATGAAGTTACTTATGTAAGGAAGGTTTTGAGTTTCTTATTTACAGCATTCTAGTATCCATTAGATTTATTTCATAAGTAAACTGAATTCTCAACTAAGTCTAGGTTTGAATCTCTATATTTGGGATATGCCTCTAAGTCTTACAAACTCCGGATTGACATAAATATAAGGTCTAATTTACACCAGTAGATTGGAACCCAACATTGCTTGTGAGAATGCAACCCCAACAGAATCTAATCCATTGGATCAACATGCATGCATGTGATCACTGGCATTTCTACAATCATGATGAGCTATGGGATTGCGGGTAATGTGAGCCTTTTTCGCATTTGCTTCACAACCCATCCTCTCTTCTAATAAAAAACAAGTCTCTAGTGACGTGATTGCCTCATATTTTGATGGAATGAAACTCCCTAATCCCAACTCATGCAGAGGAAAGTGACCCCCTATGATGGATGGGATGAAGGTGTCTGGAGGAATATTGGGATCTAAGGCATGAATATTCGTCACTTGAGATTCTTCATTTTTCTTCTTCTATTCTTCTTCTCTAGCTCTTGCCTCACCTTCATGTTGAACTTTAGTTTATTATTCTACTTCCTATTATGATTTAGTCATTGTCGTTGCCTCTTGTTTGTATTTTGTATCGACTTCTTGCTTGGATTTAGCATCCTAAGATTATGCCTCAAGTTTTTCCTTTTCCAAGGCATCCAATTCTACCTTTACTCTCGCTTCTTTCCTTGTTATTGTTTCTCTATTTTTCTCCATTTTCTCCCTCCTTGTGCAAGTGGATGATTTTCCTTTACCGCCCAATATTAATGTTACTTCATTATGATATGACCATCTGAACTTGCAGGCTTGTCTTTGTTGGTAAACTATGTTCAAAGATCACGGTTGTCTGAATTTTTTTCACCAAAATGGAAGACTTCAATGCCCTCTACTTCTTCTTTGGCATCCTTGGAGTTTGATATATCGTATGCTCCTACAAAGACCAACAAAAGAGGTGATAACGCTTTCGTTTCTATAGAGAGTATTGTGTCCACTCCATTGACAAAAATTTGATAAGCGATTTCTTGTAGAACAAGCTTATCTAATATGAACTTTGGAAGAATATGTGGGCCCTTTGTAGACCCAATTATTCTTATATAAGTGTCATTCTCTATCACATACTAATCACCAATGGCATTGATTGCATGCATGGCATTTTTTTGCATACACTACACAAGTGCATAGCATATCAACTTTAACATAGGTTCCATGAATGCAAACCTTGCAATGAATTCTAAATTTATGTCCCCGCAGCATATGGCAGTAATATACATGAATAGGAGGTTCACTAGGTTGCCACCATCCTAGCTCTTGAAAATTGTTAGATGCATATGCTATGTCTAGTAGGTATAAATACATAAATAATGGTGGTGGGATGTCTACAACAGTGTTCTTATCCTTGGATACATCCTAGTTTAGAGAAGCTAATAAAATTGAGACCCAATTGAAGGTTGTGCCCACCTATGTCAATTAATGAATTATAGGAACCCAAGCTTCTTTAAATTGGGTAGCATCCTATTCCACATAGATCTTGCTTATTAGAGTTCAGTAATTATGTAAGGGGTCCTCAAATATTTGGTGGAATACATTCATTTTTTCTAGTTCTAAATATCTTCTTATTTATCCATCAGCTCTTCAAAAGATCATGATAATTAATGGTGAACTACAACACACATTCTTCAAATAGGCCCACCATGTGAGTGAGGAACTTATAGAGCACATCCAAGTTGGAGGATGGAATGAAGTATAAGCCCTCTCTTCAGCATCCTTAATCACTCGATTTATATATTTGTGTGACTAGCCATCAATGATATTACTTCTGCACATTGGAGAACCTCTGACCTAGTAGTCACTTTGTATATGGATGACATTCTGATCATCTGATAGAATCCTTCATTAGGATTTGTTTCCATGGGTGCAAGGGGTAACTCATGATAGGTATCCTCTCTTAACATTTGATAAATATCACCCCACTAATAGCTAGTATTGTTGTCAAATTTACATTGGGTATCTCCATAAGAGGGGCCAAAGAAAATTATGTCTACTTCTACCTCAGGTTATGTTGATTCATCTCTCTCTTGGATTATTTCCACAATCACTTCTACTTTACTTTTTGGAAGCAAGTTATATGTTATATTTTTAAGTGTAATAACAATAAGGATCACTGAAAAATAAACAAGCACAGAATGAACAATAGTACACAACAAATTTATCCTAGAAAACCCTCTCCGGGCAAAAAAAACCCAGCAAAATTCTTCTATATAGATTCTACAGAATGTACAATAGTATCCCTCGTGAAAAGACCCAAAACAATAAGACTCCAAAAGCAGCTACTATGGATGACTCTCTCTCTCTACTCATGTGAATTATATGAGTAAGTGAAGTGTGCAAATGAGGAGGGAGAGCCTCCTATTTATACTAAACAATACAGTTGACCTTTTTACTAATTAGGTCAGCTTGAATCACATAACTAGGCTAACCTGTACACTTTACAATAAAATATTATTTTCTAGATATTTCTAGGCCGACCTAACAATTAGGGTTTACATTGACTCTTTCAATGACTTTTGCATAATCAATTACATCAATAATAATACTCGTAGGGTGTACAATACAAATGATACAAATAATACAAATAAGAATATCTTCTGAAATTACATTCTTCAACACTCCCTCTTAAAAAGGAAGGTATTCTCCAGTCATCATCACCATTGTCTTCCATTTGTTGCACTTCTTGTACACGGACTATTGACATCTGCATCTCCCAAATCTATATGTCAAAATAAGTTCCACAAATCCATCCCTTTTTCATGTTGGATCTGACCTAGACCATGTCTAGGACTTTCACACACAGAGCCAATCCTCTTTCATGTTGGATGTGACCTAGACAGATTCTAGCACTTTTCCACGTAGATCCATCCCTCTTTCATGCTCGATGTGACCTAAACGGATTCTAGGAATTTTCCACACAAATACAACTCTCTTTCATGTTGTATGTGTCCTAGACAGAGTCTAGGACTTTTCCACATATAGCTAGCCCTCTTTCATGTTGGATGTGACCTAGACGGAGTCTAGGAATTTCTACCTGTGAATGATCACCCGTTGCTACACTAAGCAGTCTAGGAGCACACATTACATAATTATAGGACCTGCGAATGACCACCCGCTTCTACACTAAGCAATCCAGTAGCACACATTACACAATTACAGGACCTGTGAATGATCACCCACTGCTACACTGAGCAGTCCAAGAGCACACATTACATCATTCTAGTATTTTCACCATAGTGCCAGTCCTTTTTCATACTGGATGTGACCTATACCAAGTCTAGGATTTTCCACCACAATGCCACTCCTTTTTCATATTGGATGTGACCTGGACCAATTCTAGGATTTTCCACCATAGTGCCAGTCCTTTTTCATATTGGATGTGACCTAGATCAAATCTAGGATTTTCCACCACAATTCCAGGCCTTTTTCATACTGGATGTGACCTAGATCAAATCTAGGATTTTCCACCACAATGCCAGGCCTTTTTCATACTGTATGTGACCTAGATCAAATCTAGGATTTTTCGCAAAGTTTGTCCTCTTTCATACCAGATGCATTTGTCCTCATCCACGAATTGAGCAAGCCATCCAGTGGATCCAGACCAGGAGCATCCATTATGTTGCACACTGCAACCACCTGCATTACCTCACCACTCGTCCATATCCTCTCATAGCCTAGGAGACTCAATTACGTCACATGACTCATGACTACCTGCTACCTCATATGATCTCATCACTCCCTCTTGATCTAGACCACTCCAAGCTTGTCCATGAAGTACTCAAACTTCACTCTTGACAAATACTTGGTCAACACATCAGCTATCTACTCCTCTATTGCTATATATGGAGCCTCACTACTCCCTTATGCACCATATCCTGGATATAATGATACTTGATCTCAATGTGCTTCGATTTGTCATGGAACACGAGGTTCTCCAACAACTTCACACAACTATGGTTGTCACAAAAGATACAAGTCCCCTCCAACTCAATATCAAACAGTCCTAATAGCAACTTCTGAATCCACACTACTTCACATCTTGTCAAACAAGCTTCCATATACTTAGCCTCGATTGTACTGAGTGCCACACTCATCTGATTCCTACTGAACCATGAGACCATACCCGATCCCAAACTAAAGCAGCACCCTGATTTTCTCTTTCTATCTGTGACACTCCGAGCCCAATCCACATCAACATAACACTGTAGGTTAATATTATGATCCAATGCATACCTGAGGCCATAATCGACCATACCCTTCAGGTACCTCAGCACATGCTTTGTCGCAACCAAGTAAACATGTCTTGACTCTACCATATACTGACTAAGAGCGTTCACCGCAAAACATAAGTTTGGCCTTATGTTCGTCAAATACATCAACGAACCAATCATCTATCTATACACTGTGGCCTCCACTAGTTTTGAAGAAGTATCACTCAGCAAATTCAGATTCGATGCCATACGTGTGGCCATGGCCTTACAATTCATCATCCTGGATCTCTTCAGGATCTCTACCGCATAATTTCCTTCAACTAATAAAAGTTCCTCTGGATTCTGCCACACCTCAAGACCTAAGAAGTAATGCATCATACCTAGGTCTTTCATATCGAACTCAACAACAAGATTCTTCTTTGTTTCTGCTATGAGATTCTCTTCACCTGTCAAAAAGAAGTCATTTACATACAACAGTAGAATCACGGGATTTCCTTCCTCAACCTTGTAGTAAAGTTTGGAGTTTGATTTACTCTTGGTAAATCCCAAGCTCATCAGAAACCCATAAATCCTGTTGTACCATGTCAGGGGTTCCTGCACCACACATACTTCCTCTTCGTGAGGGGAGACATCTGGTATCACTCTGAGCATATCCCTGAGATACTGGGGAAAACAACATTTACCACAGATAGAGGCTAAGTGATAATGTTTCTCAATCTGTTTTGTAGTCACTGTGTTGTACCTGCAATAATGAATTAATGCAAATACACGAGATATCAGAAATAATAGAACAGAATCGCTTTTATATTGATCACGGGCCACTTCGAGGGGGCAACCTCCTTTGAGCAAGCTCAATACAATTAACTTCACGGTGTCTTCAATGACCTCAACACACACTTATATACTAAGTCTATGCTCCATACTATGAGTCAAAACCATGGGACATATAATACTACGGGACGACTTACAAAGCATATGCGTCCAATACTATGGGTCAATACTATGGCCTAATATAAACTACGGATCAGCAAATACTACGGGACGACTTACAAAGCATATGCGTTCAACAACAATATACTAACATAGTAAAGAGAAGGGTTTACATAGGTTCCTAACATCCCCTCTCCCTTAGAAAAAGCTTTGTCCTCAAAGCTTTGGTTGGAGAAATTGCTGCAGAAGCTGAAGGAGTGGTTCCCCGGTAGCATCCTCGGGTTGCATTTCAGGCCACTGACGCCTTTGGAGTGTTAAGGAGGATTGCTTGGAAGGCTGGAGATGAAGAAGAACCCTGTCAGCTCCGTGAAAAATGCACTCAGAACGGTGCTGATCGGCTTGTTGATTCAGGTGAATTCTGGCCATGTGAAGATTGTCCTGCAGAATGAGAAGAATCTGATCGCGGTTTCGAAGAACCGAGTCAATTGCCTGAAATGGGGAGCTGCTAAGGGTGTATGGAAGAAGAACTGGCGGTGTTTTTCCATAGACCGCTTCATATGGTGTCCTGTGAGATGTGGTATTGTACCACCAGAGCACTGCTAGGAAATCCATAGAAATAGTTGTCCAAAGCTGTTTAAGGATGGGCAAGGGTTTGAGCAATCCCGAAAGGAGTGTCGTTTCACCCTTGTTGACTTGGAAAGTATCATCGTCAGCCACCATCTGTTGAATTGTCATTTTTAGTCCTTGCCAAAAGAAGTTACATTGTTCTTGGTCATACATGTTGCAGAACCCAGAGTGCCCTGTTGATGAAGAAGCATGGATTTCATAGAAGAGAGAGCCATGTTGAACATATTGCACCCAATTTGGAACAAGCAGAGAAAGAGTTGTAAGAGAAACTGGGTCATCAATTGTGCAAGAAGGAGCATCTTCCACCATATTGTCCTTACCCTTCATGTAAGTGATCACATAGGGATAACCCATGAGTTGGATAACCCCTTTCAGGTGTGTTGGGGAGGAGACCCATTGTTCCAGAAAATTTTCCAGACTCGGGAGATCAGTCTTGATGCAGAAATAATTCCCTAATAGGTATGGCTACCACTTCTGTACTGCATGCAAAATAGCCATCATTTCCTGCTGAGAGGTAGATGTGGCTAAATTCTTACCGGAAAGGTCTCATGAAGGTAGCAAGCGCATTGGTTCAGCAAAGATACCTGCATATCTATCCAAGGAAGTAGTGGAGACTGTTGAGGGGTGCATCTGAATGGAATTGAGTTGAGCGATGACACCATGTGAATTCTTCTTAAGGATTTTTTCCAGGGGATGTGAACTGATGATGCAGAGAGACCCTGGTTGTAAGCCCATAAATTTGTCTTGTGCCCCATTGACTTTAAACTGCATCCAAAGTTCAGCAAAATCCTATAAGATGGGGCCAAGTGTGCGTAACCATTGAACGCCCAAAACCACATCACATCCGCCTAAGGGAAAAGCAAACATGTCAGAGCGTAGGTTATAATCTTCCATAGAGATACGCACATTGTGACACTTCCCCTTGCAAGGTAAGGTGCCCCCATTGGCAACCATGACTTCAAAGTTGGAGCAAGGATGGACAAAACAATCAGCCTGTTTGGAAATCCGAGGGTCAATGAAGTTATGAGTGCTACCAGAGTCAATGAGTATGGTAAGAGGGAGCTTCTTGAAGTATCCCTTGACCCGCATTGTTTGTGGGGTGGTGACGCCGGTTACAGCATGGAGAGAGATCTCAGGTGGGTCGTCCTGAAATGGGGTGTCAACAGGCGGGTGTTGAATGTCGATCTGATCATCCACTGTATCTGTAGCTTCTTCACCAAGTTCTAAGGCAGGTGGAGAATCCACATCCAAGAGATAGAGCTTTTGTTGAACACATCTATGTCCCCGAGTGAATTTCTCATCACAATTATAGCAAAGCCCTTTTTCTCGGCGTGCCTGCATTTCTATTTCAGACAAATGCTTGATAGGAGTTGGTTGAGGAGAAGGCGTGATGGGAGGTCGTTGGGAACCCATATTTATGAAGGGAACAAGGGTGGGTTTGGAGCATTGTTGAGCTGCAATCTTGTCCTCAGCCAGATTAGCCAACCCTAGGACGTCCATCATTGTGTTGGGACAAAACATTTTGACCTCTGAGCGAATTTCATCCTTGAGACCACTTATAAAACAACTCCTGTAGAATTCATCAGACAATCCTTCTGTGTGATTGGCCAATTTCTCAAATTCTGTCTGATACTCTCTCACTGTGCCAATTTGGTGAAGTTTAGTGAGTGCTCCTGTGAAATCATCAAAAGCACTAGGGCCAAATCGTGGCAAAATGAGTTGGCAAAAATCTGTCCAGTTTGGCTCAGGATGAGCTTTGGTGTACCAACGGTACCATTAAAGGGCTTCCTGTTCCAAATGAAAGGATGCAAGTGGAACTTTCTGGACATCAAAAGTATTATGCAGACTGAAATATTGTTCTGCTCGGTATATCCATCCAGTCGGATCAGTACCATTGAAGCGAGGAAAATCAAGCTTCGGCCCACGAAAATTGTTGGAAGAAGAGAACCCGGTGGCTGCAAAAGATTCTGACTATCGGTTATTGTTCATGGCTGAATGCTGAAGATGGAGGCTGAGAAATTTTTCATCCAGATCTTGGAGTTTGGTTTGGATGGCTGCAAGTGCTTCCTCCATGGTGTTTGCTCCTTCACGGGTGATAACCATAAGCAGGTGGTTTTTTTTTTTTTTTTTTTGGAATGGGTAGAAAAACACAAACAGAAGCTGATTTAGTAAAGGGAAATTTGGATTGGGGAAACAATCTGATGGGTAATTGGGGTTTGACTAGATTTTGGACACTCTCGAAAGGACAAGAAAGCAAAAAGGGGGATTTCAGAAGCGGGGTGATAGAATGAGAAAATTTGGCAGAGAGGGACAAAGAAGCAGAGTTCAGAAAGGAACTCGGTGGTAAAATTTGAAGGCGATTGGGTGAAATCTGAGGAAGTTATGGCAAACCCTAAAAATAGACAAATGTGGGCTTTCGGGCTTTGGGAAGGGGAATTGGGGATAGGGTCCTCAGGAATGAAATATGCAGAATGGGATGACAGGGGTTCCCCGAAAATTTCAGACAAGAGGGTCTTACGGCTCGGATTTTTTTTTTTTTTTTTTTTACAGACTGGAGTGGCTACGGCTCGGAAGGAATCTGGAACAACGCCGAACGACTGGATCTGGAACGGCTTGCAAAATGGATCTGAAACGGCGTAGCAGTGATCCACAATAGTTCAGTTGAAAGTAGATATGGACCCCAGGTATGTGCGGCTTCCTAACAGTTCAGGGTTTTCACCCGGCCACCAATGCTGTCTGACGGCTTGCGTATTGGGGCAGTACCCCTCACTCCACGGCTCAGGTAAAACTGATAACCGCTTGGCCACAAACGACAGCTCTTGGTTTACCTCACGGGTGGGAACTAGTCAATCAGGTAGGGGTCGTTGCCCTTTTCGCTTGGCAGGTCCTCTCAATGGCCAACTACTTCAGGGTTCCTGTGGTACTCCTCACAATGAGTTTTAGGGCTTATGCCCAAGTACTTCCCACAGTTAAGCAGATAGGGATTATTCCCAGATCGGAACCTCAACAGAAAAAATTTGGGCAGAAATTCCACCCAATGTTCAAAAACCGGATTTATATTGCTCAGAATCGTTATTATAGCATGTTTCCGGAACTGGAACAACCACTCTGCTTCTACCCTTGAGAGCGGAATAGAAATCTGGGCACTCGGTCAAAATATTTTCTCGCCGCCATTTCCGCGGCCGTCACCGAAATTCTGAAAAATTGCTGATTTTAAATCCGCGATATCTCCACTTTTAGAACTCCAAATGAGATGATTTTTTTTTGAAACTGCGTATTTTTGAAAGAGGAATTCAGATATGCAATCAGTTGCTTCTGATTTTCTGCAGAAAGTTTCAGAAATTGATCTGAAAGTCGGCACCCAAAAAAAAGAAAAAAAAAATTCCACGCCAAGGAAAGTGCTCTGATACCAGATGTGTTGTACCTGCAATAATGAATTAATGCAAATACACGAGATATCAGAAATAATAGAACAGAATCGCTTTTATATTGATCACGGGCCACTTTGAGGGGGCAACCTCCTTTGAGCAAGCTCAATACAATTAACTTCACGGTGCCTTCAATGACCTCAACACACACTTATATACTAAGACTATGCCCCATACCATGAGTCAAAACCATGGGACATATAACACTACGGGACGACGTACAAAGCATATGCGTCCAATACTATGGGCTAATATAAACTACGGATCAACAAATACTACGGGACGACTTACAAAGCATATGCGTCCAACAACAATATACTAACATAGTAAAGAAAAGGGTTTACATAGGTTCCTAACAGTCACTCCCTCTGAAGCAGAGCTTTACATCTCCCTCTGTAACTGAGCACTATCCTCCCTCTAAATCAGGACATTCTACACTGGAGTGACCGATAGCCTTCTCTTCTGTTGATCTTTTGTGTATCCATATATGTCATCTCTCTAGGTTATTGGATACCAATGTCTCAAACTCTATCGCAAGTTTTCTCTTGCACCCATCCATGAGCTCCTCATCTTCAACCTTGTAGCAAAGGTTGATATCTCATCACTCTAGGTGATCCTCAAGCTCATCATACTATCCCATGGATTCCTTTTGAGCCCATACAAATCCTTCTGTAATTTTTTGCACATGTGGTTCTCTGTAGAGATTCTTGAATCCTGGAGGTTGCTTGATATACACTTCTACTTCGATTACACCATCTATCTAGTGTAATATCCACCACTGAGGAAGTGTGTCTGGCCACTATAGCAACGTCTCATCATAGTTGACTCCCTCTTTCTGAGAGAACCCTCACTTTGTACATATGTAGTATGCTTGATTTCATAAATCTTCTTGAATGTTATAGCTGAACAATCATTACTTGTTCTACGGAACAAGTCTCATCATTATTCTCTTGTAGGTGATGGTATATGATCTTTCCTACAAGTCAAATTCAATTACATTATTAGAAACATTTCATAATTTTCAGAACAAATTCTTATGCATAAATACAGGTCACACAGTCATGCAACTATCTTAGCCAATGCTTCAACACAACATTCATCCATATCCTGTATTCATACGGTAACTTTCTAGATGCCTTCCATCTCTACTAGAACATTATTAAGAGCGTGCACTACTCCCAACATGTCAGCAAAGAGGTTTCATTCTAGATAAGTAGCAATGGAATGTTGTACAGCACCATAGGCCACTTACCCATCACATGCATATTAGTAGTATATTGTTCATCGATGCAATCACTCTAACATGCATAATACACTTCCTAAATCTAGGAATATAAATATATACACAACTGAACAATATCATTTAAGCAATCAGATATACAGGAAATGACAATTCAAATACTTATCTTGTTTATTTGGTAGGATCTCTCTTGATCCTAGTCTCCTTGCAGGAATTATTGGAGTCTCTGACAATGTGCTCTACTCTAGGGTATTTTTAAGGATTCTAATATTAGACTTAAGTATAGTATCGTAGGTGATTATTTTGGATTGAAAAAAACATGTATATAGATAGGTAGGCGAATATTAAATATGAAACATACAATTTACTACTGAAATGTGTAATTTTGGCGAATATTATGATAAAAAAACATATTTTATGTAAATATAGGCGATATTAGAGACTTAAAGTGACCAAATAGCGATTTTTTTTTAAAGCCTGAAAAATAGCCAATTGGCGAAATTCCACCCTTAAAAATTTCCCTGCTCTACTCCATCATTTGATTCTGAGGACCTGTGCATTTCTTTGCTTATGATCGATAAGTATTCTATAGCATAGATCACATGGAACTGTGTATTGATGTTGAATCTATGTTTTCCTTCTTCATCACCAACCACAACTGCATCCCTTCTTATCTGATGTTGAAATGGATAAGAGGTTATTCCATCTTTCTGTTTTGGATTAAAGTACATATTCCTCATCATTGGAGGAATATTCTTTAGCCTTCTTCCTAGTTGGTTCATCATCCTCTGCAACATGAGCATGATGTCTTTTCTTGCTTCCTTTCTTGTTTCCTTTATTCTTGGGACAATGTCTAGCAATGTGTCCCATCTCATCATAATGGAAGCATTTGAGACTTGAGTAGTCTTTAGTAGGTATTTTACCCTTCTGTGATTTCTTGTGATGATGATCTTATTTCTTTCCTTTCCTTGTATGAGCTACCAGAGCTTGATTATCTTCATGACCTAGCTTCTCTTCTCTAGCTGCAATCCTTGCTTCTTCTTCAGTGCAAGATTCCAAAAGTGCACTGAACAGGATGAGTTTCTTTCTTGAGCATATTCCTTGAATATATGACTCCCATGATATTGGAAGACCATTTAGGGTAGTCATCATTGGTTCTGCATTTTCAATTTCATCTCCAATTGCATTCAATTGATCTCTAATGTTGGAAACCCTTGTAAAGTAGGATTGGATACTTTCATTGTTTTACATCTTCACAGCCTTGAGTTTAATCCTCAAGGTCATCCTCCTATTGATGTTGGTCCCTCAAAATAGTCCCTTTAGATCAACAAGCATCTCTTTTGGAGTCTTCATAAAAGAGATGTGTGGGATCAAGTGGTCCTAGATGGAATCAGCTATGATCATCTTAGCTTTGACAAGATTCTTCTTGTGCTTTCTCATCTCCCTCTGGCTCCGCAACTACCTTTGTAACATACTTGTCCAAATCATGCTCTCCTAGGATGAGCATCACCTTATAATTCCATGCTTGAAAGTTCTTGGCCCCTTAAATATTATCCTCAATGTTGGTATTGTTTGTAATATTGATAAACTTGATAAATGAGAACCTCAAATGGAAATAGATAGAGTATCACTTACCAAATGAGATGCTCCAATCAAAAGTTGATTTATGTGGTCTGGCTTTAGGAGGTCCTAGGGTTTGTCAGAGAAACCCTAATTTTCAACTTCTAGATCTTGGAAATCTAAAAGAAGGAAAATATGCACCTCCCCAAGGTGAACTGAGCAATATACTCCTTTTCCAAAATATGTGGACAGAACTGCAAAATATTTGATGCCCTAGTTTCTTCAATTTCTATTGTAGATTTGTTCATTCTTAATTATAATGTATATCATAAATTTCTTCTCCTAAAGGTATGAAACTTCATTCTTAGATAGTCTCATTTGTCCTCTATCCAACCTTAGCGCAGGATTGGATTCACCAAGTGGAACTTATGCTACGTTTCCCAAGGTGACTTGTTTATGGACTGTTTCAGTATAGAGAACTTGTACGGACTTCCATATGTCACTTTTTCAACTACGGGTTAGGAAAATAGAACCAGAGAACTACAGTTCGTTCCCTTTCTGGAAAATCTTACAAAAATTGATTTGGATCTTCCTGCACCAAGATATAGCATTTCTCCCTAGGTCACTTGTTTAAAACTGAATTCTGGAAGAGGTCGGAACCCTAATTTACATGGATCATATCTCCTAATGTACTGTGAATCTAACACTTAAACTGGCACACAAGGTACATAACAATTTCATCTTCGTCATGTCTAAGTTTCAGATCTTGGAACTTCTCCAAAAGTGATTTATAGCGAAAAATCCCATATCACTAGTTTCCATAAATAGAAACCCTAGTTCTGCAGTTGCAGTAGCTGCACAATGTTCTCTTTCAGGCCAAATCTGATAACACGTTATATTTTTAAGTATAATAACAATAAGGATCACTTAAACATAAAAAGCACAGCATGAACAATAGTACACAACAAATTTATCCTAGGAAAACCCTCTCGGGGCGGAAAAACCCAACAAACTTCTTCTCTATAGATTTTGTAGAATGTACAATAGTATCCCTCGTGTTGATGTATATGTAACTTCGGAATGTATTTCACATATATGTATATTGTATTCCTATAGAGATTTTATTATTCCTCTATGCGGAAGTGTCGTCATTTATATTGTAAGTGTCGTAACTTATACTTGATGGGTTATTAGACCACCTTGTTTGGGGTCGGCCCTGTATAAGTCATGTGGGTCAAAGGGTTATTAGACCACCCTATTGGGGGTAGGCCATGTGGGTCAAAGGGTTATTAGACCACCCTATTGGGGGTCGGCCCAGTCAGCATTATTTTATGTGGTTAAGTTCAAGCCTACATGAGTTAGGTAAAAAGGCAAGTCAAGTCAAGTATAAATAGAGTGCGAGAGGCACTCTATTTACTCACTCACTTCTCACTCATGCACTCAAGGAGGAGTGGCGCACTTATGGAGGAGGAGGATCTGCTGCTAGGATATTTCTATCTCTTATAGTTGGTTGTATCATTGCTCTATCTATCTCTGAGGAAGTTATTGGGGTTTTTCACCTTTATGGTTTTTCCCAAGTAAATCTTTGTGTCTCTTGTGTGCTTGCATTATTGTCTCCATGATTGATTTGCTGTAGATATGTTGTACATGTTGTTCTCTCAGTTAAGATCCTAGATCAGATTGAAGTAAATTCTGAAAATTTAACATGGTATCAGAGCTAGCCTGAAAGAAGGCATGATATGGCATGTATGACACTTGTTGCACTTACGATGCTAGGGCTTGATATAGCAAAAACCAGTCATCGTAGAACTTTCGCTATAAATCCGTTTTGGCAAAGTTTTCATATCTGATATTGTTACAGGACGAATATTAAATCTCCAGGTACCTTGTGTCCAAAGGACAACCTCTAATACGTTGTACTTTGTGATTTAAGATCTGTGCAATATAGGGTTTCTGCCTCTTCCAGATCTGAGTCAAAATCAGGTGACCTTGGGAAAAAGGTCATAACTTGGGCTAGGAAGCTCCAAATGAAATTTCCAAATGAAATTTTCTAAAAAATGACAGGTAGTACACAGATTGTACTGTCTCAGAAAAATTTTGCAGAGGCCAAAGTTGAACCAGTGACACGTGGCACGCCGTACAAGTTTGCTCTCCTGTATTATCCCATAAACAGGTCATGTTGCGACACTTGGCATAACTCTCTCTCAGAGAATCCAATTGAGGTCAGACCTATCAAGATGGAAAGATAACAGGCCGAGCTATCTCAGGAAATGTTTTCAGAGGGCGAAGTTGAACCAGTGACACGTGGCACTCCGTACAAGTTCACTCTCCTGTATTATCCCAAAACAGGTCACATTGCGACATTTGGCATAACTCTCTCTCAGAGAATCCGATTGAGGTCAGACCTGTCAGGATGGAAAGATAACAGTTCAGGATATCTCAGGAAACTTTTTCAAACCCTGTGGATCGAAAAGTTTGGAGTTACACTAGAAACAATCAGGTACATATTTCTGTCAAAACAGAATTATTTTTGAGTACCTTCATTTATGGCTTCCAGAATTTAGGGCTTCGGAGAAAGTTGGAATTTTTGTAATCGGAGACCACGGCTGGATGCTACTCATCAAAATAGAAATTTAGAGACCAAGATCATAATTTTTGGTTGGGAAGAAGGTCGAGCTTGATCAAACCCTATTTTGGGACTTTGATCAGAAAAGTGAAAAATTAGGGCTTCTGTAAAAATGGGAATTTTTGAAATCTGTGACCATGGCTGGAAGCTCTTCAGAAAAATAGAAGCTTAGAGCTTTGGATCAAACCTTTTTATTGGGAAGAAGAGTGGGTTTCATCAAACCCCAGTTCAGGGTCACGTCTAGTGAATCTGGAAGTTTCAAAGGCAAAATTGAGGAGTGAAACTTTGCAGTTTTCAAAATTCGAAATATACCAGCTTGATCAGCTCATCAAGGCGCATATTTCTATCCTTTCGGAAGTTTGAAATTCAAAGTTTGAATTTTTGGGGTTTCTCTGACAAACCCATATCCAGCTCCAGGTCCAGTTCTTGCAAATCAAGTGGATTGGGTTAATCCTAGAAGAAGATGGATTGGTCACCTGCATAAGTGAAGATGTTCATGATTCAGAGGGAGATGAAGCTAAGGCTTTACATAAGGAGATTACAAGCAATCTCGACAGGTATGACTCATCGAGGTATGTTTTGAGATTTGTTCATGATTAAGTTTATGGTATGTTTGTCTTCATGTTATTACGGTTAGTACAATCTTAATTTTAGACTTTTCATATCACCTTAATAAAATTATGAATGCACGATAGAAAATATTCATTGATTAGGGTGTTGACACTTATGATTGTACTAATGCATTATGGTGTTATATGAGGTTTATGTTGTCCACTAACATGAAAGGTACACCAAGAAAGACAAATCATGTTCCAGTTCAAGAACATATGATCATGATGACATGAGGATAAAGACTCATCCATTGTCATGGATCTCATAGAAGATCCATTTACGAGGTATGTATAACTTGGTTTTATAATGGCTAACCTATGAGATATACAGGTTACTAGCACAAGTCATTGAAGAAGAACAAGAAGACATCATGTGAGTATGTTAGACATAACTAACTAGCATGTTAATCCAGGTATGTTTTTCCTATATCAAGATAGAATCCTACCTTGTGTTAGGATCTTATACTGTTGTTGATAATGATTATTCATGAAGTCATAGGTTTGAATAATCATGGTTGTATGCATATTATGTTTCTTACCATAATTGATGATATGACTAACCAGAAGAATCATGAAGGTATAGGTTTGAATAATCACAGGTTTTATGCATATTATATCTCTTATCTTGATTGATGATTCAACTAACCTGAAGAGTCATAGGTTTGAGTAATTACAGGTTTAGACATGTTATGTTTCTTATGATTTGACTAACCATAAGAATCCTACATAAACCTTGAATAATAATGCTTACTATTTCTGTTTGAAATGATCATGACTATACCTGCTTGAGATTATTGTGTTTTAATAGTATACTAATGAATGTATGATTTTATATTAGACCTAGAGGATAACACAATGATGATACTAACAAGCATGCATAGGGATCGAGAATGTATATAAGTTCAAGGACAGGTAATCTAGGGAGCAAAGATCAAGAGGGAGTACACTCCAGTGGTTTATGAAAGGATGCAGATATTCAGAGGGAGTTGTCCATCTCTCTACATTCCACAACAGAAAGGTGTAGAAGAAGCTACTGCAGATTAGGACTCCAGCAGCTCCTGCAAGAAAGCGAAGACTCAGAGGGAGTCCACCCAACGAACAAACAAAGATAAGTATTTTAATTATCATTTCTTGCATATGTCTTTGTTTAAATAAAATTGTTCAATGATGTATATGCTCATGTTCCTAGACTTAGGATATGTATTGTGCATATTAGAATAGTTGCATTGATGAACAGTATACTACTAATATAAATGGGTAAGTGGCCTATGGCACTGTACAACATTCCATTGCTACTTATCTAGAATGAAACCTCTTTGCTGACATGTTGGGAGTTGTGCACACTCTTAACAATGTTCTGGTAGAGATTGGAAGGCATCTAGAAAGTTACAGGATATGGATAAATGTTGTATTGAAGCATTGGCTAAGATAATTGCATGACTGTATGACATATTTCTTTATGTGTAAGAATTTGTTCTGAAAATTATGAGATGTTTCTAATCATGCAATTTAACCTGTTTTGTAGGAAAGACCGTATATCTTCACCTACAAAAGGACTACAACATTTGTTCCAGCAACAAAGATATATATTGAAGATATTGAAGTTCCCAGGATCTGGGATGAAGAAATGGAATGCCATGATCTGTCGATCATGAAGAATGATGTTTGGGATGCGATCCCAAGAGCTAAAGGGAAGTCTGTTGTGACTTCCAAATAGAACTATCAGATCAAGCATGTTGCAGATGGCAGCATAGAGAAATATAAAATTGATAAAATAGAAGATACACCAGATGGATTCAAGATAGCTTCCTTGAATGGTGTAGTTGAAGAAGAAGTGTATGTGGAGCAGCCACTTGGTTCTGAGACACATGATAGGAAATCATATATGTGCAAAACTTGGTATGGTGAAGATAGATTGATTGCCGACATGCAGCGGAAGCTTACTACCATGTTCGAGATGAATAACTTGGGGATGATGCACTATTTTTTTTTTGGCATGGAGGTGTGGCAGAGTGCAGAAGGAATCTGCCTTGGACAAGGGAAGTATGCAGTAGAGATCCTGAAGAGGTTCGGGATGTTGGATTGCAAGGCCATGGCCACACCTATGGCATCGAATCTGAAGCTTCTATGTGATGCTTCATCTGAGCTGGTTGATGTCTCTATGTATCGTCAGTTGATTGGGTCATGTATGTACCTGACGAACACGAGACCAGACATTTGCTTTGCTGTGAGCACATTGAGCCAGTTCCTGACGGATCTGAGGAGTGTTCACCTGGTTGTTGTAAAGCATGTTCTGAGGTACGTGAAGGGTACAGTGGATTATGGGCTCAAGTATGAGGTGAATCAAAAGTTTAACCTACAGGGTTATGTTGATTCAGATTGGGATGGCAGTGCTGCAAACAGGAAGAGCACATCTGGGTGTTGCTTCAGTATGGGATCAGGTGTGATCTCATGGTTTAGTAGGAAGCAGTCCTGCGTAGCACTGAGTACAGTTGAGGCTGAGTATGTTGCAGCCTGTTCAGCTAGTTGTGAGGCAGTATGGCTGCGGAAGCTCCTGTCTGAGCTATTTGATCTCCCGTTGGAGGCTACTGGTATCTTTTGTGATAACCAGAGTTGTGTGAAGCTGTCCGAGAACCCAATGTTTCATGACAGGTTGAAACACATAGAGATCAAATATCACTATATCAGGGATATGGTGCAGAGAGGAGTTGTGAAGCTCCTGTATGTTGCGACGGACGAGCAGATTGCAGATGTGCTAATGAATCCACTAGCCAGGGTGAAGTTCGAGTACTTCAGAGAGAGGCTTGGCGTTCTCCAGATCGAGGACACTTCGAGGAAGAAGTGATGGACACATTTGTTGAATCCATTCCAAGCATGTTGGAAGGAGGATCCTTCACATGGCTGTGGATGTAAGTGTTGGATGATGAGCATCAGGTTGATGTTCTGGTTTCTGCTTGGATATGATCAGTTGGATCATTTTATGTATGTATGTACGCATCATGTTGGATGTTGGATATGATCAGTTGGATCATTTTTATGTATGTATGTACGCATCATGTTGGATGCTGGATATGATCAGTTGGATCATGTGTATGTATTTTGTATATGCATCATGTTGGATGCTTGGACCATGTATCTGTATATGTATCAGGTGGATACATTGTATGATCAGGTGGATCATGTATGGTGATATGTATCATGCATTTGTATTTGTATCAGGTGGATACATTGTATGATCAGGAGGATCATGTATGATGATATGTATCAGATAGATACTTGGTATGCATCAGGTAGATGCATTGATGATCAGGTGGATCATGTATGGTGATATGTATCATGTATTTGTATTTGTATCAGGTGGATACATTGTATGATCAGGAGGATCATGTATGATGATATGTATCAGATAGATACTTGGTATGCATCAGGTAGATGCATTGATGATCAGGAGGATCATGCAGCAGGATGTTGCAATGATGATCAGGATGATCATGGATGATGAGCTTCAGGATGTTGCTCCAGATGACATGCAGCAGGACGTTGCAGTGATGATGATCAGGATGATCATGTGTACATCAGGTTGATGTATGGTGAGTATCAGGATGATACTTTGTGGCCGTGGATCAGGTTGTGCAGAGGAGCATGTCTGGGAGATCCTATAGGTCGGAGTTGTGTACCCGTAACAGCCTGGGATGCTCTTTTGAGACATTTATCTGGGAGGACATGTAATTTGTGCCCTGGGAGATCTTTCAGGTCGAAGTTGTGTACCCGTAACATCCTGGAATGCTCTTGTGAGGTTTTGTCCTATGGCATGTAATTTGGGCCCTGGGAGATTTCAGGTCGGAGTTGTGTACCCGTAACATCCTGAGATGCTCTTTCGAGGTTTTGCCATGACCACATGTAATTTGTGCCCTGTGAGATTTCAGGTCGGATTTGTGTACCCGTAACATCCTGAGATGCTCTTGCTAGGTTTTGTGGTGACCACATGTAATTTGTGCCCTGGGAGATCCTTCAGGTTGGAGTTGTGTACCCGTAACATCCTGGGATGCTCTTTCGAGGTTTTGTGGTTGGGTCACATGTAATAGCGCCCTGGGAGATCCTACAGGTTGAAGTTGTGTACCCGTAACATCCTGAGATGCTCTTTCGAGGTTTTGTGACGCACGTAATAAGTCCTGAGGATTCCACAGTATTTCCAGTGATGATGAAGACCTACAGGTGGTGGGCCTACATCCAATATGAAAAAGGACTGGCTCTGTAGAACTTCCTATGACGAGTAGATTCAGAGATTTATTGAGATAGCAGCAGCAGTGACGATGATGATGACTCGATGACGATTATCCAGTGACAATGATCCAGAGAAGATGACTTGTGCTAGAAGAACTGTGCTAAGAAATACCTTCCTAGTTAAGAGGGAGTGTTGATGTATATGTAACTTCGGAATGTATTTCACATATATGTATATTGTATTCCTATAGAGATGTTATTATTCCTCTATGCGGAAGTGTCGTCATTTATATTGTAAGTGTCGTAACTTATACTTGATGGGTTATTAGACCACCTTGTTTGGGGTCGGCCCTGTATAAGTCATGTGGGTCAAAGGGTTATTAGACCACCCTATTGGGGGTCGGCCATGTGGGTCAAAGGGTTATTAGACCACCCTATTGGGGGTCATCCCAGTCAGCATTATGTTATGTGGTTAAGTTCGAGCCTACATGAGTTAGGTAAAAAGGCAAGTCAAGTCAAGTATAAATAGAGTGCAGTAGGCACTCTATTTACTCACTCACTTCTCACTCATGCACTCAAGGAGGAGTGGCGCACTTATGGAGGAGGAGGATTTGCTGCTAGGATATGTCTATCTCTTATATTTGGTTGTATCATTGCTATATCTATCTCTGAGGAAGTTATTGGGTTTTTTCACCTTTATGGTTTTCCCCAAGTAAATCTTTGTGTCTCTTGTGTGCTTGCATTATTGTCTCCATGATTGATTTGCTATAGATATGCTGTACATGTTGTTCTCTCAGTTAAGATCCTAGATCAGATTGAAGTAAATTCTGAAAATTTAACACCTCGTGCAAAGACCCAAAACAATAAGACTCCAAAAGCAGCTACTATGGATGACTCTCTCTCTCTACTCATGCAAATTATATGATTAAGTGAAGTGTGAAAATGAGGAGGGCGACCCTCCTATTTACACTAAACAAAACACTTGACCTTTTTACTAATTAGGTCAGCACTCGACTTGACTCACCTAACTGGGCCGACCTGTACAATTTACAATAAAATATTCTTTTCTAGATATTTCCAGGACGACCTAACAATTAGGGTTTACATTGACTCTTTCAATGACCTTTACATAATCAATTACATCAATAATAATCCCCACAGGGTGTACAATACAATTGATACAAATAATACAAATAAGAATATCTTCCGAAGTTACATTCTTCAACATTATAACCTACATTTCATCTATAATATAATTGCCTCAGAGGTCGGGAAATACCCAATTGGGTGAGAGATGTAGGGATTTAGATGGCGATGATGCTCATGCATAGGATGACCTTCAGGGATGCCCAAATTAATTGTGAATTAGAGCAATAAATTTGCATGAAAAAAGTTGATGCTAGAGTAGGACGATGCCAAGAGTAAAATCACGCCATGGAATATATCCCAAATGTTGAGCTCTGAATGGAATTGAATTAAACTGGCCATTTCCAGGAAAGGGAATCCTCTTTCTTTAATGTCAATGTTTCAACCAAACAGTTTCTATGGAATTTTTTAAGCAAAAAATTTCTATGAAATTTGTAAATAGTCCAGACTGGGTTTTTTTTTTAAATATCACAATACTTGAAAAAATATCTGAGTTTAGTATATCCCTGATTCATGACTAAACCTACCTAGAGATTCTAATAACATTACTATCAAAACAAAACAAGAAAAACCTAGAATGAGAGAGGTTTCTCCCCGAAACCAGAATTGGAGTCAACAGTGATGAAGGAATGAGGAATGTCCCCATCCCGAGTGGCCTCGGTAGCCTCCTCTATATCCTTTGCACTGACCATTTCCCGTCTCTGCTACTCTTCCTTTGTCATTTCGGTTCTTCTGTCATCATACTCTTCTCACTTTTGGTCTCCAGACCCGAGATTACATTGATTAGAGGACGCGGTGATTGCTTGCACAATCCAAAGTAATGGATAGCCGGGTGCAGCGGGTAGGGTTAAGTTCAAGGTGGTAGGTCTGGTAGGTAAGGTTAATATTAAGGTGGAATTGAAAGATACGTGTTTTTTAAATTTTTCTTAACTTTTTTAATACCGATCAATTCAAAACCCTTTATTCAACAGAAATTGAATATAATTTTTGAAAAAATAATTTATAAATATAATTTTTTACTTAATTTTGATCTATTTTTAGAAAGAATAAAATATTGACACCAACTACTAGATAAAGATAAAACATATAGTGGGCGGTAACTAAAAAAGAAGGGGCTTGCTAATATAAGGGGAATGTGTTTTTTATTATTTTCTTTTATTAATAAAAGAAGGGAATGGGGACTTAGGAAGGAGGGGAATAATTTGGACAAAGCTCAAAAGAAAAAGGGAACACTTTTTAGGATATAAGCATGAAAAAGGAAAGGTGGGAAAATGGATAGGAAGGATAGGGGAATATTTCATTTATGAAAAAAAAGAAAATGAAAAATGCTCTTTTTAGAAAAGGTAAGTGAACATTGGAAACGGGGGGAGTATTTTCACTTTTGAAAAAGAAGGTCATTGGATTTTTCCAAGGAGGGACCTGAGGGGGCGTTGTTAACTTCAAGGACATAAGCATTATGAGAACAATGTCAATGGATGAGACTGGATAATTAATCACTAGACGTGAAATGGTGTATTTTGACTAACATAATACAAAAGGTTCTGACTTGCCGAAACTTTGACTAAGTGCCGAGTGGGTTGTTGGCTAATATAACTGTCTTGAGGTTTTCTATAAAGACCCAAGTTCTGCGCGATTCAAGGAACCAACAAAACCCCATTTTCACCGGCCCTTTCGGCAACAATCTGTGAACAAACTGAGGTCTCACCCATGGCGAAGTTATGGGGGGGTTGCGGAATCAAGTTTCCACAACTAGGTGATGAGTGTTCAAACAAGCTGATGAGCAACACGCTATAGGACCCGTGATGTGGACTTTGGGATACGCGAAGCTCAACCCCTTCACATTTAACACTTAGTCTATCGCGCATCCAAGGACTGCGCGATGTTCGATGGTCTTTCGATGACAGGACAGCTCAACTGATAACTACACTTCCTTTTCAAACCTGACCAACTTCAATGACTCTACTTAGAATTTCCTATCCATTCATCAATTGCCTTAGGTTATTTATCTTATGATTCACGCAATATGAGAAAACACAATGTACTGCACACTTCCGGTGTTGCGCTTCGCTGGAATCGCACAACGTGAACTCCGTTGATTCTAGGGTTTACTCAATCAACTTATGAATTCATTTTGACTTATAAATACTTATGCATCTAACATTCATCCACATATGTGATACTTAACGTATTATTCCCATCTTCATTCTTTATGGCGAACACATATAAAAGTAAGAACATATAAACTGATAAATGAGATCTTAAGCATTCATTGTAAGAAAATATACAGATTCAAGCACATCAACAGTCACACAACACATAATTTAATGTGGTTCACCCCCAGGATGGGAGCTACGTCCACAGGAACTGTTGTTATATTATCTTGGGAAGGGTACAACAGTTCCAGTATGCGCACTCAGCTGCAGACTCTCTTCTCTCTCTGTAGGTCTCTGTGCACACAGCTACAGAGCCTTTGCAATCTTCTCTCAACAGAGATCAATAATCAACAACAAAGAATAAAAATTCATAAACAAAAGATTAACCATTTCCCTTACAAAATGTGCCTTTTTTTATAGATCATACCCGTAGGTCATGTATTTACAATGCATAGGCAAAAACCCTAAGGTTTCCCAAAACTGTCACGGTTTTCCCCTCACCGTACTACTAGGCTCTGATAGCGACTCCTCCATCATGGCCATCCTCTACGTGTAGTTACGTCGCTTTCAGCCTGCCCTGTCGACCGCATGCCGACTGTCGCTTTCACCATGTCGTTCCTTCCCTAACGGCCTTGTGCGGCTGGTTCACGTTGTGCTTCCTCTGCTCGTGCGACCGGTCGCTTTCCTTCCATGTTACTCCTTACCCACTTTCCTGGTAATAATGGAGTATCTTAACCAAAAATAGACCACCGATGGTCTTACCGGAATGCATATCGTTTTCCTTCCAAAACTCTACCTTGTCGGATATCCGTAGATCGGGCTCTTCGCAATGTTGTACTTCACAGCATTGTATATTCACGGCGTTGGCTTCCTTGCTCTGTCGATGCTGTGTTGCGTTGTATCCTCACAGCTTCCAAAACTGTCTTTGTCAAAAATTCTTCAACTGAACTGCGCTCAACTTTGCATTTCCAAAAACTGTCTTCTCAAAAATGCCTTACTTGGGCCAGGCCCCTAACACTTACATGTGGCTCGTCCCTGAGCCACTTTCCACCTCTACTTCTCCGAGCTGCTCGTCCTCCTGCGGAGCTAACTTAGCAGCGAACTCTTGGTACGTTGCACTCAGCTTTGCAATTGTTTCCTTAGTAGCCTGCTCAATTTTTCAGATGGTCTCCAACACATAAGTAGTTATATCGTCCTCAGCTTGCTCTTGCACTGATTCTTGTCCTTCACGGATCTCCCTCAACTTTTCCTCAATCTTCTGCGTTAGTTCACGGACTTCTTCTTGCAGGGACTGCGATTTATCTCCAACTTCAACTTCCCTGCCTCTCAACACTTGAAGTGTTCTTTTCAGTTCTCTGACCTCCGGAAATTTTTTTAGTCTATGTCTTGGCTGTAGGGCCTTCACCTCTGCATCCAGGGTGCCTAATGCGACCTTCTTTTCCTTCCAAGTGTTCTGGAATTACAGTAGATCTGGGTCCTCTTCCAGTGCAGTAAATTTTCTTGTCACCTCGTCGAACAAAGTTTGGAACTTAGACACTTCACTGGCTATACTTTATGCAGCAGCTTTCACTTCCTTTGCTCTGAGTTGTTGTTGATCAGATGGTGTCTTCGGCTAATTCTGCGCTTCCAAGGCAGCGATCTTCGCCTGGTAATCAGTCTCCATGTCTTTCATCTCAACCTTAAGATCGCTGACCACCGAGTTGTGTTATGGGTGTACAAGACTACTTGCAAGAAATTGACAGGCCATACACCCTTCAGATTGGCCTATGGACAGGAAGCAGTGATGCCTATGGAGTACATTGTACCCAGCTTGAGAATAGTTGCATATACAGGCATGGAAGATCACGAGGCACTAAAAGAAAGGCTTCTACACTTGTTCGGGTTGGAGGAGATCGCTTCATCACAGGCTTTCACCAGCAAGTGCAGAAAGAAAGGGAAAAAGCATGGCATGATTGCCATATCAAGAACAAGACCTTTCAAGTAGGTGATCTAGTCCTCCTGTATAATAGCAAGTTTATGAAATTTCCTGGAAAATTTAAGATGCATTGGCTTGGACCATATACTGTTATGCATGTTACTAACGGTGGCGCAGTTCATTTAGCTGCATTAGTCGGAGATACCTTACCAGGTTTGGTGAATGGAAGTAGGCTAAAACCCTATCGGGATAGTCCTACTTCGCAAAATCCTCAGTAGTATGAAGCCGCGAAGTGAAAAAAAATAGCGCATAGTTTGAAGCTCAAAAAGGTAGCTGTGCATATCCACTAAAATAGAGAAGATGCAAAGTTCAAAACCAAGAAGCATGACACCGCGAAGTAACTGCGCCGGAGTAGTGACGACCCGTCGCACAGTTCGACGCAACACTCTAGAAACTAGCCGTTGCAATATCGGTCGAAAAACTAGTCGTTATACAGTGATTTTTCCGATGACCACTTGGGAATTTAATGCAGAAATAGCCATTCTGAAGGAGTTAATGAAAGAAAGGACCGAGATATTTGCCAGATTTGGCCAACGGCCATTACATTTAATGCTTATCCATCCGTTGAGGGGCGCGGCTGAGCCCAACTACGCCTATAAATACTATTGTATTTGGACTCGTGGGTGTTACTGAGACTCTGAAAATTTTCTTGCAAGACAGACTTTGAATTTGTTTACAGTAAGCGACCAATAACCTCGTAATTCTGTCAAGAACATCCAGTAAATATCTGAAATCTCCTCTATTGAGCAAGAATTCACAGTCAAGGAGACTGTGAGGGTGTTTAAGCATGGAGGAATTGAAGGGTTGATGAGAACCCCTGCTAAGAAGGTTGTTACTGAGCAAGGATAGGGTTCAAGACGATGTCCAAGATACTCTACAGCTATGTGCAATATAAATTCTTAGGAGTGCGCACTACTTCTTAATTAAGTAACAGTCTTATGGTCGGTGTCCTCTAGTTCTACAGATCTCCCACCATGGCGCTTGGTTTTGATTCAGTGGGTTTGGTGCTCCATTGTTAAGGTATTATGAAAATAAGGGACAGTTCTCTCTGGTGTGTCCTTTTCCTCTACATCCTGTACACAAGACTTCTTGTCTCTGTTCTTTCCCCTTCTTCATGTCCTACAACTGTAATGTCAGGGTAGCTAGCTGGGTCTGAATCTGAGACATTCCAGTGCTACTTTCTCCTATAGGTGAAGCTTCTAATTTCATCACGATCTCTAAGGATTCTGCCTGTGAAGCCACCTTTTGTTGCATCAGTGGAAGTCTGATATGGGGCAACAGTGCGGCTATAAACCATTCTTGGTGCTGTTGCGGTGCTATGACGAAGCTGACTTGGTCTAACAATGTCTTAAACTTCTGGTCAAATTCCTAGACTGTCTCATTAGGTTTATGCTTAATTTCCTTCAATTTTGTTATACATTGGGATTCTGACTTTGGTTTCTTAAAAACTCGCTTAATAGTGAAGCCTTAATCTCCACTAAGGTTCTCTGATGTCCCTGAGAATATTTCATGAACCAATTCAAGGCTCTGTCTCTAAATGTAGTGACAAGCTACGCTTGCTTCACAACATCATCCTGAACTTACTTAACACTCCATACGGATTCACATAGAAACCAATGTTGCTCAGGGTCTTCTAGACCCGTTCCCTTAAATATCAACAACTTAATATGGTCGTTCATCCTTCTCCTAGGTGGTACAGGGTTCTGCGCAGTGGTCTGAGTGGTGTTAGGGATGTTACTGCGCAGAATGTTCTGAATTGGAATATTCTGAGTTGGACTGGTTTGAGTCGAGATGGTCTGAGTACTCACTCCCGCAGTGTTACTGGTATTGACGTTGTGAGGATTAGGGATATTAACAACTGGAGGGTTCTGAACTGGTGGATTTTGTGCAATAGGAGGCGCGATGTTCACAACCGGTGGGTTCTGCGGGGTAATAGGCTGATAGGTGGTTGATGGAGGTGCGGTTTGGCTATCAGGCTCTGTTTGTAAATCAATATCTACGCGGAGTCCATGTTCACTGAAAGTCTTCTTAGTAGAATACTTATATCTTTTTCCACTTCTCAAATTGTGGGTATCTTAATCAGAATCACTATATATGCTATTGACCTTTACAGATTCAAAATATTTTAGGGATTTTACTGCATTCTTAAAACACCTTTCTCAACTAAAAGCATTTTAATATATAAACTCAAATTGTTTAGGTACTTACCTCTGAAACCTTTGAAAAACTCTGCTTCTGCTGTGCTATAGGACTTCAGCATGTCGACAGGGAACTCTGTCACAAATCCTTCTAGTACGCTGTCAACCCAAAAGTCAACTACTCCTGAGAGTGGAATATCTATTTCTTTGAGCCTCTCAATGAGATCTGGGGTCCACTCAATCGATACTCCTTCTGGTCGAAAACAACTTTTTCACTCTGCGAGTCTTGATATCCACTCATGCAACTCGTTTCCAAAGGATGCCCAAAAAATTTCGTGAACGTCTTTCCACAGGTACTTATTTCACCAATCTACGTCGGAGAGATGCGGATGTCTATTCTCTTTTCTAGTGAAATCTCTTTCTGTCTTGTCGCACCAGGCCCAGATTTCTTTCTTGTCTGCATGACAAGTTTCAGTGTCAGTAATCATCACCAGTTCAAGCTCGGCAACTGAACCATTTGTTGTCTTATATAATTGTCTTGAGTTTTTCTATAAAGACCCAAGTTCTGCGTGGTTCAAGGAACAAACAAAACCCCTTTTCACTGGCCCTTTCGGCAACAATCTGTGAACAGACTGAGGTCTCACCCGACGTGAAGTTATGGGGGGGTTGTGGAATCAGGTTTCCACAACCAAGTGATGAGTGTTCAAACAAGCTGATGAGCAGTGCGCTATAGGACTCGCGCTGCGGACTTCAGGCTATGCAAAGTTCAACCTCTTCGTGGTTAACACTTAGTCTATCACACATCCAAGGACTACGCGATGTTGGATGGTCTTTTGACGACAGGATAGCGCAACCGATAAGTACGCTTCCTTTTCAAACCTGACCAACTTCAATGACTCTACTTAGAATTTCCTATCCATTCATCAATTGCCTTAGGTTATTTATCTTATGACTCATGCAATATGACAAAACACAATGTACTACACACTTCTGGTGCTGTGCTTCGTTGGAATCGCACCGCGCAAACTCCGTTGATTCTAGGGTTTACTCAATCAACTTATGCATTCATTTTGACTTAGAAATACTTATGCATCTAACATTCATCCACATATGCGATACTTAACATATTATTCCCATCTTCATTCTTTATGGCGAACACATATAAAAGTAAGAACATATAAACTCATAAATGAGATCTTAAGCATTCATTGTAAGCAAATATACATATTCAAGCACATCAACAGTCACACAACACAGAATTTAACGTGGTTCACCCCCAGGATGGGAGCTACGTCCACAGGAACTGTTGTTATATTATCTTGGGAAGGGTACAACAGTTCTAGTCTGCGCACTCAGCTGTAGACTCTCTTCTCTCTCTGTAAGTCTCTGCGCACACAGCTGCAGAGCCTTTACAATATTCTCTCAACAGAGATCAATGTTCAACAACAAATATTAACAATTCATAAACAAAAGATTAACCCTTTCCCTTACAAAATGTGCCTTTTTATAGATTATTCCCGTAGGTCATGTCTTTACAATGCATAGGCAAAAAACCTAAGGTTTCCCAAAATTGTTGCGATTTTCCCCTAACTGCACTGCTAGGCTCTGATAGCAACTCCTCCGTCGTGGCCATCCTCTGTGTGTGGTCATATCGCTTTCATCCTGCCCTATCGACTGCATGCTGACTGTCGCTTTCACCATGTCGTTCCTTCTCTAACAGCCTTGTGCGGCCAGTTCACGTCGTGCGACCGGTCGCTTTCCTTCTGCATTACTCCTTACCCGCCTAATTGGTAATCATGGAGTATCTTAACCAAAAATAGACCACCGATGGTCTTATCGGAATGCATACCATTTTCCTTCCAAAACTCTGCCTTGCCGGATCTTCGTAGATCAGGATCTTCGCAACGTTGTACTTCATAGCACTGTATCTTCACGGCGCTGGCTTCCTTGCTCTGTCGATGCTGCGTTGCATTGTATCCTCGCAGCTTCCAAAAAAATTTTTGCCAAAAAGTCTTCAACTGAACAACGCTCAACTTCGCAGTTCCAAAAACTATCTTCTCAAAAATTCCTTACTTGGTCCAGGCCCAACATGGGTCAATGTAATGTACCCATTCAAATAATTGCATAGCAGGACAATCCCATCAATCCTACTAGTTCCCTAGGTTGGATGGATACACTTGGAATTGTAATAAGGGAGATAATAAATGATGTTTAGACATTAGAATAGTTCAAGTATTTAATAAAGAGGTTGAAGAAAGAAATTCAAGAGAAATTCTAGGTGGCAATTGGTTTTGAATACATATGGAGGATGTGGGACCCACACTAGCTTGATTTTTCAATGCCACATGGCATCTCTCTCTTGCCATTTCGAATCCATGAGAAGCAAAACATTCTTGGATGAGTTGGTAGGATCATACACATGGAATTTAGCATCATAGGTCGAATTTGGATGGAATGGTAACCTCCATGGAAGAGGAAGAGTCAAACTAGAAGTTTGTGGACACTTGGGCTAGATTCCCTAGCTCCTATGACAACAATGATGAAGAATCTATGACACCTATGACAAATTTCAGACCTAATTGTTGACATCTAACCAATATGACATGTCAGGCCCAAAAATAGGCTCCAAGGTGGCGCTCATGGGAGTTGAAGAAGCCAAAGAGACTCTTACTCGAATTGGGAGAAGGTGGAAGGTTGGGAACTTGGGAGACAAGTGGAATAATGTGGAATCTTTCCTAATTGGAAATATCTAGAAGCTAATGGGAGGAATTTGAACCATATGAGGCTAATTTTGGTTATAAAATACATGAATCAAGCATGAGAAGCGATTTTTATCATTTTGAGAATTTGCATTTGTGAAGAGAGAGAGCTAGTGGAATACTAATCTTCTTGCTTTAGCCAATTTCGAGGGTGAAATATTCCCATCCAAGTTGGTGTGTGGAAAGGACATTCAGACCTTTCATGGAGCTTTAATGGAGTCTTTATTTGCAGGTGTAAGCTATAGGGCAGCTCATGGTTTCTTCTAGTGCAGCTCACTCCTTCAACCATTTCCAGTTTTCATTGCATATTCTTTCTCCTTAAGGGATTGTGCTTTTGGTGAGCTATTATACTCTTTGGGGGAGCTTATATTGACCCAATTATTTTGTATTGATATGAATATATTCTTTTCTTCATGTTCATAACTTTACCAATTCGATATTCCAAGTTATTGTATGTAAAATTGATTTTTAATGAGCAAACAGTGACCATTTCCCCATTATATTGATGTATACCAATGCAATGTTGATGAATTCGAATGGAGGAGTGTTTCTATGATGTATTTAGTTTTAATGGAATGTCATTAATGAGTATCACAAGTTTCATGTTCATTACTTAAGCATTTGAATCCATCTTGCTCAATTTTATTGCATTTGGAGAAGATTTAATGCCATTTCACCCAAGGTCGAACTAGTGATTGTGTAGCTGTTTGGGAAAGGGTTATAACAAACTTAATAAACTGAATAATGATGCGCATGAGACCTTAATATTGTCCCTTAGACATCCTCTATCTCTTTTCATAAATTCAAGTTGGCTTGGAATCATTTGGAGAGCCATATTCAGCATTTACCCTGGGGGGATTTGAACCCCAAATTGCTAGTGAAAACTCTTATCTTGGCCAGAAGTTTAAAGTTTTCAGAAGTTTTTTGATGGTCCTAAATCATCCCCGAACATCATAATCAAGTACTAATATCATTCATACACTTCCCTTAAATATTTGGAGTCGTTTGGAGCAATTTGGAGACCTAGACATCAAAACTAGTCAAAGGTCGAATTAGGGAAAAAAGTGAAAAAATTGTCATTTTAATAAATTTATTAAAAAGGGACATTACAAGTGGTATCAGAGCATGGTCTTGGCACCTGATGGTCTTGAAAAGGATCCAAATAAATAATCCACCACCCTTAGAACCTAAATTTGAAGAGGTTTTTGTTGAAGAGGAAATAGTAGGAGAAGAAGAGTACATTGTTGAAACCATGTCTAAGGAAGGAAAGGAAACCTCGGAAAATGAGGAGGAATTTGTTGTAGTCATAAAACCATTTTTTGATGAACTTTCAATGAGTATGAGAGACATAAGCAAACATATGATAAAAGGATTCAAATTGATGGCTATCCAACTTGGAGGCAAAGGGGTAATAGGAGGTAGCAATAGTTCACAATCAGAAGAAAAGAAGACAAAGGGTGAGCATATATTTTCAAGCATGGGACCCCATAATAGACCTAATGAATTTCAGAGCACACCAAGGTCTACTACACCTAAAAAATTGTGTTCCCAGAGAAGAGCCTAACACCCAATTTGACATGAGTCAATTGGTAAAAGAATGGGAAAAGTTGAGTGAGGATTGTAGAAGGACTCTACCATTTGACCAATACTTTACTGTCTCAAACAAACTCAAGAAGAGGGAGGATAATAGGTCTCTATTCCAAAACAAAGAAGTAAATTGTGCTATTGGTAAAATTCCACTTCCTATTTTTGATGGTTCCTCTCAAAGTTCTTCTAACACTTGGGTGCAAAAACTAGATGTGTATTTTCAGCTGAATCCAATGGTGGAAGAGGATGCCTTAAAAATGGCAATTTTGCATCTAGAAGGAGATGCCAATGAATGGAGGTTCCATGGTATAAAAACTTTGGGACATGTCAAGTTACTACCTATGGAGAATTTGTTGACAGGGTGTTAGAGAGATATGAGCAAAAAGACCCAGAATTACCTATCAAAGAACTAGCCCAATTGAAGTAAGGGGGAACTCCTGCTGATTACATGTTAGAATTTCAAAAGTTATCAGTCAAGGTGGATGATATATATATGGGAAGGTTAGTATTTTTTTTCACTGAAGGTTTGGCTGAACCCTTAAAAGGTTTAGTTAAATCCCACAAACCAACTACATTAAGAGATGTTATGAGCTTGACTAGAGATCTCCAAAATGTGCTTCCTAGAACAAGATTTCCTCCCAAGCCTAACTTCATATTTGAAAAGAAAACTTGGAAAAGAGATGCATATGATAAGAATCCTTGGCAAAGAGATTCATATGAAAATAAAAGAAAGAAGGACTAAACAGGGAAGAACTTAGAAGGAAAAAATTGTTCTACACCTGCTTTCAACCATGGGCATCGAGGCATAAATGTACTAAGGGAAAGGCTCAATACATCGAAGTATTTTCTGATAATGATGAGTATGAAGGGGGTATGTATGAATAAGAACATATTTCAGATAAATAAGAGGCATATGAGACAACAGAAGAAGGAAGACAAGAAGAAAATCAGCCCTCACCTGACAAAGCAAGAATGGCAGTACTTTCAGCAGTGCCTCGTTATCACACTATTCGATGCAAGGGTGTGGTACTAGGACAAAGAGATTCAATTTTGGTAGATGGAGGATCCACACATAACTTAATTGATGAATACATGGTGGAGATAAGGAATATGTAATGTCCCTTTTTAATAATATTATTAAAATGGCATTTTTTCACTTTTTTCCCTAATTCAACCTTTGACTAGTTTTGATGCCTAGGTCTCCAAATTGCTCCAAATGCTCCCAAATATTCTGATGAGGTGCATGACTGATATTAAGACTTGATTATTATTTTTAGAGATGATTTAATACCATTAAAACACTTCTACAAACTCCTTTAATATTCTGGTCAATGTGTGGTATTTTACTAGAAATTTCTGTTTGACTAGTATTGGTCCCTTGGTCTCCAAATGACCCAAAATTCTCCCAAATTGATACAGAAGTTACTTGGATGATATTAATACATATTTATAATTTTTATGGATGCTTTGGAGTGTTCATATGACTTTTGAAACTCCTCTTTCAAATCTGTTCAAGATAGGGATTTTTACTAGTAAATTGTGGTTCAAATCCCCTAGGGGTAAATGATGAAAATGACTTTCCAAATGAACTCAATCCAACTCAAATTTCTGAATGGAATAAGGGGAAATATAAATGAGATCAACATGAACTCATATGAATCACCATTCAAATTTTAATGTCTGCTATAACTCCCTTAAATCAGATGCAAAAAGACAAGTTTCAACCTTGGGGAAATGGCATTAAATCTTCTTCCCATGGTATTAAACTGATCAAAATGACTCCAAATGCTTAAGTACTGAACATGAAACTTGTGCATATCATAAATGAAATTACATGAATCATAAATACATCAGAATAATGATATTTCATTTGAATACATCAATACATCGTTGCTATACATCAAGGTAGTGGGGAAATGGCACCATTCTTTCATTAACAATCAGATTTATACATTTCCACTTGGAATTTAGACCTGAAAATTTATGAAGATGAAGAACATAGTATTGAATTCATATTACAAAATAAATTGGGCATTATAAGCTCCCCCAAAGATTACAATAGCTCACCAAAAACGCTCTCCCTCAAGGAGCAAGAATATGCAATGAAAACTGGAAATGGTTGAGTGAGTGAGCTGCAATAGAAGAAACCACGAGATGCCCTGTAGCTTACACCTACAGATAAATAATCCATTAAATCTCCATGAAATACCTTAATGGCATTTCCAAACACCAACTTGGATGGGAATCTTTCACCCTCGAAATTGGCTAAGGCAAGAAACCAGTCATCCACTAGCTCCTCTCTCACAAATGCAACTGCAAATTCTAAAAATGATCAAAATATGGTTTCATTATTTATTCTTTACATTTATAAAGTTTCCAAGCTCTCTATGGGTCGAATTCCTTCCGAGAGATGCATTCCAACTCAAGTTGGGAAGAGATTCCAAAGAATGTCACTTGTACAACAATTCCTAGTCTCCCACTTCCACCAAATCACATGTGGAAGCATCTTAGCTGCCCTAACTCCCTTGAGCGCCCTCTTGGAGGATATTTTCAGCCCTGACATGTCATATATGTCAGATGTCAGCCTTCAAGTCTGATTTTTGTCATAGGTGTCATAGCATCTTCATCATTGTTGTCATAGAGATAGGGAATCTAGTCCAAGTGTCTCACTAGCTCCAAAATGCCTCTTCCTCTTCCATGGGAGTTACTCTTCCACTCCAATTCGACCTTAATTGATTCATGCCAAGTATATTGACCTTGCAACTCATCCCAATACCCTTGGTCTTCTTATGGATTCGAAATGACAAGAGGAGGATGCCATGTGGCACAGAAAATCTAGCTTGTGTGGATTCCACTTCCTCCATGTGTCTTCATGATCAAATGCCACTTTGATTTTCCATTGTATATATTTATTTAGATACTTTATTAAATATTTATTATCTTCTAATGTCCACACATCATTTATTATCCTTCTTATTCCAAATCCCAAAGCTTCCACCCCCAACCTAGGAAACTAGTAATTTTCCTCTTTGGCAATTATTTGACCCTTACCATCAATTTGATAAATTCTCATGAATATGAACAATGGGCTTAGGCCATTGTGACCCAATGCAAAATTTGGGACATGACAAATCCTCCCTTTCCAATATTGCTTGTCCTCAAGCAATTTCAAACATGGGTGTTGAAGAACCTGCTTCCTGTATAATTCTTTGAAGTTGCCACCGAATTGCCCAACCTTGAGTCTTTGAGATTCCATGAAGGCTTTAGAGAGGAACCACCATGATTGTTGCTGCACTACTTTGATTAAAATCATGGGGAATCCATCCCCCATACTACTTGTTTCCCCAAAAAGTTGAAACCAATGAGACTAATAATTATCATAGGGTCCCATGGTTTGTATTGCACTCCAACAATTAGAAGTGCTCTCCAATTCATAGTTCCTGGATCCCATTTTCTTGTATTCATTCTTCCCAACATCATGATTACAAAATATATATCATCAAAGTACATAACAACATAATGAAAATGAACATCAAGAAGATGCTTTGTCAAAGAATAGTGAAAGTGCTTATACCTCCAAGCAAGTAGACCACCATTTTCCAAGTGCATACAAGCATCAAGTAACCAATCAAATCTGCTCCAATGACATAGGTGAGGATCCCATGTCCTATCATGCTGCTCCAAAAGGATGTGATATGCATCAAAATATTCAGCCATGTATTCTTTCATCCAAGAAGTGAATGAAGAATCTCCACTAAGATCTGGACCGGATAATGAGCAAGAAAAATAAGGAGACTTCAAATGACCCAAAGAAGTCTCACCCATACATCCATGAATGTGAGAATCATAAAGATATAACAAAGTATGTGGATGCCAACAAAAATGTTCTCCAATCATAAATCTATTCATCCCAGTGTTGTATGAAGTTCCCCCAACATCAAATGAACCAAGTTTGAGCAAGAAAAACCATGAGTCTTCAAGTGACTCAAATGCATATCATAGGTGCATCCATGTAGATGTGCATCATCATAAAGTAAAAAATTATGCTGTTGCAAATGTTAATAATAATTTTCTCCAACCATGTCATCATAAGAAGTAAATCTAGGAGTTCCATACTCCTCATGTGGCACCATCAAAAAGAACCCTTTCACCCACACTTCATTGAGACTAATGCTGCAAAACATGTAATTGTAGGATGTAGGAGAATGAACTAATTCACCCAAAAGATCAAAAAGTGCAGAAGTTTCATGATGGGAAGGATCCATATGGGTAGTATCATGCATCTCCTTCAAAAGTGTGAAACCTTTGTTGTAGATTAGTTCCAATGTAGAGGAATCATGCTCTTCTTTAAAAATTGCATAACCTTCATCAAGAGACAATTCAAGTTCCTCTTCCACCACATCAAGTGTTTGGATGTCTTCAAGTTCATCTTCAAACAAATCAAGAACATTCAAATTTACACATTTCTCATGATCCACCATGTCATGAGAATCCTCCAAACAATCTACCATTTGACAATCTGAAACATACGAGGAAAAACAAGTATCTTGCAACCTTGCAAGAAGTTGCTCATTCTGAATTGTGAGCTTATGAGTATCCTTATTATTCTTCAAGTATGCATCATGTAACAATTCATTAAGCTCAAACAAATGGTTTCTATCAAAAAGAAAAGAAACAAAATTACCTTTGATGTGGCACATTGCTCTTTGAATCTTCTCCATGTCTTCAAGGAAGATGTTTCCTCCCATGAAGTAGATTTCCAACAAGAATTTGACACCAATGCTTGAGTGTCATGGAGAATGCTAAGGGACTCTTGGATCTTCTTTTAATTCATCTTTACGGACCCTTCAACAAAATGAGGCTCTTGCAATGAACTTCCTCATCTTCTTCCTTCTTACTTGGACCAACTTCATGAAGCTCAAGTGGTGATGGAGAAGTTGACTTTGTTTCTTCTTCAACTGCTACAAGGTCTTCATTTTCATGCTTAAGGGAATTTTGGCTTGCAGAAATACTATCAAAAGTGATATCTATGTCACCAACATAGAGGTGTGAGCACCCATCAGTAGGTACTCCTTCATAGTTCAAGCATCCATCAGTAGATGCTCCTTGATTCATGTCCAAGGTAGAATGTGTCTCGAAATGATCTTCAATATTTTCAGTAGGATCTTCTTCAAGTTCATGGGATGTATCTTCATCTTTCTCCTTCAAGCAATCTGATGTACTTTTCCCCTTGGTTTCCTTAATATCAATACATTTGGAATCTCTTTTTGAAGAGTACCCAAGAAGTCTCCCCCAGATGGAAATACCTACATTCCCTGAAGCTTCAGATTTTTCATTGCTCTTTTCACTCACACACATGTGATTTTATCTCCAAGGTCTTTTACAAGGGCATAAACCTTTCTTCACTAACTCCACATCTTCATTTTTTGGCCTATTTGCAAACACCCAATCAGCAAAGTCTTCGAAAGGAGGGGGCTTATATTTATTTTTCTTATCCAAATCAAGATATGCCTGATATTGTTGGGGCAAGGTTTTATATGTTGCTCTCCATATTTGTAACTCATTCATAGAGTTATCCTTTGGTGGTGTGACATAATCATATTTATCATACATAGGTTCATAATAATAATCTTCATTCCTCTTGAAATTGTAAGAAGTGTTGCATGATGGCACCTCTTACTCATACCATTCACATTCTGCCTCATATTGTTCATAATCATCTGTATATTCCTCATAAGAATTGTACTCATAGGATTCATCGTAATAGTAAGACATGGCTGCAACTTATTATTCAATGCATGATATTAACTCACAGGCTCAAGGACCATGCTCTGATACCACTGCAATGTCCATTTTTAAGAATTTTATTAAAATGGCAATTTTTTCACTTTTTTCCCTAATTCAACCTTTGACTAGTTTTGATGCCTAGGTCTCCAAATTGCTCCAAATGCTCCCAAATATTCTGAGGAGGTGTATGACTAATATTAAAACTTTATTATTATGTTCATGGATTATTTAATACCATTAAACCACTTCTGTAAACTCCTTTAAGATTCTGGTCAATGTATGGTATTTTACTAGCAATTTCTCTTTGACTAGTATTGGTCCCTTGGTCTCCAAATGACTCCAAATTCTCCCAAATTGCTACAGAAGGTACTTGGATGATATCAAGACATATTTATAATTTTTATGGATGCTCTGGAGTGTTCATATGACTTTTGAAACTCCTCTTGTAAATCTGGTCAAGATAGGGATTTTTACTAGTAAATTGTGGTTCAAATCCCCTAGGGGTAAATGATAAAAATGACTTTCGAAATGAACTCAATCCAACTCGAATTTATGAATGGAAGCAGGGGAAATATAAATGACATCAAAATGAACTCATATGAATCACCATTCAACTTTTAATTTCTGCTATAACTCTCGTAAATCATATGCAAAAAGACTAGTTTCAACCTTGGAGAAATGGCATTAAAGCTTCTTCCAATGGTATTAAACTGATCAAAATGACTTCAAATGCTTAAGTAATTAACATGAAACTTGTGAAGCTCATAAATTAAATTCCATGAATCATAAATACATCAAAGGAATGATCTTTCATTCGAATACATCAATACATCATTGCTATACATCAAGGTAGTGGAGAAATGACACCATTATTTCATTAATAATCATATTTATACATTTCCACTTGGAATTTCGACCTGAAACTTTCTGAAGATGAAGAAAATAGTATTTAATTCATATTAAAACATAAATGGGGCATTAGAATCTCCCCCAAAGAGTACAATAGCTCACCAAAAATTCCCTCCCTCAAGGAGCAAGAATATGCAATAAAAATTGGAAATGGTTGAGTGAGTGAGTTGCAATAGAAGAAACCACGAGCTGCTCTGTAGCTTACACCTGCAAATAAAGACTCCATTAAAGCTACATGAAAGACTTGAATGGAATTTCCAAACACCAACTTAGATGGGAATCTTTCACCCTCGAAATTGGCTAAGGCAAGAAACTAGTCATCCACTAGCTCCTCTCTCACAAATGCAATTACAAATTCTAAAAATGATCAAAATCCGGTTTCATTCTTTGTTCTTGACATTTATAAAGTTTCCAAGATCTCTATGGGTCGAATTCCTTCCAAGAGATGCATTCCAACTCAAGTTGGGAAGAGATTCCAAAGAATGTCACTTGTACAACAATTCCTAGTCTCCCACTTCCACCAAATCACATGTGGAAGCATCTTAGTTGCCCTAACTCCCTTGAGCGCCCTCTTGGAGACTATTTTTAGCCCTGAAATGTCATATATGTCATATGTCATCCTTCAGGTATGATTTGTGTCATATGTGTCATATAATCTTCATCATTGTTATCATAGAGCTAGGGAATCTAGTCCAAGTGTCTCACTAGCTCCAAAATGCCTCTTCATCTTCCATGGGAGTTACTCTTCCACTCCAATTCGACCTTAATTGATTCATGCCAAGCATATTGACCTTCCAACTCATCCCAAGACCCTTGGGCTTCTTATGGATTCGAAATGACAGGAGGAGGATGCCATGTGGCACAGAAAATCTAGCTTGTGTGGGTCCCACTTCCTCCATGTGTCTTCATGATCAAATGCCACCTTGATTTTCCATTGTATATATTTATTTAGATCCTTTATTAAATATTCATTCTCTTCTAATGTCCACACATCATCTATTATCCTTCTTATTCCAAATCCCAAAGCTTCCACCCCCAACCTAGGAAACTAGTAATTTTCCTCTTTGGCAATTATTTGACCCTTAGCATCAATTTAACAAATTCTCATGAATATGACCAATGGGCTTAGGCCATTGTGACCCAATGAAAAATTTGGGACATGACAGAAGATACCTATTGAAACATTCGATGGCTTCACAGTTGTCATTCCAGGTCACAACACAATGCAGTGCAAAACATGGGTTCCAAAGCTGCAAGTTACCGTAGGTAACTATACTTTTTTTGATAGTTTTTATGAGGTTGATGTTGCTGATACTAATGTGGTTTTGGGAGTGCAATGACTATACTCTATAGGGGAGCATACAGTAAACTATCAAATTCCTAGGATGAAATTTCAAGATTCGAAAGGTGTACTAAGGGTTGTGAGAGGGTAGCACACTTACCCAAATCAAGTAGTGACTTGAAATAGTATGAGATCTATATTGAGGCATGGGGACATAGAATGGACTGTTGAATGTCATATCACATCTCCCAAGCCAAACATAAAGGTTTTTGAACACCCAAATGAGATAGAGAAACTATTGCAAAAGTATGAGAAATTTTTTAGAGATCTTCCAGATGGTAGACCACTTGATAGGGGGGTTGAGCACAACATTGTTTTGGAGGAGGGTACTTCACCCATTCAAATACCACCCTATAGGCATCCAAAAAGAATCGGAGATGGAATTGAAAAGGCTATCCAAGAACTCCTAGAGTTGGGACTCATTAGACCAATATATAGCCCTTATGCTTCTTCAGTAGTGTTGGTAAAGAAAAAAGATGGACCTTGAGGATGTGCATAGACTTTAGAGCCTTGAACAAGAAGACAATCAAGAATAGGTATCCTATTCCTAGGATTTATGAGCTCATGGATGAGTTATTTGGGGCCAAATATTTTTCCAAAATTGACCATAAAACAGGTTATCATCAGATTCGAATGAAGGAAGAAGATGTGCAAAACATTGTTTTTAGATGTCATTATGGCCACTTTGAATTTCTTGTTATGCCATTTGGATTAACTAATGCTCTAGCCACATTTCAAGCATGCATGAATAGGATCTTTAGCAAGAATCTTAGAAGGTTTGTTTTGGTCTTTTTTTATGACATTCTCATTTATAGTAAAACTTTGGAAGAGCATTTGCAACATCTAGAGATTGTGTTGAAAACTTTGCAAGAACGGTCCTTGTTTGCTAAGATGTCTAAATGTGATTTGGGATGAAGGAACTATTGTATCTTGGGCACATTATTGGCCAAGAAGGAGTGAAATTACACATGGAAAAAATCAGGGCTATCTTAGAATGGCCATCACCAAAAAACATCACAGAATTAAGAGGCTTCATTAGAATATGCACCTATTTTAGAAAGTTTGTGAAAGGGTTCTCCAAGTTAACTTCTCCACTCAGTGATTTGACTAAGAAGGATGCTTTAAAGTGGGATGAAGAGGCTGAAAAGGCCTTCCAAAAAATGAAAGAGGTAATGAGTAGTTGTCCCGTACTTCCATTACTTGATTTTCCTAAGCCCTTTGTTGTTCAATGTGACGCTTCAGGTGGAGGAATAGGGGTTGTCCTAAAGCAAGGCCAACACCCTATAGCCTTTGAGAGCAAAAATTTGCAGCCTCATGAAAATATTTACTCCGTCTATGACAAAGAAATGTTGGTCATCATGCATGCATTGGCCAAGTTTCAACAATACTTGGTAGGAAACAAGTTTGTGGTGAAAACTGACCACAATACTCTAAGGCACTTCCTCACCCAAAAGGATCTAAATGAAAGGCATCAAAAGTGGGTAAGAAAGATTCAAGCTTATGATTTTGATATTGAATATGTGAAAGGAAAGAATAACATTGTAGTGAATGCATTATCTCGAAGACCTTCTTCTTCTCTCATGGACATTGCCAAGGATTGGAAAAACATGCTACTAGTTGAATATGCCAAAGATAAATTTTCTTGTGATGTATTAGATGGAATCAAAGGGGACGATAACTACAGGATTTTGAATGGGATGATATATTATAAGGGCAGAATTTATTTGGTTCAAGATTCAAAACTCAAGTACAAAATTTTGCAAGAAGTACATGATTCCCCACTAGCTGGCCTTCCGGGGATCTTCAAAACTTATAGGAAATTAAAGCAAAGATTTTTTTGGAAGGGGCTGAAGGAATATGTTCAGAAATATGTGAATGAATGTAAGGTATGTCAACAAAACAAATCAGAACTTACATGCCCAGCTGGCTTATTGCAACCATTGTCCATTCCGGAGCAAAAATGGGACAGTATCTCAATGGACTTCATCACCGGTTTGCCAAAATATTTGGGTAAGGATTGCATATATGTGGCAATGGATAGCTTGAAAAAAATTTCTCATTTCTTTGTTTTTACATCATATTTTATTGTTGCACAAGTGGCTGATATTTTTTTCAAAGAAATCTTCAGATTGCATGGGCTCCCCAAGAGCATTGTAAGTGATAGAGATAGTAGATTCATGGTTGCTTTTTGGCAAGAACTTTTTAGATTGTTGGACACTCAGTTGACTCCAAGTACAAGCTATCATCCACAAACTAATGGACACATAGAGAGGGTGAATCAGTGATTGGAAGGGTACCTAAGAAACTATGTGGGAGAGCAGCAAAAAGCATGGGCAAAATGGCTACACTTGGGTGAGTTTTGCTACAACACCACTTTTCATATGTCAATAGGGATGTCTCCTTTCAAAGAATTATATGGTTATGATGCACTTACCTTTGTTGAAATTATCTTTGGTGATAGTAGAGCCCCAAAATCTAAAAATTGGGTGGAAGAGAGTCAATAAATTTTAAAGCTTTTGAAAGACAATTTGCAGGTTGCCCAAAATCAGCAAAAACAATATGCAGATAGACATAGAGAAGAAAGGACCTTTCAGGTTAATGATTTATTATATTTGAGGTTGCATCCATATAAAAAAACATTTCTCAAAAAGAATGGAGCAGAAAATCTAAAGCCGAGATACTATGGCCCATGCAAGGTAGTTCGGAAGATTGGGGAGGTAGCATATGAATTAGAACTTCTAGAAGGAAGTAAAATCCACAATGTATTTCACGTTTCTTGTCTCAAGAAAGCTCTTGGTCAGCAAATTGTCACTTCATAAATACTTCCTCCCTTGGATGATGAAGGTCATCTCATACTTGTTCCGGAAAAGATTTTGAAGACAAAGGAAAGGAGATTGAGGAGCAGAACTATCAAAGAATACTTAGTAAAATGGAAGGATCTACCAAGTGAAGATGCCACATGGGAAGAGGAGAATATTTTGCAGCATCCAAATATGAAATTGCTTGAGGAAAAGCAAGCTTGGGTGGGGAGGACTGTAATGTCCCCATTCAATAATTGCATAGCAAGACAATCCCATCAATCCTACTAGTTCCCTAGGTTGGATTGATACATTTGGAATTGTAATAAGGGAGATAATAAATTATGTTTAGACATTAGAATAGTTCAAGTATTTAATAAAGAGTTTGAATAAATAAATTCAAGAGAAATTCTAGGTGGCAATTGTTTTTGAAGACATATGGAGGATGTGGGACCCACACTAGCTTGATTTTTCAATGCCACATGGCATCTCTCTCTTGCCATTTCGAATCCATGAAAAGGAAAACATTCTTGGATGAGTTGGTAGGCTCATACACATGGAATTTAGAATCATAGGTTGAATTTGGATGGAATGGTAACCTACATGGAAGAGGAAGAGTCAAACTATAAGTTTGTGGACACTTGGGGTAGATTCCCTAGCTCCTATGACAACAATGATGAAGAATCTATGACACCTATGACAAATTTCAGACCTGATTGCTGACATATGACCAATATGACATGTCAGGCCCAAAAATAGGCTCCAAGGTGGTGCTCATGGTAGTTGAAGAAGCCAAAGAGACTCCTACTCGAATTGGGAGAAGGTGGAAGGTTGGGAACTTGGGAGACAAGTGGCATAATGTGGAATCTTTCCTAATTGGAAATATCCAGAAGCTAATGGGAGGAATTTGAACCATAGGAGGCTAAGGTTGGTTATAAAATACATGAATCAAGCATGAGAAGGTCTTTTGATCATTTTGATAATTTGCATTTGTGAAGAGAGAGAGCTAGTGGAATACTAGTTTTCTTGCCTTAGCCAATTTCGAGGGTGAAAGATTCTCATCCAAGTTGGTGTGTGGAAATGCCATTCAGATCTTTCATGGAGATTTAACGGAGTCTTTAGTTTAAGGTGTAAGCTACAGGGCATCTCATGGTTTCTTCTAGTGCAGCTCACTCCTTCAACCATTTCCAGTTTTCATTGCATATTCTTACTCCTTGAGGGATTGCGCTTTTGGTGAGCTATTGTACTCTTTGGGGGAGCTTCTATTGCCCCATTTATTTTGTATTGAGATGAATATTCTCTTTTCTTCATGTTCATAACTTTACCAGGTCAAGATTCGAAGTGATTGTATGTAAAATTGATTATTAATGAGCAAACAGTGACCATTTCCCCACTATATTGATGTATACCAATTAAATGTTGATGAATTCGAATGGAGGAGTGTTTCTATGATGTATTTATGTTGAATGGACTGTAATTAATAAGTATCACAAGTTTCATGTTCAGTACTTAAGCATTTGAATCCATCTTGCTCAGTTTTATTGCTTTTGGAGAAGATTTAATGCCATTCCCCCCAAGGTCGAACTAGTGATTTTGTAGCTGTTTGGGAGAGGGTTATAACAGAATTAATAAACTAAATAATGATGCACATGAGACCTTAATATTGTCCCTTATATATCCTTTGTATATTTTCATAAATTTGAGTTGGTTTGGAAGCATTTGGAGACTCATATTCAGCATTTACCCTGGGGGGATTTGAACCCCAAATTGCTAGTGAAAACTCTTATCTTGGCCAGAAGTTTAAAGAAGTTTGAATAAGTGTTTAGATGGTCATAAATCATCCCTGAACATCATAATCAAGTACTAATATCATTCATACACTTACCCTGAATATTTGGAGGCATTTGGAGCAATTTGGAGACCTAGACATCAAAACTAGTCAAAGGTCGAATTAGGGAAAAAAGTGAAAAATTTGTCATTTTAATAAATTTCTTAAAAAGGGAAATTACAGTCAAACAGACTCAAATTTTTCCAAATGAAGTATAATCATGATCATGCAACGTACTGAATGAAATGACATTGAATCCTTGGCATGATGAGGTAATAGACAAGAAAGGACGAAATCCTAGACTTGACTTGACCACAACATGACCATGCATAAGACACAAGTTGGAAAGTTAGTCGCAGGAGTCATGTCGATGTTGACCATCAACAACTAACAAAACAAAATATATTATTATCAAGTACGAAAAGGTCACTTGTACTCTTCTAGTGTGAGGTGTGAGACATTCATAGTCCAATACATAAACATATCATTGCTTTGTGAAAACTCCCATAATTATAGTTTAGAAATGATTATGGGAGATAGATCACATGATATTACTTAAGTATTAAATACTATAGGCGGTTAATTCTAGAAAAGGAGATTTCATAATGTTGAAAGCATAAAACCCCCACATACTTATAATATAAAAACAACTTCAAATCAATGGTTCATAAGAGACATTAATATTATTAAGTTTTTGAAAATGGGTAGTAATCTAAGTGGGTTTCACTATGGAGAAGAAATCCATAGTTGAACACACTTGAGATAGAGTTTTGCTAGGGTGGGTGACCTTCCTAGGATGTCCCAAATATCAGGTGCAAGTTGAGGTGACAATCGAAGCTATATGATTCATTTTACTAGTTTCAATCCCACCTCTTTTCCCATGTGAAGATGACCTCATACAACAAATGTCGAGTGGAATATCCATGTTAAATTTTTAGAGACCCAAGGTTCACATAAAGCGTCCAACTAATGTTCATAGTAGTCTAATATGTCGGTATATTAAACCTTCCAAAGGAAGGACGTCTCGCTTGAGGCATATTGTTTGATAAGCATCGTTTAATTAAGGTGGAAGGTGTTAGCCGGAGATGGGGGAACTACAATCAGATGGAGTTGGAGACCCCCTAATTATTTTATGATTTAGTAATTTTTAACGTTGTAGATGGATTCAGAGACTCAGGGTCTGAATCCATATACAACGTTAAAATTTACTAAATCATAAAATTTCAATGTCAAAATTCCTATTTCCATTTTCATATTGATCTTGTAGTTTTTATCTAGTCATAATGTTTTTTTTATTTTTGGACTAAATTAGTCTTTTTTAGTTGTGTCAATTATTATCTAGTGGTATTTTTTATCCCATGACTAAATTAATCATTTAATTTAGTCATTTCTAGTTGTTTACACAAATTTAGTAGTATTTAGCTTAAAAACACTATCATGGCTAACTTTTTTAGTCACCTAGTCATTTATTTTCCCAAATTCTACTAGTCGAATAACCCACTGAATCCATGAGGGGGTCTACAATTTACTGAATTTTAACATTGCAGATGGATTCAGAGACCCCTTATCTGTAGTGTTAAAATTTAGTAAAATGTACAAATTCATTCTCAAAATTGTAATTTTCTATTGTCAGAGTGACAAAACTAAAAATGACCAATTGTTATGTGGTAATTTTTAGTTTAGTTCTTATCTTGTGACCAAATTGGTCATTTATCTTAGTCATTTTTAGTTTAGTTCTTATCCCGTGACCAAATTGGTCATTTTATCTTGGTCATTTTTAGTTAGCTCACTTAAAATTTCTCAATTATAGCAATTTATCCCTTGAAAAAACTGTGGTGAGCAATTTTTTTGGTCGCCTGGTCACTTATCTCTCATTTTGTACTAGTGGGATGAACATAAATATGAGGAGCAAGAAGACATAGGAAATGGTTTGACAGCTCTGAGAGATAATATCTTTAGACTGAACAAGATTGGTTCGATTTCTACCAAGAAGACAAGTGGTAAAGTAATCATAGTCCCTAAAGAGTCTATGGAACATGCAGTTGTGCAGACAAACTATAAATTAATCACAGTACCTGAGGAGCCTATAGAATCTGAGTCTACACAGACAGACTGTAAAGTAATCGTAGTCCCTAAAGAACCTATGGAGTACGATGCTGCGCTAAATCAATCTATAGATACCCATCTCAATGCCATTGAGTTTAAATATGAAGCCAAAGATAGTTGTCAGGAATCAGGAGCAGCACACCTAGGATCAGGAGAGTGTTTTGTCACTCATGTTCCTCCTGAATATGAGTATGTGAATGTTTAATGTAAGGATTTTTTTCCTCTCTATGATGGATTTGAATCTGAAGACAAATCAATTTTGAAAAAGCAGAAGTTGTTCACATCACAGAGGATAATGCAGATTATAGTCAACCACAAAGAATGAAAGAATAGAGATCTGAGGAGTAGGAAGACAAATGAAATACCTTGACATGTGAGAGAGATAACATATTTAAACTGAACAAGATTGGTCTAGATTTTGCAAAGAAGGAAAACTATAAAATAATCACATTCCCTGAAAATCCTATGGAACATGAGGTAGTAAAGACAAACTATAAAGTAATTACAGTTCTTGAAGAGCCTATGGAAGATGAAACAGTGCAGACAAACCATAAAGTAATCACAGTCACCGAGGATCCTATGGAACATGAATCTGTGGAGAAATTTTTTAAAGCAACCACAGTCCCTAAAGAGCTTATGGAGCAGGAAACTAAGCAGAACCGATCTATAAATACCCCTCTAAATGCCCTTGAACTTAAATATGAACCCAAATACAATTGTCAGGAATCAGGAGTTGCACACCTATAACAAAATATGATGGAATATGCCCCTTAATGAGGGAAGAAAAAAGGGAATTCATAAATGATGAAAACAACAAGGATAAAATGCCTAAAATGAGAGAGATAGACCCAAAAATTGATTACAAGCATATGTTTAGTACTAATTCAGTCAGAGAACATACATAACCTAAGTATATGCAAAATCAGTATATTAGTATAAGTCATCCAGTGAATGTTTTTGAATCTGAACTCAAAGTCAATCATGAAGAATTAGAAGCTCAGCAAATCAAACATAATACAGGAATATATTATTATGACATGGGTTCAAGTGTACAGGAATCAGAAGACGCAGAGATCAAAGAACATGCTCCAGCATCTAAGAGTGATCAAACATTTAAATTGAATAAGACTGATTTAAATTTGGCTGACCAACAGACGGTGAATGAATTTTTTCCAGTATCTAAAATTTTGCAGAGTCAGTATATTAGTTCATGTTCTACTTCCGAAGAAGTTAAATATGAACACGGAACCGATTTTCAATTATTAGAACATGCTCAATGTAAACAGAATATAGCATCACATGATTATTCCATGGGAGAGAGTGATCCAAAATATGAAGAGAAGGAATTCAAAGGAAATGCATTGCAAAAACATGATGAAGTGCCTATATCAATTGTGTCAAACACACTATTGGAGGAGAAACAACAATTTAAAAGAATGTTGGATGATGATGAGCGAGCAAAACCTGTAGCCAGGCAGAGTCATCCAAGTAGTTCCAGTCAACCCCCCATGGAGTTGAATTGATGCTTGGAAGTAAATTTAAAGAACTAGAAGTTGAAGGTCCCCAGTAAAACAGGGAAGAATATTATCAGCCTATCAATGAAGCTACACAGACATATGAATGAATTTGATCAAGAATCCCTCATTGCTTGGGAAAGAAACCTTGGCATGCTTTCCAAGTGCACATACCATGCACACACATTTCTTGTCCACCTTGAAGGTAGGGAATCTAACCACCGTGTCCTTTAAAACAGGGGTCCTCTATCTTTAAAGGTTTATGATTGTGAGAATCTGAGCATTTTTTATTATGCTCTGGGTTTTTCCCCTTCCTTCTGGGTTGGAGATTGCCATTTGTTGAAATTTGGGTTTGGAGTTGGCATGGACAACCGCTCGAGATGGAGCTCAGTTGAGGGGAGGCCTTAATAAAATTAGGGATATAAAAAGAATGTTGCAAAGAATTAACTCGCAGATGGAAGATATGAAATAGTCCATCGAACTTCTTTCCTCCCATATTGCTCAAAAAGATGCAAGACATGATGAATTGGGAAAGAGAGTTAAAGAACATGGAGAAAAAATTGATAAGTTGGCATGCGATTTTGAAAAGCATTTCAATGTAATCTTGAGATTTTTACATGGAACAAAGTCTCATATTGGCCACTCTATTGGTTTGAAGTTAATGGAAGAATAAATGGTTCAACAGACTGCCATGGGAACCACGGAAGTGTCAAATGATCAATGACCTGCACAGGATGTCCAGCCTATAGAGGACGACCACAGTGGCCATATTTTCTCTGACGTTTGTTTAGTTATATGTGTTTTACCTGAATTGTTTTGCTAGGACAGTTTATCAAACAATATAGCTATAGATGTGTTGTGAAAGTAATGTATTTGGTATTATATATGCATGCTCGGAATAATTTTGGAGTTAATGCTCAACATACTATAAAGCCATTTTTTGGGACTAGTAACAGGTTTGTAACATTCAGACTGTCACTTCCCATCCCCTTAAATACAAATATTTCACCTGTTCTTGTTAAAAAAAAAATTTGTTCATTTCCTTTCCAAGTTTTGAGGTTCACCTAATATTCTCCTTGGTCCAGTTACAACTTAAACATGATAATATAATAAATCTAGGGAATTTTTCTTATGGATTTCATCTAAGTCAATTAGTTTGTGTTAGACGACCATGAAGTTAAAAACAAAAATCATTAGTGCAAAATGAAGTGATAAAACTTGACATTAAGTTTCAAGAAATATATACTTCTAAATTTGAATTTCATCTTAATTTAATCCAAATTTAATCGTCGAATATCAAAATGAAATGAATTTAATGAAATACTGAATTTAAACAAATTTAATGCCAAACTTCAAGATTTTAATCTTATTCTTAGACATTAATGTAACCTCTTTGTTCACTTATATAGGAAACACAAAGAGGAGGAGGAGGATGCCCTCAATTGACAAGGAGTCATTTTTTTTATTTTTCTCTGTCAATTCATTCTTCTAGTCATTTTGAAGAGTTAGCAGAAGGTGCATATAGCAGTGATATTGTGAGAATTTGGAGAGCTCATCTTAGAGTCATCATTGTTGGAAATATTTTTGGTATTGGTAACGTTGATACTCTACCTTTGGTTATAAAATTGATTGTTTTAAGTGGAGTGTTGAGTGTCTTTCTGATAATGCTTTCGATGTCTACTTTTCATTGTGATATCCATTATCTATAGGTGTAGGGCTAATAATCTCTATGTAGTTTTTCCTTCTCTCATTACTTTCTCACCCAATCAATCAAGGCACTGGTCAACCTTGGGAAGCGTTTAGCATTGTCCCAAACCTTTAATCAAGAGTTTCTAAGTTTTTACTTGAGTTCATATTTGCAACTGATCATCACATATTTGAACTATTTTGAAACAAATTTAACAAGTCCTTGCTTTATTTGATTCATCTCAGTGTTTAAACTTTAGATGCACCCCAATTCACTGATTTTCAGAGTTAAGTGCTTATTCCAGCATGTATCAGTGCATTCTTTTGAGATCTAATGCTTTGATTTCTGATTTAGTTTTGATATAGAGCCTTAGATTTCATTAGGGATACATACCCCCTATGGCTGGCATGCACCAACCTGAAGTGGGAGGAACAAGTTGAAGTGACAGTGTTATTTTATTTCCTCAATGTTACACCCGAAATCCCTTATGATTTTGTGGCAGATTACAAGGAAATTTTCGAGATCTAACTGTACTATAAGGAAATATATCTTCAAATGAATATAAACAGTGCTTTTACTTTTTTCCTTGTCCTGACAAGCGTCATCACCGTTAGGGAAATATTAATTAGCTCTAGGGATTTTACATCCAACAATGAATTCAACAAGTCCACGACAATAGCTTGCCTTTTAAATTCAACGAAGACTTTATATGAATACTTGAAAAACTATGCTTGATGAATCCAAATCCCTAGGGTTGATTCTTGATTTCCATAGGGTGTAAATTTGGTTTTAATAATGGCTCCATATGGAAACAACATTTCCGATTGGAATGTTCAGGACCTCGGATCTCTGGTCTTCGACCTATTTTTGTACTTGGATCAACTCCTGAAGGCCTTCACACAAGATTCTAACTTCAAACACTGACAATCATTTATTTCATTAACCTATGTAGATAGTTACTACAAAACTCAAAGAGTGGCAAAACAACACTCTAAGTAAGCCACTGGTGTTCAAGGTGAACTTATTGAGATATATACCTAGCCTACCCTAACTTATGCAAAACATTAGCTAAATTCATATTTTCAATGCAGCCACCAAAACATCTCATTAAGAGCACATGGATTCTTCACTTGCGTTTGGTTATGAACCAAACCAAGGACACTGTTAGATGCATTCAAAAATAGGCTAGCACTTTTGCCATTTTTCTTCCTACACCTTTGAAGAGATGATGCGTTATTCCTCCATAGATTGGAACTCCTGCAAATGGATTCCATCCAAGCTTCAATGGGAACAATCAGGGTGGAGTCAAGAGGGACCTATTTTCTGCCACTAAAAATATCTTTATGTGAACAAGAGGGACTAGAGTCTGGACACTGAGTTGGGAGGCAACTTTAATGGGGATTTGAAATTTTTTTGTTCCTCACCTGTGACAAAACTGACAAAATTCTTCATTTGTATGCTTCCCTCCCACGGGAATGACTCTCATCTGGGTTCTGAAATTTTGTAATTCACTTTCACAATCTACCTATATAACAGGCAACAAGTTATCCTCCCCTTCTTGCACAAGGGATGCCTCCTTTTATTTATCCCATTCATCGTTTAAAGCCTACTCAAAATCATACCAAACTTATGTTACACCTAAATCTTGCTACCATGAGACTCAGTGTGAACATCCCTGAATTTTCCCATGACTAGAGGGTTGTTACAACGTAATCTTCCACCTTGTGAGAATCAGCATTATTTGGCCTATAGGATCCATTTCACTGACTCAGATCCATTTTATATCCTTCAAACATACTATTTCCTCATTTTTCCTCTTACCCGCTTGTTGCATCACTATAGCAAGCGTACCCGCGAGTTGCATCACTATAGCCCGTGGGTAGCATGTAAAATGGTAAAAATCACTAGTTAATTACTTTTTACTCCCAAAAAGCGGTTATTGGGTGACCTTTGACCCTCCATCTGCCCAAATAACGTCTCGATGTGTCCTTTCACCTACCTTTGGAAGGACTATATATTGAGCACATATGGCTTATGGACAAGAGGAAAAAGAAGAGCAAGAGAACTCTAGTGGATTTTTTCCCTATCTTGAGTCTGCACTCATTGATCCTTGTAGTTGTGAACCCTTTATGTTCACCTTCCAAACTCCTACCATAGTTTGAGTTTTCAATTCATGGAGGATTGAAGTGGCGGAGGCACAAGTGGATTGATACAGATCTTGGTTCAGATTGGTTGCCGGCAAGAGGTTGTATCACATTGTACTTCTTCTTGTTTATTAATAGAAATACTCATATTCTCGTCCATTAATGTTGTAAATGTTGTTTATCTTACATTGGGTTGAATTTACTTGTTATATCATAGACCATTGCTATTGATGATGTTAATGTCATTTATATATATTATGTACTTGTTGTATATTGGCTGTCAAGACTAATTTGCAGATTCAAGTGCACGGATTGGAAAAGCTCCAACGGGGATCTACATCAAACGTTTGGATCGAGGTTGGTTACATTCTCCATTATCTTAGCATTGTCATTTATAATAGCATAGTTCTGAGAATTGAGTTAATTTCTGGTAGTCAGCTGTCTGTAGTGGTCTCCCAAGCCATAGTGAGTTTTCTCCAACCCCGAAATGGCAACTCCGCTGGGGAAAACATCCATGTTTGGGAATTTTTTTTGAGCATTAGTCCATAATTAGAGTTGTTGTTTGTCGAAGCTCTGTGTCACTGATTGGCCATTAAGATACACTATAGAAAACTTGCTTTTTCTGAGCCATTGAACTCTTTTTTTGCCCATTTTCCTTTCCTCACCCGCGGGCTAGCTTAGCTCTACCCACGTATACCCGCCTCTGTTTACACTGCTGCTCGCAGGTACCCAGAAGTATTCCTTTGACAGTAGCATACAACTCCGGCTTTTGTTGGTTTATGACTATTGGTTGTTGTTGGGTTGGATTTGGATGATCCTGAGTCTTTGTTGGCTTGTTTCTTGATTGTTCCATGCCTTGGTTGTGACCAGAACTCTTCGTTTCTCTTGGTTGAGCCTTGTTGGTTTTTTACCCATCTTTGGATTTAGCCTTGTTGGTTTTTTCCTTTTGAGCTCATTCCTTTGGCTGAGTCTTACTATTTGGAATCTGCTGGGTTGTCTTAGTGATCTTCTCGGCACTTCACTGACTGAATAGTAGGATTTTGCTTGCATTTTTCATTTCTTTATATTGAAAAATACATATAGTTTTGCATTTTCCTTTTGTTTATAAGAAAAAATACAAACAAAAAAATTACTTTCATGTACTGCATCTTGCATTGAGTGCCTGCTGCTTTCATTTAGGTTCTGATTGTGCATCGAAAATATAAAAGGATTGCATTTTTATTTCGAAATCGTTGGGTTGATTTTGCATGTTAGTGACATTGTTTTATTGGATAGATGAGTCTAGGATTGGACTATTTTGCATACTATTGAGTCTTACACATCACTAGTTTCACGACCATATCCTTTGAGTAACCACAGCCATTAAAATTAACGCTTAATCTTAAAATTGATTAGACCGATTTTATTTATAGGGTACACCAATTAGTATAGGTTTAGAGTCTTGGAATAGATCATTGTGAGTTAACAATCCAAGACTACTAGACGAAACATTAGGTGTCTGACCAGGGAGTGGAGGAATCCATGGTATATATCGGTGTTCTCAGGAAGCTCTACTCAAACCAGAGTTAAGCACGAGGTCATGCGAGGTTGGTTGAAGGGATATCCCTCTGATACTGGTTGAATGTGGGAGATATTTCCAGGGTTTGTTCGTATCTGGGGGTACCGGAGGTTCGTCCTCTTGTGCTTCAGGATTAGCTACCCTACCCATACGACGGATCCCACCTGCGACTGTCCCCCTGAGCAATGGTTATATTACGGTGACCATAGTTTCCTTACCTAGGTATCGCATAGGGTACTTACAGTGGTTATGTTGTTTGTGTCCTGAGTCAGATAGGGATTGGACAGCACAGTTGTGTTTGTACAGTGGACTTGACCCTGTACACGCAGTGAAGCTTGGGTGTCTATATAACTGATTTTGTTACCTCCGGCTATAGTTTGGGAGTCTCAAGCCTCTCCTAGGAGAGACATACCGCCTCTAGTGTTGGGATCTCATTTAGCCACTTTGTTTGTCTGCTCTTGGTTGTAGTTTCTCTAGGTGTGTGCTTTTGATTTACTATTTTTGATCGATAGTTAGTCGTAGGAGACGTTGTGATTTGATTTTCTCTTTCGAGATATCATGGCGCGGAGTCCTACTCTCCACTGTTCTCGTTGGTTAGTTGGTTTAAAACCAGTCGAGTTTTCACCATGTGCTGCTCGGGGACACCGACGGGCTCCCTCTGAGTCTTCGAATTCTTACGAGACATACATAGCCGACATTATGACGGCTGCACATTCCGACATGGAGAACATCCCCACGATTCCATCGGGTGGAGTCGAACAAACTATAGACAACCCCACACCTTGTGAGGCCTGGGGGGGTGATCCACCTGATACTCAACCTGGTTCTATTTGGCCGAATCCACTTGAGAACGATCCATTTGATCCTTCGAATCTAGATAATTATCTTTATGGGATGCCAACCTTACCTGAAGATGAAGACGAAGATCCTGCGATCAACGTTAACCTGTTCTCATATAGTATGCCCGGTTTCAGCACAGTTGATCCTCCCATTACTTTTGGTAGTCATGCTGGCACTAGTCATGGTGTTAGCAACACTGTACCCACTGGGGGAAATACCCTCGTCGGGGGCACCACGTTTTCCACTCACGCACATAATATGAGGACTGGTCATAATCCTCCTAACAATGCTAATGTTGGAAGAAGACCACCTCCTAGAACTGCCCCACCTAATAGGAACACTATTCGAAAAATGACTTGTCATCCACCACCTAACACACATATCGCTACCCGTCAACCCAGGACCACTTTTGCAAATGTTAATGCTCCTCCTAAATATGGGGGTGGACAAGTACCGCACACTTTTGCATCCACCACCGCTACTAGTAATGCTAATGTAGGAGGTGGGAATATATCTTATCCTCATGATCATAACACCACCATTCCTACTAATAGTAACACCAACATTGGGGTTGGGAACACTTCTCATACTTATGGTCACCACATGACTGCTCACGCTAATCCTAATGCTAGGGGTGGGAAAATACCTCACCATTATGGTCATTACAACTCGGTTCCCGCTACGAATAGTATGTATATGCCCCATACTTATGGTGGCAACCCTTACTACAACCCAGTCGGTGGTGACCACCAGTTCAACCCACCTCAATACGATGCCCCAAACACACTTATGCCTGCTTACTCTCATATGGGTCAGGTCGGAGGAGGTTATCAACCTTATGGCCATGGTTAAGCTTATGGTCCGCCAGGTCCTCAATTTCAGTCGTTTAATGCTCATGGTCAAGTTTTTGGTACACCTTATAATACAGTTCCGTTCAACCAACCTTTTATGGGAGCTTATAATCAAGCTTCCCAGCCGCAGCTCTCGTTCCTTGCACGCTTGAATCTTCCGGATCTTTTGAAGCTCACGAATGATCTGGTGTGTCACGACCCTAGTTGGCCCCCGGTCCCTACCAAACTCCCTTCGTACATTCCTAAGTTTGAGGAGAAAGGTGGTGAGGATCCGGGCGATCATGTCACAACGTTTCACTTTTAGTGCTCCTCCAACTCATTGAATCATGATTCCATTAGATTACAACTATTTCAACGCACCCTCACGAGGGCAACTGCGAAGTGGTATGTGGAGTTTCCTGGGAACACCTATAGGGGATTCAACGAGATTGCTTTGGTTTTCTTGGACCATTTCCAGTTGCCGGTTCGTTATGACACTGGTATTGAACTGTTGCCTACTTTCCGTCAGAATAAGGCCATGCATATTTCTGACCACATTCAAGAGTGGCGTCAGCGGAAAATATTAGTGAAAGCCAACATTTCTCCAGAGTTTCTGTTGGAATGGTTCCTTAAGTCTCTACTCCCATACATTGCAAAGGATGTTTCGATGTCCGACATTGTGACTGAGGAACAAGCTATCTTGAAAGTCCAGCAGTTAGACCTACTATACTCTCAGTCTGGCATTTTATATGACATTATTCCTGACACACCGAGAACAAGACATGAGCCCATGTCAGTTCCGGGACCACATGCCGATGGCATCGTGGGATCCACAAGCACTCGCCTTATAGACTTGGTAGCTAATCAAATGCAAAATTTGTCGCTAAACCAGTCTACTCCCGGATAGGTTCACACCTTGTCCACTTCCACCCCGTTGTCTGATGTACACAATGTGCAATCAATGAAACCATCAGGTAACCAGCAACCTGGTGGTAAGAAAAAGGGGAGAAACAATTGTAGGGGTGGAAACAATGGAAGTAACGATAATAGCAATCGCAATACTCCTCGTAAAGAGAATTCCAACCCACCAAGGGAAGGCGGAAATGCTGGTGAGGATCGTAAACCTAGGTGTAAGGTGAAATTTCCTTGCAAGCTCTGTGGGGAATATCATCTTACTCACTTATGTCCTCGAATTGAAGAAGCATCGAAGCATTTGGCACAGAGCCCAGCTGTGTTGAAGGATCCCCTTCCTCATCATCAAAACATGGCTTCGCATGCTCCCACCACTGGTTATGGACCTAATGAAATGGCAACGGCTTCTTCCAATACTAGTGGTTATGGATGTGTGAATATGGTTCAATGAGAGGTTAGTGTTGCTACTCGTCAACGCAATTATGGTGCACCACAACCTAATATGGGGAGTGAGCCTCCCCCTCCTCCTGACAATTCCTTGCATATCGAGAAGCCCTCTAATATGCCGCGAATACCGAAAGGTGTTCTCAAGCGCTCTATGCATAATCCTAATGCTCGAGCCACCCAGAACTACTCCATTGTAGAAGATTTGGGCCAAACTCCGTGTGCCATGTCGGCTCTTGAAGTTTTGCAGGCCTGTCCTTCTCAGAAGCATGCCCTTTTGAGTGCGTTAGGAGTTCAGGATGGGGGAGATCCTAGTGTTATCAAGTTCGATACTACTGATGTACAACCTCTCTTACCTTACCATGTGGATTTTCAAATCCAGGTGGTGTGCCTTCAAAGTTTTGTCAAATGTACTATGGTTGACGAAGGTGCTTTCGCGTCAGTAATGTCGTTAACTTGTTGGAAAGCTCTTGGCTCTCCTCCTCTACTCTTGTCTAGAACCATGCTCACTGCATTCGACAGTCGGTCATTTAGGCCGCATGGAATTATCCCTTCCCTTGTTGTCTGCTTGGGAGGTAAGTCTGTGCCTATTGAAGTCGAGGTGGTTAATGCTCCCATCGACTGCAACCTGTTACTGGGTCAGAATTGGATGTATGCTATGAAGGCTGTCGCATCCACTGTATTCAGAGTTATCTGCTTTCCTCATGAAGGAAAGATTGTGACCATCGATCAGCTAGATTTCGTTAACACTCCTTCCACAGCATCCACGGGATCCATAGTCCCGCAAGATACTGATTCTCAGCCGGCAACTGGGAACATGGGTGTTGGTATGTACCCTTCATTGATGGGAACATATTATTTTTCTGCACCTGTGAATTTTATTGAAACCATTTCCGACGATGCGTCTCCTCCTTTGCATAATGTACCGTTACAGACTTCATATTTTAACGATCCGTGGACTTTACCATCTATGAGTTCTACGTCTGGAGAAATTGCACACATCGGGATGTCTATTCCACTGTCTGTAGCTAAGCTTGCTTACCAGGATATTCAACAAGCCACTTCAGAGCCATATCTCTCTTCTTCACGGATAGGGGAAGAAGATCCCGTTATGTTGCCCACGTGTGCAGTCGAGCCATCTTGTTCACATGATTTCCTCGATTGTATTCTACCTTTAGATGAAATTTTTATCGAGGCCATGAATGGTAATGACAAGCCTTGGGAGGATTCTCATCATCAATTTTATTTCCTTCCTATCCTTGATCTTATTAAACGAGATGAGCCTCAAGTACAACCTGCCATGCATTTGGATTTTGATCCAGGCATAGTTTTGTCTAGCCCCGGTTTGACATTAAAGTCTGATATCCCTAGTGATGAGTCTGTAGACTCTCATATAGATCCACAAATTAGTGATCCTGATGAGTTCGATTCTTAGAATTTCCAACTCCCGTGATGATGAATTTGCCACTGCAGATTCCTCCACGTCCTTCAGCTTTTCTCTTCATTCCGAAGTTGATCATTTTGGTCCCTTGGGTGTTGGTACTATGGCACCTTCAATGGTTAGTTCTCCCTGCATTATGTCTAAGGGTGATAATAGTGAAGTTGAAAATTTTTCTACCAGAGTGACCTGTATCAGATTTTTCTTTATGTACGTTTTAGAGATGATCTTGGTACTTATGTTTCTTGGAGACAGGATTCTTAGCTGGACTTATACTTGTTTACTGGTCCTTTTCAACATTTGCTTCGGCCATGGCAGGAATATTCGGAACCTTTCATATAGGTTTAGGCCTCGCCATTGTTATGATGCATTTGAACTTATTACTATCTAAATTCGTAGACACCCCCTGAGTGTTCTTATCTTGCTCATGTTCCTTGCATTATGCATAGTTTTGTTCCGTGCGCTTGGAACTAGTCTCACGTGTCCCTGACACTCATCTGCCCCCATTATGAGAATTCTTCCATCTCTCCTTTGAGCTCGTTAAAAATAGTAAGGAGGTCACGAGTTCACTTTTTCGGGCTCGTTAAACCTTTACGAAAAATATTTTTATAAAGTCTTTGTTAAGCCCTTGTTAGACTTTTTCAAATCAAGCAAGATTGCCGAGTATACTTGTCATTTCAAACTCGTTAAAGGATTTGAAGCGACATTCACTTAGGTGTAAGTTTACCCCTTTTCCGGACCTTTGTGGATTAATTACGAAAAAGGTATACTCTAGTCATACGTGACTAGAAAAGTTCTTCTCTCATTGTTTTACACTTTTTCGGGTGAGGAGACTAACTTTATGAAAAAAGGACTCCCCTCAGTTATATCATGTTGTGATTGCATTGCATCATCCTGTTTGCTGCTTGAGCCTTATGTCGGCTCCCGCTTACTCAGTTGTTAGCCTGGTGCCTGAGCACTTTACCCTGTCGAGCCTTGCAGAGCTTCCATTTGTCCTTCACAATTTGATCACCCTTTTGACCCTAAGGGAACAGACCCCCAAGTGTCCACATCCTGCATGCACTTCCTTGCATTGATCATAGGTATGTTCCACTGCTTGGGACTAGTCTGCTCGCTATTTGACACTCGTTCCCTCACTTGTTGTACTATAAGCAATTTATTCTTTTTGAAGCTTTCCCCAAATATGAAAAAGACCAAAAAAACCAAATATTCCAAAAAGCCTGACGGGATTATGGTTACTACTTCTTATTGGAAGTTGTTGTGTCACCTTTGAACAGAGCATTCATTCCACTCCATACACTATGAGTCGGGACTATAGTTGGACCTTAGGAGCTGTACTTGTTTCTTAGTTTCTCCATCGATTGGTTAAGCTTCTAGTCATTATGGATCCCTTTGTGATGCCTCCTGCATCGCACGGTTTATATTGAGTCTATGTTGCCTAAGTCTATCCAACTGCTCATGCTCTTGTTCAAAGGAAGTCCTGAAACCAGTGTCGGCCACTCCTCAGATCTCTTGACTATTGCATGTCAGCCATCCTCATTGAGTCAGTCCGTTTCACCTGAGTTCTTCCAAATCTTTCAACGTAGCTGGTACCTCGTGTTGGTTGATGGGGGATGCATTAATGCCCTCCTTCTAGCGAGTCTCATTCTGTCGACTTCAACCCATTTATTCCGGGACTTGAGGCTTAGAGTTCGGTTGAGTACCTTGAGGCTTGCAATCATTAGTGGCAGGTTCTCTCGCCATTGACAGTTTTGGGAATACATCAATGTCCCCTAATCGATGGATTCATCCTTGTGTTCGACTTCAACTCATTTATTCACACTCCAATGATTGTGCTCTGTGCCTCGATGCCCATTTTCATTATTGGTGGGTCATCTCGCGTCTGTTAACGGTATACATCATTGACCGAAAATTAGACGATGTCACATCAAGTTTGACTTCAACTCCTTTATTCACTTGATGGGACTTGCACCGTCGAAGACTTGTGTAGAAGACCCCAGGCGATTGTGGCATTCAGTATGCTACCTATGACTTTGACATTACATCTGAGAGATCAACTCTCACATATCAGTAGTTTGCACCTCCAGTTTGCACCAGTTGTTTCCTTTTCAGTAGGAGACCATATCTTACTGTAGAGGGATCATGGCTATGATCACTTATGACATATATCCATTATGTACTGCCTATTTATGGCCATTGTATCAGATTGTTGTACGATACTGACATGTATTCATAGATACTATTGTACTATGACGAGTGAGCTCCTCTTTCCACTTGTGTTTCCATCACTCCACTTTTTAGTTTTATAATGTATTTCGACCATCGTAGCATCAGTCTCTGACCTCACACATTAGGGGGCATCTGTTACAACGTAATCTTCCACCTTGTGAGCATCAGCATTCTTTGGCTTGTAGGATCCATTTCACTGACTCAGATCCACTCTATATCCTTCAGACATACTATTTCCTCATTTTTCCTCTTACCCACTTGTTGCATCACTATAGCAAGCGTACCGCGAGTTGCATCACTATAGCCCGCGAATAGCATGTAAAATGGTAAAAATCACTAGTTAATTACTTTTTACTCCCAAAAAGCGGTTATTGGGTGACCTTTGACCCTCCATCTGCCCAAGTAACGTCTCGATGTGTCCTTTCACCTACCTTTGGGAGGACTATATATTGAGCACATATGGCTTATGGACGGGAGGAAAAAGAAGAGCAAGAGAACTCTAGTGGATTTTTTCCCTATCTTGAGTCTACACTCATTGATCCTTGTAGTTGTGAACCCTTTATGTTCACCTTCCAAACTCCTACCATAGTTTGAGTTTGCCATTCATGGAGGATTGAAGTGGTGGAGGCACAAGTGGATTGATCCAAATCTTGGTTCAGATTGGTTTCCGGCAAGAGGTCGTATCACATTGTACTTCTTCTTGTTTATTAATAGAAATACTCATATTCTCGTCCATTAATGTTGTAAATGTTGTTTATCTTACATTGGGTTGCATTTACTTGTTATATCATGGACCATTGCTATTGATGATGTTAATGTGGTTTATATATATTATGTACTTGTTGTATATTGGCTGTCAAGACTAATTTGCAGATTCAAGTGCACGGATTGGAAAAGCTCCAACGGGGATCTACATCAAACGTTTGGATCAAGGTTGGTTACATTCTCCATTATCTTAGCATTGTCATTTATAATAGCATAGTTTTGAGAATTGAGTTAATTTCTGGTATTCAGCTGTCTGTAGTGGTCTCCAAGCCATAGTGAGTTTTCTCCAACCCAAGGGCCTAACTGACCCATTTTTATAGGTTGTCGCAGTCCACCCTTGTGTAGCCTGTGACGTTGCAGATTGTCCTATTGCAGCCTGTGACGATGTCAGTTAATTGTATAAAAGAGCATCTTCGAGTCCATTCTCGAAGCTGAGTGATGTGGATCCCTATCCCTAGCCTATAGGGGAGCTAGCATTCGGTTCCATAGCCCTTTGGGAGGATCCCCTAACTCTCTCCTACCATAGCTCAACCTATCCTATCCTCGTAGACCTATATAAGTGAAGCTCATTCCCATTCCAAAGAGAGGAAGTCTATAGTAATTACATGCTGGTGAAATTAGCTTAGGAGATCTCTACTCATATCTTGGGAGATCTATACTTCCTTTGGAGGCTTTGGCATTGGCTTGTTGGAGAAGGATTGCTACATTAATCCCTGGTTGTAATCACTTCCTTCTATGTATTTTCCCTTTTATACAGTAATATAAATGCTTTCCACCAAATGTTGTTGTATTGATGATGTTTGTGTAGTTTGCTTGCTTAACTACTTAATTAGATATGTTATTGTTTAGATGCATTTTACTACTTGTGTTGTTCTGTATGTCTTGACAGGTTTTGTAGCTGAGATCTGAAGACCATCAAACTTGGAACAAACATCAAGGAGAAAGGATCTGTGATTTGAATGGTAAAGCATCTAGTCACTCGATCTCTACATAGATCTAGGAAAGTTATTTCATATTATGTCTCATTTGTTCTAGTCTTACATTAAGCTAGGGAGATCATGCCTTGAGTCTGCTCTTGGTAGATTGTTCGTCAAACAAATCTGGAAACCATACTGGGGATACATTGTTTTTAGTTTGCAATTTGAATTCCATTTTCAGTTGATTTCTTTTGGAAGCCATCTCATTTTGCCTCCTAAGCCTTTTTCACCATCAGATCTTCACTTTGAAGAGTCTGTTGTCTTCCTATGAGTCTGTACTCACAATTTTTAGACCCTTTCATTGCTCATTTCTTGGAGATTTGTTGATCCTTGAGTTTGGATCTCGCCTGACGCACCTGGGTAGTGGAACCAGAGCGTCAATCTATCAATTTTTGCACTTTGCTTCTCTCTGTCGTTGCAGTTTTCCCACTAGTCTCCTACGACATCGTCGCAAACCCCGCACTGGTGACCTGCGACAGTCACTTTGTGTCTTGACACAGACTGCGCCTATCTGTTAAAATTGATATAAGGGCATCCCCCCTCCATTTTTTATTTCAGTTTTGTTTTGGTGTGCAGACCCCTTTGTGCTACAAGATCTAGTCAAAGACCCTTTTTTTTATTTGTGTGTTGAAAGTGTTTGGATTCTGTGTGGATTTGTATTGGGTCCCATTTTTTTTAACGAGATTAAGTTTGGTAGTGGTGGACACTTTTGGTTCCCCCGCCTTCATCCACTTAACCTTGTTTTCCCTCCTCTCCCCACCTGATCTGATCTTTGCATTGGATCCGACCCCAAACTTCTTTTTGCACTTGTCATTTTAGCTTTGTTTGCATCCAATTGTTTGTTGAGTGTCTTGAGTGTTTTCAGTTCACATGAGTGCTTGTCATTTTCTTGAGATTTTCTGAGTATTTAGACTGTTGCACATTAACTTTCTTTTCAGCTTTTCATGCTTAAAAATATAATTGTTATCAATTTATCATCTTGGCATATCATTGAAAAATTAAAAGTGCATCATTTTTACCATTTTCACGTGCATTTGAAAATTGTTGTAGAAATTGCTTCATGCATTGGAATTTGTCATTCATTAGTCTTTTGGAAAAGTTTGATAGAAAAAGTTAGTCATTTGTGCTTTTCAGGAATTGTGAATCATTCATTTTCTTGAAGAATTCAAATGAGATCAAGTTTTTTACAAAAGTGATTCCATGCTTGAAAGAATTGTATGCATTCTTGGTTTTTTGTGCTTTTAAGCCATTATTGTGGAATTGAAAAGTTAGAGTGCTCTAGATAGGAAATTTCTCTCTTTTCATCTCTTAGTTTTTTATTCGAAAAGACAAAGAAAAATGTTTAGATTTGGTTGTGATGCTTGTTGATTTTTTGTGTTTTGCTTGGAAAAACGGAAAAAACGAAAGGAGTATTCTTGTTGTCAAATTTGATAGATTTGGGATTGTGTTGCATTTGGTTGTTTTGGTAAAATCACTTGGAAAGAAATTTCACCCTCCCATATATAGAGTTCATCAAAAGAAAAGTATATTTTTTGCATGTAGTTAGGGCTTCCATTATTTTTACATTTATGTACTCACCTCATGCATTCGCCTAACCATCTAGATAAAATTAACGGTAGAACTAGGATAAAAATTTTAGTAACTTGTGTGTTAAGTTAGAGACGTTTTCCGACGTCGTAAAACATGGCAATTGTTGTTATTTTCCAGCACTGTATTCCGGGGGTATTGTAGTCTTCCACGTACCAACCGGTATATCGAAGCTCTTTCACGTACCAACTAGGTATATCAAAGCTCTTTCACGTACCCACCATGTACTTTGCGTACTTGGCATATATCGAAAGGTGTTTCATGTACTTGGCATATATAGAAAGGTGTTTTACATACTCGGTAGTATATAGGAAGGTCTCGTGCCATACAGTTGTGCATTAGACAACACCACTACGGATTTGAGCTCCCACGTACCTTGTGTATATCGGGAGACACCATTGGGATTCCCGAAACCAACTGAGTTAACCATTTGGCCGTCTTGGCAGAGCAATACACCGAGAACAACACTCGGGGAGATTACTACGCATGTACTGTCTAGGTAGTCGGGTATTCAGGCAAGGGTACGGTCCCAATCCTCCTTATCGTGTTTTATTGTTGAACCCTGCGGTATATAGCAATTTGCGAAGCCTTGACAATCCTGTGAGGTTCCAGACTTTTGAATCCACACCTGTCACATAAGTTTGCTTGCGGCCTTAGTTTGTGTTGATTTTTTCTGGACTACTTTTCTTTTGTTTAAATTACCCTAGGAGAAACTTTGTTTCAGTCACTCTGGCTGACTTTCCTTGGAGAAGGTCCCGCAGAATTTTGAACTTGCCACCCGAATATCCCCTTAACCAGGAGGTAATTTCGAGGGTAAGAATGGACCCACGTAACACGGTCATGTCACCTGAAGTGGAAAACCCTACTTTGAATGTTGGGGCACGCTTGTTCCCTCCAACCCCTCCAGAATCACCTGCCTCCAACCCCCCATAGGGTGAAGAGGCGGGCACTTCCAATTCACAAAACTTACCTCCCATTTTAACAGGAGAGACTGGGTCGTTGGAATGGATAAATCCTCCCCAGGACGACCCTATATCAGTTGCATTTGGTCCAGCTACACCCTTTTGGGAAACCACTCTAGGTCAACATTTGACCCATTTTATCATTTCACCTGCACCCAGCTGGCCCACTCCTATCAAGCTTTTCGGACCCCTTCGTGATCGTTTAAATCGATTACGTGCCATGGGTGATGAAGTTCGAAGACAAAGTCTCGCACAAAGGGCCAACACCATGTATAGAGAAATCTCGATTCACACAGTGTCTTTTGATTCACCGGAACCATCCGTCCACAACCTGACCATTCATGAATCTAGTCAACCTTCAAACTCACCACTTCAACAAGAGACCAGTTCAGTGCCTCAAACGACCCAACCTGTTGAAGGACAATAGTCCAACACACCTGTTACTACCACGATTACGTTACCCATTCCTCCCCCACCCAAAAACACGCGGGGAGGATACTCTTTACCCCCTACCTTCCTTACGGGTAATGTTAATACTATAGTAGATAATCAACAACCCGTGTTGGGTCAACCTTTGATTAGTGGTCAGCAAGCTGTTGCTGGGGGACAACCCCGTCTCCTCACCATAATACTGGAGGAGGAGCTCCCATCGGTCCTTCCATTTGAAATTCCTTACCTGTCAGACCTTCCACCATGAAATTATCTCATGTTGGGGGACCATCCAATGTAATTCAGCCACCATGGAGTCAAGCGTATCAAGGTTATCTTAACCCTGCGTCGGGACAACTCAATCTCGGAAACGCACTCTACGGGATACCCTATCCCAGAAATCCATACACTTTATGGGGGCAGCAAAATGTTTTACAACATGGACCCCCACCTACAGTCCCTCAAGTCCCACCCCCCCATTTGGTCTACCCCAACCTCCCAGTGGAGGCGGCGGGCCCACACACAATTTCGAAGGAGGTGGACCTCTACCTTTTGGAGAAGGACCACCTCATTCTCGCAATCATGGCCCAACCCCCCTGGTGGAGGCAATGGAGGCCCTCCCCCTTCCGGCGGAGGCGGAGGGACACCCCACCCCAGTGGTGGCGGACCTCCACCTTATGGAGGAGGCCCATCCCATCCTAGTGGTGGTGATGGAGGACCATCCCACCCTGGTGGCGGTGGCGGAGGACCATCCTATCCTAGTGGAGGTGGAGGCAGCCCTTACCCTTTCGGCAGTGGCGGTGGACCACCACCTCCTCCCGACAGAAGCGGTGGAGGCCCACCCTATCCCGGTGGTAGCGGAAAACCACCACCTCCTCCCGGTAGAGGCGGTGGAGGTCCATCCCATCCCGATGGTAGTGGCAAACCCCCACCATTTGGAGGTGGCCCACCCCCTCCCAGCGGTGGAGGCGGTCCCCCACCTTATGGTAACAGACCACCTTATTATGGTAATGGACCACCTTTTTATGGTGGCGGACCTACTTATGGTCCAGGTGGCATACCTTCTTACAGTCAGTTTCCTCCGGGAACACCCTACAATCAGTCGATTCAAGGCCCTACCAGTCCATACATGCCTTATCAGTACTATCAGTACCCCAGCTGAACCAACAGCTGCCAATTTTTGCTACTTTGGAAGTACCTGACCTATCTCGTCTGACAAATGATCCCATTTTCCATGGGCATAACTGGCCTCCCATTCCGATAAAGTTACCATCAGATATCCCCAAATTTGATGGCAAGCCTGGTGAGGATCCCAAAAACCATGTGATGACATACCATCTATGGTGTTCATCCAACTCCTTGATGGACGACTCGATCCGTCTTAGGTTATTTCAACAGACTCTCACCGGCCCAACTGCCAAGTGGTATATTGAACTACCACCTAATTCTTTTCCATATTTTCGATCTCTTGCTATGTCATTTTTTACCCACTTCCAGTTACCCATCTGCTATGCGACTAGTACGGACTTATTGACCTCCCTTCGCCAGAACACTGCCACTCATATTTCATATCATATTCATGAATGGCGGCGAAGATGACATCTTATTAAGGCCCATATTCTGAATCAACTCTTAGCTGACTGGTTCACAAATTCACTTTTACCCGTCGTAGCTCGAGACGTAGCTATGGGAGGATCCGTCATTGAGGAATAGGCTATTGCACGTACCCATTACTTAGACTTGGTCTATGTTCAATCTGGCACACTATACGAAATTGTTCCTGACTCACCCTGCCCTACGTATGATCCCACGAAACCACCCAAAGGACCACAGGCCGATGGCATCATTGGTTCTCTTGCCTCCTAGCCTTCTACTCAAATTGGTGGCTCGTCGAACCCTCAAGGTTCTTCTCCATCACCACCACAAGCTGGCAACGGCACTACCAAATCCACCACTCGTGCCTCCACCGAAGAAGTGAATTTTGTGCAATCAGCTTCATCTCAGAAGTCTGGTGGTAAGAAGAAGAATAAAGGGAAACCTAAGAAATCTTCTAACCAACAGGAGCCCAAACCCACTCAGGAAGACACCAAACAAAAGAGGAAGTTGAAGTATCCTTTTTTACTATGCGGTGGAGGCCATTTCTCAAAAGAATGTCCCCACCGAGACAAAGTTCAGAAGTTTCTCAAAGGAAACTCTACTACCGCAGCTCTCAACGATCCCTTCCCCACTCAAAACCAGCACCTAATCGCACACACCTCTCCTTCCCAAGGAGAAGCATCCCCCACCGCGCATGTTCTTATGATGCGTAGTGAGACCATCAACTTGAACACACGTTCCTGCTCGTATGACTCCGTCCCACCAAAGGAACTCATTGGAAGTAATACTGAAAAATATTCCACTTCGATTCCCAACGTCACTGTACCACATGCTTCTCTCACCATTGAGAATCCCTCTTTAGGGTCAGTGTTGCGTCCACCCAAGAGTACGATTTGAAAAGTTGTTTTCAATCCCAATGCTCGGTCCGCTTAGAACTACAATATTGTAGAGGACCTGGCACAAGCTCCTTGTGCTATGTCAACGCTTAAGGTCTTGCAGAACTATCCTAACCAGCGCAAGACTCTCCTCGCTGCCATCGGTGCGGCTGATCCGGATTCTTCTTATAACATGATGTTCCGGCTGGAATACTTTAAACCGAGGCTTTCCCATCAATTGGCATTTCAAGTCGCCACAAACATTACTGGGAAGAAAATCCATCGTACCATTTTGGACGAAGGTGCCTCTACTTCAGTCATGTCGATTTCATGTTGGAGAGCCATTGGCTCTCCCGAGTTGAACCGTTCTCCCACCACCTTGAAAGCATTCGATGGACGTGGCTTTCAACCTCATGGGCTATTACAAGCCTTAGCAGTCGAGTTGGGGGGAAATACCGCCACCATTAACAAGGAAGTGGTTGCTGCCCCATTAGATTATAATATTTTGCTTGGTCTTAATTGGTTTTACACCATGACTGCGGTCGAATCATTTGTCTTCCGCATAGTACAATCCCCCCACCAAGGTCGAATTGTCACTGTCGACCAACTGGATTTCAGTACACCTGACACCACTACTCATCCGGGCGATAATGTTCCATTACTTGGACAATATTCGCATCCTTATGAGAGCGTGGGGGTTTGCCTCATCAAGGACTCATCTCTTATGGGCGGTTTTCCAACCTCCGATCCCCCAAATCATGTTTCCATGGTGAACATGATCTCCTCTTAGATTTCATCTATCCCCAAATCTACTTATTAATGTCTTGTACCTGATGAAGCCACTACACACCTGATTGGAGACACCATGCCTCTTTCACCCGCTAAACTCACTTACGAGGCTATCCATTCAGCCCTGGAGGACCACTTAGCTGTGGCCTCCACCTCCTGTTCTCTACAGCGGACATCATCCCTACCCGATCCTCTACTCCGGAATTTTCATTTTGATGAGTCCATTATGGAAATCGTGAGTGCAGATCACCCTCTGTGGGAAGACCTCCATCACCGGTCGTCTTTCTTTCCTTCATCAGACACTGTGGAGAATAGCATCAACACCATCTTTACACCAAATGTCTACCCTTTCTCCCAGTCCTCGATACTTACGTGTCACACAGACTCTGAAGGCAACTTGGCCATCATTAAGCCTACCATTTCGGTCGACATATCGATTTCTTCTAGTGTAGTGGAACACATTCGTTTAGTCCAAAAGTGTTCCCCTGAAGAGATTACAACGTTCACGGACTTGTTCAAGCAATTTCGAGACTTGTTTGCTTGGACCTACAAGGAGATTCCCAGGATAGACCCCGCTATTGTTTCACACACGATTCAAACCTATCCTAACGCTAAACCAGTCCGGCAAAAACTGCGATCGATACACCCCCGAAAGACTGCGGCAATCAAGGCAGAGATTGAAAAGGTCTTGAAAGCTGGTTTTATCTACCCTGTCCCGTTGACAGAATGGGTCTCAAACATCGTCCCTGTCGCTAAAAAACAGGGTACCATTCGTGTCTGCGTCGATTATCGGGATCTCAATAAGGCTTGTCCTAAGGACAATTACCCAACTCCCTTTATCAACCAGATCATTGACAATTGTGCTGGAAGTGACATTTTCTCTTTTATGGATGGCTTTTCCGGCTACAACCAGATTGAGATCCACCCAGCTGATCAACACAAGACAGCTTTCATCTATCCTTGGGGTATGTGCTTATCGCAAGCTCCCTTTTGGTCTTAAAAATGTTGGTGCCACATTAAAGTGGGCCATGTCGTATGCCTTTCATGATGTGAAGGACTCTGTGGAACCCTACTTGGACGATTTACCTGCCCATTCACGGCAGCGCGAGTACCACATTAACCATCTGACGATGGTATTCCTCAGATGTAGGTGGTACAACATCCACCTGAACCCTCACAAGTGTATCTTCTGCATCGCCTCCGGACACCTCCTCGGTTTCATTGTCTCGAAGGATGGGATCCGCATTGATCCCACGGAACTTCAAATTTTGCAAGGGAAGGCAACTTAAATAAGGCGTTTTGTCTATAATTTCACGCAAAAGACGTAGGGTTACATGAGACTACTCAAGAAAGACGTCTCGTTCATTTGGGATGACCAAGCGCAATAATCTTTCGATAGTCTCAAACATGGTATCACGCACGCCCTTGTGCTCCAACTGCCCAATTACTACAAGGATTACATCCTTTATCTTGCCGCTTCTGCCACCACGATCGCCATGGTCTTGGTACAAGAAGACAACAACGCCCAGGAACATGTGATATACTACCTAAGTAAGGGTCTCATTGACTCTGAAACTCGTTACTCACATGTTGAGAAACTTGCTCTTGCGGCAGTTATTGCCATCAAAAAGTTCTGACATTACATTTTGCTCCGCACCACCACCATCATTGCCAATTTGAACCCCATGTACCACGTTTTGACACGTCAGGTGCTTGGGGGAAAGTATTCACGTTGGATCGTGATACTGCAGGAATTTGATCTCCTATTCGAAAAGGCTAAGTCTAAAAAGTCTTTGGTGTTTTCCGAGCTGATCTGTGATCTTCCCTGGGCTGATGTCGAATTTGAGTCCAATGATTCTCTTCAAGACGAATCATTGTTCCTCATCTGCACGTCTGATCCGTGGTATGGAGATATCACTTTATATCTTCAGACCCAACGTTTCAACCCCCAACTCTCGCGGGACGACCGTCGTCGAATACGCCACCATGCAAAGTATTACCTGATCATCAGTGATACTTTCTACCATCGTGGTATTGATTCTATTCTTCGGCGTTGTCTCACTCATGAAGAGGCTGAACACGTCTTAAATGACTGTCACGCTGGGGCATGTGGCGGTCATCTCTCTGGGATGGATACAACCCAGAAAATACTTCGTGCAGGATATTATTGGCCATCTATCTTTAAATATTGTATCGAGGCCGTCAAAAAATGTCCTCCATACCAGCACTTTCAAACTAAAATGTGCACCCACCTAGCCTCGTTACACCCGGTTATTTCCATTGGCCCCTTCGCTAAATGGGGCATTGACTTCATGCACTGTAAGCCTACCTCGACCGGGGGGCATGGTTACGTCATAGTAGCCATGGATTACTTTACATAGTGGGCCGAGCCTATGCCTACATACACGGACGGCGACAAAACCGCCGCACTCTTCATGTTCAATAATGTTATAGCGCGGTTCGGAGTTCCTTGAGATATAGTCACAGACCATGGTTCTCACTTCATGAACCACATGGTCGACGAATTGAGCACTAGATTGGGTTTTCGCCATGAAAACTCAACACCATACTACCCGCAGTCCAGTGGACAAGTAGAGGCCATTAACAAGGTCTTGAAAACCATGATCCAACACATGGTGGGTACGCACAAGTCAAACTGGCACAACATGCTCTTTTCTGCACTATGGGCTTATCGAACTTTCGTCAAGACCGCCACTGGATTTACCCCCTTCCAATTAGTTTATGGATTGGAGGTTGTCCTACCAATTAAGTGCGAGATTCCGTCCCTTAAACTCGCAATTGAACTTCTCCCTAACACTACTGCTGAGGAGGAACGCTTCCTCTACCTGGAAAAACTTGACGAGACTCACCGCGATGTCACTCTTGCCAACGAGGCTCATAAGAAATGCGTCAAAGTACAGTATGCCAAGTCGATAGAACCTCATGTCTATTGCGAGGGTGATTTGGTCCTTACATACAACCAAAGACATGACAAGCTGGGGGCAGGAAAGTTTGAGTCCATGTGGCATGGACCCTACATAGTGAAACGCGTCCTGGAGAAGGGAGCCTACAAGCTAGAAGACTATGACAGTATATCTTTGGGAGAGCCCCGCAATGGGCTCTACCTGAAGAAGTACTATGCTTGAATTTGTCTTGCATAGACCTCTTGTATATATTGTACATGGCGTGTGTTTTGTGTGGTGTGACGCTTTGATTTTTGTGTTCTTAGGTCTTGTTTCATTACTTGTACCTTGTTCTATTTGCGTGTGCAGATGGAAAATTGCTACGGATTCACGGACGGCGCTAGCAAGCACACCCGCAACCTTGCCTCGACAACCTGGGTGTTATACTCTCCCATCAGCGAGCTCATCAGCTCAGGAGGAATGTGTCTAGGTTTCACAACCAACAATGCTGCGGAATATCAGGTAGTCATTGGAACCCTAACCGATGCTCTTTCCTTGGGTATGGACCATGTTGTTATCTATTTGGATTCACAACTGGTGGTCTCTCATCTTAACTGGGTTTATGCCATCTGCGACCCTACCCTACTCCGTCTTTTCCGACGAGTTCGTCTTCTGGAAAGGTCCTTCAAATCCATTTAGTACCTGCATAGTCCACGATACATGAACACAGTTGCTGACTCCATGGCCAACTTCATCTTAGATTGGTACATTGCACACACATAGCATATTCATGAACTGTAAAAGCAAACATAACATGTAAATAATTCATCACATAAGCAAACATATAAACAAGATATCATATGGAACACAAATGTATAAAGCCGCCAAAATGTCTGTATATATATAAATCGAGATAAAGTAGTGCTAATACAAAATATGAAGCACGATGGCTTTTAGTGAGTCTATACAAAAACTAAAGCTTGATAGCTTTAAGTAGTACAAAATCTGAGGCTGATAAAGCTCTCAGTACATACATAATATCACAAGGCCTAACGCCTGACCCGTGCACCCCTGGGTCTCGCAACCCTCACCTGCTGGCCGTGGAAACAATCAACCACCCTCGTTACCTTGCGGAGCAGCGCACTGAAACGCAAGGTCACACCAACCGTGTACCTTTGCATGGCCTGCGGTAACTCATGCAATGCCTGATCTGGAACGTCTAATGTCAACCTAGTGAGGTTCTCATAGACATCCTCCATATCTATAATGGTATCATGCATGGCTGGGGCTACAGCTAGTGCCTCTCCCCTCCTCGCGAGAAGTGAAACTCCGACTGGTCGTGAAGGGCCCACATCTGCACACAAATGTTATTAACTCATCAGCACTACCCAAAAAAAATTATAAATACACAAAATGAAAAAAATACAATGGTCATTGCTCTTATCGATCTCTCCCCACTCTGCTCCCTCAGGAAACACCAGGTCTGGATCCTCCCTGAAGTCCGTACCACTGTACGGATAGTCCTCGATCATGAGCAGTTGGCCTTCCAGCCAGGTGAAGAATCTGGAACCATACCTGATGATCGGACCCCCACCACCATGGCGGGCCATCACCTCCGTCCATCGAGCCATATGAGGATCCTTGGCATCCCTATCATCCAAGGTCACCTGCGGGTGTAAGAGAGGAACCCGATCCAACAAGAAAGAGATCACTACTGATATGTAACCGAACTGCTTGAGTTCACCACACTGACACTTGGTCAGCTGAGCTCAAAGGTTGGTGAGGAGTCCCTCACACCAGTTAAACACCTTAGGAGACATACACTCCTCTGCATATAACATTTGGGACTTGGTATCCAGGTGAGCAGCTTAGCTCCCTACTATCCTCACTATAGTGAAGAGTATGTCGCGCAATGGATGTTCTCGAACCTCCTTAATGGGAATTTTCCCACTAGATGCACGGGCATGTGGAGTACAATGTTGGGCGATCAATTCATCCACCGTCCGGTCACTCCCTCGTGATCCAGTGAGAGACACAATATCGCCCCTCCGGGATAGTCCTGTCAATAGATAGATGTCATCGACATCTATATGCAGCACGTACTCCCTGATCATGAAATACTGTTGCGCTGCATCCTAACTCCGAAGCATGTGCTCCAGTAGTGGGACTTGGGCCCTCGTGCTCTGGACCTAGAAGTACTTCAACAGTCCATGGTTTCTCAATGCATCCACACACAATGGATCATTTGCCGCTTGTACATCTTCTACTTTGTGTTCATGCTCACGCCATTCAAGAACCATGGTGACGGCCACAAACCTGTCAAAGGAAGCATTTAAACACTATTAGAACTCAACCAACCCATTGAAAGTTTTTCTTGTGGTCTAGGTTTTGATTTGGAGGTGGACGTTTCCGCTGTTGCACCCTGTCATTTCTGACAGTGCGACATCGTCATAAAGCGCCCTTACGGGTTTTTCAATGACCCGGGTTTGTCGCAGTTCTCGTAAAGGAGGCTTGCGACGACCCGAGGGCGCAAAATCCCCTCACAAATCAACCTAAAAACCCAAAAAATGAACAGAAAACAAAAATGTAAACCAATAGAAAGATGTTGGTTGAGGTCTAGGTTTACCAACTCCTGACGGTTCAAGAAATGGTCAATCGTAGCTCCGACAATCAACGAAAGAAAAATCAACTCCAAATGGCACTTTCTTCTCCCCAAACTTGGCAAATGAAAATGGTAACTATTTTTGGTCATTATTCCTATTTTACAAACAAAAAGGGAATGTTCTTTTTTCAAATTTAGATGCTTTATGGGTTATTTGCTATAGTTTGGATTATTTCACTACATTTGAATACCCGGTTGACTATTCGACGTAGTTTTCAAGCATGCAGGAGATGTTAAGTGTTTCATTTGTGCCATTCTCGCATCATAGCGATCATCTCATAAATGTTGTCAGGTATGAACAACCGGTTGAATATTTTTGTTGTTATTTTCACCCGTTAGAATTCGGTTATTTAATGATGACGAGCTAACTCTTTGTTCTTTCTCGTGCTCATAAAACCATGAGAATAAGTCACCGAGTCATGATTTATCACTTTTCCGGGCTCGTTAAACTCCTACAGAAAAGAATCCCCCCAGAGTCTATCTTTAAGCTCTTTTCAGGCTCTCGAAATATGAAAAGATCGCCAAGCGAACTTGTCTCATTCACACTTGTTAAAGTATTTGAACAGTCATCTCCCTAGTGATAGTTTACCCCTTTTTCGAACCAGGGGGCACTACTTACGAAAAAGGAATACTCCAGCCAATCATGACTACTCATCTCTTGGGAGATCTATACTTCCTTTGGAGGCTTTGGCATTGGCTTGTTGGAGAAGGATTGCTACGTTAAGCCTTGGTTGTAATCACTTCCTTCTATGTAGTTTCCCTTTTATACAGTAATATAAATGCTTTCCACCAAATGTTGTTGCATTGATGATGTTTGTGTAGTTTGCCTGCTTAACTGCTTACTTAGATCTGTTATTGTTTAGATGCATTTTACTACTTGTGTTGTTATGTATGTCTTGATAGGTTTTGCAACTGAGATATGAAGACCATCAAGCTTGGAACAAACATCAAGGAGAAAGGATCTGCGATATGAAAGGTAAAGCATCTAGTCACTCGACTTCTAATTAGATCTAGGAAAGTTATTTGATATTCTATCTCATTTGTTCTAGTCTTACATTAATCTAGGGAGATCATGCCTTGAGTCCGCTCTTGGTAGATTGTCTGTCAAACAACTTACACTTTGCAAGATTTTGATATCCTGTTGTGGCATCTTCTTCCAGTGTATGTAAAAATACTTTCAAAATCATGTACAAATAATTCCATAATCAGATCTTCACACTCTATAAAAGTTTCATCTACAAACTCCTAATATGTAGTTAAGTGTTATTCAAAAAATATAGCATTATTAATTTGGAATTTTGGGAGGTTCTCCATTTCATTTGGCAAGTCATAAGGCTACCTTTATTGCCTTGTTATAGCAAAAAAGTCCAACCGTTTATAATAGTTTCCCCCCTGGAACCATAGGACAATCTTTGAAACATTTATAGTTGTCATCGAATCTTCTCAACAATCCTGGAAAACAACTAATTAAAAACCCAAAGTGGTTGTCTTCCCTGCAGGGAACATTTTTGGAAACCAGAATATAACATCATTCTCCAAGGTTATCACAAATAACATCATCAAAACATCCTCATGGACAACATTAAAATATTCAGTGAATTCAACAAAAGATTTGAGATGTAGCTTAACTCAATCACCACAACCATGGAACTTCAGAAGGTGTTCCCTCCATGCACATCCCTTGAAAAGTGGATTTGGATATATTTAGATGCCTGCAATGTTCAAAGGAGCATACTTTGCATCCAAGAGATCATGGAATGACGTCATGATTATGAGTGACCCCTCAAACAGAACTGCCAAAATGAGCTTCAAATTCTCTTCAAATGATTCCTTCTATGTACAAAATGCAACAGATCACCTCTTCTTGATTGAAAAGGGCTTTGAACTTTGGTGGAGTCACTTAGGGAGATCTTATTTTCCTTCAACACCATTGCTTGTTCTCACCACATATGTTGAAATTGAGTGGCAGATGGAAATGCCTATTTGATATCTGCAAATTGATATCTATTTGTAGATGACTATTGACATCATAAAATGCAATAAAACTGCATGTTTATTGATAAACATGCAGTGTCTCTTGCAATAATTATAGTTTACAATTTGTATTGAAGGCAGTTCTTATTTTTCTCCAATTTTAATTTGCAGGTTGAGAGTGGAGATGAAGAACTCTGCAGTGTATATGTTCCCAAGAATCATATCTAGTCCAGCGGTTTTACACATTCAGAGGAATCAAAAGATGTGGAATAAACTAAATTTACTCCCTTCACTAGATTCGGAAGGCATCTGGATGGAAAACCACTAAAATATTCAATAGCACCATTGACAAAGACGACATCCCATCTTACAAACAATAAAACATCAGGGCCTAGTTCTTCTGCAGGCACGTCACAACGCCACACCTCAAGGAAGCTTGTATTTGGTTCAGGCATGAGTAGTATTCCAACGAATGCCTCTAAGGTAATTACACACATCCTTTCACCTCAATAGAAGAGAGCTTACTTATTTAGTTTTCTCTTGTAGGGTCAGTCTAATGTATTGGTTTTAATAGAGGAAGTTGTGAAGGAGGTGAAACGGGAGGTGCCAAACGAAGACCCAAAGTTCCAAGCATTTACTGGAAAAATCCATTAAAGGATTGACAAGTATCGATCACAACTTTTTATTCTTTGTGATAACGGTTGTAACTTTGTCGCAATGTTAGGTTGCTTTGTTTTATGTATATCCTAGAGCTCTTGATGGCAATTTATTTCACATTTGCAATATTTAGTTATGTGGGATCTTTTTACACAGTGGTTTCTCTATCTATGTGCTTGCACACAAATTTACTAGGTTTATAAATCTCATCTTGCATATAATTAGTTATGTTATCTAATGCTTTCTCTTGTCATTAATGTGATTTCTTATGAAGGATCCTCTAAAAATAAACAAGGAAAGTATTTGTAAACTTCAATAGAAACATCTTACATTTTGCAATGATTGTGCTTTCCCTAGGACATAAAGCTAGCAGTTCCCAACTGCTTTCTTTTATTTTAGTGGACATGATTCAAGCCCTTACTGTCTTTCCATCAGAAATCAAAATGACTGAAAACACTTTTGAATATACAAATGGAATATAATTTTACAAGTAACCATGTTGTAGAGATTGAGTTGGTCCAGGGGCTCAGAGTTGCATGCATGGCATCTTAAAACTTTACTTTTGCTTACATGGGACTTTTTTATAGTAGAAGTTATGTGGAAGGTGGTTAATACTAAATAGTTAGAAGGCGAAGAGAAATGGTTGATATTATTGATTTTTTGAAAGTTTGATTATTGGTTGGAGGAAAACATAGAATGTGTTTTGAAAGCTGAAGTGAAGAGAAAGAGGACAGATTACTTTAGAGATCATATGCTTGGATACACTATTGAAGAGAATGTTGATGCATTAGGATTTCACCAAGTTAACGTAACGTTTCCAAATGTAGTTCATGAATACGCTGAGAGCAAATGTAGTTTTTTGGTGCATTATAGAATAATGTTTTTATTGAATATGCTTGTGATTTAGCTGTTAAAATTATGTATGGTGTATTTTTGAAGCGTTAACTGCTTGTGGATATTTTGTCAGGATGATGTTCCTAGGTATGCAGAACCAGCTTTAAGGCACTTTTGGGATCGTCTGGATTCTGGAATATGACGTTGGTGTCGGTGCTTCTTTTTATGGAGGAGTTTCATATGGCCGATGGGTGCTTTTTTGGTTAGTGATTACTATACAATTTTGAGTATTTATTTTTTCCAAGTTATTTATTGAGTTTCTGTTGATTTTTCTTCAGGATTGGTAGAGCCCCAGAAGTAGGTTACAGCAGCCACAACAAAACTGATTTGATCAACCAACTATCTTATGGCTTATATGACGGTGATCAGGCTGGTAATGGATATAGGAGTACTAAATGTTTTTACTATTTTTTTTAGATACAGGAAGCATAAGTAATTTGGGAACTTAAAAGAGTAATGTGAAGGAAAATTTGAGGTAGGTTTGCACCATTACCTAAAGGAAGAAATGAAATTCCAAACTATCAACATGTTGGGAGATGCTAATTAGTTTGCAAGGAAATTGGAGGAGAATTTCAATAGCTCTTTTTTTTGGTTTTATAATGTATTGATATTGAGCTAGAGATTGTGATTATTAAGAAAATGAACCTGTGCAATTTAGTATCATTGGGATTTCTCTAACCAGAGTTGTTTGTCTTGAAAGATATATCCATGCTTAGACCTCGAAGACTTAGAAAATAAGATGGATCATGGTGTCTTCTTGAGGCCATGAGATATCCATTGGATGTTTAATTGACAAAATCTTTTGTCCTTCCCAGTGTTCCTCGGATTCCCTTTTATTCCGAAAGTTTGTGAAAGTCTTTCTTGTGAAGGGAGACTGAAGGCTGGTGTACACTTCCCTGTATTGTGATATCAAGATCACCATCATTGTGTATCTCCTTGAGATTTAACGGAGTGATTTCAATTTGAAGATCGCCATGTGATCCTTCTCCACATTCATGATCAACTAATTGGTTCATATCTGAAGAGTCAATGTTATCATGCACCCCTTCATTATAAGTATCCCATTCATTCAAGGGTTTATGTTTTCCATCTTTAAAAACTACCTCAGATGTAACATTGGGATTAGGGAGACTTGATCTCCTTGTGAATTTGCCCGCTCCTGATTATAAGTAGTATACAAACTTAGACATGGCTACAAGGGATGCTAATGAACATAGGTACCTATCCGTTGAAAAAAAAATGAACATAGGTACCTTATGGGAAGGGATTGGAGCAAGGTCACACAATTTTTTAAGTTAGCATTTCCAAAGCAATGACAAGCCTCCACCTCATAGCTACCTCAGCCTAATCGATAGGGGTAAGGAAGGATGATAGAAGTCAACCTAGAAATAGCTAGTGGTTCAAAATAAAGTGGTAATATGTAACAAGAACAAGAAAAAGAACAAGAAAAAAGAAGCAGTTTTGGATCCCAAAGCTTATCTATAAAAGAGAAGGATTAATTTATTCAAAAGGACGGAAAATATTGGAGCTAAAGTGTTACTTGCAATAAGAGTAGTGTGTACAACTCTGGACAGAGATAATTTGGGATTCTTTATCACTTTATGTATCAGTATGTTTCTCAATCTATTTTGTGACTTCTTTTTTACTCCATTCTCATTTTCAGACATTGTAATTTCAAGCCAGCTGATTAATACAAAGCCTCGTGTAACTGTTTCATAATTCATTGTGTATTTAATTCATAGATGATGATTGTGTGAATGGACTTGATTTCATGTTATATGACCAATCTTATCTTATGTGCTTAATATGTTGAATGACAGATGAAATATTCAATATGCTATTTAGTATGTTAGGTATGTCTATTGCCTCATAAATATCATTTGCTCAAATTACAACTTATGTTAAACTATTGAATTATCTTGGCTTAGTACGTTTATTTCTTTGATATTATGTTAGAACTACTCATATTATATTTTATGAGTATTATATTGAATTCTCTTGTATTATTATATTTTGGTCACAATCTATAGGTCTCTAATAAAAATGTAATCATCGGCTGTAAATAGATGTCTCAATTTTTCTTGTTCTTGATGCCAAATTATGCTATATCACTATGGCTATCGTGTTGTAGATGTGGACAGCCAAAGCTTCTAAAACCAAAAAACAAGCCTTTTGCTCAGATGTTTCAAAAGCATTATGCAGGGAAGATTTTAGAGTGTCATTTGAATCTTTTGAATGTCATCTGATAGGGTGGATACCTTCCAGATAGGGTGACCAATCTTGTCCTTCAATATTTGAGTAGCAGGTATGTCTTTCAATTTTTTTCATTTGTATAAAAGATCTCTTATTGGAAGCTTGTTACTATCCAAGTTGCATATTATAGATACACATTTTTTATTGGCCTAAAACTTCAAATTTGTGATATGTTGCATTAAATTATTTTTCTCTTGTATTATTTTATCAATATCAAAGGGTAAAGTTCATGAAGATGTAAGGCTTGAGGAATTCCTCATGATTGGAGTTGTTGCTTTTAATGGTGCTTCAGTTGATGATAACAGAGTGCTTTCAATTTGAAGATCGTCGTGTGATCCTTCTCCACATTCATGATCAACTAATTGGTTTGGATATGAAGATTCAATGTTATCATGCACCCCTTCATTATAAGTCTCCCCTTCATTCAAGGGTTTATGTTTTCCATCTTTAAAAACTACCTCAATAACATTGGGCTTAGGGGAGACTTGCCCTCCTTTTGAATCTTCCCCCTCATAATTATAAGTAGTATGCAAACTTAGACATGGCTATAAGGGATGCTAATGAACATAGGTACCCTATGGGAAGGGATTGGAGCAAGGTCACACAATTTGTTAAGTTAGCACTGCCAAAGCAATGACAAGCATCCACCTCATAGCCACCTCAGCCTAGTCTGTAGGGGTAATGAAGGATGATAGAAGTCAACCTAGATACAGCAAGTGGTTTAAAATAAAGTGGTAAGACGTAACAAGAACAAGAAAAAAGAAGCAGTTTGGGAGCCCAAATCTTATCTATAAAAGAGAAGGATTAATTCATTCAAAAGGATGGAAAATATTGGAGCTAAAGTGTTACTTGCAGTAAGAGTAGTGTGTACAGCTTTGGAAAGAGATCATTTGGGATTCTTCATATCTTCATGTATCATTTTGTTTCTCCATGTGTTTTGTGAATTCTTGTTTACTCCATTCTCATTTTCAGACATTGTAATTTCAAGCCAACTGATTAATACAAAGCCTCATGCAATTGTTTCATAATTCATAGATGATGATTCTGTGAAAGGACTTGATTTCATTTTATATGACCAATCTTATCTTATGTGCTTAATATGTTGAATGGTAGATGAAATATTCAATATGTTATTTAGTACGTTAGGTATGTATGTTTCCTCATAGATATCATTTGCTCAAATTACAACTTATGTTAAACTGTTGAATTCTCTCGGCTTAGTACGTTTCTTTCTTTCATATTATGTTAGAACTACTCATATTATATTTTATGAGTATTATATTGAATTCTCTTGTATTATTATAATTTGGTCACAATCTATAGGTCTCTGATAAAAATGTAATCAGCAGTTGTAAATAGATGTCTCAATTTTTCATGTTCTTGATTCCAAATCATGTTATATCACTATGGTTATTGTGTTTCAGATTTGGAGACCCAAAGCTTCTAAACCCATAAAACAAGCCTTTTGCTCAGATGTTTCTTAAGCATTATGCAATGAATATTTAGAGTGGAATTTGAATCTTTTGAATATCATCCAACAGGGTGCCTACCTTCCAGATAAGGTGACCAATCATGTCCTTCAATATTTGAGTAGCAAGTATGTTTTCAATTTTTTTCATATGTATAAATGATCCCTTATTGGAAGCTTGTTACTATCCAAGTTGCATATTATAGATACACATCTTTTATTTTCCTAAAACTTCAAATTTTTGATATGTTGCATTAAGTTCTTTTTCTCTTGTATTATTTTATCAATTTCAAAGGGTAAAGTTCAGGAAGATGTAAGGCTTGAGGAATTCCTCATGATTGGAGTTGTTGCTTTTAATGGTGCTTCAGTTGATGATAACAGAGTGCTTTCAATTTGAAGATCGCCATGCGATCCTTCTCCACATTCATGATCAACTAATTGGTTCGGATCTGAAGAGCCAACGTTATCTTGCACCCCTTCATTATAAGTCACCCATTCATTCAAGGATTTATTTTTTCCATCTTAAAAAACAACCTCAGTAACATTGGGCTTAGGGGAGACTTGATCTCCTTGTGAATCTGCCCCCTCCTGATTATAAGTAGTATACAAACTTAGACATGGCTATAAGGGATGCTAATTAACATAGGTACCCTATGGGAATGGATTGGAGCAAGGTCACACAATTTGTTAAGTTAGCATTGTCAAAGCAATGACAAGCCTCCATCTCATAGCCACCTCAGCCTAGTTGGTAGGGGTAAGGAAGGATGATAGAATTAAACCTAAATACAGCTAGTGGTTTAAAATAAAGTGGTAATCTGTAACAAGAACAAGAAAAAAGAAGCAACTTGGGAGCCCAAAGTTTATATATAAAAGAGAAGAATTAATTCATTCAAAAGTATGGAAAATATTGGAGTAAAGTGTTACTTGCAGTAAGAGTAGTATGTATAGCTTTGGAAAGAGATCATTTGGGATTCTTCATCTCTTCATGTATCAATCTATTTCTCCATGTGTTTTGTGACTTCTTGTTTACTCCATTCTCATTTCAGACATTGTAATTTCAAGCCAACTGATTAATACAAAGCCTCATGCAACTGTTTCATAATTCGTTGTGTATTTAATTCATAGATGATGATTGTGTGAAAGGACTTGATTTCATTTTATATAACCAATATTATCTTATGTGTTTGGTATGTTGAATGGTAGATTAAATATTCAATATGCTATTTTGTAATGTACCAACTTAGGATTTGGCACAAAAACTCTAATCTTCTCAAAATTGACTAAAACAATGACTAAGGAAGCTAGAATTGTTGGGGATGGGAAAGATCAAAAGATATGAATGGGTGGAAGGATCTGACGTGATTTAATACCTCTGCACAACGTATTGAGACCATTTATGTTTCAAGAACATCCCGTCTGAACTCTACTCCAATGCTCCTGGGGTTCTCAGCACATGCATACTAGTATGGGTAGGGAACTTGAATGAAAGTTGGCAAAAGTTGTTGCAAACATCAGAGAGGTTTATTAAAATTCATTTACAGTCATTGCATCATAAAATATCATCTCAGAAAGTTATAGGAATATATGGACAAGTATTACAACAAAACTAGTAAAATTGGAATTTAGGACAGCTCAACTAGTTCGACTTTTGGATTCCCAAACAGTGGTCAAAGGTAATCAAATTTCTGAAACAGTGGTTTTATCACGACACATGACATGTTATCTAACTCCAGGAATAGGAATGGCTTCATTTGGAATTATACTCATTGAATTATGAATCATACATTGAAAGCTAGTCAAATTTTAGCTAAATCTAGAAGGGGGGGTACATAAATTGGAGAAGAAATCAGAGTTTTGTAATTTGTATTGAATAGAATGATATCAGAACATTACATACTCTGTCATTACATCATAAATAGGCCAATATTCCTCTTAGAAAGTGATAGAAAGATCTCTCTTCTTGTACATAAGAAACTAGTTGCAGAAACTCAAGGAGGGAGGATTCGATCTCTAAACTTGGTGATGATGATTTTGAACTTCCAATTCGATCTGATCAGCTTCAGTACCTACAAATACACTCAATGATAATGGTTGAATTCCATCATCCTCTCACATAATGCTGGGGCACATCTCCCATGCTTGACTAGGGGCACACCTCCCAAGTCTCAAATGAACAAATGCACTCATAAAATTTCTCATACTAACAAAAGATGCGAATGTGGTTCTCATAGCATTATTTATAGATAATTCATGACTTGGAGAGCAAGTCTCCATGAGAAATGCGCCTTCCTTGGGTGGATGAGGAAAGGTTTATTTCCTTCCTTACTTTGCTTACTTTGCTTTGTTTTGGCTTTCCTTCTTTTTCCTCTTTTTCTGACTTTCCTTCTTTTCTAAACTTTCCTGCTTTTCCTATTTTATCCTGCTTTCTGGATTTTTGTTGCTTTTCCTTAAATATTCCTCTTTTCTCATTTTTGGCATCATTTTTGGACTCTTGTGCCTTACTTGACTTTCTCCTCAAATCACTCTCCAACCTTATCCACTAATGCGCCTAGGTGGAGTATTTTCTCTATTTATTCAGCATAATAATGAAAATACTAATTGCACTAGTAATATTAAATGCACCATAATTATTTATTCCAAGTGGATGACAAACTATGGAAAAAATTAAATGCACACTCCTAATTAATTAATTGCATGGAATACAAAATTTAACCCCATGGTAATGCAACTGCCTCCTCAACCCAAGGGATTGGTTGGGTTAGGAACTTGTTGCAATGATCAATTTTGTGGGGAAATGACATATTTAGTATGTTAGGTATGTTTGTTGCCTCATAAATATCATTTTCTCAAATTACAACTTATATTAAACTGTTGAATTCTCTTGGTTTAGTACGTTTCTTTCTTTCATATTACGTTAGAACTACTCATATTATATTTTATGAGTATTATATTGAATTCTCTTATATTATTATATTTTGGTCATAATCTGTAGGTCTTTGATAAAAATGTAATCATCAGCTATAAATAGATGTCTCAATTTTCTTATTCTTGATGCCAGATCATGTTATATCACTATGGTTATTGTGTTGCAGATTTGGAGACCCAAAGATTCTAAAACCAAAAAACAAGCCTTTTGCTTAGATGTTTCAAAAGCATTATGCAAGGAAGATTTTAGAGTGGCATTTGAATCTTTTGAATGTCATCTGATAGGCTAGCTACCTTCCAGATAGGGTGACCAATCTTGTCCTTCAATATTTGAGTAGCAGGTATGTCTTCAAAAATTTTCATCTGTATAAATGATCTCTTATTGGAAGCTTGTTACAATCCAAGTTGCATATTACAGATACACATTTTTTATTTGCCTGAAACTTCAAATTTGTGATATGTTGCATTAAATTCTTTTTCTCTTGTATTATTTTATCAATTTCAAAGGGTAAAGTTCATGAATATGTAAGGCTTGATGAATTCCTCATGATTGGATTTGTTGCTTTTAATGGTGCTTCAGTTGATGGTAACAAAGTGCTTTCAATTTGAATATCGCCATGTGATCCTTCTCCACGTTCATGATCAACTAATTGGTTCAGATATGAAGAGTCGATGTTATCATGCACCCCTTCATTATAAGTCCCCCATTCATTCAAGGGTTTATGTTTTCCATCTTAAAAAACTACCTCATTAACATTGGGCTTAGGGGAGACTTGATATCCTTGTGAATTTGCCCTCTCCTGATTATAATTAGTATACAAACTTAGACATGGTTATAAGGGATGCTAATGAATATAGGTACCCTATGGGAAGGGATTGGAACAAGGTCACACAATTTGTTAAGTTAGCACTTCCAAAGCAATGACAAGCCTCCACCTCATAGCCACCTCAACCTAATCGATAGGGGTAAGGAAGGGTGATAGAAATCAACCTAGATACAACTACTGGTTAAAATAAAGTGGTAAGATGTAACAAGAACAAGAAAAAGAACAAGAAAAAAGAAGCAGTTTTGGATCCCAAAGCTTATCTATAAAATAGAAGGATTAATTCATCCAAAGGGATGGAAAATATTAGAGCTAAATTGTTACTTGCAGTAAGAGTAGTGTGTACAACTTTGGATAGAGATCATTTGGGATTCTTCATCTCTCCATGTATCAATCTGTTTCTCCATGTGTTTTGTGACTTTTTGTTTACTCCATTCTCATATTCAGACATTCTATTTTCAAGCCAGCTGATTAATACAAAGCCTCATGCAACTGTTTCATAATTCATTGTGTATTTAATTCATAGATGATGATTGTGTAAATGGACTTGATTTCATGTTATATGACCAATATTATCTTATGTGCTTAATATGTTGAATGGTAGATTAAATATTCAATATGCTATTTAGTATTTTAGGTATGTTTGTTGCCTCATAAATATCATTTGCTCAAATTACATCTTATGTTAAATTGTTGAATTCTCTTGGCTTAGTACATTTCTTTCTTTCATATTATGTTAGAACTACTCATCTGGAGTACCTTTTTATGATAAATGTTTTCCTATATTGTCTTCCTACCTTCGATATTTTCCTATGATGTTTTATTACATGTCATATTAATGCCCCTAATGTATGTGTTCCCTATCATGCTGCTCTGAAATCCTGATAATTGAGTGAATTCTGCATTAAAGAAAGAGGCTACATCTACTGCTATTTGAGTGAGGTTTGATTTTAAATATTCCTAAAGGTTTGAGCCTTAATATGGACTTGGCATAGTTCTAAAGGGCAACCTAGAACATCTCATGAACCAACATAAGGCTTTTGTTAGAAAATATCATGTCCATAGGGCTCAACGGTTGAATTTTATATCCATATATTAGTACACTATTTATTTTAGTGAGTATTTTACCCAAGTAGTGGGTGATATCAATGTGCCTCTCCTTTGGGATGCCAACTCAACCAAAAAATTGGAAAATGAAGTTGTTGTTGGGGAAAGGTAGATGGAAAAAAGTGAAAAGTAATAACTTTTCTTATATTTATTATCTTTGTACTTACTTTTTTAATCTTGGTTGTTTCATTAAATCTATTTTTTCCTTCAACCAGGTAGTGGCGAGTGGGATTCAATCCATTTATACATTGCAAATACTATGTGACATTCTACATAAAATTATGTGGAAGCTTAACAAATCAATAGTTAAAGAGTTGCTTCCAACACAACCAGTTAACTTCCCAGTTGAACCATGGTGGGGTGTTTGTCTTGTCAATTTTACCTTGGAGGAATTTTAGGTGAGTTGGATTACCCTATGTAGAAGTCTACGATTTTTATTGTGATTCTTACAATTCCAAGAAATAACGGACATATTTCATGTAGCTACAACAAATATGTAGCCAATGCAATATAAATTTGCAGTTACTATAGATCTATAGCCAAGGAACACTCCCATAGCTTAAAGGCACTAGCAAGGTTGCACTCTATAGATCCTCCTTTTTGTGAAGAGACTGATGATCTCAATGTTGCATGGTGTGCATTGCCATAACTATTTCCAATACATTCATTGACATTAATCTTGAGAATATTTTGTTTCACTTTGTTGTTATTTCTGTGATTTTCTTTGAATGAGGGTAGTCTCTGAAGAAATGAAGGGATTCCCATCAGGCTTTCTTAGTTTCCTGGCAGTATGGAGGGTGAATATTAAATATTTGAATGAGGTGAATTCCATAATGAAACTCATTTAGGTGAATATACAACTTTGGCCTATCTTTTTTGGACTGTCTCGAAGGGATTTGGGTCTTGGAGGGTGGCATTCGTTCCTAAGGAACTTGTTGCTTAAAGGTAGTAACTTGTTTGAATGGTAAGAAACTATTTGGTTGTTGAAGAATCACTATGTGTGGTTCTAAGACTATTGCAACTAAAGTGGGTCAATACATGTGAGCCTTGGTGTTAAAGCTTATTAAATATGTGGTTGATGATAACAGGTTCTACTGCTGTATAATTTTCTGGATCAATTTCACTTTTTTCTTTACTGTGATGACATTTCCCTTTGTAAATGTGGTTACATGGCACATAGCAGTAGTATATTTTCCTCCCATTATCAATGGTGCACATTCTGCAATCACTTTGGAAACAAATAATATCTTCATTGATTGCACAGGAACTGACTTGACTAAAGCAAAAATTGTTCTAAACACAATTGTGAGAATTTGTTGTGTAATTATTCAATGTTTTCCATAGAAAAGGACAACGATTTGAGGCCTTTCTAGTTGATTGTTCAAGATGTTTTTCTCCACTATTGTATACAATATACATTCCCCTGAATTTGATTATTGTTAATACAATATAATTATTGGTGTGTTACAAATGGAAATATGTCAGTAGTTTATTGAAAGTATGCTATAAAGTCTAGCCTGTGTGTAGTGGTTAGAAAGTAGATTATGTTCTTTGAAAAATGAAACACCTTAAGGATAAATCAAGTAATAGCCTTGCTTAGAATATCACATGACATGTGTGCAGTTTGGGTTCATAAAAAAATATTCATTTATGTTCACATTTGTGCAAGTGACAATGTTTTTCTATGTACTGTGAAAAGAAGTTTGAGGTCGAGCTAGTTGAAGTCATGAACCCAGATGAAAAATCAATAACATATCTTGATCTATAGATTTGGAATTTGGAGATTGACTTACCTTACATCAGTAGATCGATTGGTGTTCCTTTTAAAGAAGATGAGTTGAGACTGTGAGAGTGACTTTAATTATGATTTATGATTTTTTATTTTCATTCAACGTTGCTTTAGTTAAATATGCTCGAGTATTATAGAATATTCAAGTAACATTTAAGATAAAATTTAGATTTGGAGGCAAGATTCAATTGCAATGCTTCCAGAAATCTGTGTCATGGTTCTTAATACATTACAGGACTTCAAGGGTACTAGCTCAATGGAAGAGCACCTGCCTTACAAAGAGGAGATTGGTGGTTCGATTCCTCCATACCCTATCTACATAAATCAATGAATATTTACATATAAAATGGCTAAAAAAGACTAAATTAGTGATAAAAAAATTAAGAGATAAGTGACCAAAAATTTGTTGAAATATTCTCACCATCATTTTTGTATTTTGCATGCATCCAGTCATCATATTGGTGGTCTACCCATCACCTAGAGCCTATTTTCAGCTCCCTAGAGCCTGTCTTCAGCCCCCAGTAGCCCTCCTACCTACCTAATGCACCTTGTTTTCTTCACTTGGCTCACATGTGCGCCTTATCTCACCTACCAGGAGTTTAACAGTCAGTTAGAGCATTTATTATCCAATTGATGCATTTATTGCTCCGTTTAACTTCCTGTAGCTCCCATATGTCTATTTTGGAGTGCCACTTGACCTTTTGACAGCCTCATGCGCCCACCTTGGAGTCTCCATCTCCTGATTTGTGCTCACATGGTTCAGTTAGACTTAATTAGACTCATTTGACTGACTATTGACCATTTATGACTGCCACTACTAATTGTATGATGTCTCCAATGTTATCCAAGCTACACACTGAGGATGATTCGAATGACCTCTTGGCTAATTTGAATTCTGTTGGCAGTTATTGTATTGTATTCAGTTATTATTCATTATTCAGAGTGCCAGCTTACAGCTGATGTATGATACAACATTTTTTCTCCATTTTCTGTGTAATGAGTGTTAATTGATTCAACATTTCTTCTTCTTCTTTCTGCACTACATGAATAAATTCTAGTGAGGTCTGCTACTGCTGAGTGATCCTACTTCTGAAATATTACAAAAATAAGAGATAAGCAACCAAAAAAAATGACCAAAATTTGCATATAAATGACCAAATGACAATTTTGGTGTCTAATTTTCGGTTTCTTATCACGCGACCAAAAAAGTGATCGCTTTTAGTTTGGTCATTTAAAGCATGTTTGTGGTCATTAATTTGGTCATATTTTTTGTCACTAATTTGATCATTAATCATGACAATTAATGACAAAAAATATGACCAAATATATGACCATATTAATGACAAAATATATGACCAAATTAATGACCACAAGAGAACCTATAAATGACCAAACTAAATATGACCACATTTTTTGTCGCGTGATAAAAGACCAAAAATTAGTCACCGATGATCGCCAAATCAAAAGTGGTAATTTATATGCAGATTTTGATCCTTTTTTTGTCATTTATCTATCATTTTGTACTAGTGCTATTAAACCTACAATTGGAAATTGGAAAATTGAGCTCCTTTATTCTATAACATGTGTTTGCTTTGAATATCTTGCTACAACAATACGATTGTGATATGAGATTATTTCTTCAAGGACAAGGAAAAGAAAAAATCTAACCAGTGGGCAACTTATGTAGATAACTAGGCCAACGTACTTAAGGAGGACATACCCCTCAACCAAGCAATGCCTAGATCAGTCAACAATAACTCAACAATGCCCATCACTTAAGGGCAACATCTCCTCATTCCTAATTATGTTAGTAATTAGTAATTGATGTGTAACATGTTGTTTTATCTTTCCAACCTTTAGCCTATAGCCTATCCACAAGAGTTGTTTATTACTTCTTTCTTTGCCCTTAGGTTGTGTGTATATTTTGTGTGTATCTTTTGTGGACCCATTGTATCATCCCGGCAACATAATAAACTAAACCATTTTACCTTGAGGTTTTACCATTTGTTGTTGGCTCTTGTTATTGGATTTATTAATACTTCGAAGTGTATGCTTCACTCTCATCTCATATTAAGTTTCCTATAAACTCAGTGACATGAGGACATATATGGGTTTCCTAAGTGACATGAGGACTTATATATTACATTTATATATTATATTTTTATTTTCGTTTAAATAATAATAAATTAGTTTGAATTTTGGCTCTCGATATTAATATATGGATCACTAATTTTATCTTTAACATTAATAAATGAGTCTGGATTTTTGTCACGTAAATATTAATGGATCACTGTTTTTATGTGTAATACTAATAAATGAGTTTGACTTTTTATCTTTAATGGATCCCTGTTTTTATCACATAAAAATCAATGCATAGTTAATTTTTGGAAAACAAATTAATCACACAAGTACAAGTCCTCGTGTATTTTTTTGTCCACACAAGATTTAAAAAAGTGACAAATGGATGCAATGTTACTTGAACTTTTTTGGCTCTTAAATCATTTTGAATAGAGATGTTTTTTCCCAATTATTTTTGGTCTTTTTCATTTCTAATTCGGTTTAGGATATAAAAACTTTTATCTCTATATTTTATTTAAAATTTCCTTTTACATCAAAAAGATTAGATAAATTCTTAAAAATATATATATAATTTCCTTTTACATCAAAAAGATTAGATAAATTCTTTAAAAAATTGGAAATTAAATTCTTTTAACTAATTAATTTTAAACAACTATTATGATATTTACATAATAACAATAAACTTTGTGATTATAAGTTTTCCCTCTCGTAAAAAAAAATACATTAAAGATAAAGTACTCTATTTTAAAAGTTATTTCAATAAAAATAATTTACCAATTAAACAAGAGCCATGAGGTGGCAATGTCCCCGGAGTCATTAACAGCTATTGCTATAAGATAGAAGTTATAGAAATATGATATTTTTGCCACAAAATTGTAATAAATATATATATATATATATATATATATATATATATATATATATATTGTCACAAAATTACTTAGTCATTGAATCGATTTCAAAACAAGTAAACGTAAAAATTTATTAAACAAACGTTTTCAATGCGAATTGGTTTATTTTATGGTATATATTTATAAATTACTTTACACTTATGTATTTGTTAAAATCATGTAATGAATTTAAAATAGATCAAGGGTCAAGAATGGTTGTTTTTTTGAAAAAGAGAGAATTTAAATTTAAAGAAGATAATTTAAATTTTTCTTTGACACTTCTATTAATAGTAAAGATCAGTACAAATAAAACATAATCTACTCACATTTCTACACTCTATTAATAGTAAAAATCAGTACAAGCAAAACAAAATCTACTGACATTTGAACTTAGACTTTGAAGCCTAAAGGGTTAAATTTGAACTTTTGTCTAGACGTTTCTATTATATTTAATTTCATTTTTTTACTCAACATTGATGTTTGATGCCGTTGTTGTTGGATATTACATACCATGGAAAAAATTGAATTACTGTCCAAACATATTGATTTATTATCCAAAAAATTAATTTACTATTTGAACCAACATGTAATTTATTTTATTTTTTTTCTTTGAAAGCACAAAACATGTAATTTATTGTTCAAGATATGTGTTAATTTGGGTCAAAACTAATATTAACCCAACGGTTCAGTTTGAATTTCCTTAGTGATTTATTGTTCAAGATATGTGTTACCTTTGGGTCAAAACTAATCTTAACCCAACGGTTCAGTTTGAATTTCCTTAGTAGTATCCGTTGGAAGAATCTTGATCAAACCTTCTAGATAAGCAAAATCACCACCATTTTGTGCATATACATTTAATAAAATCATTCTCTCATTCATATTATCATTGTATGCTCTTTGCTTTCAGTTACCTCCTTCTAAAATCAGAACGCCTAGACTCATCCACTGGACACAACAAACCCTACTGGAAGATTGAATTCCCAATCCTCAATGAATAGACAGATTTTAATGTCGTGTACTAGTTATTACCAGTTGTAGATTCACAAGTGGATTAAAGCAGTACGTAGCTTTGACATTAAACCATCAAAGCATTGTAATGTACATTTGGCGTGACATAAGCACGTCGTCGGGTCCTAAGGCACAATCTCTAAGAACAACGTCATGCTCTGTAGGCCAATAACAAAGCACATAAATAGATTTTATGAAAATTATGTTAAATATGAAATTGGTTTTGCAAAGTATAACTATGAAGGAATACAACAACAAAAAATAGTTTGTACGAAACAAATTAATTGTCTTGGGTGATCCATATATATCCCCTACGGGGACATAATAAGATATAAACACAAGAGGGCAAAAGAACCAAAGAAAAAAGCGATGGAAACTCTTTAAATTATTTTTTTGTCACTCGCCAATTAAAAATGCAACACATGCATGAGTTATTATACCTGTCGATAGGCACTGTATATAACATTCAATTTGTGTTGAATTACTATTAGTTTCAGCGTTGACTTTTTTTCCAAATTTTTACATTAGAGATTGTTTTTCTTTTCTTCAATATTTACGTCTTCCTCTTCCATATTTATCTTACATGCCATTCGTTGAAAACTTGGGGTCTTATTGCACAACTGACTGTGGGCTTCTAGGAATTGAGAAAAATATTTAATGCTCATTGCCCCCACCCTACAAACTGCCCACCAAAGATGTCTCATCTTTTTTCTTGGCAACCAAAAGCCATCTCATATTGCAATGTATTAGTTTCCTTTCCATTGTTGTCTTTCAACTACATATGTCTTACTGTCTTTCAATCATCACAAAATTATCTTCTTTCTTTTACTCTTAATCTGTTTTCCTAGATATATTGTCTCTGTTGGCAAATGTCGCAACTGTTGCTTCAATGGGATTTAGAAATGCAATTACAGGGTCTGGATCTAGATGTGCCAAGGTATTGCATTTCATTTAGAACATGTACATGGCACAGGAATGCTTACCTTGTCTGACAACTCTCAGAGGCTACTGCCTATAATTCGACAAAGATGTGCAGGTTATCGAGTAGCTGCTTGTTTCTAATTTCACAGAGAACTGTAGGTTAGCCAATTATATCTTCAATTCCAATAAATCAGCGTTCCTATGATGGCTATATATATATATATATGTTTTATTTCTTAGAATAAATCATGCATGTCATTGTCACCAAAGAGGCATAGAAGTGAAGAATATGTTTATTAGTGCCTACTCATTAGGATAGTGTAAAGGCTTATATTATCATTGCTAGCCTAAAGATTAAGTTTTTCACCTGGGTTGCTATTCAGGATCGCATTCCTACTTGGGACCCGCTTTCAACACTTCTTTCTTGAAGGATCGGGCATATGTCGTCTTTGTAAGGTTCATTCTGAGTGACTCACACATCTCCTTATCGAATGCACTTATATTCAACAGCTTTGGAAGCATATCCATCATCTATCAGGTCTCCCTCCCATTTGGTCGAGTTCCACTCTCTATAAGGATTTCATTCAATGGAGATCCACGTACACAACTCATTCTTCTCCTGCACTACCTTTTATTGTCATATGGAATTCCTGGAAGGCTCGGAACCATGCTATCTTTCGTGACTCTTTTATTCCACCAGAGATTTATGCCTTGCGCAGTATGGGATTGGCCCAGGAACAGCCACCTGCTTTTCGAACTCCACGTATCCGTTCTGTTTTTGTGGAGCATATTGGAAAAGACACCCCTTGGGGATATTCCGATGGAGCAACACAAGGAAATCCATCCCGTGGGGGTGTTGGTGGCATCATCTTTCACTCTTCTACTCATTGGTACAAGTTTGCTGCATCCACTAGTTATAGCACCAACAACCGTGCAGAGTTGTTGGCTCTGAAATTTCTTTTGCACGCGGCCATTTCGAGGGCTATCTAATGCATACAGGTTTTCGGGGACTCATCCCTTATCATTCAATGGATGAAATATAGATTAAAGCCTCAAAATATTCTGCTGTATCCAGTCTATGAGGAGGTTTCGAGACTTGCCGCATCATTTGTCCGGATCTCTTTCTGCCATATCTATAGGGAACGAAATTCTGTGGTTGATGAACTATCATAAAAAGGTCTTCTTCTTGGAGATGGCCTCTGGCAAACTTGGTCACACGATCTCGGGGATAACTTTGGCCCTGGTCCTATTCCGTTTTGATATCTTGTTATGTTTTTGGTAGTGTATGGCTGGGTGCCATGATCACATGTTTATTAATCATGCTCTTTTATATCTCTTTTTGAACTTATGTTTGGACTCTTAAGGATGTATTATAATACATCTATTTTTTTGGCAATGTAAAGAAATGTGATGCATATCAATTTCGCCAGACCTATATGGTCATGTAAAATGTTTCTCCTGTATATAAAGCATAAATGCCTTTTTTCCTAGGAAAAAAAATCATTGTCGGCTATGCTCGAATTTAATGAGGTTCTAGAAAAGAGAGCTTGAAGTAAAAAAAACAAACACTCCAAGTGTAAAAAGGTTTGGTTATAATTTATTGTACATCATGTGCCTTTTTCAATAATATAATGTCGAAATAGGATGCAGTTACCATCATGTGTCTTACGTGGTTAATAGTTTTAACTGAAGCTATGAGTGTGATCTATAACGCTAATTAATCATGCTTTCATGCTGTGCAAACTTTCAAGAGAGTCATGAGGTAACATTTTTTTGTATGTGACCAAACATAAAATCTGCAATTGAAAGGAAGAATCTATTGGCTTGCCATACATCATCTCAATGCTTGATTCATGGATTTTAGCCTATAGTCGCTTGAGATAAAATTGAAATTGGTTACTATTGCTTGTTTAAAGTCTTTTGTTGTCAAGAAAGTTATCAAAATATAAATTCATATAAAACACTTGAGTGGGAGGAGAAGTCGAACCTGAATAGTACATGAACATGAAATATCTCAAATTATTGTACTTGAAAACCTATTGTTACAGTTGCAACACTATAACAAATGCTCCCCATTATGATCTGATTCCATAGATTTGTTTGCTTCCACAAATGTACCAAGATAATACTAATCGTATTTGTATAGAGAGAAGCAAGGCTCTTGATTTTCATGGTGAGGGGGATAAATTGAATATGGTTATCAATAAACGTCCATCTGATCTGTCTAATTCTAGATTGTGGACACATATCTAAGATGCATATTTGGATTTTATCCGGATCCATCTTGATCTGGTATATATTGATAATGTTGATGGATCCCAAAAGATCTAAATACAAATTAATGGACATTTAAAAAAAACAAGGTTTTTGTAGTGATTTACATGATGCATTTACAGCTAACCCTAATAAACCAAATTGACACATATATCAAGTAGATGCACCTCCCTACTACCTGAACTGTAGATACACTTCTAGCTTGACAACATTTAGATGCAGAAAAAAACAAAGTTATTGTAGTGATTTGCATGATGCATCTACAATTGACCCTAATAAAACAAATTGTTACATATATAAAGTAAATGCACCTCCCTGCTAACTGAACTGTAGATACACCTCCAACTTGATAACATCTAGATGCATATAGGTCTCGTATTGACAATTGTTGCCCTCCTCCATGCCAGGTAGCTATATATACCTCTATTGTTTTGTACTCATGAACTATGTACTTGTTTATAATTTTGTTTTAATTACTACACCATCACAGGTGGAAGGGGACACACACTAAGCTCCATCTACAATGGTCTTGTACTTTACTGGAGCCACACATATTATCTACACCTTTGGCAGTCGCGGTGTTACATTGTAACCTAATAGTCAATATATTGTTTCCTGGCATCATGCTAGCTAGTACACACTTCATGATTATAATTGTATATATGCAGAGAAATAATGCACGCCATTTTGAAACCACATAGATTCAAAGAGGTATACTTTCTGGCAACACTTTAGATTTTTATTGTGACTTTGTCGTGGCATACTCTTGGATCACTCCAATGCCCTCTCCGTACTTTTGATCATCATTCATAGATGTTGATATGATTCTCATGCTCATTCATCATGTAGTAAATAACTCTCTTCCCCAACAATCCTCGAAATTGTCTGGCCAATCAACAACATATTCAATTATTTTTTATTAATGTATTACAATGTTTTCAATTATTTTTTATTAACGTATTTATAGCGTATGCAATACCTTGGCAGGTATTGCATTGGCTATGCAATCTTGTTTAAATATTGAATTACTTAAAATTAATGAAATATATTATCAATGTTTATTATGCTTTATTTAATGTTTAATGAAACTCTATATTTATTTTTCTCTTATATTAAATCTTATGGGGAGTTATTTAATGCACAAGATGGTAGTTAGTAGTTCATAGGCATTGACATCTTTATTGGGTTTGAAATACATTGTTCAAACCAACAACTATGCATTTTTAATTGTGTTAATCCTGGTGGAAGATGAAAATTAAGAAAGTAAATAAGTTTAAGTAGAGAAATTGAAAAGGCAAAGAGAAATAATAAAAATGTGAAAACTTTATAGAACTTATCACATTAAATTATATTGATTTGATCTCAAACCTAAAAAAAAAATTAAAGCTGAAGAAAAGTTGGATCCCTCTATGTGCTTAATAAATATGGGTTAAAGATGAATCTATACTACTTTAAAAACAATAAAATAAAAATATATAGAATTGATTACATGAAAATCAAAACATCATATAAAAAATAACATAACATTTAAAAATAAAATAAAAAATAATACACACAAATCAACAATAACATAACATGTTAAAATTGCCACATAACGCTCTTAAAAAATGTTTATTTATTTATTTTTAATTAAATCATATACTCACAAATTTATGTTCTATCTGCAACCACTTCAACTACATCCTATTAACATACTATAAAATACATATATATTACTATCAATACTATAGCATTAAATAACTTCTTCCGAATTACTACTTTCATTTATTAAGATACTCACATTATATGACAATGAAAGCTATATTATCTTAATTTTTTATTCTTTAGTTGTCTTTTGGCCGCTCACAATAAACCTGTCAATTTCTTGTTAAAGAAAAAGTGACTTCATAACTTTATGCTACTCTTTTCATCTTAAAAAACACATAAACATTACCACAATGTAACTTTTCTTTTTCGCGTAATATTTTACAGATATTAATGACATACTCCGATCTAAAGTTTTATTCTTTCTTCCCGCTTTCCTTTCCTTTATTTTATTACTATTATCACTTTTCATTTGCCACGTGTAAATAGCGAAATCAAAGATCCTTTTTCGATCCATCCATGCATATTTTTTAAATTTAACCATGTCATGCTGTAAGAAAATTTCCTCATTTTTTAGTAGGTGAACATTTATATATATTTATCACATTAATTTGTATTAACAATTAATTTATTGCATTGAGAGTAGATGTGTTTTTCAATTTATTTGTTTTCACAGAAAAATATAACTTACTATTAATATACGGAATAGTAAATAGTGCCAACTGTCAGAAAAAACATACATCACAACGTTGTCCTGTAAAGCATATGTGTCATGTCTAAAAACAATGGCCACAATGCCATCAACATCAATCGTGGAAATAAAAAAGGAGCCATATGTTCACACATAAATATCATGAACCCCTCCCGGAGGAGAAACAGATTCATCAAACACAATAAACCATATGAGAGTCCCATCATATAATAAAGTTCACCATAAAAACATCAGTCCTGACTGTCAAGTATCCAAAAAAAAGTCCAGCTGTGTCAAGCCAACACAGACAATAATGCCGCAAATAGAGGATGTATACAAAATGTCCAACAAGAGGTTGGCAACAGCCTCTAAGAGATATCTGCACATAGAACTAACAGCATATGTAAGAAAATCTGCTCGCTAAAGATATCCACAATGCAGCATATAAAACAAAAAAGTAGTAGAGCAAAAAAATCAAAACCAAAGCAGAGGAAGGGAGCCCTATGAAAACAACGTGTCCGCCCGCCATTCCTGCCACATAATGATCCCAGGTTCAGAACAAAGGGCCCTTTTAGATAGCATGTCCGCCTCCAAGTTCACATCTCGGTATACATGGGCGAAATGTATATGTTGAAAGTCTTTAATTAACAGCAGGGCCGCATTCATCCAGTGCTGTAGCAACATATTATGTAGAGTAGTTTTGCCACTCGCCCAGGAGATGATAGAAAGTGAGTCGCCAAAAACCACAAGGTTGGAGATATCTCGCAATTTTGCCCAAAAAAGTAATAACCAAAGAGCACATAGCTCGCTCCTGGTATTAGAACCACCGCCCAGGTTAAGCCAAAGATGGATGGAGATAGTATTTGGAGATAGTATTTGTTCTTCAATTTAATATGGAGAAATGTTGTAACTTAATATTATGTAATGTAATGTTACTAAATATAAAAATAATTAAAAAATCATGTTACATATAAAATAAAAAAATCAAATCAAATAAAAAATAATTAAAAAATTCATGGTGACTTATAAAATAAAAAAATAAAAACTTGTATAGATTTATTTTAAACCCAAATCTATCAAACATCGAGAGGGATCCAAAAAAATTTACACCTCAATAAATTGGATCCCTCTCGGTGCTTGATAGATCTGGGTTTAAGATGGATCTACACTGATTTGTAATAAAATGTTATTTATTATGTTATATTTTCAATAAAATTTATTAAAATTATGAAAGGAAGTATACTAAATATTTTTTACAATAATAGAGTATGAGTAGGTCTGATGGTTAAGAACATATGTTTATTTGTACAAAATCATAGATTCAAATACGAGGGAGTAAGGTACGTACACCTCTAGCCTTTTCATGGGAATCCCCAAACAAAATTTAACTTATATTATTAGTATAAACAATTACAATTCAATAGTACAATTTGTGTAACTAAATTTGAGATCAAATATTCATATTGACGACGACGACGATGATGGTTAACGTCCACTAAAACCAACTTTGGTCTATTGGACCTTAAGAAAAAAGAAATGAAATGAATTTTTATTGCTATGCACAAAAAACTTAAAGAGAAGCATTCCTAACTTACCATAGTTTTGAGAAGTTAGAAGGTTAGAAAGGTCTGTATTGTAGCAAATTTTGAAACTGAGATCTAATTTGGGCGTGCACAGAGCATTCTAAGAGAAAGTGATTTTCATCCTCAACGCTCATAGTCTCGCAAATATGGCAAATCCTTTCAGCCCACGATGTTTTAGGAATTGTCCAACGGCTTGTTTCACTATGGAGCTCATGTGAGTTCATTATTATCTTATAAATATTAATTTTCTTCTTTGAACTAGTTAAAACAGAGAGATACTTTTGATCTTCCAGATTAAGGTTAATGACCTCCTTATAGTATCTCAACTTACTTTTAAACTCTAGATCTTTCTTGGACCACATTTTCTTTTTAAACTTATATGTGATAATACTTTTAATGTCATCGATATTTTGCAAAGTGACATTTTCGTCAATCCCCCAATGGTTTAACTACGCCATGGCATCTTTATGCCACCCCTGCTTGAGACAAATGTGGTTTTGGATAGAATTTAAAGCAATTTTAGGAAGTCTATGGTCTACCATGTTGTTTATCTCATGCTTGTACAACAGGCACTTAGTTGTAGCCATGCTCTCTGTGGGGGAAAGCCCCACTTCTATGAGGATAATAGGCGTATTGCACTTTTAATTTTAAGGTTATAAGTTATAAAACGCTTATGGATTTGCTCAATCTTTTTCCAAGTTTCTCTAGAGATGTTGCAATCCTAAACTTCATAGCCATACAAGATAACAAGAGTGACGAGCATTTTAAAGAGGAGCTTCTTTTTATCCCACATCACAAAGTTTGTCGATTTACAATTGTTTTCAAGACCAAGTAAGCTTTCCACCCTCCATTAATCCTTTTTCTCAATGCTATAGTTCAGGTTGAGTTTGTGATCGATATCAATTCCAAGATATTTGTATGAAGTAGCTTCCTCCAAGTTTCTATTGTCATACACAAAATTAGCACAAGTGACCTTCTTGGATCTAATAATCATAACTTTTTGTTTTGTTGATGTTAACAATCATGCTTATATTAGAGTAGAAATCCTTATGAATTCTTAACTGCTTATCAATATCAAAGGGACACTTTGCCATATGAACAATATCATCAATATAGAGAAGAAGGATGGTGATTATTATTGCTAAGGTCGTGCCAGCGCAACCTGCTTCCTCTAAACAACTTTTCGTCTTATTAATGTAAATGTTGGAAAGGGTAGGGGAGAGGGGGCAACCTTACTTAACTACAATATTGCAATTAATATCTTTCGACCACCCCTACGTGTTTTTGAACTTGACAATGACATTCTCAAATAACCTTATCATGGCAACTCTCAACTTGAAAGGAATATTTCGCTTTTTTTTTAACAAAAACAATTATATTTGTTAAAAAAAAGCTGAATGAATTCAGTGAAGTATTACAAAAAAGACTCTTATAGAGTTCAAAGGTTTTAAATAAACTGTTTGCAAATAAAAACTAACATCTACAGTCTTCCAAATGGAGCTATAAGTCTTCCAAAAAACTAAACACCCTATACTACTAAATTTTTTTAACATACTGTCGAAGTAGCAAAATACAAAAAAGGGCATAAAAGGGTTAAACTAGCTGTCGGAGTTGTTAATTGTTCTCTGCTCATAGAGAGCATCTTCATCTTCATCATTGTCTGAGCTCTTATCTTCATTAGCTATACCTTCCTCATCCATATCAACCTTTGCATCATAAGAATCGACCTCCATCTGTCCATCAATTCCATTCTCTGTATCAGTCTCTTCTTCCTTATCTGAATCATCTTCAGAATTACCCTCATAGTCTCCAGAATTTGCACCATTATTTTCTGAACCTTCTTTCACTGTCTGGAGTTCATAAATTCCATTACCATTATGAGCCACATAGTTCTCATCAATTTTTGAAAAGCTCCCACAAATTTGGTCTTCATGTTTTGAAACTAACGCTGCCAACTTATTAACTTTGTTTTCACAAGTCTTAACCTTTGTTTGTAGATTGTCAAAACAAGCTTCCATATTACTGTTAATCTCTTGATACAACTGCTCTAATTAGCCGATGAATTGCTTCAAGCACCCCTTCCATTATGTCCTTCATCCATTTAAGGTGAGTTTTAAAGTCATTTATGCTGGCGGTTGCAACATTAAATTGGTCTGTAAGAATCCAAATCCACTTCTCAAGGTCCATACTTAAAATATTTCCTATATTCCAACCTCTTCTAGCAAACCCAATAGGTTGCAGGCTGAGGTTTACTATACCAAGGAAATTGCACACAAGAACATAATTGATAGAACCAAAAGAGGGCAACCCACAACCTTCACTTATGATAAAGCAAGTAAAATTACCAGCACAATTTGGCCCTAACTCAAAAATTTCCAAATACAAACACGATCTAGTATCCCACACCTGCCAATTGAATGCAAGAGCAGAGGTGAAGCGAAATACCTAAGATGGGAGAGAAACCAAAGCAGAATGCCTTACTCCTCGGGCTAAGGAGAAGGCAGAAGAACCTACATCCCCTGCCACCATTCCAAACAAGAAATCACTGAGCATTGAATCGAAGACAAAGACCTTCAGATGCAAGTACTTATCAGAGAGGACGCTCATTAACACAACAAAACCTCCACACGCAGAGAAATTATGAGTGTCAAACCCGATGTGTCAACCTTCCTTAATGTTTATGTTGCCACCATCAATGCATTCACCACCATCAAGAGGAAGGGACACCTTCCCATTCACACAAACCAAAAAACAAGTGTCGAGGGGGCAAGAAAAGGCCATCCACGTCATGAAGAAATTAATTGACATACAATTCAAATAAACCTTAGGGAACCCAATGATTCTGGATATGCCCTCCATTTATTGATAATCCTTCTTGAGGTAAGAGGGAAGCTTTATTTGCAAAGTTATCTACAAGTTGATTCAAGGATATTTTGACATGGAAAAAATTGATTGAATGAAATCATGGGAGAATTCCCAAAATACGATTATGAAGACGGCCAACTAAAGAATCTAATATCGAAAGGCGGTTTCTTGTCTGAGACAAAATGATCATAAAGCCCCCAATCACGACTAAAAGATGAATTCCTTCTTCTAAGTCCAATTTTAGTCCTAGGAATTGAGAATAACGTTCTACTTTATTGTTAGTTCCTGTCCCTAATCCCCAAGCATAAGTTTTTACTATATTTCCACTAGGGTCGAATAACACCCCTCCCGCACTTGCCTCCCCATAAAGGAACCTTTAGCTCTTTTTTTTGTTGATAACTAAAGCGGGAAATGAACCTTTAGCTCTTATAATCTATTACACAGGTTATTTATAGGCACCATATCAAAAGCTTTTCTAAAGTCCACAAAGCAACACAAACTATTAAATTTATTATTACGACATTCCTATACAATGATCCTAAGTGTAATAAGGTGGTTTATGATTAAGTGATGCCTTTATGTTTATTTATCTATTGGTTTAATTATACAAAACCACAACCTAATTTTATTACTCTTTGAAATTTAAAAAAAAAATTAAACATCTTCTCCATATTATTTTTTTATTAAATTTCCAAATTAAAATTAACACATAAATTTCACCCAATAAAACTTCCTTAAACCAAAATCCCCTCTAAAAGACAAATTCAAAAATAAAATCTTAACCATGCTTATCATCAATAAAATTTATTAACAAAGAGATAATTCTTAAAATATTATTTTTATAATAAAAATAAATAATATTAAAATGATCATCATAAAATAATAAAAATATCAAAATAATTATCATTAATATAATATTAAAATCATTATCACTATATTAAAATTAAAATAAAAAATAATTATATCAAAATTATTATCATTATATTAATATTAAAATTAAAATTACCCTTAAACCAAAATAACATCTTAATCATTCTTATCCAAAATAACATAACTACGTCCAACCAATTCAAAATAAAATTCTAATCACTCTTATCTTCTCATCCAAGATAGCATAACTATATTCAAAGACAAATTCAAAAATATCCTGATCACTTATAAAAAAATAAAACAAAATCATCGGTAAACCAAAATACCATAACTACGTCCAATTCAAAGAGAAATCCAAAAATAAAATACCAAGCACTTGGACAGAAAATATACTAAATATTTCTTAAAGTATTTTTTTTATACTTAAAAAAATCAAAATCATTGTGATAAAAAATAAAACTAAAAAATTAACATGTTGTAATAATCACGTGTAAACTTTTTAAGATTATTTTTAAATAAAGATGACTTTTTTCACATAACATCTTTCACTTTCAATAATTTATGAAATGAAAAAACTAGATTATTGTTACCTTGTCAACTTTAATCAACAATTCACTTAAAAAACAAACATATCATAAATAGTGTTTGACTTAAGTGATAGGAGGAGAATAATTTTCCTCTCCATCATTCAAACATTCAAACAAAATCTAATTGACAAATAAAAATAAAATTTTTTTATTTTTATTTTTATTTGATAAAAAAAATTATATTCAATATTCTATTTAAAAAATCAAAATATATTTTACCATCTCTACAACACTTCCCAAGCCTTATAATATTCTATAACCGCAAAACGATAACAATTTGCTCAGTAATTATTTATTTATTAACTTGTTTATACTGAGATATGATTGTTTTAAAATAATTATAAAAAAAACTCCAAATTATATATCTCTTAACTTGTTTATACATAACCATATCTTAATTTGGTTGTTTTAAAATAATTAAAAAAGAAACTCCAAATTATATATCCCTAACTAAGGATCATATTCCCTTGCCCTTTTCCCTTCTCTTTTCCTCCATTTCAAACCAACCATTATTAGATTTGTGAGAGTCACTAACTACTTTGCATTATTTGTTGAAATATGCAAGAGCATTCTCTTTTTTTTTGGTGTAAACTATTTCACTTGTGTCTCTCCTTGCTGTGTTAAAGGAGTTATCATTCAAAGGAAATTAAAAGATAGGCCATTGCATCATAAGTCATCACTCTATCGATGTCTTCAACGTAACTCTTGATGGATGGGTCATGAGCATTTGTGAAAACAACTTGCTCAATTTCTCTAAAGACTACTTTGGGTCTACCCTGTTCGGATATCCACATCATCATTTTCAGGACCTTGCATGCAATTAGGGTTTGCATACATCTCAATCACTAGGTTGATGCCTCCAGCACTTTATCCACCTCATTCTAGCACCCGGGAGCTCCTTCCATCAGATTTTTAGCCCTCCTAGTCAGGAAGGCGCCCACTTCTCACCTACTGCCAGAGAAGGGCGCACTTCTTCACCTACCCACTCAGTTAGCTCTGATTCTCCTTGATTTGAGGCTAGTTTCACTCCCGATTGACTGTTTCACTCCGTTGGACCTCCAGATTGACTAGATGACATGTTCTGACTTCAATTAAGCCTCCCATGCACCCTCCACTGAGCCTCCTTCCCTGGATCAGTGCTACACACTTCATTTACACTTGTTACACTCAGTTAGACTCAGATTGACACCTGGATCACTGGTTCTTGTGCATTGATGACCACCATTGATTGATGATGAGGACTCCTAGTTGGAGCCAAGCTACACCTTTCAATAATTCGAATGACCTCCTTAGTCAATTCGAATTGCTCAGTCATTGTTACTGTATTTTATTGTAATCATTCACCCTTACTGGGATATTGAGCACTGATGCATGTTTTGCACAGTTTTACACCATATTTTCTATGTTCATCTGTTGTGATTGATTTACTTGTTCATTAGATCTGCTGTGACTAATTTTACATGGTATCAGAGCCATTGCAGGGACAAGATATCTTTTCTACAGGTGTTCTACAAGGAGATTTGAGTGAATTTACTCAAAATTACAAAAGTTTTGGCATGAAAGATCTCAAGAGCATTCGCTCTTGTGCATGCAAAGCATAAAAATACTTCCAATACCACTCCAAAAGCTTGAGTTTCCAATAAATCTTGGATTTGATACATTGGACCCATTCAACATTGCTTGATCTCCAATCCCAGGTGTGATGCAACTCTAAAAGGGTGGATTGTTCGACCTCATTGTTCTTGTATTGATTGTGATTTGCAGGTTATTGTCTCCTTCAATTGCATTCGCTACCTTGCTTTGGCAAGTCTTTCTACATCAAAATGCACTCACTCCTAGCAATGGAATACTCTTCTTCAAAGCCTATCCTCACTCCCTTCAACTATTTTGATTGGAAAGAAGATATGGAAATCATGTTACATTCAAAAAGATACTATAGAGTCACAGTTGGCCTCGAATTGGAGCCAAGCACATTGTCAGAAAGAACAAAACACTACAACAAGCTTGATGAAGCTTATGGTAGATGGTCTTCCACAACTTAATTATAAGTATTTGCTGCTGTTATTAAACAAATCCATGGTAGATGGTCTTCCACAACTTAATTATAAGTATTTGCTGCTGTTATTAAACAAATCCATGGTAGATGGTCTTCCACAACTCTGTTCCTTGAAGGGAATATGCACCGGTTGCATTATTGGGAAGCACCCCGAGCACAGGTTTGACCGCGACAAAGCTAGCAGAGCTTCTACAGTGTTGGGGCTGATACATTCTGATATCAGTGGTCCGCTGCCCAATATGTCATTAAATGGTTCAAGGTATGTTTTGACATTTATTGATGATCTTTCCCGCTTTACATGGGTATTTTTTCTCAAAAACAAGTCAGAAGTGCTTAGAAAATTCAAGGATTTTAAGGCTTCTGTTGAGACCGCCACTGAGAGCAAGATCAAAGCTCTTAGATCTGATAATGGTGGAGAATATATCAAGGCCGAGTTGCTGCAACTTTGTGCCGAAAGCGGAATTCAGATCCAACATACAGTTTCCTACACACCCCAGCAGAACGATGTAGCGAAAAGGAAAATCGGTCACTGAAAGAGATGGCTACTTGCATGATTGAGTCAAAAGGTTTGGATGCAAATCTGTGGGCTGAAGCAATTAATGTTGCTGCATACATTCAGAACCGAGTTCCACATTCATCCGTGAAAGGTATGACTCCTTTCGAAGCATTCTTTGGTCACAAACCGGATGTGTCAAATTTGAGAGTTTTTGGCTCTACTGCATGGGTTAGAATTCCTTCCACGAAGAGACGAGCTTTGGATCCACAAAGTATTGAGTGCATATTGATAGGATATGGGGAAGAACCAAAAGCATATAAACTCATGGATATCAGATCCAAAAAGATATTCATAGAGCGCAGTGTGCAATTTGAAGAACCGCTTCAAGAATTGCAACTAGTCGAGGAAGAAACTGTCGTTTCACCGCCTTCACCAGAAGAAGATTCGAGCAGCGATAATGAAAGTATTGGTTCTGATATTTCTGATATTTTAGCAGCACATGATGATCATGCATATCAGGTTCAGAATCTGACCATTATGATCCTCCTCAGTTACCAAAGTGGGCCCAAAACAATCTTCAATCTGCTGGTTCGAACATTGGAAATCCTGCTGATCCAAGACGAACAAGAGCAGACTTTCAAAGAGCAGGTATGGCTCTTTCTATTTCTGATATATTACTTCCTGAGATTTGTTATTTGATGATTGGTTCAGATCCCACAACATACTATCATGCCCACCGAGATCCGAGATAGCAAAGTGCCATGGATGAAGAGTACAGTTCTCTTCAAAAGAACAATACATGGGAGCTAGTTTCTCTTCCTCCTGGAAGAAAATTAGTCCAATGTAAATGGGTCTACTGCACGAAAGTTGCTACTAATGGCTCTATCAGCAAATACAAAGCAAAGTTGGTGGCAAAAGGTTTCTCCCAAGTCCAAGGAGTGGACTACATTGAGACCTTTGCACCGGTTGCAAAGATGGATTCCATCTGCCTTGTTTTGGCAATTTCCGCATCCAAGCACTGGGAAGTGCACCACATGGATGTGAAGAGTGCTTTTCTACATGGAGATCTTGCTGAAGAGATATATATGAAGCAGCTAGAAGGTTATACATCAGATCCATCATTAGTTTGCAGATTGAAGAAATCTTTGTATGGTTTAAAACAGGCCCCAAGAGCTTGGTATGCAAAGATGGACTCCTTCCTTCTTTCTCAGAATTTCAAAATATGCAAATCTGATCTGAATGTGTACCTACAACAAGTTAAAGGTAATTTGTTGGTTATTGTACTTTATGCTGATGATCTTCTCATTACTGGTAGCACTCTTACTTCAATAAACAAGCTAAAAACTGCCTTAAATCTAGCTTTTGACATGAGCGATTTGGGCTTGCTGAGTCACTTTTTGGGTTTGGAGATAGCTCAAAATTTTGATGGGATCACTATATCTCAACAAAAATATGCTTCCAACCTATTATTGAAGTTTAATATGGCTGAATGTAAGGCAGCCCCATTCTCATTCCTCTCAGGAATCAGTCTTGAGGAGGGAAATTCTACACTGCTTGCAGATTGCACTATGTATCGATAGTTGATTGGTTCACTACTATACTTGACACACTCTAGGCCTGATATACATTATTCTGTGAGTGCCGTATCAAAGTATATGCAGCAGCCCCATGAGCTTCATTGGTGGGCAGCCAAGCGGATCTTGCAGTATGTGCAAGGTACAAAACATTTTGGCATACATTATGCTGCAGATTTTGAGCTAGATTTCATTGGTTTTACTGATTTAGATTGGGCAGGTGATAGCATAGATAGGAAGTCCACTTTCGGATATGTTTTCATGATTGTACATGGGCCTATTTGCTGGTCAAGCAAAAAGCAGGAAGCCATTGCACTTTCTTCAGCAGAGGTAGAGTATCGAGGGGCAGTCAATGCCTGCATTCAGGCAGTTTGGTTGCAGGGTATTCTTTCCGAGTTTGGTTTTGGTGGCACTACTTCGACTGTCCTCTTTTGTGACAATCAAAGTGCTATCAAGATCTCCACAGATCCAATTTAGTGGCAGAGGACCAAACACATTGAGATTCATATGCACTACATCCAAGAGTTGGTGCATGATCGCACCATCATTCTGCAATATTGCCCCACCGATGAGCAAATTGCAGACATCTTCACCAAGAGCTTCACTGAGAAGAAGTTCTCTTACCTCCGTTCACTATTGGGGATGAGTTCCATCATGGTGGAGACAGATTGATCCATTATTATGTTTTAGCTTGAAGGGGGGGCTTTCTTCCCACTGGGTTTTCCCTCTTTCCTCACTTAGCTTATTTTTAGCATTTTTTTTGGATTATTGTATTGGGGTGACCTTTGGTCTTAGTAACCAGGGCCCTACTTTATTTTTTGCACATCATAGTCTAGCTTGAGGGGGGGTGTTCGGATATCCACATCATCATTTTCAGGACCTTGCATGCAATTAGGGTTTGCATGCAAACTCTAGGGTTTGCATGCATCCCAGTCACCAGGTTGATGCCTCCAACACCTTATCCACCTCATTCTAGCACCCGGGAGCTCCTTCCATCAGAGTTTTAGCCCTCCTAGTCAAGAAGGCGCCCACTTCTCACCTACTGTCAGAGAAGAGCGCACTTCTTCACCTACCCACTTAGTTTACACTCAGTTAGCTTCGATTCTCCTTGATTTGAGGCTAGTTTCACTCCTGACTGACTGTTTCACTTTGTTGGACCTCCAGATTGACTAGATGACTTGTTCTGACTTCAGTTAAGCCTCCCATGCACCCTCCACTAAGCCTCCTTCCCTATATCAGTGCTACACACTTCAGTTACACTTGTTACACTCAGTTAGACTCAGATTGACACCTGGATGACTGGTTCTTGTGCATTGATGACCACCACTGATTGATGATGAGGACTCCTAGTTGGAGCCAAGCTACACCATTCAGTAATTCGAATGACCTCCTTAGTCAATTCGAATTGCTCAGTCATTGTTACTGTATTTTATTGTAATCATTCACCCTTACTGGGATATTGAGCACTGGTGCATGTTTTGCATAGTTTTACACCATATTTTCTATGTTCATCTGTTGTGATTGATTTACTTGTTCATTAGATCTGCTGTGACTAATTTTACATACCCAATGGTCAACCATGTTCGAGAAGCCTTTCCATCATGTGGGTTTACTTATTTCCACTTAGAAGACTATGAGATTGTCACTCTTGAACAAGAAGTTGCCACATGGCCATACTTAAAACATTGGTTACTACAAAAAGCTATATTTCATAATCAAGTAATTGTGTCTAAATTTTGTTCTCGATTTCCAACACAAATTGATTAGGAAAACCTTTACTTAAATATACATGTAAATATAAGGGTTGGAAATATAGTGAGTTAAAATGTGGGCAAACTCAACTTTTATGGCAAGTCTATTTTTTAGCGAGGCAAAGTTTTGCTCAAAACGTTTTAAACTCCAAAAATCCAGGTCTTCTGAAAATGGACTAACACATCTAAAGCCAAAGTTTCATGGTCAAAGTTCTCATCAATAAGGTGGAACTCTAACTTGCGACAAAATTTATTTTCCAAGGGACAACCTCATGAAAAACCCTCCAAGTGATTCCACATGATTCATGGATGGTAAAAAAGGTAAACCATTGACTCTAATTACAGAGCCCAACTCGACATGGACATCAAGTGAAGCCCTCAACATTCACATAGATAGTCTATCTGAGGACTTGATCCTGTGGCCTCCTACATGCAACTCACATCACTCAACCACTCGAGCTAACCCACCAAACTTAGTTTTGACATAATTCTTACTAATTAAAAAAAAAAAACTCAATAAAAAATGCTTAAATCTATCTATTTTTAACTTACTCCATTAAAAATGAAATATTAATTTATAAAGATAAATTGATAAAGTTCTCATCAATCATTTAAAATATATATCATTTAAATATTAAAAAAATAAATATATCATTTAAATATTAAAAAAATAAACATCTTTTCCATATTAACTCTTCTATTAAAAATTCTAAAACTATATATCACATTTTAAAAAATAATCAATACCAAAATCCCTTAGTGGTATTCAAACATTAAAAAAAATGCAAAATAAAACCCTGATCACTCTTATCCTTACTTAAACCTAAACCAAATCTTAACCATCCATAACTTATTCAACCCTTTCCCACTAGTCCTATCCTTGTTCAACCCTCCAGATAATTATAATAATGATTATCCTTATTAAAACCCTTTGACTAAGTGTGACCCATACTATATAAAGCCAATCCTAACACACTTTGGGTAAGTGTGACCCATACTATATAAACCCAATCCTAACACACTTTGGGTAAGTGTGACCCATAACAGATAAAGCCAATCCTAACACATTGACTCATTCAAAATCATAGAATAAATCTATATCCTAACACACTTTGGGTAAGTGTGACCCATAACAGATAAAGCCAATCCTAACACATTGACTCATTCAAAATCATAGAATAAATCTATAGATTGGACTCATTCACAATTATAAAAAGATCTAGATGAAAATGAAAGAGATAGGCGTTGAGAAAGAGAAGATTTTGTATTTATTTGAATTTGTAGGAACCAAGAACCAAGTTATGGGTGGGGAAAGGAGACAAGTTAGAGAAACACACACCATTCACGGGATCTAAGCATGTTATGGAGACCTTGTCAAACTGGTGATTTTGTTGATGTTATAAACAATGACATTAATATATTATCTTCAAATCCGTACATATACTAACGGCTGATTGCCTTCGAATGCAGAAACATTGCATGACACGAGTCAGATGTTAGAGGCACCTGTCATACATTTTATGTTTATATATGTGTGGAATTTTTTTAATTTTTTTTTAATATTTTATAAAATGATATCTAACGTAAAAGTGGTAATACAAAACATTGACTTAGTAAGAATATCCAATGACTTAGTAAGAATATTCAATGAGATTTATTTGGGTAAAGATGATTAATTTAGGGACTTGTTCTTGTAAGAATATCCAATGACTTAGTAAGAATATTCAATGAGATTTATTTGTGTAAAGATGATTAATTTAGAGACTTGCTCTTAAAACTTTTGACTAATTACAACTTTCAATTACTTCAACTAATTCATTCAATATACTGTAGATTACATCGATAAATATAAATATATTTCAAATTGTTAGAATCGAAAGATATCTAATTTTATATCTTATTTCTATTGGATATTATAACATGAATATAGTTAGAATTGAAAGATATCTAATTTTATATCTAATTCTTATTGGATATTAATAAGCATGATATGTTTGATATGTTAGTTAAGTGGTTGATTATTGAATTATATAGATATTTTGGTAAAAGATTTAATGTTTTATCAACTTTATTATAAGATTAAACAATTACATTTGTATCATTTGGGTGTCATTGGGGCATTTGAGATCGCTGAATTTATTTATAGATCCAAAAACAAAATTTAAACAAATTCCAATTTTGGATTTTACCAAAAAATAATTTACCGAATTTGACCAAACAAATTTCAAATTTGGATTTTACCAAAAAATAATTTATGAGATTTGACCAAAACCCAAAAACAAAATTTAAACAAATTTCAAATTTGGATTTTACCAAAAAATAATTTACCGGATTTGACCAAACAAATTCCAAATTTGGATTTTACCAAAAAATAATTTACAGGATTTGACCAAAACCCACCCTAAAGTCCAAAACGTAGAATCGATAGAATGCTCCGTTTAAATTGAATTGATATCTTAATGGATGATTTAACATTTAGCACTTTTACTAGTAAATTAAACAAATACTTTAGTGATTGGTTTAACCTTTTCTCAATTTTACTAATACATTATGTTTTTTTATAGTTAGATAGACATTTGATCAATCTCATCAATAAACCAAAACCCACTAAAAAATTCTCTAAATAATTATAAAAAAATCAAATCCCACTTACATTATTAAAAAGTAGTTGATAACATTGTAATACCACACAATGCCCTAGGGAGTATTGTTAATGTGATTACTCTTCTACACTCATCCCTTTGGTCTAAGTTTAGATATGTTGATAACATTGCAATGCTACACAATGCCCTGGAATGAGATTACTCTGCTAGGTTCATTTTGTTGGAACCTAATCCGTCAGGGTTAGTGAACAGTCATTGGGAAGTCCAAGAGACATATTGGGAGTCGAAACCATGGGTCATTCTCATGTATTAATATGTACATTGATTAAAGAGAATTTTGTGCTTTGACACCTATCTCTCTTTGTTTGTGTGGTTATTCTTCTTGTGTATTTGTATTTGGCTTGTATTAAATCAATCATCTGTTTGCTTTAATGGGCACCTAACACATCCCTTGGGTCTAAGGTCGATGTTGACTAGTTTAATGACAAATTAGTGTGCATACTTATTTCTTGGGATTCTTGTTAAAGAGATTTATGGATTTAATTGTGTGTTATTCTTAATCCAATTTTTGAGTGAATGCTTCTCTCATTGTGGCAGATACTAAATATTCGATTGTTAAAATATTGAGTTATTTTTGGAATTTTATTTAAAATGCTTTACTTAATGGTACAATTTATTATTGTAGACTTGTGGAGATAATTTTTGGGTAAGTAGTGATGCTTATGATAATCTATTCCATCATATTTATTTATGAATTGCACGTAGTCTCATCTATATGAAAATGACATGATGAAAATGACATATTAGGGAGGCAAATTGATTTATGAGTAGTGATGTCACATTGAGAATCAAACCTAGGAGGAAAGGATTGCAACATCTCATTGACTTTAACCACCTAAGTTAGGCCCTATTGACATAAGATTTTTGAATTTAATTGTGTGAACTACTCTTATCCCAACGTTTTGGGTGAACACTTCATCCATCATTAGAAACAAGGAAAGTTCAAATAAAAAACTGGATGAACACTTTACTCATCGTCAAGAGTAAGAAACATACATTCATATAAATATTGAGTGAACGATTAACCCATCATTCTGACAAGAAACATTCAAATCATAAAAAAATGTTCCATCATTCAAATGTTTCTTTTCCTTTACGATGGGCGACTTATTCACCAGAAACATCGAGATAAGAACAACTCATAAGTTGAGGCTTATAGTTTGTTGAATCAAAGCCAAATTAGTTTCACTAAAGAAGTTAGTCTCCTTGTTCCATTCTTCATGTCAAATACTATTATTTTATAACAATTTTATTATTATTAAATACTATTATTTTATAACAATTTTTTTTTTTTTTTGTTCAGAGTGGGTGAATCTCTTCTTTGAGTTTATTTTGTAAAGTTAAATAAAATGCATAAAAAATTGAACTAAGATCATCAAATAAAATATTAATTTTATTTTTGTATATAGGCAAAAAAGATAAAAATGCACCATTTCGTGAGACATCTTAACTTATTAAAACCCAAGTTTCTTTCCCAAGTAATTCCAACCAATTACCCTAGATCCAAAATATAAAATTCTTATAAACTGCAACCTAAAATTCAATAATTTTTATAATGAAAAGTTCCAAGATTGCCTAGCCATTGCCACCCTGAAATCCATATATGTATATATTTAGATATTCATTGGATCCTCGGAGGCCGGTGGGTTTCTTCCTTTCCCATTGATCTATTCTCCTTATTGTTTTCAAAATCGGAGGCCCTAAACAAACACCCACGCTTTCTTAGAGGTGGTTGGGATTTATACACCACTCTGTTGAGGAGTCAGTATTTGACTGATGAGGAGAATGTAGAATGTTTTCGCCCGCGGGCATCGTCAACCGAATGGGCTGAATCTGAATCTATTTCTTCCGTTGGGATCAGGCAGAATGTGATAGCAGAACCTGAACAAATCAGCAAATACATATTGGAAACAAAATAGAAAGCAGAATATTGGGTATCAGGTGATTACTGATTTCTTCATAGCAGAATCTTTTCTGGATCTCGATGGAGCCACTGGTGGGAGATAAGTACAGACTGGGGCGCAAAATTGGCAGCGGTTCATTCGGAGAAATCTATCTCGGTGGGTACCTCTGAAATAATTTCTTCATATTCTGCAATCTATTGCCAGTGGATGGATAATTTTATCTTTGTGGCTGCCTCCAAAATTCCGATAAATAGATCATTCGTGGCGATTTATCGATATATATAGGTGCCTAGGATAAATTTGTTCATTCATGGCGATTTATCGATAGATATAGGTGTCTAGGATAAATTTGTTAAATCAATCCTTTCAATGTTTTCATCACTATAGATGGTTGAATGTATTTTTTCTGGTCGGTGCCTCTGAAGCTTTGAGAGATCAAATAGCCCTTGCAATTTATTCATATGTTGGGATGGTTGGCTGAATCTATCTGATGCATGGGCCGTTCTTGCAATTTATTTATCAGTATAGATGGATGCTGAGAAGTATATGTAATAGGGCTGCTTTAAATGAATGCAAATTTCTGCACTCAAATTGACCAAGTCTGGGGCATCGCTATTGAAATGTCTCTAGCTGCATATGAGTGAAATCCACATCAACAGGGTTGGGATGTTGCAATATCTGCATCAAACAGGGTTTGCTATCCTTTTGTTTTTGGTAATTTCAATTCATAAAACTGATGCAAGTAAAAAATGATTGCACACGAACAAAGGGACCAAAATATGGAAAATGCTACGGGAAATGTGTTAGGATCCACTTCCAGGGGATTTAATATTTATCCCAGTGAATGAATACATGGTAGAATTTGGAACACCATCTTGTGCTCGGTTCAATTAGCTACAATCATGGAATTAGACAGGGAACTCTAGGTGATCAAGCAGAAAAAGCTCAGGCCTAGCAGAAAAAACCCTCAAATTGTCAATTTATATATATGATAAAACATATTTTATAAAAAGGGAAAGAATCTACTAAACCTTTTTTTTAAAACCGGTGGAATACTTTCCCCTGGGGAACCAGCCATGTACTTCTCCTCGTTCCAAGGATGTCACCCAGGGTAAACCGGATTCCACAGACGCTGGAGGCTTTGTCAAAAATATATTTATTTAAGAGCTTAACATGTCACCTGTGTGAATCGAACCTGGGTAGGGAGGATAACACTTCTCACAACCGCCTGGGTTAGACCCACTTGACCTCTGGGTTAGACCCACTTGACCTCTGCTAATCCATCTTTTTTATTTTGTTTTTTTTTCCATGGAATACTTTTCCTGGGAAAACCACCGGGCACTTCCCCTCATCTTGAGAATGGTTGATTCTGCAGAAGCTCAAGGCTTTGTCAACATTCAAGAGCTCAACATGTCCTTGTAGGAATTGAACCTGGGTGGGATGGATAACACTCCTCTTTAACCAGTTGGGCTAGATGCAATTGACTCTGCAAATCCATCTGTAAAAGTGATAATTTATTTTTAGTTTGAGAAATCAGATTCTTACAAAGTATGCCGAAATTCTATGAGGGAGATCAGAAGCACCCTTGATTTATTATTTACACGGTGCCAAGTTTTGGTTGAGAGCTGTAGAGTGCTGGCGAGCTCATTTGTTGACAATCAAAACTTAAAATTTCAATCAGAAAAAAGTTAAACAACTTGTATATAAATAATAGAACATCAGGAGCTCGTGCAGTTATGATGCATGAGCCTTAGACAATGGTGAATGTATTGGCCAGACGCCAGCTTGTGTTTGTTTAGTCATGGCCAAAAGCTTTTATGGAGGCCACTAACAGCCCAGGCTATTCTTGGTTGATATTTTGCTGGTTAAAAGTTTTGGTTTATATATTCTTTCTTTCTGTATTGGGAGTCAAATGGTATGCTTCAATTACTGTGAGATAACAAGGTTTTTTTTTCTTGTCAGAAATTAGTTTTGGATTATAAACATTTGTGCATGCTTTTTCTTTGATGCTTGATAAACACAATATTGATGATTTGATATGTGGATTATTCTCAGGGGTAAACATTCAGACAAATGAGGAAGTGGCCTTAAAACTGGTATGTTCGCCTTCTCCTTTATCAAGTATTTGGGGATTATGGGTGTGGGTATTCTGCAGAACCATTGAACCAGAATATTTTTTGTTGTTGTAAGTACTCACAGGGATTTGAACTTGTGACCTTCCATTTACAACTTCTCATCTCAATTACTCATTACAAATTGCTCTACCCCCGTAGGCCATTGAACCAGAATATTATTAGTGTCTTCAAACAATAATTGTTTGCATGTTATAATATAAAAGTAAATCTACAAAGTTAGCTTTGTCAGAGGTGTTTTCATCCTTGAATGTGATTCTGACATCTGTATCATTGCCTGCTAAATACAAACCAAGAAGTATTTTATCAGTTTTTATTATCTGACAGTAGTAACGGTTGTTTAATATTATCAAAATTGCTTCGACCAAACCTGTCTAGCATTCTCACAGCACAAAAACTGAGCCAGTCTTGTTTACATAGGCAGAAGGAGAATATCAACTAAAATGCTAAACAAGTCCAGCCAAATTATCCTGCTTAAAAGTGTACAGATATATATCTGGATAAACAGTTTTATCAATAAAACTATTGACAAAACATAGACGAATTAGCAGAAATTAAGGTCCATGATGGGTGTCAACAATAGAATCCACCTGGGTTGCCAGACTGCCAGCGTCACCCCAGGAAGGGTTAGTAGAGCCTTTGGGCAGAGCTAAAGCTGTTGAGTCAGCGGGTAGGCCATGCATAGGGTGGAGGTTGATATGGGCCAAGATGCACACCACTAGGTCAGAGAGAGTGTCCAGGGTGGCTGAGAATTCCAGTTGTCTTTCCCTAGCAGAATCAGAGTAGCATGGGATTCCCTTTCCTAGTGCCTGATTCCTAGGAGGTGCTTCCCAACCTCCAGAGCATGCCATGGTCTCTTGTTTTGTTTACTTCTGAGATTTTCTGTTTTGTGACATTCTTTCACATTTCCCATTCCAGAGCCGAGGAAGTGGTCATGCCCATGGCTACACATTTTCTTTTTCACACTGCTGGAGAGCTTTCCTCAATCCTCACTTTTCCCCTAACAAACAACAGCAGCAGCAGCGATGAGACATGGCATCCAGGTCAACAGTGTTACTGTTTACTAATCCTGCAAGGGCACCAGGGTTGGCAGATTGATTCCAATGAATGTGCCTGAGCAGAGGTACACCTAGCTTTTCCTCCTACCATACTAAGCTACTCGAAAGAGCCAGACTGTGCCCCATGGCGAGAGAGGATCGGTTGTCTAGCTTCCCTCCTTTCCAATTAATCCAAACACTATCACAATTTCCCATGTCAGACGAGCCAAGCGTTAACATCAGACCAAGCTGTGAAGGTTCACAAGCAGGAGGATCTGACAAAGATAAGCTGGTTGTAATGGCTAGTGTCCAAATGAGGAGAAGATGGGAGGCGAATGGACAGGGGCATTTAATCCCCCCTGTCTACCGCATGCCAGTGACTTGAAAGGTGAATGAGGGAGGCCCCACTTCTTTGATGCCTATAACAACTTCCTCTTTGGGCTTTGAAGCCTTTCTTCTAACTTCCTATTTAGGCTTTGAATCCCTTCTTCTAGGTGGAACCGTGATAAAGAGAGGTAGAGGGGGGATGTTCTGGTCCCCCAACTGTCACAGAAAGCAAAAATGCCTTCTTGCAAGGTAGCTCTGACATATACCATTCTATCCACCTCCTTGTTGAGTTCTCTTTTGACTTGTAAGTAGGATACAGATTGGAAGCTTTGAGTCAGTGAGAGTGCCCTCTGTGCTATTCAGGCTATTCATGTTTCTTTTAGCGGTTTGCCATTTGCCCATTAGAAGCGAGCAAATGATGACGGTCAAATTCCCTATAATGGATGCTTTATGATTACCATGGTCTAGAGGCACAGTGATCCCTTGGAGTGTCACTAGGCCTCTGCTTCGTTGTTAGAAGCAGTGCTTAAGCCTTAGACCCCATGCTATCTCAAATGCTTTTTGTCCATTGGGATGAAAGAGACTCCCCCCCTGCGCTTGCCATCCCAAGACGTATTTATCAGTTCTATTGTACTATATATGGCATAAATACTCTAAGACAGATGACTTTTACAAACTATATTTTCTTATATACTCTTTTCACCATGCATTCTCTTCTGCTTGCATGTGCATTTACCTGTATTCATAGGTTTTAGTAGTTGATAAAAACTCCATATTGGTCTTGTTACATTTATGAATGTGAACTTCAAGAATATATACTGTAGTCATTTACTTGGACCAGAATATCTGTCATTGTGATAATACTCCCTATTGCCTGGAATGTGCTTCATTTTCAAAATTTACTCCCCTATGTTTTCACCCACTATGTTTTCATTATGGTGATGGAAGAGCTCCTAATTGGCTGTCATTATTCAGTGTATACTTTCAAATATTATGGTGCTCCTCGCTTCATCATGCAATTCTGCAGTTGTACTGTCTGCAAATCCATTTCTTGAGCATTGCTATGGAATCTAGATGTCTGTTTTTAACACCTGCAAGGGTCCAATTTATATCGCTTTTGTTCTTTCAATACCTTTATTACACTGTGGAAAGTGCCTTGAACATATATTTTTCCTTGTTCTCTGCCTTGAAGGGTATGTATTGATAAAGGATTCTTGTGAAATGCTTAAAGTTGAGATTCTAAAGTTGGCTGATTTTTTTTAGTTACTTTAATCCTGGCCTCAAAAGTTTACTTTGGAATAATACATAAGAGTTCCAGGAAACTTTAAAGTGATCACAATTATTTACCTCGAATAAGGAAGGTGTGTGCTTTTAGAAGAAATTCCTTTTGAGTCCAAGGCTGCAGGGACTTGGAGTGTCAGGTGTATGTTGGATTCAAGTGTCAGTTGAGTTCAACATTTTCCAGATCTGCGTTTTTTGGCTTGGGTGACACAGAACAGGCATATAAAATAAAACATTTATGACAACATAAAGAAACACAAGATTTGAAAATTAAGAGAATAGATTGTAAATACATTCTTAGATTGATAAATCAAGATTTAGTGGTTTGCAGAAACGAAAAATTGCATGCACACATGCATATTTTGTGTCAAAATTTATGTTTGCTCAGTACTGTCTCCTTAATTTTGAGTCAAATTTTACAGATGCATATGGTATTAGTGTCAACATTAATTTAGGGTTCTTAGTTTTCTCTTTTAATAATTTTGACAGGAGACCCAGTGTTTGTTGGGTTCCTTCCTCTTGGTGAAGCCGAAGGAATCTGTCTTGGAACTGAAATAATAAAAAAAATGGTGTTCGGACCTGGTTTGAACTTGTAGAAAAATGCAGTTTGTGTACCATGCTAGTTGGGCTTAAGAAATAAGAACCAAGCTACATGCACAGGAGTAGACTTGTTATTTGTAGGTATTATGTGTCACAACAGTCCAAAATGTGTGGTTGAATTTAAGTTATATGTAATGAATTTAAATGCCTGTGCTATTCTCATGTAAGGCAGTTCCTGTGCAGTGTAATTGCTATATAAATTCATTAGACAATGTTCTAACTATGTTTTACAACAAAACAGGAGAATGCAAAAACAAAGCACCCACAACTTCTGTACGAGTCCAAATTGTACAAGATTCTCCAAGGAGGAAGTAAGATTACTGCTGTCTAACTAGGAATTCCGAGTTTCTTTTCATAGTTAATTTCAGAATTGTTCTACCTGGGAAACTTACTGTAATTTCTATTGTGGGTCCTGCTTTGAAGATTTTGTCTTTCAATATAAGTTTCTAGAAGGTTTCTGGATGTCTTCCTCACATAAGCTGTTGGAATACAGCTGGAGTTCCGAATATAAGATGGTCTGGTGTTGAAGGTGATTATAATGTTATGGTCATAGATATACTTGGACCAAGTCTTGAGGATTTATTTAATTACTGCAATCGGAAGTTCTCATTGAAGACTGTTCTGATGCTTGCTGATCAACTGGTGGGTGTCTAATCTTAAGGTTTTCTTGCTTTGAACAAAACATGCATGTTATAGTTTTGCGTTCTTTAACTGAGGAGCGATAGCTTGGTGCTTGACCTTCTCCATGTTCAATAGTGATTTTCTACAATCTGAAATTGTAAGAGGCCATGGAAATATTGCATGAAATGGATGGAAACTATTTTTTTTACTACTTCTATTTGCAGATCAACAGGATTGAGTATGTGCATTCGAAGAGTTTCCTTCATCGAGATATCAAGCCTGACAATTTCCTTATGGGGCTTGGCCGCAGAGCAAATCAGGTGATTTATGTTGTAAATTTGATCTTTGGAACAATTCTTTATAGTCGTGTAAGGCTTTTTACTGCAGAATTTGGAAGTTCTAGTTCTATTTCTCCTCTAGATTAATCAAATCAAATAAGTTATAAGAAATGTATCGTCTGCATTTCAAAGATTCTACCATAGAAAAAGAGTCTCTGTTTGCGGTTTTTTAACACCCTGTGCATTCTGATTTTCTTCTGACCTTATATCAAGGCAGTGCCAAGGCTAGACCAGTTTAAATTCAAGTGCTTATGAAAAATTTGGATCCGGATCCACCATGATCCACCTAGGATCCATCATGGAAATGGATCTACTGGAGCAGGAAACGATCCTAAAAGCCCATGAAATGGATCCCATGAAAAATCAAACAGATCCGGAAATTTTCATCTGAAACTTCCAGTGCTTTTGTGACCCACTGACTCTCCAAAAAATCAACTTTTTAAGGAAAAAACCTCCAAAACCCTAAATGCCCAAAGGTCAAAACCATAAACCCCATTCCTTGTCAAGGTCTGCTCTCAAACTCTGATTTATCAAGGTCTGCTCTCATGGTTTCTGTTTGATCTATCTTTATGGTCAAGGTCTGATGTCAAGATTTGATTTATCCTTATGTGCTTATGTTGTTGCTCGCTTCACCCACACTGTTATTTAGTCCTGCCATAGCCTTCAAGAAAACCACTTTATTCACTGCTGATATGGGCACATGGATATGGCTCTCACAAAAGCACTGTTATGGCCTGCTTTATGCTCATGTTGAAATGGTCTTCAAATTATCAATTATCAATCATGGTTATAACTAATCAAACTCAGTTATGGTACATGAATGGCTAATATTCATATGCACGAAATCTCTCTTTTATTTTTTTTGGCTATAACTTATTGTTCTACTCTTGTGTTTCTTGAATAGTTTTGATTCTTCACTCTATTTTATATTAATTATAAAAATATTTTTTATTTTTTTGTACTTGCCGTTTCCCCGCTGTATCTGGATCCTAACTTTCTAGAATCCATATCCGTATCCTAGTAACTTACCAGAGAAGGCAAATGGAAAAGAATTTTACAAGACACCTTCATCCCAGAAGGAGAATTCAGAATTCAAGATCACCAGAAAGTCAAAACTCCATGGAGAGAAAAGCAGTTATTGGCCCAAATAAGAACTAGATCATATAGATTAAGCTGTGAGACAGAAAGATGGAAGGAACCTAAAGAGGGATGGGAGAATGGGACATGTTGGATATGTTGAAAACTAGAGTTGAAGACTGAGCAACAGTGAACACATCCTTGTTCACTGTAAGGCATATAGCCACAACAAGAAGGAACAAAACTGGAGAGCTACAGTTGGGAAGTGGCATTTCAGGAGAGCCATTGAGAGGACATGACAAAGAAATGGCAAGGATGATGCTCATTAGAGACAAGTTGCTGAAAGCCAACCCAGCTGGATTAGGTGACCCACCCTTGGGGTCAAATCCATATAAGTAGCACAAAACTTCTTTGTATCCAAATATTGGATATTGTCTCCTCCATGCATTTAATTTTTATTCTTTCTTTTGTAAGAAAAATGTTTCATTGTGCCGAGAAAGGCGAGGTGCATCTACAACCCAGTGTCATATAGATGTTGTACGTAGGTACCACCTACATGTCGGCTTCAAAATAAATATAATACTTATAAGTTTATAACAAATAATAGTGATACTATATGTTAGCCAAATATAAATACAAAATAAACTCTTTATATAGATGGAAGATAGAGATTCAATATGTACACATAATATAAAAATTAGTATATAGAGATAAAAAGAGAGATACTGAATTTACACATAAATAAAAACATTATAGATATGATATATACATAGAAATATTGTTACCCCTCTTTTTATATTCTCCTAGATCCATCTTAAATGATCAAAACATTTACACCTCAAGAGATTTGATCCCTCTCGGTGCTTGATAGAACATGAGTTAAGATGGATCTACATTGGTTGGATGTAAGCTGTTCTGTCCCATAGGCTATTTGGTCTTGTGGACCTTTTAATAAAAAATTCTATTCCATTCAATTCTTTTTCTTTATCTATAAACATACATACATATGTAAAAACATGTATTTTTACATAATGATATCGAATCTGATGGCCATTCATGATGAATAGCTCATAAAGCTGTCATTGTATGGCTGGATCTCGCTGTGATCAATATGTTTTAGGAACTGATTGTACTGATGTAACTAACTCCTAATTGTTTTATGAAGCATCTCCGTATTTGAAAAAATCAAATATGGTTGAAATATGAGAGTATTCATCTCATATATATGAAAACATGCAATTTTTTCTAACTTATAGAAAATAGAAAGTATATATATATATATATATATATATATATATATATATTCAAGAAGACTAGAGAGACACCCAAACGTTAGGGGAATGCATGAGAGAGGGATACCCTATAAAACATATATATATGTGCATACATACATATATATATAGTGATGCTTATAAAAATAACAGTGAATAATAAATCTCATTGCAACACACACTTAGACAATTGAATTGATGAATCAAAGTCACGAAACAGACATAGAAACTTTGAAACAAGGACAATATACAATGATAGATGAACTTGGAATAGGTAAATTATTGATTTTGCCACTAGTAAGAAAAATGAAAATACAACGATGCATGCATTGTGTTACTATAATAAGATAATTGTGATACATACTAGGGCTTACCAACAATTACATGTTTAAAAAGGGGCTCTCTTTTTTTTTTAAAACTTTAGTGGGGTTATAAGGGACTCCTAATTGTTTCCTGTGGGATTGGGGAGTCTATTGTGTCCCCACTTGCAGGGCAGTCCTTTGGCATCTTCCATAAGCTCCCTTTGTGGATCTTTTAGAAATTGCAAACATAGACTCCCTTTGCAGTTCTTGCAATCCCACATTGTGGCATTGGATTAACGGTCATCAGATTTCATTGTAACTCTTCCCATGACCACAACTACAGATGCATTGAAGCCACGGACTCACTTTGCAAAACTTTGTTAGTTACAAGTGCTTACTGTGGTTCTCCATTTAATCACAACTTTATTGTTTTGAACTAGCTTCCTCTTATGATGATGAGGCTAACACACCCAGATTTAGCATTATGGGGGAAACATTAGTACCATCCATTTCAGATACGCTAAGTGGCCAAAGTCGCTCAGGATTCGTGGCTATTCATAACCGCTGTTGCATATGCTGGTGTCTCCACAGGCATGAGTACAAGGATGTCACTTGGTGAGATTTAAACCCTGGTGGGGGCTATATTTGCTACCCACGTTCACCGATCCAACAAACTGCCTTTGATACTCAATCACAACTTGGAATATGAATTGCCGCATAAGTCGACTGTCATGTTTAAATGAATTGCCAATTATCTTGTTTTCAGTTACAACACATTCTTTGAATTATTGTAGAGAAGGAACTCATTAAAGGAAGAGTGATTGAACTGAAAAAGACATTATGGAGCTCTAGATTTGCGGTCAAGCAATTTAGCCAAGGAGAATGACTCTTGAGCATATATTGTATGAAATTTCACCTAAACAATCTTTCTCAAGACTCAGTGCACATGCCATCTGTGCGCCTACACTCTTTTGTAGTTATTTGTTGGACATTAATAAAATTATCTTATCTTATCTAACAAATCTTATGTAATATATCCAACACTGTAATAGAAGTTAAGTTTATTTGGGTGGAATAGTAATTGACTCATCTTATTTGAACATTCATCTTTTGTCATTCTACAATGCTTTGTTAATTACTTGTTCATCGCTTAACACACTTCCATAAGCTTGGTATTCTCCAGAAGCCGTGGTTGTCCCTTGAGCCTAAATGGGGGCACTTGGATCACGTTGCTATATAACAATTTGTGTATAAGCTACATTGTACTAGTGCCTCCTAGCAACTTTCCACATAACGGTATGAAAATAGGGTTGTGAACAAAAGGCACAACTTCTTTCTTTAGTTGGATTTCCCTTACTCTAAGATATTGCATTTTACAGGTAATGCATTTGTCAAATAGATAAACAAACTATAATACACACATACATACATGATTTGATAGACATAGAAATACAGACACACTAAACAAGTGCCTAGCTGATCATCTAATTTCTGGAAAACAAAATACTAATCCCTTCAACCACAAAAACAGCATTCATAGCCGTAGAGATAAATTTGCTCAAACCAAGAGATAGCTTTTCTGTTCCACTAATGAATGCAATACTAGCTTATTAAGTTCTCTATTCTTTTCTCTTGCCACGAAAATTGGCTGGCTTAAAAAAGTAACTTTCTAAACATGATCGTTTATTATTATCTACTTCCTTCAATATTGTCTAATAATAGCTCTTAAATGTAACCCTATTTTTATGCTGCCACTATGAATGGGAATTATGATTCTGCGTGCTGCATTGTCATGGTGGACAGCTGTATGAGTTGCAACAAGGTCGTAATTTCCTATGGCTTAATGATTATGTCAATCAGAACCATTTTTATTCGGAGAAATAAATCCCTTCACCCTCCTGCACTTGTGTTCAGAATGAGGATGTTGTACCTTGCCAGTGCCCTGAAGGATTCTCCTCTCTTCCCAGGGTTTCTGGATGTAGGGCAGTATCAACCCCTAGCCGCAATAGTGGTTGGTAACCCTGCAAGACTTGGTGGGAGTGGATCCTGTCACATCCTTAGGCATTATGCTTTAGTGAAAAGGTTTGAACCAACCAAGCTATCTGTTGTGGCTAAATAAGAACCATTTACATGGCTGCTGCCTCCCATAAAAAATGCCATATGCACTGTTATATAATTATTGTCACGACACAATGAAGTAAGGTAAGATCACAGGAAAGGAACTCATGTCAGTTCCACAGAGAACGGGGAAAGAGGGCGGAAAACATACAAGATTTACTGTACCTGAATGTTGGCCTGAACTTCACCTTCATGGATGCAGGCCATCCTACTTAGCAGCTGAAATTCCACCAACATACTGCCGGTATATATGCTGACATAATGCACATGCAAGTTGCTGGGTTTTATTGCAGAAAATAAGGATGCTTCTGGCACAAAAATGTAGAATTGTCATCCCAAATCCAACAATTGTACTTCCGTATTAGTCTGCCACACTAACTGCTGTCATAAATCACTTTTTAATGCTGTAAATTGCCAAAAAATCAGTATGATCCATGAACATTGAACAACTATCTGGCAAATACTAACCAGGTAGCTGCACTAAACAAGCAATACAAGCCCTAAAAATCATAAATATGCCAAGAACATGCTGATGCAATGCTGACATAATGCACAACATTTGTACTTCCATATTAGTCTGCCACACTAATTGCTGTCATAAATAACTTTTTAATGCTGTAAATTGCCAAAAAAACAGTATGACCCATGAACAACTACCTGGCAAATACTAACCAGGTTGTTGCATTAATCAAGCAATACAAGCCCTAGAAATCATAAATGCCAAGAATGTGATGAGGATGCTGCTTTGTAGAGAAGGCTGCCGTATTTTATCTTTTATGATCTATCAGTCCAAAAATCAACATTGAATAACCTTGATTGACATGAATATTTCTAGCAAGTTAAAAGGATGGGACTGCTAAATAAGGGAGCAGGTTACTGCCCTAAATTGCCAATAACTTCTCCACAACATTTAATCTTCTCATTTATGATAAGAGTAGAATGATCAGTATGATGTAGGGTGGGGGTATTTATATTTCTTATGCACCTAAGTGTAGTCTTTTGGTACAGACATATTAGTTAATCCCTGTTAAGATTCTTCACAAGAATCCTGTTCTTTCTGATCTGATGTCTTTTCTTCCTCTGGCTGGGTCCTGCACAGAATTTCTACCAGCACTTAAATTCCTTCTTCTTCGATAGTGTCCCCTCATTCTTCCATATCCAAGCCCTCATCAAGATACCTCGATGATCTATCTCTGGTTTCTTGTGCTTTATGATGCTTCGGTCAAATGAATATACTTAACTAAAATCACACCTAAGCAAATAGCTGCTTGTGATAAATACTTTTACATGTAAGCAGATATTTGCACACGTAAGTGTATATCTCTACATACAAGCATGAGGCAAATGATGCCAATTTTTAGGCTGTAATGGTTTATGCATCGGCAATTACTCACTTGTATCTACATGTGCCTGTGCATGCACACACACGCACGCGCGCGCGCGTGTGTGTGAGAGAGAGAGAGAGGGAGGGAGATCATATTTTGCATTCTAGCCTTTATCAAATTTTTAATTAAGTCATTATGGATATCCTGAAGTCTCCCTTCTATATGGGTGGTGATGTTTTTGATGAAGATCTATACGTCAATTATAGTTTAGATTAGAGAGGCTACCTGATGAAACTGCTTATTTACACACGTTAAACTTCTGATGCTAGTGATTATATGTTGACAGTGCTACATCATAGATTTTGGGCTTGCCAAAAAATATCGGGACCCAGCAACTCATAAACACATTCCTTACAGGTATGCAATTTCAAACATATTAATCTTTCAGTTCTGGATATAGTAGTGGTTTTTTCTAGCAGCCTTTGTGAGTGGACATATTGAGCTTTATTTCTTCTATATTTGTAACTATTTAACTATCCGAATCTGATCTGTGTCCATTTCAATTGATTGAATCATCTTGCTAGAATATTTATTTAGTGAGGTTTGATCTGCAGGGAAAATAAAAATCTTACAGGGACTGCTCGTTATGCTAGCATCAATACTCATCTTGGAATAGGTGAGCAACTCTTTGCTTCACATTTCTTTGCCTGATTTCCCTTGGAACTTTATTAGGGTCCATTGCAAATCCTATCAACAGTTTATGGCATATAGCTGTCCCCAGTTATGACTGACACAGGTAATTATTATTGTTTATTAAGATTATTGCAAAACTTTTTTAGTTATTTTGTCTTGTCTTGTATGATTTTCAGAGCAAAGCAGGAGAGATGATCTTGAATCTTTAGGCTATGTGCTGATGTACTTCTTAAGGGGAAGGTTTGTTTCTGCATGAGATGGAATAATATATCGTTCTGGTGTATTGATTTTTCTCTTTGGAAATGTTGTTAAATATTATGTGATAACAGAATCTTGTGTATTGGCTGTATCAGCCTTCCATGGCAGGGTTTAAAAGCAGGGACCAAAAAGCAAAAGTATGATAAAATAAGTGAAAAGAAAGTCAACACTTCAATAGAGGTAAACATTAAGAGATTTACTTCTTCTTAATCTCTTCCATGGTGGAACTGTGTACCACCTTCCGATGATTATTAATACATCTGTTTGCAGGTTTTGTGTAGGTCTTACCCTCCAGAGTTTGCATCATATTTCCATTACTGCCGTGCATTGCGCTTTGATGACAAGCCAGATTATGCATACTTGAAGAGGATGTTCCGTGATTTGTTCATGCGAGAAGGTGAGAAGTCTGGATTAGTTTGCTTCTAGTGTAAGGTTCAAATACATCAAGAACTTTTCAATTTAGATCCCCAATTCAGAGTCATCATTTTAAGACTAAAATCTAAGACACTAAACATAGTTATTCATTTGAAGTCTTATTTTAAGGAAAAATATTTTCAGTAGATTTTAATTCATGACCTACATATAATTTATGGTCAATTCAGCGTGCTTATAATTCTTTGCAATATTCTTGTACTGTGCTATGTATTGCTGCAGGTTGTAAGTCTGATTATGTTTTTGACTGGACTATCTTGAAGTTCCAACAAACCCAAATTGCTGCCAGTCCTGTAAGTTGCTAAGGGAATGTATGGTTTTGTAGCATGATCCCAATATATGCCCTCTGTGGGATCCATAGCTGTTGTAGAATGAGCTTTATCGGGTAGGATATATAATATGATAGTTTAACCTGGAATCATAATGTATGAATAACCATAGTTAAAGAGTCCTGTTAGGATTAAGATGAAATCAATTAGCTAATTCTGTTTTGTAAGTTATCTGCAAGTAGGTTTCCGCTTATGCAGTTAACTGCATGCTTAGCTTGTATAAAGTTATGTAGTAGTTAAGTTAGATATTTTGTTTGGTTTAAAAGTAGGGGTGCAAATGAAATTAACTTTTTATAATAATGTAATGATAATCTACATTTCCTGCAACAGCCTATTCATGGAGCTGGAAAATCTGGTATAGCAACAGCAGGTTTTACAGAAAGATTTTCAGGTTTGCTTGTTGAATAAGCTTGAGAGCATGTTTTATATTTGTTGAGTTTGTATCATTTGATGCTTTAAGGCCTTTCTGATGTTCTTGAACAAATATTGGTACAATATAATATTGAGTTTGATTGAAAATTCTAATTGTTTTTTTCGCTAGACTAAAGCCTTGGGTTCCATGTATGAAAGTATCTTGATGAAGATTGCTAAGGTTGCATACTGGAATCTTACCATATGCTGACATTCAAAAGTGACATGATGTAACTTTGAGCATCTTGGCTCTTTTTGTAATCTCTTTTCCACCATAGTACCAAAAAATGGTAGACAAGGAAAAACTATGTTTCTTCTTCTTCTTTTTCATTGGATTCATCTCTTCTAAAACCAATATTTTCTAACAACTGGAAGGTTGAACTATTGAAGACTTATTAACAGTGTAAATCAGAAGTTGAGTAGATTTATGTCAATGTAAAAAGACATCAGCAGATCGTTTGACTGAGATAGCATGAACAGAGATCTGTGAGTTGGCTGATTAATCGGCAAATGTCAATCTGTAAAAGTATGGACTTTTAACTGTTGATGGAGATGTGGAAATACATCGTAAGATTAGGTCAGAGTTAGATTTCAGGGTAATGTTAAATTGAACTAGTTTAACTCTAAACTAAGTCAAATGTATGGCAGATGGGCTGGCACCATAAGACAAAATCAGGGGTACATAAAAAGCTCCATTCCAAAGCAAAAGGCCCAGGCCCACGCCCCAGACCATAGTTACCAGACTCGCGATTTAAAGCACAACTTAGTGAGTTTAGATGAGATTGGCCTCCAGATGATCCGATTCAACTCAAGGTGATTCAAACTTGCATTTACCGAGTTTGACTGATCAACACAAGTCAAACTCATGAGTTAGTACAGATTGCAAGTTTAATTCCCAAGTTAAGTGTGGATTGCATTAGGAGGTCTATAAAACTTGGTTTTAGTGCGTTTTCTCTCATTTTTGCTGCTTGTTTGAGCTACTTTCTTCTCTGCCAGTTGATTTTGTACTTACCGACTACCTAGTTTTTCCCCATCTGATTCAAATTCGTTGCTCTTTTGCCTCAGTTGTTGCCAATTCTGAGTCTGGTAACTTTGGCCAGACCACTGCAAAAATATATCTTCAGCCAGTTTAACTGAGATAGCATGAACACAGACCTCTGTGACAGTTGTGTAGGCTGATTCCTTTTCCATAATGATTTCTTATCAGCAAATTTCTATCTCTAAAATTTGGGCTTGCAACTACTTATGGAGATGTGGAAATACTAGGCCATGGCAAGGTTTTAAGGGAATGTTAAATACTCTAGTTTATTTTGGTTGGTAAAAGGCCCTTTGTTAATGAAGTCAATTGCATGTTTCGCTTAGATGCCACGACTGAAGGGCATCTATTGCATCAGAATCATTTAGGACTTGCACCTGGCTGTTGGGAACTTTGAGATACATTGCCTAGGACAAACTATCTGGACTTAATTAACAATGAGTTATCACAATATGGCACATAAATGGCCTCATTAACATGGCTGCATTTTCATGGCGGGATGCAACCTGTGTCTATGTGAAGAAAGGTGTCTTAATTTACCACTTGGCCACAACATGCTTGACTAGATTAAGTCTAAATAAAGTTAAACAAGTTTTTGTTTTTGACAAATGATTCTATTAAATTGTACAAAGCACAACCAAAAACTGTGCAGCAGATGGGCTGCCACAAAACAAAATCAGGCATAAATTAAAAAATCCCATTCTAAAGAAATGCCTTCACTGTTGCAAAAATTTGCTTTACCAAACAAGCCAGGGAGAAGCAAGGACTTAGAAATCATCATTTTACAAAGACTCGGGAGCAAGGCTGTTGGGAGCGAGTGTTAGTTTTTGTACCTAGGGAAGTGTTCCCCAAGTGACATTTGACTAATGTCACTTAGAAGGGGGGAAAATGTGACCTTCACATTAAATGCACTTAATGAGACTTTATAAAATGAAAGTCACTTTTTGATAAATTTAAGTGGGTGAGTGAATTTTATTTATGAGATTTAAATAAAAGGTATTTTCACTCTCATTCAATCTCAACCATCGGATTGATCTAATCTTGACCGTTGGATTAGAACTCACTTAGGGTTTGATCAAAAAGGCTTGAGGGAGGCAAAGAGACTCACTTTTGCTGATTGAAGTGAGAAATAGAGAGAAGAGAGAATAGCTGGAAGTAGCACGATTTTCGAGGCAGACATTTGAGATCATTGGCACAGAAATCGAGACATCAGTTTTCAGCTTGGAGACAGGGCACACATTTTGAGGCTGTTCATGGAAGCATTTATGAGAGGCACAGTAATCGAGGAAAGTACATCAGCGTGATTCTGGGCACTGAAACTGAGATAGTCAGCTGGGCACATATCCCGAGACAGACGGTTTTCAATGCATTAAATGCTGGGCACATTTCCCAAGACAAGGGCACGGGTTTCTATGTTGATTCTGGGCACAGTTTTCCAGAATACTTTCTGCACTTTTTCCTAGGTCCGTACAGTCCGTACGGACTGTACTTGCTGCACAGTTTTCAAGACTGTTTTTGCACAGATTTCGGGACTGTCCTTTGGCACAGAAACCGAGGCAAAAATTGGCCCTGAAATCGAGACAGAAGTAGGCACAGAAATTGAGGCAGGTTGGCACAGAATTCGAGACAGTGTTTGGCACAGATTTCGAGGCAGCACTCAGGCACAAAAATCGAGGCAGCAGTTTGGCACTCATTTTGAGATAATTTTCTGGGTGAAATTTCATGGTGGAGATAAGTACATTTCTGCTGTAAAATTTATGTACTGAGATTTACTGAAGAAATAATAAACTCTCTCTCTCTCTCTCTTATTGGTTTTCCCCGTGGGGGTTTTACCAGGGCACAGTTGCCGAAAATTCTGAGTCTATCTTTTATGGTGTGCATGTTTAAATTTATTTTCTGCCTGTTAGTTGATTTTACAGCGTGTTTAATTGTCTCAGAAAAATTTCATAAGTAACCTTCAGCCTATGCAAAACCGGCTGAAGGTGAAAACCACTGAAATGTTGACATAAACCAGCAAGCAGTAAAACTCAGAAAATTTACAGCGAGGAGCGGGAGCAAAAAGCGAAATTTTCAAAAGCTTCTGTTTTGGGAGTGTTTTTTTATATAATACATATTTTAATATATTTTGATGCATACATATTAAAAAAACATGTAGAATGCCAACTTAGCTATAGAAAACATGACAAAATAAATATAACCATTTAGTACACATATAACATCAATGATCCAGGAGCTATAACCTATAGCATTGTCATCAAATGATCAATCATCAACAACATCAACCTTCAAGTTTTAACATATAATATTTGCAATCAACAAACTCTAACATATAACATCATGTCATCAACCATGTAATGAAACAGAGCATCATATTCATTACCAAAGAGTTGTATGATGCAATCAACAATTTAAACTTCAAACGTAGTTTCAAAATTCAAAGTTCAAAGTTAAAACTTAAAATTATCTAATGTTTACAAAATAGGCCATAATAAACAATACAAAGTACTATCTACTAAGCTTTCCTCTTGCCACAAGAAACTTCCAATTTATTTTTTCGTGGTCTAGGTACATGATTAGGAGCATCTAGAAGTGTTTGTGGAACATGAGAAGAAGATGCGTGGCCCCCATGGATTCCTGGACATTGTGAAGATAAAGGCAAAGCTCCTACATCTGAAAACCTGCTGGTGGTTGGGGGTGACATCTCTGTTGTATGAATTTGATCACCATACCGATTACCCAATGGTTCAACCTCCAAGCGCTCTATTGCTATGGCTCCATCCTCCAAATTAGCCTCCTCTTGATTGTTGTCCCAAGTCAAATATGTTCTATCAATACGTTCTATCATTCTTGGCTGCATCACAATAATGGGGCAACATCAACAACAACTTGTAGTGCACATAAGAGACGATATGCAAAGTCTACTCATGTATATACCATGTACGGGTGGATATATCAATGGCACTAGCTGCAATACATATTTGAATCAAAATTGAAAATATATAATCAACAAGGCTCTGAATGGCCTATAGAGTCCAAAAAACAACATGATATGCCTACAAGGCTACAAGATCAACATGATCAATCATCAAAGATCAAACTCATCACAAGGGTAGATTTGACTCATTTCAGATTATTAGCATACCTATATAGTTGATTGTTGGACTGAGATAGTGGAAAGTTGAGGAAACAACCAACAAAAACAACTCAATGGACATAGGCCCACAAGTAACAATGAGATGGACAACAACTCCTTCAAGTTGGGTTGTAGACTCCTCAATCAAATGCCAAATCCACTACAAACAGTTCAAGAAGACTGCCCAACAAGACCTCTAACTAATCAGCATGCAATTCTACTTCAAAACCTCGAAATGCTCACATATGCTCAATGAATATGGTGTGAGGCAAAGAGAGGGTGCGGGAGGACTCCTCATAGAACTTCGAGTGCAATCCATATTTGACCAAAAATACATAACAAAGAGGCTCTCAATGTCCTGTGGAGTCCAAAAAACTTCATGCTACAACAAATAACTACATATCATCAAAATCATTGCCTATGTTGGGATCCTATTCATCAATAGCACCTTGTTCCCCCCTCCTCTAGGCCCTAGTGCTTGCCTCTACCTTGGATCTTGAAGTTGATCCTCCAAGGACATTAGTCAACTCCCTACAATTTTGATGAAACTTCCTAATCCAATTGTTAAAATAAGGTAGAAAAAGCTTCACATGCTTAATAAGTGATTTTGCTTGACTAAAGGGTACATTTTTATTAAGTTCATGAGACAGGAGTTCAATCAACTTCAACAATTAGGCATTAATGCCACCAACATCAAGGTACATAGAGAGGTCGATGTGTTTGATTAAATTCCAATCCCTTACCCTCATACATGATAGAATCCAGTGGAAATGATACAATCCTGAAATCTTGAAAACTATAAAGTCTGTTGAATTCTGAATGGGATATAAAATTCTACTTTTTGCATATAAAATCCGATGAGGTTGGAACCACTCTCAAACATTCTGAAACAATTAACATTACTATTTAATAAATCCCCTAAATGAGCCCTAACCATGCCAAAAAATCCAAGTGGAACCATGTCTTGGTTCCAAAAATAAAAAACCCAAAAAATCTCGCTTAATTCGTGAGAGAGCTAAGGGAGAAATTTAGGGAGAGATTTTTTGTTAGTTTTTGGTAGCTTGGAGATATTTCTGCATTGGCGGTGCCTAGCATGCAGAAGTGACAATGCAAATTTCATTCTCCAGGCACTTTACTTTATAAAGTGATTTTATAAAGTTGGTAAGTGTACTTTTATTATTTTAATGACTAAAGTGACTTTTTATAAAGTTTGAGTGGCTTAAATGATTTAAGTCATCTCAATGAGAGATTAAGTACCAATCGTAGATCTAGTGATTCCAAGATCTAATCTTGACCATTGAGATTTGGAGGTAGTTGAAGGGTCATTAGAAAAGCAATAAAAGGAGAAAGTGAGAATGAAGAGGCACACTTTCCAAGAGAGATCAAGAGAGATTGAGCTGAAAGAAAGGGAGGAGCAGCAAGAGTGGGGCGCAGATTCCAAGAGGAAGAGAGGGCATACAATACAGATTTAACAAGTTGTACAACATTTTTATGCACTGAAATCGAGGCAGGAGATAAGGGCACAAATTTCGTGACATTTGCTGTAGGAAGAATCCAAACACTCCGTACTGAAAGTACAAGAGATCCCAGGAATGAATTTCAAGGTAGTTTTGTAGCTGGTGCAAACTCTACAGGGCCGTACAGCAGGTTGGAACAACGTGGCACTGTTTTCAAGGAGTATACTGTGCTTGGTTTGTGAGATAAGTACTGTTATATTTTGCTGGGAACCTTTAATGCTGTAAACTCATAAAATTTCTGTGAGTTCACTAATAATTATCTCTTTTGGACTGGTTTTCCCTTCGGGGTTTTTCCAGGGGCATTGCCCGAATATTTTTGTTTCAAATGTATGGTTGTATTCTTGTCTACTGTTCATTTATTTCCAATGCAAGTTCTTAGTCATTTGTGTTTTTACTCATAAAATACAGTTGAATGTGTTGGGTTTAAATGCATTACTGTTGAAGTTTTACTGGAGATTGAAATCAGAGTTTGGCTAAGTGTTTGACAAAATTCCTACAAGAGTTAGACTATTTTGTAGTTGAAATTTCAACATGGTATCAGAGCTGGGGCTTTGATTTTGAACAGTGATAACCATTATTTGACATAAGGGGCAACAAGGGAATTGTTGAGTTTTTTCATAGCATATTTGAGCTTTGATGCATTACAAATCCAACATTATGCGCTAGTATTTTAACCAAGTGTTACTTCATGAAGTTCAACCAGCTAATCTCTCCTGTTATATGCTGGCCACACTGTTTACAAGACAATTTTTGATGGATTGTTCCATTTTCTGGTTCACCATATTTCCAAATTGGGTCCAAAGGCTTCGGCATGCTGGTAAGGCAATACTCGACTTCCAACTTGAGCCCTAGGGCCATCGAACAATGCTGGAAAAGAAACAGCTTCCCAGTTTAAAAAAACAGACCTCTAGATTGTGTTCAATGAGGCATGCAAAATGATAATAAGGAACACGCAACATGGACTTTGAAAACCCTGCAAAAATCCAGAAAAATAAAGTAGTTAAAATGGTGGGATTTGAAGAAATAGCTGGGATCTAAGAATATGAACACCATATGCAAATAGCAATTGATCCATGCTCCAATAACAATATTTGATGGTGATGAGAGAAATAATTTGGCCTTCTTAAACCTGGTTTTTGGTGACGGAAAACCCCTTTCCTCTCATTTCTCAACAGCTGCAAAGAGAAATGACAAAAAAAGCAAAAAATGGCCTCTAAGCCACCCTTAGCTGCACTTGCCGATTTTTACTATCGTGATGCGATTTTTACCCATTTTTTCTGTTTTTTGGCATATGTAAAGCAGTCTGATTTTTATGTAAAAGTTCCAATTTTTTCCAGGGTTTGACATCATGATTTTTCGCGACATTGCCAAAATTTTGGCGACTGTTTCATCTATGATGTTAATAGCATAGTTTCTTACTCTTAGGATTTTAAAAATAAGTTTAGTATGAATATCATATATATATATATATAGATATGATAAATAATAATCATATTTTTACATTAACATTAAAATAAACTTATAGTAGTCTAAATAATTACATTACTAGACATACAAAAGTTATCTGCTAAGATTACAAGATGCATAGGTACAAATGTCTTGGGATAATGCTACGCATGGGTATGTACTATGGAATTGGATCCGAAAAATTGGTATACAAAGGTATAGTACTATAAGACAGAAAGCATATATTGAATATTCCACCTATTACACAAGGAAAATGAAAAGATATTAAAATGGATAGTAGCAAATATTAAAATAAATTGTAACAAAGAAAGAAAGAAAGTAACCCCAGAAGGTAATGCAGAATGTCTGGGTGGGGTGCATGGAGTGCAAGGGCTCAGGGCAGCCATGAAGAAAAAATAATTTTGCTCGCTCTTAAAAAAATGCCCAGGGTAAAAATTTCCTACCTTAATTTTTTTTAAACAAAATACTAAGAAAATATAAACACCCTCCTATTCTATACACAATCTTATACCCCAAAAGTGAAGCAAAGTACAGTGGAACCAAAGTCTCCTCTATTCTAAGGGAATGTATTTACCAATCCTATCATTCTCAAACGAAAACGAATTGAGCCCTAAATTTGATGGTTACCGTTAGCGGAGTGGGACACAGAGCACAAGAATCAGAGTTTGGAGAGTAGTCATGAAGCACACTGCAACTACCACCAGATTAAAACCCAACTGAAAAGAAGATGGGCAGATTGGGAAGAAGCTTCTCTCTAAACACGTACATCATGATTTGTTTTGTTGCTGTATGTGGCCACACCAGAGAGTGGAATGCTAGAAGGATCCCAATCCGCTACTCAAGAGATCAAGGATCATAGGCAGTGTGAGCTGAGGAAGCTTGGCCCAAAATTGCAGTTGAAGGAGGATGTTCTTCAGATTTCTTCACACCTTTATGAGACTGCAGTTTGGGCTGAATCAATCATATGAAATTGTCTTGGTAAAATGCACTCAGAAGATGTGATCTTGGGAGAAGAGCACAGATCTATGGCAGCTTTTAACAACATAAAAAAGAACAAGAACTTCCTGGAAAGCCACATGGCACAGACCCATCCACTAAAAAAAAAATGTTTTCCATTAGTCAGGTAAGTATTGGATATCCCTATAAAAGGTGTTAAGCCCACAATAGCATTCACACTGTCTCCTGCTTCTTATAGGCTACAGCATGAGATTCTATCTGCAGTGTTAAACACACCTGTCGATCCACATTCTTTGTGAGTTTTGCAGTCTTGGAAGAAGCCTCAGTTCCTGCATGTACACTGGTAGTTACACATAAAAAAATCTAGGTCATGGACAATAGCAAGAGGCCCGAAATGGGCCATGGACTTGTAGCCAGAAAACAGACTCGCAGGAATCAGACATCCCTAGCTCCAGTGAATCATAAATCCCATAGAATTTTATTGAAAAACAATACCGATAGTAGCCAATGCTTAGTCATGCATAGAAAATAATTCTAAGTACTGTGGTAAAAATATTCCCGACATTGATAAACACTTAAACCAAACATTAGGTTGAAGACTTCCTTTTTCTGGACCAGTGTTCAGGAACTTCGTACAAATTTTCACTTTCTTCTTTGGATGGATGAACCCAGCGAACTCCACAATGAGCTTCAGTGAGAATGGTCAGGAGTGTCGGAGGCTCTATCTTGTAGCTCTGATACCAAGTGACACAGAAAGATAAAGCAATGTTGTTCAGAGTGGAGTTTCCCATCTTTTATCATTTATGTGATGATGTACAATATGTCTGGAGACTATACTTTTCTTGTTGCTTTTATGAACTAAACTTAAACACTCTCCTCGGGGACACTTGGATGATCAAGGATTGCTGCACATTTTTATGTGTTAAATTTTGGTTAGGGTTAGGGTTTGATGCAGAAAAATAGAAATCAATGTACTTTAATGCAAAATTACATTTAATAAACTAGTAATGAAACGAAATAGTACAGCAGTAACATAATTTTCATCTCTTTCAACTTTTCAACTCTAACACTACCAATTGGGTCACTGTGTTAAAGTAATCTTCAGTAACATGTAATCAGCAATAGCAGAATAACTAACTTGTTTAATTAACATTAAAAGAGACAAGTGAGGATCCTTATCTGGGCTGTGGAACCCTTGCTATTTTATACTCATAAAATTTTACTTTCAGAAAAGGACTGTGCCTATCAGAGGCCAGTCAACACTAGGAACCAGCTGACCCTGCTAGAGGGTAAGTACAAACTAGAGAGAGAGAGAGATGATGGGTATAGAACAGTCAAACAAGGACAGTCAATGACAGCATAATAGATCTGAACCCCAAGCAATAAATAAGTCCTCAAGCAAGTGGTACAAGAAATCTGATCACAGTCAAACCTTAGGCCTTGGCACATAGATCACATGTAGGTCTGGTAAAAAACAAGTCTCAGCACCAATATACAGTCAAGAGCTCAGTACAAGCAGTCTAAAGTTAAACAAACTGTGGTCTCCACCTATCTGTCAGCAAACAATTCTAGATTAGTGTGCACACAACAGGGTTATATCAAAGCTCAAGGCCTCACGGCTTTCACAAATGTGCCACCATCAAACTGAAGCAGACCCTAAGGTCTTACGGCCTCCACTACTGAGCTGATATGTGATAGATCAAGCCTCTTAAATAACAGATCGGACCACAGACAGACCATTGACAGCAGATCAGGGTTTATGGCAGGCAGATGTACACGCTGTATGGTAAATCAGACCTCACGGCTTTCATCAGCAAGTAACCAGCAGGTAGATCGGATCCATTAACAGACAGATCGGAGTCCAGGCAACACTTAAACAGCAGAACGAACGTTTTAACAGACAGATCATACCCAGTCAACCACAAAACAATGGATCGAATCTCATAGAGAGCAGATCGGGCCTCAGTCAACCATATGTCAACAACTCGGACTTCCTAGCAGCAGATCGGGTCTCTTTTACAGCAGATCAAACCTCAAGCATGATCACGGGTGGGAGGATTTGGGCTCCACAAAGAAAAGACCATCACAAAATACAGCAGCGAACCCTAGCAGCCAAAGACGTCAACCTTTAGCAATGATCTAAATCAGATCTGAGTTATTTGGTAGGTGGGTGTATTCCAAAACAGTTGAGAAGGCAGTAGTTAAATCTTAGAAACCCTTGACATCAAGCTGTGGAGATATCAGAGCTGATGTATTAAGGATAGTGATGATCCAAATGAGAAACTTTAGATGTCAATAAATAGGATCTTAAAGACTTCTAGAAGAGTCATTAAAAATAATTCTTTTATTTAGTTAGGGTTCCATTAAATTAGGAGGGTACCCATAATTAATGGTTAAGACACCAAAAATGAAAACAACTTATAGAAACATAAAATATAGATAGAGTGTCTTAGGTGGGTACTAGGGTCATACAATTAATTAGGTGAGGGTACAATGACCAATCAATATGGTACAAGTCAAAACCATAAAAACAAGAGGGGGTATATTGACCCACAACCCCTAGGAAAGGGTGTCCCTCAAACGTGGGCAATCAACCATAGTACCCATAAGACCAAAACATCAAAGGTGGTATAAATAAAAAACAACTCAAGGTGGGTAAATGACCCTAATAACCACAGTCAAAGACAAGGTACCACAAGACCAATAATCAACAAGGTGTAAAGACCAAGGATGAGCAACCAAGGTGGGGTACAACCAATCGTCTCTCTCTCAAATGTACAAGTGTTCCATACACAACCTGAAAGTTCATCATCACTGTATAAGGGTCCACATTGGATGATGTGATCATGTGGTCCTCTAGGCTGCTCCTCAGGTCAAATACTAGTGGCTCCATCAAGGGGTGGCCAGTCCCTTGAGAAGACCATCTAGCTCAACCATCTCGAAGACCTAGGAGAAGAGGACATCACACATCATCATCTTTGTTCACTGACCAAGATCCACCTGGTTAGCTGACCAGGTATGTCACTGCAGGAACTACTTGGTCCCCGTGACCAAGAATCTGCCTGGTCTTGGACTAGGAGGTCTCTGTCTCAACCTGCAGGACCTGCTTGGTCCTCGTGACCATGAACCTGTTTGGTCCTAGACCAGAATACCCTAGAAACAAGTAGGGGCCCTAGCCACATGCTAGGGACTTTGCCATGGCATCAACCTGCTTGGTCCTTGACCAGGAACCCCATGAGACAGTTGGGGGCCCCTAGGGTACCTTCTAGGGTCTTACTCTTTACTCTGCTTGGTTAACTTGACCAGGAACCCTAGTTAACTGACTAGGGTTCCATCCTTTCTGAGAATGGGTCTCGCAGCTGCACTAACTTTAACATTATGGCACATGATTTGACTGTCTAATAGGGAAATATAGGTGCAAGGCTACTTTTCATGAGGAAACATCCCTCTTAGCTTTGGAGAATTGCAGAGTTTTATGCTAGAATTGGCTTTGCTTGTTAAAGGAGACTCAAATTTTCCCTTGAAGATGTTGAGTCCCTTCTTATTGAGGCACGTGCTCATATGCTAGGATTTCTGTCTTTTATAGGACGGGAATTTCCTTGTAATCCTGTTGTTAGATTGTTGTAACGCTTTGTTCCATGCTGTAACGTTTTGTTCCACAAATTAATATGATGATTCATTCTCAAAAAAGAAAAGAGAAAAAAGCTCTTACTTCCTCTGAGATGAGGCAAAGATTGAAATGAATAAAGACAAGCTCTTCAGCCCTCTTGGATGCCAACTTGTTTTCGTTTTACTGAAAGGATGAAATTGTAGGTGTCTGAGATTTAAAGAGCCATCAACATACAAGTGGGGTTTACACTTGAGTTTGAATACAAAGAGGATCAATACTCTTCAATTATTACACTGGAATAGCTTTCAGGTACATGTAAGTACTTGGAGTAACGACTCCCTTCAAACTAGCTATCTAAGAAGAATAACGTGAGACTTCTTCCTAGAGTCAACGACTGGAAACTAACAATCTGGGATAGCAGCCTCTTATTTAGCTAACTGAAAATAAAACTGGTCCTGCGACTAAATTTAAGTGAAATAACATGAGATAGAGGATGAAATGGGCATTCATTCTAACAAGGTGCTCCTCTCGCATGTTGACAAATTAGCAACTTGTGAAAGGACATAAACTCTGGTTCCTTTTCTCTTGCTCCATGAATGGTCCACCCATGCTTGGTTGGCATTGCCACTCTTTCTTCAATAGCATTGATGTTGACAAATTTCGAATTCCATGAGCAAACTTTGCAAAGTGGGTTTGGACAATTGAGGCATATGCTACATTTTGGAAATTTTTTTCGACAGCTGCCTTCACTCTCGTGGCTGCCTCCACTTTTTGTGGGGCTTTTCTCTCTTGAGTCTTCCCATTACTCGCAGTTATTAATTTGGTTGCATAATACTTTGGATTCAGAGCATGTGCCGGGATGTTTAAACAAGTGTTGACCATGTTCCACTTGTCCATATGCACATCTTTAACATATTTAATAAACTCATCATCAGCCATTTTTTTGACTTCATCCTCCTTTCTCACTGTGTCTTTACATGTTTCAGTCGTGTCCATGGCACCCACATATTTCTCACAAGAAAGGCCTATCTATGTCTGCTTTTCTGATCAAATGAACAGAGGTTTTGTGAAAATGATTACAAACTGATCTTTGCTCCACCACTTGTTATTAATGACAAAGTCTCGAAGTAATTTTGCCTCCTCTGTATTGGATTGCTTCCAAACTGCCCAAATTTAATTGACAACCATGTTCAACAATGGTTGTTTGAACTTTGATATCTACAAGACACTTCATCATAGTGAAATGGGGGCATATCTTGTCTAAACTCTTTTCAACAACTCTAATTTAGAGTATCATTGAAAAATAGCTTGAGACATGGTGGTTATGAATTTTACAATTGAATTAATTGCTCAATAAGTTTTCTATGGAAGGAGTATCATTGTTAAACTGATGCCAATTTGCAGTAAGGTTCAATGCATGAACCATGCAAGGAGTCCAATAGATACAAGTATACCTGGTTTCAACCAACAATCTAGCAGTAATAACAAACAGGTGTATTGGTGGTGATGTTGCACCACATTGGAAGGTCCAACCCTCTTCCATGTTCATTTCTTATAAGGAGCTATCTTGAGTGCATGTGAACATTGAAACCATAAGTGAAGAAGCAGTGACATTCACTAGTGGCCTATGAACATGGTTTGAGAATAGGAACCCTTGAATGTTTCCAAGAGGACTGGATGGGCTCCAAGACCCTATCAACTAGGCTTGTTTCTCTTTCAAGCAAGGTTGTCCATAACTTCAGTGAATTGGGGAATTTATATCCTTTTGCAGTATTATTGATTACCCTTACCATATTATACATACAAATAAGGTTGTTGAAGCACATTAAATAATATGCTACATGCAATAGGGACCTAGCCACTTTACTATCCACCTCATCTCTCCATTTAGCATCAAGCGTAGCCTCCAAATAACCACCTGCTCTTGTTTTCTTTCGTGCCTCCTGCTAAGGGGCTCTCGAGTGAGTGATTGAGGAGCAGCTTTGGTTATGGCTTTTCTCATTTACCTCTTGTTTTTGCCCTTTCTGCTGCTTCATGCTCTCTTTGGTAAGGCGGCCATGCTTACATGTCTAATATTTTGCCATATCCATCAATTCCATTTCCCAATTCATGTAAAATGTGGGCCCTGACATGGGTGTAAGATCCTTTGAAGAGTTGGTTTCATAAAAAACATAAATATTCCCTACCGACCCCTCCTGCCGTTCTTGCCATCATTTTGACATATTTCCGAAGAGGGCAGTCAACGTCGTCACTAACCCTCTCACTGGGGCTGGAGGTTTATTCCATGGACATATGTGATGATGCCATTGAATGAAACAACAAATAAGAAAGAGCGTTGCAAAACAATGTCCAGCTGCAAAAATATACTCCATTTGAAAAGTTGCACCCCACCTGCAAAAACATACTTTATTTGAAAAGTTGCACTCCACCTGCAAAAACATACTTTATTTGAAAAGTTGCACTCCACTTGCAAAAATACACCCTCCAGATTCAAGTCTACTGTCCAGACACATTCCAAGCCTGCTGCACTCTCCATGCTGCTCATAACTGCAAACTGCATATGGTTTGTGAAAACCCTTGCTTTATAAAAGGACTTTTGTGCTTTTCTGTTTTTCTGGAATTTAAGGTTTTTCTATTTCCCGTTTTAGAGTTGATTTACCCACAAACAGGTCATCTCTGAATTACAAACCTTTCAGGGTTATTCTTTTTAATTGATTTTTTATTTCTTTTTTCCCTGGGAGTTGCATCATTCATGGTGTTTATGGATGGTAAATGTGAATGTTTTCAGGGCATTTTGTCCCTGTTTCTGTCTTGCAACGTTTCTGGGACAAGAAACAGGGGGTGTGGGGTGGTGCAGGAGTTTTCTGTGATGTCGCCTTTAAAAATCAAATAGAAATCTTTCCATTATTTGTTTACGACTTCTTTTGCATACTAAGAAACTTGTCCCTTGTATATTTTTCAATTGGGTAGAGCTTGTCTTTATTGGAACACCTTGAATGTATAGAATTGTTGACTTGGCTCATGATTTTATAGACATGTTACATAACATTCTGATTTGTGCCTACCTCTGGAATATATCATGGAATTCTGACCTATGTGCATGATTCTCACTTTATGTTTGAAGGTGATTTCATTCTATTTATGTATTTTGTTTTTAAGTTACACAGATGGGAACTTTGCATGTCTGTCTTTTTTGGATACTTGTTGGGTGTATTCATGTATTATTTGTAAACAATATAATTACTTTGGAGCAATGTTATCCAAACCAGTGGTTCCAAGTCCAACTGGAAATAGCTGGTTCCATACATAACTGACCTTTTCGGTCTAAACCAACTGGTTTTTATAGGCTAAGTCACTGTGTTCGACAGAATTGAAGGATGGAATATGAAAATAGGTGAATATGAAGAAATGGGATTAAATTTGTCTGAATTTGCAGAATCTCAATGAGAAAAAAATTATAATTTTGTGGCTTTACTGCTACTCCAGTTTGCATATGAGCGTTGAGCCGAGTAGCCATTGTTGACCCCATTTTTTGGGAAAGGGTTTTTGGATGTAAGCTTGGTATGGATAAACAGTTAGGCCCTTGATGGACTAAATCATCAATATATATCCCCATATGAAAATAGATTCTGGTCCTCTGGAGTGTTTGCAATGGATGGAATGCTAGATGGGAAGATACCTATGTGCCCCTTATCATAGAATATGCTTTGCCTAAATCCTCAAGGCCTCACCATTATGGAATGATAAATACCATGTGAACCAATTCAATGACGGTTATCAATGGAAAGTAGAGATATGTTGTAAACCATATTTCTGATATCAGTCCTGGCTATGTTCTCTATTGTGCTCTTTGTATTCGATCTAGTCATTGATGGTCTCCATGTATTTTTGCTGGGTAAGTTATAACCATGTGTGTATATATATATATATAATATAACTTTGAACGAGTTTACATATTTTTTTTTTTTCCTTGGAAAAGTCGTAATTTTATTATCAGAAGATACAAAATTACATTCTGCAGATATATGGAGAGCAAAAGCTGCTCCATACATTGTCACATATAAGTGGGTACAGTAAATGAGCTCGGGAACAAACCCTCATAGCACAGTAAAATGGAGAAAAACAGAAATTACTATAGAAGAATGAGCAGAAACCCGCTCATATCCACCATAGCCACACAAGAACTAGAAGCTATGACCATCCACAGCTCACTTTGCAGCAGACCCTCCACAGAAAGATATAGATCCGTCAAAACCGAAACCCTCATCGGAGGAAGCAGAAGTCCATGTCTGTGGACAGAGCAGCAGACACGGTAGACCTCCCAAACCGGCGAATCAGCCAGCAAGCAAACCCCTGATGAAGAAGCAGCCAGACAAACCCCATTTGGACTGGAGCAGACCGCCGTAGCAAGCCGATCTAATGTCCCATACATACATCAAAAACAAAACTATAACAAAACTACTGCTGTCCATACCACCCACAAGAAACCACCATCAACGTAGGCAGCCGACAGGTAGGGCCACCGATCCAGCACAACGCCATGGCACTATTCAGGCTTGGGGTCTGCCGCCGCCGTCACAGGTACGCAGGAGCCCGCACCAGGATCGCAGCAGCTCCACAGCCGTATCGCATATGGCCGCTAGTCCAACGCCATGGCCGCCTTGCCACTGAAATCGTGGCACATTTTGGCTCTCCTCGGCAAAGATCTGCCACCGCCGCCACAGGAAGGCAGGTGCCCGCTTCAAGAGCCCTGAAAGCTGCTCCACAGTTGACAGGTCGCTGCAAGATGGCCGCCAGTCGAACGCCAAGGTCGCCTTGCCACCGATTCGGCTCCCCTCTGCAATGAAACCACCGCCGCCGCCACAGCAGAACGAGCCCGCTACACAATGGGTCGCCGCGAAGGCTCCACCACCACTCCAAGCGCAGGAAATCATTCAGCCTTGACAGATAGCTTCTCAGGGGAGGAAGGGGATGGCGGCTATGGAAGGAACCATAGCGGCCGAGATCATCTCGCTAGGTCGACTCAAACCCTAGTTGCAGAGCCTCGATTCCAAACCCCCTCCTCCCTCGTCCCCAATCTATCAAGTCATAGAGATTATTATGAAAAGAATTGTGTCAGTATAACTTTTGAAATATGTATGTTATGTGTATCATATATTAATATGTTATAAAAGTTATTAATACATCACCCTTTAATAAATTAATATATTTTTTTAAAACTTTATTAATCAAATGCTCTTGTTTGGGTATTTTTTCTCAATTTTCACTGTGGTTGAATTCAAACATTAACATGGACGAGGTGACTAAGCGTACAGGAGCATATGCAGGTGATTGGGCCCGCAATAAAAACTTAAAAAAAGAAATAATTTAGTAAACCTAATCCCTAAATGTAATTCAGATATGGTTTGCCTCTTTGTTTATGTAGTTTGGTTCAGATATGGATTGCACTTTGTGCTATTTTGGTTATATGCACCTTTGCTATATACATGAGAAATTTTTGCATATTTGTGTCTAATGGTTTGGATTCTCATGGATGAACATGAATATATAATTTTAATCAAAATTTGAATATTTTTATGTATTTTTTGGTTGACTGGTTTTTGGTTTTCGGATTTTTACTTGTTCTGGTCCAGTTCCATTCTGGTTCTGTTTTGTGGAGTCGACTGGTTTGACAACCTGTCTGGTCCTGATAACATTGCTTTGGGGACATTGAAATCATTCAGTTGCTTTTTGAAATGTTCTGATTATTAGATAAATTGTAATTCTAATTTGGACCTTGGTTGCTCTCTTGAAAGTATGCCTTCAGTGCTTGTTGTTAGGTGAATTTTGTTGTTATGCTGACAAAATTAGCATTATATGCAGCTGGACAAGAGGGCCATGCAGTAACCTCTCGAGTGACTGAAGGGTTTAATCGGAGAGCTAGTGGAGTCAATGGCATAGCTTTGAATCGATCTGGAAGCCAATCTAAGTACAAGAGTTCTGGACAGGATGGCCCTTCAACATCCAAGAGAGTGGTGAGATTTCCACTCGAAACTCTTTCATTTTGCTCGAATAACTTTCTATATTTTAAAAGGAAAAGTTTAAAGTTGTAATTTCATGCTGGATTTCTTCTCTCTTTTATTCATCACTGAAGGGCAATGTTTTGATTAATTGACTACCATATTTTTTGTACCATTTTAGGTTAATTTTGTATTTTATTTGGGGTAGAACATCATGCAAGTTTGCCAATGATAAAACACAATAAGTTTGCTTACAAAAAAAACTTTTCACAGATAGTTTTCATGTGCATTGGCTATCTGATTTCTTCAGTAAAGTACTAAAGTTATGTCAAATTACTACAAGCCGCCCGACAAATTGCTAGTTAATGATATTGCTCCCTTCGAATTGCTGCCATACTCTTAGAATTACCATAACCTGATAATGCAATATTCAGCACACAATCCCACAAAACATGGCAGCAACAATCATTGATAGAGCATTAGTACACAGTGATGAAGAGAAATATACATACCTCATATTGACATTCTCCCCACAATTGGAATCTTCTACTGCTTGCAGCCATTATAATAGTTTATAGTTAAACTCATCATTAGGTTCCCTCATTACCTGTAACTGAAAGTTTAGAAAACATTATGAGTGCCTAATTCACTCAGTCATGCATTGGAACCTTAGTTCCTCCTTCAGAGTAAAACCAGTGGTTGTCGTCTTCTGATGACAATTATATTTGACATCAAAGTTCAAACACTGCCACTTATCTATCTCAACTATAGAATCTCAGATTGCACAATTCATAATGATTTCACTATTTTAGTGAGTTCTCTTAGTTGATCATGTGGTTTTAACTTTTACTACTCTTGCAGGGTGGATGCATTACCTTGTTTTTGTTGATAGTTGTAAACATGTACTGTTTGAATCTACAAATTATGCATACCCTTGTCTGTGTACTGAAACTGTGCTACTATTATGATGCCTGCTTGCAACATTGAAATTGTCAAATTGTTGATTTTTTTTTAATCTGAGCATCTTTTGTGACCTTTTGAGTTGTATACCGGTTAAAATATATATGAACTTGTCATTGTTCACAACAACATGCATCTCTGATAGCCATGGTATGACTAGATTACTCTACTAAGGCCATATAAAATAGTGAACTAAATGACCATAGATCAACTGGGACCTATGAATAATAGGATACAGATATTCAAATTGGTTTGTAACCAGGAAGTATTCAATCTATTAGCCAGGGGCTTCTTAGTCCATGACAGAACCATATCAAGTTTGTTGCATGAAATTTTGGAACTGGACGGCATGGCAAAGTGAGCCCCCAGAATTTTAGGACACAGAGAAACAGGGATTTAAATAATGCAAAAAATATGAATAATTTGAAAAATAAAATTTTTATTGGTTTTAAATTACTTTAAATAACAAATTATCTAGTGACGTAGAATGAAATAATCAGGAAAATTAGCATGATAGACAAAAACAACAATTTAATAGAAAACTCGTGTATTGATAAACTCCCATACATAATTATATCATGCAAAATCCAAAATCAGTGTTATAGATTAGTTTATATGTGCCAAAATACATTGTAAGCTACACTTAGCTCTCAAATTCATCAAGCTCTTCATCATCTAGCCCAAGATAAGTTGAAAAGATCCACGTTTAGTGGTAGATGGTGGAATGGAAGAAGACTCGGCAATATTTCTGCAAATGAATTTCCCAACTCAAGGGGAGCAGGGGTACAAGGTCCTATTTTTCATAAATGCTGAAATGCTGTTAAGTATGCTGAAAGATGAAAAGAATCCTGATTTTTATCTTCTTTGTGTGAGGTCTGTTTGGTCGAATTCCATCACCAAACATCCTGAAATGGGGGGTCCTACTTTAACTTTAATGTTAAAATTAAGTTAATTACTTTACTTACTCTGACCACATTGCAAAGGGACTCAGGATTAGGAGGCAACAATTGTGACGATGCTGTGCATAGATTTTGCACCAAGGATTTGTTTTTTTCCTCTGAAGAACCCAATATATTGCTAGGAGAAATGTGATTGTTTTCCCTTCAAAGAGTGCATGTTAAGCTATCAGTGCATCAAAGTAGACATTCCCCTGCCTACCCGTGCAAGTAATATAGTGCACGAGATCTAGCTCCTACATATAATTTTTCACAACTTGTTTTAAGGCAATCAAATTTGCAGAATATTTAATACCTATGCAGTTCAAAAGTCGAGGATTTCTTAATTTTAGCTGACTTTCCTCTAGGCAAATCTTTGAATGCTCTAGTACATCACTTTTGACACAAGAAGTGGAGGGTGACCATCCTGATGACCTACTAGACATCACATATAGATTTGTGGCAGCACCAAGGATCCTCAAGAAGGATAGCCTGCCAATGGGATGGCAATGTAAACATATTTACAAAGTCCCGGTCTCCTTAGCAAATTTGCACCTCTGAAAATCATTGCCACATCTTCTTGGTTAGTTACAAAATCTGTAATTTCGATGTGTTAATCTTAATTTATGAAGGCTTCCTTTGAGTTGGGAATGGCATGTACAAAGTGAACCAGGAAAGGAGCCACAATTTGAAGGAAACCCTTGCACCTGAAATCATGTGCACTCTTCGTGCTATTTATGTGCGTCATCATTGAGATCCCACTTATTAAGCTTAATTCCAGTAGAAGGTTTGGGTATCATCTTCTCAGACAAATCTTTATTTTATATATTGAGATAGGTGCCATAACTCTAGCTCCAATCTTCCAGTATTAATTCTTCATTTTTCAGGAAAAACTTCATAAATATTCAAAAAGGCAGCTTTCCAACTCCCTAATAGCCCTTTGCTTCTGCATATATCTCTCCACGTAGAGCCAATCTTTTTTGTGGAGGTTCATTGGCTAACGTCCTTCCTTTTTGTTCAATTGCTTACCCCTCATGCATGTCAAACATGCCCAAAGAGCCTTCCATTGGTTCAAAACCTCATAGTACCTATTGTTGTCATTACCAATGGCAAGGACCCTTCTGAGACCCACTAGATCCCTTTATAGATTCACAAGGACCTATTGCCAACTTTTCCAGATTATCTTCAACACAAGAATACCCTACTTGTTGAAATCTGTCATGTAGGTGATGATGCCATGCAGATTGAAGGGTCCCATTTCGAGATTCCTTTTTTACCTTGCATGTATTATCCTAGATATAATAAGATTTCAATGTTCATTGCTTATTATGCATTTGATTATCCATCTAGTTGACGTGAGTCATAGTTCACTTCATATGAATACCCTCTGTGTTGGAATCTTTCATGTAGGTGATGATGCCATGTAGATTGAAGGGTCCTTTTTGCCTTGCATGTACTATCCGAGATATAATATTAATAAGATTGCCAAGTTTCATTGCTCAATATGCATTTGATTTTCCATTTAGTTGACTTATGAGTCATAAGTTACTTCATATGGAAACAAAGAGTTATACACACAGAAACAAAGAGTTATATATATGCCCAACCTCCAAGATTCTAGATGCCATCGCGGTTACCGACAAGAAGGTTGTGGTTATACCATTTTGTTGTTTAACGTTCGCTCTTTGGTAAAAACCAATTCCACATCTTATTAAGAGGGACATCTACATTGGAGATCCCCATGTAATAGGTAATTTTTGTTCTTAAAATTAACCAATTTGGATAAAGAAAGTCATGGCATCGATTAGTCTTTGTTATATACCACATAGAGTCTTATGGTTGGTAAAAACAAAACTTGAAGCTTTTTCATATTAAGGTAGTTAAACATATTGTCCACAAATTTCTTCTGTACGAGTGGAATTAAAATAATAATTTGCAGTGTGAGAGTTAGTTTTTTGGGCTACTTGAATATATATATTGTTTACCTAACCATCTCTTCTAGCTGCCTCAATAGTTGGAGTTATCTACTACCACATAGACTAAAAGAGCTAAAGGACAACCTTGTGTTGAATAGGCTACGGACATTATTTTGGAAAAAAGTTCCCGGTTGGCACATATTTTGGTAGAAGCATTCCCAAACAAGGCCTTGACCATTTTGATAAACTTAGTTTCAAATCCAAGCTTTCCGAACATGTCAGCGTGAGATACAGTCATATGCTTTGTTATTGTCAATCTTGAGAAAGAGAGCTTGATCGGTGTCCCTGGCTCTTAGATTTTTGAAGGTTATTGTGTTTATGTTACCCTATGAACAATATTAAGCTTATTCAATAAGTGCAAGCTCTAAAATTTCAAATGACTATTCCTTATGTTCCATACTTTGCTTTGATTGTTTGTTGTTGCCATCATACATTCTCCATTTCTCCATTGGTATCACATCAAGTTGAAACAAACCATCTTCTTCATTGCCTTGTGCAATGATTGCACAATTTGTTAGTTTTTTTGGTAGAGCATTTTCCACTCTCAAATTCAACCTTATGTTTCAATTTGTTCACCTGATTCTAGACATTAAGTCTTCTGTAAATTGGGTACATAAAATTGAAAATCAAATCTAAATTCTATTAATGTCATCTAAAGACCAAAGTAGGTCAGAGGGACTAGTAATTACAATTGACAATAATAGGCAAACCAAATCAAAGTGGTGCAAAAGACCACCCTAGAGTGAGATAAATAAACTGAGTACAAGAGCAATGGGATATGAAATGACATTCACATAAGCATACACATACAAGGTAAGTTTTCCAAGAAGGAAAACCCTATAAAGTGAAGGGCAACCAATGAAGAAACATAGCTTAGACAAAGATGCAATTATCACAAGGCGAGGGAGTTGGCCTTGCTCATTCTCTGGATCAATAGTGTATGTTAATGCCAAGTGCTTGTCGAATGATGTCCTCTGGAGAGTGTCTTGGATTGACGTGACCGTGGTGGGTAATCTTGGGAGGCAACAACTTTTTCATGGTAGCTAAAGAAGAGGCACTATCGTAGAAGAAGAGAAACTAGTAATGAATTTTCGAGTATATGTCTTGCATGTACATCTCTCTTGAGCAGCTTTGATACTCCTAGATGCCCTTGATATATAGCTTGACTTGAAGCTTTGGTGGTGTAGGCCTAGGACCATATGTCGAACTGTCCTAATGTTGTCTAGTTGAGTAACCGTCCAGTGCTTCACCCCCTAGTGCATTGGACTCAAAGAAAGAAGTAATCTAGGTGCTCTAGGTACTTGTTGCATCGAGAGTAGTGAGGTGCTCTACAACCTAGCATGGGGGAGATGTTGTAACGTTACATAATGTAATGTTACAAAAATTAAAAAGTAATTAAAAAAATTCATGCCAGCTCGTAAAATAAAAAAAATTAAAACCAGCATAGATCCATCTTAAACTCGGATGTATTTAAGCACTAGGGATCAAATTTCTTGAGGTGTGAATTTTTTCTTTAAGTGTAAAATATTTAAAATAAAAAATAATTACACCTCAAGAAATTGGATCCTTCTCGGTGCTTGATAGATCTGGGTTTAAGATGGATCTATGCTGGTCATAGAAGAGCTCTGAAGTAGGCCTTAACTGTGAGAAAGGGCCTTCCTAATGAATAATTCAAGGCATAGTTGATCAAAGTACTTGAAGAATGTTGATAAAGATTGACTCGAATCCCTGTAGAGATAATGAAATCTCTATCTAATCCCACAGTAGACAAGACATAAATATAAAGTGTTCCTTAGTTTCAACTTCAACCAAAGAGCAATGTTTGTAGATTTGTTCCTTTCTTAGAGATGGTGATCTATCTCAATCCTCAATTGGTGTGGGCACACTTGAGTTGTCCAAGAGGAAAGCAAAGTCCATAGAGCATATGGACTGAAGATAGCAAGAATGAACAATAATCCCATTAATGATTTGGTGGAAGTGCTCGAAGTCTGAATGATTTAGTATGGAAGATGTAAGTGAGCCCTTGTAGATATCCCCCTTGATTGTAGGATTAATTTAGACCTTACGGAGGTGGGGAGGGGTGTAGGGGCAGATTGAGTAGGGAGTTCGTCAATTGAAATAGCCATCGCATTAAGAATTGACCATGCCTCAGAGAACTCGTAAGGATGTTGAAGCGACGGATCAATGAATGAAAATCTCTCCAAAGAGCATTGTGCGAAGCAGTGTTATCGGAACCAGACCGGAACCAGCAAAACCGGCCGGTCCGACCGGTTTACAGACTTAACTGGTCCGGTCAGTGACCAAAACTGGTTGAACCGGATTTTTTTCTGAACTGGCTGGAACCGGCCAGAATCGGTCAAAACCGGCCGAACCTGCCAGAACTGGTCAAAACCGGCCCGAACCGGCCGGTCTGTACAGTGGACCCACAAAACTGAAATTTAAAAAAAAAACACAAAAAACAAGTTTTCTATGCTTCTATGATCAGTTTATTTTTATTCATTAGTACTATGGTTGCCATTTCGAGCCTCTTTGTTGATATACTTTGGTTCAGAACCTCAAAGATGTATTGCACTAGGTGTTGTTTTGGTTATTTGCACCCATACTTGCTATATATATGAGAAAAGAAACTTTGCATATTTGTGTATTAATGGTTTGGATTCATATGTATGCACATGAATATATATGTTTTTTTACAAAATATGAATATTTTATGTATGTTTTAGTCGACCGGTTTTTTTCTGGTTCCGGTCCGGTTCACATTTTGGGCTTTGCCGGTTCGATGACCGGTCCGGTTCCGATAACATTGGTGCGAAGGGGTATCTTTGATGTCTTGAAGAGGAGTTCGCAATTTGATGTGATTTGTGAAGATAGATGATAAGTTTGGAGGTTGTCTCAAGGTGAGAAGGGTAGGCACCGAGCTCTAGATGCACTATATTTTGTGGGACAACCTTTTGCATTGCATAAGGTGTTGGAGCATGATAGTTTGGATTCTCTTAATGTGAGACCACTTCGTGGAATGTAGGTTGGGCCCCTAAATTTCAGATCCATATAAAACAATGCGTTTGGTGAGGGGATCAAACATGGGCATGAAAGATCACGATCTTGGTTTCTCAAGATTGACTATCAACCATTGAAGATCACAGGACCAGCCCAACGCATCTAACAACGTCTGTAGCCCCTTTGGAGTGGAGTCTCGTAATACCACATCATCTGCAAATAGGAGGTGCGAGATAAGGACCTAGTGAAGTAGACAACCATCCTTTGCATGAGTAGAATCCTTGATAGATAAATAGAAAGATAGATTTTTATTAAAGCATCCATGAGATCAGGGATCTACGGGACCAAGTTGTTACAACTTGAACCGTCTCGCCTTTTTAAACAAAAAAAAATAATTACATGCAACAAGCATGCAAATTCTTATTGTAAGCAGTAATTGATAATACAAAAGAAGGCTGCCCTTATAAAAGGGGTTTGAGCAAGAGTTGCAGTTGGAGGACCTCTTTTAACATATGGATATATACCCTTAAGAGAGCAGGGGATACACAACTCCTGGCACTCTCAGCGAACATGAGATGAGTGAAATCTGCCCACCACATTCTCATAGATACCTATTATAATGGACACCAGAAGATTAGGTACCCTTAGGGTACTGGTCCACTCAATGAGTACATGCCTAGGAATCATGTCAAAGGCTATTCGAAATTCCGCAAAGCAGCAATAGACCTTAGAGGAAATTTGTTTAACCTCCTCAATAGTAGCCTGGAGAGTGAAGATGTGATCCAGTGTTTGGTAGTCTCTCCTGGAGCCGGCTTGGTCTCCAGATCTCCATCCATGCCTCTTAAACCAATCAGACATGTAAAGGTTAAGGGTTGTGGCATAAAGTTTAGTGAAGTTATGACCAATCATACTAGTCCTAGTTATTGGGATCTAAAGCATTGCTCCATGAATATTGTAACTATGATGAATGCTAAGATATTGGAGTTATTGCTAGTGGAGAACTGAAATTCCATACCAATCCTATGGTTGTTAGGGGTTCAGAACTCAGAACAGTAATAAAGACCTGTGAATTTGATCCATACTTATTGCCTAAAAATATCCTCCATTGATTATAACCTAAAACTTCTAGTCCACAGCCAAATTCCATTAATATGATATCAGGGATTGTATGGTAGTGATATAAGATTGGGCTTGGTTACCATGGATATGGTTAGATGTAACTAAAACTCCTAGAACCAAGTACCTAGTGACACTTAAACGGTGGAGTTCTGACAATTGTCAAGCAAGATCTAGGCTTGGAAAAAGACACACCTAAGCAGAAGACAATCCTCAAGCAACATCTGGGCTTGGAAAAAAACTCGTCTGGATGGGTTCAGTAAGTTGACAAGTAATTTCGATAATTGTCATGATCTGCCAGTGATAAACTAGGTGAGAGGAGGCAATAACTCATGACTTGCATGTTGAAAGACGACCAAAATGTGTTCACTTTTAATAGGATATGAAGGAAGGATTACTTTAGAATAGCTTTATGGAATGGAATGAACTTATAAGTTATATCCAAGCTAGAACCTAAGATAAATTCTAGAAACAGAGGATTCCATGCTGAATTTGGAAGTCATTTATAGAATGCTAATGAAAGCGAGGAGATATATAGGTTCAAACTTGAATAACATCATGTCGGACATTACGAGTCTAGTCTTTGAAGATGCAAAATATGTTTTTTATGTGATGTTTAGGCAGCACAAACATGCAGGTCGGGAGCTTTTTGGGAGTGCACTCCCATTGCATATCGCCTGGAGCATGGTTTCAGAGTGGGATTGAGACCCGAATGACCTTTACCCGTGCAAAACTGGTATGCAATTATAAGCTATTACGACAGTGCCGCATCCCTATGATGGGACATTTTTTACATCAGTACTTTCTCTTGCCATGTGTGGGTTTTGTGAATAATCCCACATTGGTATTGATTATGAGACAAATGTGGTTTACGAGTCATTACCTGCACCAAAATCTTTGTCAATATGGAATCTGGCTTAGAGGTGCAAGTCCCTTCCTGGGTTGATGTGTTAGCATCCTCCCTCACTGCAGTGCTAACATTGCTGGCCGTTTTGGTGTCGTGCGTTGTAGGCTCTCTACGGATTGTTGTTGTTATCTATCTGATGTCCATAATTACAATCTTAAGCTACTACTACAGCTGTACATCCCCATGATGGGATTTTGTTCCACACTAATAATTCCTTGTGTCCTCTCTAATCCCTAGCAGGTCTGATAACATTCCCAAATAAATGGAGTTTTTTTTGATAATGTTAATGCCATCTCATGTGAATCCACTAGGGTTGAAGTTAATTTTTTAGAACTAAAGAGGACGGCAAAATGACCTTTTTATTTTAAAGAGTTGTTATAAGGGTCACTTGAAACAATGGTGTCACAAGACACTTTTGGATCAGTGGTAACACTTACTTTACAACATTACAGTCCAAACACCAATTCTCTCAAACTGTCATCTATGATAGATCAGATGCACATCTAGTATTTTCTCAATTGAGAACTTAGTTTTATGGCAATGGCAGTGCAGAAGAAGGAAAGTTCGAATATTTCTTTTAATTGCTAGAAGAAGCAGTCAGTGTTTCCATAGGGTGATGTGTACCTTCTTGGTTATCTGATGGTAGCTGAACGACTGAGTTGCCCTCCATGTGTTTCTGGCATTGTGAAATAGATTTCAGTGGGACAGTCTGAGGCCAAAACAACTTTAGATGCACATGTAAATGACAGACTCGTGAAAAAAATAACTCGAAACTGGAAAAAGGAATAGGAAGCCTGAGAAAAGATAACAGAATTGCAAGGAAATTTAATTTAGAATCAATAAACAAAGGAGGAATTGGGCCAAGGGTAAAAATGAACATACTATTATCACAACCAGAAGAAATACTCTCAGATACAAACTTTATGAAAATCAAGAAAATAGAATCCCAAACTAATCTAAAGCAAAAGATCTTCAAGATAGGAAGTAAATATATTGAAACTTTTAGCTTCAGGCGTATCATTGGAAAATATATTTCATTGTTTTGAAGTTAGATTACATCTTGGGATTACCAGAATTTTTATGTCCAAGGAGATCAATGTCAAGCAGGATGAGATCTAGATAAAAAATTTCCTAGTTCCAGTGCAAACTTTTTGTTTACTTGTTGAATTCTACAACAGTATACCAAAAAATTGTCAAAATGGCTGGTGGCTTGGTTTGATATGACTAAAGTGGGACAGTTATAACTCAAACATTATGGAGTACAGGGTACAACACATGGCAGTAGTATATGATGTGAGACTTGAATCAAACAGCAGAGAGATTCATCAAATGAAGGCGTCTATTGAGATGGACTACCTTTTTCCTAGCACATTCCAACTTTTGCTGAAAAGGATTAAATCTCTCTACTCATAAATGGCAATGGAATTCCTTAAACAAAGTTGATGTCGATTTTGCAGGACTTTGAAGATCATGGTTTTGAAATACACCAAATACTTATATAACATTAGATTCTTTGTATCAGTACAATTCAATGACATATAGGTCCATAATGACATTGACAGTAGTTATATTATATTGGACTCACACTTTTTGTTCTATATTTGAAATTTTCTTTGTGAATTCTCCCACACCTTGGACAAAATACTGATACTGGTAAAATATAGGTGAAATCTTAGATTACATGGTTTAGTTTGTTACTGAATAAACAATCGATATTTTTGAGGGGCAAACCAAATGAAGACAACTAAATGGCTATGGGATACATCCGTCATAAACATAGCATTTGGTTTCTTACACACGTTATATCGCTTAAGTGGGACAGTTATGAAATGAACATGATCGAGTACAGGCTGCAGCACATGGCAGTGGTATATGATGGGAGACATGAATCAAACACCAGAGAGATTTATCAAATGAAGGCATCTCTTGAAATGGACTGCCTTTTGCTAGCACATTGCAACTTATTCTGAAAAGGATAAGATCTCTTTACTCGTAAATGGCTATGGAATTCCTTAAATTAAATTGGTGTTAATTTTGCAGGACTTTGAAGATCATGGTTATGAAATACACCTAATATTTTGATAGAATTTAGATTCTTTGTATTGGTACATTCTATGGTATATAGTTTCATAATGACATTGACTTTAGTTATATTGATATTGCATGCAAATTTTTGTTCTATATTTGAAGTTTTCTTTGTCGATTCTCCCCACAAAATGGACAAAATACTGATGCTGGTAAAATATAGGTGAAATCTTAGATGGCATGGTTTGCTTTGTTTCTGAATAAACAATCAATTTTATTGTGGGGAAAACCGAATGAAGACAATTGAATGTTTATGCAATACATCTGCCACAAACATAGGATTTGGTTTCTTACAGGCATTATATTAAATTCTGGCTTTGCGCTTCCTAGAAGTGATAATAGTTTCCTCCAAAATTACAAATGCGATGATAAATAGGTGGAAGTATTAAAAAAAGTTGATGGATAGAGACTAATGCATAGGGAAAAGAGACTTCTCATGAGGATGGCAGTTAAGATCATAGAGAAATAACAGTAAATGCTATGTAATTTTAAAACTGATTTCAGGGCCTGTGGTTGCAGGGGGTAGAAAATGAGCGTGGCAATTCCTCTATGCGAACTGGAAGTACGTCAAGGAGAGTAGTTCTTTCAAGCAGGCCAACTGTTTCAGCTGAGACTGGTGAACAATCTCGTTCACTAAATAATTTTCTTCCTTCAAGTCTTCGTTCGTCAGGTTCTGCAGTTGAGCCCAAGAGATCTTCAATATCTAGAAATCCATCTATGAGGAGTCAACAAGAGAATTGTCTAAGGAATTTCCAGCTTCTCTCTGTAGATTCACAACATAGGAGGTGATCTGATTTTTTAATTTGTGTGAGAGCAGTTATATTGTGGAGTTTCTGTTCAGAAATGGAATATGCTTTCCTGATCATCTAAAAGTTCCATTATGTGCCAGCTTCTTAAAATGCAATAGCTTTTTAAGAGGTTGCTCATGTGATACAAGGGGCTAAGGTACAAGGGATGTTGAGTTTCTTGGAATTTGCAGACATTAGTTCTGTAATGTGCAGGTAAATAGCAAACCAGTGTGTATGTAACTAGGCAATATTTCCTTTGCTGCTTCCTGCAGCTATTGATTTGATTCTATTAAATTGTTGAAGGCTATAGTCAATTTGCAGTGGTTGGAATGAAATTATGGATGTGAGCCTAAATGGCCATATTGGATTTGGTTATTTGACCTCTTAAGACACACTTCAAGTTTTCATTTACCAAGTCTTGTCAGAAAAGCTATGATCCATTATTCCTTGCTAGAAATAATCCTATGTTTAGAAGTTCATGCCATCTCTCAAAATGAGAAGGATTTAACATTTATTCATCATAAAATGAGAAGCTATTTCATGGATTTTATGATATTTGCTCATGGGAAGACTGGTAGACATTGTTTGTTGTAAGGGACTTTTTCTTGTCACTAGCCTTGAAGACATTTCGCAAAGTCTAAAGATATCAAAGGACATTTTTCCCTTATGTTTGTCTTAATATGAAATATAATCGTTTGTTGATTTGCATTATTTTCATAATTTATATTAAAATAAATATTGGCATTGTTATTACAATACAGAATCAGTTGGAAAATGAAAAATTCACTGCCCAAAAGGGCCTTGCAGGCTTGCACCATAGAATAGACCTAATACGTGCAGAGTAAGCCCTATTGGGCCTTAGTCACTAACGCTACTACAAATAGATCATAAAATGTTTGATGGACCAATTTATCAGTGTAAGACAAAAGACTATTGGGATGGTAGTCGTCATCATAATCAGATTGGAATTAGCTGCTCTGTATATTCTTGACCTTTAAGTTCCAGTTTCTTACTGAGCTGCTGGAGGTGGTGTCTCATCTTATTGCTTCTAGCCAGCACTAAAATATCCTTCCGCATTGGCCCCTACTGAAACTCTGGCTATCCTTGAGCTGGTTCAACACTTTAAAACTTATCTGCATCCTTGATTTGTTGCAGTGTGATGGCCCCTTGGGATGGTACCTCGAACATCCCTCTGTGGTTGTAACCGTCCCATTTGTAAATCCAAGCCTCCTTTGCTCCTAACCATGTACCTCGATGGGATTTGCCACTTGCTCCCCAATACTTCCTGCATGTGTCCCCAAGGTGGGGGAAATAAACCTTTTGTTTCTTGACTGTACCAGTGGTTGGTATGTGAGTTCAATGCGCTATCAGTGCAAGTAGAATACCATACTAGAAGAGAGCTCTTCGTTCAAAGAGAAATATACATCATGCTAATGGGGGGCTTCCCTATTCCTAGCATCATCAATGATATATGAAATACTTTAAGCTTTTCCCCATGCATCTTTATCTTTTTATAAAGACTAAAGTAATTTCATCTTCAAAGTCATCCACAATTTGTTTATACATGAATTATCTGATGCTTGAGACTTGAAAATCATTTCCCAATTTAAGTCCTTTGTTTGATGAGAAGTGCAGTTTTTGAAACAAAACTACTTTCACTTCCCATCAAACATTTCCCTTTCCTTTTTCCTATACACATTGCATAAAAATGTTGCGTAGTCTCACTCGACAAATGTGAGTTCTACCTACATGTGTGTCCACTGACATGGGGAATACTCATTTGTAGTTTCATTTTTCCTTGGTCAAATCTCCTTGAAACCATCTTCACTTATTTGTTTCCCCTTCTTGGTTTAAAATGCATTCACTTCGGCCAAGACAATTTTAGTTCATTAATGACTTCTCTGTTCGCTTTCTTGATTCCTTAACATTTAGGCCAATCCCGACCATTTGACAAGTTATCTAAGATAGATGGTTTCATTTTATGATGTCTTATTGGGCTTTCCTTGTATTCTTTTATCCTTTCTCGACTGTTGCAACAATAATAAGTGTTTTTAGACTATACTCGAATTGGCAAAAATTCTACCTTTCTTGAATCTTGTGACATGGAGCAGGAATTGACAACTATTGGTTTAGTAAAATATATTTTCTGCCATGAAATAGAGCTGAGTGTGACTGTTACAAAGTGATCATCTATAGATATTTAGATATTTTGTTGTTACTTTTGTGAACATTGCTAATATTCAAGTTCTCAACTTTCATGGCCCATTCAATGAGATGGTCACTTCAAGAACCTTCTTGGTCAATTGGTGCCCATACTAGTCAAACCAATTCATTCAGATAAAGTGTCCTGGGTCATACTTGGAGTTTTTACAGTCACATTAAAGTGGTTCTTCATTTGAAAACAATTTTGGCTCCAAAATCTATAAATAAAGGTTTTTATCCTCCATTTGAACAAGTGTGTTAACCGAATGAGCTATCGAGAATTGACACAAGAACGTTATTTGAGAATCCTTTGCTTTTGCTCATTATTTGCGCTTATTCAAAGTGATGGATTGTTTTAACATGTTTTAGTGACATAGTACACAAGATGCCTAAGCAACATTCTCATAGACTGGTATAGAGAAGTAAGTCTATCACTTTATAACCAATGAGTATTTAATCTGGAAGGGGGTAGGGTGTGTACACCTCTATAGACTTTAGCAGTCAAATCTCTATATGGAGGGGGTCCTTGTCCCACAAACAAGGGGGTCTTATATACCAATTTGGTGTCTGGCTTGGCTATGACCTTAAAAATAGATTATTATTATTATTATAATATAATAAAAAGTGACGAGATGCAAAATCAGGGATAGTAATAAATAAGCAGGGTACTAAGTCGACAACATAAGTGAAATGATAGTCATTGACAAAGATATGCACTCATTAAAGTAATTTGGCATATGAGGAAGACAGGAGTAATGGAGGTAGGCATTTAGCGATCATGTCAAGGTGTGTTTAAGAATGTATCGTAGCATATAGATGTTTCACAACTTTGCATCCAAGGATTGATTGATTTTAGTGCTAGATGCTGAATAGTAAGCATGGCATAATTGATGTATAAAAGGGTTAAAATTTGATCACAAGCACTGAGATATCATCTCAAGGTTCATCTATAGTTGTTATTCCCTATCTCTTTGTACCATCTACGTTCTCCTGACCAAGTTTTGAAGCGTGATGGTGACTTTAAAAGCTTTTTTCTCTATTAGTGTATTGGATGTCTGGGCCACCTTTACCATAATTTAGCAATTTCTTGTGATGATTTTGAATGTGGCAATGAGGTGGATTGAAAATCATGTCATGGATGATGTTTGTCCACATAGTTATCAGATCCAATGAATCAACGTTTCATTCAAGAACTTGACTTTACTTTAGAGACTTCTTTAAGCATTTTTTTGCGGTTTAGCAGAATTGAATATGGGAATGTTGAAAGTGGCTATACTAATGTTTTTTGGGTCTACAATTGTAATGCAATAGATATAATTCAATTCCGAGTCTCTCCAGTAGAAGAACACATCGAAAATTTTCATGCCACACATGCCATTCTTACTCCTCATTTTATTTTATGAAGGCATTGCATTGAATGTGGATTAGAGCATCTGACCACATTTTGGAAAGTGTACTGTGTCCTTTACACCTTGCTTTTATTTGAGAAATGTGAGAGTATTTGAGTTTCACCCATTAAATGCGTGTACACTCTTAAATCCTTCTAAATACGTGTTAAAAACCCTCTCGAAACCGCCTCTTGAATAACTCCACAAACCCTATCAAAACCATCAGAAAATGATCGTGTTAAATGCCCTTAAAATAACTAGAAAAACCTTGTCAAATCCCTCTCAATAATCTAAGCAATTTGTATACTAGTATTATTTGATGCGGCACCTATTAGGAAGGATTGCTCGTCTTTTAGTAATAAAATGAGGAAGGAAAACTCAATATTTATGAAAACCAACGGAGCATCTATCAACACTATTCATCGTTTACGTTTAAGTCTATGCTGAGCAACCGCTTTGTTTTTTATGACATTGTGCACAAGCGTGGGGATGTATGATGAGTAGTGCCTTGATCGCGAAGGTTACTTGTCTTATAACTTGGCCTGAGTGACTATGGAGATCCCAGAGGTTTGGGTGTCTCTCTATGGATGCCATCGCTTCGGAGCCATGGAACAACCCAACAACTGTCCAGACTCGCTGTTTTGCACGAGAAAGGTTTGGTATGCATTTAATTCATTAGGTAGAAGACGTTTAAGCACCGAGCATCACTTTCCTTTGGTTTTCATTTAAGATTGATGAAGCCAAAGCAGGATCGTTGACCGAAGAAGTCTTCTTGGTTCCACAAGTCAATGATTTGCCTAAAGAAAGCTAAATCATTGACTTGAGAGATCTGCTGGCCTTCCATCCCATTAATTTTCCCCTTGGGTCTTGAGGTGGTGAAATTCTCTATTTTGGACATTGAAAATGCAACAAAGGCTTTTTATTTTTGACTCACTATTCTCTTATTGCACTGAGAGTAGCGAGATGCTTTAAAACAAAAAAAATTAAATTCTATTGATTTCATCTTAAACTTAAATATATCAAGAACTGAGAGAGGATCAAACAAATAACTTGATGTGTAAATTTTTTCTTAATATGTAAAAAATTTAAGATAAATTTTTTTACACCTTACAAAATTGGATCCCTCTTTGTGCTTGATAGATCATGGTTTAAAATGGATCTATGCTGATTTTTTCCATCCTGATAAACTGGCTTTTTGGTTGTGGGCTGCTGGAATGTGTTTTTCACTATTGTTCATTGTCCTTGGTAAGTTCAAAATGGTTTGAGATCATTCTTGTTTGCAGGGAACAAGATCTAGCCGAGCATTCTTCATGCACAACACTTCCGAATCCCTAGCCGAGCATTCTTCATCTTCCATAATTCGTTGAAGTGTTTGGCATTTCAGAGGAAGCATTGCTCCATTTAGGTTGTTGCTAGATAGTGGCATTGATTGTCAGACTTGATCAACCTTTGGACATAGCATTCTCATCTTGGAGCAAGGGCACAATTCTCCTTGCTGTCCAAAGCATTATCATTAAGTCAAAAACCGAATTTTCTTTTGCCGCAATCACCAGAAGCTTAGAAATTACAGAGATCAAGCTACAAGAGATGAACAACATTAAATTGATTCACAAATACCTCGAAGAGAGCTCAAGTTTATTGTTGTCCTCTTATTCTTCTTTGGTATTTTTCAACCTTTGGTTTTCTCATCTTTCTGTTTTCCATTTGTAGACTACTTCTTTCGACATATTCACTGTGCTATATTGTGATTGAGGAAGAGTTTGTGCGAGGAATATATTGTGATTGAGGAGGAAACAACTAATCTGATGAGATTGTATATGCCTTATTTATAGGATTAATAGATTCACCATGCCCATAATTTCCTTGAAGCCTTGAACAAGACCAATGATTGAAAGAGAGATCTTGAAAATCGATTTTTCTTCGAGTGTGTGATACCCACCTTTGTGTAACTTTCTTCCATGGATGATATGTTTGTGCGAGATAAATAACTGTTGAAAGGAATGGTTTGAAATTGTTTTACACCTTTGGGCATTATGTACCATCCATTGTTTATTTTTTACAAACTAGCATATTCACATTTTTGTTCATTAGAAATTGATGCTGGAGCAAGATGTATTCAATATGCAAGCCATCACCTTGTTACCAAAATGAAATCCCTTATCATGTATTATTTGTTCAAGATTGAATAGAATTAGTGCAGATATTTTGCATTAAAACAGATTGAAGCTTGCCCGTGCATAGTTGGTTTTAAAGCTTGATTAATAAGAGAAAGAAGAAAGAATGTGTTTATGAGCTTGCATGGAGGGCCTTGTTACCGGTTTGAGTGATCTTGCATGCTAGTTTTATTTACAAGTTTGAATGAGAGGATCAAGTGGAAGAGTTGCATATCTTATTCTTTATATCGGTGAATTTGGTTTGTATAACTTTCTTCCATGGATGATATGCTTGTGCGAGATAAATAAATGTTGAAAGGAATGGTTTGAAATTGTTTTACACCTTTGGGCATTATGTACCATCCGTTGTTTATTTTTTACAAACTAGCAGATTCACATTTTTGTTCATTAGAAATTGATGCTGGAGCAAGATGTATTCAATATGCAAGCTATCACCTTGTTACCAAATTGAAATTCCTTATCATGTATTATTTGTTCAAGATTGAATAGAATTAGTGCAGATATTTTGCATTAAAACAGATTGAAGCTTGCCCGTGCATAGTTGGTTTTAAAGCTTGATTAATAAGAGAAAGAATAAAGAATGTGTTTATGAGCTTGCATGGAGGGCCTTGTTACCGGTTTGAGTGATCTTGCATGTTAGTTTTATTTACCAGTATAGATCCATCTTAAACCCGTATCTATCAAACACCGAGAGGGATCCAATTTCTTGAGGTGTATTTTTTTTTTTTTAAAATTTAAACTCGAGAAATTTGATCTCTCTTGATTGATAGATCCGGGTTAAGTTTTAAGTTTTTATTTTATAAACCAACATCTATTTCTTAATTACTTTTCATAATATTTTATTTTATGAGCCAACATGGATTTTTTTTAAATACTTTCCAAATTTTTTTATTTTATGAGCCGACATGAATTTTTTTAATTCACAAACGTTAAGACGTTACATCACAAACGTTACAACATCTCCCCCATACTGGGCTGTAGAGCACTTCGTTTCACTCGGTGCAGCAAGTTTGAATGGTAGGATCAAGTGGAAGAGTTGAATATCTTATTCTTTATATTGGTGAATTTGGTTTGTTTTCCTTGAAGATGTAATTGTATAAATAAATATTATTTGAATATCCTCTTTTTCAAGATTGAAATCAGTCGTTATATACATATTATCTTTGAAGCTTGTATGAAACAATATTTTAATATTTGCATTTCATTTGAGTGGGCCTAATGGTTAAGATGTGTTTCCTCCTAATAGGTCACAAGTTCAAATTAGGAGGGGAGTAGGTTATGTAAACCTTTGTAGACTTTAGCAGTCAAATCGCTTTGCGGAGGGGGTCCCTTGTCCCACAAACAAAGGGTCTCATACAACAATTTGGTGTCTGTCGTAACCTTAAAATTAGATTATTATTATTTATTGTATATTGCCATGATAATTTCCATTTGTAGATGACATGCTTGTTTGAAAATAAATGAATGGAAGATTGTTTTTGCCCTTTTTTAACATCCTAGGTAAATGAAAATACTGCTAAGCTAATCATCATTTGGATATTTTTTTACCAATTCTCTTTCTTTATTCATGGGCTGATTTTCTTCTTACTCTTGTGTGTGTGCTTTGTTGACAAGAATTGGTATCAAGAAGAGTTGAATAAAAATGATGCATGTGCAAATTTTTAGGCTTGTTTGAATAAAAGAGCCAAGGAAAGAAGAAATACTGCATTTACAAAATCATTTTTCAAGTTTCATATTTCCCATTGATATTTGTTTAGCATGTCTCTTGCCTTGCCCATGTTTATTGATCCTCGTTGACAAAAAAATGGATTGAAGGATAATGATACGCTTGTTTATCTAGTTGAAATTGTTCACTTCATGTATACATATGGATGCTAATTATATGCATGATTGAATGGAAGAGGATTTTGTGTGCTTGTTAAACAAATTTATCGAGAGAAACATCTTAGAGGCTCATAATTATTGTAACTTCCTGAGATGGATGAATATGTTGAGCTTTGCATTTGCCAAATGATGACAACCATATTTATTGAAGCATTAAATTTAAAATTTGAATGAATTATGAGTTTTTAAGTAGAAACCATAAGCCCTAAATATTATATTATGATTTTAGCAAAAGGTCTAATGGAAAAGAAAGAAGATAGATTTTTCTTTCACAAGTTTTTTACTAGATGTTGAACTATGCATCAATGGAGTAAGATTCAATAAAACCAAGTTTTAATGGAGCCACAATGAAATAGGTTTTTTTAATGACACTTGAATCCGTTGTTTTCTTGTGAAGCGTCAGTGTTAGGATATTCCTATACTCCATCCTAGTCCTAGCAACATTTTCATTATTTGCATTTTTAGTCATGCATGCACTTTTAGGGTTTGCATGCATTATTTAGGGTTTGCATGCATTTGCATGCATCCCAGTCATCAGTCCAGCACCTAGCCCTCAGTTAGCCAGCCCATGGGAGCTTCTCTCAGATTAGTTTTAGCCCTCCTAGTGCTTAGTGCGCCCTTCATGCAATTGCATGCATCTCATGCGCCTTCTCTCACCTACCACTCAGTTGCACTTCAGTTAATTGAGTTATCATCAATTCTTTCCTTGATTTAAGGCTAGACTAACTCTCAACTGATTGTATCACTCCGATGGATCTCCAGTGAGATTAAACTGCCCATTCTGACTCCAGTTAGCTCCTCATGCGCCCACTATTGAGCCTCCTTCATTCAGTTACACTCAGTTAGACTCAGTTTGACTGTTGGTTGACAGTTACTTGAGCATTGATGACTCCACTGATGATGAGATAGACTACTAGTTGTGCTCCGATGACACTCCAGTGATCCTTTGATCACTCCATGAAGGCTAATTCGAATTGCCACCTTAGGCATTCGAATTTCTCATGCATTGTATTATTTATTTGTCCATTTGTGATTAATGAATTAGTGTGTGTGAAGTATTTTTGCTTCTATTCGAGTTCTACTGTATTATTATTCTGTTGCTCATTATACTGCATTGACCACTCTTCTTCTTTTTTCTTGCTTAATCAATTACTTTCTTGTGAGGTATACATCATCTCTTAGATCTGCTGTGAGGATTTTCACAGTCAAAAACACTGCCATAAAAATTCAAGCTCGCCAAACCATGTTTTAAGGTTTGTTGGTTCCACTGTGTAAAATAGATAAGAGAATCCTTTCCACTTTTGTTTACCCAAGTTTCTTTAGTGGTTCCATGTATAATAGTGTAAAGGGATGTCTTTTCAAGTGCAAAAGAAGAATAATGTTTGAAGAATTAATTGTCTGCAATGTATATAGCCCAAGGACAATAAATTGGGATGCATTGCATGCCGTTGATGGGAGATCCACTGAGGGTAAACATGTTTAGGGTGTCAAATCTTCACAAGACCATTTTCTTACATTGTGAATAATTGTGCTTTTAGACCTAGTTTTGAAGATGTTGGGGACATAATGAGATGAGAGAATATTAGTCCACATAGGACCTTAAGAAGCAAAGCATGGGCGCAGGTCAATGATTTATTGGTTGTATAAGGTTGGAGGCTTTGTTCACATTTTCTCTCTTTCATTATTTTCTTCCCTAGTTTTTATTTTACATTGTTAAATCCAAACTTGTTATCTTCTTGTTTTGTGATTTATTCATAAGAATCAAAACTTGCTAAGGAAGTGTATATCCTTTGTACTTTAGCTTATTTAATTGTCTTATGCTTAAAAAATATTTCCTATGCATAGACTTGAGTGAAGAAAAATATTCATGTGAACGATTGCGTAATGTGTTGTTCCTAACAAAGCATTGAGTGCAAAGACCATGCAACTCCCATCCAAGCTTGGTAGAGAAAAGAGAATAGGAGAATGGGGTGTCATTAGAATGAAAGTCTCTAAATGATGGAGGAAGACAAAGCCCCGATTGATATCCTAGCATGGAACAAAGAAACGGAAAATGGAAATGCAAAGAGAACTTAAATCTTCAAGCACTAAACATGAGGATCATAAAGGGTGACTTATATCCACAAGCACGTAGAAGTTATTATTTAGAAGTCCTGGGACTTGCACTCATGGGTTCACTTAATCTTGAATTGTTTAATTACATAATACCCTTATAGTCAATATGAGGATAAAGACAAATTTGAATAAGGTTGGACAACCCAAAATAGAGAAACTCAAAGGTCGTTTAGGGTAGATGAAAAGCTATAAAAGTTAGAAGGCCAAGATTCACAGACAAGGTTATAAGTAGAACCATTACCTTTAAGCAAAAGGTCAATTTTTGGCATTGCAAGATATCTTTGTATGTTGAGTAAAGAGACCACTATCAACTAGGATATCTTTGTATGTTGAGTAAAGAGACCGCTATCAACTAGGATATCTTTGTATGTTGAGTAAAGAGACCGCTATCAACTAGTGTTTATACTCTTGTAGTGTCGTATTTGGTTGTATGAGATCATACTATGATATGTGGGGCTCTAAAAATAACACTTCATTCATGATTGATAAGTGATTCTATATCCCCCAACCACTTCTCATGAAGATGTAGCTTAGTGACCCATCTTAGGTTTTCCATGTGGGTGAATGCTTGTGGGGATTGTGAGTGATACCTAATATAGAGAGTGCACCATCTCCTTGGATTTCATCACCTTATATGTGTGTCAATATAAATTTTCTTATTCATACATCCACTTGGGTTTCACCTCTAGAGGAATGATAATTTGGAAGGTCCCTTCAATATTCTAGTTTGCTTGGGCCTTGGTAATGTTTCTTAGGAGTACATTTTCAAATCCATATAAATCCCTATTGGAAACCTTGAATTCACCATTTTAGATATTATTTACAAAACCATTTTATTAGCATTGAAGACATAATTCAAGATACCTTATTGTGCATAGTTGGAAATACACACTAAAGGAACCTTGAAAACTATTTTGGGTATATACCTATTTGTTGAGATATTAATAGTGAGACATTAGTTGACAAACTGGATAATCATAATCCTAGTAAATAATACTCATTCACCATTTAATATCTTTAAGTGAGACATTTTTTTCCACATATGATCCACATAAGCTTAGGTTCCCATTCAGGTTCCTTGCACACCCCCCTAGCTTTCACCACCCTTACACAACCTAAACCATTATCTAGTTGTGTAGCACCTTCCTCTATCATGTCCAATATTTTGGAGAACAAAAATCTAAAGAGCCCTCCACAAGGGATCCCTATTCTCTTTCCACCACTTGGAATTGTTGGTCCCACCATCATGGCAACATTAAACCTTCCAAGTTTGACCATAGAGATACTTGTTTGGTTTCTCTCCTCCCCAAGTCAACCTAGTACCACCCCTTATCCTTCACCAATTGACAACTTATTCTTATCTCCTTCTCCATAAATTGTCCCAAGTGTGACCTCCAACCAAAGTTTAAGTTCATATCCAACCACCAACCCTATTTAGAGTAAGCAAAAGAGAACATGAGAACTAGGGACCATAGGTGGGAGGAAATGTTTCCCATGTTGGAGAAAATGCTAATGATTTTAGAAGCAATGACTCCATTCATGGGGGAAGTGACAATTCCTAGTGTCAACAAAAAATTGGCCCAAAATACAACAATCAACTTTGTGTTTTTTGCGGAAGAGATATTTACACTCATGTTTTGATATTACCTTACTTTAGTGGGAGTGCCCCCTTTTAAGAAAGAAAAAAAGAAGATACATTAATTTTTCTCCATGCACTTTTTGTTACTAAGGTTTGACCATTAGTTCCCTTCTAAGGTTTGACCATTTCACCATTGATTCCATTTCCTTAATGAATTCCTTGTGTGACACCTCCATCATTTGTGCAATATCTGTTGCCTTTGAGAACAAGTACATGGTTCCTTTGTTTGACTTAGTTTTGGAGATTGATGTTGTACTTACACACTTGGGTATCATTGAGCCACTTTATCCCCCATATGTGAACGCACACTAGCCTCTTCAACCACGATCTTAAAGAATGTGACTTCTTTAGACAATCCTTAATACCATCTCCACCTCAGTCCCCCCCCAAACTTTATTTTTGGGTCTAATTTCTCCACTAGCACACCCTCAGACTCCCCATCCTCTGGAATATATCTTTGATGCCCCCCTACTAGCACCTCTTGTAGCTGGAATATTGGATTCGACCAATGTTCTGAATCAAAGACCATTCAGATTTTTGACAACAAAAAATATTGTTAAGAAATTCAAGGTTACACACCTATCCATGACTTTTATATCACATAAAGGATCTAAAAAAATTCCCATACGTTGTTTCATTAATGCTCGACCTTTGATTGAATTTTAGGGTACCTTTGGGTTAATCTCACAACCATCATCATTTTGGTTAGGTCTATTTCTTAAGCGAACAAATAGGATCATGATCTCCCATTGTCACATGGAATTTGAACCTCTTTCCACCCATTTTTTCCATAGGTTCCACCCCATTCATATGAGTTGCTTCACCTTTATGAATTATGATTTCGCGCTTATTTGATGATTGAATTCTTCCTCCAATGGGTTTTCCTAGTTAGCAAACTTTTCATTTTGGAACCCATTCCACTCATCCTCACTAGGATTGGGAGTTTCTATAGTTTATGATTTCAAATCAAGACTCATTCTTTAGTCTAATTAGTTGTTGATCTCTACCCCAATGTTCCAGATCAACTATCATTGGTAATTTGATTTCAATTTTCACTATAATGTTGAACCTATTATATTTCTTTTGTCAAAGCTCCATATACATGCAAAACCTCCATTAACCACACTGATTCTACATTCCCACCCTTCCCGAGGAGACACCCCAAGTGCCCACCTTGTATACACCCATTTGCTATCACACGTTTTACCCATGGTTCAAAACCACTTGTTCACATTTGGAACATTTTTTTCCAAGGAATAGCTCACATGGAAACCCTTAGACACTTCCCCACATTTTGCGGATGGTATCCAATGTAAACCCATTAGTGCTAATTTTGACACCTGATCCATTAGGGACATTGAGTGAGGCACAAAACAAATATAACCAATTTGGGGGATTGACCTTGAGACCTGAATGAAGCTCAAAACACTCAACCACTTGAGATAGTCCATTGCACTATGTTTTCAAATGAAATATGTCTCCTTCAAAACAAAACATAAAACCATCAAGATATAAAAAACACCCAAAAATGTTCAAAATGTCAAAAATAGAGAAAGAAATTGAGCTCTTCATATTATTACCAAGTTTTTACCATGAGTCACCTCTACACGATTTTGTGAAACCATTATTGTTGCTCTTGTTTAGAGCATATATACTATCATATACTCCTATCCTTTTATAGGCCCCATTGATTTAAGTCCCACTCATAATGTCCAACTGATCCTATCACCATGGTCATTTAGTTGAACTCACACCATGCATCTAATTTAGTAGTCATAGTCCTTTAGTCGTACTCATGTCATTAGTTTGACTTTGTATCCATGGTGTAATGTACCTCATCATACTCTTTTGCTAGTCTCCAGTTTTTTATTATGGTAGATTCATCCTATTAGGATTTATGGTTTCTACCCAAGTTGGTCATAATTTATGCTTTATTCAATGGAATTCATATGTCTCATCCCCATTTATCGCTCATCCCATCGCATTAAGTCCAATTACTTATCATATATAAGTGCTATCCTTACCTCATATTAGTTTAATGAATTCCTGATTTCTCTTTCTCTAATCATAATATTCCCCTCTTGTACACGACACATTTTCTCTAGGGGTTTGATTTAGAGGCATAGTGGGTAGCTCACATAAAACAATGGATTCCCATCATTGACCTTGATTGCATGGTTCCTACTAATGTTTGACTTGAAAACATATATTCACATCATGTTGATTTGTACTAGTACTTTGACACCCATTTTCATTATTGACAGTCTACCTTGATCTAGCAGTGATTTCCATAATTGATTACTAATATGATGGTTTTTCCCATGCTTGAATTCAACTCATCACATCATGGAGATAATACTTGATGATGACAGTGTTTCAAATATAATCAAAGACTATTGAGATTTATAACTCCTGTTCAACATTATAATTGACCTACATATTGAACTTATTTCCAGTGAGCTCTCTACATTCCCCGGTTCTCCCACAACTGTAAAGATCTATTTTTATTCCCCCAAATTGACATGCTTTTCATATGAATACATTTTTATTTGGTCTTGAGATAATTGCCTGGAGTAATAATCATTGATAGGAAATAACATAATTATTTGGTTTGACGTCTTGCTTGAAAAACCATTGATAGGTGGATTCTCCACTCATATCATCCTTGTCCTTCTCAACTTTCAAAGTCATGAATCCTAAAGGGGATATCCAACGTTTTCTCCATCTTCCCTCTTTCAAGTTTCTATTAGTTTGTGCTAATTGATTGCTTGGGGATACAAGAAGTTATATAATTCAAGTATTTCATTTTACTTATGTCTTCCCCAACTTTCCAACTAGGTGGAAAGGGCTCATTTGGTCACATAGTGCACAAATAGCTTGACAACAACGATATTGGTATGACATTGTGCATATTTCATAGTTTATTTTGGGAAGTATATCAATGTTTTATGTAGGTTGTATTAGCCCCTTTCTATACTTATTTTTTTCTTACTTTGTTTTTAGAACAAATCTAACACAACTTAGTTGTATTGGATGTTGAAGGTCATTTGATCTATGCAATGTTACAATATAAAATATGTAATGGTATTGATATGATATGGTGCATATTTCATATGTTTTTTTGGGAGATATATCAATGTCTTATGTAGGTTGTCTTAGCCCCTTGCTATCATTAAATTTTTCTTAATTTGTTTTTAAAACAAATAGAGCACAACTTAATCATAATGGATGTTGAAGGTGCTATAGTGATGTATTTAGACACCTTCTCTCACTTAGAACACTAGGCTTCTCTCTAATCTACCTAATCCCTTGGTTCTCTGAGATGGTATTAGAGCTAGAGGCTTGAGATATAGCATGTTTCCTACAAGTATTTTGGAGGTTGTTGGTTGTACACACTACTGATAAGTGAAATCTATTTGGTAGATTGACTGATGGGTTTGACTTGCAAACTAAATTATCATTAGATCTATAAATCAACATTGTGAGTTCTAAGCAATAACATATGGTTCTAAATGGACACACTTATAGAATATGGGCATAGGACATGGAAACATTGTTGAAGAGTACAATGTGACCTTGGAACTTTACAAAAACTACTATTGTTACAAATTTGAAGGAGGACCAAAAAAATCATCATCAATGGGAATAAGGATGAGGCTATAAGAGTCATAAAGATTTACATCTATAGGGAAATTCACTTTCATACAAGCATGATTGATTGTCCAAATGTTATTTGGAAAAAGATGAAGAATCTATTTGATAAATTGATGAAAGAGTTGAATATTACTTGGCTCATGTGTAGGAAATTTAGTTGAAATTAGGTGAATGCATAAATGGTTTTCCAAAGAAAGATGGTCAACTCATATAAATGATGCTGATGAAGTTGAATACACCCTATGTTGTTCTATTTTATATTCCATGCCACTTGGCCCTCCAAAAATGACGATGGTAATGCTTATTCCTTTGGTTCTTTTTGTAGTTTACTAATTAGGTCACATGAAAACTTGCTTGATGAAGGGAAAATTGAGGAAGCAACATGTCCATTTGCTGAAGGGAAAATGTAAATATAATTATAGAGGAGATAGACCATACAGTTAGGAGAAAGAATGTGATTTCATCGAAGAAGAATCATGTTGATTAGACTTCAACTAAGAAAAGTAGAAAAAATATGACCTTTCATTTTGCAATAAATTGGGACATATGGAGAAGGCTTGTTAGAAGAAGGCCAAGGACTTGGAGGAAAAAGTAAATAATATTAAAGGATATGTATTGACTAGAAGATTGATTGACCTGCAACACTAAACTTCAGAAGGTGGGGCATATAACTATACGTTTTCTAATAGTGCTTCTCAAGCCTTGAGAGCTCTCATGATTTAGAATGAATTACTTGACTTTGATTGCACCCATTATGTGGCTAAGGATGTTTCTTTATTTTCTTAATTAAATGAAGCTATAGAAAATAAATATTTGCAGTAGATGATAATCACCTACTATTGCTAGTTGTGGTAAGATTAAATGTTAGAATGGTGTGATCATTGATGTGTATCATGTACCTAGTTTGAGTGCCAACTTGTTTAATGTACCCTAACTAACTTTGATTAGCAATAAGGTAGAGTTTGGCCAGATTGTTTTGTTGTGAAGGGTACTCATAACAACTTTGTTGTTGTCATAACGGTTTTCTTAACCCCAAGGAAAAGCTATATAAGTTCTATGACATATCCAAGAAATATCCAAGATCAACTGCACTCATAACGCAGACTAATGAGAGAAACAAAATTTGGTGCAAATGATTAATGCATTTGAATTTTTAGAGATTGAAATTGAAGGTGAAAAATAAAATGGTTATTGGAATACCCATGGTTGTTCCCCTTGATGGAGTATGTGAAGTATGTATGCTTGGAAAGCACCATGAATATGCCTTTGAAATAGGGAAATCTTGGAGAGTAAAGGCTTAAATAGAAATTTTCCATAGTGATCCGTGTTCCTTGAATAAACCATCACTAGTCGATGCAAGGTATGTATTGATCTCCATTGATGGTTTTTTCAAGTATAAATTGGGTATACTTATTGTGCATAAGAGTCATGTCTTTGAAAAATTTAGGGAATTTAGGGGATTAATTGAAAAGCAATGGGTCGACCTATGAAATGTTTAAGATCATACAATGGAGGAGAATATTTTGGCAATGATTTTGATTGCTAATTTTCTTATAATGGTATATATTGAAAAATATACATACCTTACACACCTTAGTAGAATGGCATTGTTGAGAGGAAAAATCAGACTTTGGTAGAAACAACACATTGTTTGCTTTAGGACAATTTTTTTCAACTAAAATTTGGGTATAAGCTGTCTATCGTTGTATGGAATGTGACTCTAGTTGAGAAATGGAGTGGAATAAAACCATCAGTATAAAATATTAGAACCTTTGCATGCATAGCATGGGATCACACTCTAGATGATAGAAGCAAGAATTTGGATGTGAAGAGTCACGCTTGTATCATGATAGGATACTATGAAGAGTCACAAGCCTACATGTTATTTGACCTTGTAAAACAGGGGATTATTTTTAGAATATATGTTTTATTTGATGAGAAGACCTTAGGTGTCACTCTATTGAATTCCTCTTCAAGTTTATTGAGCAATAATCTTATGGAAATTATGTGAAATTTTGGATTGATTGACTACTTCACAAGACCGTCGATTGGACAATCAAATCATTTACCAGAATCAACCTATAGTCAACCTTCCACGATAGAATCAAAAAAAGGTTTTGGAACCCCTGTCCAGTCCATAAATGGTGATATTGGTACATGAGATCCTTTAGAAAAGGGGACTTATCTTCCCATATGGGTGACCAAGAAAATTGAAGCTATTATAGATGATGCAGGAGATATCAATGACTCCAGAAAAAACTAGAAGTCGTAAGCAATTTGGTTGTGTTTCTCTAATGGTATGTGAGATAGAGGCATGTGATCATCCAAATACATATGTAGATGTAGATAGTTGACATCAATGGGAGAAATCTATGGATTATGACTATCATTCCTTGATGAACGATGACACATAGTATTTAGTTCCATGATGACACAAAAAAAATATGGTAAAGCATCGATGGGTATATGAGAACAAATTACATATAAAGGTGTTGTTGAAAGACATAAGGCTTGTTTTGTAGTGAAAGGATTTTCTCAACAAGAAGGCATCAAATATATTGAAACCTTTTCACTAGCTACAAAGATGAAGTCTATTTGACTAATTATTTCACTTGCTACTCATTTTGGATGGGATGTACATCAGATGGATGTCAAAATTTATTTTCTAGGTGGTGATCTCATTGAAGATATTTATATGGAGCAACCCCCTAGTTTTGAAAAGGGTGGCAGTCTTGTGTGCTGATCGAAGAGATAATTATATGGCTTGAGCAATCCCCTAGGGTATGGTATTATAAGATTGATTATTTTTCCCTCAATGTTAGTTTCAAATGGTGTGAATTAGATCACAATATCTATGTATTGCATGTAAATGGTGAATCATTAATTGTTACATTGTGTGCAGATGACTTCATCATTATTGAAAGTAATGCTAATATGATTTTGGTTCTAAAGAAAAAAATAGAAAATACATTTGAGATGAACAATCTTGATCTATTGAATTTCTTTTGGGCATCCCATTATTCCAAATTGATGATGGAATCTTTGTTTCTCAACCTAAATATGTGTTGAATCTTTTATAAAATTTCAGAATGGAAGATTGTAAACCATGTGCTACACCTTATTAGTCGTGAGTGAAGTTAACCAAGGAGTGTGACTCTTTGAAAGTCAATGTTACACTGTATGGTCAGCTTGTTGGTAGCCTTACATATTTGAATTATAGTTGAGTTGATATTTCCTTTGTTTTTAGTGTGGTTTCTGAGTTTATAAAGGATCCGTAAGAAATTCACTTTAAGGACATAAAAAAAATTGTTCATTATATCAAGGGAACTTATCATCTTGGTATAACGCATTATAGAAATAAAATGAACTAGTTGGGAAGTTACATTGACTTGATTCAAATGATAATGACAGGAAGTCTAAATCTGGCTATATGTTTTATCTTGGTTCTAGACCCATAGTCTAGTCTTGTAAAAAGTAGAAGGTGATGTTTCTTTTGAACATAGAATCAAACTGTCATGGAGCACAAGGGTAGTGTGGAATTGACATCTCATAAGAAAACTTGGTTTTCTAGTTGTGAAACTGTGGTATATTGTGATGATCAAGTGTGATATCGGTTGCATAAAATCCCATTTCACACAACAATATAAAGCATGTGGAGCTTCATTCTAATTACTTGAGAAAAGCAGTACAATATAATGTTGTGAATCTTTTATAGCATACCAATGATGACTATGTCATTGATATCTTTACAAAACCTCTATCTAAATCTAAATTTGCTAAAATTTGGCCTACACTTAGGCTTCATAAAGCTACAATTATTAGGTGGTGTACATAAGTAAGTTCACCTCTTGAATCTCTAGGGAGTTATGTTGATTGGTGGGGGGGGATTGTTAGAACAATAGGCTATGTAGGCTCATCACACCTTTGGATCTTATGGAGATAGTTAGTTGAATGTATACAATTGATTGAGAAATCAACCGAGTGGTTGATTGAGTAGTCGACTAATTATTCGATTGATCATTCCACTAGATGGGAAGTTATACCAAAGCAATTGAATGGTGCACATAATGAGGAATACATCAAGGGGTTTGTTATGTACCCTTACCAATCTATGTGGACCTTCCTAACTTCAAGGGAGTTAGATACATCTTGGTACTATATAAGATGGCCTTATGGGTTGATCTAACAAGTGATACATGAACACATGTGATATGTATTTTGTATAAAAAGGTTTTGTTTTCTTACACTTTTATATGTGTTGATCTATGCTTGATTGTGATTAAGTGTTGTGACGATGTATTTAGACACCACCTATCTCTTGGAATACTAGATCTTTGATCTACCTAATCCCTTGGTTCTCCAACATACAACTCCAACAAATTATTTAATCTGGACTTACTACCCACTTAAAGATCCAAAATAGCTGAATAATAATTTCCTTTAATGCTTTAGTACTCTCATATACCACTCTTAACACTACCCAAAAGTTGACCTAGCTATAAACATGAATGGTCATTGCCATGAAGCCTTGGTATTCTTCAATAACATGTAGTCTTAGGTGTAAAACCAAACTCTCTCTCCATGTTTAGTGTTCTTCTTGTTTGGGTTGATTTATTTTCTCTACAACATGGTAATTTGATTACACTTAAGCAAAAAGAGTGCCAAACTCCATAAAGACTTATCATTTTTCAATGGAATGCAAGTTTAAGGTGCAAAACCCAACTCGATCACCAATTTTAGTGTTTTTCCTACGTGTGTCGATTGATTGGATGTAGAATAAGGTAAGAAGATGAATGGTTATGCAAAAATAATTCCCACCCCCATGAAGCATTGACATCTTCAATGAAATACAAGTATGGGGCATAAAACCCAATTCAATCACAATTTTATGTTTTGATGTGTGTGTTGATTGATTGGATCTAGAACAAGGTAAGAAAATCCATGTTATGCAAAATAATTCCCAACCCCATGAAGCCTTGGCATTCTTCAGTGACATGCAAGTCCAAGGTGTAAAACCCAACTCAATCGTCATGTTTAGTGTTCTGCCTATGTGTAATGATTTACTAGATCTAGAACAAGGTAAACATATCCATGGTTATGCAAAAGGAATGCCCATACCCATGAAGTCTTGAATTCTTCAATGGAATGAAAGTCAAGGGTAGAAAAACCAACTCAATCAAAATGTTTATGATCTACCTATATGTGGCCCCTTATTCAAAGTGAACTAGCAAGGGTGTGTCTATGACAATATTAAATATGAAGATAACGTCTCTGGAAACGACCTCTTTTGAGCATTCGATCACCCTTGAATATAATTCACAGTGAGAACACTTGCAATCAATGTTATGTATTCCTTGAAAGGAACCTCTAGAGAAAATTTTCAATCTACAACACCATTAAGTGGAACTTACACATTTTGATAAGGATTCCATACTTGAAGAGAAAGTCTCATCGCTTATGTGTCCTCTACAATGCATCTTCCCATTCTTGTTATGTAAAGAAATAATAGTTTCAATTTCCTATTGAATGCTCAAGCTACGTGATCCAACAACTAGCTGGTGAAGGTTGAATGTGATGAATATGGTTGTCTATGATTGTCATTGATGACAACATTAATGAAAAAGGTGAAGTGTGATGACATGACATGAAGCCAAAGCAAGCAAGCAAGCAAGTGTATGGATTGAAAGAGATGACAAAGCGCAAGGACATTGGATGTGGGCATTGAAGCCACTGGAACACCCAATGAGTCAAATGACCCATTCTGTGGTCATTTGTGGTTTGATGGGACAGTGGAACCGTTAGTCATGGTCCATGCTACCATTTGATGATGGGCTTGAAGTCCATGAAAAGCATCTTGATCAAATACGAAATGACATATTGAAGAGCCCTTGCATGTGGTGTCTTTGGGTCTTAAACCCACACACTTGGAAACTTGTTGATGATTTAATGAACATGTTGAAGCTCTTGATACTCCATGATTACACCTTGGATAATTTAAGTGAGACATGGCAACATTGATGTGAATATAAAAGGACAAATCACTACATTATGGATGCTTGCTGCCCCTTCTTCTTGACGTAGCAGTGATAATGCAACAATTGAAGATTTTTTTTTAAGGATGATGTCGATGAAGGACAACCCAAACAAAAGGAATTAAATCATATGCTAGCATATGGGATGTTGATTAAATTATGGATTGATACTCTTAATACAAAAATTATTATGACAAGTCGGCCAGCTAAAGGAAAAGACATATTTTATTTATTAAATAAAAACAATGAGAAGTCGGCTTAGCTAATCAAAAGAATTAAATTAAATTAAAAAAATGATTATTATTGCATGTCGGCTTAGTAAAAATCCATGATGAGACCAGTATATATACACTTGACAACTCATTCATAAGAGTGAAGAATTTCGTGGTGTCTCTGAGGAATTTCGGACTGTTCACTGAGGATAATTTCGGGTACTGAAGTAGGTACAGTAGACACAATTTTTTTAAGGTTTTCCTTTTTTGCTCTGATTTTTGGGAATTCGTGGAGTGAATTTGCATGGTTCAGGAAGCTCTGATTTCGAGATAGATGAAGAGGACAGTTCTGGAGCAGCAACAGATATGAGGAGCTGAAGATGATCTTTACCTTTTATCTTGACTTCTGGGTTTACCTGAGACAGCAAATCAATGAGATGACTTGGTGCTGGGCAGCTGGTTAATGATGCTGTCATGACAGCTTGTTGAAATTGTTAGGGCAAATTGATGCTGATATGATGTTGATGTTGAACATGGTTGATGATGTTCTTGAATATTTGTATGATGCTGAACATCTTTTTGATATGATGCATGTCTACGACATGGTGAGGATGCTGGACAATTTTATGTGTGGACAAAATTGATGCTGGCAAAGACATGGACAGTCAATTGATGAACACTTTGTGGATAGTGTAATCAATTGAAGAGATCATATAATGTTGATGGACAGAATGGTAACAAGATGAAGACATTTTTGGGGCTACAGTTTGAAGACTTGTAGACATTTGATGTGCAAGTGAACAAGGACAGATATGCTAGACAAAAATGCTGGACAATGTGATGATCTAATGATGGAAGACATGCTAAAGATGGCAGTAGCATGATGCTTAGGTCTGAGACTTTCAAAAAGGATAGAAATGTTTATGAACATTTTGATGCTGAACACTTTGATGATGTGATATGATATGATGGGGATATGATAGTTGAAGATAAACTCAATATTGATATGACAGTGGATATGCGAGGGTAGCAGCTGATGAAGAATCAGAATGATGACATAGACAGAGATGCTGATAATGGTGATGTACTGAAATATGAGATGTAAAGTATGTACATATAATTTACAAGCAGGGTCTTGTAGTGAAATGTACTTCTAAATACAAGCAGGGTCTTGTATCCTTTTCTTAGTAGGATCTAAGAAAAACTAGGCAAGGTCCTAGATAAGGAGTTGGTGCTCTTTGTTTCAATAGGTGCTGAAATTGCCTCACGGTTGCAGCCGTTTGAAATAAATATAAAAAGATTACAAAGATTATATCTTGTGTCTCTTGTGCAATGAGTTTAATTAGACAATACATTGATGAATATAAAATTGAAGTGAATGTTTGAATGATGATATGAGATTTTGATTGAAGTTGAAATTGGATTAAGTGTATGCTCACTGATTCACCCCCCCCTCTCAGTGAGCCATTGTGTCTAACATAATGCTCATAGACATGTAGTCCACATACCTCCTTCTACTCTTTGGGTTCAACCCTTAGAATGATAGGTTCTTAATTAATTCTAATCAATAGGTTGAGGAAGTATGACCTAGTAAATCTCTTGACATCCTATAATTCATTGGATAGAAGTGTTCCATCATATGTTTGTTTTGATGTGCTTCCTTTGCTTCATTGGACAATGTTATGTCCATCTTGTAGCTAGGGTATTTTTTAAGGATTCAAATATTATACCTATGTATAGTATTTTAGGTGATTATTTGGATTGAACAATTATACATATAGATATGTATGAGGATATTCAATAAAAGCATATAATATAGTATTAAAAATTGTAATTTTTGGTGAATTTTAGCAATTTAGTCATATCTTATGTAAAAATAAGCAATTGTTTAAGCTAAATGGTGAATATTTTTTAAATTTTTTCCAAAAATAGCCAATTGGCGAAATTTTGCCCTTAACAAATACCCTAAGTCACTTGTTGTGATGCTATTATGTCTCTCTGTTTTGTTTCCTCTCTTTGTTATAGATTTTCTTAAGCGATACAATTGAGAGTATCTGTGCAAGCACAACATTGGCTACTATTCCCGTAGTTTGATGATGAAGGTGAGACAAAGGCATGGTGAAGTGGACGGAATGAGCAATATCCTGTTGGTGGGAAGTAGGTAGGTCCTATTCCACGAGTGTATAAATTCAAAGCATTCTTGTTGGCAGTCTAGTCTTGAACTAGTACTATTCATTGGGTTAATGGGTCAAGTTACAATACCTAGCAAGTTAGTAGCTGCCCACTTCTCTAGGCACTCAAGAATACTGATGTGGAAGAGTGGATCATTACTAAGTGAGTGAGTAAGCTATATGTCAATGCATGCCAAACTTGAGAATTTCGAAATTGCACCTATCACCACCAATGACATTGACATCATCAAAGACATCTATAATTGGTAGAGACAAATGACAAGTAGAAGCAAATGGAATGTAGACTTAGAGGATGAAGTGATGGACGAGGTGAGGAACATGGTAGGTAGAAGCAGATGGAATGCAAACTTGAATGAAAAAGGTGATGGATGAGGTAATGTACGATGTTATTGATATGCATACATACTTTATTATTAGATGTCAATGATTCTAAACCATGGAGGAGGTAATGCAAGATGTTATTTTATGTTCGTAGCTCTAGACAATAAAAATGTGTTAATGTGTTAACCTAGATTGATATGCATACATGCTAATGATTTGAATATGTAAATAGAAACCAAGAATCCCACCACCATTGCTAAAATACAAGGTGAAATAGAAGATCGATAAAAAATTTAAATAACTGATTACATGAAATCATGAATTAAGAAAACTTTGGTTAAATTGCACAAACTAATAGTTAATAAAAAAAAACTAATAGTCGTTCAACATAGAACTCATTATTATATACCATACCTATCAACCAACATAATAACTTAGATATATAACCTACATGGCTTCTTCCTTATTATATATTTATACTTCTGGTACACACATTCACTAACGTTATTATAATATAAAATGACAATTATATAATTAAGATAAGACATATAACCTACACAGCATCTTCCTTCGTTATATTTCTAATTTTACACATCTCGTATGCACATTTATGAGCCTCGGTTTTCCCATGTTACACAAACCAACCAACATAGCATTACTTTGCACATTTCGTATGCGGATTTACTAGCCTCAAGCCTCCTTAAATTTGTGGTTTTCCCATGTTACACAAACCAACATAGCCTTAACCTCCTTAGGCTAGTTCCATGCTATAAAAGTCACCAACTTAGAAAAGAAACTTTCCAGAAGAAAATGACTTGTGAAAAAGTGTCAACAAGCATGTTCCTTAGATGAAAATTCTATGATATTATCATTGATAAAGATCCACCAACAATTTATAAGCAATCTAAGAAGAATACAAACGAATAATACAAGGTAAGCATAGTTATGAGCCATGCCTTACCATCTTTTTAATTGGAAACGGGGTTTATGACATAATCTAATATATGAGGTAGAAACCCTAGCGGGGTTTGATGACCAAGACAAGTTCCTTGAAACCTTTTTACCTAAAATTGGGGTTTATGACCTCTAATATGAGGTTGAAAATTTGGTGGGGTTTGATGACCAAGATAAGTTTGAAAATTTTTACTATGTTTGGTAAATGTATGTTATGTGGTACAAATTTCTCTATTATATCTTATAACTAGGTAACATCTTGCTCTTCTTCATCACTTAAAGATTCAACTATCCACGTTTCTTTATTTCAACATGGTTAATGATGCAAAAAATTTCATATTCTTTATGGATAAGGATGAATATGCAATCATTAAGAAATTTAGCTTTCATTGTTCCTTTCCTTGCATTGAGGTAGGAGGACGAAGGAGTGTGTGAAGACAAAGAGAGGTGGGTGGATTTTGATGTGCAACATCCCAAAGTTGCAAAGTCTAGAGGAATGTGTAAACATAGAGAGGTGGGTGGATATTGAACTTACTACCTCCCATTGTTGCAAAGATTTTGGAGGTGTGCGTGCACACAAAGAGTGGGGGGTGGGTTTTGAACTTGCAACCTCCCAAAGTCACAAAGCATATGTAGGAGTGTGTGGATACAAAGAGAGGTGGGTGGATTTCATTCGAAAGAGTGTCTAAATACATGGAGAGGTGGGTGGGTTTTGAACATGCAACATCCCAAAGTCACAAAGTTTCCCAAGAGTATGTAAACATAAAAAGAGGTGGGTGGGTTTTGAACTTGCAAGCTCCCAAAGCCACAAAGCATCTGGAGGAGTGCATGAATTCAAAGACAGGTCTGTGGGTTTTGAACCTACAACCTCCCAAAGTTGCAAAGCATCTAGAGGATTTTATGAACACAAACAAAGATGGATGGGTTTTACCTAGAAAAGTGTGTGAACACAAAGAGAGGTGGATGGGTTTGAACCTACAGCCTCCCAAAATATCATAGTGTCTAGAGGAGTGTGTGCACATAAAGAGAGGTGGGTGGGTTTTACTACTTGTAACCTCCCAAAGTCACAAAACATCTAGAGGAGTGTGCGAACATAAATTCAAGTGGGTGGATATTGCACTTGCAACCTCACAACATTGCAAAGATCCAGAGAAGCATATGGAGCAGTGTGTGGACACCAAGAGAGGTGGGTGGGTTTTGACCATGCAATCTCTTGAAGTAGCAAAGCATCTAGAGGTGTGTAAACACGAAGAGAGGTGGGTGGGTTTTGAACTCACAACATTTCAAAATCACAAAGCATTCAAAGGAGTTTGTGAAAACAAGAAGATGCTAACAGGTTTTGAACCTGCAACCTCTTAAAGTCGTAAAACATATAGAGGAGTGTGTGAACACAAAGAGAGGTTGGTGGGTTTTGAACCTGTGACCTCCCAAAGTAAGAAAGTGTCTAGAGGAGAGTGTCAACACAAAGACACGTGGGTGGGCATCGTCTAGAGGTGTGTGTGAACACTGTGAACACACATAGAGATGAGTGGGTTTCGATGTAGCAACCACCCAAAGTCTACGAAGCATCCAGAGTCATGTGAGAACATAGAGGGAGGTGGGTGGATTTCAAACCTACAACCTCCCAAAGCTGCAAAGCGTTTAGAGGTTTGTTTGAATATAGAGAGAGATGGGTGGTTTCAACCATGCAACCTCCCAAAGTCACAAAGCATCCAAAGGCATGTGTGAACACATAGAGAGGTAGGTGGGTTGGCAAAACTACAACCTCCCAAAGTCAGAAGGCATCCAAAGGTATATATGAAAACATAGAAAAGTAAGTGGGTTTCAAACTTGCAACCTCCTAAAGTTGCAAATCCTCTGTAAACACGTAAACGTATAGGTTTCAAACTTACAACCTCTTAGAATAACAAAGCATCTAGATGTATGTGTGAGCATAGAGAGAGGAGTGTAGATTCCGAACCTAGAACCTCCTCAAGTCACGACGATCCTTATCTCAATTGCTGATTCCCTCCATCAAACTGGAAAAGATGAAAGTCAACCTTTGACCTTGCTCCATGCCCCTTAGATGGAGAGAATCAGCAATCAAGATAAGCTCAGGGCTCAAGGCACTAAGCATCCAAAGTCATGTTGAACACAAAGTGAGGTGGGTAGATTCCGTACATAAAAGTATGCAAGAAGAAAAATCGGTAAATGTGTTTTGACATGCAACCTCTCCCGCTGCAAAGTCTTTGAAGGAGGTTGGAGTTACCAACTTACCTGGTTGATTATATCCCGTTTTGGAATCTCTTCCCTTTGTCGTTTTGGGATATGCTGTTTTGGATTCGCTCTTTTGTCGTTTTGGGATGGTAGAACCTTGACGCCATTGTTATATGATTGTGATATCATTGCAGTTGTGGTCTCGAAGCCACAAAATACTTACGAATCTGTGAGAACAAGTCTAAGGAGTTTTTGGCACGGATTCAGGCCTTGCCTTCTACGGTAGAAACTCAATTACGTGAGTATTATAGAGCCTGATATTCTTATAATGGAAGCGTCGGTTCAGATTTCCTCTGCAATTTCCTAAAACTGGTCAATGGTTAAAAAGAAAAAACCAGGTAGCATGCAGTTTTAGATCGAACTTCGCTGACGTTAGCATGACAAAAATATAATGCAGTCATGATAAATATCAAGGTAACTTCCTTTACAATTTCCAACGATAGAAAATTTCAAGGCCAAACAATCTGGTTGATTGCCTTATAAGGGTTGAAGGTCTGGTATTGAAGAAGGAGGAAATAGTTTTAAGGGACTGATGACCAATAACAGTTAGTTTGCTGCAGCAGAACAGAAATTTCAGTACATATGGCCAATAGGGTTTCTATCCTGGAGGTAGTTGATTCTGTCATTGATTGTAATTGGTATTACGATTGTCTGTTCAGTCCCTGTAAAAAAACAACTTGTGATCCTGCAATTTTTATGAATTCCCATGGTGATTGTAATGATGAGCATGATATAAAACACTGTTCTGTTGCAGAGAATGCCACACCACATGAACTTAAGAAAGAGATCAGCCTGAACTTTGAAGATCAGAAGAAGAATGGTAAGGAAGTAGATATTGCAGAGCGTGATGAGTGTGTTGCAAGAATTTTTAGAATATTGGACGAGGATGACGATGGAAGAGTTAGCACGGAGGAGATAATGAGATTTCTGGAGAGACTAAGTCTGGGGATGCCCATGGAAGATGTGGAGTCAGCTGTGAAATCAGGCTCCGCATGTGGACAAGAGTTTCTCACTTCCATGGAGTTTGAGGATTTTTTATAGAGCATTAGTATGTGCAGGGATGGATGAGAATGAAGAAGTTGTACGTTGTGGTAATGGTGAGATTGATTATAAATCCATCTGTGAGGCATTTGGTGTGTTCGATCAGAATGGAGATGGGTTTATCAGTGCGGTGGAGTTGAGTGATATTTTGTGCAGATTGGGATTAATGGAAGGGAGTGATGTAAGCTACTGCCAGAGGATGATTGAAAGTGTGGATTTTAATGGAGATGGGTTTGTAGATATTCATGAATTTAATCACTTGATCACCACACATTTCCATTTTGGCCATCAAAATACCTTGTGATTGCAATGTTAATAATATAGTTTGTATGGCAGAGTTTATGATCATTTTATTCTAGAAAAGGATTGACAGATTCAAGTTGGATTATTATATATATGACAGATTCAAGTTGGATTATTATAAGATATATATAAAGATTATAAGGATTGAGTTAAAAGATTAGTATTAGATAGATAGTTATAATAAGGATTGAGTTAAAAGTGGGAAAAATTATTATTTTTTTATTAATTTTATTTTAATCATTTAAAAAAATTAATTTTGTCCAATTTTATATTTACTTCATTTAATAATAATATAATTTTAAAAATAATATTATATTGATAATAACTTCAACAAAACATTATTATAAAATCAAAATTAAACATTATGAAGGTGAAAAAATGCAATAGTCATTGTTCTTGTCTCACTTATTCTCACATATTAGGTTTATATCTCACTTATTCTCATATATTAGGCTTGTGGTGACATTATTTTTTACTTTATTTTGTGAAAAATAATAAAATGCATTTAGTTTGTTACTTACCACTAAAGATGTTAATGCAACATTTCCAAGTTATTATTAAATAAAATAAGTATATATACCTTATCAAATTAGTGCAACATTTCTAAGTTATCATTAAATAAAATAAGTATTTATACCTTATCAAATCAATAACATTATGTAAACACTTAAATTAAAATAATTCTTCTCTTAGGTGACTTTAATGTTCAAACTAAAACCATATAAACCAGAGATGAGTTTTGTTTTCAAAAGCTTGAGTTACGCAAACTTGTAGTTTTTCATCTTAGGTGACTTTAATGTTCAAGCTAAAACATACAAACCAAGGATGAGTTTTGCTTTCAAAAGATATTTCTAGTTCATGTGCTATTATTTTTCGTACTTCAAACCCATCTTCTCCATGCCATCCCACTATTCATTTTGATTATCCTTTGTCATGGATTGCACTCTTTTCAGTTTCTCCTCGATGTTGAATCCTATCCCACTATTGAGGCCAAGGCTAACTATTTGAATTGCATTCTATATGATGATATACTTGATTTGTACAAGGAATTTAATTATTCTCCCCAATATCATAATTGTTTGAAAGTGGTACATTATGAATCACTAAAATGACGAGGATGGCAAATATATGCTTAGACAACTTCATTAAAACCTTTCTCATAATTATTTCACTGTTCCGACCATTGGAAGGGAGCTTTATCACTTTTTTACAAATAAAAAATGAGAGTTTCTCAAGCTTATAAGACGAGTCATTAGATGCCATCCATACATCCCTCAAGTATTATTAGTGCTACCGTTTTACCAATAATGACACTTTATTGGCACTGATCCCTAATTTGCTTAATGGACCTCCTACGTTACCACCCTTTACAATATTCATGGTTAGTCTCATGGGTAAGCTTCTCATCCACACATTCTTGCCATTTTTCATTATAAGAACAATAAAGAATGCCATTCAAAAGCTAGGTGCCAACAATGTCATTGGTGGTCAAGGACTACAAGCTAAATTTATTAAGAACGAGATAAATGCCAGGACTAGTCCAATTATCTATCTTTTCAATGAATTTATATGTCATGATTTTCTTTCATCCTACTCGCAACATATTATTCACCCCATAAATAAATCAAGGGACATTCTCGATCCAAATAATTACATGACGATTAGTTTGGGAACACTATTGGCAAACTTTATGATGCAGTGATTGTTACACACTTACTTGCAAATTTGGATAATAAAAATATTAGAGATAGAGAACAAATAATATTTAGGGAGGACGATTAGGCCATTGACCACATTTTCACCTTATGAGCTATATTTAAGAAACTATATAGAACTTGCAAAGGTCTATTGTTGTTTTATGGACTTTTAGGAGGCCTTTGATTCAATTCTTCATTCTATTAGAGTAGTTAGTGCAACAACATTCTCTGTGGGTGGCCATGTGAAGTTCCTACATCTTTGCATCTAGCAAGAATTTGGGAATTCTAATAGCACAATAATATTCAACCTGGAGAAATACCCCAACCAACATTAAAGAAGTCCGGGGGTCCCAAAAACCATTATTTGGGACCTTATTCATTTGGTGTTCATACTTTCGAGCTTCCATGGTACACACCTGCAACTAATCCCACGTGGAGATTGCCAGCCTAAAGTTTCCCCAACAGAATCCGCCACAAGACCTTCAATCCCTAACCTCATTAGTCATGTCCTCCTAGCACTCAATGGATAAACAATTGGACCAACTCCACCTCAAAGTGACTGACAACACCAACACCTTGACAAACCATGACCATTTGATGATTTCTATTTCCCAACATGTCAAATTTGCTCCAACATTCAAAACTTGAACCAATGAAGTTGTGGTCACTAAAGACCACAAATCTCACACTCTCTTCCCAAAAAACCAACATCACACCTTTGAGGATAAAAATTCATGGCATTGCTTCCCAAAGATTGACATGTGCAAATTTGATGACTCCGACTCCTCGGGTTGGGTGACCCAAATGGAACATTATTTTTCTCTCCAATATGGAATTAAATATGATCTTTAGAAGTTGAAAATTAAGATTTTATATTTATATTTTGAAAGATGGAAATGGTGGCAATGGTACCATAAATCTTATTTCCATTATGTCTCTTAGATCCAACTTGTGAAGATCCTTCATGATCATTTTGACCATGACACTCACTACTTGGGTAGGTTGACCAAATTGCTCTAGACTTGCACTATTCTAGAATATATTGCAACATTTGAGGAAATTCATGCACATGTCTTTATGTAGTGGCCCTCCACTTGGTTGGAAGCCTATGCTAGAGCTCAAGAAGTTGGACTAGTGATCAATGCCCAACCCAAGTTCCATTCATTTCCCACTCACATAGTGTCTCCCATGGATCCTACTCCCAACAACTCCACTTCCCTACCATTATGAATCCAGAAGTTGACCTTGGATGCCATGGCTAAGCAACATTGCCTTAATCTTTGCTACAATTCCAATGAAAAATATTTCCAAGGGGATAAATGCAAAGAATAAAAAATATTTCAAATCAAGGCAACCCCACATGATTCCCTTGAGGACACCACCATGTCGGCTCCACCATAACCTGATGTGGAGGATACTATGTACCCTTTGGAAGATGCTGTCGATATACCATTACCAGAGGAGCAACTCTAAATATCAGTCCATGCCTTATCCAATTTATCCACACCTTAGACATTAAAAATTATTGGCTACGTAAACACCAAAAAGTCATTGTATTAGTTAACAATGGTAGCACCTGTAATTTCATTCATCGATGTGTGGTTGAAGAAACCCATTTCTATATTCTCCCTATATCCAATTTCCAAATTATGATAGCAAAAGGGAGTGTGATGAAATCAGTGGGTCACTGTGAAAATGTGTGACTACCATCTCTAAACACATATGTTTTCTTTTGACATGGGTGGTTGCAATATAGTTATGGGTGTTGAGTGGCTCAGGACTTTAGGTCCTATCACCATGGATTTTAAGGCACACTCTCTCAGATTTACTCAATCCAGGCATGCACATCACCTCAATGGAATTACCTCTGCTTTTCCTAAAATGATCTCATCACACCATATGGAGAAATTATTGAAGAAATGTCATGCAAGTATCATTTCTCAGTTCAATGGAATCCAAGTCATGGAAATGATTGCATTAGAATTCAACCTTGACGTGCAATAGGTTCCCTCCCTGTATCAATAGGTTCTTTCCTAGTATCAACAGGTTTTTGAGGCACCAAAGGGTTTACCCACTTCCTGTGGGGAACATGACCATAGTATTTCTTTAATTCCCATTAGTCAACATCCCAATGTCTTCCCTTATTTCCACCCTTTTTCACAAAAGAATGGAATTGAAATAATCATTCAATAATTGTTGGAGGTCTACACCATTCATCTCTACACAAGCCCTTATTCCTTCTCGATGGTTATGGTCCTCAAAAGGAAGGAGATTGGCACATGTGTCCTTTTTTTTTTTTTTTTTTTTTTTTTTTTTTTTTTTTTTTTTTTTTTTTTTTTTTTTCTGGGCTCTCAACAAATTAACCATCAAAGATAATTTTTCTATTCCTACTATTGATGATCTCTTAGATGAGTTTCATGGAGACAAATTCTTCACCAAACTTGACCTTCACTCGGGCTACCATCAAATCCGGATGAAAGAGGAAGACATACCCAAGACAACCTTCCACACTTATAAGGGTCATTGCGTTCTTATTCATGCCCTTCGGTCTCTGTAAATTATGCCCCATCCTTATGGTCTTCTTCGATGATATCTTGGTCTACAACCTCACTTGGGAAAACCACCTCTAGTATGTTGCTTGTAACTTGCAATTATTACAAGATCACTAATTATTTGTGAAACACTCCAAATGTGCTTTTAGGGTGACCAAGGTTAAGTATTTGGGCCATATTGTGAGTGAGGATGGTGTATGTGTGGACCATAAGAAAGTGGAAGCTATGCAGAATGGGCCCTGCCCAAAACTCTCAAGACCTTGAGAGGTTTCTTCGGACTATGGGTTACTATCGTAAGTTTGTGTAAAACTATGAAAAGATTGCAGCCCCTCTTACAACATTGCTAAATAAATTCTTTCTCTTGGAATGATGTATCAACGCAGGCCTTCTCCACCCTAAAGGATGCTATGTGAACTACGCAAGTGTTACCCATGTTGAAATTTACTAAGACTCTTATTTTATAATGTGATGCCTCTATCCATGGCCTGGAATCGATATTATTGCAAGATGGATCGCCATTATCCTTCACTAGCAAGCAACTCGTCAAGTGGAAATTGGGAAAGTCCACCTATGAAAAAAATGATGGCTATATTTCATGCTATATTTCAATCATATTTAATCAGATGTCATTTCCATATCAAGACAAACCATCATAGTCTCAAGTATTTCCTAGAATAAAGTTTGTCCTCTCTCGAGCAACATAAATGGGTCACTAAGATGCCGGGTTATGATTATGCGATCATATATAATAAGGGTTGCAATAATGTGGTGGAAGATGCTTTGTATAGGCAATTTGAAAAGGGTTCCCTCTTCACATTGTCCTCATCAATTCTAGGATGGATAGTTGAAGCACATTAGGAATTGCTAACCCAGGACAAAGTTCAACACCTCAACAAATGGATACAACAAGACATAAACCCTTCTCCCAAGTATACATGGCACCAAAAGATATTGAGGTATAAGGAGCATAATTTTCTCACTTGGGATTCAACCTTAAAACTACAAATCTTAGAGGATCTACATTCATCACTCATAGCAAGCCACTTGAGTTTTCATAAAACCTATGAAAGAATTAAGCGCTCATTATTTGGGTAGGCATGAAAAAATATATCCACAACTTTGTTGTAGCCTACTGCACTGCCAATGACACAAAGGTGAAACAATGAAGTCACATGGTGCTTTGCAACCACTTCCAATTCCCAACCATATATGGACATGCTTCTCTATAGATTTCATAGCGAGGCTTCCTAAGGAGGGTAATAAAACACTTATTATGGTGGTATTCTATCATTTGAAAAAATATGCTCACTTTTTTCCTTACCACAATCTTTTATACCCTCCCTAGTGGCACACATATTTATGGATTAGATTTTTAAGCTCCATGGCATGCCAACTTCTACTGTGTCTGATCATGACCCTACATTCACCAACAATTTTTGGCAAGAGTTTTTTAAACTTTAGGGAACATATTTGAATATCAACACAACTATCACCCCCAACCAGATGGTCAAATGAAAGTAGTCAATAAATTCTTGGAAACCTACTTGAGATGCTTTGTGTTGGACATGCCACACCACTGATCCAATTAGATTCCTCTGGCCAAGTGGTGGTATAATACCACTTATCGTGGCTCCTCAATCCATATGAAGCAGTATATGTCCAAAAAAACCTTATTAGTGATTACCTATCTACTAGGTACCTGCAGAATCCAGGCCATGGACAACACACTTTGCACCAGAGAATCTATTCTCTGCACCTTTAAAGGAATCTGGTTATGGAGCAAAATATAATGAAACAACAGGTAGATGAACATATCTTTGAGCATTCCTTTGAACTATGGGATCAATTGTTTCTTCGACTCAGAACTTATACAAAAATCCCTCAATTCTCATATTCACCAAAAGATATCTTTGAAGTTATATGGACTCTACAGAATACTCCAATGCATTGGATAGGTGGCCTACAAGATCACTCTACTAGATCAATCCATTATTCACCTAATATTTCATGTCTCTAGCCTTAAAAAACTGGTGGGGTCTAAGGGTGAATCCATGAAGATAGGTGTCTATTAAGTGAGAATAGGGTGGTGAAGAAGCACAACAGACACTATTCGGCCAAATAACAATATTTATTCGGCCGAATAAATTATTTTATTCAGCCGAATAAATATTGTTATTCGGCCGAATAAATATTCACGGTTCACCATTAAAAGTAACGACGACCTAGAATTGTGTGCGAGGCAGTGCCGGCTGGGGAAATTGTCCGGTGATTTTTTTTGAGATTATTCTACCGAAGAATTATTCGGCTAAAACATTATTCGGCCGAATAATGTTTCAGCCGAATACTTATTGGACTGAATAATTATTCGGCCGAATAATTTTTCGGTATATAAGGTCAGCTGTGGCCATTTTTTTTCATTTTTTTGCCGAATAATTTGTGGGGCCCTTCCGTTGCAACCCTTCCCCGTGTTGCTGGGACCCCGACCTCTCCTTTTGCTGCCTTGACCCCGCCTACTGCTTCCAACTCTGCCCTACCTTTTTTCTGCCACTTTCTCGACGTGGAGAGCGGAGGCCTGGTTCAACAACCTCCACTTTTTTCTGCCACCTTCTCAACGTGGAGCGCGAAGGCTTGGTTTGACAGGCTCTTCACAGCGATTTCGCGAGGTAAGTTGGCATTTTAATTTGTTTTTTTTATCATTTGTTGTGTTTGTTTTTCTAATCACTCGTTTTTGTTTTTGGCAGGAGATCGCCGTGGGGCGGTGTAGTAGTCTCTCTGCAGTGACCGGTGAGAATGTTGACTCTGTTTTTACCCCAGGTAGCTATGTTGCTTTCCTCTTGATATATGTAAGGATTCGCCTTCCTTTTTTTCGACTGTATGCAACAGTTATAGAAAACTTCGTTCAGTAAATATTGGTGTAACTGCTGTTAGTCCATAATCTGTTTTTTTTAAAGGAAAAAAATGTTGTTTCTCTTTTCAATACAAGGAAAGCCATGACGATATTACACTGATTTTTTTTATATACAGTTCCATAATATTATATCTACCTACCACTCAAACTCAAATCCTATACCAATCAAAGCATAAATAAGCTCTGCGTAAATCGTTTGTATATGTTTCATATAGTGAATTGAATTCAAGTATGAGCTTTGTTCTTAGGGTAACAACTTTGTTCATGAAATCTGCTCATTGACTCTATTCATGAACTCTGTTCTTTGTCCATGAACCCTTGAAAGATTAACTAAGTCCTATGCTGTTACTGTTCATAAGCTAAGTGATGGCTTTGATGAACTCTATTTTTTTAAGGGATCGACCTCTTTTATGCACAAACTCTGTTTCCATGAGTAGAACAGAGGAACATCTGAAACCTTGATCCATATTTTGGATAGTTTAACGCATGAAGTAACCTGTTTTCAATATTTTTTTATGCTATGAAGATCCAGTTAAAACAATTTTTACCGTCCATCTAAAATTAAAATCAGTGAAAATTATGTGATATTACAGATTGATTGTCTTCTATGGGTATATAGAGAGGGATCGATACTTTCTTCTTAATAAAATTGGTTGTGATCATGGTATAAAAATAAAAATTATTTAACGTGTTACTGGATTAGCAAATTGTGTTAATAATGTAACACATAGTTTGACTCCTGTTAAACATCAAAATCCTCCTAGCTAATTCGAGTTTTCCATATTTCTGGTTCTGCACTAAGTAGAAAATGTGAAACACAGTCTGATGATAACACATCCTTACAGTTCATGTAGACATTTCCGTCGTAATTGGTTAAGCACTCTTTGCATAAAATCACTACGCTATTAAGATCGAGGAGATCGTTGAGATCCATTTGGATCTCTGTTAATTATTTTTTAAAAACGATTATGGAATATCGATCCATATCTGGAAATTATTTGAGAATCGAATCCAAGGATTCGATCTTTGGTCATTTTGTTATGTTTACCAACTCAGGTTTATTACTATACAATCGTATAACAGGATATATGTTTTCTCTACGCTGGTAGTGTGTAAACCGTGAGTCACACGTTCCTGCAAATCAAGAAACTGTTTTGTCAACAATTTGGTCTGTCTGAAAATATTATAATATTGGTTGTTATAATTATAAACATTCAATTGATAATGAAATTCAAATCAATATATTTCGTTCCACCTTTGTCATAATGAATATTTTCACTCTGTATATATACTAATTTCAACTCTTTAAAAGAAAAAGAATGACCGTTGTTTATATGAGACGAATTGGTCCATATGCAAATGGAATCGTATCCTCTGTTTCTAAAATGAATATTGAACTCTGTTTTTAGTGATCGAATTTCTTATTTTTTAAACACTGGTCATAATCGATGGATCATATCGTTTATGGTTGTACTCTGTTTACATATTATATGGAATGAGTTATTAATCCGAGAACTCTTTAAGGCTGCTCTTTCCTGTGCTTGTTTGGGGTACCAAAGCTGAAAGTGCCTACTCAAGCGCTCCAGATCTAATAAGTTGGACAGTATTAAATCAATCCAAGCAGTTAAAACGATCCAACAATAAAACACTGATAGTTGTTTGTAGGTAAAACTTCCTATCATCCATCCTTCTGGATTCACTTCAAAAGTTCATGCAAATGTTCTAAGTGCTGACTAACCCCCATTAAATCTAATAAGTGAAAAGGAAGATAGACCATTGTATTCAACAATACCAAACAAACTGTTAGACCCCCATTAAATCTAATAAGTGAAAAGGAAGAAAGACCACAGTGACGCACCTCTTTCTTCTTCGCACTGACTTAGCCACTTTCAATTCACAAACTATAAAATAGCTATAAGTATTGGCCCACCACAGGGCTGAACCTTATTAACACGACTAGACTAATATAGGAAATAAAAGTAATGTACAGAACTCCCATTGACATGGGTGTTGTACCTCAAATGGTTGGATGGTCAAAATTACAATTGACCATCCATTTTAGTGAGTTCTCTTCTCCATAGAACACCTTCTCCAATCTTCATTAGTAGTTAGCATAGATGCACCAAGTATCTTCTACCTTCAAGTAGGTCATCGAGAAATGGCATGTTGGACTTATGGAATTAATTATTAGAAAGGGAGTAAACAATAACAAATTTGATGCTTATAGTTCATACAACACCTTCTCCAAACTTCATTAGTAGTTAGCATAGATGCACCAAGTATCTTCTACCTTCGAGTATGTCATCGAGAAATGACATGTTGGACTTATGGAATTAATTATTAGAAAGGGAGTAAACAATAACAAATTTGATGCTTATAGTTCATAGAACACCTTCTCCAAACTTCATTAGTAGTTAGTATAGATGCACCAAGTATCTTCTACCTTTGAGTATGTCATCGAGAAATGACATGTTGGACTTATGGAATTAATTATTAGAAAGGGAGTAAACAATAACAGATTTCATGCTTAGAGTGCATAGAACACCTTCTCCAAACTTCATTAGTAGTTAGCATAGATGCACCAAGTATCTTCTACCTTCGAGTAGGTCATCGGGAAATGACATGTGGACTTATGGACTTAATTATTAGAAAGGGAGTAAACAATAACATATTTCATGCTTATAGTGCATAGAGAACCTTCTCCAAACTTCATTAGTAGTTAGCATAGATGCACCAAGTATCTTCTACTTTCGAATAGGTCATAGAGAAATGACATGTTGGACTTATGGACTTAATTATTAGAAAGGGAGTAAACAATAACAGATTTCATGCTTATATTGCATAGAACACCTTCTCCAAACTTCATTAGTAGTTAGCATAGATGCACTAAGTATCTTTTACCTTCGAGTAGGTCATCGAGAAATGACATGTTGGACTTATGGACTTAATTATTAGAAAGGGAATAAACAATAACAGATTTCATGCTTATAGTGCATAGAACACCTTCTCCAAACTTCATTATTAGTTAGCATAGATGCACCAAGTATCTTCTACCTTCGAGTAGGTCATTGAGAAATGACATGTTGGACTTATGGACTTAATTATTAGAAAGGGAGTAAACAATAACAGATTTCATGCTTATAGTGCATAGAACACCTTCTCAAAACTTCATTAGTAGTTAGCATAGATGCATCAAGTATCTTCTACCTTTAAGTAGGTCATCGAGAAATGACATGTTGGACTTATGGTATTAATTATTAGAAAATGAGTAAGCAATAGCAGATTTCATGCTTATAGTGCATATAACACTTTCTCAAAATTTCATTAGTAATTGGCATAGATGCACCAAGTATCTTCTACCTTTGAAGGGAGTAAACAATAATAGAATTCATGCTTATAGTGCATAGAACACCTTCTCAAAACTTCATTAGTAAAGTTGTTGTTTCATAAGTAAAGTTGTTTCATAAGTACAGATCATAACAACACTTACTCACAATCTTTATTTTGTGTTATATAACATAACATCTTTCTTTGGGAGATTAGGTCAAATGTTTGGAATGTTTAAATATCAAAGCATGTAAAATTTGAATATGTTATGAGTTGATAGTTGTGTAAATGTATACATCTTATCAAATGGAAAGAGAGGGGTCTTTGAGGCAAAAACATAGGAGGTCATCATGGTCATCAGGAATTGGTGTCTCAATTGATAATCAAAGGTTGTTGGCTTCACCTCGGGATTCAAGATTGTTGTATAGTTCACATTCATCTGATCACCAGTTAGGCCAAAGGGGTACAGATGATTCCCCCGTATCTTCTATGGGAGAATGTCGATCTCGACCTTATGTTGGTATGAACATTTATGTTTTAATACATGTATCAATTGTAATTTTGTGCGTGTTCAAAAAGTTTGTACATGTTTACACACAACTGTGTTTGTCTTTGAAGCAGAGTAGGGTTTAGAAGAGGCTCGTAATTCTACACAGAGGGACGAAGGTCGAGCAAGGAGGACACATGTTGAGCCAGATGTGGGTGTAGAGCAAGGTTCAGAAGAGGCTCGTAATTATACATAGAGGGATGAAGGTCGAGCAGGGAGGGTATATGTTGAACTAGATGTGGGTTGTACACCCATAACAACTTATCCATCTGATTTACCTGAGGAGCTTCCATGGGAAAGTGGTGTTCAACAAACGACCATTGAAAGTTGTAGATATCACTATGACAAGTTGCAACATGATCTTTCTAGTTTGGATCTCCCTCCAGAGAGCAAACAAAGTCTAGAGATTGTTTTGCGGTCATTGCAAAAATTCATTGAGGCATATGAGGATCTAGGACCAACTACAGACGGTTTTGTTGACTTGATGCGGAGGAGAAGGGCACAAGTGATAGGTCCAGACAAGTGGGCTGTTGTGAAGGAGAGAGTGACCAAAGAACATGCCAATTCAATGTTTAATTTCAAAGAAGGCCTAAAGCGAAAAATGTTGAAAGTGAAATATTTCAAGCACCCTGAACTTGCACATCTATTATATTATCGGTTCATTGTAGCCTATGGTCGGTTGCCATGGAATGATGAGGTTCCTCATTATTTCGGCAATTCTTTTTTATGCAGAGTTTTTTTTTTATAAATATGAAGCCAAACTATACCAATATTCATTATGAATTTTATGGAGTTGGAAAGGGTCGAATATATGATCGAAAAGGTGCTCTTAGAGATCCCACAACTCTTCGACCTCCATCCCAGATATCTCACCCAGCGAGGCTTATGACTTTGAAATCGGAGATGGAGCCCACATCCCAACGTGGGACAACTACAAGGAATTCTATTGCCAAAGGTTTAACGTCGGCATTTGTAGGAGTTGATGTGGGATTGGTTCGAGAGAGGGCTCGAGCCACTATTCGTCAAAAGTTTGTTTACAAAACTAATGATGAGGTAGAGGGAATGAACATTGAATATCTTAGGGCTTATGCTAAGGTTTGTCACGGTACAGCTTCAGATGTCTTATCCCATGACACATTGAGTATATGAGAGGTCTGTTGTTTATATACATATAATCTATTTAATTGTTTTATTCATTTTGAATTGAACTTTTTGTTACATTATATCTACGACATTATGTATTTTTTGATATATAGTAATAAATACATTACATAAATGTTTATTGGTTGTAGTTTTCTAGAATGTTGAATGAACATGATTTTCGACTCTCCACTAGTGAAAATGTAGAAGAGCATCTTAGAGAGGTATATTTATTATTTACATATTTATATTTATGTTTGAAAGATATTTTATGCTCTTTTTGAATTTTAATTTATCTATGTATCTTATTGTTAATGTGATTTATCCATGCAGGTTCATTTAGATTCCAACTTTTTTGATGATTTTCCATCTCTTGTGAGCTCATGTTTTCAATTTTTTTTGTTTTGGTTTTAAGTGAATTGCTTAATTTTAGTTTATTTTGCTTGCACAATGTTTTATTTATTAACAAAATTTAAATTTTAGGGAACATGAGAACATATGGAAATTAGTGGTGAGGATATTGGTTCTTTGATGGACGTGGACATTGGCACTGGAGTAATTTTGTTTATAATTGAACTATTCTTTTCAAAAAAAAATTTAAGTTTAATATTTTAATTTTTTGAATTGAGTTTAAAATTGTTTAAATAATTTATGAGATTCATAATTTTCTTTTATACATATTGTAGGTTGGGACTCTTCGAGGCAAAGGGAAGACCACAGTGGAGGATAGTGGTGGACTTTGATTTAGAGAATGATTTTCATTGGTCTTTTTTTGTTTTCCCATACTACCATATTGCATATATCTGCATGTTGATACATATATTGTAGCTGTTTTGGACATCCAAGAACTTTATTTTTGGATTATATATGTACATTGAACTCACATATTCAAGAATTTTTTTTTGGATTAAATACATGTACATTGAACATACATATTTTGTGTTTCCTTTGAATGATCATCTAACTTTTTTTTGAGATAATTACATAGCATACTTTGTGTGGTAAATTCTTAGAATATGATTTTGCAGGATGTTCATGAATGTATGTATTATTAAATTTGTATGTACAAGTTACAATTTTCTTTCATAATGATAGTCAATTTTATATCTAGTTTAATGTTCAATCTTGAAATGGTTTTAAAGGATATTAGTACACATGTTTTAATGTTTAAAGTAATTTATTTTATGAATAATATAAAGTCCATGTGATTGTTTTTGGAGCCTGTCCTCGCAAACCAGAATATTTTAGATCACTGTGTGATTTAGAACAACACTATTTAGCTGATGTACCTTGTTTTCATAATTTCCAGATTGCAAATTTTATGTAAAGTAGACATTAACTATTTGTTGTTTTAAATTAGTTCATATAATATAGTGTTTGCAATTTGCACTCCTGAATCTTTCTTTACAGAATTTCAGTATATGCTAGCCTTAAGTTTTGATAGGTGCAATCTAAAGTTACAAGTTTTAAGACCTGCAGGATTTAATCCTTGGGTGCAGATTTGAAGTATTGACAATTTTTGAGTGCATATTTAAATTTTTGAGTGCATATGTAAAACATTTTGAGTGTAGATGTAAAAAAATTTGAGTGCAGGTTTCAACCCTCTTGGTTGTCTTTTAATATATTATCTTTGATTTTTCTCCTATAGGCATCATTTTTGCACTCTCCACTTTGCTAAGAAGGGATAGATTATGATTATGCAACCTTTTATTTCTCTATATTTCCTTGCGAGTTCTTCCTTTGAATCACCCTTTTTCATTTTCAATTTATATATGCCAATATTTTACTTCTCAGTTTCCCACATGCAATTTATGTACATGTATGTTACATATACACATATTTCATAAAATATGATCTCATCCTAACTATGCCTAAATCGAAAAGATCAAGTTTGTAAATTCAATTCAAGTTTGTTTGGAAGTGTGTTGTAGATTGTATGTACAATAAACTTGAATCTTATATAAACGATTCATACTTTCAATTTTTAACTAATGATTCATATGTTCAATGTTCAAGTACAACACTTTTGTAGGTGAACTATAGATGCTGTTGAAATCATGGCAAATGGGAATCTAACGATTTTTTGTTTTTTAATCATAAGCAAGGATTTCAGGATTGTGAAACTTATGCTAAATTAGAGCAATGCTTTTAGACAACAATTTGATGAATTTTCATCGGTTTGTTGTAAATAACCATTCCTCTAATTTAGCATAAGCTTCACAATCCTGCAGTCCTTGTTTGTGATTACAAATCAAATGATCGTTATCTCCATTGCCATGATTTCAGTAATGTGAACTTAAATAATTTTGTTCGATACCATCTGATCATATAAACAACTATTAATTGTACGTGCTTGAATCACAACTATTAATTGTACACTTTGATTCAAGTAAATATAATTAGATACTTGTAAAATTGGACATTATGTAATTTAACACTTATAAAGCTTAGCTAGGAACACACCATGTACCAACACTTATAAAGCTTATCTAGGAGCACACCATGTACCAACACGATAATTTATCTAAATAATTACGAAAACATGAAATGGATTCATCACAATCCAAATCTTTTCATGAAATTACACATTAAAGACAATTAACAATGTTTTTACGATATAAACTCTTATTCTAGTTCCCATACATTACTTGTAAAATTATATTTGCAATCAACATTCCATAGTTGAAAGATAACATTTTCCATTTTTTCCCAACTTTTATTAAAGTTCTCATTACCAAATAATTATTGATTCAATTTCAACATGCTAAAATACAATCATTTTATTAATGGCATCTCAACCTCGATGCCATATTCTTACACATTACCAAATAACACACCAAGTCATCATGCCATCATCCATATTCAAGCATACACAATCATAAACACAAGCTTATAAAACATAAATACAAATCTGACACCTCAAGATCATAGTCATAGTTCTCAATATAAAAATATATTGTGTACACAACATTTGACATGCACAAAACAAGTAAAATGTGGACTTTATATTTTGAATTCGAAGTTGTTTTTTACACTTCTATTCATCATCATTAAATCTTACACAATCATCTTCCACAGAGAGGCACCCTCATGTCCTATCATATTCTTCATTCACTTGCACAGTAACTATGGGTGCATCATCAAAATTCTTTACAACAGTGGATGGTTGAGTCACTTCTAATTGTGGCTGACTAGTCTTAAGGCTAAAATGATGCCATGGGTCTCCTATAGTTCTCTTAACCATGATCAATTCTTTTTCGATATAGTTAAAAACATCGCAATGGAATGCCGTCCTCAATTATTCGTTCATGGTCATACTTGGACATTTTCCATTTTCTAGTTTTCAATTTTTTTTCGATGAAAATTTTACTAATTTTATTCGAGATGCACACACTAAATGACTATATTGACAACATATAACATTAGGTTCATAATCTTGAAAGTAGACATAATTTTCAGTCATATGGGTTTGTTGAAAAAAATAACCTTTTAAAATGATGGATCCTCTCTCATATGTAAATCCTTTGTCGTCGTAGTTCCTCAATAACTTCATCTTTCCTTCAGTGCATCGCATCAAATAATATTTCACCTTTTCTTTGTTGTCTAAAGGTGCAATCACAACGAAAACATCTCCTGTGCAAATTACAATTGACGTCAGGGTTTTTAAATCAATTAAATTGAGTATACACATAAGGTAATGGACAACAATGAACAATAAACAAAGAATTTGTAAGTTCTATATATACATAATTTATATAAAACGAAAAATCATTGTTTTTAGTTTATTTCTTTGCCTTATCTAACAAGATCTGAAATTCTATCGTCATCAGATGATATTGCTATTTCTTCTGATTCTAATTCTTCTAAGCTTGCTAGTGGCATTTTCCCCTTTGGATTAATTTGTGTGTGTTTTCAATGTTTTATGTAGTTGTTCATTATGTTTTCACAAACTTCTGTAGATTCAACATTTTCAATGCAAATATGACAAAAGCATGATTGCTTTTTACTGTCAAATGCAAACATGTTTTGGAAGGATTTTGTTTGAATAGAGTGCAAATATTTAGTCCCATGTATGGTGCCAGCCTGGTATGGGATTGATCTATCTATATATTGGATTCCAATAAGCCAAAAGAACTTGCACAGTATATGACAAATCACAAAGGACAACTTTTAATGTTAGTGTACATATACTTAAATGATAGACTTGCAATTTTTTTTTTTAAATTGACAATTAATATAAATTAAAAAAAACGTGTGCATACCTGCACACATCTTTTGTGTAGGGACCCCCATATCGGGGTCCCCAAAATATAAAAAAAACTTCCACGGAATTGGAAAATATAAGTATACTTAAGTTTATAACTTCTTGTACGATTTTTCAGAAGAAGATATAAAAGCCACAGATCTAGTTCTATCTATTGTAGTACATGAATGTCAATATATAAAACTATATATTCAGATTTATTCATTCTAAAAAATATTTAGCAAAATAAATAAAATAAAAATACTTCAAACCTGTTTTCGACGGTTGATCCAGCGAATCGATGGAGTCCTCAAAGTGGTTTCTGCATGATCCAATCGCATTTCCTGACGAAGTACCGAGTGACCTCTTGGTTGACCACCCTACCATATCGAGGTTATTCTTCTTAACCTCGAACCAACGAGCTCATGGGGTCGTAAGAACACACACAAGATAGCCTCCTGAAAGGATCTCCCAATCCCTGTTCCGGCTAATCCCAACTCCAAGGATCATAACATAATCCGAGATTATGATGACCATCCAGCATTAGGGAGCAAGATGTGTCTTTCTCTCCTTCTCCTCCCTCATTATATAGCAAAAGCCTATGTGCCATGTGTTTGTCCATGCACATATTTAATTTAATTTAATATTTTAATTTTCAATATTCTTAAACACATGTGTCTTCTTAATGTCTTTAATATGCACCTAAATCCCTAGATCAGTGGGAGTTAGGTGTAGAATAGTTCTACTTCTCTTTTGGTTCTCATTTAGTTTACTTAACAATCTTTTAGTTAAACTTATTGCTTTCTATTTTTCTTTCTTTTCCTAATATTAAGATTGAATTAAAAGATAATTCCTTTTACTAAAAGTATAATTTAAATTTCCTCTTTATAAAATAATTTAAATGAATAATAAAATTAATTAAAGTAAAATCTTGAATAATAATAAAAGAAAAACAATTCTTTTATTAATGACCTATTTCAATTCTTTTTCAAAATAATGAAGACAATTAAATATAATCTTTAATAGAATGATTTAAAATAATAAAATCCATAAAATTAAAATCTTTGAATAAAAATAATTCTCTTATTATTAATCTTTTTCAATCAGCATAATTAATCAAATTTAATATTGAATAAAATTAATCTCTTCAATTCTTTTTCAAGTTAATAAAATCAATTAAAATGAATAATTCAAATTAATGAAATCAATTAAAAATAAAATCTTGAATATAATTATTCAGATTAATAAAACAGAACAAAATGAAATAAAGTATTTCTTAAATCTTATGTGAAATTTTCATTTATACCATTGATTAATTTTCTTCCTCTCGTTCTTGTCTAGGTACCTCTTCGGTGGGCCCTTCTGACAGTTTCATTTCTTCCTTCTTATGGGGAGTACTGCGTAGCGACCGGGAACCGTTATCGCGATCTCTCAACTACGCTCCTTGGAGACTAAGGGATGTTGAGGGATAAGGCTCTCCTTATTGCGCGCCCCTCAACTCATCGTACGTGACCAAATCATTATGGCCTTTCCTGTACGGCATACGCTTCCTCGGGTGAGATGAAATTGCTTCACCCGTGCGTGGATTGCTAATCCAGGGTCGACAGTCAATCGTCGTACCCCTATGTGTTCTTTCTGTTCTTACGACCCCTATAATTCCATTGTGGGTCAGTCGGTAAATCATCTTACCTGCCACTGCACACACTTACTCAAGCGCACATTAGTAGCGTTGCACTATGAAATATTTCATCATCTATCATAATATCTCAGTCAATCGAGCATATATTTCATTCATCCTTTTCTCTCAATCAGTAAATCATATCTATCATTCATCATTCTATCTCAATCAGTCAAGCATATGTAACATTCAGTCATCCTATCTCAATCAGTCAAGTATATCTAACATTTAGTCATTCTATCTCAATCAGTTTTCAGTCATTCTATCTCAATCAGTCGAGCATATCTAACATTTAATCATTCTATCTCAATCAGTCGAGCATATCTAACATTCAGTCATTCTATCTCAATCAGTCGAGCATATGTAACATTCAGTCATTCTATCTCAATCAGTCGAGCATTCATTTATTAAGTAAAGTAATAGTTTCTATAACTGTCGTTCAAGCATTTTCAAAGTAAATTCAAATGGTTCGTGTTTTACTTAGCCGGTTCATTTCAAAACTAGTATCTCATTATTCTAAACAGCTAAGGTATCGAGGCGGGCATTACATTTTGATTGTTGATTATAATCATGGCTTATATGTAATTGACACCATTGGACAACCTCTGCAGCTGAATGAAATCGCATGGAAGAATGGTTCATTTTCTATCTTCGAAGTGCTCTTTTTACACATGCTCTTGCACCATCATGTTCACCTTTTCCATGTCCAGTTTCAAAGAAATTCCAACGATGTTTAATGTTCGATGCTTTATGAATTCGACATAACCAAAAAAATGATCGTGAAGATTTAAATTGTCCTGCACATCCATCCGACCATATCCAATGTTCATTGAATTTAACTTCACGTCCTTTTAATGATTCATAGAAAATATTTTCAATACAATGCTGAACAAAATGTGTATCGTGTGTACAATCATCACTGATATAAAAATGAAATTCTTTAATCACATCTCAATTGTCACTCGTGCTTTCAATGCCATCAACATCGTGTTGAGAATGTCTATATAGAACATGGACAAATATTGAAACTTGGTCAGAATGATAGTATTCACTTTGTATCTCTTTTTGTGCAACAAATGTGTAGTTTTATGCAAAATCAACCACAGACAAAATGGTTCCGGGTGGAAACATTTCACGAGACTGTTTGAATTGAAGGTATTGCCATCATGCTCTATGTGAATGCTTGGTGTATTTATAAATTTCACTTTCAAATTTGTTCAGAAAATCTGTCACACATATTTTATCTTATCGCAGATCAATTCGTTTGGAATGTGCATCACTAGAACTTGTAGCATAATTGATGTATTCATATCTTCTCCAATCAACGGTTACATTTGACAATGACTGATCACTATCAATATGATATTTACTGCGGAATAAAACTAAATTTCCACAATGATGACAATGTTTTCCATTGACACATTTCTTATTGTAAAATAGTTCATCATGATCTCTCTCACATAGAATTTGAGATATGAATTCACGTATTGTGGGTGGAGGTGGTGAATTTGTCCAAAACATTTTATCAAATTCAAGAAAAGTGTCGTAATATAATTCAATTTGCACATGATAACGACAACAACATGTGTCACGTATAGTAATAGGTCTAACATACCATGGTTTTTGTTGTGCAAATGTAGTGATTGACATATTAATTCCACGATGATCCTCCTTGAATTTATTGAACAATTGTACTTGTGTCATTTCCATGATATGTTTTGCATGGATTTCATATTCATTTCGTGATACTCTTTGTCGTATCACATTCCTTGAATTTGGTGAAACTCGAGCATGTGCCAACCAATATTTATGTACAAAATCTTTAACACCTTCTCTCATTCTATCTTTGTAAGGTTGTCTACAAATAATTGCCCAACAAGCAAGTTCATTATTTTCATCTATTTTCATTCTGAATTTGTTATGCTTGTATAATGTCTTTCTTGAGGTTCCTATTGTTTTTGCTAGTTGTGTTGTCAAATGATTTTGTCTAGTACTAGCTGAAATAATTGCTGTATTAATTGCTCTACGTGCAGCTTTGGTATCTTTCTTCCTGGATTTCCAGTTTTTTTTTATTGCATCACTTATATTTTCCATCACATTATGTTTCAATTTCGACTCTTTTGTCACTTTGTGAATACCCAATAATGATGTAGTACCTCTTAACTTCTTGGACACTAATAAACATCTCAAAATTTACGCTTGTCCTACTATTGAATATTGTTTGAGAATATCATCATAAATTTGCATAGCACGATATTGTGCAACATGTGTGGCTATTTTTACTCCATATTTGTCGCAATCAATGTCTTCTAACATTTTATCATCAATGGTGAACGTACCTATACATTAAGTTAAATTTAATTTAACATATATCCAAAAATACAATTCATTATAAAAAATGAATTTGAAAAATACATGATATATACATACCAGGTTCAATTTCTTGTTCTTGAACTTGATCATCAATATTGACTTCATCAACATTAGCATGTAAATCTCTATTTACATCTTCAACAATGGTCTCTTCAACTTCAATTTGTTCTTCTTGTACTCTATTTTCAATATCCATTTCATCAACATTATCATGTAAATCTGTATTTATATCTTCAATAATTGTCTCTTCTGTTTGTGAAATCCTTGTTTTTTTGGTATGATATCTGAGTCTTTCTTTTCCCTATGAGCATCATCATCACGTTTACGATCACTTTTTCTTTGGCAGTTTCTCTTACTCTTCATGATTGTTTAATCTTTAGAGGTTAAATTAAAGAATCATCACTTTATAGTAAACAATAAAAAATTAAGAGTTAAAAACAGTATCTAAATTTGTTTTTTTGACTCTTTCAACCATTTGTAAAAATATGAATTGAAATTCACTTCACCTTATAAAAATCTTGTAAGAGTCATTTGAAGAAAAACTCTTTGGAAATAAATTTCCTTTGAAAAAACCCCTTTAAAAAAATAAGAAATCTCCTTGGAAAGAAATAAAAAACTCATTGGAAAGAAATCTCATTTAAAGAAAAACTCTTTGGAAAGAAATAAGAACTCCTTGAAAATAAATTTCCTTTGAAAAAAACCCTTGGAAATAAATCTCCTTTGAAAAAAACTCTTTGGAAAGAAATAAGAACTCCTTGGCAATAAATCTCCTTTGAAAAAAACCCTTGGAAAGAAATAAAAACTCCTCGGAAAGAAATATCCTTTGGAAAGAAATATCCTTTGAAAAAACCCCTTCAAAAATATTTTATTCATACTTCTACGAAAAAAAAGATGCGAAATAATGACTCCTTTAGTTTTATTTATCTATATATATATTTCCGGCCGACGATTTTTTTTTGTGTTTTGTTGTTCGGCCGAACAACCGTTGTTAATTTTAACAGTTTGTTAACGGAAAATATTTATTCACCTGAATAATTATTCGGCCGAATAATATTTGAGACCTGAAAACTTCATTGTTTTTAGGCTTCTCTATTTCAGAAGGGAAAAACCATCTTTTAAAGTGCAAATCGACTGTCAGACTTGATACCATTAGTTTATTCATTAAATCTACTCTCTGTTGGTATAGATTTTGTTGTGTTTAGGTGGGATCTGATAATTGTAATTATTTTTTTTGTTAACATGTGTCCAATTTGGTTTCATCGCTTTCAAAATGAGGTGAAATGAACAATCCATAACTTTAAAAATACACCATAAAATTTTTAAAAAATATGGTGTAGTTAATTGGAATGTCTACTTCAAAAGGGTATTCTTAGATGTTTTAGTTTTAGTGTAAATTGAAAAAAATGTCTCGTCAAACAAAACATGTTGAAAATTGACAAGCTTTCCCCATTGATCAAATTCAAAAAAATATAATAATTAGTATATAGATCCATTGGTTACAAAATTATAGTCATGCGGTAGTACATTCTGTGTAGATTGTCATAACATATTTTGTTTTTACAAAACACAAGTTTAACAATGATTTCAACCTCCCCAAAAATCATGACTATTTTTTAGTCCCTTCATTTTATAAGAACATACTGTTAAACATTTTTCAAATTGACATATCAAATCTCAATAAAAAAATTTGAAAAAAGAATGAATAGAAAGCTAACATAATTCTTTAAAAGTTTTCTTTTTACTGAAAAATGAAATTCTAAACAAAAATATCACTTTTGTTTGCCCAAAGTTGAAAAACATGAAAATATCAGATTTATTTTCTCATAAGACCCCCAAAATAGACACCCATCTTCATGGATTCACCCCTAATTATAAAGTGTAGACCATCTTACTTGAATTAGATGAGAAATGACGCATTTGGCTCCAACCAACAACAATCTTGGATTCTAGGGAACAACAATTATGCAAGTGCACAATCAAAGAAGTTTTGATCCAGTGGATAGATATGATGCTAAAAGATGCCACTTGGGAACCAACAATAATTTTACAACAATCACCTCGCCTTCAATGTTGAGGTCAACATTGCTTTTGAAGGGGGTGGGGGCATGATAGGGTCCTACCCTACCCTTCCTTACTTTAGGATTTAGTCACATGTTGTATACAACCATCTCCTTGGAATAAGGCCTAGTAGTTAGTAGTCAACAATGAATGTAAACATGGTCTCTCTATTAATTAAGACCCACAAGGAAGTTGGTACTTATTAATTATTTGACCATGTCAAGTAGTTTGGATCTTGGATTGGTAAGCCTAATTAAAGAGAAATAAGGCTATGAAGAGTATTGTCGAGAATTATTGTAATAGAGCTTTGCTCTAGTAAAAGATCAACCAACTCCAAGACGCCTATGAACATTTCTTCCCAAAATTATTCTCATAATATAAAGCTCATTTCCTGCAATATTGGTATTTCTATTGTCTAATGTTTCTTGTTATGATCTATAAATTATATTTTATTGCACCTTAACCTTTATGTATCTTGTGTTGTTTTAAGTTTCAGGGCTAAAGAGCACCACACATGGCCCTAGGAGGTTGACCATATCATTCCAACTTGGATTCTTAGGGACATTGAATCTTGGATTTCTAACTTCTATTTTTAATATTTCATGTGTTTTCAATTATTATATAAAAACTATAGTCGTTTCACCTCTTGTCATAGGATTTATGAATGAGAGTAGCATTTTCCTCTCCTACTCACAAAGATTACTACCACCATTCTCTACAAGCACATTTCATGAATACAATCTATATTTTCTACATATTTGGTTGCACCAAGAGTCACGAGGTGCTTACAACCTAGTAGGGGGGAGATGTTGTCACGTTTGCCACGTTATTTAATGCAACGTTCCCAAAAATAAAAAAGTAATTAAAAAATTCATGTTGGCTCATAACTTATCAAAAATAAAAAATAATTAAAAAATTCATGTTGGCTCATAAAATATAATAAATTAAAACCAACATAGATCCATCTTAAACCTGGATCTATTAAGAACCGAGAGGGATCCAATTTCTTGAGTGTAATTTTTTTCTTGATGTGTAAAAAAATTAAGATAAAAAGAATTTACACCTCAAGAAATTGGATCTCTCTTGGTACTTAATAGATCTAGGTTTAAGATGGATCTATGCTGGTTTGTATTTCACTTCTATTGTTATTTTTTTTTTAATACACTTGTGCAATTTGGATTTTTGTAATTCATCTCCTCTACTTAACACAAATCATGAGGATTCTCTCTTGAGATAAAGGGGGTGCTCCTATATTTCTCTTTTCTTTTATGAGGAAATTTACTCACATCCTTCTCAAGGTACATTAAGGAGGAAACCATGTTTATTATGAATTTACTACACAAGCATAATGAACTTACACACACACAAAAAAAAACATCAAATATGGGAAAGGAGTGAAACTCCCAAAAGTCTTACTATGATGAGGTACATAATAGCTCATTAATATTAGGTTAAAAATTCAAATTAACCTAAATAGAACCAAGTACCATAATCGCGAGTTAATGTCTATAATAATGCTTCCATTCATATATATATATATATATATTCTAACTCCTTTTCCTTATAGGCACAATAGTAGGTTAACCTACCTACTTTATATTTACATTTGACCCTTTATTTACCTCATTAGTGTCATAACATAGTAACCCTTTAAAATGATTTGTCCTTAAGTCTTTGTAGGTAAGGCCTTTACATAAGATGGAATCAAGTAAAAGCCTTAGCCTTTTACTATATTGTTGCAATTGTTGATTTCCCATCAATCTACGACTATAATTGATTCTTATCAACATCATTTTATATTATTTTCCTTTTATTTCATGCATTTTTAAAACTTTTCCAATTTGTTGTAGTTGTTTTTATTTGATAGTATCCTATCCCACAATGTTTCCTCGGTGCTACTTTATTTGAATATTGCTAATTCTACCATATTCTTCTTTTAAAGTGAGGATATCAATCTTGTCCTTCTTATATACTTTTTTTAATAATGAGGATTTTCGTAACGACATTCCATCTTTGATGGACTACATTCTATCATCGATCTTTTTTAATGGTACAATGGTTCTCTCTAGACTTTGTGCTCAATCTTTAAATTTTCTCGGTTTTGAAATAATATAATCATATTTGATCCTTATAGAATCAACATGGAGCTCCATCTCTTTAGCTATTTTGGCCTTTTAAGTTTTCGTCTTCCTCAATCTAATGTTCAGGGTGACATTATCTATCAACTTCATTAATCTTTTTTCAATTTCATTTTCCATTTTTTATTTATCTTATAGTTATTTAGGGATCCTTCCACATTCTTATCATTTTTTTCTTCAACTTTTCTAGTCATATATTAATTGATGATGTTTACTTATGCCTTATGTCGATATCTTTTCACATTTTAAACATCGTTAAAATGTTTAATTTTCCCAATATATTGTGCAAGTTTTTACTTCTTTTATTTTTTTTCCCAATTTTGAGTCTTTTTTTTTTTTTAATTTTCTCACCTTCTATTATTTTAGGCACTTAAACTCCTTAATAGTCGTTTAATTAAGAGCCTGTAATTTCAGTAACTAGTGTCCTTTTTTCACAATATCTTTTGTTAATTCATCTTTGTCCCTTTTTAATTTAGATACCTCATTTTTTTTCTTGTAGCGTACCCAACCACATCCACGACACTGTTGAGGTGATGGGGTACTCCAATTTTCCTAAATCCCTTAATATCTTGTGTATTACTCAAAATTACATTCACATGCTATGCAATTCATTAAAAATAGAAGTAAATCTATAGTAATCAATCATTCAAATTATTAATTCTACAGTATATTGCATGCATTCCTATCATGAATTCATACATAATGTTACATTTAGTCCATGCAAAAACATTTTCATTAACATCAATTAAATAAATTCATGGAAGAAAAATAAACTAGGAATTTCAAGCATAATTAACACATATCTTTATGGCAAATGGTCCTCTGAATAGCTGCAAGTGAAGGATGTCCCTCCCAGCCATAGCTACTCTGCCAACTAGTTTTTTCTATGATAGAGGCCACCCCCAAGATGGGGCTATCGGTCCACAAGGGTGAATATTTCCCAATTGATCCACTCAACCATATTCACACATGACACAAACCTCAGTGAATAAGACTCCTCCACGATTTTCCCACTCCTCTAGCACTTATCCTCCATCAACCTACACAACACAAGGAATGTTAACCCCTTCTTTGCATTGCAGCCTCTCAGTCTGTCCTCATTCCCTTCTATTTCTTTAGCACATGACGACCATGGAGTCTCTATGCTCAGACTGCAAGGATATTGGCTGCAGGAGAGGTTCCACTCACAAGGGGACCAATCCCAATGGCTTCCACTTCCCATGGTAATTATGGTGAGAAATTATGAAGCATTGATTTCTCTCTCGTATTCTAGCCAAAGCTTAGTTAGCTTGATGGGGTGAATGATAGAGTAAATGATGAGTAATGAAATATTTTATAAATTGTATATGCATGGATTTGTCTTGAAATGTGGCTTCCCTAGAAGAGTCCAATTTTCCCCTCTTAATCCCATATTAATATAATTAATCCATGATTGATTAAAGTGAGCATCTGTGAAGAACCTGCAACAATTAATTAATAAGAATATGCGAAATAGCAGAAATGACAGAACTCAGAATCACTTTTATATTGATCGCAGGCCACTTCGAGGGGGCAACCTCCTTTGAGCAATCTCAATACAATTAACTTCACCGTGCCTTCAATGAACTCAACACACACTTATATACTAAGTCTATGCCCAATACTATGGGTCAAAACCATGGGACATATAATACTATGGGACGACTTACAAAGCATATGCGCCCAATACTATGGGTCAATACTATGGGCTAATATAAACTATGAATCAACAAATACTACAGGACGACTTACAAAGCATATGCGTCCAACAACAATATATTAACATAGTAAAGAGAAGGGTTGACACGGGTTCCTAACATCTCCTCTCCCTTAGAAAAAGCTTTGTCCTTAAAGCTTTGGTTGGAGAAATTGCTGCAAAATCTGAAGGAGTGGTTCCCCGGTAGCATCCTTGGGTTGCATTGTGGGCCACTGACGCCTATGGAGTGTTAGGGAGGATTGCTTGGAAGGCTGTAGACGAAGAAGAACCCTATCAGCTGCGTGGAAAATGCGCTCAGAACGGTGCTGATCGACTTGTTGTTTCAGGCGAATTCTGTCCATGTGAATATTGTCCTGCAGAATGAGAAGAATCTGATCGCGGTTGCGAAGAACTGAGTCAATTTCCTGAACTGGGGAGCTGCTAAGGGTGTATGGAAGAAGAACTGGCAGTGTTTGTCCATAGATTGCTTCATATGGTGTCCTTTGAGATGTGGTATTGTACCACCAGAGCGCTGCTAGGAAATCCATAGAAATAGTTGGCCAAAGCTGTGTAGGGATGGGCAAGGGTTTGAGCAATCCCGAAAGGAGTGTCATTTCACCCTTGTTGACCTGGAAAGTATCACAGTCAGCCACCATCTGTTGAATTGTCATTTTTAGTCCCTGCCAAAAGAAATTACATTGTTCCCCGGTCATACATTTTGAAGAACCCAGAGTGCCCTGCTGATGAAGAAGCATGGAGTTCATAGAAGAGATAGCCTTGTTGAACATATTGCAACCAATTTGGAACAAGCAGAGAAAGAGCTGTAAGAGAAACTGGGTCATCAATTGTGCGAGAAGGAGCATCTACCACTATATTGTCCTTACCCTTCTTGTAAGTGATCGCATAGGGATAACCCATGAGTTGGATAACCCATTTCAGGTGTGTTGGGTAGGAGACCCATTGTTCCAGAAAATTTTCCAGACTCGGGAGATCAGTCTTGATGCAGAAATAATTCCCTAATAGGTATGGCTGCCACTTCTGTACTGCATGCAAAATAGCCATCAGTTCCTGCTGAGAGGTAGATGTGACTAAATTCTTACCGGAAAGGTCGCTTGAAGGCGACAAGCTCATTGGTTCAACAAAGACACCTGCATATCTATCCAAGGAAGTAGTGGAGACCATTGATGGGTGCATCTGAATGGAATGGAGCTGAGCGATGACACCATGTGAATTCTTCTTAAGGATTTTTTCCAGATGATGTGAACTGATGATGCGGAGAGACCCTGGTTGTAAGCCCATTAATTTGTGTTGTGCCCCATTGACTGAAAACTGCATCCAAAGTTTCGCAAAATCCCATAAGATGGGGCCAAGTGTGCGTAACCATTGAACACCCAAAACCACATCACATCCGCCTAAGGACAAGGAAAACATATCAGAGCACATGTGATAATCTTCCATAGAGATATGCACATTGTGACACTTCCCTTTGCAAGGTAAGGTGCCCCCATTGGCAACCATGACTTCAAAGTTGGAGCAAGGATGGACAAAACAATCAGCCTGTTTGGTAATCCGAGGGTCAATGAAGTTATGAGTGCTACCAGAATCAATGAGTATGGTAAGAGGGAGCTTCTTGAAGTATCCCCTGACTCGCATTGTTTGTGGAGTGGTGACGCCGGTTACAGCATGGAGAGAGATCTCAGGTGGGTCGTCCTGAGATGGGGTGTCAACAGGTGGGTGTTGAACGTCGACCTGATCATCTACTGTATCTGGAGCTTCTTCATCAAGTTCTGAGGCAAGCAGAGAATCCACATCCAAGAGATAGAGCTTTTGTTGAACACATCTATGTCCCCGAGTGAATTTCTCATCACAATTATAACAAATCCCTTTTTCTCGGCGTGCCTGCATCTTTGTTTCAGACAAATGCTTGATAGGAGTTGGTTGAGGAGTAGGCGTGATGGGAGGTCGTTGCGAACCCATATTTCTGAAGGGAACAAAGGTGGGTTTGGAGCGTTGTTGAGCTGCGATCTTGTCCTCTGCCAACTTAGCCAACTCGAGGACTTCCATCATTGTGTTGGGACATAAAATTTTGACCTCTGAGCGGATTTCAGCCTTGAGACCACTGATAAAACAACTCCTGTAGAATTCATCAGACAATCCTTCTGTGTAATTGGCTAGTTTCTCAAATTCTGTCTGATACTCTCTCACTGTGCCAATTTGGTGAAGTTTAGTGAGTGCTCCTGTGAAGTCATCAAAAGCACTAAGACCAAATCGTGGCAAAAGGAGTTGGCAAAAATCTGTCCAGTTTGGTTCGGGATGAGCTTTGATGTACCAACGGTACCATTGAAGGGCTTCTTGTTCCAAATGAAAGGATGCAAGTGGAACTTTCTGGACATCAAAAGTATTATGCAGACTGAAATATTGTTCTGCTCGGTATATCCATCCAGTCGGATCAGTACCATTGAAGCGAGGAAAATCAAGCTTCAGCCCACGAAAATTGCTGGAAGAAGAGAACCTGGTGGCTGCAAAAGATTCTGGCTGTCGGTTATTGTTCATGGCTGAATGCTGAAGATGGAGGTTGAGAAATTTTTCATCCAGATCTTGGAGTTTGGTTTGGATGGCTGCAAGTGCTTCCTCCATGGTGTTTGCTCCTGCGCGGGTGACAACCATAACCAAGAGTTTTTTTTTGGTTGACTGGGTAGAAAAACAAAAACAGAAACTGCTTTAGTAAAGGAAAATCTGGATTTGGGAAAAAATCTGAAGGGTAATTGGGGTTTGACTAGGTTTTGGACACTGTTGAAGAGACAAGGAAGCAAAAAATGAGGATTTCAGAAGCGGGGTGAAAGGATGGGAAAATTTGGCAGAGAGAGACAAAGAAGCAGAATTCAGAAAGGAACTCTGTGGTAAAATTTGAAGGTGATTGGGTGAAATCTGAGGAAGTTATGGCAAACCCTAAAAATAAACAAACGTGGGATTTCGGGCTTTGGGAAGGGGAATTGGGAATAGGTTCCTCAGGAATGAAATATGTAGAATGGGATGACAGGGGTTCCCCGAAAATTTCAAGGGAAACAGAGTGAAAACAAGGGAGATATGGAGACATGTAGTTTTTTTTTTTCCAGACTGGAGCGGCTATGGCTCGGAAGGGATCTGGAATAGATAAATCTGCAACGGCCCAGAAGGGAGCGGAAATAGATGGATCTGAAACAACGCTGAATGGATTGAAAACGACTAGATCTGGAACGACTTTCAGAATGGATTTGAACGGTTGGATCTGAAACGACGCAGCAGTGATCGACAATAGTTCAGCTGAAAATAGATATGGACCCCAGGTATGTGTGACTTCCTAACAGTTCAGGGGTTTCACTCAGCCACCAATGTTGTCTGATGGCTTGTGTATTGGGGAAGTACCCCTCACTCCACGGCTCAGGTAAAACTGAGAACCGCTTTGCCACAAACGACAGCTCTTGGTTTACCTCACGGGTGGGAACTAGTCAATCAGGTAGGGGTCGTTGCCCTTTTCGCTGGTAGGTCCTCTCAATGGGCCAGCTACTTCGGGGTTCCTGTGGTACTCCTCACAATGAGTTTTAGGGATTATGCCCAAGTACTTCCCACAGTTAAGCGGATAGGGATTATTCCCAAATCTGGACCTGTAACAGATGCGAAATTTTTTTTTGGCAGAAATTCCACCCAACGAGCCCAAGAAAGTGCTCTGATACCAGATGTGAAGAACTTGCAACAATTAATTAATAAGAATATGCGAAATAACAGAAATGACAGAACTTAGAATCACTTTTATATTGATCGCAGGCCACTTCGAGGGGGCAACCTCCTTTGAGCAAGCTCAATACAATTAACTTCACCGTCCCTTCAATGACCTCAACACACACTTATATACTAAGTCTATGCCCAATACTATGGGTCAAAACCATGGGACATATAATACTATGGGACGACTTACAAAGCATATGCGTCCAATACTACGGGTCAATACTATGGGCTAATATAAACTATGAATCAACAAATACTACGGGACAACTTACAAAGCATATGCGTCCAACAACAATATACTAACATAGTAAAGAGAAGGGTTGACACGGGTTCCTAACAGCATCATAACCATGTTTTAATGGGATTCGAGTTAAAAAGGGTAATAAAGACTAAGGACATCAACTAAATCCAACTTGTATAATCTCCCTTATCCCCCTCTCACTTCCCCGACTTGTGGAACCATAACATTGCATCTTTTTTTCGTCCTTCTTTATTTGGAGTTGTTAGGGTTTTTTATATTAAAATGTAATTTACATAATTTACAATATTCATGGTCTCTTGGACCATATATTTTTGGAATCTAGTGTTTGCATCGTTACACACATAATCACATCATGGGGTAAAAAACAAGGTGTTACATTCCCCTCCCCGTAATTTATGCACCATTGTTGGTGCATATCAGTACTATGTACATGTACAAAAAATTACAACAAAATTTTCAAAATAGTTGGGGGTGTGCCTCCCGCATAGCATCCTTTGACTCCCATGTTTTTTCTTAACGACTGTAGTGGATCCATTGGACATTTACCTTCCCTATTTCTTTGTTCCTGAGAAACGTAACTTTCCTATCTAGGATGCCTACTGGTTGTACTAATATATCCCCTTTTGGTTCCACCTATCCAGGATGCCTACTGGTTGTACTAAGATATCTCCTTTTGGTTCCACCTATCCAGGATGCCTACTGGTTGTACTAAGATATCCCCTTTTGGTTCCACCTGAATAAAATCCCAATCAATAATATGGTTAGGATAAGACACATACCTTTTCAACAATGACACATGAAACACATTATGCACTTTTATGGAGGTAGGCAATGCAATCTCATATGCAACATGCCCTATCCTATCTAGAATCTCAAACGACCTGCAATTTTTGGGCACTGGATTAGGACAATTCCTAAGCTTCAATGAGCTCTTCTTCGACCTAACTTTCAAATAGACATGCTCTCCATTATGAATTCTCTTGATACTCTACCCTTTTATACATATTTTTTTTTCCCGTCGTCTATTGTCTTCAAATTCTGCTTGAGCTTAACCATCCATTCTTCCATTTCCTTAAGTAGCTCTAGCCAAACTATGACTCTATCTGCTAGATTGTCCCAACTAATGGGAATAATATTGTACTTTCTATCATACAAAGATCCAAAGGGACTCATATTCAGAGAAACATGCTATCCATTATTATATTCAAACTCCACCAAGTACATGTAACCCTGTAACTTGGATGGCTTGTCCATCACGCACATCGTTAGCATATCTTCAATGAATTGATTCACCCTTTATGTCTGTCCATATGTCTATGGGTGAGATTCTATACTCAAATTCATATTTGTTCTAAATCCTTTAAATAGCCATTTCCAAAAATTTGAAGTAAACTTTGGATCTTTGTCTGAAACAATTGCCTTAGGTATCCCATACAACCTGACAATATCCTTCATGTAAATATATGCTACGTTAGTTTCCATATGAGTTGATTTAATTGGAATAAATTTAGCAACGTTTTTCAACTTATCCACCTCTACCAAGATGGAATCATGTTTCTTTGTTTTCCTGGGAAGCTTAGCGATGAAATCAATTGTCACTACATCCAATTTCCACTCTAGTATGATAATGGTTGTAGCAATCATGCTAGATGTTTGTGCTCCATCTTTACCATCTGAAATTCCATGTACTTGGCTATATACTCAGTAATGTATTTCTTCATTATACTACAATTGTCTTTTGGTATGTAGTTGGATTCCTTGCATATGGAACCTTGTTCATCTCATTCATTACTAGTTTCCTTAATTCACTAGAATCAAGAACATATATTCTACCTTTATGCATAAGAATCCCATTCTCTTCCAACATACAACCTCCATATTTTTTTGGTACATGTTCCTGTTGTAATGCTCATCTGAGACAACAACTTCAAAAATTTTGATTCTAAAATTATATTTGCAGATGCTAATGGTTGTAGCAAGCGTTGTGTGTACTCTTCTGTTGAGTGCACCAAAAACATTGTTCTCTTTCCTTTTATGTGTTTGGTTTCAAAATCAATCTCACAAAGGAATTACAACCACTTGTCTACCTGTCATTCAAGGTATTCTTTTCAAATAAAAACTTCAACCCATTGTGATCCGTTCTTAACTCAAATTTTCTACCCATGAGATAATATCTCCACATCTTCAATGCATGTACAATGGAAACAAAATCTAAGTCATGTGTGACATAATTATTCTTATGCTACTTCATATTTTTGGATTCATAATAGATTACCTACACTCCACAATTCCTTCCTTGCAAGTATTTATGCATACCACAAAATATTCATTTGGATCAACAATCTTGAGAATTTGTCTACTAGTGAGTGATCTCTTTAGCTATTGAAAAGTTTCTTCACACTGTGATTTCCATTCAAATTTGATTGCTTTATTCTGCAATGATGTAACTGGATGTGCCACTTTTGAGAATCCTTCTATAAATCTTCTATATGATCCAACCAATCCCATAAATGACCTTACCTTTGATTGATACTTTTATGGGTGCATTCCTTCCCACAATAGCTTCAATATTCTCTAGATCTACTTCTATCCCTTCCTCGGATATGATGTGTCCTCGGTAATATGGCCGGACAATCTGAATATATAACAAATCCAACAATCCCCACCTAAACTCCAAAAGAAAGGATTCCATTCAAGCGCCCCTAGATTTCATCCTGCCAAAGCTTATAAGCACAAGGATCATAAGCCTTATCATAAGAAATCTCGCCGCCCTTTTTATCAGAAAGCTTTTGTTCGTAAAAGGTCTGAACGAACAGACAAAGAAAACTGTTTCATTTGCGGTAAGAAAGGGAATTGGGAAAGTAAATGTCCACAAAAGAAATCCAAGCCTAAGCTTGCAGTATTTTTCGCCTAACTAGATCCAGCCTGGTGGAATCTCTGCTCCTGTACATCCGACCAATATCCTTCGGGTGAAATTATATTTCTCCCTGAGGAGAATTCTTTTGATTTAGATTCTTCCATCCAATTAAATAAATTTTCTCCCTCTAGTTCGGATTCTTCCTCCTCCTCCTCCGATTGTGCTTCAGAAGCAAATTTAGGGGGGTGTGAAGGACCTCCAGATTTTGATTTTTCTTGTTTTATGTTTTCGGCTTCAGCTAAATCGTCTCCTCAACAGCAAATAGATTCAATTGATCGACAACTCTCAGAAATTCTTGTTTTTTAATATATTCTCAGAGGAGAATTAAGAGAAGAAAAGCAAAGATTATTGTCATTACTAAAAGAAAGAAAAAACCAATCAGAAGAGAATAACCCTGCATTCTACAATCCTGCAGATTTATACAAACACTATCCGGCAGAACATAAGGATAGAGAGCAGTTTAGACCAGACAAAGAAAATTTGCTCAGATTACAAATCAAGGAAAAGCAGAGTTCCCTTCGAAATCTTGTAAGGGAAATCGAAGACTTAGAAAGAACTACTTGAGGGAACAATCCGGGAAAAAGATCAGTCTTCTAATAATGAAATGAGCAGGCAGTATGAAGAAGCTTTAAAGAGCCCAGAGCATAATGAGGATTCCCCTAAAAGGGATTCCCATAATAGTCTCACAATGTTTCCAGAACCATCCTTAGGACTTTTCATAGGTCCTAAAATGTATATTCAAGTTTTGTTTTGTCCTCTAGAGTTCAAATCTTATAAGATGGATTGCATGATTGATTCAGGATTTCAGATGAATCTAGCAAAAGGTGGTGCAATCCACTCATTTTACTGGGAAAAGGCTTCAGATCATGGAGTTTCTATAGAAGGAACCCCTGTACAGCTTTCAGGTAGAGTAGCAGATTTCCCCATTCAAGTAGGTAGCTATCTAAACGCTTTATCTTTGAATATATTAGATAGCATAAAAGATGACTGTATTCTAGGTTCAGAGTTTCTGAATAAAGTCAGCCCTATAACTGTGGATACAAACAAAATGTTGTTTAATTGCACCATAAATGGAAATTCGATATCCTGTCCTCTATCCTTTGAAGCTCAATCGAAATGCAAGAACCCTGCTAAGAAAATAGACCTTAAGCCAAAGATTGCAGAACTGTTCAAAATGGAAAGATCCATTGATTATGCAGAAATGCATAAGGAAAAAGCCTTGGCCGAGATCTCTGCTAAATTAGAAAAGGATTGTACTTCAGAAAGCCCTAATGCTTTCTGGACAAGAGAGAAATATTTTGTTTCCCTTCCCTTTGATCCTATGGTAAAACACAAAGCCATGAAAGCCTTTGCTAGACTGATGTCTCCCTCTGAAAGGGAATTCTATGCAAATGAAATAAAAGAGTTGCTTTCAAAAGGATTGATTGAGCCCTCTAAGAGTCCTTGGGCCTGTAGAGCCTTTGTTGTCAATAAACATTCAGAGATAAAAAGAGGAAAACCTAGATTGGTTGTAAACTATAAACCTCTCAATGCAGTACTCCAAAAAGTCAGGTATCCTTTACCTGATAAAGCTAGCCTTCTGCAGAGAATTGTTGGATGTTCTATATTTAGTAAGTTCGATCTAAAATATGGATTTTATCAGATTGGAATTGATGCTAAAGATAGATTTAAAACTACCTTTGTTGTTCCTCATGGCCAATATCAGTGGAAAGTCTTACCCTTTGGGATAAACAATGCTCCCTCAGAATTTCAAAAGAGGATGGAAGATATTTTTAGAGAAAAGGGATGGGAAATAGTCTTCATTGATGATATACTGATATGCTCCAAGAATTTGCAGGAACATTTAAAGCATTTAATGGAATTTTATCATCTGGTCTATAAACATGGTCTTGTTCTCTCAAAAAGCAAAGATGGAGATTGGAAAAATTGAAATTGAGTTTCTCGGTTTCAATATTAATAAAGGACAGGTAATTCTTCAAGACCATGTCTTGAAAGTCTTCTCCCAGTTCCCAGTTCAGATTCTAGAAAAAGTCCAGCTCCAGAGATTTCTGGGAAGTCTAAATTATATCAGACCATTCTATAAAGGACAAGTTGAGGATATCCATATCCTTTAGAAAAGATTGAAAAAGAATATTCCGAAATGGTCTCAAGAAATGACTGCAGCAGTCTAGAAGATAAAGACTAAAGTACAGCAGCTCCCTGCTTTGTCTCTCCCTCAAGGAACTGGTCACCTGATCATCGAAACAGATGCTTCGGCTAATTCATGGGGTGGTATTCTTATTGAATTACAAGATGGAAAAGAATAAATTTGTGGGTACGCTTCAGGATCGTTCAAATCTGCAGAACTTAATTATCCTTCTAGTCATAAAGAAATTATGGCTGTTAAAAAGACAATCAATCAATTTCATTTATTTTTAAAACCTGTAAATTTTTTGATTAGGATTGATTTGAAAATAATGCCTGGGATATTTAAAAATGAAAATCTGATGGCCGAAAATAGTTCTAGGATTTTAAAATGGTTTTTGTGGTTACAAAAATTTGATTTTGATATTGTATATAAACCTGGTTATCTTAATTGTGTTGCTGACATGTTAACCAGAGAAGAACCACATACTCCAGTTTTGCCCCAGCTAAATATGTTCCATACAGGATCCTCTAGCTCCCAGCAGCAGGATAAAGGAAAAGGGCTTGCAAGACCATTTCCTTCCCCTCTCAGCCATTCTCAAGCAGGGTTGTTCTTGAAACCCTGGGATGAATCGGTGACACCTGAAGAAAGCAATCTATCTTTGGAATATGCAAGCAGAATAGAAGCTGAAAAGTTCCTCTCTTTGACGCTTATCAAACAAATCCAAGAATCCCCACTTAAACTCCAAATTTTTGAGAAATGGGAGAAAGACTCCTTTCTTGGCTTAGAAAAGGCACAAGATAAACTAATTGGGTCTCGAGAAGTTTGGCTGGATTGTAATGAAGAAGAAGGAAGAGATGTTTGGTATGTTGACATTGGACATGGTGATCTTACCTGGACAACATACAACCTTATTCTTCAATTTTGCATAGAAGAAAGAGTAATTGTTATATGTGCAGATCCATCTAATTTGCACAACACTACGTGGTCAGGATGGACATAAATCCTTTTGGATAAATTCTTCCCAAGGAAAGATTGGATCCAAAGAAGAGCCAACTTTATTCTTCACCTCCAGGCTGATATGCAGGTTGTTGATCTGAACCATATGTGGTTCAAATTCAAGTTACGACACCTTGGGGGACGTTATTCACCACTTGACCACACTGTGCACACAACTTAGAAGTTTATCAAAAGGGACCAAGCCGACAATAGGATTGATTCTAAAGTTCACATCAGACAGATTCCTCTGAATTTTAGAGTTGAATTGACTTTTCAAGGCAAATTCTTGTGTGAACATAACAAAGTTATGTTTGGTTTAGATGTTGAGCAATGCTTTGATTATAATCTATATCCATATGCCTTACCCGATGAACCTGAGTATTCTGGCGGGGATACGGATTCTGGCGGGGATCCATTTAATTTCCCATGTGGTGGCGTCGATCTTGGAGATGGCCGAGAAATTTGTATTTGTCTTCAAGGGTGGGACCCATATGATTGAAAGGCATGGTGGGCCGCCTTTATAGGTTCCACATTGTTTAATTTTGTCGGACATTTGTCCTTTTATTAGTATGTCAAAGTCTGTCAGAAGTGTTTTATTATGGTCCCCACATGTCTGCTAGACCATTCAAGGGACAAGATGACGGTAGTGGTGGTCCCCACTCATTACCCCGAATCTTTGCTTTTGACTGTGTGTTGTCATTCAGAGGTCACCGGGTGACCGATTCAAATTTGTATAAATAAAGCCCTTCGGGTCTCTTTTGTAAGATTCGGAAGTGTGCAAGTCAAGAGATCTACAAGTTTTAGAGTCGAGGTCTATGTATCCTCTATGCCTGCGTCTAGTGTTAATTGGCATATGAAAACCAGATATCTCAAGTGTAAAGAGTCTGTAAGAGATCAGTAGAGTATGCTCTCCCTCTGCACTTTGTGCGACCAGCTGGGATCAAAAGATGTCTGGTTTTCTATGTGTCATTAGCGATGATCTTCGCAGTCCGAAGACGAGCTAATAGTCTGTAAATGATTTTGTATTGCGTGTGAAAGAGTAATGCAAAGAAAAGGGACGATTGCCCAAGAATATTACGAAGACGTTTGTAAAATCGATCTTGGTGTGCAACTAGTATCTTGGTGTGCAATTGGTATCAGAGCCCGTTTACCAAGGATATAAGTATGCCCATCATGGTGCTATCAAGCTAGGCCTTGGTCCTTTAGTTCGAACTTATTTACATGTTTCCTCTTTATGTGTTTCCATCGATACCCGCCATATAGATTTCTTCGATGCTATTATTGGCGGTTTTACTGCTCCTTTGCATAATGGCCCTTGTTTTGGCACTATCTTTCCTAAATATTCTGTTAGTCTAGATGATCCATATATATATGACCTCATTAAAGCCTATATTTTACCCCATGGTTTTAAAATGGATGCTGGCTCGAAAATCATCCATCTTAAAGCATGTGTTCTTGTCCGCTTTGGCAATGATACCCTTCTCCCCCTTCGGTCTAAGTTCCATCAGAGCTCGCACTTCCAAAGCGTGGTGGAAATCGATAAGTCCAAATACTCAACGCCAATTAATTTTGACTGGACAGGCATAAATTACCCTAGACAATGGGAAGTCAAATATAAAGAGTTAAGGAACCAAGAAAATGAAGTACAAAAAGTAGAATCTTTTGTGAATACCCCTATTACTTTTGATAGGTCGTCTCATTCATTCTGAATCCCTGAAGGACGTCCTACTCCTCGTTTTACTCCTCCTCTTCTCAGGACCTCATCTGCAAACAATTTCACTCAGTCACCAAGGTTTGAACCCGGTGCCTCCTCAGTTGAGCCTTCCTTTACTGGAGTTTATGATATTGAACATAAAGGCCAACATTTAGATTTTCTGGCCTGCAAAAAGATACTCCAAAAATTACAACATCATCGGTCTAGAGAACCTCCTTCTCTTTCCATGTTCTCTCCTCTACTCCAGAGTGGCCCAGGAATGGAAGTAATCTCTACTAAGGGCAATAGATCTTTCATCCCTGGAAGGAATCTTCCAGATGTTCCCTTTAGATAGTTCTCCTCAGATGGCATGACAAAGAAATAATTTATGCCATATAAATCCTCTACAACAACAGAGACTGTCTTTGACCAAATGAAACTCACAAATTTTGGAAATTTACAACATCATCTCACAACACAGAATTTGGATGATATAGCCATGGATATTATACAACTAAAGCAGATAATGAAAGAAGAGCACGAAAATATTTCGTTGCTCCAAAATAAGCTTGAACTTCTAGATCATCTGTTGCATGATACAGGAGAAATCAAGTCTGGTATTTCAACAACTCATATTAAAACTGAGAAACGACTAGATGTCTTGGGAAAATTGTTAACTAAAACCCAAGATTTGAAAAATAAAGCTGCTCCAGTCAGCCAGGCAGCAATGTCCCTTGCAATGAAAGGACACCAGAGACAACACTCAAAAAGTTACTCTTTCAGGTTGCTGAGTATCCAAGATGAGGACGATACACCAGAGTTTTCTTTTGGTGAAGATGAGGAAGAATTCCAAGAAATTCATAGCCTAGTCACCCAATTTCATAGCATGCTTCCTGCTTTATCTGAGAAATATTTGGCTATGATGGCTTTTCCCACTAGACAAGAGAAGACCCAAACCACTTCCGGAATCAATTAAGAAAGTGGGTCTTCCTCTTTTCCAGGTCCTCCTCCTCCTACTTTTGATACCCATATGCAAGATGCCTCCTCTGCACCTTCTCTCAAATTCCATTTTGGAATAAATTGAATGAACAATCTTATGTCACAAATTCCTGAACAACTAGTTCTGAATATTCAATGTCAGTTAAGGGCAGAAGTTAAGTCGGCCATACAGCTTCTTAGTCAGTGGGTTTTGTATAAAAAGACCCAAGATACTAATATCTCTGGAAAACAATTAAGTTTACAGTTAATTGCTGGATTGTCTGGCCTAGCCCATGAATGGTGGCGATGGCTACCTCAAGAAGCAAAAGATGAAATTCTGAATGCAGATGATGTAGACAAGCAGATACTGCAAGCCTTGGGAAAAGAATTCTATGGTCCTGATGATAAAGAAGACTACAAACATTTAGCTTCCTTATTTATGTCTTCCAGAATATGTGACTTAAGTCAAAGTGAGAAATACTTCTGCTATATGCAGAATCTCCTTATATCGTCTGGTAAATCAGGTGAACCAGCGTATTTGAAGCACTATCTCCGGAGTTTCCCTGGTCATGTTCCAGATGCCGTGGAACAATTTATGAAAGATAAGAAAATAACTCTTCAAGGACTTTCATTAGCCTAGCTCCATGCTTTTATCATGGAAACCTGGAAAGAACATTGCCTTGAAAAAAGAGTCAGTCGAGATTTTAAAAGGCACCAATCCATGTATTCCCCTAGTTTTTGTAAAGATGTGGCAAAGATGCCAGATTAGGGATGTGGTGTTTACAATCGAGGGCATTTCGACAAAGAATCCTGCCACTGTAAACCAAAAAAGAAAGGATTCCATTCAAGCGCCCCTAGATTTCATCCTGCCAAAGCTTATAAGCACAAGGATCATAAGCCTTATCATAAGAAATCTCGCCGCCCTATTTATCATAAATCTTTTGTCCGTAAAAGGTCTGAACGAGCAAACAAAGAAAATTATTTCATTTGCGGTAAGAAAGGGCATTGGGCAAGTAAATGTCCACAAAATAAATCCAAGCCTAAGCTTGCAACATTTTTCGCCCAACTAGATCCATCCTGGTGGGATCTCTACTCCTGTACATCCGACCAATATCCTTTGGGTGAAATTATATTTCTCCCTGAGGAGATTTATTCTGATTCAGATTCTTCCATCCAATTAAATAAATTTGCTCCCTCCAGTTCGGATTCTTCCTCCTCCGATTCCGATTGTGCTTCAGAAGCAAATTTAGGGGGGTGTGAAGGACCTCCAGATTTTTTTTTTCTTGTTTTATGTTTTCAGCTTCAGCTAAACCGTCTCCTCAACAACAAATAGCTTCAATTGATCGACAACTCTCAGAAATTCCTGTTTTTGAATATCTTCCCAGAGGAGAATTAAGAGAAGAAAAGCAAAGATTATTGTCATTACTAAAAGAAAGAAAAAATCAATCAGAAGAGAATAACCCTGCATTCTACAATCCTGCAGATTTATACAAACACTATCCGGCAGAACATAAGGATAGACAGCAGTATAGACAAGACAAAGAAAATATGCTCAGATTACAAATCAAGGAAAAGCAGAGTTCCCTTCGAAATCTTGTAAGGGAAATCAAAGACTTAAAAGGACTACTTGAGGGAACAATCCGGGAAAAAGATCAGTCTTCTGATGATGAAATGAGCAGGAAGTATGAAGAAGCTTTAAAGATCCCAGAGCATAATGAGGATTCCCCTAAAAGGGATTCCCATAATAGTCTCACAATGTTTCCAGAACCATCCTTAGGACTTTTCATAGGTCCTAAAATGTATATTCAAGTTTTGTTTTGTCCTCCAGAGTTCAAATCTTATAATATGGATTGCATGATTGATTTAGGATGTCAGATGAATCTAGCAAAAGGTGGTGCAATCCCCTCATTTTACTGGGAAAAGGATTCAGATCATGGAGTTGCTATAGAAGGCACCCCTGTATAGCTTTCGGGTAGAGTAGCAGATTTCCCCATTCAAGTAGGTAGCTGTCTAAACGCTTTATCTTTGAATAGATTAGATAGCATAAAAGATGACTGTATTCTAGGTTCAGAGTTTCTGAATACAGACAACCCTATCATTGTGGATACAAACCAAATTTTGTTTACTTCACCATGAATGGAAATTCGATCTCTTGTCCTCTATCCTTTGAAGCTCAATTGAAATGCAAGAACCCTGCTAAGAAAATAGACCTTAAGCCAAACATTGTAGAACTATTCAAAATGGAAAGATGAATTTCTTATGCAGAAATGCATAAGGAAAAAGCTTTGGTTGAGATCTCTGCTAAATTAAAAAAGGATTGTACTTCAGAAATCCCTAATGCTTTTTGGACCAGAGAGAAATATTTTGTTTCCCATCCCTTTGATCCTTTGGTAAAACAAAAAGACATGAAAGCCTCTGCTAGACTGATGTCTCCCTTTGAAAGGGAATTCTATGCCAATGAAATAAAAGAGTTGCTTTCAAAAGGATTGATTGAGCCCTCTAAGAGTCCTTGGGCCTGTAGAGACTTGTTGTCAATAAACATTTAGAGATAAAAAGAGGAAAACCCAGATTGGTTGTAAACTATAAACCTCTCAATGCAGTACTCCAAAAAGTCAGGTATCCTTTACCTGATAAAGCTAGCCTTCTGCAGAGAATTGCTGGATGTTCTATATTCAGTAAGTTCGATCTAAAATATGGATTTTATCAGATTGGAATTGATGCTAAAGATAGATTTAAAACTGCCTTTGTTGTTCCTCATGGCCAATATCAGTGGAAAGTCTTACCCTTTGGGATAAACAATGCTCCCTCATAATTTCAAAAGAGGATGGAAGATATTTTCAGAGAAAAGGGATGGGCATTAGTCTTCATTGATGATATACTGATATGCTCCAAGAATTTGCAGGAACATTTAAAGCATTTGCAGGAATTTTATTATCTGGTCTATAAACATGGTCTTGTTCTCTCAAAAAGCAAGATGGAGATTGGAAAAATTGAAATTGAGTTTCTCGGTTTCAAGATTAATAAAGGACAAGTAATTCTTCAAGACCATGTCTTGAAAGTCTTCTCCCAGTTCCCGGATCAGATTCTAGAAAAAAGTCCAGCTTCAGAGATTTCTGGGAAGTCTAAATTATATCAGACCATTCTATAAAGGACAAGCTGAGGATATCCATATCCTTCAGAAAATATTGAAAAAGAATACTCCGAAATGGTCTCAAGAAATGACTACAGCAGTCCAGGTGATAAAGACTAAAGTACAACAGCTCCCTGCTTTGTCTCTCCCTCAAGGAACTGGTCACCTGATCATCGAAACAGATTCTACGGATAATTCATGGGGCGGGATTCTTATTGAATTAGAGGATGGAAAATAAGAAATTTGTTGCTACACTTCAGGATCGTTCAAATCTGCAGAACTTAATTATCCTTCTAGTCATAAAGAAATTCTGGCTGTTAAAAAGACAATCAATCAGTTTCGTTTATTTTTAAAACCTGTAAAGTTTTTGATTAGGATTGATTTGAAAATAATGCCTGGGATATTTAAAAATGAAAATTTGATGGCCAAAAATAGTTCTAGGATTTTAAAATGGTTTTTGTGGTTACAAAAAATTGATTTTGATATTGTATATAAACCTGGTTATCTTAATTGTGTTGTTGACATGTTAACCAGAGAAGAACCACATACTCCAGTTTTTGCCCAGCTCAATATGTTCCATACAGGAGCCTCCAGCTTCCAGTAGCAGGATAAAGGCAAAGGGCCTGTAAGACCGTTTCCTTCCCCTCTCAGCCATTCTCAGGCAGGGTTGTTCTTGAAACCCTGGGATGAATCGGTGACACCTGAAGAACGCAAGCTATCTTTGGAATATGCAAGCAGAATATAAGCTGAAAAGTTCCTCTCTTTGGTGCTTATCAAACAAATCCAAGAATCCCCACTTAAACTCCAAATTTTTGAGAAATGGGAGAAAGACGCCTTTCTTGGCTTAGAAAAGGCACAAGATAAATTAATTGGTTGTCGAGAAGTCTGGCTGTATTGTAATGAAGAAGAAGGAAGAGATGTTTGGTATGTTGACATTGGACATGGTGATCTTACTTGGACAACATACAACCTTATTCTTCAATTTTGCAGAGAAGAAAGAGTGATTGTTATCTATGCAAATCCATCTAATCTGCGCAACACTACGTGGTCAGGATGGAATGAAATCCTTTAGGATAAATTTTTCCCAAGGAAAGATTGGATCCAAAGAAGAGCCAACTTTATTCTTCACCTCCAGGATGATATGCAGGTTGCTGATCTGAACCATATGTGGTTCAAATTCAAGTTACGACACCTTGGGGGCCGTTATTTTCCACTTGAACACACTGTGTACACAACTCAGAAGTTTATCAAAAGGGACCAAACCGGCAATAGGATTGATTCTAAAGTTCACACCAGACGGATTCCTCTGAATTTTAGAGTTGAATCGACTTTTCAAGACGAATTCATGTGTGAACATAACAAAGTTATGTTTGGTTCAGATGTTGAGCAATGCTTTGATTATAATCTATATCCATATACCTTACCCGATGAACCTGAGTATTCTGGCGGGGATCCGGATTCTGGAGGGGATCCATTTAATTGCCAATGTGTTGGCGTTGATCTCGGTGATGGCCGAGAAATTTGTATTTGTCTTCAAGGGTGGGACCCATATGATTGAAAGGCATGGCGGGCCGCTTTTATAGGTTCCACATTGTTTAATTTTGTCGGACATTTGTCCTTTTGTCAGTATGTCAAAGTCTGTTAGAAGTATTTTATTCGGGTCCCCACATGTCTGCTAGACCATTCAAGGGATGAGATAACGGTAGTGGTGGTCCCCACTCACCGCCCTGAATCTTTGCTTTTGACTGTGTGTTGTCAGTTAGAGGTCACCGGGTGACCAGTTCAAATTTGGATAAATAAATCCCTTTGGGTCTCTTTTGAGACATTCAAAAGTGTGCAAGTCAAGAGATCTACAAGTTTTAGAGTCGAGGTCTGTGTATCCTCTACGCCCGCGTCTAGTGTGAACTGGCATATGAAAAACAGATATCTCAAGTGTAAAGAGTCTGTATGAGATCAGTAGTGTATGCTCTCCCTCTACGCTTTGTGTGACCAGCTGGGATCAAAAGCTGTCTGGTTTTCTGTGTGTCATCAGCGATGATCTTCGCAGTCTGAAGATGAGCTGATAGTCTGTAAATGATTTTGTATTGCGTGTGAAAGATTAATGCAAAGAAAAGTCAATATTGCCATAGAAGATTACGAAGATGTTTGTAAAATCGATCTTGGTGTGTAAAATCGATCTTTGTGTGCCACTGGTATCTTGGTGTGCAACCCAGTTGCACACCAAGATCAATTTTACAAATGTCTTCGTAATCTTCTGTGGAAATCGTCCCTTATCTTTGCATTAATATTTCACACACAATACAAAATCATTTACAGACTATCAGCTCATCTTCGGACTGCGAAGATAATCGTTGATGACACACATAAAACCAAATAGCCTTTGATCCCAGCTGGTCGCACAAAGCGCAGAGGGAGAGCATACGCTACTGATATAGTTGCACACCAAGATACTAGTTGCACACCAAGATCGATTTTACACACCAAGATCGATTTTACAAACGTCTTCGTAATCTTCTGTGGCAATCATACCTTTTCTTTGCATTAATATTTCACACCCAATACAAAATCATTTACAGACTATCAGCTCGTCTTCGGATTGCGAAGATCATCATTGATGACCCACAAAAAACCAGACAGCTTTTGATCCCAGGTGGTCGCACAAAGCACAGAGGGAGAGCATACGCTACTGATCTCTTACAGACTCTTTACACTTGAGATATCTGTTTTTCATATGCCAGTTCGCACTAGATGCGGGCATAGAGGATACACAGACCTCGACTCTAAAACTTGCAGATCTCTTGACTTGCACACTCCTGAATGTCTCAAAAGAGACCCGAAGGGTTTTATTTATACAAATTTGAACCTGTCACCCGGTGACCTCTGACTGACAACACACAGTCAAAAGCAAAGATTCGGGGTGGTGAGTGGGGACCACCACTACCGTTATCTTGTCCCTTGAATGGTCTATCTGACATGTGGGGACCCGAATAAAAAAATTCTGGCAGACTTTGACATACTGACAAGAGGACAAATGTTTGACAAAATTAAACAATGTGGAACCTATAAAGGCGGCCCACCATGCCTTTCAATCATATGGGTCCCACCGTTGAAGACAAATACAAATTTCTCGGCCATCGCCGAGATCGACACCACCACATGGGAAATTAAATGGATCCTTGCTAGAATCCGGATCCCCGCTAGAATACTCAGGTTCATTGGGTAAGGAATATGGATATAGATTATAATCAAAGCATTGATCAACATCTGAACCAAACATAACTTTGTTATGTTCACACATGAATTCACCTTGAAAAGTCGATTCAACTCTAAAATTCAGAGGAATCCGTCTGGTGTGAACTTTAGAATCAATCCTATTGCTGGCTTGGTCCCTTTTGATAAACTTTTGAGTTGTGTACAAAGTGTGTTCACGTGGTGAATAACGGCCCCCAAGGTGTCGTAACTTGAATTTGAACCACATATGGTTCAGATCAGCAACCTGCATATCAGCCTGGAGGTGAAGAATAAAGTTGGCTCTTCTTTGGATCCAATCTTTCCATGGGCAGAATTTATCCAAAAGGATTTATGTCCATCCTGACCATGTAGTGTTGTGCAGATTAGATGGATCTGCACAGATAACAATCACTCTTTCTTCTATGCAAAATTGAAGAATAAGGTTGTATGTTGTCCAGGTAAGATCACCATATCCAATGTCAACATACCAAACATCTCTTCCTTCTTCTTCATTACAATCCAACCAGACTTCTCAACAACTAATTAGTTTATCTTATGCCTTTTCTAAGTTAAGAAAGGTGTCTTTCTCCCATTTCTCCAAAATTTGGAGTTTAAGTGGGGATTCTTGGATTTGTTTGATAAGCATCAAAGAGAGGAACTTTTCAGCTTCTATTATGCTTGCATATTCCAAAGATAGCTTGCGTTATTCAGGTGTCACCGATTCATCCTAGGGTTTCAAGAACAACCCTGCCTGAGAATGGCTAAGAGGGGAAGGAAACGGTCTTACAGGCCTTTTGCTTTTATCCTGGAGCTGGGAGCTGAAGGTTCCTGTATGGAACATATTTAGCTGGGGCAAAACTAGAGTATGTGGTTCTTCTCTAGTTAACATGTCAGCAACACAATTAAGATAACCAGGTTTATATACAATATAAAAATCAAAATTTTGTAACCACAAAAACCATTTTAAAATCCTAGAACTATTTTTGGCCATCAGATTTTCATTTTTAAATATCCCAGGCATTATTTTCAAATCAATCCTAATAAAAAACTTTACAGGTTTTAAAAATAAATGAAACTGATTAACTGTATTTTTAACACCCATAATTTCTTTATGACTAGAAGGATAATTAAGTTCTGCAGATTTGAACGATCCTGAAGCGTAGCCACAAATTTCTTCTTTTCCATCCTGTAATTCAATAAGAATCCCACCCCATGAATTAGTTGAAGCATCTGTTTCGATGATCAGGTGACCAGTTCCTTGAGGGAGAGACAAAGCAGGGAGTTGCTGTACTTTAGTCTTTATCTTCTGGACTGCTGCAGTCATTTCTTGAGACCATTTGGGAGTATTCTTTTTCAATCTTTTCTAAAGGATATGGATATCCCTAGCTTGTCCTTTATAGAATGGTATGATATAATTTAGACTTCCCAGAAATCTCTGAAGCTGGAGTTTTTCTAGAATCTGATCTGGGAGCTGGGAGAAGACTTTCAAGACATGGCCTTGAAGAATTACCTGTCCTTTATTAATATTGAAACGGAGAAACTCAATTTCAATTTTTCCAATCTCCATCTTGCTTTTTGAGAGAACAAGACTGTGTTTATAGACTAGATGATAAAATTCCTGCAAATGCTTTAAATGTTCCTGCAAATTCTTGGAGCATATCAGTATATCATCCATGAAGACTAATGCCCATCCCTTTTCTCTGAAAATATCTTCCATCCTCTTTTGAAATTCTGAGGGAGCATTGTTTAGCCCAAATGGGGTAAGAATTTCCACTGATATTGGCCATGAGGAGCAACAAAGGCAGTTTTAAATCTATCTTTAGCATCAATTCCAATATGATAAAATCTAGATTTTAGATCGAATTTACTGAATATAGAACATCCAACAATTCTCTGCAGAAGGCTAGCTTTATCAGGTAAAGGATACCTGACTTTTTGGAGTATTGCATTGAGAGGTTTGTAGTTTACAACCAATCTGGGTTTTCCTCTTTTTATCTCTGTATGTTTATTGACAACAAAGGCTCTACAGGCCCAAGGACTCTTAGAGGGCTTAATCAATCCTTTTGAAAGCAACTATTTTATTTCATTGGCACATAATTCCCTTTCAGAGGGAGACATCAGTCTAGCAGAGGCTTTCATGGCTTTGTGTTTTACCAGAGGATTAAAGGGAAGGGAAACAAAATATTTCTCTCTGGTCTAGAAAGCATTAGGGCTTTCTGAAGTACAATCCTTTTCTAATTTAGCAGAGCTCTTGGCCAATGCTTTTTCCTTATGCATTTTGCATAAGCAATGCATCTTTCCATTTTGAACAATCCTGCAATGTTTGGCTTAAGGTCTATTTTCTTAGCAGGGTTCTTGCATTTCGATTGAGCTTCAAAGGATAGAGGATAGGAGATCGAATTTCCATTTATGGTGCAAGTAAAAAACATTTTCTTTGTATCCACAGTGATAGGGATGACTCTACTCAGAAACTCTGAACCCAGAATACAGTCATCTTTTATGCTATCTAATATATTTAAAGATAAAGCGTTTAGACAGCTACCTACTTGAATGGGGAAATCTGCTACTCTACCCGAAAGCTGTACAGGGGTTCCTTCTATAGCAACTCCATGATATGAAGCCTTTTCCCACTAAAATGAGGGGATTGCACCACCTTTTGCTAGATTCATCTGACATCCTGAATCAATCATGCAATCCATCTTATAAGATTTGAACTCTGGAGGACAAAACAAAACTTGAATATACATTTTAGGACATGTGAAAAGTCCTAAGGATGGTTCTGGAAACATTGTGAGACTATTATGGGAATCCCTTTTAGGGGAATCCTCATTATTCTCTGGGCTCTTTAAAGCTTCTTCATATTGCCTGCTCATTTCATCATTAGAAGACTGATCTTTTTCCCGGATTGTTCCCTCAAGTAGTCATTTTAAGTGTTCGATTTCCCTTAGAAGCTTTCGAAGGGAACTCTGCTTTTCCTTGATTTGTAATCTGAGCAGATTTTCTTTGTCTTGTCTAAACTGCTGTCTATCCTTATGTTCTGTCGGATAGTGTTTGTATAAATCTGCAGGATTGTAGAATGTAGGGTTATTCTCTTCTGATTGATTTTTTCTTTCTTTTAGTAATGCCAATAATCTTTGATTTTCTTTTCTTAATTCTCCTCTGGGAATATATTCAAAAACAAGAATTTCTGAGAGCTGTCGATCAATTGAAGCTATTTGTTGTTGAGGAGACGGTTTCGCTGAAGCCGAAAACATAAAACAAGAAAAATCAAAATCTGGAGGTCCTTCACACACCCCTAAATTTGCTTCCGAAGCACAATCGGAGTTGGAGGAGGAAGAATCTGAACTAGAGGGAGAAAATTTATTTAATTGGATGGAAGAATCTGAATCAGTAGAATTCTCCTCAGGGAGAAATATAATTTCACCCAAAGGATATTGGTCGAATGTACAGGAGCAGAGATCCTACCAGGATGGATCTAGTTGGGCGAAAAATGCTGCAAGCTTAGGCTTGGATTTCTTTTGTGGACATTTACTTGCCCAATGCCATTTATTACCGCAAATGAAATAGTTTTCTTTGTCTGCTCGTTCAGACTTTTTACGGACAAAATCTTTCTGATAGAAAGGGCGGCGAGATTTCTTATGATAAGGCTTATGATCCTTGTGCTTATAAGCTTTGGCAGGATGAAATCTAGGGGAGCTTGAATGGAATCCTTTCTTTTTTGGTTTACAGTGGCAGGATTCTTTGCCGAAATGCCCTCGATTGTAAGCACCACATCCTCAATCTGGCATCTTTGCCACATCTTTACAGAAACTAGGGGAATACATGGATTGGTGCCTTTTAAAATCTCTACTGACTCTTTTTTCAAGGCAATGTTCTTGCCAGGTTTCCATGATAAAAGCATGGAGTTGGGATAATGAAAGTCCTCGAAGAGTTATTTTCTTATCTTTCAGAAATTGTTCCACGGCATCTGGAACATGACCAGGGAAAATCCGGAGATAGTGCTTCAAATACGCTGGTTCACCTGATTTACCCGATGATATAAGGAGATTCTGCATATAGCAGAAATATTTCTCACTTTGACTTAAGTCACATATTCCGGCGGACATAAATAAGGAAGCTAAATGTTCGTAGTCTTCTTTATCATCAATACCATAGAATTCTTTTCCCAAGGTTTATCTGTTGGTCTGCATCATCTGCATTCAGAATTTCATCTTTTGCTTCTTGAGGTAGCCATCACCACCATTCATGGGCTAGGCCAGACAATCCAACAATTAACTGTAAAGTTAACTGTTGTCTAGAGATATTAGTATCTTGGGTCTTTTTATACAAAACCCATTGACCAAGAAGCTGTATGGCCGACTTAACTTATGTCCTTGATTAACATTTAATATTTAGAACTAGCTTTTCAGGCATTTGTGACATAAGATTGTTCATTCCATTTATTCCAAAATGGAATTTGTGAGAAGGTGTAGAGGAGGCATCTTGCATATGGGTATCAAAAGTAGGAGGAGGAGGACCTGGAAAAGAGGAAGACCCACTTTCTTGACTGATTCTGGAAGTGGTTTGGGTATTCTCTTGTCTAGTGGGAAACGCCATCATAGCCAAATATTTATCAAATAAAGCAAGAGGCATGCTATGAAATTGGTTGACTAGGCTATGATTTTCTTGGAATTCTTCCTCATCTTCACCAAAAGAAAAATCTGGTCTATCATCCTCATCTTGGATACTCAACAACCCCAAAGAGTAACTTTTCGAGTGTTGTCTCTGGTGTCCTTTCATTGCAAGGGACATTGCTGCCTGGCTGACTGGAGAAACTTTCTTTTTCAAATCTTGGGTTTTAGTTAACAATTTTCCCAAGACATCTAGTCGTTTCTCAATTTTAATATGAGCTGTTGAAATAGCAGACTTGATTTCTTCTGTATCATGCAACAGATGATCCAGAAGTTCAAGCTTAGTTTGGAGCAATGAAATCTTTTCGTGCTCTTCTTTCATTATCTTATTTAGATGTATAATATCTATGGCTATATAATCCAAATTCTGTGCTGTGAGATGATGTTGCAAATTTCCAAAATTTGTGAGTTTCATTTCGTTAGGGACAGTCTCTGTTGTTGCAGAGGATTTATATGGCATAAATTATTTCTTTGTCATGCCATCTGAGGAGAACTATCTAAAGGGAACATATGGAAGATTACTTCTAGGGATGAAAGATCTATCGTCCTTAGTAGATATTACTTCCATTCCTGGGCCACTCCGGAGTAGAGAAGAGAACATGGAAAGAGAAGGAGGTTCTCTAGATTGATGATGTTGTAATTTTTGGAGTATCTTTTTGCAAGCCGAACAATATGAATGTTGGCCTTTATGTTCAGTATCATAAATCCAGTAACGGAAGGCTGAACTGAGGAGGCACCAGGTTCAAACCTTGGTGATTGAGTGAAATTGTTTGCAGATGAGGTCCTGAGAAGAGGAGGAGTAAAATGAGGAGTAGCACGTCCTTCAAGGATTCAGAACGAGTGAGAGGACCTATCAAAAGTAATAGGGGTATTCACAAAATATTCTATTTTTTGTACTTCATTTTCTTGGTTCCTTAGCTCTTTATATTTGACTTCCCATTGTCTAGGGTAATTTATGCCTGTCCAGTCAAAAGTAACTGGCGTCGAGTGTTTGGACTTATCGGTTTCCACCACGCTTTGCGGACAAGAACACATGCTTTAAGCTGGATGATTTTCGAGCCAGAATCCATTTTAAAACCACGGGGTAAAATATAGGCTTTAATGAGGTCATATATATATGGATCATATAGACTAACAGAATATTTAGGAAAGATAGTGCCAAAACAAGGGCCATTATGCAAAGGAGCGGTAAAACTGCCAATAATAGCATCGGAGAAATCTATATGTCGGGTATCGATGGCAACACATAAAGAGGAAATGGGTAAATAAGGTCGAACTAAAGGACCAAGGCCTAGCTTGATAGCACCAAGATGGGCATACTTATATCCTTAGGTTTTTTCCCAGTCTATCTGAGATTTATCTAACAAGTTAATATGCACAGGCTCATCTTTATCAGTAAAAGAAACATCTACGGAACTGACTTTGATTTGAGTGTGAGTACGGTATTGCCACCATGATAACTTGTAAACATCAGTGGGTAATTGCCAATTTACAGAGGGATTGAGATATTGAATGTTTATGATGGATGAAGAGTTTGATGTGTCATTCTGGAAAGAAGATCGTCTAGCTGCTAAGGATACCTCAATATCATTCTCTGTTTGACAATCAAGGGTTTGGAGCGAAACTGCATCCATTGAAGGGTCCATGGAACACTTACCTTTCTCGGGCAGTAAATGGATAAATTGCTCACGTGGGTTTCCTACAGATTCTCAAAGAGTTACAAGAGGGATTATTGTGCCTAGTACAGCGGCTGTGGCCTCAAACAAACTCGGAACACCCTTTTATCCAACACAGAACCTTCACTTATATAATTGGAAGCAAATTTAAGATTGGAACAATGAATAAACAACTTGTAAAATTAGAAAAGACAAATCATCCATAAATGAAAACGAAACTTACAACAAAATCCAGTGGCTCTGATATCCACAGTGATAGGGCTGACTCTATTCAGAAACTCTAAACCTAGAATACAGTCATCTTTTATGCTATCTAATATATTCAAAGATAAAGCGTTTAGACAGCTACCTACTTGAATGGGGAAATCTGCTACTCTACCCGAAAGCTGTACAGGGGTTCCTTCTATAGCAACTCCATGATCTGAAGCCTTTTCCCAGTAAAATGAGGGGATTGCACCACCTTTTGCTAGATTCATCTGACATCTTGAATCAATCATGCAATCCATCTTATAAGATTTGAACTCTGGAGGACAAAACGAAACTTGAATATAGATTTTAGGACATGTGAAAAGTCCTAAGGATGGTTCTGGAAGCATTGTGAGACTATTATGGGAATCCCTTTATTGGTATCATATTAATTTGTTTTCCTTTTATTCCATGCTCTTTGTAACTTTTCCAATTTGTTGTAGTTGTTGTTCTTGGATAGTATCCTATCCCACATTTGTTCCTCGATGCTACTTTATTTGAATATAGATAATTCTACCATCTTCTTCTTTTTAAGTGAGGATATTAATCTTGTCCTTCTTAATGATTCTTTCTTGATAATGGGGATTTCATAAGGACATTCCATCTTTGATGGATTGCATACATTTTCCTGACCCTTATCATCAATCTTACTCCATGGTACAATGGTTCCCTCTAGACTTTGTGCTTAATCTTTAATTTTTCTTAGTTTTGAAATAATACTATCATATTTGACCCATACATAATTAATAAGGAGCCCAACCTCTTTAACTATTTTAAACTGGCCTTCTAAGTTTACTTCTTCGTCAATCTAATGTTCAAGGGCGACATTATCTATAAACTTCAATAATCTTTCTTCACTCCCACTTTTCCTTTTTTATTTATCTCATAGTTATTTAGGACATCTTCCACATTCTTATAATTTTTTGTTCAACTTTCTTGGTCATATCTTCATTGATGATATTTTCTTATGCCTCATGTCCATATCTTTTCACATTTTAAACATCATGAAAAGGGTCTTGATTATGATTGTGCAATTTATGTACTTTTTTTCCCCAATTTTGAGTCTTTGTTTTTCTTTAATTTTCTCACCTTTTCTTATTTTAGGTTCTTAAACTAATTAGTAAGTGTTCGGTTAAGAGCTTGCAATTTCACTAACTAGTGGCCTTTTCTCATAAGCTCTTATGTTAGTTCATCTTTGTCCCTTTTCAAATTAGATACCTCAATATATTTCTTGTAGTGTACCCGACCACATCCATGACACTATTGAGGTGATTGGGTACTCGAATTTTCCTAAAAGCCCTTAATCTCTGATGTATTACTCAAAATTACATTCACATGCTATGCAATTCATTAACAACCAAAGTAAATCTATAGTAATCAATCATTCAAATTACTAATTCTATAGTATGCATGCATTCCTACCATGAATTCATGCATAATGTTACATTAAGTCCATGCACAAACATTTTTCATTAAAATCAATTAAATAGATTCATAGAAGGAAAATAAACTAGGAATTTCATGCATAATTGACACTTATCTTTATGGTAAATGGTCCTCTAAATAGATGGATGTGAAGGATGTTCTTCCCAACCATAGGCACTCTGTCACCCAATTCTTTCTATGATAGAGGCCACCCATGAGCTGGGGCTATCAATCCAAAATGGTGAAGATATCTTGATTTCTCCACTCAACCACACTCACACAACCATCTGGTTCATAAACCTCATCCATAGTTGTCCTAATCCTCTAGCACTCAATCCCCATCATCCTGCACAACACAAGGGATGAGACCCCCTTATATGCATTGTATCCCCTTAGGTTGTCCTCATTCACTTCTAGTGCTTTAGGATAGGCCATCTAGGGAGTATATATGCTTGAAATCTAGGGATATCAACTACATGTGAGGTTACAATCACAAGGGCACCAAGCCCATTGGCACCAAATTCATAGGGTAATTATCGTGAGAAACTATGAAACAATGGTTTCTCTTCCTTATTCTAGCTAGAGCTTAGATATCTTGATGAGGTGAAAAAGAAAGTGAATGATGAGGAATGCATGATTTTCTAACATTATATATGCATGGACTTGTCTTGACATGTGGCTTCCTTGAAGAGGAAACTTTCCCCTCTTAATCCCATATTAATATAAGTAACCCATGGTTGATTAAAGTGAATGTCATAACCATGATTAAGGAGATTTGGGTTAAAAAGGTTAATAAAGGGTAAGGACATTAGTTAATTCCAACCTGGATAATATCCCTTATACCCCTCTAGTATCCTCAATTTGTGGAATCATATGCCACCATATTTTCGTCGTCCTTCTTCATTTGGATCTCTTAGGGATTTTTATAATAAAATGTAATGTACATCATTTACAATATTCATGGTCTCTTGGACCATATATGTTTGACATCTAGCCTTTGTGACATTACATACATAATTACATCATGGGGTCAAAAACATGGTGTTACATTCCCCTCCCCCTTCATTTATGCACCATCCTTGGTGCACATCAACACTATGTACACGTATAAAAATTTACAACAAAATTTTCAAAATAATTGTGGGTATGCCTCCTACATCACATCCTCTAGGGTGCTCCCATGTTGCTTCTTTAGAGCTCTAGTGGGTCCATTGGAACTTTACCTATTGTATTGCTTTGATCATGAACAATGTAAATTTATTGTCCATGATGCATGCTGGTTGTACTGGGATATATCCTTCTGGTTCCACCTGAATCAAAGCCTAATTAATAATATGGTTAGGATCATGGACACACTTTTTCAACAATGACACATGAAACACATTATGCACTTTTACACAGGCTGGCAATGTAAGCTCATATGCAACAAACCATATCCTATCTAGAATCTTAGATGACATGCAATATATGGGCTCTAGATTAGGAAAATTCCTAAGCTTCAATGAAATCTTCTTCAACCTGAATTTCAATTAGACATGCTCTTCCACTTTGAATTCTCTTAATAATCTATCCTTATCTACATAAATTTTTTGTCTGTCCTCTGTTGTCTTCAAATTATGCTTGACCTTAACCATATGTTCTTCCATTTCCATGAGTAGCTCTAGCCCAACTATGACAATGTCTGTTGGATTGTCCCAACTAATGGGAGTAATATTACACTTTCTACCATACAAAGATTCAAATTGAATCATATCTAGAGAAACATGATATCCACTATTATATGCAAACTTGACTAAGTACATGTAGTCCTTCCACTTGGATGGCTTGTCCATCACATACATCCTTAGCATATCTCCAATGAATTGATTCACTCTTTCTGTTTGTCTATCTGTCTATGGGTGATATGTTGTACTCAAATTCAGATTTGTTCAAAATCCTTTGAATATACGTATCCAAAATTTTGAAGTAAACTTTGGATCTATGTTTGAAACAATTGCCTTAGTTATCCCATGCAACTTGGTAATCTCCTTCATGTAAATATTTGTTATGTTAGTTCCCTTATGAGTTGATTTGATTGGAATAAAGTGAGTATTTTTTGTCAACTTGTCCACCACTACCATGATAGAATTATGTTGTTTTGTTGTCCTAGGAAACTTAGTGATGTAATCAATTGCCACCACTTTCGATTTCCACTCTGGTATTTCTAGTGGTTCATGTAGCAATCCTGCTGGATGTCTATGCTGCATCTTTACCCTCTGACATTCCACGCACTTAGCTATATCCTCAACAATATCTTTCTTCATTCCTAGACTAAAGTATCGACTTCTTAATGTTGCAATTGTCTCTTGGTATCCTTTATTTCTAAAAGTCTCATATGTGCTTTGAGGGAGACCTTCTTCCCTTTGGGAATATTAAAAATGCCAACACAACTAGATTATAGTGGAGCTTTTGTTGGTACTCTATGAGAACCCTAGTCTCTATTAAACACTAATAGACTCTTTGCAAAAGTCTATTGAAGAAGGGGCAAAGACACCCCCCTTCTTGGATACACGACCTTCTATATACATGGAATCTTTAGATCTCTTCCTTGAAGAGATAGTCTTCCTAGGGAAATACTAAAATAAATGGCAATGAGCTTGAGACATTATTAACATCAAAAGGGAATGATTTTATAGTGCACCATTTGCACCCATTCCCTCTTTCCCTAGTTCAAAATGTTTTTCTTTAGCAATTTGCTTATTAATGAGGTTAGAACCAGAAAGTGAGGTATACCTTACCTTTCACGAGTTTCTAATGTCGAGCCCCTATAAACTCCAATTGAATCTCCAAGAATTTTCATAATTCTTTAGCAACACATAATGAATAAAAATAATTTACCCAATATGTAAGTAAAACTAGACTAACTCGACTAAAGCTTTGTGGCCCCCTTGAGAGGATAACCTCCTTGTCTATATAGTTTTCAAACATAAATGAAAAGAAACCCATGTGAAGGGGAGTGATCCACACTTTTCCTCTAGTAATCATTGTCCAAATTGAACTAATACAGGAAACCAATTGAGAGAGATGTAACTTTAGGCGGCAAAAGTAACCTATCGATGCCTGATTTGCTAAATCCTTTACCCCCTTAACAAGCCAATCACCTAGAAGTTGAGGATTCATCTTTGAACCAAGGGATGGGATACATTTGCTTCCTCAACGTGCAAACCTACCTCCATTTGAAACCCTAGTTCCTCCACTTGCTTCCACTACTAGAGTCACCAAAGTATCAAGTTAGATCCCTTCACTATTTTCACAAACTTAAAAATCTTTACGATAAATTTAAAATAAAAAATAGCTTTATTAAAAGATATCTTATTTATGGATTGATTTGTGCTCAAATCTTGTTTGGGGAGGGACTATGGAATGAGGTTTTGAAAGGAAAATATCTTAAAGGCATGATTGTGGTTGATTGGTTTAGAAACCCTTAAAAAATGTAAAGGGAGTTTCATACTTTTGGAATGGCTTTATCAAGACTATTCCATGGTTAGGAAAATGGATCTCTTGGAAAGTTGGTAATGGTAGACAGGTTTTGGTGGGTGTTGATCCCTATGTTGGGGGAAACAACTCTTATAAAATTCCCACAACACTCACAGAATATATTGCTGAATTTGGTTTTAATACCCTCGATCATATTAGAAGACCAGATTGGTTAAGAAGATGTGATTCTTACTGGTTACTTCGTGAGGATCTTGGTCTTCTTGGCTATGGAGCGAAAGAATGGTCAAATAGTATATTCAAGGCCTTAACATAGTAGGTATAAGATTGAATGAGAACAAAGACTTTCTATCCTGGGGATGGAACAAATCTGCTGGACAGATGATTGCAAAGGATGCAAACAAAGCCATCTCTCATGAGGAACACGATATAGGAGGTATGTTGTTGTATAACATATTGTGAAAGTGGAATATGCCCATGAAACTTAAATGTTTTAGTTGGATTTGTTTAGAAAATTGTATAATGATTTGGGATAATATTATGAGAAGGGGTTGGTCTGGTCCAAACTGCGGCATTCTATATCAATCTGTCCATCATTTGTTTGTACAATGTATTTTCTATAAAAATGTTTGGAAATAGATTCTAGAGGAAATATAAATCTCCATTGAATGGGGTTCCATTGGTTTAAATGAAAATCTACAAACCTGGGTTAAAAAGATCCACAAACATGTTGAGATTCCTATTTTTATCTGCTGGGGAATATGGTGTGCTAGAAACTTTGCAATTTTTGATAACAAGACACAATCTGTACCTACTTCCAGTGGAAAAATATTGAGTTTGTATAGATAATGGTACAAAGAGGTCAAGCCCAGAAAACATAAAATACTTACTGGTGCCCGAACTGTTAGATGACAGAACGGTGGGCTATTTTGATGCTTCTACACAGGGGAGATTTGGTGGTGGGATGTTCTTGAAATTAAATTCAAAACATTCGTATAAACTTTGGATAGAGTGTGGTATGGGGACCAACACTAGAGAAAAATCACTAGCTCTTTGGGGCTTATTACATTTTTCTATTAAGCTCGGTATTGTCACCTTACAGGTTCTTGACGACTCTAAGGTGATTGTGAATTGGGCAAATGTCATCTCAAGATTGCAGGTTACCTCGTTGGAACATTGGTGCTAGAGGATATCATCCATGATTGCCTATTTCAATGAAATCTCTATCCATCATATATTTAGTGAATTAAATCATGTTGCTGATGGCCTTTCTAAAAAGGCTATAGGTGGAACATAAGTCTCTTTACATTTTGAAGAATACAAGGACAATATCCTTGTTTCAAATGATATTTTGCAAGCATATTAGATTCTGATCTTATTTTGGAAGGCTATAATTTATTTTCTCTGTTTTGTACTGATTCCTAGCATAGCTAGTTGTAATCATGTAGCAACTTAGTTTGGTACATCATTTTTATTTCTTGATAGTCACATTTTGAAGGTTTTTGCTGTAAGCTTCCAGTAGCAGTATGGATATGGTTTTGTGCTTTAGTGGAAAGTTCTTTTTTCTTATCCAAAAGATGTAAAAGCAATTGCTTTCTTTGATTCTAATTAAATATCAAGAAGTAGATTTTTCTTGTGAAAAAAAAGTATTGATTTGTGCTTATGATAGGTTTATTTTATAACATCTGGAAATTGTTCGGATTGGTTAAGAGGTCATCTTCCTCACATGTAAGGAAACAAGTTAACGATTCTAGACCTAAATGTATCTCATTGTAGTGGGACAATGCCATCTCACATCAAAATAACCTTGATTTTGTAAGTTTCTATCTGCTTAAATTTGTGTTTATGATAAGTTTATTTTATAACATTTAGAAACTGTTATTAGTTGATTAAGAGAACATATTTAGAAATTGTTATTTGTTGATTAAGAGAAGTTAATAATCCTAAACCCAAAGGTATGTTGGTGTAGTATCACATTGCCATCTTACGAACTTGTAATAAAAAATGGTATAAAAAATAACCTTGATCTTGTAAAACATTTGGAAATTGGTTCTACCAGTACAAAATCTGATCAATTTTCTTCAGGAATATAAAATTTCGTGCACTCATCGTTTTGATTGTTGAGATCTAACAACGGGCAATTTATGAGATCAAACACCAAGCTATTTAGTGGAAGATGAGAGCGCAGTGAAAGAGGTTAAACTCTGATGGAAACCATAAAAAAGAGATCGTAGTGGAAGCACCGTATTTGCAGAGCTCAATTCCATGGCGGAGGTTTGGTTAAGTGGATGGGTTGATTGAATGTACTACAGACTGTTATAGACGACTTTGAGTTTATCCTGGATTATATATGTTTGGGAACTTGATCTTTTGGAGAATGCGGAGAATAGCAAGATGGGTTTGAATTTTGGTCATCGAAACAGATCGAAATTGATTTGTTTTAGTACTGTTGCTGCTCTTAAGGCAAAGCCAAGAGCCGTCCAATTTCCTGAAGGTGTCAATAAGATCTGTGCAAATACCAATCCCTATGTTGGTCTCTTGCAGCGTTGCATTAGCAGAAAGTTTTTAGCCGAGGGAAAAGGTGTCCATGCCCATATCATTAAAACCGGAGCCGAGGGATCTGGTGGATTGTCTCTGGGAAATAATCTTCTTCATATGTATTCCAAGTGCCAAAGTGTGGAGGACGCACGCCAAGTGTTTGACAAAATGCAGGTACGAAATGTATTTTCATGGAATACAATAATTGCAGTGTATGCACAGTGCGGTAACATGAAACAGGCATTGCGTTTTTTCAATGAAATGCCAGCTAGAAATGAGTTTTCTTGGAACAGCATGATTGAAGGGTATTTAAAATGTGGGAGTCTAGCAGATGCAGGGCACTTATTTGACGAAATGCCTCAACGAAATGTTTTCTCATGGAACACAATGATTGCAGGATATGTGAAATATGGACAACTGGGGATTGCTCGCGAGTTGTTTGACAAAATGCCTGAACGAGATGGGGTGTCTTGGAACGTGATGATTGCTGGGTATGCAAAGCATGGTCCGGCTGAGGAAGCCTTGAAACTGCATTGGCAGATGCAGCATTTGGTATTAAGACGAGATGAGTATTCTCTTGCGAGTGTACTCAGTGCTTGTGCGTGCTTACCTGATCTACAACATGGCAGGCAGATCCATGCTCCCGTGATTAAAGGGGGATTTGAGTCGGATGCCTTTGTGGAGAGTGCTCTTGTTGACATGTATGCAAAATGTGGATGCGCAGAGGATGCTCGGCGCATCTTTGAGAAGATGTCTGTACGAGATGTAGTGTCATGGACGAGCATGATTGCTGGTTATGCTTGCTGTGGAAACATGGAAGATGCACGCCGTGTCTTTGATGAAATGCCTGAACGGAATGTATTTTCATGGAATGCAATGCTAACAGGATATGCACAGAATGGGCTTGGTGAAGAGGCCTTGAAATTGTGGTGTCATATGCAAAGGATTGATACCGAGATGGACAGTGTTACGTTTGTGGCCGTTCTGAGTGCTTGTGCTAGTTTGGCAACTCTGGATCAAGGTAAGCAGGTCCATGCCCACATCATTAGAACTGGATTTGAGTCGGATGCCTTTGTAGGGAGTGCTCTTCTTGATATGTATGCAAAATGTGGCAGTATAGAGAACGCACGCCAACATTTTGAGAAAATGCCGAAACGAGATGTTGTATCATGGAATGCTATGATCACAGCATATGCCCAGAATGGGTACGGCAAGGAAGCTCTTCAGATATTTGCACAAATGTTGCAGGCGGGCATGAAGGCAAACCACATTACCTTCATTGGTGTCCTTTCTGGATGCAATCATGCTGGCCTGGTAGATGAAGGTTGTCATTACTTTGATTCAATGAGAAAAGATCATGGAATCGCACCAATAGTTGACCACTATGCATGCATGGTTGATCTTCTTGGTCGTGCTGGGCACTTGGATAAGGCACGAGATTTAATCAATGGCATGGCATTTGAACCCAATGCTACTATTTGGGGAGCATTGCTCGGTGCCTGCAGAATTCATGGCAATATGGAACTAGGAAAATATGCAGCAGAAAGGCTTTTTAAGTTGGAACCACATAGTGCTGGACCTTATGTGCTACTTTCAAACATCTATTCTGCAGCTGGAATGTGGGAGGATGCAGCGAAGATAAGAAAGTTGATGAAAGAGAGGGGTGTTGCAAAAAAGCCTGCATACAGTTGGATTGAGGTAAACAACAAGGTGCATACCTTTTGTGTTGCGGACAGGTCAAATCCAGAGTCAGAGGAGATTTATGCAACTTTAGAGAGACTGACTGAGCAGATTAAGCAGGCAGGGTATGTGCCTGATACAAATTTTGTGCTACATGATGTTGAGGAGGAGTACAAAGAACACCTTCTCTTTTATCATAGTGAGAAGTTGGCTATTGCTTTTGGGCTTATTCATACACCCCCTGGGACACCTGTCCGAGTCTTCAAGAATCTACGCGTGTGTGGAGACTGTCATACTGCCATCAAGTTCATCTCCAGCATTGTAGGACGAGAGCTTGTTATAAGGGATGCGAATCGATTCCATCATTTTAGGGAGGGCTCATGTTCATGTGGTGATTATTGGTGATATAAGAGGAGATTGCAACAAGCAGTGCTGTATTTGGACATATTTGCTTTAGTGATGTATGCAAAGACAAAACATTCACGACAAAAGTCTTTGACGTGTACTGTGTTGCATGACATGAATGCTAGAGAGACGAAGCACAGCACAGGCTGTCATGTCATCTTGGGAGAGGCTGAAAGCTGAAGGGTATGCTGATAGATGCATAATCTATACTCTAGCTTTCAAGTGCAACCCTGAGGACTTAATGTGCTAGATATTCAAAGATGATGTCCTTCAATAACTCTCATGTTAACATGCCAATTGATTTAAATTGCTCAATTTGGACTATGGAACCCTTTTGTAGCACATGAGGATCAACTATGGAATGGCCAAATTTGGTTTGTGACTGTGTGAGTCTGTTAACGTTAATTTGCACAACAATTTATGTGTTGGCAATTTCCTGTTGCATTTTATATGGATATACAGAGAACATGAAATAGTTCTACTGTTCTGATCTGCCTTGTCTGGATCTAGATGGAAAAAGATGTAAAATTTGCTCAAGCAAGGTACAAATGCAACATCATCAGCATCGCCTAGGTGCAGTGACTCTGTGCGGTTCCTTCATGGCGATTCATTTGCTTTGTTTATGGATCTATAAGGTATTGGCTTTGTGGCATGTGGAACTGTTTCCAATGGACAAATAATTTTGACAATTCGAGAGATGTCTATGTCTATTGGAAATGGTTCCATAGCACATTTTCCAAGACAAAACAATGGTTTGTGTTATTCTTGTTAAATACCTTATATCTGAATATGCAATCACATGCAAGATATTATAAATGTTTCACACTTTATTAATATCAAAACACTCAAGGTAGGGCATCACCACTTGCCTCTTAGGGTTTGATCACAACTCTCTACAACTAAATCACAATTACAATATTCTTCCACAGATTATAAGGAGGATTCCATCCTCATTTATAAATAACAAGAGAACTTTAACCATAACAATCTTCTAACTACTTAGTGGATCTTCTTTAATGAGGCTTCATTACATTTGTTTAATACTAATGACCATAGTGGACCCTATTTAATAATAGCAAATATAGCAGACCTAGTCCACCTTAAATTAAATGACCTCTACTATTATTACTCTAATGGGTTCTTCGTTCCCCCCATTACATCACTAGGGAGGATCATAACATTCCACCCCCCTTACAAAAGCATTGCCCTCAACCCCTGATATGAGGAGGTAAAACCATAAACCAAAGTCCCATGAACGAGTGTTGACCTCAATGTTAAAGTAGGCCAAGGAACCAAGGTCCCATGTACAAGTGTTAACCACCATGCAGAAGTAGTCCAACAAGCTCCACCCTAACCCTGTGTACCATGAATGAGTGATGATCGGCATGTTGAAGTAGCCGATGTCCCATTTGGATTAATTGCAATGTTGAAGTAATCCAAGGGACTCATTCATAAATCCGGGAATCGTTGAGTGTTATTCTTCAACTGCCCACCTTGGTCATGTGGATCCAAATAAGTATAACCACCCAAAACAAATGAATTCCCCATATGATAGTAGAAGGATGACACTAAAAGGAACTCTATTACTAAAAAAAAAACATACTGGAAACTGGTAGGCACCACATGTGGTTGTCTTTTCTCCACAAGAAATACTTGTCTTCCCAAAAATTACAACTGTCCATATACGACTCCTTGTAAGCATCTTCTAAATCACACCATGCATATCTTTCTTGGTTATACTTGTCATTGATGGTATCAATAATAAGTGACTCAAATTCATGGATTGTTTGCTTCATAGCTTTCATATTTGCACACATATCTTGTAAATCTTTTGTCACCAACATGCGTTCCTCCCATGGCATGTTCTACCACCTTTTCATTCTTCAATTTCATGAGGGTTTGAGGGCAGAATTTTGCAAAGGCTATATTGTATCGGATATTGATTAGAAATATATCATATAATATGTTAGATCAAAGCCATGTAAATTCTCTAACCAATAGCATTGGCCTGGTTGCAAAATGACCACATTATCAAAACTTATATCCTCTACAAGACCCATGACAATCACCAAGAAACTCTAAAAAAAAAGATTTCAAATTGTAATATCTCTTTCATTTGGATCATGGTCGTGGGTCTTGTAGAGGATATAAGTTTCTCGATCATTTGGATCATGGTCTTTTTTTTCTACAAGACCCACGACCATGATCCAAATGAAAGAGATATTGCACCCTTTCTGCGGTATGAAATATCTTCAGAATCTTCAGGGTGTAAATTATTTTTACAAGGAAAAGATCATTAACAACCGGCCAACCTTCATCCGAAATATCAACTTCAGTAGTCAAAATCTTCTTACACCACAACATGAGTTGTTTAATACTATCTGCAATGATAAACTCCTTCATGTACAAAGCCAAGGTAAGTGGATCAGATCTATCAAATCAAGAATTAAAATCTGCACTAAACTTAGAAAGCCCAACTTGAGTAAAAACTCATCTACTCTAAAATACCAAACTCATGGTTCATGTATCAACAGACATTGGGGCTTTTTCAAAATGAGTTCATGGGTATTTCAATATGCACTTTAAAATCACCAACAATTGAAGCAAAAACCTCAACAAGATAAACTCCATCTTCTTGATATAAGTCTCTGGTAATTGGAGTAAGAGCCTCATCAAGGTTGAAACTCCCTCTTTTGGAGAGAGAGAGTCCTTTTGCAACAAACATGTCCTAAAACTCTTCATAACTATTGTCAGGTGCATGCATGGAATCAATCATTGATCCCATGGTAGGTTTTGAAATTGTCTCCACAACATTGGAAAGACACTCCATCATGGCATCATGGCACTCATGGTTCATGTATCAACAGACACTGGGGCTTTTTCAAAATGAGTTCATGGGTATTTCAATATGCACTTTAAAATCACCAACAATTGAAGCAAAAACCTCAACAAGATAAACTCCATCTTCTTGATATAAGTCTGGTAACTAGAGTAAGAGCCTCATCAAGGTTGAAACTCCCTCTTTTGGAGAGAGAGTCCTTTTGCAACAAACATGTCCTAAAACTCTTCATAACTATTGTCAGGTGCATGCATAGAATCAATCATTGATCCCATGGTAGGTTTTGAAATTGTCTCCACAACATTGGAAAGACACTCCATCATGGCATCCCATTGTAATGAACATAATATATATATATATATATATATATATATATATATATATATATATATATATATATATAAGCATCAATTAATAATAATAATAATAATAATAATAATTGTGCTGAGAGGCACTCTACAATCCAGTATGAGGGAGATCTTGTAACGTTTGTCGAGTATGAAGGAGAGTATGAGGGAGATCTTGTAACGTTTGTCGACGTTTGTCGAGTATGAAGGAGATCTTGTAATGTATTGTAACGTTTGTCGAGTATGAGGGAGATCTTGTAACGTTTGTCGAGTATGAGGGAGATCTTGTAACGTTTGTGGATATTATGTCGGCCATAAATTAACAAACGAATAATTAAAAATAATAAATATTATGTCGGCTCTATCAAGAGATTTGCAATACCATTCTCCCTTCTCTAGCTCCTGCTGCGCCTCCCCTCCCTCCCCTCCTCCCTCCTGCTGCGCCTCCCCTCCCTCCCCTCCCTCCTGTTGCGCCACCTCCCCTCCTCCCCTCATGCTGCGCCTTCCCTCTTGCACGCCTTCCCTCCGCAGCCTGCTCCCCTCCTCCCTCGTGCTGCGCGACCTCCCCTCCTTCCCTCCGTAGCCTGCACATATTTTAAATTATTAAAATATAATTTAAATTACAAATTTTAATAATATTTGAAATTATTAAAATATAATTTAAATTTTTAAATTTTATAAATTATTAAAATATAATTTAAATTTTTTAAATTATATAATGCTAATTTAAAATATAATGCTAATTTTTTAAAATATAATGCAAATTTTTTAAAATATAATGCCAATTTATTAATTTTTTAATTTAAATTTTAACGACTAGGTGTATCCCATTGGTAACAAATTGTGGTGGTTATAGGTACGTCACGGGGTCAAACTTTGTTGATCCACCCTTCCCCATTTTCGCCAAATGCATATTATTCAAGTTTATATATAAGTTCTTTACTATGTATAATAAGAGCTACCTGTGGTATAGTGGTAAGGGTATTGGGATAATGGACGTGAGGTCCAAGGTTTGATCTTCCCAGATCACCTATTTTTTTTTTAAATATATTGAATTTCATGGACACATAGGTTTCAGTGTAGATTTCATTGATGCACATATTTCAGTGTATATGTTAATGCTTGACATTTTTGATATAGAGTCTAAACTAGAAATGGAAGATGTGCATGCAAAAGATGTTATGAGACAAACATGAGAAGAACAAAAAATACAGAATGTCGAACGTCAGAAAGCATATCAAGAACGAGAAGAAGACTTGAAACGAAAAGCAGAACAACAAAAAGAATACCCAAAAAGAAAGTTGGACGAAATGACAACAAAAGAATGAAGAAAACGAAACGCAGATCGACAAAAGGAATATCGAAAAAGAAAGTTGGACGAAATGACAATAGAAGAACGAGAAGAACGACGAAAACAAAATGCAGATCGACAAAAAATATATCGAAAAAGAAAGTTAGACGAATTGACAGCAAAAGAACGAGAAGAACAAAGAAAACGAAACATTGACCGACAAAGAGCATTATCATGTACAATGAGTTTTATCCTTGCATAGATTTCAGTGTATGGTGTTTTATTCAAGTGCATAAATTTCAGTGTAGTTGTTAATGCATGGACGTATAGATTTCAGTGTAGATTTCATGGATGCATATATTTTAATGTAGATTTCATAGATGCATAAATGACAGCAAAAGAACGAGAAGAAGACACAAAACGAAAAGCATATCAACAAAAAGAATATCGAAAAAAAAAGTTGGACGAAATGACAATAGAAGAACAACGAAAACGAAACGCAGATCGACAAAAAGAATATCGAAAACGAAAGTTAGACGAATTGACAATGGAAGAACGAGAAGAACAAAGAAAACGAAACATTGACCAACAAAGAGCATTATCATGTACAGTGAGTTTTATCCTTGCATAGCTTTCCGTGTATGGTGTTTTATTCAAGTGCATAAATTTCAGTGCAGCTGTTAATGCATGGACGCATAGATTTCAGTGTATATTTCATGGATACATAAAGTTTAGTGTAGATTTCATAGATGCATAAATGACAACAAAAGAACGAGAAAAAGATAGGCAACAAAAAGTAGATTAACAAAAATAATATCGAAAAAGAAAGTTGGACGAAATGACAGCAGAAGAATGAGAAGAACGACGAAAACGAAACGTAGATCGACAAAAAGAACATCGAAAAAGAAAATTAGACGAATTGACAACAAAAGAAAGAGAAGAACAAAGAAAAAGTCCTTCGATAAGGCGACACAGATACTTCCTTACATGCTTCAATGAAAAATTCCTTCGATAAGGTGATACATTTGTTTGCGACAAATGATGGTGTAAACTGTCATAACAAGCGTTTAATAAGAGGCCTAAATTGTCCCATCGCGACCAGTATTTGCTACATCTGTAAGAAGCAACTATTCTATGGAAGGAGATGAAGAATGGTTGGAACTTGAATTACTTATAGCCATAGGAGCAAGGGTAATGCTCACATCAAACCTATGGATTGATGCAGGACTCGTCAATGGTGTGAATATAAGAAAAAATGAAGAAGATAGATTGAGAATGATCACAATGTGAACCATATTTTCATTTATTTAATCCTTACAAATATATTGTCTCTATTTTTTTCAGTTTAACAATTTACTCAATCCTTAATAATTATTACTTACATTAAATGATAATTCTCATAATTGTATCTATGTTTTCAACTTAACCCGTTCCTTACAATATGATAATCGTTAAATATATATAATTACATAATGCTGATCAAACTCCAGTTTTGTGTCACCGCCCACGACTGGAACCAGCCTAGATCCAAATCCTAGGCTCTATCAAGCGCTGAGACGGATCAAATCTCCCGAGGTGCAAACCTCTTCTCAGGTATTGCACTCAAGGAGCTATTCGAGGAGAGGTTTGCACCTCAGGATATTTGATCCATCTAGGCGTTTGATTGAGCCTAGGATTTGGATCTAGGCTGGTAATAATAATTATGAAGTGTCACATTCAAATGAAGGGACATGACCCATCAATTTCATGAGGCATCAATGTGTATATATATTGATGCATAGATCATAGTAATCATATAATTCATCATTCATTTTAAAATATATTTATTGTCCTTTATGGATTACTGTTATCTAGCTTATTTAAGGTGGACATTTACTATATGAACAAGGATTGTTGATCACATTGGTATCAAAGCCCTTTCTTGGGCATCTTGTTAATTCTAGCTTTTGGCCACCCATCATTCAAAATTTCTTTGGTCAATTGGTCTTTGGCCATAACCTAGCAAGAATATGACACTTAGTTGCAAAATCTAAAGAAAAGTTTATTGAAACTAGTCATTTAAAACTCAAAAATCTTATTGGAAAAGAATTAGCATTGTGAATTGAAGAAAATAGACGTTATTACCAAATACTCTTGCGGAACATAAATCGACCATGCATTCAAAATATGCTGCATAAAGATGATTAAATATCGGGCCACAAGAAAGCATACCGTTGAATTAGGTGCCACCAGTAGGGAGATGTTCGATTGGAAGCCACGTTGTTTCCTCAAATCAGGCATGTGGTGGATAGATAAACGATCACAACAATTGATGGTTTAACCGAAACATAGAACAATAAACAATATATGTAATAGTCATGCATTTCAAGCAATAGTAGCCATTTCAGAATCCGCCAAAGATCATGGCTTTTCAAAGTATATTATCCGACCATTTTGTAAGTTTTAAACCTGTGCAGAGAAGCAAAGCATACAAATTATTTTAGACAAAACAAAGATTACACCACAACATTCACACATAATACATAGAGATTTACCCTGGAAACCCTTAACCGGGAAAACCAACAAAACTTAGAGCCGCACCTCTTATTTTCTCATGCTCATTACGAATCACTCACAATACAATATAGGTATTCCGCAACATCCAATACTCTAATCCGTTAACCTAGATTAAAAAATAGACCCCAATCCATTAACAAACATTAAATTACATATTTTTAGACAATTGCCCAAAATAGTCGAAAACAACCCAAAATTATTTGGCGCTCGCAGACGGAAACGACTTACCGACCATTTTTTAACAGAAACGACCTAACGTCCGTTTCCATGAAGGTGCCAGAGGGATCATCAGGTGCGCCATTGACATGCGCACCATTCCCCGCCACACACATGCAAAGAATATAACACATACCCAACACATTTAAAAATAAAATAAAAATAATAATAAACAACGAATTATTTCCACGCGGCAGATCATTAATTCATGAGTTACAAAGGCATATTAAAAGTATAGGGAAAGTAAGAGATAACTCAAGTTAAAATTAGTTATAGGCTCACGAGGAAGAATCACATTAAAATTATTATATAAAACAAGAGCCAAGAGGTGGCAATGTCCCTGACATTGCTACTTGTTGTTTTTTACAATTGCAGTTGACAGACTTCTCTTGATTGATGGAAGAACTGGTCCCGGTGCGTTGTTACAATTGAGTTGAGCTTGGACAAGTTGCATGAAATTGTCCTCAGCCCCAGAGACCGAGATTGGACACATGATTTTTCCTCGTGGTTTCTTATCTCTTGACAATCATGCAATATATATCTAGATAATGCTTGATTTTTCATTTCCACTATTATACTTTAAAGAAAATTGCTAATTAATTATACTTGTACAATTATATTTCTTTCTAATATGCAATGACATCTCTTTAATACACTTTACAATTATACAATTATATTTCTTTCTAATTAAATACACTTGACATACAATGGCATCTCTTACACTTTACAATGTGGATAACTCATGAATGCAATACATGCAAAATGTAGTATAGTCATTTATCATATTCTATGCCAACTTTGTTTTAAAGAGTATGGCATCAAATTTTAGGCATGGTACATTCATATCTATATAGTAAGATTCATTCATAATAAGATCATAACATCCAAAACATTGACAATATGCCTCTCCTAGATCATTAAAACACTAATTAAAAATAAATTTATGCACCCACCAATTAGATAATCCTAACTCATAAATAATTACTAATATATATGTATTAATTAGTAAAGTATCCATAGCCATCGTTTAATACTTTAATATGTATTGTTTTTTGGTGTTATTTTAAAAATTCTTGCAACAATGGAAAACAATGATTTTGGAAAATTGGTCGGTTGGGTGGCTGTAATATTGCTCCCAAGTGATTAATTCTATATATAAACAATTAATGTGGACAATATTACCATGATATGTTGATTTTTATTTATTTTCAAATCATTCTTGAAACTTCATTTTTTTGCTTAGTGATAGTTTATTGTTTATATGCATTATTTAACAAGATGTTATTTGAGGCTATAAGATTTCGAGTAGTCTTTATTTAGATGACTTTAGAGTAGTCTTTGCCTTCAATTGAGACAAAGTTTTAACATTTTGTAAAAACAATTGGATTGGTTCAAACTTTTTTTTGTTTTTTTGTTAACGAGGTGAATCGGTAATGCGCGGGTCTTGTACTCGCGTGACACGGGGTTGATTCCTGCGGCTTCCACTATAAACCTTGGGTGTGAACAGCTGGGGTGTAACCTCTGTGACCTCGTCTGTGATAGACTCGAACCTGCGACTTGCTTAACAACCTGTACACCTTAACAAGCGGACAGTTGCCAACATGCCGACATCCCTGCCCCTAGAGGTGAGCGAGCTTGGCCCTGGATGCAAATCTCACGGCGAGCCCCGGCCTCGCTTGGGTTCGAGCACAAGACCTGACCGTCGTTACGAGACCACTTTACCACTATGCCGCCTCCGCCGACCTTTACTAGTTCAAACTTTGATCATAAATTAAAAAAAACAATTGGATTGATCTGAACTCTGATCATATTGCATGGCTAGTTTTTGCGAGGAAGGAAATGAAAAATAAAAATAAAAGGGTTATTCAATGGCTTGAAACTAACTCAGTCTTTTGCTGGATTTCTAGCTTAAAATTCATATATGGAGCATTTTGAATGCCAATTATCAGAGGCAAACACCATAAACACATTTTGCTTATAACAATGGCATGTTCTGTGATGGGATTTTATTCATTAATATTTAACTCTTATAAGACATACTATTAGAAGTCGCTCTAACCATAACTTCATAAGTCCCGATAGCAGTAAAACAGAGGTGCAACAAGGTGCCAAAAATACCAAAAGAGAGGTGCAACAAGGTATCAAAACATGTTTTTAAAAAACAAAAGTATTCAAGTCATTACATGTTATAATTTATCCTTCCCACCCACCGTGCCAGACAAAAGACAACAATCAACTCAGGATCAGTTAGTGGAGATTTGGAGTTATGCGGTCGTGTGTCAATTACCAACGCACATTGAAAATACATGCTGCACACCTGGCTTGTAGATCATATCCCAGGTCAATGCAATAGCTCTCCACATTTCTACACCCGACATGCAGATCATAGCTCCATTCCAGTAAACCACTAAATGAGATAAACACTAAATGATTCAAGTAAATGATACGAGACTTCATTGTTGCATGCCGCTCTCGTGTCAGTTAGCTGCATGGAGAGTGATACAATTGCTTTTAGACCCTTGTAAAAGCAATGAATGCCTCCATGCCGCAACGGTAGATTCAGAGAATAACATCATATGCGGCCAATAGAATGCTAGTGTAAGTCAAGCATATTGCAATCCGACATCCTGTAATATTGCAGAACGATGTAGTGATAAAAATATTAATGTTGATGATGATAGTAATTTAATGGAAGCTATTGTACAAAGAGAATCAGACTTTGCTACATTAGCCAATATAGATGACCAAGATACCAAGGAAACTGAAAGGCTGGCCGAAAGCCAGATATTTCTCCTACTTTTGGTGTTTCAGATGCATCAACTCGTGGTTTGAATTCATCAAACATTAATAATGAAAATGGAGGTGCATGTTTTGTTACACAAGTAGAGGAGACAGATGCCACCCCAAATTCCACATGCTTCGGTTCAATTGCAAGCTCAAGATAAGGTTGTCCAAGATGCATGTAATGAATTAGTTGAGAAAAGTAAGTAACGAAGAATATAGAGAAAATACTATCAATCCCACATTTTTGGAAGCACTTCTAGAGGTCTTTCGTCCAGAAAATTTAGCTTCTTCAACTTCAATCTACAGTAGTGGAAAACTATGCACCCCCTCCTGCAAAATAAATTAATCCAGAATTTCTAGTAGTACTTCCTTGCATATCTAACAAGTATGAGATAGTATAAATCCTTGTTTTATTGAACATTTCTTTTTTTAAAGCTTAGAGGGATTTTCCCTTGGCGACCTTATGGCATGTTCGGTTTCTCCTTGTTAGGATCGACCTTAGATCCTATCCCCTCCCTTCTTATTTTTCCTCCCTTTGCGAGTTGCGGGTTCGATTGACGCATAATGGGTCAACTAATGAGTTTCTTTGATCCTGAATTCAAAGTTGATCGGGGAACCTTAAACGAAAAACATAACCAAGAGTTCAAATGCAAATAACTCATGCCCTCAGCTTAGAAGAATGGCCATAATGGAGTGTGGGATTACTTGGATTCATTGCCCCCTCCTTGTAAACCCAACGCGGAGACCATTCTTTTTTTATTTGGGTACATATGTATAAAATCTTGTACCATTCCAAGATTTCGAGTTTGTAATAGAAATAGTAAAGGAGGGCCATTAACAGAGACAGGGGCCCATAGCTGCGGGTGGGATATATATCTTCTACCCCTACATGTATTATAGACTTCGGTTACCTGGGTGTCCTACCTAACATAATATATTGACGCAAGCCACAAAAATAAAGGTGGCATATCTTGTTCCTTCCACATCACCGTGACTTCCTGGTTGGTTCCCCAAACTACTATGTTGGTTGAGCAACCTCAACCTCCCAAAGATGGCATAGATGGCATATCCTATTTACCGGTCGAGATGGTGCTTTTCCTCCACCCCAATTATATGTGAACCCACTCTGCGCTGGCCCAGGGTATTCATAGGTATGGGGATTTGTTTTTTAGTTCCAGTTACGGTGTGTGTATGGAGGTTAGACAATAAGTTCTTGCAAGCAAAACTAGTAAATCCCAATCATTGGAATGTAATAATACAGTTGAAATAAAACCAAAACGAAAAGAGAAACTACAAAAAAAAACCCATCCTTTACTTGAACAGGGTGGTTGGAAGATTAACTTGAGCCTGCAAAATCACCTATCGTTGTTTGAAAGTCAATCGTGGAAAGGAACTTGAGCGGTCTTCCTTTTTTTTTGAAATATTTTAATTTCTCCCTTAAAAATTTACAGAGCTACTCTTTCTAAATGGTAAGAGAGGCCAAATGAGAGTGTTGGGTTGTACAGTAGACTCTCCAAAAGGACCGAGCTCCATACCTCCATCAGAGAGGCAGAGCTTCACCCACAAAGGAAAATACCAAACAAAGCAAGAAAAATCCCGATACAACCCTCTTTGGCCGCTGCAATTATGAGGCAAGTATAGTATATAAATAATAAGATTTACGAGGCAAGTGCATTATATAAATAATAAGATTGGTTTGGTTAATGGTAATAGAGTTTAGATGCCGAATTAACGGGGGAGGAGGGGCTCTGCAACTAGGGTTTGGTAGTCGGCTTTGAAGATTTTTTGGTGGCCATGGATCTTGCCATGGCTGCCCTCCTTCTTCTGTGAGTCTGCTCCCGGATCTGACTGGCTGAAGGTTTTTTTTCCTGCTTTGGAAGGTTGGCGGCGCCTTGGCGTGGCGACCCATTGGAGAGCGAATCTTTTGCTTCTCAGTGGCGGCGACGGTGGTCTTTGTAAAGAGGGGAGTTGTCCCGGGGCTGGGCGTTCTTGGACAGGTGACGGCGGCGGCAGCAGAAGTCTGTAGAGCTCGGGCTCCATCTTTCTGTGTTGACGACAGAACAGCTGAGGATGCGGTGTTTGGGGATTTCTTGTCCCTGGAGCGTCGTGATGGCGGGCGAATGTCTGCACTGACGGTAGCGGGGGAGCCGCTCCTGTTTGACCCTGGATCGCCGCAAATGGTGGGTGTGGATGGCGGCACTCAGGATGGCGGCTGCCTCGCGGGACTGTGGGCCGTCGAGGGGTTGCGGACTGGGGTTTTCATCGACGAGCAAGAGAGGCGCCATCGATGCAATGAATGGCAAGATGCTTGGGAAGGAGCATCACCGTTAACCCGGCCGAGTCCAGAGGAAACGGCGGCGGCGGCGGCGGTGGCTACCGTGGAGGCGGCAGTGGCGGTGGTTACGGCGGTAGCCGTGACTGTGGCGATCGTGGTTACGGCGCCGGCGGTGGGGGCTACGACGGCGGTGGCGGTGGATATGGTGGTGGTGGCGGTTTCCTCACGGTGGATCTTGATGGTGGCTGCGTCCATGGGAGCCACATCTATGGGCCGTCGTTGGGATTTCATTCGGCGGACTGGGGTTTCAACCTCTGCAGACTCCAGTGGCTCGTTTTCTTTCCAATGGTATTCGGGAATCGTTGTCTGTTTTTACTCCTTTTTCTTCGGCATTATGAGAGCCATTCATGGCTGCTCGGACTTAGGTTTTTTAGATGAAGTGTATCTTTTTTTGTATTTGTGTAGATGAAATCGGTTATATGAGGGCTGGACAGCCGTCTCCATTTTGTATGGGGCATTAAACCTGATGTTCATATGGGACTGAAAATATGTGACAATGTAGGGATCTCAGTGATTCTATTACATGTGCAGAATGTAATTTTGTTCATTTATGAAATAAAATTACAACTTTTTCCAAGGAAACACCAAGGAAAAAAAAAAAAAAGATTGGAGGTACCGTTCAAGTGGAGTTCACCGAGTCCACATACTCCCCATTTGGGACCTAGGTGTCGTCCATTACAATTGACCCACATTTAATGGAGTAGGTATCGACCAGTTCTCCATGTTGCTAAATAAATTAGAATAATAATAACATACATCCTCATTTATGTGTTGTTGATGAGATCTCGCCGTCGGGGCTTGGGGCACAACACCCCAGGCATATGTCATTGGCAAGGAACCAATGGGCGGAAAGATAAATACAGTTTTAAAAATTTAATCCTTCGGAAAATCATACTATAGAAAAACTTTAGAAAACAAAAAAATTAATATGCCTGAGCCTTGAACTAATCGACCTTCATGAAAAATTTATGTCAGGGACATAATAACGTGTTACGTGTGAAGGAAACCGTGGAAGAATGGGACACAATTATCCTATTCAATTAGTATATAAATGTGTGCACTATTATATACCGAGAGAACGTAAGCTGATAATTCAAGTATAATATATATATATATATATATATATATATATATCTATAAAGGGAAGTGTGTACTTCACTAATATAAAAGATCACCACATGGAATTTAATAAAAAAAAGAAGGAAGTTTTTCTTATGAAGGTCATTCAATTCATTCTTTCAAAAATTAAATTTAAAGGGTTTATTCAAGAAAATGAGATTCACATCCATTTTTGTCTGGTCGAATTTGAAAACTATATAAACATTGAATTAGCAAATCAAATATCAATTCTAGAGAACTATAATTTACAAAAAAAGGAGAGTTCTTTGTGATGTATATGATGTTAAGGAATTACAATGATCAATTAATAAGTATATGTACACATCTCAATTCAACGTTACAACTATGTATAAAAAAGATGTTGACATAATTTTGGGGTCACCTTGGATGGAATCATTGGGGATCTTCATCCTAAACACGGAGAAGAAGTTTTTGTCATTCTTATATAAGAAGAAGAAAAATACACTACAAGATTTATCAGTGGAAACATGCACATGAGTTCCCTCATCGCAAAATACAAACAAGGAATCACCATATGAAAGATATGAAGATTGAGAAGAGGAAGTAAGGTGTCTGAATAAACTCCTTATTGACATCGATAAAGAAATTGTGCAAACCCAAAAGAAATTAGAATTCCAAGGTTGAATTCTATTAGCTTTGACAACAAATTAAAGAGCTACAACAATAGAATAACGACATTAAAAGTGATCACAAATTAGAGATTGAAAATATTAATAAAACAATATCGAACAATAATATTGAGATCTTTCGGTTGGAAATTCATAATATAATTTTACCCACAAAAATCAAGAAATTAAAGAACAAGAAGCAATAAGATCGAAAGTTGGAACAAGCTAATGAAGATAATGAGAAGAATTTATTAGAAAATGATGAAGATATTTGTCACCTTTAAAATCATAATCAAGATTTGATGGAACATATTAAGAAGTTAAATGATGATGAGAAGTTGCAACAAGAAATGTCGAAGAAGCTTTCTAGTAAAGAGTCAATGATCGACAAGTAATCAAAGAGAGAGCTAGTTGAAATAGGGAATTTTTCAGCGAAACAAATCTAGAATTTGGAGGAAGGGACATATACATGTTAAATTTTCTGAATTTACTTCAATCTGATCTAGGATCTTAACTGAGAGAACAACATGTACAACATATCTACAGCATATCAATCATGGAGACAATAATGCAAGCACACAAGAGACACAAAGATTTACTTGGGGAAAACCATAAAGGTGAAAAACCCCAATAACTTCCTCAGAGATAGATAGAGCAATGATACAACCAACCATGAGAGATAGACATAACCTAGTAGTAGATCCTCCTCCTCCATAAGTGCGCCACTTCTCCTTGAGTGCATGTGTGAGAAGTGAGTGAGCAAATAGAGTGCCTCCCGCACTCTATTTATACTTGACTTGACTTGCCTTTTTACCTAACTCATGTAGGCTCGAACTTAAACACATAACATAATGCTGACTGGGCCGACACCCAATAGGGTGGTCTAATAACCCTTTGAACCACATGGCCGACCCCCAATAGGGTGGTCTAATAACCCTTTGACCCACATGGCCGACCCCCAATAGGGTGGTCTAATAACCCTTTGACCCACATGACTTATACAGGGCCAACCCCAACAAGGTGGTCTAATAACCCATCAAGTATAAGTTACGACACTTACAATATAAATGACGACACTTCCTTATAGAGGAATAATACCATCTCTATAGGAATACAATATACATATATGTGAAATACATTCCGAAGTTACATATACATCAACACTCCCTCTTAACTAGGAAGGTATTTCTCAACACAGTTCTTCTAGCACAAGTCATCTTCTCTGGATCATCGTCACTGGATAATCGTCATCGAGTCATCATCATTGTCACCGCTGCTGCTATCTCAATCAATCTCTGAATCTACTCATCATAGGAAGTTCTACAGAGCCAGTCCTTTTTCATACTGGATGTAGGCCCACCACCTGCATGTCTTCGTCATCACTGGCCATACTGTGGAATCCTCAGGACTTATTATGTGCGTCACAAAACCTCGAAAGAGAATCCCAGGATGTTACGGGTACACAACTCCGACCTGTAGGATCTCCCAGGGCGCTATTACATGTGACCCCACCACAAAACCTCGAAAGAGCATCTCAGGATGTTACGGGTACACAACTCCGACCTGAAATCTCCCAGGGCACAAATTACATGTGGTCCACCACAAAACCTAGCAAGAGCATCTCAAGATGTTATGGGTACACAACTCCGACCTGAAATCTCCCAGGGCACAAATTACATGTGGTCATGGCAAAACCTCGAAAGATCATCTCAGGATGTTACGGGTACACAACTCCGACCTGAAATCTCCCAGGGCCCAAATTACATGCCATAGGACAAAACCTCGCAAGAGCATCTCAGGATGTTACGGGTACACAAATCCGACCTGAAATCTCCCAAGGCACAAATTACATGTCCTCCCAAAGCAATGTCTCGAAAGAGCATACCAGGTTGTTACGGGTACACAACTCCGACCTATAGGATCTCCAAGACATGCTCATCTGCACAACCTGATCCACGGCCACAGAGTATCAACCTGATACTCACCATACATCATCCTGATGTACTCATGATCATCCTGATCATCATCACTGCAACGTCCTGCTGCATGTCATCTGGAGCAACATCCTGAAGCTCATCATCCATGATCATCCTGATCATCATCACTGCAACGTCCTGCTGCATGTCATCTGGAGCAACATCCTGAAGATCATCATCCATGATCATCCTGATCATCACTGCAACATCCTGCTGCATGATCCACCTGATCATCAATGCATCCACCTGATGCATACCAAGTATATACCTGATACATATCATCATACATGATCCTCCTGATCATACAATGTATCCACCTGATACATGATACATATCACCATACATGATCCACCTGATCATACAATGTATCCACCTGATACATATACAAATACATGGTCCAAGCATCCAACATGATGCATATACAAAATACATACACATGATCCAACTGATCATATCCATCATCCAACATGATGCATACATACATAAATGATCCAACTGATCATATCCAGCATCCAACATGATGCATACATACATAAATGATCCAACTGATCATATCCAGCATCCAACATGATGCGTACATACATAAATGATCCAACTGATCATATCCAAGCAGAAACCAGAACATCATCCTGATGCCCATTATCCAGCGCTTACATCCACAGCCATGTGAAGGATCCTCCTTCCAACATGCTTGGAATGGCTTCAGCAAATGTGTCCATCACTTCTTCCTCGAAGTGTCCTTGATCTGAAGAACACCAAGCCTCTCTCTGAAGTACTCGAACTTCACCCTGGCTAGTGGCTTCGTCAGCACATCTGCAATCTGCTCATCCGTCGCAACATACAGGAGCTTCACAGCTCCTCTCTGCACCATATCCCTGATATAGTGATATTTGATCTCTATGTGTTTCGACCTGTCATGAAACATTGGGTTCTCAGACACCTTCACACAACTCTGGTTATCACAGAAGATACCAGTAGCTTCCAACGGGAGATCAAATAACTCAGACAGTAGCTTCCGTAGCCATACTGCCTCACAACTAGCTGAATAGGCTACAACATACTCTGCCTCAGCTGTACTCAGTTCCACACAGGACTGCTTCCTGCTAAACCATGAGATCAAACCTGATCCCATACTGAAGCAACACCCAGATGTGCTCTTCCTGTCCGCAACACTGCCAGCCCAATTTGGATCAACATAACCTTGCAGGTTAAACTTTTGATTCACTTCATACTTGAGCCCATAATCCACTGTACCCTTCAGGTACCTCAGAACATGCTTTACAGAAACCAGGTGAACACTCCTCGGATCCGTCAGGAACTGGCTCAATGTGTTCACAGCAAAGCAAATGTCTGGTCTCGTGTTCATCAGGTACATCGAGGACCCAATCATCTGACGATACATGGAGACATCAACCGGCTCAGATGAAGCATCACATAGAAGCTTCAGATTCGATGCCATAGGTGTGGTCATGGCCTTGCAATCCATCATCCCGAACCTCTTCAGGATCTCTACTGCATACTTCCCTTGTTCAAGGAAGATTCCTTCTGCACTCTGCCACACCTCCATGTCAAAAACAAATAGTGCATCATCCCCAAGTTCTTCATCTCGAACTCGGTAGTAAGCTTCCGCTGCGTGTCGGTAATCAATCTATCTTCATCATACCAAGTTCTACACATATATGATTTCCTATCATGTGTCTCAGAACCAAGTGGCTGCTCCACATACACTTCTTCTTCAACTACACCATTCAAGAAAGCTGTCTTGAATCCATCTAGTGTATCTTCTATTTCATCACTTTTATATTTCTCTATGCTGCCATCTGCAACATGCTTGATCTGATAGTTCCATATGGAAGTTATAACAAACTTCCCTTCAGGTCTTGGGACTACATCCCAAACATCATTCTTCATGATCGACGGATCATGGCATTCCATTTCTTCATCCCAGATCCTGGGAACTTCAATATCTTCAATAGATATCTTTGCTGCTGGAACAAATGTTGTAGTCCTTTTGTAGGTGAAGATATACGTTCTTTCCTACAAAATAGGTTAAATTGCATGATTAGAAACATCTCATAATTTTCAGAACAAATTCTTACACATAAAGAAATATGTCATACAGTCATGCAATTATCTTAGCCAATGCTTCAATACAACATTTATCCATATCCCGTAACTTTCTAGATGCCTTCCAATCTCTACCAGAACATTGTTAAGAGTGTGCACAACTCCCAACATGTCAGCAAAGAGGTTTCATTCTAGATAAATAGCAATGGAATGTTGTACAGTGCCATAGGCCACTTACCCATGTATATTAGTAGTATACTGTTCATCAATGCAACTATTCTAATATGCAAAATACATATCCTAAGTCTAGGAACATGAGCATATACATCATTGAACAATTTTATTTAAACAAATACATATGCAAGAAATGATAATTAAAATACTTATCTTTGTTTGTTCGTTGGGTGGACTCCCTCTGAGTCTTCGCTTTCTTGCAGGAGCTGCTGGAGTCCTAATCTGCAGTAGCTTCTTCTACAACTTTCTGTTGTGGAATGTAGAGAGATGGTCAACTCCCTCTGAATATCTGCATCCTTTCATAAACCACTGGAGTGTGCTCCCTCTTGATCTTTGCTTCCTGGATTACCTGTTCTTCAACTCATATTCATCCTTGGTCCCTATGCATGCTTATTAGTATCATGATTGAGTTATCCTTGTGAACTCATATAGAATCATACATTCATTAGTATACTATTAAAACACAATAATCTCAAGCATGTATACTCATGATCATTTCAAACAGAAATAATAAGCATTAGCATTCAAGGTTTATGTAGGATTCTTATGGTTAGTCAAATCATAAGAAACATAACATGTCTAAACCTATAATTACTCAAACCTATGACTCTTTAGTTGAATCATCAATCAAGATAAGAGATACAATATGCATAAAACCTATGATTATTCGAACCTATACCTTCATGATTCTTCTGGTTAGTCATATCATCAATTATGGTAAGAAACATAATATGCATACAACCATGATTATTCAAACCTATGACTTCATGAATAATCATGATCAACAATAGTATAAAATCCTAACCCAAGGTAGGATTCTATCTTGATATAGGAAAAAACATACCTGGATTAGCATGCTAGCTAGTTATGTCTAACATACTCACATGATGTCTTCTTGTTCTTCTTCAATGACTTGTGCTAGTAACCTGTATATCTCATAGGTTAACCATTATAAAACCAAGTTATACATACCTCGTAAATGGATCTTCTATGAGATCCATGACAATGGATGAATCTTTGTCCTCGTGTCATCATGATCATATGTTCTTGAACTAGAACATGATTTGTCTTTCTTGGTGTACCTTTCATGTTAGTAGACAATATAAACCTCACCATAATGCATTAGTACAATCATAAGTGTCAACACCTAATCAATGAATATCTTCTATCATGCATTCATAATTTTGTTAAGGTGATACGACAAATCTAAAATCAAGATTGTCCTAACCGTAATAACATAAAGACAAACATACCATAAACTTAATCATGAACAAATCTCAAAACATACGTCGATGAGTCATACATGTCGAGATCGCTTGTAATATTCTTTAGCCTCATCTCCCTCTGAAACAGGAACTTCTTCACTTATGTAGGTGACCAATCCATCTTCTTCTAGGATTAACCCAATCCACTTGATTTGCAAGAACTGGACCTGGAGCTGGATATGGGTTTGTCAGAAAAACCCCAAAAATTCAAACTTTGAATTTCAAACTTTCGAAAGGATAGAAATATGCACCTTGATGAGCTGATCAAACTGGTATATTCAGAATTTGAAAACTGCAAAGTTTTACTCCTCAATTTTGCCTTTGAAACTTCCGGATTCACTGGACGTGACCCTGAACTGGGGTTTGATGAAGCCCACTCTTCTGCCCAAACAAAAGGTTTGATCCAAAGCTCTAAGCTTCTATTTTTCTGAGGAGCTTCCAGCCATGGTCACAGATTTAAAAAATTCCCATTTTTATAGAAGCCCTAATTTTCCACTTTCCTGATCAAAGTCCCGAACTAGGGTCTGATCAAGCCCGGCCTTCTGCCTAACCAAAAATTCTGATCTTGGTCTCTAAATTTTTATTTTGATGAGTAGCATTCAGCCGTGGTCTCCGATTACAAAAATTCTAACTTTCTCCAAAGCCCTAAATTCCGGAAGCCATGAATGAAGGTACCAAAAAATAATTCTGTTTTGACAGAAATATGTACCTGATTGTTTCTGGTGTAACTCCGAAATTTTTGATCCAAAGGGTCTGAAAAAGTTTCCTGAGATAGCCTGACCTGTTATCTTTCCATCCTGACAGGTCTGACCTCAATTGGATTTTCTGAGAGAGAGTTATGGCAAATGTCGCAACGTGACCTGTTTTGGGATAATACAGGAGAGCGAACTTGTACGGCATGCCACGTGTCACTGTTTCAACTTCAGCCTCTGAAAATATTTCCTGAGATAACTCGTCCTGTTATATTTCCATCCTAATAGGTCTGACCTCAATTGGATTCTCTGAGAGAGAGTTATTCCAAGTGTCGCAATGTGACCTGTTTATGGGATAATACAGGAGAGCGAACTTGTACGGCGTGCCACGTGTCACTGGTTCACCTTCGGCCTCTGCAAAATTTTTCTGAGATAGTACAGTATGTGTACTACTTGTCACTTTTTATGAAATTTCATTTGGAGCTTCCTAGCCCAAGTTATGACCTTTTTCCCAAGGTCACCTGATTTTGACTCAGATCTGGAAGAGGCAGAAACCCTATATTGCACATATCATAAATCACAAAGTACAACGAATTAGAGGTTGTCCTTTGGACACAAGGTACCTGGAGATTTAATCTTCGTCCTGTAACAATTTCAGATCCGAAAACTCCTCCAAAACGGATTTATAGCGAAAGTTCTACGATGACTGGTTTTTGCTATATCAAGCCCTAGCATCATAAGTGCAACAAGTGTCATACATGCCATATCATGCCTTCTTTCAGGCTAGCTCTGATCCCATGTTAAATTTTCTGAATTTACTTCAATATGATCTAGGATCTTAACTGAGAGAACAACATGTACAGCATATCTACAGCATATCAATCATGGAGACAATAATGCAAGCACACAAGAGACACAAAGATTTACTTGGGGAAAACCATAAAGGTGAAAAACCCCAATAACTTCCTCAGAGATAGATAGAGCAATGATACAACCAACCATGAGAGATAGACATAACCTAGTAGTAGATCCTCCTCTTCCATAAGTGCGCCACTACTCCTTGAGTGCATGTGTGAGAAGTGAGTGAGCAAATAGAGTGCCTCCCGCACTCTATTTATACTTGACTTGACTTGCCTTTTTACCTAACTCATGTAGGCTCGAACTTAACCACATAACATAATGCTGACTGGGCCGACCCCCAATAGGGTGGTCTAATAACCCTTTGACCCACATGGCTGACCCCCAATAGGGTGGTCTAATAACCCTTTGACCCACATGACTTATACAGGGCCGACCCCAACAAGGTGGTCTAATAACCCATCAAGTATAAGTTACGACACTTACAATATAAATGACGACACTTCCTTATAGAGGAATAATACCATCTCTATAGGAATACAATATACATATATGTGAAATACATTCCGAAGTTACATATACATCAACAATACAAATCCAATTGAATTATTTCTAGTTGATAAATTACCAAAAGAAACAAAATTCAAGGTTGTCAAAAACAAGACACAAGATACTAAGACACCTTATCGACAGCCTAATCGTAGAAGTTGCTGCTCCAACCAATCGATCTATCAACATCATTTTAAATAAAAAAAATGGTATATAGTCCTAATAATTTAAATACCAAAACATTTGGGTTCCAAGGTAAAAGTCATCATGGAAATCAAAATACATTGGGATTTTTTCCAAGGAAACCATGAGTGCCTAGTGCCATAAAAGTTCAAATTGGGGTGGCTTGATCCAAGGCTAGTGAAACAATTTTATTTGATGCTTCGTAAATCATATTGTCTTGTTTTGTCAAGTATCGTACCTACAAGCACAAAAGATCATGAAAAGATGTTATGAACAAGAACCAGAGATAAAATCCAGAGATAATTCTTTTCCATTAATATGCTTTGAGGACAAAGCATTTCTAAAGGGGAAGGCAATGTATTGAACATAATATATATGTAAACATCAATTAATAATAATAATTGATTAATAAAGTGTCACATCTTAATGAAGGACATTACCCATCAACCTCGTGACCCATCAGTGCGTATATATTCTGGCACGTAGGTCATTGTAATCATATCATTCATCATTCATTTTAATATATATTTATTGTCTTCTATGAATTATTGTTATATAGCCTAATTAAGGTGGATATTTACTATATGAAGAGGAACTGTTCATCACACCCACCTTACCTGATCTACTAAATCAACAAGTAACCTATAATGGCCGCTATGTCAAACTCCTTTAACCAAAACTCAACCAAGTTCAGGGTTGTGAATTTTCTATTGATGACTTGTTGATCGTCAAAGTTATCAATTCATTGTAGATTTATCATGCAAGACATTGAGATAGTATTCTTCATTAAACCAAGAACATACAAGACATCATCTAGCTCAAAAAAATCTAACTTGAAGGCATACAAAAAGTGATAGAGCCCAATTGGTCACTACACAAGTGGCATCATTTCCCAAATCCAACTATATGCCATTCTCATGTTCCTAAATTTTGTTGAACACCTTGTTGAAGGTCATGTGTCTAGATGCTCCATTGTCCACATACTACCCTACACTAGAAATGGTGTTAGTGGAAAAACATGATGCCATAGAGAAATTTGTCTCAAGTCTAGATGCTCACTCATCCACCAAAAAATTATGCACTCCTTGTAAAATGATTCTGGTGTTGCTTGGATTTCCTTCTCTCAGGATGCTAAGATGCATAGTAGTCCATCTTGTGGCACTTGAAACAATTCACATGAATTAAGCATTTCCCCCCTGGTTTGAAGAATCTAAATTTTCCTACTTTCCCTTATGACTACTCTAAGGTCCTCCTTCCTTTCATCTTCTTCTCACATTCCCGATGAGGGATAATTTCTCGATCTCCTCTTATTTGGTTGAAATAAATGCTATTGTAGTCTCAAAGAAATCATCCCAAATCCTCTAAATGGTAGACAGTTTCTCCTAAGCACAAAAACCTTGAACAAACATATCCTAGGATGAATGGAACCCATTTAGTTCTATAGGCATCAACTCCTCATCCTCCACCTTCATCTCCATAGAAATAAGTTGATCTCTAAACTCAGTGATATTCATTAGGTAGTTGTCCACCATATCCGTCACTAATGTGAGTGTTGATGATCTTGTTCTTCGATAACATTTTCCATCTAACATTCTCACTTTGGGAGAGAGTGACTGAGGCATAAAATATGTCCTTCATCAATTTCCTCTCCCCTATGTGAGGGATCAAATGGTCTTTCCCAAAATCAATAATTATTCTCTTTGCCTTCTCCATCTTATTGTTATGCTTGACTAGTAATGTAGGATTTGTAGGAGCAATCACCTTTCTTTCCACAAAATTCCAATGATCAAACTCCTCCAATAGATTATGTAGCATACACATCCATGGTACAAAATTTGGAACACTAGGATCCAATGTGTGATGCTCTTAGAGACTAAGACTAGTCATCGTTGCAAATATCGAGACATGCTAAAACCATATAATTAAGTCACAAAAGAAATTAGAGCTATAGACTATCCCAAGTGGGTATCACCTATCATAGACAAAAACAACCTTCCAATCATTGGAATGTCCCGATATCTCACCCAACAACCTATTGCATGTCATGGTGCCTCTCATAAGCACATATAAACTTCAATCACTAAATCTAGTGCATCATACCCATTGAAACCCTCTATCAACTCCCTCTCACAAAGCCATGGTTTATTTAGACAGATCACTAGAATATCTCAAAAGAACAACTTTGATACCATCATTTGAAAATTTCAATTTATGGTAATTAGAACTAGAACCTAAAACCTTATAAAGTCGTGAACTAGAAAAGCTAACAAAACTGCTGGTTTATATTATAGATCTACAAATAGTGAAATCTATTGTAGCAAAAATTACTTCTTTGAAAAGAAAAGAATAGAACAACTCACTCAAAACTGTGATTTTTTTCATCAGTCACAATCTACATTTCTTTTATAGATGAAGAAAGATTGGAGAAAATACAAAATAACCTATATCTATGGATGCCCAAATTAGAAAAAAGCCCCTAATCTAATTATGAAAAAGAAAACTACTAAATTTGAAAAGTTGAACTTCCAAAAATAACAAAAGCAAAGTTGAACATCTAATTTGGACTTCTAAATTTGAAACAATAATTAACTCACTCTCAAAATAAACACTCCTAATTTCTTAACATCAACTAATATTAAAACTACTCTTAAGTGACAAGTCTAGAACATGCATGCTTACAAAATGACCTTACCCTCTATCTTATTGTACATATAACTTCTTGTTGTGCCTCATTGATGTCGTTTTTGTCCACTCTAAAAACACCTTCCATGTTGTGCGTACACCCCAATGCTAGGATCTACACTAGCTTGCTATCTCTTATGAAACATGCCATTTCCATTGGAGACATAATAGTCACTAAACAATCACAAATAACAACTAAATTCCTAAAGGAACTCATTAGGTGACTTGGTAACAACTTACAAGTGTTAACCTTAGGTTTTCAATGGTAGGGCTGTAACCTTTGGCCTTCACTTTTAGTTTTGAAGATGAGTTTTTCATATCTATTAGTTTCTAATTGTCATGGTTGTAATTTAGCATTATCTTAGAGCAGAACCCTTTTAGGAAGCATTTATTAACATTGTATGGTAAAATTCAAACTAATATATGAAGGCTCTTTAATATGTCTAATTCAAAGACCCTAAATTTGGTCTTGTCTTTGTTCAAGTTTGAAATTTTCAAAACTTAGATCAACAAGCACAAAATTTGTGTTGCAGCAAATCCCTTTCAAATGGAAGATGTTGACGCAAATGGTAGATGTCGGCATAGAAAAGTATAAGCGGTAGTGATATGGTCCGTAGTATTAGACAGGTAGTGCATAAGGCACATAACATTAACGAATACAACTCCACTTAGGCCTAGAGAATTATCAAATAGAGCTTTGACGCCTCCTTTCCAATTGATATCATAAAAAATGACACTTCCTCGTCACAGTTGTTTGTTACAGAGGATGGAATGACTTCCTGATATGTGCAGAGTGCTTTTTGGGTTTTTAAAAGAAGTTGAAGTTTGGTTGTTTGAGACGTGCATTTTGTGCTTCAGAGTCTGTATATTTGACGTATTCTGTATTTTTCTGGATACATGTGTTTCATGCATTTATGCTTTAGTTTTCTCAACCCATCTTACTTATCTCTCAAAGAACTGAATCATTCAACACTTTTTTGTTGATTTTTCCATTATTTAGTATATGGTACACAAGTTGCTCTCAAGTTTTAGTCCACAACATAGCTGGATAAAATAGCTCATGAACTCTCATAAAAAAATAACCTTGATCTCATCTCCCTTATTAGGTTTACTTTGAGATAAGCTTGTTAGGGTGTCTTGATTCTAGAAACATCACGCCGTTAGGATCACTGGGTCATGTTTGCTGATGAATTCACATATAATGATCATAAGAATTTATCCAGGATGAAATTTTATATGAAACTTTTTGAGTAACAAATATTGAATACTCACCTAGATGACCAACATCTTAGTTTCTTATTTCTATGCTATCTTGGTTGGAGCGAGTTCTTACATTTGTTTCTCGTAGGAAAATCTTGCAGATTATGGCGATAGAGACGATGATTCATTAAGTTATTCTTATGAGAAAAGGCAGTGTTGCTCTATAGCTCCTTCCACATCTTTAGCATGCATTACAAAATACAAATATAAAGGAGAGATCATGTATTGTAAAAGCTCTATGGAGGAGGTGAGAAAATTTTGCAAGTCATTATAAGGTGGCATTGGAAGCAATGTAATGGCTCAAAACTAATATCCTACAATTTTCAAGAAGCACAACTCTCCAATTGATGAAACCTGTAGGAGTAAACTGAATTTCTCATAGATACAAATTCCAACATGACTTAGCCAAAGGGTACTCCCAAAATAGATGTTTAACTATATTTGTCCTTCTACACTGCAGGAATGCCATTTGTAAATTAAGTGGCAAATTTTAACTTAGAGGGAAAGCCTTGATAAGTCACTAGCCATACAAATGTATTCAACTGTTAGGAAACCTTATAAGATCAAACACTTATGAACTTAGTGATCTGCATAAACTTATTGTCCAAGCTACTTGATCCGAATTTTAGGGGGCATATGGTATAAATTTGGATGTATTCATCATACAAGAATTAAATGGAGAGGCCACCCTCTCCCATCCATGGTTTTGGATTCTTCCAATCGATTCTAGAATCCGACAGTTTAGAATACACACATCCATGGTATTTGGTATCCCATGATTTTGGCCCATGGTATGGCCCCAAGGCACATTGTAATAATGTTATATAAAGGATTTATGCCTTCTCAATAAGGCATTGAATGATTTCTGACATCCTACATTGGGACTTATTATTGTGTGTAGTTTTGTGAGTTTTTCTTGGTTAATTCATTTCAGTTGTTGTTATGAGAGGTGAGGCTCTATGAGACTCATCTTCTATCTTGTTTATGGATAAAATGAGAGAAAGTTTGCAGGTTTAATCTCCTCCTCTCTCAGCATTCAATACTTCTGGTTCTCATCTCCCAAGATCCAGATCAATGGTATCAGAGCAGGTATGCTCTCCTTTAGAACAAGGGTTTGAAGCTTACTGCGGGTTCACAGATTTTTCTACCCTCGGATCTTCGTCCACCATTACAAATAAAACCATACATGAATCTAATACATCAATTGGTATGCAACATTTTCAATAATTTTACAGGGTGTCAATGCTTCCCATGGAGGTTCCACAACCTCTGCAACAACCCATGCTGCTCTACAAACCCTTGGCCCTCTACATTCAACAATCTCACATTCAAAAAAATTTAGAGGGATGTTTTGAACTATACAGGAAATTTCATAGGGTCTACCATATCTCATTTGAAATTTTTTTCCGTCATCTCAAATGGGTATTTCATGGAATTTCATTTAATTTCCTGGTTTGTGAGATATACTTGTTTGAAGTAGCACATGTTTGTACACAATGCGGCCGCACGTACAACAACTTTAAACAAGTGCTACAGACTCCACATAATGTTTCAGAGGTTTTGCCATAGCTCATTGGAAATCTCTTTCCGTCAGCTAAACTGTGTATTTCACGGTTTTTCATTTGGCTTTCTAGTTTGAGAGATATCATCGACTAAAACAACATATGTATGCAAAATAGTGTGTGCGAGTCTCTTGAGCTTCAACAAACATTTTCTCACTCTCTGGGACATTCCAAAGCAAGTATGTTATATGTATGGAAAGGTCTCTTTGAGATATAAAATGGCTCTTTCAACGACATTCAATTTCATTGCCTGCATCAGAAGCTATGAATAGATTTGCAACAGGACATCAACTGCACCAAAGATCATGAATGTTTCAATTTTTGGACTTTTATTAAATCCTATTGTAATCATGGTTATGGGTTAACCACACAAAACCCATAGTTATGGATCAACCACACAAAACCCACGGTTATGGGGAAACCACAAAAAACCCACAGTTATGATTGTAATCATGGTTATGGGTCAACCACACAAAAACCACGGTTATGGGTTAACCACACAAAACCCATGGTTATGGGTCAATCACACAAAACCCATGGTTATGGGTCAACCACACAAAAACCACAGTTATGGGTTAACCACACAAAAATATTCTCTTCATTGGAATCAAGCTTGTCATTGCCACCATGGTTATGGGTCAACCACGCAAAACCCATGGTTATGGGTCAACCACACAAAACCCTTCTCTTCATTGGCAATTGTCACATTATAATCATGGGTCTCTTTTTAGCATGAGTGAAATGATGGGAATCATCATTTTCTAAGGGGGGAGGAATGATCCGGATTTTAGGGGGCATATGGTATAAATTCAGATGTATTCATCATAAAAGCATTAAATGGATAGGCCACCCTCTCCCATCCATGGTTTTGGATTCTTCCAAGTGATTCTAGAATCTCATAGTTTAGAATACACACATCCATGGTATTTGGTATCCCATGGTTTTGGCCCATGGTATTTGGTATTCCATGGTTTTGGCCCATGGTATGGCCCCAATGCACATTTTAATAATGTTATATAAAGGATTTACGCCTTCTCAATAAGGCATTGAATGATTTCTGACATCCTACATTGGGACTTATTATTGTGTGTAGTTTTGTGAGTTTTTCTTGGTTAATTCATTTAAGTTGTTGTTCTGAGAGGTGAGGCTCAGATCCTCATCTCCGATCTCGTTTATGGATCAAATGATAGAAATTTTGCAGGTTTAATATCCTCCTCTCTTAGCATTCAAGCCTTCCGGTTCTCAGCTCCCAAGATTTGGATCACTACCATTGTATTTTCAAAAGGAGTTCCAAAGACATATACTCATGCATAATCTAGTATAACTTTATGCTATTGATCTAAAAAATATAATAGTCATGGGATCACTGACAATCTCTCCAAATGGGGCCTTTTGTATAAAACCATTAATCTTGGATAGGTCATGTGATGAAATAAGAGCTTGTAAATCTTGGGACTCTAACAATACATATGCATGGCCTTGGGTGTTTTTAGTGAGCGTAAATTTGAGTTCTAGTTGGTTGGACAAGTTGATGAGACCCTTGCTTGGATGGACCAACCTTAGAGGAGGGTGAGAATAGGGTAATAATGTGGTATCTAGGAATTCCTTTGGGGATGGCCTTAATGTAATGTCCCTTGTTAGGAATTTTATTAAAATGGCAATTTTTCACTTTTTTCCCTAGTTAGACCTTTGACTAGTTTTGATCTCCAGGTCCCAAATTTGCCCCAAGTGATCCCAAATCTTCTGAGAAGGTATATGAATGACTTTTTTTTTCTTGGGAAAAAGTCCGTAATTTTATTTCAAAAAGATGATTAAAATTACATACTGCACATGTAGTAGAATCAACAAGGATCCCTACATTTTCACATATTTCTGTCCCATATAAGCAGAAAAACAGCTTATAATGAGCTGAACCAAAAGAAAAGGAGAAACCCAGAGAATGTTGCCAAAAGATCACAAGGATCCCTAGATTTACACATTTTTCTGTCCCATATAAGCAGAAACAACAGCTTATAAAGAACTGAACCAAAAAAGAAAAACCCCCAACGAAAACATTGCCACAAGAAGAAGAAACAGATAAATCTTGAACATCAGGTGAAAATAGGGCCACCGGTTTCAGATTTGGATGCTCGACAGGAAACACCCCAGAGAAGTCACCGCCACCAGTGAGGGTGTAGCAGCCGCCGTCGAAGGGTTAGCAGCCGCCGTCGTTGGGCCGCAGTCGGATAAGCAGGAGCCGGTAGTCAGGGCCGCATCGGGTTGCCACACACCCACGCAACCGCCATCGATGGGCCGCAGTCGGAGTAGCAGGAGCCTGTAGGCAGGGATACCGCACTCGGTCATGTTGCCACACACCCACGCAGGTAGGTGGTTCCAAGATCATCCAAGATCCATTTTCCATATAACTCAGAGCTCCAGAAGCACGAGAGGACCCTGATCCCCACTGCCGCCGCTCACCCGACGCGCCCAGGAGCTGCATCCGCCCACAATCGCGCCATCGCTGCCAAGTCCAACCACCACTGCCATCATCACCATCGTCGTGGGACTCCCAGAAACCACCGCCGCCGCCACAGGGTACAGACCCAATGGGTCTCCGCGCAGAGGCACCGCCCTCTCACCATATTCAGAAAGATCCATCATGCTCTGTCGAAGCCTGAAAGCAAAAAACGCAGGAGACGAGAGGCGTCCATGGAAGAATCCATGGCCGCCCAGAAGGTATATGAATGATATTAGAACATAAATATGTGTTTCAAGGATGCCTTTGGACCTTTAAAATACTTCTGCAAATCCTCTTTCAATTCTGATCAATGTAGAAAACTTTACTAGTGATTTTCCTTTGACTAGTATTGGTCTCTAGGTCTCAAATTGACTCCAAATGCCTTCAAATATTCAAGGAAGGTGTATGAATGATATTAGAACTTGAATATGATGTTTATGGATGAAATATGTCCACCCAAAAGACCTTTGCAAACCCTCTTAATATTTTGAACCAATTATGCAATTTTACTAGTAATTTGGGGTTCAAATCCCCCTGGGGTAAGTACTGAAAATGGCTTTCCAAATGCCTCCAAACCCACTCAAATTTATGAAAAGAGGTATGTAATGTGTTAATTATTTTATTAAAGTCTCATATGCACCATTAATGGATTATTACAACTGTTCTCACCCTCTCCCATTCAACTGCAAAAATCCCCAATTCGACCCTTGGGGAAATGGCACTATTTCACCTCCCAATACAACTAAACTGAGTAAAAATGATTCAAATGCTCAAGTACAGTACATGAAACTTGTAGAAGACATCCATGGCAGTATATTGATCACAAATATATCAGAGAATCACTCTGATACCACTTGTAATGACCCTTTTTCAAAATTTTATTAAAATGCCCAATTTTCCACTTTTTTCCCCAATTTCGACCTTTGACTAGTTTTACTGTTTTGACCTCCAAATCAACCCAAATGCTCCCAAATCTTCTGTAGGAGTGTATGAATGGTATTTAGACTTTAATATCAGGTTTAGGGATGTTTTATGGCCCTCCAAATACTACTGCAAACTTGATTTGTATTCTGATCAATATATGTAATTTTGACTAGTAATTTGTGCATCAAATCCCCCCCGGGGTAACACTGCAAATGGCCTTCCAAATGCCTCCAAACTCCCAGAAATTTATGAATAGAGGTATATAATGTGTTAAGTATGTGATTAAGGTCTCATATGCACCATTAATTGATTTTTACTACGGTTCTAACTCTCTCACATTCAACAGCAAAAACCCCCAATTCGACCCTTGGGGAAATGGCACTATTTCACCTCCCAATACAACTAAACTGAGTAAAAATGCTTCAAATGCTCAAGTACAGTACATGAAACTTGTATAAGACATCCATGGAAGTATATTGATCACAAATATATCAGAGAATCATCCATTCATTCGAAATCATCATCAATACATTGGCTCACAACAAGGTAGTGGGGAAATGGCATTGTTCTTCCATTAAAAATGAGATTTATACATTTCTACTTGGAATTTCGACCTGAAATTTTTTGGAGATGAAGAACAGAGTATTTAATTCATATTAAAAAATAAATGGGGCATTAAAAGCTTCCCCAAAGAGTACAATATCTCACCAAAAACGCCCTCCCTCAAGGATCAAGAATATGCCATCAAAACTGGAAATGGTTGAAGGAGTGAGCTGCAATAGAAGAAAACATGATCTGCCCTGTAGCTTACACCTGCAAATAAAGACTCCATTAAAGCTCCAAATGAAAGGTTTTAATGGCCTTTCCAATTACCAACTTGGATGGGAATCTTTCACCATCGAAATTGGCTAAGGCAAGAAACTAGTAATCCACTAGCTCTCCCTCTTCACAAATGCAATTGCAAATTCTACAAATGATCAAAAGCTGGTTTCATTATTTGTTATTGAAATTTATAAAGTTATAATGTCCTCCATGGGTCGAATTCCTTCCAAGAGACTCATGCCAACTCAAGTTGGGAAGAGATTCCAAAGAACGCCACTTGTACAACAATTCCTAGTCTCCCACTTCCACCAAATCACATGTGGAAGCATCTTAGCTGCCCTAACACCCTTGAGCGCCCTCTTGGAGTCTATTTTTAGCCCTGACATGTCATATATGTCATATGTCAGCCTTCAGGTCTGATTTGTGTCATAGGTGTCATAGCATCTTCATCATTGTTGTCATAGAGCTAGGGAATCTAGCCCAAGTGTCTCACTAGCTCCAAATTGCCAAGTGTCTCACTAGCTCCAAATTGCCTCTTCCTCTTCCATGGGAGTTACTCTTCCTCTATATTTCGACCTTGGATGAGTCATGCCAAGAATAATACCTTTTGGAATCCCCCAAGTATGTTACCATTCACCTTGAATTCGAATTGGTGAGAGAATGATGTCAAGTGTAGTGGGGAAATCTAGCCATATGTGGGTCCCACTTCCTCCATGTGTCTTCATGATCAAATGCCAATTTGATTTTCACTTGTATATATTTATTTAAATCCTTTATTAAATATTTATTCCATTCTAATTTTCAAACATCATTTATTATCCCCATTATTCCAAATTCCAAAGCTTCCACCCCAAACCTAGGAAACTACTAATTTTCCTCCTTGGAAATTATTTGACCTTTAACATCATTTTTACAAACTCTAATGAATATGGCCAATGTGATTAGGCCATTGTGACCCAATTCCAAATTTGGGACATGACAAATCCTCCCTTCCCAATATTGCTTGTCCTCAAGCAATTTCAAACATGGGTGTTGAAGAACCTGCTTCCTGTATAATTCTTTGAAGTTGCCATTGAATTGCCCAACCTTGAGTCTTTGAGTTTCCATGAAGATTTTAGAGAGGAACCACCATGCTTGCTGCTGCACTACTATGATAAAAATTACTTTATTAATTGGGAAATCCATCTCCCATACTGCTTGTTTCCCCAAAAATTTTGAAACCAATGAGATAAAAATTATTCCAGGGTCCCATTGCTTGTATTGCACCCCAACAATTAAGAGTGTTGTCCAATCCACACCATTAGATAAGAGTATTCCTGGATCCCATTTTCTTGTATGCATTCTTCCAAACATCATGAGTGCAAAATATATATCATCAAAGCACATAACAACATAAGGAAAATGTACATCAAGAAGATGATTCATCAAAGAATCATGAAAGTGCTTGCACCTCCAAATAAGTAGACCATCATTTTTCAAGTGCATACAAGCATCGAGTGAACAATCAAATCTGATCCAATGACATAGGTGAGTATCCCATGTCCTATAATGCTGCTCCAAAAATATGTAAGATGCATCAAAACAATCAGCCCTGTATTCTTTCATCCACGTAGTTAATGAAGTTCCTCCAACATCAATTGAACTAAGCAAGGAGAAAGGAAGATCATGAGTCTTCAAGTGACTCAAGTGAACATCATAAGTGTGTCCATGAAGATATGTATCATCACAAGGAAAAAAAATATTCTGCTGCAAATGTAAATAATGAGGTGCTCTATTCATGTCATCCTCAAAATGAGAGGTAGGAGTTACGTACCCCTCATGTGGCACCATTAGAAAAAAACCTTTCACCCAATTTTCATCCCCAATTGATGTGGCTGAAAAAGAAGTAGGGGGAGAGGAATTATGAACCAACCTTAAATCCTTACAACTCTTACCCATTGAAATCTTTAATTCATCATCTCCATAATTGGCTGGTCCAACTATTGTGAGATCATGTGCCTCCTCCAAGGATTTGCAATTCTCTCCATGAGGCAACTCATAATCCCTCTGAACAAGGACAAGTGCTTGTCCTTCTTCTTGTTTTAGTGTAGCATCTTCAAGAACCTGCATATCAACATGTACCTCATGTTCCACAATTACATTAGGTTGCTCTTTTGTGACATAAATTATTTCATCATTTTCCTTGAAAAGAGAACCATTGCTCATTATTTTTTCCGAGTTGCTTCCAAGTTCACTAAGAAACAATTTGAAATCTTGAAAGTATTGTCTCCACTTGTCTTCAAATGATGGTTTAAGTAATTTTCTAAACTTCTCATTCTCCTCTAAGGTTCCTTTCTCATCCTTACTCATGGTGACCAATGAATGCACTTCTTCTCCTACTTCTTCCCTTTCACCAAAGTACATCCAGTTTCAGTTTCTAAGGGTGGTGGCTTATTTCTTTGACTCCTGATATTCATTAATGTTCTACCACATCAGGTGCCAAGACCATGCTCTGATACCACTGTAATGTCCCTTGTTAGGAATTTTATTAAAATGACAATTTTTCACTTTTTTCCCTAGTTAGACCTTTGACTAGTTTTGATCTCCAGGTCCCAAATTTGCCCCAAATGATCCCAAATCTTCTGAGAAGGTATATGAATGATATTAGAACATAAATATGTGTTTCAAGGATTCCTTTGGACCTTTAAAATAATTCTACAAATCCTCTTTCAATTCTGATCAATGTAGGTAACTTTACTAGTGATTTTCCTTTGACTAGTATTGGTCTCTAGGTCTCAAATTGACTCCAAATGCCTTCAAATCTTCAAGGAAGGTGTATGAATGATATTAGAACTTGAATATGATGTTTATGGATGAAATATGTCCACCAAAAAGACCTCTACAAACTCTCTTAAGATTCTGAACCAATTATGCAATTTTACTAGTAATTTGGGGTTCAAATCCCCCCTGGGGTAAGTACTGAAAATGGCTTCCCAAATGCCTCCAAACCCACTCAAATTTATGAAAAGAGGTATGTAATGTGTTAAGTATTTTATTAAAGTCTCATATGCACCATTAATGGATTATTACAACTATTCTCACCCTCTCCCATTCAATTGCAAAAATCCCTAATTCGACCCTCGGGGAAATGGCACTATTTCACCTCCCAATACAATTAAACTAAGTAAAAATGTTTCAAATGCTCAAGTACAGTACATGAAACTTGTAGAAGACATCCATGGCAGTATATTGATCACAAATATATCAGATAATCGCTCTGATACCACTTGTAATGACCCTTTTTCAAAATTTTATTAAAATGCCCAATTTTCCACTTTTTTCCCCAATTTCGACCTTTGACTAGTTTTACTGTTTTGACCTCCAAATCAACCCAAATGATCCCAAATATTCTGTAGGAGTGTATGAATGCTATTTAGACTTGAATTTCAGGTTTAGGGATGTTTTATGGCCCTCCAAATACTGCTGCAAACTTGATTTGTATTCTGATCAATATATGTAATTTTGACTAGTAATTTGTGCATCAAATCCCCCCCGGGGTAACACTGCAAATGGCCTTCCAAATGCCTCCAAAATCCCAGAAATTTATGAATAGAGGTATATAATGTGTTAAGTATGTGATTAAGGTCTCATATGCACCATTAATTGATTTTTACTACTGTTCTAACTCTCTCACATTCAACAGCAAAAACCCCCAATTCGACCCTTGGGGAAATGGCACTATTTCACCTCCCAATACAACTAAACTGAGTAAAAATGCTTCAAATGCTCAAGGACAGTACATGAAACTTGTAGAAGATATCCATGGAAGTATATTGATCACAAATATATCAGAGAATCATCCATTCATTCGAAATCATCATCAATACATTGGCTCACAACAAGGTAGTGGGGAAATGACATTGTTCTTCCATTAAAAATGAGATTTATACATTTCTACTTGGAATTTCGACCTGAAATTTTTTGGAGATGAAGAACAGAGTATTTTATTCATATTAAAAAATAAATGGGGCATTAAAAGATTCCCCAAAGAGTACAATAGCTCACCAAAAACGCCCTCCCTCAAGGATCAAGAATATGCCATCAAAACTGGAAATGGTTGAAGGAGTGAGCTGCAATAGAAGAAACCATGAGCTGCCCTGTAGCTTACACCTGCAAATAAAGACTCCATTAAAGCTCCAAATGAAAGGTTTGAATGGCCTTTCCAATTACCAACTTGGATGGGAATCTTTCACCCTCGAAATTGGCTAAGGCAAGAAACTAGTAATCCACTAGCTCTCCCTCTTCACAAATGCAATTGCAAATTCTACAAATGATCAAAAGCTGGTTTCATTCTTTGTTATTGACATTTATAAAGTTCTAATGTCCTCCATGGGTCGAATTCCTTCCAAGAGACTCATGCCAACTCAAGTTGGGAAGAGATTCCAAAGAACGCCACTTGTACAACAATTCCTAGTCTCCCACTTCCACCAAATCACATGTGGAAGCATCTTAGCTGCCCTAACACCCTTGAGCGCCCTCTTGGAGTCTATTTTTAGCCCTGACATGTCATATATGTCATATGTTAGCCTTCAGGTCTGATTTGTGTCATAGGTGTCATAGCATCTTCATCATTGTTGTCATAGAGCTAGGGAATCTAGCCCAAGTGTCTCACTAGCTCCAAATTGCCTCTTCCTCTTCCATGGGAGTTACTCTTCCTCTATATTTCGACCTTGGATGAGTCATGCCATGAATAATACCTTTTGGAATCCCCCAAGTATGTTACCATTCACCTTGAATTCGAATTGGTGAGAGAATGATGTCAAGTGTAGTGGGGAAATCTAGCCATATGTGGATCCCACTTCCTCCATGTGTCTTCATGATCAAATGCCACTTTGATTTTCACTTGTATATATTTATTTAAATCCTTTATTAAATATTTATTCCATTCTAATGTTCAAACATCATTTATTATCCCCATTATTCCAAATTCCAAAGCTTCCACCCCAAACCTAGGAAACTACTAATTTTCCCCCTTGGAAATTATTTGACCTTTAACATCAATTTTACAAACTCTAATGAATATGGCCAATGTGACCCAATTCCAAATTTGGGACATGACACTTAACCTTCTACAATATGGGGTTGGTGCATTGAAAAAAGGTTTAGTCAAAGCTGCAACCTTGGTGTTACCATGATTTTACCTTTGTTGGTATGCTTACCTTAATTTTGAAAATCTTACAAATTGGTCATGTGTATCACGCTAGTTTCCTCCAATTATGTACCATATGAAACTTGAGAACATCTTAATAGCCTTTATCTGGGCTAAGTTTAGGGGAGCCAGGGGATTCCTTTTGTCCCATGGAAATTTTGTGCTATGCCTAAGCAGGATGGTGGCCTTGGTTTCCTGGATATTTATACGCATGCAAAATTCTTGGTAGCAAATGGGTTGCAAGATAGCTTGAAGAGGATGCTCCTTCGAATCCTCTACTTGCTTACAAGAGTTTTCATGGCAACAACATCGTTGAGACGTGGACAGTTTGAAATTTGTGACATAATTGGGTTTTTGTAGAACTTTGTGGACATGCTCTTCTTAATTATTATTAAGAGATTCACCTGATTATTATTATTTTCATCCAAAGCACTTACATATGATGTTTGAGCTGCTGCAAATAAAAAAAGCGAAAGTTTCAAAACAATTTTTTGTAAAAATATGGGTTAAAGTTTCAGTGATTAGAAAAAAAAAAAAAAAAAACATTTATAGAGCCTCAAAACATTTCATTGAGAGAAATATAGACCTTTTTGTAATTGTCATAAGCATTCAAGTCAATCTTGAGGCCTATAGCCACGCCGTCCACATTTACTTTCATGAACATAGTATTGATTTTCTTTTCTCCTGGATCCACAACAAGAGGTGGAGGATTGGATGATGGGGCCATGGATACTTTGGGTTGTGAAGCCAAATTATTTTTGAAGCTATGGATAAGAGGCCATCCTACATATGGGGTTGCTCAATAACCGCAAAAAATAATAAAATGCATTCAAGAAAAAACTATGTTTACCCAAAATCTCAAAAACCAAACAAACAAACCCCAAAAAACAAGTTGTTATGTTGTACATACCTTGGGGTTGTTCCAGTTTGGGTCAGAGCGTGCTTAGTCTCAGGAGGGTTTTGTATCTTCTCAATAGTAGCAATAGGTGCCGATAGTCTCTGTCCCTCATTGGAAGCTTTCAATATAGATTGAGTGTTTGGGTTAGATATAACAGGCTGCACTAATCGCTTGTTCATTTTATCGTTTGGAATCCTGCTTGGCACTATAGCCCTGGGATATTGTTGGAATTTCTTCTTATTTTTCTGCTCCCAATTTATTTTCCAAGTGTTTGTAGGGGAATACTATTGCATAACAACCCAATGAAACACAAAATACCTTGGCTGTGCTTGATTCAACATCTTCGAGTCCAGTTCCGGCAACCTGAACCAGGAATGATGCATCAGAACATTTGAGAAACCTCGCTTTGCTCCTGAAGGAATATCCTTCGATGCCACATGAAAATCCCTGTAATTGTAATCTTCTACAACTTGTGAAAACTCACGACTGTTCCATGAGTGTGGTCAGTACTTGGGAGGATCCTTGCTTTGAATGAACCGAGAATCATATGCACCCGTGCACAAAATTATTAAATTTATTTTTATTTTCAAAAGAATATGTTTAATGTGAAAATTCGACAAAACATTATAAAATAGAGTAAAAATTTTTGTTTAAAAAAAATTAATACAAGTAAAAAAGATTTGAATTTTCATCAAAAAGCATATCCCTGCCTTGGCATGGATAATATTCAATATCTTAGACGTTATGTTATTTTCTATATCCTTATTTGTAGTACCCTATTAATTTTACCTTGTTTCTTATAATTAGTGGACTTTTTACGTTGTTGCTTATAATTAGTGGACTTAGCAGGGGATGATTTGTTTTCCAATACATTGTATTCATTTGAAACATGATTGTTTTTCTTACATTTATGGTCATAGACTTATCCTAAACAATTGTTGATTTTGATGTGAATATGTTATAAGATGACGGGTTCTTGTTACTTACAACGAATTATGCATAGAAAAGAACCTGCATGCATATTAATTGTTATTTTATGACTATGAGACAATGTCATATGATGATAGAATGGTGTGATGAATAATACTATTTGGTTTTTATGCAATTTGCACTGTCACAATATTCACTATGAGTGGAACTTTAATGTTCGATTCACGGAAATAAAGTATCCCCAATGACCATCAGAACATGTCGCTAGCTAGATTTGCAGTTGGGTGGAGATTATTACAACCAATGCTCCCAACTATCCAATCTAGGTTCTGTTGACTTATAAATGGTGGTTCACCAAAAGGATATATCCACCAGGAAATATACCAACACCTTCTATTCCTAAGAATCGAGGTATGTCCAAAATTACATAATCCATTCATTCATTACATAGGGACTCAACAAGAGCATCATGTCACTTACAAGAATTGAACCTGGGTGGGGAGGGTAACAATCGTTCCTCCCAACCACCCAATCTACATCCAATGGAACAAAAAAAAGAGTGGAACTTAATGTATCACACATGTATGATTTGACTGTTGCACTTAAATTGTTTCTTAGTCATATATGCATCTAGTGACCATACACATGTTCATGTTTTGATTTGGGATATTTGTTTATGCTTTGATATATCTTGTTGATCTTAGTTATTTTGGATATATGTGATTTTAGTCATATGGTGACAATGGTTCAATACATGCATTGAATTGATAATTTGATATATGTGATTTACGATTGATTATATGTTATGAATTGATGTTTTCTTGTTATGATGTGAGTGGGAGGTTGATAAAAAAATTGCTACATGGGAAGGTTTAGTGATAGATAATGTTGGATCCCACACTCATGAATGATCTCAATAAAAGTAACACAATATGGGCTAGAAACAGGTTGTAAAATGATTTCTAGGTCCATATCAATGAATCTAGACTTATGTGTTGTGCCTTGCATATATGATAGTTTAATCATGCTTAGTATGCACAATGGGGTGCCCTGACTGACTTTTGTGAATAAGAAATATGGTACTCTTTGACTACATATAGACTATAGGGATCTGAACAAGGTTACTATCAAGAATAGGTATCCACTTCATAGGAGTGGTGGATTGTGTGATCAATGAAAAGGGGATTTGATATTTTCCAAGAATTCCATGTTGTTAGGGCATATCCAACTTTAGATTAAGGAGAAATACATTCCAAAGTCAACTTTTAGAACATGATTTGGGCATAATGAGTAAATTTGTTGTACTATCTGAGTTGATTAATTCCCCTACCACATTCATGTATTCAATGATTAATGTATTTTAAAATACTTATACTACTTTGTGCAAGTGTTTCTAGATGATATCCTCATTTTTTCCATGTAATGAGAGAGAGCATGAAAAACATTTGAGACCTGTACTCCATTATCTTAGAGAGCACAAGATGTATGGGGAATTTTATAAGTATATCTTCCACTAGAAGGAGATTCATTATTTGGGGCTTGTGATTAGTATGGAATGCATAATCGTGGATCTTAGTAAGATTGATGCCATTATGGATTTTCCAACTCTTAGGAATTCCTAGGAGGTGCGCAAATTAATGGGGTTGGTAAGATATTATAGGAGGCTCGTGAAATGTTCCTCCTAGAGAGATAATCCCTTCATCCCTGCAATGGAAAGGGAAAAGGACCTGATTATAGATAGTGTGAGGAAACATTTGTAGAATTGAAGCGATGACTAACTAGTTCCCCAATCCTCAGGGTTCCTAATATGGAGAAAAAACCTCTATGTCTGGAAAACTGCATCCAATGAGGTTTTTGTATTAATATTGATGTAAAGAGGAGTAGTTATAACTTATGCTTCCTATAATTTGAAGGAATATGATATCAATTATGCCACTGATAACTTGGAGTTAATAGTGATAATCATGGACTTGAAATTATGGAGGCATTAATTTATAGGGAGCACATTTGAGCTCAAGAAATATTATTAGAAGTTTTAGTATATCTTTACACAGAGGGATTTTAAAGCCCATAAGAGGCATTGGAGTGATTTTCGTAGAAAGTATGATTTTGGGATATTCTAGTTAAAAGGAAAGGAGAATGCGGTAGTTGATTCTTTGATAAAGAGGCCAACGATTCACTTGCTAATTCCCTTAAAGATGGACTTAAGAAATTTGGTTATGATTGACATGTTAGATGATAGTTGGTATTTAAGGGAAAAATATGCCCTACAGAGTAGGCAGTTGCTGGAGTTTGAGTTTGATGGTTACAACTTGGAAGGATATGATATTCTTTAATACTTTGGAAATATGTATGTCCTTGAGATTGGAATCCTATGAGAGTTGTTCTAGTGGAAGATCACCAAGAACCTTATTTTTCATGTCCAAGAGTGAAGAAGATACACACTGACTTAAATAAACTTTTATTCTAGGCCGATATGAAAAATGAATTAAAACATTTTATGGCTCATTGTATTTAATGTTAGTAGGCTAAGTGTAGTGTCCCTTTTATTAAATTTGGAAAAATTGGGAAAAATTGCAATTTTTGGCCAATTCGACCCTTAGACTAGTGATGAATCCAACGCTTCCAAATGGCCCAAAATGATTCCGAATTGGGTCTGAAGGTGTTTGAAAGGTATTAAGACATAAATATGAATCTTATGGATGCTTGGAAACTCTCAAAATACTTCTGAAACATTCATTTAAGTTCAGGAGAAAATAGGGAACTTTACTAGTAATTTTGAGATTCAAACCCCCAAGGGTAGAAGACACAAATGGCTTCCCAAATGCAGTAAGACCCTCCCAAATTTCAGAAAAGAGACATGGAATAGTTATAGGACTTCAATGGGAACCCAAATGAATCATTAATAAGTTCCTAAAGGCTGCTGCAACACCCATAAATTAGAGGTTTGTAGACATGCTTTCACATAGGGGGAAATGATAGAAAGACTCCACAACTTGCTATGAATTTCGAGATAATTGTTCCAATGCCTTGTATACTATTTATGAAACTTATTCAGTACATTAATGGCTCTCCATACAGAAATAAAATCATAGATATTGACTGAAACAAATCGAAACTAAGCAACTTCAAGTTCTCACAACAAGATATAGGGGAAAATGACACCATTCATACATAATTTGGCATTTTTACATAGTTTCACTTGGAGTTTAGACCTGAGGTTATTTTGAGCATCAAATACATAGTAAATAAATCATATTAAAAATAAATGGGGCCCCATGAGATCAACTGAAGAGATCAACATCTCACCAAGTGCGCCCTTCCTCTAAGAGCAAAAATATGAAGAGAAATGTGAGAAAGGTGTGGAAGCAATTTGAATAAGAGAAGATCACGAGCAACCCTGTAGCTTCAAACTGAAAAAAAATGACTCCATTGTAGCTCCAAATGAAAGGTCTGAATGTCCTCTCCAATTTCCAATTAGGATGGAAATCTTTCACCCTTGAAATTGGTACTAAGGCAAGTAGAGTAAACACTCCACTAGCATGGACAAGCTATGCTCTCCAATTTGCAAAATGAGAAATGATCAAAAGCCCCTCTCCTTATTTGTTTTTGTCTTTTATAAACTTCCCAAGCCATCCATGGTTCAAATTACTTCCAAAAGCTTCATGCCAACTCGATTTGGGAAGAGATTCCAATGTGTGCCACTTGTCCAAGAATTCCTAGTCTCCATCTTCCACTAAATTATTCGAATGGGGAAGCTTCTTGGCTGCCATCAATCCTTTGAGCGCCTTCTTGGAGGCTGTTTTTAGACCTGACATGTCATATAGGTGAGATGTCAGAAATCAAGTTTGATTCTTGTCATAAGTGTCATAGTGTTAAATTTTCAGAATTTACTTCAATCTGATCTAGGATCTTAACTGAGAGAACAACATGTACAGCATATCTACAGCATATCAATCATGGAGACAATAATGCAAGCACACAAGAGACACAAATATTTACTTGGGGAAAACCATAAAGGTGAAAAACCCAAATAACTTCCTCAGAGATAGATAGAGCAATGATACAACCAACCATGAGAGATAGACATAACCTAGCAGCAGATCCTCCTCCTCCATAAGTGCGCCACTCCTCCTTGAGTGCATGAGTGAGAAGTGAGTGAGTAAATAGAGTGCCTACCGCACTCTATTTATACTTGACTTGACTTGCCTTTTTACCTAACTCATGTAGGCTCAAACTTAACCACATAATATAATGCTGACTGGGCCGACCCCCAATAGGGTGGTCTAATAACCCTTTGACCCACATGGCCGACCCCCAATAGGGTGGTCTAATAACCCTTCGACCCACATGACTTATACAGGGCCGACCCCAAACAAGGTGGTCTAATAACCCATCAAATATAAGTTACGACACTTACAATATAAATGACGACACTTCCGTATAGAGGAATAATAACATCTCTATAGGAATACAATATACATATATGTGAAATACATTCCGAAGTTACATATACATCAACACATAGCATCTTCATCATTTTTGTCATAGAAGCTAGGGAATCTAACCCAAGTGTCTCAATATCTCTAAGATGCCTCTTCCTCTCCCATGGGAGTTAATCTTCCACTCCAATTCGACCTTCATTGATTCATGCCAAGTATAATGACCTTCCAACTCCCCTAAGAACATTAGAATCCACCTTGGATTCGAATGGGTGAGAATAGGATGCCATGTGGCATGAGGAATCTTGCTTTGTGTGGGTCCCACACCACCAATGTGCCTTCATGACCAAGTGCCACTTTATTTTTCTATTGTAAATATTTATTTATCCCCTTTTAATAAATTAATTTCAAGCTAATGTCCATTTTGGGTTTATTATCTCCCTTATTCCAAATCTAAATGTTTCCACCCCAACCTAGGGAACTAGTTGATTGGTGGGATTTTCCCTAGATTGGTGGGAACTAGTGATTTATTTGGATGGGGACATTACACTAAGGAATAGAAAAATCACTCGATAAGTCTTTTACAAATTTTTTCAAGACACTTCATCTATATGGACAAGGACAAATCTCTCTAGTCTAAATGCTATATATCTAGAACAAAACACAACAGAACATACAAACTTTCCTAGATTAATCAAACTACAAAGGGTGCAGAGAGATTACTCACCTTGCAACTGTAGTGATGTCTCATTGCTTGACATAGCCTTTGATCTTCAGCTGCAAAAAAATATACAACAAACAAGTGGAAACACACAAACAATAATAATATGCAATATTGATTAATCTAAACTAGTGGTCAATGAAACTAATTCTAAAGATTCAATGCAAACAATCTTTATGGAAAGAGTAAATATTACTGTAATAAAACAAGTACAAAGGGAGAGATTATAACCATGCCTTCATGTCATAAATTCTTCTAGCTAGCCTTTTTCCTCAAATATCCAACCTTGTTCCTACTAGAGAAAGGGAAATTATCTCTAAGGAAATTTCAGCAGCACTTGGATACTCTCTTTTTCCTCCCCCATTCCATGAAGGTAAGCTTGCATTTATAGGACAAAGAAGATAGAATAGGTTGATGATCTCATGGAGAAGGTTAGGGGATCATCCCAAAGGATAGGGGTTCGAATTCCACCTATGCTGATCTATAGGGATAAATATCCACAAGAGTTTCATTCTAGAAGACTCTCGAAACATCTCTTTTTTCCTTTTAACAACCACTGAAGCACCTTGTCAAAGAGAAACATGCGCCAATGAGGGGTGACACATGGTGAATGAAGGAATATGGGGTCAGTGACACACTTTTTCATTGTGCATAGTGCGTCGTCAAGTGTCTGACGTGTATTGCAAAGGGGCAAGGTGCGTCGACCCTCCGAAAACTTAAGAAACTGGAAGGCAAGGCCTCTTCCCAGGTCATTTGGCACTTGGTACTTCAGGTATTATGGTTGAAACAAGGATACACATCTCATTATCATGGTGATTATGATATTTTAGTGTAACAGAATCCCCCCCAAAGTAGGAAGCTAGAGGAATGAGATAGGTGAAATACTTTGACAAGTGGAAACTGAGGCAAAAAACCATCGGTCGAAGTACTGAACAAGGACTTTACAGTACAATAGACTATGAGATATATGTCTCAAAAAACTCATAACATAGCTGCCGACCAATACATTGCAAGTCCATGTTAGTACTAATTGACCAAGCACAATCATGGCTACTAATATACAAGCGTAGATCCATGACGAGATAATTACAAAACCACGACCAATACAAGAGTGGATCCATGTGATATGACTAAAAAAATATCATCGCAACTTGGGTAAGATACATAACAAAAGTACCCCAGGGTCTTCATCCTGAACCCGAAATGATACAAATCTAACCATGTGATTACAATGTGTTGAAGTCAAACATGGTAGAAACCACTTGATTATCGGTCAATGATGAAAACTGTTAACAAGAGCGAGGGAAATCATCATTGATGTCAATGATTCTCAAGGTATCATAGTACATACTGTTGAATGTGAATAAATGAGTTGAGGTCACACGTTCGATGGAATATTCCAATCATAAGTCAATAATGTAAACTTACTTTTGAAAGCGAGGTAACCTGCCATTGAGTCATACAGGCCCAAGGTACTTAACTAGTTCCTAGGCCTAATCCTTGGACGATGTGTTGAAGTCTACAAGGATAGACCCGTCGAAGGAAGGGCATGATGTTTTCCTCATCATCAACATGAAACATGATAAAATATTTTTCTAGAGCAGATCAGACTGAGAGGTGATTTCAGAACTAACTCAGAGGTAAAAGGTCAAAAAAAGGATGACATAATTGTAACAGGTTGAATCAATGGGATAGACCTCCCTTGAACACTTAACGACATGAAAAATGGCTAGGAATCATTGACTCGATGAGGCGGAAACCAAGGTATAAAATGATGCATGATTGTATTATTTCAGATGATGGGAAGGAATAACATGACTCATGGAATGGGCGTGACTCGAGGACAAGTTGATTATCCAACTGTTTGAGTAAGATACAGACAAGTGCCATGTTCAAGGGCGACTATAGGATGCCAATAATATAGGTAAATACACACTCTTTCCTTATTCCCTGTCATGATTGACAAGTAACTCTTTGTTTATTAACAAGATTGAGGAGGATAACACATGCTTGGTATAGATCGTCCTTTGGACGAGTCCAATATCTCATATTTTACGAACTTGAGACAGGATGGGTTCGTCCCTATAAGGGTCCTTCAATGTTGAATTTTAATGAGTCCATAGAAGGTATACTCAGTGTCATTTCATGTTTAGAGAGTTTCAAAAGACTAAAGAAGACTCCAAGGTGAACTTTTTCATAGATTTTAGTCTCCTCACCCGAAAAAGGATAAAACGATGTGAGAGAGAACTCTTCTAGTCATGATTGAATAGAGTATTCATTTTTCGTAAATAGTCCAACTGGTCCAAAAAATGGGTAAACTATCACCGAAAATACGACCTTTCTAATACTTTTACAAGCATGAAAGAATCAAGTTCGCTTGGCAATATTTTCCTATTTAGGGAGTCTGAAAAGAGCTCAAAGAATACTCCAAGGGGTTCCTTTTTTCGTAATAGTTTTACGAGCTCGAAAAAGTGATAAAAGTGTACTCAGTAACGTATTCTCATGTATTTATGAGCATGAGAATGAACAAAGACTGAGCTCGACACCGTTTTAGTAGGTTTTTAACGAGAATGATCATGGTGTAAGGAGCGATCCAAATCTTTTTCATGTTTAATAAGGAGTATGAAAAAGTAAAAAACAAACTCCGCCATAGTCAATTACCATTAAAATTAGAACAAACCATAGTAAAAAACAAACTCCATGACAAGCATTAGAACCATGTTTGACTCGAAATAATGATAAAAAATAACTACATTGGTAAAAATAACTTGAAATAACGAAATAAAATATTAAAATATTCTATTTCAAACATATAAAAGAGGTAAAAAGTAAAATATTGTTACCATTCTGATTTTTACCAACTAAGTGTGAGTGAAGGAGTCTTTTCTAGTGTAAATTTTCCATGGAGATTGCGGGAGTATTGGGCATCCATTCTCTGTTCCGTCAGATCTAGGTAATCACTCTCCTCATGCTCTTCATGTTTATGCTTGATTTTTCATTTTCATGCCATTTTTGGGTTTTTGGGGTCGTTTTAAGAGGGGAAAATGTGTGCCCTGACCGACGCACTTTACCCTTTTGGGAAGTGCATCAACCAAGGAGCGACGCTCATCCCGAAGGGGAAACTATGCATCGCCAACTCCCCGTGCACAAATCTGGGGTGCGTCGGCACATGAATGGCTCCAAAAAATAAGAGTAAGGCAAATGGTTGGGATTTTCCATTTGGAACTTCTTCTAATTCCCCCCTGATGATTTTTCATTTAGGTTTGATCCATCAAAATGGTGCAATGGAAAGAAAGGGAACATGAATTAGAGGATGCCCAAGCGACCAATGATCCAAATTCCGTGTTGCCTTTGTGAGAGTGTGGGATCTTGAAATTCTTTCAAATTCTCGGAATGAGGGCCCAAGTTCTCCTACTGGACCATTTGATACGAATGTGGGACCCTGATCAACAATATTTCCAAGTTGGGACTCATATCCTCACCTTGGAAGTGGAAGACATATACTTCATCACAGGGCTTTCAAGGCGAGGATATCCCATTTCACTTTCGAGACCCAGGGGTGGTGAGATGACCATCGATGAACTCGTTGATCAATATTGCACTCCCAGGACTCGAACACAATGTGAAAATATTGCCATCAAGCATGTATAGTACCACCCGTTGAGGACCATTTTTTTCACTATTGAGAGGGTAGTGGGTAGTAGAGCCCCTCATCAAACTACAAGGGCTCACATGCTCTATGCTATCGAGTGCATGGCTCCCACAGTTTTCAACTAGTGTGAGGGTGTCTTGGTAAACTTGAAATAACAATTGACAAAGTGTAGGAGAGGGGAGTTAAAACAATTTGGCTATGGATCCATCATAGTGTCCTTCTTCCTAGAGCGGATACCTCTCCTTCGTCCGCAAATAGAGATCATCAAGCTCAAGCCACGAGATCCACGTATGATGAGGTGGGTAGAGGTGGACCCATTATCACTTATGGTCCCACATTTTTCAGATGGTTGCGCAATCAACTGCTTATGGTGGAATAATACGCATATGCAGGCACATATTTCTAGGGAGATCTAGATCTAGCGCTCCAAGAGGGAGAGGAGTGGAGTGATCTAGGTAAGAAGGAATTTATTTTTGTATTTTTAAGTTTTTATGCATTTTATCATATTTCATTTTTTTTGTTGTACTGAGACCTCATGTACTTCTTCATAGATGTTGGGCCCTCGAGACCAATTGTATCTTCGCCTATCGAATGGTGAGGAGTAGTCAGGGAGATAGTAGCAGTTAACCAAAAGGATTTAGAGGAGCTTGAAGAGATCAAGGAGAACCTCTAGCGACTAACCCTGGACATTCCTGATATATCCATAGATGACTTTCCATGGAACTATTAGTGTCGGGCAGCTGGGGTATCTGGTCTTTTTGGCCGGCTACCCCGTTGGGTGGCAAGGGCCATCATATGTTATCATGAGCACAACTAGTGATAGAATTTATATGAAGTGATGCACTGAAAGCCATGGGATTCATATTTTGTCATGATGATATACTGAAAGCTATGAGCTTCAAATTTTTGTCTCAGTACTTTTCATGAAACTTGTATCATAATTAATATAAAAACTATTTCCGCGATTTTATGTACAATGTGTCTATGGTGAATATAAATATCACGAGGAATACTTATTTATGCACACATGATTTACATGTTATGTTTATTTACATGTTCCACTAATGAAATGTATAAGAATCTAAGATATACCAATTTATAATAAAATTGACTAATGAATCAACAACTATATTCATGTGTCTGGGGATGTGTTGGTATTGAACAAATTCAAACAATATCTCTAGGAGACATACACATCGGAAAAGACAGAGTAGTATAGGATCGTGAATGGCATAGAAATGTTTAATTGAGAGACCAAAAGTTGAGAATCCAAATAGACAATCAGGTGGTCTACACCATAGTAAGAGGTTTCGGCTAATAATCCAATTACCCTTGTGATACTTAGCATAATTATTGGTTACAGGACCAAGGAAAAATCCTCCAGAACTAATGAGTTCACCGGCACAGGAATAGAGTATCCAAGCTTCCGAAGCAAGATTCCGAGTGTGTCGACTAGGACCATCCATGAATCTAGAATAGGTTTCCATCTGCACATTCAAGCAGAACATGGTATAAGCAGCTGCTATGAAATCGATGCCCTAACCTATAAAGGAAAAGGTCACACACATTATACACAAAATTTACAATGCAATTATGCAAGATTTACCTAAGCATAATACCTCTTGAGGTAGAGCCCATTTCTAGGCTCCCTCAAGGGTGTCCCATCATAATCAAATAAATCGTAGGCCCCTTTTTTCTAAAACATGTTTCACGATGTAGGGCCCGTGCCACATGGACTTGAACTTTCCTTCCCCCAGTTTATCATGTTTTTGGTCATATGTTAAGACTAGATTGCCTTCATTGAAGATGTGCAATTCGACAGACTTGTCATATTGGGATTTGATGCGCTTCTTATGTGATTCATTAGAGAGAGAAGCATCACGACGGGTTTTGTCTAGTTTGGATAAATATAGGAAGCGTTCCTCTTCAACCGTGGTGTTTGGAAAGAGTTCGACGACTAGTTTCAAAGGTGGGATATCACACTCTACAAGAAAAACTGCTTCCATTCCGTATACCAATTGAAAAGGTGTGAATCCAGTAGGATTTTTGACTGAGGTTCTATATTCCCAAAGGGATAAAAAGAGACTTAAGTGCCAATTTGATCTATGGGTCCCTACCATGCGTTGTATCATGGTTTTCAAGACCTTATTGATGACCTCTACTTGACCATTCTCTTGGGGGTAGTAGGTGGTTGAGTGTTCATGTCGAAAGCCCAATTTGGCGCTCAATTTAGTTACCATTTGGTTCTAGAAATGTGAGCCATGGTTAGTGACAATGGCTTGTGGAACCCTGAACCTAGAAATAACATGATTGAACATGAAGAGTGCGACGGTTTTTCCATCTTATTTATATGTAGTTATAGCCTCGACCCATTTTGTGAAGTAATCAATAGATACAATAGCATAGCCGTTCCCCACGAAAAAGGTGGGATTACAGTGAATGAAATATATGCCCCATTTTGAGGGGCCGACAACAATAACTAGGTGTAAAGGGGCAGGATGAGTGTGCTTTTTGGAATGAAAAAACTGGCAGGGAGGACACTTCTTGATGAATTACATGCAATATTTAAAAATGGATGGCCAGAAGTATCCAGTGCATAAGATATTCTAGGATGTAGCCATCCTAAAGAGGTGACCGCCACATGCCCCTAAGTGGAATTCATTCAGAACATGCTTAGACTCCTCATGAGTCAAACATCATCGTAAGATCGAATCAATACCACACCGATATAGGGTGTCGTCGATGATTAGATAATATTTGGAATGATGGAGGATACAACGACGTTCATCGTGGGATAAGTGAGGCCCAAATCGTTGTGTTTGGATATACAAGGTGATATCTACGTACCATGGATCAGAGGTACTGATCAGGGACAATGACTCATCAGGAATAGAGTCAATGGGCTGAGAGTCTTGAGCAATATGAGGAATATCTCAAATTAGCTTCACGAAAACTAATGAATTTTTATATTTTTCCTTTCAAACTGTAAATAGAATTCTTGAAGAATCATTATCCAACGCGAATATTTTCACCCTATTACTTGACGAGTTAAGAAGTGGTACATAGGGTTTGAATCAATGATGATAGTAGTTGTACGAAGGAGAATGTAATGACGAAAAATCTAGATGGCGATGACAAATTCCAGAGCCAATTTATCGACATGTGAATAATGAGTTTTAAAGTCCATAAGATCCTTGATAAGGTAATAAATCGCATGTTCTTGTGCGTTGTTATCTTCCTGCACTAAAACCATACAATAGTCGAGGTAGAAGCAACAAGATAAAGGATATAATCCTTGGTATAATCAGGTGGTTGTAACATATGTGCATGGGTAATGGCGTGCTTGAGATTTTCAAATGCACTTTGGGCGTAGTCGTCCCAGAAAAAAGGGACGTCCTTTTTTAACAACCACATATAACCCTGTGTCTTTTCTGCATAATTACACACGAAACAACCCAAGTAATTTTCCCTCTCCTACAAACTTTGAAGTTCGATGATGTTCGTGGGTGGGGGTAGGTATAGAATAACCTCTACCTTCAAGGGGATTGATACAAATCCCATATTTCGATACGATGAATCCAAGGAGACGTCCAGACTCCACACATAATATGCACTTGTGAGGATTTAGGCAGATGTTATAGCGCCGACATCTGAGGAAAATAGGCGTTAGAGGATCAATATGAAACTCACCATGATTTGAATGAGATGGAAAATCATCGAGGTAGGGATCCACAAAATCCTTAAAGGAGTATGACATGGCCTGCTGGAATGTGGCACCAACATTTTTAAGGCCAAAAAGTAATTTGCGGTATGTAAATGTACCCCATGGGAAGATCAATGCAGTATTGTGCTGGTCTCCTGGGTGGATCTCAATTGGACTGTAGCCAAAAAATCCATCCATAAATGAGAATATGACACTACCGACACAATTGTCGATGATTTGGTTGATAAATGGGGTAGGATACTTTTCCTTAGGACAAGCCTTATTTAGATCCTAGTAATCAACATAGACTCTGATGGTTCCTTGCTTTTTTGTAACAAAAACGATATTAGAGACCCAATCTATCAAGGGGACAAGATAAATGAAACCAACTTTCAACAAATTTTCAATTTCTGCTTTAATACCCGTGGTCTTTTGAGGGTGCACTGGACGTATTTTTTGACGGACAGGTTTTGCGGCGGGATAAGTTTTGATCTCATGCAAAACAATAGCAGGATCAATTCCAGGCATTTATTCATAGCTCTGTGTGAATATGTCGCGGAATTGTTTGAACAAGGCCGTATAATTTTTTATTTCTTCAGAAGAATAAGTTTGGCCAATATGGGTATGTTCCACGACACTGTGTTTCTCCGAGATGTCAATGGTAGTGGTAGGCGTAATGTTTTCCAAATTCCCTTCGGTTACCGTATCCTGGGTGATAATAGGATACTAAGGGTTGGAAATGACATCTAATGAAATAATAGTTTGAATATCATTCTCTATCATGTCTAAAAGTGGGAGGAAGGATGATCGATGATGATGGTCCTCCCATGGAAGCTCATCCAAGCTCATAATATCCATAATGGATTCATCGGAGTGAAATGTATGGAGGAGATAATATAGTGATGATGATGATGAGTTCCAATAAGATGGAATAGAACTTGGTTTTGATGCCACCATGTGATGGTCATCAGGTGAGTCGGATGCCGATTAGATGGAATTATACGTAGCCTCAGCTGGGCTAAGAAGCATCTAATCTCCAATCGAATCAATGTCGATTGAATTGGGAACACGCCAAGGGTCCGCTGAGTTGGAGGAATATGGAGTCATGGATGAGATCATGTTCACCGTGGAAAATTGTGATGGGGGATCGGGTGTTGGAAAGAATCCCATCAAGGACGAGTCCTTAAGGAGTCCTACCTCCACACTCTCATATATTTGTGAAGAGTGCCCTAGAAGAGGGCCATTATCTGTAAGATGAGTTGTGGTGTCCAGTGTACAAAAACCTAATTGGTTGATAGTGATAATTTTCCCTTGATGAGGAAATTGTACGATGCGGAAGATGAAATATGCGACCGCATTCATGGCGTAAATCCAATTTCGGCCAAGCAATACGCTGTAATCCAATGGCGCTGTGACTACTTCCATGTTAATGGAAATAGTATTTCCTCCTAATTCAAGGGATAAGGATTGTAAAATCCCGTGTGGTTGGAATCCATGTCCGTCAAATGATTTCAGGGTGGTAGGAGAATGGTTGATTTCAGGAGAGCCAATGGATCTCCAATAGGACAAGGACATTACAGAAGTAGAGGTTCCTTCATCTAAAACAGTACTATGGATATTTTTCCCAGCTACATTGGTAATGATTTGGAATGCCAATTGGTGGGAAAGCCTCGACTTAAAGTATTCCAATATAAACATGATGTTATTAGATGATTCTGGATCCACTGCTCCAATAACAGATAGCAGAGTCTTATGTTGATTAGGAAATTTTTGTAAGACTTCAAGGGTCGACATAGCACATGGTGCCTAGGCTATATATTTCACGATGTTGTAGTTTTGAGCGGCCTGGGCTTGGGGTTGAAAATCGCTTTTCAGCTTGTGCTTTTGGGTGGATGCAATGTTGCATCTGATATAGGTTTATCTATGGTCAAAGAACCTTGTGTAGGACGGTAGTGGATGCAGATGTGGAGGATGTTTCAACATGAACTCCATTAGATTCTTTATCTAGAACATAATCATACATGCGTGCCCTGGTAGATAAGTTAACCATTTCACTACGCATCATGAGAACATGAGCGGTCGTGGATGTTTCTCCTTGTGAAGGAGTTGGTTGTTATGCAACCATCTATTGTTGTTGTGTGGGGAAGGGGTCTGTTAAAACTATGGGTTGAGGGTTTCCTTTTAAGAACTTTTGGATTTCTTCACGATGTGGGAATTCTTTCGTGAAGTGGTCATCACCGCACAGTAAAGATGGATATTTGGATTTCCATTTCAGTTTGGAATAAATAGAGTATGGATTGGTTTTGTATTCCTGCTGGTTAGAAGATTTCTTGGATTTTCCTTTATTCTTCTTCTTACCACCCGATTTATGAGATGAAGTAGATTGGAATCAATTCACCTCCATGGTGGGAGTAGAACTAGGTGAATGGTTGGGGTTATTACCAGCCTATGGTGGATTTGGATTTGAAACCATTTGGATTTGTGATCCAATCGATTGGGTGGTAGGATGGGTTTTAACAGAACCAATTATGCCATTGACATGTGATATCGTGGATGGTTTTGTTGGGTCATGAGTGGGGCGAGGGGCATTGGGAATGATGTCATATAAAGTGCTAGATTGAGAATAGACTAATTCTTAGTATTGGACATGTGCAATGTCTTGTTCTTCTGTAACCGCCCCGCCTATAGTGACATCTTTGGCTATGATAGGAAATAATGATTAAGTAAACCAATTATCCAATAATTGATCTAGAATGAGAGCCTTAATGAGCCAACGCCTTCTCTTCCATTCATGAATATGATCGGAAATATGAGTGGAGGTAGATTTCTAGAGAAAATTTAAAAGATCCGTGTCGGTTTCATAGCGGATTGGTAATTGGAAATGCATAAAGGCCATAGCCAAGGATCGAAAGTCCGCGAAAGAATGCAGTGGTAATTTGATATACCATTTGGTGGCTGTGCCGGTGAGGGTTCTTTGAAAGAGCCTCGGACGAATAGAATTATCCATTAACAAGTTCGAGGAACACCACAAATGATATTTCATTAAGTGGTTTTTGGGATCCTCACCGGGTTTGCTGTCAAACTCGGGTATGTCTGATGGAATTTTCACAGGAATGGGTGGCCAATTCATGCCATGCTGAATGGGATCAATGGTCAAACGTGACAAGTCCGATAGATCTCATGTAGCTAGAAATGGTAACTATCGGTTTGGACGTGGGTACTAGTAAAATTGGTATGTCATTTGAGTACCAGTAGGACCATATATCTATTGATCGTAAGGTCCTCCCATAGAGGGTTGGCCATATGGTGGGGGCCATTCCATGCTAGGAGGTGGACCCGATGGGGGTCCTCCTTCGGAGTGAGGGGGTTGTCCGGATGGTGGGGGTGGATGTGGGACAAGTGGTGGAGGTGGAGGTGGGACAAGTGGTGGGGGTGGGGGTGGGCTACCGGCTGGGTGTCAAGCTGACGGAAAATTATGTTGACCCCACCGGATGTTTGTGTTTCCTAGGTAAGGTACTCTGGGATAAAGGTTTCCTGGAGAAGTTTCATAGATTTGACTCATTTTCATATTGTGATTACACGAATATGTATAACCCCATGTGCGTTGGGCCCATACATATGATCCCCACATGTGATGTGCCCACGAAGGTTGTACCATGGATGGAGGTGGATCCCCGGTCATATTATAAGTCATAAACGAAGGTTGTCCTCCACTTACATTTTTTCCACTGGCTAGAGGTTTTCCTCCATTTGTATTCCATCCATTAACCAGAGGTTTCCCCCTAGTTAGGTTTTGACTACTAACTGAAGTTTTCCCTGTAATTATATTTTGACCATTAAACATAGGTTGCGTTGTGGCCATATTTTTACCACTAACTAGAGGGTGGCCTTTGATTATAATTTTTCTCGAAGGTTGTGTTCCAATCACGAAGTTAACAGTGATTGAAGGTTGCTTCCCAGTGATTGAGGTCAAAAGAGGTCTAGAACCGACCAGATGTGAAACAGGTGGAAAATATGGTTGGACAGGTTCATAGGAGGTCATGTTGGGAACATAAATTATTGGTGAATAAAAAAAAAAAATGCATAGGGGAATGTTGTTCAGGATTTACCACTTCTCGATGTATTGTAACGTCAATATGGGAAATGGTTGACTCAGATGGTTTTAGGATCCTAGTGGGGTCTCTCGATATACAAAAGGTACGTGGGAGCTCTGTCTAATGCACAACCGTTCGACATGAGCCTTCCTATATACCGTCGCGTACGTGAAGTACCTTTCTATATGCCTTTAGGTACATGAAAATCCGTTCGATATACCGAATAGTACGTGAAAGAACTGCAAGCCCCTGGGATGCAGTGCAGGAAAAGAATGACAACTCCTATGCTTAAATACATGAGAACACGTCTCTAACCTATTACACAAGTTTCTAAATATTTTAACCTAGACTAGTGCTTGATTTTATCTTGTACGGTTAAGTGGACTTATGAAGTGTAGACTCGAACCAATATGCATGCATAAGCTAAATGAGGTTTAAGTCTTTTATTTTTCGATGAAAACTATCTAAGGAAAGGAGAGAGATATTTCTTCTTTTTCCGAGACAATTAAAATCTACCCTAAAACACAATAGTATCCTTTCACTTTTCTTCTTAAGTAAAACCAAAAGACATAAGTGTGTAACACTCTTTCAATCAAATCCAATGACACCAAAATAACACTAAAGCATAAATTTTCTTTTTGTTTTTACAAAAGAGATTTGAGGATGCGAATCGAAAATAAAAGAACAATGGAGTCTTTTAATTTGCGAAACATCTCAATTTCAAACAAAGAAACAAGGAGTTAAAAAGACGATTTCATATATCTTTGGAACATGCACTAATTGTAAAAAATGCTTGAAAATGTAAACTTTATGATCAATCTAAGAATTCTTCTTATTTTCAAAGAATTTTTAAAGATCAAAAGGGAGAAGATGTGAACAATTTCTAGTTCTTTCAAGTTTTTTCAAACAATTATTCAAGACCCAAAAGATACATCTTCTCAACAAATCAAAGCACTATACTTCAAAAATGAAGAGAACGAAAACTTTATTCCTTTTAACACTATGTTCAATCAGATTCAAATATGAATCTGCTCACTTTGAGGGAGTTCTGCAACCTATAGAAATAAAAATCACTCACCCAAGCAACCGATCTCAAAACATACAAAAATCCAAACCAAACTCACACTTTCAGAGGTTTCAAGACTTAAAACATAGAAAACTAGAGGCTTCTATGGGTCCGCAAGACTAGTCACACCGGTAGAGGACTAAACCAAAGACAAGCATCGTAACCACTTGATTGATAAGGACTCAACAAGAAACTAAGGAAATATTTAAATTTGATAAAAATTGAGAGGAGAAGAAATAAAAGGAAGATATGAACTGAGGTTGACACAAACAGAGGAAAAACCTCAGATGAAATACCCGATCCAATTTCCAAACAAGGATTTTTTCCTTAATATGAAATTCTGAAGGGCGACACAGTTTAGCAGTGAACACCGGAGCATCTACTTCTCAGCAACTCAATTTACAACAGGAAGAGTGCGTCGGTGATGCCTTTTTCACACTCACAGAGTGTGTCGGTGACGCAACTTGACAATGAGCAGAGTGCATCAGAAAGACAATGACTCGGGGAAAACATAAGCCAAGTGTGTCAGGAGAAATTAATAATTGAAAAAGGTAAATATCCCGAAGTAATACTAAGTAATTAGGCAAGCTAAAGGTCCCAAAATGAGACTGGATTACCCAGTAACTCAGAATCCAAGTAGATCTAAACAGAAACAAGGCAAATCAAGCAGATCATTAAGAGGATCTATACAGAAATAACAATAAGAAATAAAACACTTCAAAGATCATGGAATCTCCCCAGTATGGTCACCAATTTTGTTTCAAGACACTTTGTCTATGCAGACAAGGACAAATATCTCTAGTCTAAATGCTATAGATCTAGAACAAAACACAACAGAACATATAAACTTTCCTAGATTAATCAAACTACAAATGGTGCAGAGAGATTACTCATCTTGCAACCGAAGTGATTGATGTCTCCTTGCTTGACTTAACATTTGATCTTTAGCTGCAAAACAATATACAACAAACAATTGGAAACAAACAAACAATAATAATATGCAATATTGATTAGTCTAAACTAGTGGTCAAGGAAACTAATTATAAATATTCGATGCAAACAATATTTATGGAAAGAGTATATATTACTAAAATAAAACAAGTACAAAGGGAGATATTACAACCACTCCTTGATGTCACAACTTATTCCAACCAGCCTTTTGCCTCAAAGATCCAACCTTGTTCCTACTAGAGAAAGAGAAATTAGCTGTAAGGAAATTTCAGTAGCACTTGGATACTCTTTTCTTCCTCCCCCATTCCATGAAGGTAAGCTTGCATTTATAGGCTAAAGAAGATAAAACAAAGTGAGGATATCATGGAGAAGGTTAGGGGATCATCCCAAAGGCTAGGGGTTCGAATGCCACTTATGTTGATCTGTAGGGGTAAAGCACCACGAGAGTTTCGTTATAGAATACTCTCGAAACCTCTCTTTTTTCCTTTTAAAAACCACCAACGCACCCTGTTAAAGAGAAACACGCCTTAATGAGGGGCGACACATGCTAAATGAAGGAAACTGGGTTCAGCGACGCACTTTTTCAATGTGCAGAGTGCGTCGTCAAGTGTATGATGCATATTGCAAAGGGGAAAGGTGCGTCGACCCTCCCAAAACTTAATAAATAGAAAGGAAATGCATCTTCCTAGGTCATTTGGCACTTGGTACTTCAAGGATTATGGTTAAAACAAGGATACACATCTCATTATCATGGTGATGACGAGATTTTGGTGTAACAAACTTCACAACATACCAAAGAGTAAATGGGAAGTCATTTTGATGGATTTTGTGGTAGGGTTACCCATGAGTTCCTAGAGGCATGATTGAATAATGGTTGTGGTTGACAGGTTGACTAAGAGTATTCACTTTCTCCCTAATAGAAGGAACTTTGACACAACTTTATCCCTCTTACTAAGCAAAACCGTAGTTTTGAAAATATATGAATAAAATGAGCTCTGAGCCTTGGGATCCACGGGTGATGGGTACCCCAACTGTAATACAATACCAAAAATATAACTGAGTTGATGATTCATTGATCTGAGTCCCGATTTTCATTTTATGTCTAGTTGCAAGTTGCATTCAAAACTCATTTAGGTACTCTTGGAAAATTTGTCATAGGTGATCCGAATCTTAGGGAGATTTATAATCTAAGATCAGATATGACAGTGAAAAAGCCATATTTTTATTAAATGTAAAAACCAAGCATGATGGACATGTAATTAATGGAGTTAGTTATTCAAAGTTGACATTGTCAACAAGACCTCTTATAATAAAGGTAGTAGGGAGAGATTTAGAATCAAGAAGGAGAGGTCCCAAAATTAGCTTCATTACATGTAATGGTTCATCTTAATGGAATCCTTCTTCTCCAACTCTCTTTTATTTTCATGGTGTATTTCATTTATGTGTTTTTTTCAATGTTCCTTATATGAATTTCGTAGTAGATCTATATTTTTTCTCTCCTCCTCTCTCGACATTCAAGCCTTCTAGATCTCATCCCTCAAGATCTGGATCAGTGGTATCAGAGTGAGTAAGCACTCCATGGGAACAAGGGTTTGAAGCATATTACAGGTTCAAAGATTTGCAACAATGACCAGCCTCCTTTTGGTACTCCCAGAATCCATTTATTGGGTAATGTGGGAGGAGCCTAGTCCACTAGCCGACTAGGTCCTCCATCCGACTACTTGTCCGCCTTGACTTGTCGGTTGGTTAAGCCGAAAAGACTGTTATGTAACTGATTGTAATCTATATAAATATAGGTTGGAGAGGTGGACAATGAAATATATATGTAATTGATATCTTGTATATACTTTGTATAGTATTTGCTGAGTAATAGAATACTTGTTTCTTCTATCTCCATTAATTTTCTCTTGTATATTATCTTTTGAATACTTGTTTGATCTTGCATTATGTATTAATGGTAACTATGAAACTTGATTGACTACAAAATTGGTTCCATTGCTAGTAGTACATCCATGAGATGACGATAAGTATGAACTGATGATAACCGAAAAAGAAATTAGAGAATGGTGGGATAGAAAGATAGTGAATTACTTGCAAAATTATGCTAGAAGAAATAAGTTAACTGTCTCCCAAGCAAGAGATAATTTATTCTATGAAACACATGAGAATTTTGCTGAAGATGTTCCATGCACATTGAAGAAGCTCCTTGATCAGAAGGCCAAAGAATGAAAGAGATCATAAATTGCTCGCAAAATTAATCAACAAAAGACGAACAAATATCTGTTAATGGTGCAAAAATCTTGTTGACAATTTCTACCAAGAATGTGCAATTGAAGAGCGAGTATTTGTAGCTAACGTCGAGAACATATTTTACACCGATCTAATTGACCAATTTTTGTGCTGCTACCAATACTTTTGTTCAAATTACCAATCGAAAAAGTAGTAGGAAACATCATCGAGCCACGACCGCTTTTGCCACACCTCTTCCAAATTCAAATTGGGAGGAAAAATAGAAAGAGTGGGAGAAGTTCATGCAAGAACGAGAGTGGGAGCACTTCTTGAGAATATGAATTGTCCCACCACACTAGTCACTTAAAATATTTCGGGTCAACAATTGGGGGGTATCCAACTGCATGTCGAGTGGAATGGATGTTTGATAGTCGACATATGAAGTAAAAGATGACCAACACCGAAAAGTCACAAAAAGTCGACAAAGACAGAATGACAAGCCATAAGAGCACTCTGGATATTTAGAAAATTGAAGGAGAAAAGGGGAGAAAGAGGCAAGAGGAGATAAGGGAGCAGACCAATGTGCTCCGAAAAAAATGAAAGCCGATTATGGTGACAGGTGAGGCAGGAAATTTTCCTGATTCGATCCAGGATCGATAAGATGTGGGCGTTGATGAGCCGTTGTCACCTATGGACGAATATCAATGGATTGAGCATGGTACAAATATCCAAGTGAAGATACCCGAGGTCATAAATCCTAATTCACCATTGTAGTTAACTCATGGCGTTAGCGTGCAAGAAATTATCGAAAAATACTTGGGACTTCGTGCTCATGAGTGTGGTATATGGAGTCGACAAGATCAAGAAGGAAATGAATTAGATTGACTGTTGATCCAAAGTCCAACAGAACAGAACTGGATCACCTTTAAGCCTGATTTCTCTAGCATTAGAAGCTTCCATATATTCTATTCATACCATGAGAGAGCACCCCCCCAACCACTTCCAGCGCTGAGTGAATCATCGAGTCAGTCAGAGAGTTCAACAAGAATCATAGCACCGGTATAACAAGCAAAATTTGCCTGGTTTTCCATAGAATTTGTAGGAGATCATGGACATCTAACCGACGATGACAAAATTGACGATTTAGACCATACAGACCAAGAAAACATAGAGCGTGTGTTAGTTCCTGTCAACACACATCAAGAGATAGTAGTATTACCAGTTGAAGACCAAATAGTCCGCGTATCCAACAAAGGAAGTAGACCACCTTCACCACCAATCAGCTTGGAAATCACGCGAAATATGGAACACATGATAGGGACACATCCCCTTCTATGAAGGAGATGAATATCGCCGAAGACATTGGTTTGTATGCGAATCAATATGGGAATCAAATGTTGTGGTCAATGAGGATCGTCAAATGAAACTAAGGTTGAGATCACGCAACAATTTTTGTCATTCTTTAAAACCCCCGACGAGAAACATCTCGTAGTGAAAAAATTGAAAACATCACCCAGAAACTGATAGAAACCGTTCGCGAGTACGACAAGAACACCGAAAGAACACTGAATGCAACTAAGGCTTAGATCAAGCAACAATTTTTTTCATTCTTTAAAATCCCCGACGGGAAACATCTCGTAGTGAAAAAATTGAAAACATCACCAAGAAACCGACATAAATCGTTCGCGAGTATGACAAGAGATTCAAATATTTTCTGATTTAGATTGATTACCAAATTGAGGTGCCTATGCTAATACAATGGTTCGTAGTTGGATTACTACAAAGAATCCAAATACATATCTGGCTGCATGACTTTAACACATACGAAGAAGCATTAAAGAAGGCATTACAAATAGAGATGGATGGTGACTAATCAATCAACGTTGTCAACTAGAGAATAAAGGAACAATTGGAAAGAATGCAAACATCCATTTGTGAAATTAGCCTACGAGGAGCAAACTTGTGGTGTTCAAATTGTTCGAAAGAAGGACACACAAAAAACACCTGTTGGTTTGATTACCGTCGACAGGATGTGCGTATTGTACATACACAATGCTTTTGTAATATCTTCCAGGAATATGATCTACATATGAAAAAAGAATGTCCATAAAACATGAAGAATGCACAGAATAAATGGTGTTCCATTTGTGAAAAAAAGTCACACAAAAAAGAAAAATGTGATTTGAATTTGAAAAACAAGCCAAATTATCATATTGTCTATCAGACAAATACCGTCGACCATAGAGATCACAATGATAGAAACAATTGATACCAACGAAATGATGGATGGAAGAATGATCGGAGAGGCGACACCTACAATCAACGAGGAGGCTTCAACGGTCGAGGGAGAAACAACGGAAGTTGAGGACCTCGACCACGTCAACGAATTCAGTGCTTTACATGCTTGAGTGAAGGACATCTGTTTGTAGACTGTCCTTGGAAAGACACGACCGATCTTAAATTATGTACAAAGTGTGGGGTTTGCGATCACTTCTTTGAGGATTTCCAAACCATACTTGATAAAATTATGAATAAAAAGAATGTTAATGTCTTGTCCAGTGTTCATATTTCGAGCCTAATAGTCAAAGGGAAAGACACCTCAGAAACCCCTCATCTATTGGATACAATTCAGATGCTGAAATATATGAATGGAGGATTGAAAAATATGAAGCTAAAGCACGATATTGCTGGACAATTGAAGTTGTTCTATAGAAAAAAATACAACAATGTTACACTATTTCAATTATACCAAATATTTTCGAAAGGAAAATCAAAGAATATCTGACACTCATAGCGGTGAAGAATGATTCGTCGGTTACCCCACCTATGAGATATAAAGAACGAAAGTCTTCCGCATTTCATATTGACAAAGTATAAAAAAGCGTAGGAGAGCAAGGTCGACTTCAAAGCATAGTCAAAACTTTCACTGGACAAGCTGCACGTTGGTGGGATACACACCAGTCACGACTTCAGACATAGACCACGGTGTCAATGTATTTTTTCGAAAGGTTTGGCCCAAGTAGAAATACCGACACTCACCCAGGTACAAGATCCCCAGAAGCACATTGACACCCATGAAAATGAATGGAAAATATTGGGATTTCGAGATGAAAGAATATTGCAACACTTATTCCCTAGCACACTTGATGATTTTCCTAATAAATGGTATAAACTGGAAGAATCCAGGGGAGAAAATTTCATTAGCTAGGAACTTAGAAATAATTTTATTAAATATTTTGCTTTCACTCCAGAGGAATACATGTTGAAAAATGCGAGTAATCAGATCATAAGTTTCCTACAACCAACAACCAGAAAAACCCCGACAGATAATCGAGAGACATATAACTGACATATTTCCACATGTAATAGCATTAGATCGACATAAATTCAATATTCGACAAGACTAAATATGGAAACTGACAAAACCAAAGGGACAAGTTTTAGATGGAAGAAGGAACATCCAACCACTTCAAGACCTATCAAAAACTTTTCAAGGTAGAATCAACAAAGAAGGACGAGCCAAAAATATTGATTGCAGAAGACTTTCCATCATCATTCACACAATTTAAAGAAGGATAGCGACAGATTAATGAAACAAGAGCACCATATTGGAAGGATGCACAAATAAAATTGAAATAAGTTGACATATCTAACGGTGATCGACCAAAAATTACAAATATTGGCGATTATTGGACTGTAGAACATACAACAGAAATTACAAACTTGTTGAAGTATTTTCAATATTTTTTCTCCAGGGATTATAAAGACTTGACGGGATTAGTACATGATATGGGAGAAATTAAAATTGACATCAAACCTAATTCCAAACCTGTCAGGAAAATACCTTATAAGCTGGCACATGAATATAAATATATTGTTAAGAAATAAATCAACAACATGCTCGCCACTATAATTATCTATCATGTCGAACATGCCAAGTGGGTGAGCCCAATGGTCGTGTAGCCAAAGAAACACGATCTGAAACGACTTAGGATTTGTGTCAACTTCAGGGAGCTTAATAAAGTAATGATGAAAAATCCATTCCCAATGCCTTTCGCCGGTGAAATAATCAACGAAGTTGCAGGGCATGGATGCTATTCATTCGCCGATGAATTCTATGGTTAAAACCAAGTCCCTATTGCAAAAGAATACCAACACAAGACGACGTTTGTCTGTGAATTCAAATAATTTTCATATAGATTAATTCCATTCGGATTGAAAAATGCACCAACCGCTTTCTCAATAATTGTCGTCAAAGCATTACAAGAATACATATACAAAACAATGGCTGTCTACTTCAATGACTAGACAATCTATTCTATGCTGAGAGACCATTGTAAGTGGCTAAGATTAATATTAGAGAGATGTCATCAAATACAAATATCATTTCACATCAAGAAGTGTATATTCGCGACACCAATAGGAATTCTGCTTGGACATGTTGTTTGCAAAGAAGGTATAAAAGTTGATTTCGCAAAAAATAAAGCATTGACTTGAAACCACCAATCAATCCAAATCAAGCTAGAACCTTATTGGGACATACAGGTTATTATCAGAAGTTTATTCGCCATTATTCCGACATGACGTATCCACTTGAATAATTGCTGAAAGAAAACCAAGAATTCAGATGGACAGATGAATGTGGTGCATCCTTCGACATCTTGAAAAGAAAACTAGTTGAATCTCCTATACTCAGGTTTCCTAATTGGTCTATAAAGTTTCATGTCCACATCAATGCATCAGGCATAACAATCGAGGCTATTTTGACACAACTTGGGGAGGACGACATGGATTACCCAAATGTGTATAGCAGTATAAAACTGAACAAGTCAGGAATGAATTATTCAACAACAAAAAGAGAGGCACTAGGCATGATATTTTATCTTCATAAATACCGTCATGATCTTCTATCCAAACCATTTGTCTTCTATACTGATAATCAAGCACTAAAATACTTCATCAATAAACCCTTGTGTCATTGTTGAATCTGTCGATGGCTATTACTATTTGAAGAATTTGAATTTGAAGTGATCGTTTGACCAGGGAAGACAAATGTCGGTCCCAACCACCTGTCGAGAATACAAACTAAAGGAGAACCAAGAGGGATTGATGATGATCTACCAAATGCACATTTATTCAAAGTTGAAGCAGTACCAGTATAATTGGAGAAAATTGCACAATCTCTAGAAGACGAACAAGCGCCAGAAGGAACTTCAGAAAAGAAAAAGAAAATATTGGTCATGAAAGTTGCACCACATACCTTGATGAATGGAATATTATATAAGATGGGACCAGATGAAGTGTTGTGTCATTGTGTCTTGGATCATGAGAGACAAAGCATCATGGACGAAGCACATAATGGACATGCAGGAGGACACTATCAAGCTGATACAACTGCGAGAAAAAAATCAACATTTTGGATTGTGGTGGCTGACAATCCACAAATATTGCTGAAATTTTGTAAGCAAATGTGACAAGTGTCAAATACTGGGTCGACCTATGACAAGTATCGAAATTCCCTTGATATCTGTAAATCCAAGTTTAACTTTTGAAATTTGGGAGATCGACTTTGTCGGTCCATTTCCTGTTCCTGATTGACGAATAGGAGTGAGATATATTATCCCAGTTGTCGAATATGTCACAAAATGGGTAGAGGCCAAACCTGTCAAAGCTTGTGCAAGTGAAGTAGCAGCGAAATTTATCTATGAAAATGTTATTACACGATTTGGATGTCCATTAACTTTAATGAGTGATAAAGGTTCTCACTTTGTTAATAAGACAATATCAGTACTGATAAGAGAGTTTTTGATTGACCATCGAAAAAGTACACCATATCACCCACAGTCCAACGGTGCGATAGAATCCTTTAACAAAACCTTAACTAAAGGATTGAAAAAAATATGCAACATCGACAAAGACGATTGGGACGACAAAATACAAGCGACAATTTGGGCATATCGGACAACGTACAAAGATCGACGGGACATACCCAATTTAAACTTGTCTATGGACAAGAAGTTGTCGTTCCCTTGCACTTCTGACAACAAGCTCCAATAATAGTAGAAGTACTACATCTCGACATCGAGCAAGCCAAGAAAGACAGATTATTCCTGTTAGTCCCAGAGACGTTCTAAGGATGTTTTAGAACTGTGCCTGGGCATCAATAATATCTCTATGTTCTTTTGCTTAAACAAGAATCACATTTACCATAAAATGATACAGATATCCAATCTTGAAAAAATGGGTAGTATTTCGATGTACCAGTAACTAGAATTGAGTATTGATGAAAAATGAAATGGCATAAAACAAAAGTACTGCAGAGAGTAAATCTTTGTTCTATGTTAAAGAATAACGTACTGAGCCTAGGAGAGGAATTCAACAGTATGAACAAAATGATCACAGAACTACAACTGGATAATGTAAGGATATTGTTTCCAGATAAATTAAAATGAAAACTTCATGTGCTAACCATCTTAAAAACAATGATTCAAGCTCACAACACTCACATTAAACTCAGAAGCATATTCATAAATCATAGATAATATGAAAGAGATGAAATAACAGGAGAAAATACTAACTATACACATCAAAGTTTTGAATCCATAACACCTCAAGATCAGGAAAATGATAATATACTTTATGTATTGATCAGACTGCCAAATATTAGAAGTAATACTTCTTACAAAAGAGAGCAGACCATTTGGCTACTGCCTATTCTACTATATATAGCCTTCACAGGCTTCTCAACAGAAGTTGTTACAATTTGTTACAGCCCAACGGCTTTAAGTAATTCTGTTTGTAATATTCAACAAAGTCTGTTACAATAAATAGTCATATGGACTACTATTGGCTAATGTATGACTACAACCCGTGACCACTTTGATGATAACGTAGTGCATTCGGCTGGACATAACTCCTGCCAATCTGAGACAGACCCGTAATGGCAGTGCTCCCTATTTTCAGATATATTGCAAACTTTGACAAACCATTGGACCATTTATTGTATTACAAAGATGTAGATGTAGCCACCTTGCTGCCAAGAGTTACTTACAGAACCTTCATCATCTATTCCTTATACCCCATCCAATCCCTTTTCTCTCTAACCTTGTTTTCGACGGGGCAAAAGTTCATCGACGTCACCGAGTTATAAACCAGGACCTGATCTTTCTCTTAATAACTCGAACCATTTAGGTACAACCGCTTCACAATTTGATCATCCTTTACTGGGACTGGCATTCCCCCACCTTCTGTGCTTCTGCATTTAGAAGGATTATTCCCTTTTCAACCACTAAAAATGCTAAACCTTCCTTAGAAATCTAGGGTGAGACCTCAGGATTTTCTCGCTTGAACATCTGCGAATGCGCATTTGTGGGATGTTCATGGACATTGGTCGTCTGAGTCCTTAATGCTCCTTGTGAGCCTCCACTAGAGATAAAGTGCACCATTGATACCACTTAGCTTCCAGCTGAATCTAAATAGATATGGTAGAATCACTCATTTAAGGCTTCATGTTCTGGACCAGTGAGGCTTGGGGGCTTTATGATTCAAAATTATGCAACTGTAGGGGTATTTTTAGCCTCATCTACCTGCTCCTCAAGAATCGTGCTGTACCTGAGTGTGTTATCGGACAATCCGCTCGAGCGGATGCGAGCCGGATCTCACTAGCTCAAAGTGAGTCTAGAACAAATAGAACAGACTACTAATGCATTTCCTAGATCTACTTAAGGATCAAGTACTAGATGTCTTACCTTTCACTTCGCGATCCTTTCTCCTGAATGCTGCTCCACATCTCACTGTCGTCAGATCCAAGCTACAAGACCTGTCAAGACAAGAAACAAGAGAAACCAGTAAAAGACATCTATACAATAATAGATCTAAGTAAATAGTTAAGCAGGTAAACTACTCAATATCATCGCACACATGAACAATATTGGTGGAAAGCATTTGTATTACTGCAAATAGAGGAGTACATAATAGAGATATAGAACCACAACCAAGGCTTAACGCTGTAGCCCTTCTCCGACGAAGCCAATTGCCATATCCTTCCTAGGAAGTATGAGTTCTCTAATAGGTGAGTGGAGGTGTTCTAAGAGTGATTTCACTAGCATGTAGATACCATAGCCTTCCTCCCTTTGAGATGGGAGTGAGCTTCATTTATATAGGACTAAATGGATAGGGTATGGATAGGATAAGTTGAGAGATGGTAGGAGAGGCTTAAGGGATCTCTCCAAAGGTTTAGGAACCGAGTGCCAACTCTTCCAAGACGTCAGGATAGGGTCCCAAGTTAGCAATCTTCAAGATGGACCTTGAAGAAGCTATTTTTTCCATCTAACTGACTTCGTCGCACCCTATAATGGAGCAAGGTGCGACGTCGCATGTTGCTAGTGTGCAGCCTGTGATGACCCTTCAAAACTTAGCTCAATTGGGTACAAATCCTCTTAGGATGATTACTTATCCCAAGTATCTTTAGGGGTGTATACAATGAATCTTATGATGAGTAGATTTTGGGTGTAACAGAATGCCCCCCAAAGCATGAAGCTGTTGAAGATAGACAGGTGAAGTGCTTTGATAAAAGTGTTAGTTTTTTAGAAATTTCAATCTGATCTAGGATCTTAACTGAGAGAATAACATGTACAACATATCTACAACATATCAATCATGGACACAATAATGCAAGCACACAAGAGACACAGGGTTTACTTGGGAAAAACCATAAAGGTGAAAAACCCCAATAAATTCCTTAGAGATAGATAGAGCAATGATACAACCCAAGCATAAGAGATAGGAATCTCCTAGTAGCAGCTTCTCCTCCTCCACAAGTGCGCCACTATCCAAAGAGTGTGTGTGAGAATAGAACTTGACTTGACTTGCCTAATAACCTTTACTAGGTCGGCCTTAACTTAACCACATAACATAAAGCTGACTAGGCCGACCCCCAATAGGGTGGTCTAATAACCCTTTGACCCACATGGCCGACCCCCAATAGGGTGGTCTAATAACCCTTTGACCCACATGACTTATATAGGGCCGACCCCAACAAGGTGGTCTAATAACCCATCAAGTATAAGTTACAACACTTACAATATAAATGACAACACTTCCGTATAAAGGAATAATAACATCTCTATAGGAATACAATATACATATATGTGAAATAAATTTCGAAGTTACATATACATCAACACTCTCTCTTAACTAGGAAGGTATTTATCGACACAGGTATTCTAGCACAAGTCTTCTTCTCTGGATCATCATCAGCGAATCATCGTCCTCGAATCATCGTCATCGTCACTACTACTACTATCTCAATCAATCTCCGATCTACTCGTCATAGGAAGTTCTATAGAGACAGTTATTTTTCATACTGGATGTAGGCCCACCACCTGCAGGTCTTCATCATCACTGGCCATACTGTGGAATCCTCAGGACTTATTACGTGAGTCAACAAAACCTCGAAAGAGCATCCCAGGACTGATTACGAGCACACAGCTCAACCTATCGGATCTCCCAGGACCTTTTACATGCTACTGCACAACCTGTCCACGGCCACAAAGTATCATCCTGATACTCATGATCATCGTTCACGAAGCACAACCCAGATGCACATCACACAGCACTTACATCTATGCCATGGGAGAACACATCTACAACCATGCGAGAATGGCACAACACTTATATTGCAGCCATGGGAGAACACATCTACAACCATGCTCAAATGGCCCAACACTTATATCGTAGCCATGGGAGAACACATCTACAACCATGCTTGAATGGCCCCAACACTTATATCGCAGCCATGGGAGAACACATCTACAACCATGCTTGACTGGCCCCAACACTTATATCGCAGCCATGGGAGAACACATCTACAACCATGCTCAAATGGCCCTGGAAATTACATCATGACCATGGGAGAACACATCTACCACCATGTCAGAAAATCCCAGCAATTACATTGCGACCATGGGAGAACACATCTACAACCATGTCCGAAAAGCTCATGTGCATCTGTGTCTTCAAAACTCATCACACATAATCCAACTGATTATGTAATGTATCCACCTGATACATGTCATCACATATGATCATCCTGATCATCATCACTGCATCGTCCCAATGCATGTCATCTGGAGCAACATCCTGAAGCTCGTCATCCATGATCATCTTGATCATATAATGCATCCACCTGATGCATACCAAGTATCTACCTGATACATATCATCATACATGATCCACTTGATCATACAATGTATCCACTTGATACATACACAGATACATGATCCACCTGATCATACAATGTATTCACCTGATATATATCAACATACATGATCTACCTGATCATACAATGTATCCACCTTATACATATACAAATACATACACATGATCCAACTAATCATATCCAGCATCCAACATGATGCATACATACATATAAATGTGTAAAATCTCAATCACAGCTGAACCTAGCTACTGTGGATTCCTCACTGGTGAAAGATTGCACAACATTTGCAAGAATTAGCATAAAAAATTTAAATGAATGAAGAACAATTACACATGAAATGGTGAATAATGTCAATATTATTAACTATCCAACCTTAACATAGGTTAAGAACACTCATATATACAAATCTGGAAGAATTCGAATCCATCTGGAGTGTTCACACTGATCTAGCTTAGAAAAAGCTCAAACCCCCCTAGGTTGACCAAAATATCCCAAACCATCCCAAACTGGTTTGAATCTGCAGTGTGAATGCTGGGAATGACTGGACAGGCCCATGTGACCTCACACATGTGAAGAAACTGGTTGGATAGAGGTTTGGAGTCTAAAATTGGTCAAAAATATGACAAAACAAGGCAAGATTGTCCACAAACTGAGCAAATGCGCCCTAGGTAGAAGAGAAGCATGCTGAGTGCATTAAATGACCTGAGGAGGGCGCTCTAGGCATGCTGAGTGCATTAATTTCCCTAGGGAGCGCTCCACATAGCTGGTTTGACTCAGCACTTGTTCACATTGCTAACCAGTTCATGATAATTTGACCATTTACCAACTAATCAACTTAGGGATGTAATCATTAATCACTTGGGCTAATTAATCATCATTAATAAATGATTAATGTACATAGGTGGAAAAATGTTCTAACACCCCCCCTTAAGCTAGACTTAGTGAAATATCAAAAATTAAGGCCTTGGCAACTAGGCTCAAGTCACCTTTTACATCATAAAATTTATTTGTCCATGTAACCAAGGTAAGGAGGAAAACCACATGGGAAATAAAACCTCCCCTCTAAAATGGACATGTGGCATATATCAAAATACACCAATCATCACCATGCATCACTCACCCCAAGCAAAGATCTAAGGTGAGTGAAGGTCTTCTCGGTAAAACACTTGGTGAAGATATCAGCAGTTTGCTCACTGGATGGGCAATACTGCAATGCTATGGTCCGGTCATGCACCAAACCCCGAATGTAATGCATGTGTATCTCTATGTGCTTGGTCCTCTGTCTCTGTACTGGATCGGTAGAAATCTTGATTGTACTTTGATTATCACACCAAAGAATAGTGGGTGAATCAAAGACAATCCCGAACTCTGCAAGAATACCTTGCAACCAAACACATTGTGTGGCTGCATTAACTGCTCCCCTGTACTCGGCCTCAGCTGAAGATAAGGAAATAGTGCTTTGTTTCTTGCTTGACCAGCATATAGGTCCATGTGCAAGCATAAAAACATAACCGGAAGTTGACTTCCGATCAATACAATCACCGACCCAATCAGAATCTGTAAATCCTACTAGTTCAAGGGATGAACCAGCAGCATAATGGATACCAAAGGACTTAGTACCCTGAACATAATGAAGGATCCTCTTGGCTGCCTTCCAATGGATCTCATGAGGCTCTTGCATGTGCCTTGCAACAGCCCCAACAGCATAAGACAAATCTGGTCGAGAGTGTGTAAGATACAACAAGCTCCCAACTAGTTGTCTATACAACGAACTGTCAACTAGTGGTGAAGAACCCCATTCTGTAAGTTTAACTCCTGAAAGAAATGGAAATTTTGCAGACTTACATTCAGCCATCTTAAATTTCTGCAGCAAATCTGAAGCATACCTTGACTGACATACAGAAATTCCATTCACAGATTGATCAATCTCCAAACCCAGAAATTGTTTTAGCAATCCTAGATCGGTCATGGAGAATGCACTGTGCAATGCTCTCTTAACTGAGTCAAGTTCTTTGGTGCAGCTACCAGTGATCAAAAGATCATCAACATACAGTACAATAATCAATATCAGATCACTAACATGCTGCATATACACATTTGGATCAGACTTACACCTCTCAAACCCCAAAGATAGCAGAAAATTGTCCATTTTTGCATACCATGCTCTAGGAGCTTGCTTGAGCCCATAGAGTGACTTGTTCAACCTGCAAACAAGTGTATGATCAGAAATAAAACCTTCAGGCTTCTGCATATAAATCTCCTCATTCAGATCCCCATGAAGAAAGGCACTTTTTACATCCATGTGATGAATCTCCCAGCGCTTGGAAGCCCCAATGGCCAAAACTAGTCTTATGGAGTCCATCTTTGCCACCGGTGCAAATGTCTCTGTATAGTCCACTCCTTGGACCTGAGAGTAACCCTTAGCTACTAACCTGGCCTTATACTTCAGATCAGAGCAATCAGATCCAATTTTGGTTCTATAAATCCACTTGCATTGCACTAGTTTCCTCTTGGGAGGAAGAGGGACCAAATCCCAAGTTTTGTTCTCATGGAGTGAGTTCATCTCCTCTTGCATGGCTGATTGCCACCTTGGGTCTGTACATGCTTCTGAATATGACATTGGATCAGATCCAACCATCAAATAACATGCCTCACTCAGATCAGAATTATTATATGCAAAGGAATTGTGAAATTGAGATCTAGTTTTCCTAGCATCTTGGGGATCTCCCACTAGCTCTCCGGCACTTTGAATTGTTTTCTCTGCCCACTTGGGCCTTGAGGGAGGGATATGTTCAGAATCCATATCAACATCATCTTCAGAAATATTAGAATCAGAAATATCAGAGAATGAATCACTACTTACTTCATCATCAAGTCGAGGAAATGAGCATTCCCCATCACCTTGTTCACTAGCTTGCAAAAATTCTTCCTCTTCGAATTTGACACTTCTTTCAATGAAAGTTTTGTGAGTGGATGGATCAAAGAGATTGTAGCCCTTGGAATCCTCTGCATACCCAACCATGATTGACTCCTTTCTTTGGGGCTGCAATGCCTTTCTCTTCTCCGGTGGAATTCTGGCCCAAGCCCTTGAGCCAAAAATTCTGAAATGTGAGACATTGGGCTTGTGACCCATCCAAGCTTCAAATGGAGTGATTCCTTGCAATGCTTTGTGTGGTGCTCTGTTCTGAACATATGCTGCACAATTCATAGCTTCAGCCCACAATTTGGGAGACAAATCCCTTGCTTGCAACATGCAAGTTGCCATCTCTTTCAGTGCTCTATTTTTGCGCTCCGCAACACCATTTTGCTGAGGTGTGTAGGGCACTGAGTGTTGCATCTGAATGCCATGCTCTTGACAGAGCTGCTGCAAATTGTTATTGACATACTCTCTGCCATTATCAGTCCTCAAAACCTTCATGGCCTTCCCACTGAAGTTCTCAACCATGCTCTTAAAAATCTTGAAACATTCAAAGACTTCAGATTTTTGCTTAAGGAAAAATAACCAGCAGTACCTTGAGTAGTCATCGATGAAGGTGAGCACATATTTGCTGCAGCCATAGGAGGGTGTGGGGAGTGGCCCTATCAGATCAGAATGTACTATTCCAAGAGGTTGATCATCCCTCCTTTCCTTCCCTTTGTCATACTTCCTTTCAGGATGTTTCCCAATCATGCAACCCTTGCATGTTCCACTTGAAAAACTGATTTGGGGAAGCCCTTCTACCATATTTTCTTTTCTTAAAACTTGAAGATATATGTAGTTTAGGTGCCCATACCTTTGATGCCATAGCTTGATGGTCTCATTCCCATGTGACAAAAGCACACTTGGTGAGGAGAATTCGAGGAAGTGGGAGAACTTGTACATCTTCATGTCATGGTCTGCAACACCCTTTGCAACAATTTTCCCGGTGGAAACTTCTGATATCTCCACTTCATCCTGAGTGAAGACCACCTTCTTTGCTGCTCCAGTATGTGTCATTTGATATACAGAGAGCAAGTTTGCTGCAATATTTGGCACATACAGCACATTGGAGAAGAAGCCATTCTCCATAGATATTTTCCCAATGCCATGAGCAGGGATTTCTGAGTCATCTCCCATTCGAATTGAGAGGCCACTGTAGGGAGCAAGTTCAGAAAACGAGTCTCTTGAGGAAGCCATGTGCCTTGAGGCACTTGAATCAATGATGAACAAAGGTGAATGAGATGAGCTAGCCACCAAAGCATGGCAGCTCTCCTTGTCTTCAGAAACGCACTCCTTCTTCTTGGAACTTTCAGGAAGAGGAATGTTATTTTTCTGTAGGAGATGGGTCATGGTGTCTATGGTTTTCTCCATGCATGAGCTCTCTGGATGAAAACCTCTTTGACAGTAGCTACATTTTGTCTTCTCAGCCTTCTTTCCTTTGTTCTTGACAGGATTCGAAACCCCCTCAAAGGATTTGGGCCTCTCATCCTTCTTCTTCTTCTCTTGAGGTTTCGACCCCCTGGGTTTTTGCTTGCCTCTTCCACATTTCGAATCTCCAGCTGCAAGAACTTGATCTTTTTGCTTGATGGAGCCCATCAAGACCAGCTTGTCTTGCTCTTGAGTTAGCATCTCCATGAAGTCATCCAAATATGGCATCTTCCAACCTCTAACTGTGAGCCTTGTGGAGTTGAAGGAAGACACAAAAACTGAGTATTCAGAACCCAATTTGGAGAGAATGGACAACATCAACTGTTCTTCTTTCTTCTCTATGCCACATTGTCTGATCTGCAAGACCAAGTTCTTGAACTTGGTGAAGAAGTCCTGGATGGAATCGAAATTCCCTGGGCTCAGTGAGACAAGCTCATTTTTGAGCTGGTGGCCTCTCATCTCATCAGTCTTTCCAAAAGTGTCTCAAGCTTGAGCCACACTTCATTTGGAGTTGCTAGACTTTCTACATGAAACAGGAGGTCTCTCGAAATGCTGAGACAAAGGAGGCCAAATGCCTCATCCATTCTGTTAAAAAACTTGGATTTCTCCACAGCTGAGTTTGGCTCAACCTCAGTGCCCATCGTGATTCTGTAGAGACCCTTGGATCTCAGCAAAATCACCATTTTTGCCTTCCAATCGAAATAGTTGAAGGGAGTGAGCACGTTTGGGTGAGATGGCTCCATTCTCTCTGCTGCAATTTGCACTTGCTGACAATGCTGATCTTCAGTACCTGCAAACAACTCTCAAATCACTCTGGAGGGATCTACACTAACAGATTCGAACCCTGTATGGATAGTGGGTGCATTCGGGAGAGCATCACACCTGAGAGGAGCCACTAGATTTCTCCAGTAAGCTCAAGGCAATGGCCTCAGGAATTATGTGGTTTCTCCACTGCTTCTGGCAATCCACTACAACAGTCTTGCTGGTTCGAATTCTAGCTCCAAGAGCTCTGATACCATGTAAAATCTCAATCACAGCTGAACCTAGCTACTATGGATTCCTCACTGGTGAAAGATTGCACAACATTTGCAAGAATTAGCATAAAAAATTTAAATGAATGAAGAACAATTACACATGAAATGGTGAATAATGTCAATATTATTAACTGTCCAACCTTAACATAGGTTAAGAACACTCATATATACAAATCTGGAAGAATTCGAATCCATCTGGAGTGTTCACACTGATCTAGCTTAGAAAAAGCTCAAACCCCCCTAGGTTGACCAAAATATCCCAAACCATCCCAAACTGGTTCGAATCTGCAGTGTGAATGCTGGGAATGACTGGACAGGCCCATGTGACCTCACACATGTGAAGAAACTGGTTGGATAGAGGTTTGGAGTCTAAAATTGGTCAAAAATATGACAAAACAAGGCAAGATTGTCCACAAACTGAGCAAATGCGCCCTAGGTAGAAGAGAAGCATGCTGAGTGCATTAAATGACCTGAGGAAGGCGCTCTAGGCATGCTGAGTGCATTAATTTCCCTGGGGAGCGCTCCACATAGCTGGTTTGACTCAGCACTTGTTCACATTGCTAACCAGTTCATGATAATTTGACCATTTACCAACTAATCAACTTAGGGATGTAATCATTAATCACTTGGGCTAATTAATCATCATTAATAAATGATTAATGTACATAGGTGGAAAAATGTTCTAACAAAATGATCCAACTGATCATATCCAGTATCCAACATGATGCATATATAGAGCAACAACTAGAGCATCGTCCTGATGCTCATCATCTAGCGCTTACATCCATAGCCATGGAAGGATCCTCCTCTCACCATGCTTGGAATGGCTTCAACAAATGTGTCCATCACTTCTTCCTCGAAGTGTCGTCAATTTGAAGAACACCAAGCCTCTCTTTAAAGTACTCCAACTTCACTCTGGCTAGTGGTTTCATCAGTACATCTGCAATTTGCTCATCCGTCGCAACATACAGGAGATTCACTGCTCCTCTCTGCACCATATCCCTGATATAGTGATATTTGATCTTAATGTGTTTCGACCTGTTGTGGAACACTGAGTTCTCAGACAGCTTCACACAACTCTGGTTATCACAGAAGATACCAGTAGCCTCCAACGGTAGATCAAATAACTCAGATAGTAGCTTCCTCAGCCATAGTGCCTCACAACTAGTCGAACAAGCTACAACATACTCTGCTTCGGCTATACTCAGTGCTATGCAGGACTACTTCCTGCTAAACCAAGAGATCACACCTAATCCCATACTGAAGCAGCATCCAGAATTGCTGTTCCTATCTGCAGCACTGCCTGCCCAATTTGAATCAACATAGCCTTGCAGGTTAAACTTTTGATTTGCATCATACTTGAGCCCATAATCAACCGTACCCTTCAGGTATCTCAGAATATGCTTTACAGCAACCAGGTGAACGCTCCTCGGATCCGTCAGGAACTGGCTCAATGTGTTCACCGCAAAGCAAATATATGGTCTCGTATTCATCAGGTACATCAAGGACCCAATCATATGATGATACACTGTGACATCAGCCGGATTAGATGAAGCATCACACAGAAGCTTCAGGTTCGATGCCATAGGTGTGCCCATGGCCTTGCAGTCCATCATCCCGAACCTCTTCAGGATCTCCACTTCATACTTCCCTTGTCCAAGGAAGATTCCATCTGTACTCTACCACACCTCCATGCCTAGAAAATAGTGCATCATCCCCAAGTCCTTTATCTCGAACTCAACTGCAAGCTTCCTCTTGGTATCGGCAATCAAACTAGCATTACCTGTTACAAATAGATCATCTACATACAACAATAGTATCACGGGATTTCCTTCCTCAACCTTGTAGTAAAGGTTGGAATCCGCTTTACTCTTGGTAAATCCCAAACGGGATAGAAAGCTGTCTATCCTCCCATACCAAGTCCTAGGAGCTTGCTTCAAGCCATACAAGGCTTTCTTCAACCTGCACACATATGACTTCCTGTCATGTGTCTCAAAACCAAGTGGCTTCTCCACATACACTTCCTCCTCGACTACACCATTCAAGAAAGATGTCTTGACATCCATCTGGTGTATCTTCCACTTCATCGCTGCAGCCAGAGCAAGTACTGATCTGATGGAAGTGTATCTGGCTACATGAGCAAAAGTCTCTTCATAGTCTATCCCCTCTTTCTGGGAGAATCCACGAGCTACAAATCTCGCTTTGTATTTCTCCATGCTACCATTTGCAGCATGCTTGATCTTATAGATCCATTTGGAAGTCACAACAGACTTCCCTTCAGGTCTTGGGACTGCATCCCAAACATCATTCTTCATGATTGACTGGTACTCCTCGATCATGGCATTCTTCTCGAATCCTGGGAACTTCAATATCTTCAATAGATAACTTTGTTGTTGAACAAATGTTGTAGTCCTTCTTTTGTTGGTGCTCATATACGATCTTTCCTACAAAACAAGTTAAATTGCATGATTAGAAACATCTCATAGTTTTCAGAACAAATTCTTACACATAAAGAAATATGTCATACAATCATGCAATTATCTTAGCCAATGCTTCAAAACAACATTTATTCATATCCCGTAACTTTCTAGATTCCTTCCAATCTCTACTAAAACATTGTTAAGAGTGTGCACAACTCCCAACATGTCAGCAAAGAGGTTTCATTCTAGATAAGTAGCAATGGAATGTTGTACAGTGCCATAGGCCACTTACCCATGTATATTAGTAGTATACTGTTCATCAATGCAACTATTCTAATATGCATAATACACAACCTAATTCTAGGAACATCGGTATATACATTATTGAACAATATTATTTAAACAATCAAATATGCAAGAAATGATAATTCAAATACTTATCTTTGTTTGTTTGTTGGGTTGACTCCCTCTCAGTCTTTGCTTCCTTTTTGCAACTCCATTCTGATGTGGATTGTGAGAAGTGGTCAACTCCCTCTGAATATCTGCATCCTTGCAAAAACTACTGAAGTGTGCTCCCTCTTGATCTTTGCTTCCTGGATTACATGTCCTTGAACTTATATCCATCCTTATTCACTATGCATGCTTATTAGTATCATCATTGTGTTATCCTCGAGGTCTCATACATAATCACACATTCATTATTATAATCTTAATACTATCAAAACACAATAATCTTAAACATGTATAGTCATGATTATTTCGAACACAGATAATAAACATTAGTATTCAAGGTTTCAAGGAAGACTTCTTTTACTCATGCATATTCTTATTTGATCATAGGACTCTTCTGGTTGGTCAAATCATCAATCAAGATAAGAGACATAATATGTATAAACCCTTGATTACTTACATTTCTAACTTTATGAATAAACACAACCAATCATACCAAGTATACTTATATAAGGGATCCTAACACAAGGTAAGATTCTAACTTGATATAGGAAAAACATACCTAGATTACTATGTTAGCTATTTATGTCTAACATACCCGCATGATGTCTTCTGGTTCTCTTCAATGACTTGTGCTAGTAACTTGTATGTCTCATAAGTTAACCATTGTAGAACCAAGTTATACATACCTCGTAAGTAGATGATCCATGACAATGGATGAATCTTTGTCTTCATGTCACCATGATCATATGTTCTTGAAGTAGAACATGATTTGTCTTTCTTGGTGTACCTTTCATGTTAGTGAACAACATAAACCTCATACAACATCACAATGCATTAGTACAATCATAAGTGTCAAAACCTTAATCAATGAATATCTTCTATCATGTATTCATAATTTTATTAAGGTGATACGACAAGTCTAAGGTTAATCAAGATTGTACTAACCTTAATGAAGACAAACATACCATAAGCTTAATCAGGAACATATCTTGAAACATACCTGGATAAGTCATACCTGTCGAGATTGTTTGTAATCTTCTTATGTAAGGCCTTAGCCTCATCTCCCTCTGAAATAGAAACTTCTTCACTTGTGCAGGTGACCAATCCATTCTCTTCTAGGATTAACCCAATCCACTTGATTTGCAGAAACTGGATCTGGAGTTGGATTAGGGTTTGTCAGGGAAACCCTAAAAATTCAAACTTTCAATTTCAAGCTTCTGAAATGATAGAAATATGCGCCTTGATGATCTGATCAACCTGGTATACTTAGAATTTGAAAACTGCAAAGTTTCACCCCTCAAATTTGCCTTTGAAACTTTCAGATTCACTAGACATGACCCCGAACTATGGTTTGATAAAGCCCACCCTTCTGCCCAATCAAAAGGTTCAATCCAAAGCTCTAAGCTTCTACTTTTCTAACGAGCTTCCAGCCGTGGTCACAGATTTCAAAAATTCCCATTTTTGCAGAAGCCCTAATTTTCCACTTTTCCGATCAAAGTCCTGAACTAGGGTCTGATCAAGCCTGACCTTCTGCCCAACCAAAAAATCTAATATTGGTCTCTAAATTTTGTTTTTTATGAGTAGAATCCATCCGTGGTCTCCGATTACAAAAATTCCAAGTTTCTCCGAAACCCTAAATTCCCGAAGCCATGAATGAAGGTGCTCAAAATCCAATTATGTTTTGATAGAAATATGCACCTGATTGTTTCTGGTGTAAATCAGAAATTACGAATCCAAAAGGTCTAAAACTTCTACCTGTGGTATCCCGACCTGTCATATTTCCAACCCCACAGGTCTTACCTCAATTGGATTCTTTGAGAGAGAGTTATTCCAAGTGTCGCAACGTGACCTGTTTACGGGATAAAATAGGAGAGCGAACTTGTACGGAGTGCCACGTGTCCTTGGTTCACTTTCGACCTCTGAAAGTAAAGCTCGTTACCTACCTGTCACATTTTATGAAATTTCATTTGGAGCTTCCTAGCCCAAGTTATGACCTTTTTTCCTAGGTCACCTGTTTATGACTCAGATCTGGAAGAGGCAGAAACCCTAGATTGTACAGATCATAAAAAACAAAGTACAACGAATTAGAAGTTTTCCTTTGGACACAAGGTACATGGTGATCTGATATTCGACCTGTAAAATTTGCAGATCCTGAAACCTCTCCAAAATGGATTTATAGCGAAAGTGCTACGATGACTGGTTTTTGCTATATCAAGCCCTAGCATCGCAAGTGCAATAAGTGTCATACATGCCATACCATGCCTTCTTTCAGGCTCGCTATGATACCATGTTAGTTTTTCAGAAATTTCAATCTGATCTAGGATCTTAACTGAGAGAATAACATGTACAACATATCAATCATGGACACAATAATGCAAGCACACAAGAGACACAGAGTTTACTTGGGGAAAACGATAAAGGTGAAAAACCCCAATAACTTCCTTAGAGATAGATAGAGCAATGACACAACCCAAGCATAAGATATAGGCATCTCCTAGCAGTAGCTTCCCTCCTCCATAAGTACGCCACTAGCCAAAGAGTGTGTGTGAGAATAGAATGATCAAATAGAGTGCCTCCTGCACTCTATTTATACTTGACTTGACTTGCTTAATAACCTTTACTAGGTCGGCCTTAACTTAACCACATAACATAAAGCTGACTAGGCCGACCCCCAATAGGGTGGTATAATAACCCTTTGACCCACATGGCTGAACCCCAATAGGGTGGTCTAATAACCCTTTGACCCACATGACTTATATAGGGCCGACCCCAACAAGGTGGTCTAATAACCCATCAAGTATAAGTTACAACACTTACAATATAAATGACGACACTTCCATATAGAGGAATAATAACATCTCTATAGGAATACAATATACATATATGTGAAATACATTTCGAAGTTACATATACATCAACAAGAAGTAATGGAAATAGACTCGTTGGATGAAGGACACGGTTGTAGTACAACTGACTCTGAACTGACAATCTCATATGAAGTACAACATGGATGCCGACCATTACATTGTAGATCCATGGTAGTAATGACCGACTGAACACAATCATGGCTACTAGACACAAGCGTAGATCCATGACAAGATGATGACACAGCCATGACCAATACAAAAGTGGATCTGTGTAATACAACTCAATGCAAAATCCATCGCAACCTGGGTAATCATGACTCCCCAAGGTCTTCAAGCTGAACTCGCAATGATACGAATCTATCCATGTGATTACAAATGTCTTGACGTCGAACATGGTAGAAACCACTTGATTACCGGTTATTGATGTAAACCGTTAACAAGTGCAAGGGAGATCACCGTTGATGTCAATGATTCCCAAGGTATCACAGTACATATCATCAAGCGTGAATAAATGAGTTGAAGTCGAACACAAGATGAAATATTTCAATCAAGAGTCAATGATATAAACTCATGATGAAAGCAAGGTAACCTGCCATTGAGGCATGCAGGGCCAAGGTACTTGACTGGTTTCTATATTCAATCCTTGGATGATGTGTTGAAGTCGACAAGGATGAATCCATCGAAGGAGGGCCATGATGAATCCCCCATCAATCGACACGAAACATGACAAAGATGTATAGGGTAGATCGGATGGTACAGTAACATGCAAGACTGACTCAGAGTAGACTGACATGATGGCGGGTTTACTGATAAATGATAGACATATTCTTGAACATGGGCATGGGATGAATTGGCAGTATTGACATGACGAGTGCGACACAAATTCGCAAAGCAACTGATGATGGAAGCTTTTCTTTGAATGACTCAAAGGAGTAACAAGACTTAGGAAATAAGTGGAACTCGAGGACAAACGGATGACCCAAGTGCTGTATGCAAATGCAGATGAGTTCCATGTTCAAGAACGACTACATACTGCCACTAATAAGGTATGTAACAAAAACAATTTCCTTTTTCCCCATCATGAATGATGAGTGCCTCATGTTTTTTTTGCGAGCTTGATGAGGGTAACCAGATGCTCGGTATAGCTCATCTCATAGATGAGTCCAATCCCAAATATTTTCCGAACCTGGGATAGGAGGGGTTCGTCCCATGATGGGCCCTTCAGTGTGAAAATTTTAACGAGTCCATAGAAGGTAAACTCGATCGTCATTTCATGTTTAGAGAGTCTGAAAAGGACTAAAGGAGACTCCAACGGTCATTTTTCGTAAAGTTAGCCTCATTTCCCGAAAAAGGGTAAAACAACGCAGGAGAGGACTCTTCCAGTCATGATTGGCTGGAGTATACTGTTGGCTGCTTTTTGGACAGACCCGGGTTTTAATGAAGTGCAGCAACAAAACCCCTTGGCGCACTGGCCCTCTCGGCAACAAGCTGCGCAGCAGCTCGAGGTCTCACCCGAAGTGGCTATGGGGGGGGCTGAGGAGTCAGGTTTCCTTAACCCAAGCGACGCGGAGACTGCTCTCTCTTCCTTGACGATTCCTCTAAGGCGACGGTCTGACCCATCTTCAGACTTATGAGCGCAACAGCTCTCAAGCTCCTGCTCAGCAGCCTAGCTGCGTGGTACTTTCTCTCCTGCGCTAGGGACAATTACCCTCTGCGCGGATATTCTATGCGTCATCTCGCTAGTGCGCCCATCGCAGCAACAAGTTCTCCTATCGCTGCGGCGTCGTGATCTACCGAGTCCTTCAACCCTTAACGATTATAATTCTCAAAGACTCTTCAAGAACTGACTCAACACACTCCTAAAGGTAATGCAACATTCCTGGATATACTGTTAAGAAGCTAAACAGGCAAGCACTTTAATCACAACGTCACAATGGCGAGAAATATGAAGTCCACCTCCACGGGGAAAACTACGTCCACGGGAGTATCTTATATTAACCAGAAAATGATAAGACTTATAAAATATGCTGCGCACACAGCTGCAGCCTTAGATCTTTCCAGGAAACTCCATGCACACAGCTGGGAGCCCTTCTCTCGATCTATTCTCTTCCTCTTCAGAGATTACAATAGTTCAGACGTCGCCTCGAACTGTCTGCAACTCAAGGATTAGCTTCACTGCTAACCAGCTCTAACTCCTGTTTTCTAGCAACACGGTAGAAAACAATCACAAGATCGTACCAGAGAATGATCCACTCGATCAATCCTTCTTACATCTAGCATCAATTATCTTAGCTAGCTCACTCAGAGGCTTAGCTAACTGACTCACTACTCAACTGACTAACCAACTAGCTGACTCTCTAACATTTACCCATTACAATTATTCATAGATGTAGGTGGCCATGGCGGTCGCACCTTTACAAAACTGTGGGCCTTTCCCAGCAGTAATCCCCAAAAACCCTAACCACGCACATGGCTAGGTGTACTGTAGGCACCGCTTGCAGTCATGTCGCCGCTTCCTGCAGGCTCCATGAATTCCGGCGCAGCTTACGGGTATGGGTGCCTCGTCCTTCGCCTTCAATGCTTTGGTCCATTGCTCCTCCTTGATCCGAGCAACCATAACTTCTGTACTTAGCTTTAAATGAGGGTAGCTGAGCCCTCTACTCCATTGCTTCATTGATTATGGTAGCTGGGCTTTCCACTCTGCTACCTTCATTCCCTTCTGACGTGCGCACGAGCTCCGCGATTTCCGATCCGTGATCTGCACTGAGCTCCTCCATCTGGCACCGTACTGCGCACCATCTTCTTCTGTCCCAAAATTGGCGCTTTATTCAAAACTTAGCACTTTCTCTTCCATACTTGTGCTTTTTCCTCAAAATTTGCAGCTTTTACCATAGCTGCGGCCTCGACTCCAACAGGCCCCTAACACTTACTTGTGGCTCGCCCTCGAGCCACTCGCACTAGCGTGTGGGCGCTTTACTTGCGCATCTGCTTTTGCTTGGGTATGCACGAATGATTTCTTCCACTGCACAATAGCGGAGTCCAATTCATCGACACACTCCACAGCTGTCTGGACCGTTTCTACAGTGGCTTCTTCTTTAGTCACGGCATCAATCACCTCTTGAGATTCAGCAATTTCCTTGATTTTTGCCTCGACTTGGCCAACAATGTCAGCATACTCATCCATAAATGGCTGAATGCTGTTGGTGAGCTTCTCATCTTCGGTTCGGAGCTTGTGCAGTTGCTGTTGCATTCTGCTCACTTCGCTCATTTTCTTCATTTTTGGTAAGCCTGTTAAGGCCTTAGCTTCTTCAGTCAGAACAGTTAGGGACTGTTCTGCGGCTTGTACCTGCTCCAAAAGACCAACTTTAAAAGGGAGCTTCTCAAGCTCTGTCCAAGCTTCCATAGCTTGGCTCATCAAGTTCTCGGCTTCCTGTATTCTGTCTTTCATTTGTGTGGAAGCTCTGCTCAGTGCTTCAAATTGTTCCTGCGCATCATCTGTAAACTACGCGGCAACACGAGCTTCCAGCTTGGCGATCTGGGTTCTATGGCCCTCAGCCATAGCAACTATTTCATGCTCCAGGGCTTTCACCCTTCCTCCAATGATTTGAACTTTCTCAACCAGAGGGAGGTCTGGTTGAATCTCGCAAGCCGGCAACTCCTGGGCAATCTCATCCACTGCGTTTCTTATGCCGATGTCTTGCGCCTCATAAAGTGCAAGTTTCTCAGAAATATTCTTATGGCTTGCCTTCAGCTCTATCTCCTGCGATTGCAGTCGTTGGTTTTCCTGGAATGTAGAGAGCTCTCTAGCTCTCAACTCAAGAGAAACTTTCTCATGTACTAGCTATAGAGTCTCTATAGGAATTAGAGACAAATTTATTTCAACAGGCCCAACGGCGCTTACCTGTAGTGCAGCTAGAGGATCCGGAAGTGTCATGCTTGTAGGCAGAATGTGCACGACAGTATGCCTTTCTATGAGTTCTTCAACTCGCTCGGTACTTGTGGTCACTTGTGGCGCCTGCGAAGTAGATGCTGGCGCATGGGTCTGCGCAATCCTTCCTGCGAGACCTTTTATTTCCACAAACTGCAGGTCTAGAGCACTTCTGATGTGAGCGTGCGTGTTCCGCAGCTCGCGAAATTGCTCTTTCAAATACTGGTCGATCCCCGAGGGAATGGCCTCAGAGGGATGCGACACCTTTTGTTTCTTGGTTGCTGGCTCTGTCGAGCCTTCATCACTTCTTTGCTCAGGGGCTTCCTTGCCCTTATCCTTGTCGTGCGCATCGGCGGGTGGCATCGCGGATGCGATGTCGGCGGCTTCTCTCCATTCATCTGACCAAGACTTGATAGTTTCTTCAACATCTTCGGTGGTCATCCTGTAAAGACCTACGACCCATTCCTCTTGAATGCCGCAGGGACGGAGGTAAAGTTGATGTAAGTCGGCAGTAAAGGCCAACTTTCCTTCATATAGCGTCGCTGTCTCCTCACTCAGCCTTGGAATTTCCTGAATGGTATCTCTGAGGAGATAGTAGTATTCACAAAATACAGCGCGGTTCATCTTGCGCTTCGCGGGATTAGGAGATTCCCAAAGGTTTACATAGCGAATTCCGGCAGGTTCTCCTGCGCGGCGCGGAAGGAACTGAGTGTTCGGGGGCTCCTTCCACCCGACGAGAGCACATAAAATTAAAAGCCAAGAAAAATGGAACGACTGACCGGGGTTATCTTGAACGTTCCGACAGTATTCCAAAAAAGAATTGAGGAGGAAGAGGCACCATTTGTACTGTTCCCCCTCCGCAGCTGCGATGGCAAGTTCCACGACAGCTCCAGTAACTTCCTTCGGTCTGCACTTCGTGAGAAGTCTGCTTGCGAGCAGACTTCCTGTAAATCTGAGTGCTTTGTCTTCTACTATTGTGAGGTCATAAGCGCGACCTCCTCTTGTTAAGTTGTACCTTTGCACCAGCTTTGCAGCTAGTTTTCTATCCTTCTCCTTTCCCATAAAATGGATATTGGTATCCTTACCAACCTTAGACAGGCCAGTAATGCGATGAATCAAATCGACATTTAAATTGATTGGCCTCCCGAGCCAAAGGTAACCTCCATGAACGCAGGATAGCAGTGTTTTAACAACTGCGTTCACTTCATTGCTACGCCCAAAATGCGGTAGCTTTAGCAGGTTCAGGAGTCCAGGGCGCTCCAGATTTGCTGCAAATCCCTTCGGGATGAATTCGTCAACCTTTCTGGTGGGATTATGTACTACCGTCAGATATCGGTCTAGCTGGAACTGAGGATATGTTTTATAGTCTCCCAGGTTGAAATCAGAGAATTTGACCAGTGGAAGGTGTCCGAGCAAGGACCCTTCTATTCGCACGCTAACCGGTAGTGGAGGTAACGGAAGCGGATACTTTGCATTCTTTGGAATATGCACCTCTGGTGCATCGTTTGGATGCGGCAGAATATAATTCACCATAGTGGCTAGCGGCTCTGGAACGGGCTCTTCTGGTTGTGGCTGGGATGCTCGTGTGGCCGGAGATTGTTTAGGGTCCTGATAACTAGGATGTACATAAGTCGAAGCAGTCACGGGGGTAGCCATGTCGAAATCTAGGCCTCGGCGCAGGAATTGACGAACGACTTCTTCAGTCGACAGGTTCTCCGTCGTGAACGGGTATAGGTAACAAAAACTTGGACAGAAACAGCGGAACAGCGTGGGATATGGATGCTGACAACAAGGGAAGCACTCTGCACAACTCGGCTCTGAAAACAATGGCTTAGATTCTGAAACAAGACTCTGTAGCTTGAGAAAAGTAACCCGAAAATATACAAGTGTGGGGTATTTATAGCCAAAGGTGATAGTAAATGCGGGCAAGTAGGTTACTAGCTATAGGCGGCTATGCATGAGTTGACAACCCTAAGATCCGCTTCGCATTTGCGGTGCATTTATTGTGATGGACGGGCTCTGACAGGCTTCCGGGAGAGGCTAACGCTTTCAGCTCATGAGTTAAATGCAAATCTTACGGAGATCAAGCCAAATCTTGTCAGAGCGGCTATACTTAAATGGCGGGCTTATGCTTCATTTATTTCTCGGACGCGGCTTCATAACTGCTGTAATTCAAATTTTTCAGCGGGTCATTTCAGCTTAGGAAACTGTGCCTATAGGGGTCCACAACAAGAATTCTTCAAGCGGCAAATTGACACAGGGAACTTCGCAAGAGCGACGGTTCAACGGTTCGGGAAAAACCTCGCAAGAGCGCAAATATGAGCTCGCTCAATCCCAAATTTTTATTCGATATGCGTGGATGTTTCACGAAACTGCGCGGGAAGCCAGAGACTGAGGGTCTCGCGACTTCCGTGTAGACTGATAATGCGATGCCTCTTTCAACTACACTGGGCATCTGCATTTCTTTGAGCAGCTATTTAAGTCGACAGGGCGGAGTGGCCGTCGCGGTAAAGCTTAAGCCGACTCCTGTTGATCATGGTAGGTAGCAATTCTCCATTCAGCTTCGCAAGTTGAACTGCTCCTCCTTCAGTTATCTTCGTCACCTGAAAAGGGCCTAACCAGTGTACACGAAACTTGCCTGGAAACTTGATGAATTTACTATCATAGAGGAGTACCAAGTCTCCTTCTGCAAAGTGTTTATCCTTAATGTGCCTGTCATGCCAAGCTTTCTGTCTTGCCTTCTGTACCTATTGATGGAATCCGGCTAAAAGTCGGTCTTCTTCTAGGGCAAGCAGTTGTGAAAGTCTTGCGCTCATAGTATCAGGATCTGTCATTTCTGTAATTTGCGCAATTCTGAGACTGGGAATAATGTATTCCATAGGCATAACTGCTTCTTGTCCATACACCAAACTGAAAGGTGTGTGGCCTGTTAGTTTCTTGCAGGTGGTTCTGTAAGCCCATAGTACAGCTGTGACTCTAAGGTCCCAATCGTCTCTTTGTTGGTTACAGATCTTCGTTAGGGCATTCTCAAGAATTTTATTGAATGCCTCCACCGTACCATTAGCCTGAGGGTGGTAGGGTGTACTCTTATGGTGACTAATTTGAAATTCTTCAATAAGGGCCTCTATAGTCTGATTGAGGAAATGTGTACCCTGATCACTCATGAGAATCACTGGGCATCCAAACCTAGTGATAATGTTCTTAAAAATGAACTGCGCGGCAGTGGCAGTGTCGCAGTTCTTCACTGGCTTAGCCTCAGCCCATCTGGTGAGGTATTCGGTAGCTGTGATGATGTATCTTGCGCCGGTTCTCTTTCCTGGTGGGTTGATAGGACCTACAAAATCAATGGCCCATTTGTCAAAAGCACGCAGTGTTATCTGGGGTCTTAGCGGCATTTCATCTCTTCTTGAAGGTTTTCCTATTCGCTGGCACACATCGCAACATTTGCAGAATTCCTTAGTATCCTTATGCAATGTCGGCCACCAAAGACCTGCGGCTAAGATCTTCTGAGCAGTTGGCTTTCCTGCGAAATGGCCTCCTGCGGTGCCTGAGTGCGCTTCTGCGATGATAGAGTTCTTTTCATGTGGTAAAATACATCTGCGCAAGACTTCATCGGGGCCCAACTTATAAAGCTGGCCTGCTATCAAAGTGAAATCTGCGGCTTTGACGACAAGTTGTTTCTTCTGCTGGACTGTAAACTCAACTGGCGCTTGTCCGGTGGTAAGAAACTCAAGGATATCAGAATAATATTCATCTGCTGCTTGAATAGAGAACAACTGCGCGTCAGGAAGATTGTCCTCCAGATTTGTAGGTTCCTCTCCGGACTCTATCCTGGATAAATGGTCAGGTCCTGCATTCAATCTTCCTGGCTTTACAATAACCTCAAAATCATATTCTTGAAAGAGCAGTAGCCATCTGCAAATTCTTCCCCCTAACATTGGCTTATTGACCAAGTATTTCAAAGCAGAATGGTCAGTATACATTTTAAAATGTGCGCCCAGTAAGTAGTGTCTGAACTTCTGTAGGGCGTACACCATAGCTAGTCCTTCTCTCTCTGTAGTAGTGTAGTTCTTCTCGGCTGTGGACAGCTTCCGGCTAGAGTAAGCAATGGGGTGATCGATACCTCCTTCTCCTGGTTGTGTAAGTACGATCCCTAATGCTATAGAAGAAGCATCGACATGAACATGAAAAGGTTTATTCCAGTCTGGGAAAACTAGAATTGGCGCACTGATCATCTTGTCTTTAAGTGTGTCCAAGCTCTGTTGGCATTCTTCTGTCCATTGGAATTTCGAATCCCTTTTCAGCAATCTTTCCATAGGTGCTGTGATCTTTGCATAACCTTTGATAAATTTTCTGTAGTATCCAGTATGTCCCAATGTAGTGCGCAATTGCTTGACTGAGTTGGGCGCAGGTAAATTAGCAATGATGGCAACCTTCGTAGGATCCATCAGGAGTCCTTGTCTGCATACAATATGACCCAACAAAATACCAAAAGGAGCACATAAGATACATTTTTTCAAGTTAAGGGAAATCTGGTGCTGTCTACATTTTTCTAACATCATTCGCAGGTTCCCCATATGGTTCTTTAGTAAACCAAACACAGTCCAATCATCAAAATAGACTTCTAAAAACTTATGGATGAATTCTTTGAAAACAGCAACAACGACTCTAGAGAAGATAGCAGGAGCATTTTTAAGACCAAAGGGCATTACCGTATACTGGAATGATCCCCATTCAGTCGCAAAAGTAGTATTATGGCGGTCGTCTGGATGAATTATGATCTGATGGTATCCCGAAAATCCATCAGTGAAGGAGTAAGCCTCTTTTCCTCCAACATTATCAAGCACTTCATCTGTAAAAGGAGTAGGAAATGGATCATGCGCTGATGCGTCATTGAGTTTGCGCAAGTCCACGCAAATTCTTATTTCACCTTTTGTCTTCTTCTCTTGTACCACCATAGGACTAATCCAATCGCTTTCTTCTACTGGCTCAATAATACCTGCTGCGAGCATCTTGTCAATTTCTTCTTTGACTTTTTCTTTATAGCGCGGGTTCAACCTGTATGGGCGCTGCTTTACTGGCTTGGCATCTGGTTTCAGAGGTATGCGCATCACTCCTAAGTCTCCTAGGATACCTTTCATTTCTATGAACTTGGTAGGAAAGATATCCTGGTAGTCACGTAATAAATCTGAAATATGCCCAACAGTTTCATCATCCCAATAGTCTCCTATAGAAGCAAACTTGGGTTCGGCTTCTGTACCAATGTTAACCTTTTTAAGCTTGATGTGTTCTGTAATGGCAGGGATATCAAGTTGAGGACCTTCAACATTGCGCGTCCCTTCTGATTCTGGAATATTGATGTTGCGAGGATCATCCTCCTCTTCTTGAGTGGTGAAATTATAGCATTCGAGGGCATGTTCTATCTGAACAGCCCAATCCGGCTGGGAATATTCTGGTAATAGACATGGTTCAAATACCTTCCTTTTAATACACTTCAGAGCTTGATCAATACTTGGATGCTCTGACTCAAAGCTGAAGGTAAGTTGAAAACTTTCTATCATAAGAGGCCAAGTAAGAGTGCCTCTGCGCAATTCTGTTTCAGTGTACCAGTTCCTTGGAACTGTGTCCAATGTGTGGATGAATAGGTGAACCCACTCATCGTCCGGAATATCTGACCATTGCTGAATGCATGCTTCGATGTGTGACCTGGGGTCACTCTGTCCCTCGTATTTGCGCGACACTTCTGCTGTAGTGTCTTGGAATCTGCGCAGTATCAATCTGCGACAGTCTTGCCAAGTGTTAATACTCTCTTTATGCGCACCCCACCATCTTGCGGGCGTAGCGCGCAGTGATACATCTAATGCTTGTATGCGCTGCTGTTTTGGAAGCTGTTGTTCATATGCCTGTATGAATTCACTTACGTTAGTTAAACCATCAAAAATTGGAGTGTCAGTCAATTCTGTGCCGATCCATCGAATGGATTTAGTCATCATGGCGCAACGTCTTGTAGAAACCTCATGTAAGCGATTCTGCCAGTTTTCCAATCCTGCATCTGAGTCTGATGTGCACGAGCTATCGCATCGCCAGCTGATATGGCCATCTGCTGTGGGATTGACATAGTCACTCTGACTAGCAGTCATCTGATACAAACTTTCCATGTGGCGCGCTTCTTCTTCTTCCCGAATGGGTTTTATATACCTTGGTCCTTGAATAGGATCAAGCGGTGCAATGACCCTAATCTGGTCATCCTCGAAGGTCATCTGTCTTTTCTTCAAATTAATGATAGCCAAATTATCAAATGCCCAGTCTATACCTAAAAGTGCTGGGTAAGGTTTACTATCATCCAGGATTTTGATTACTTCAAAGTCTGCAGAACTTCTTACTCCCTCGATATCAATAGGTACATTGGGTAATCTGCCCAATGGAGAGACTCGTTGCTGGTTCGCGAGTCTTAGCTGGATGGGGGATCTTGTAAGTTGAGGAATTCCCATCTGTTCCCATGTCTGCATGGTGAGAACATTAACTTCTGAGCCCAAATCTAAAATGACTTCATCCATCTCAAATGCTCCAATCTGCGCTGTGAGCCTCATCTCTTTTCCAGTTCTAATGTGACTCCCAATCTGGTGAACAGCACGCTGCGGCGTGTTCGTCGAAGCAGATTGTTGACATTTATCCAATAGGTGTTGAAGTTCCATAGTTGCTTTTTTATTGCGCAACATCTTTAAGCAGTTTCTTAGAAAATTATGGACAGTACCTAGTGCATCTTCTTCATCGGGCCTTCCGGATGTAGTGGCCTGTTCTTGTACCAGGTTGTCTTGTCTTAGCACTTGCGATCTAATATCATTATGCGGAGTTGTGATAGAACTTGAAGCTCTGGGATCTGAGAAATACTCCTTGGCTTGCTTGAATGCTTCTTTTTGCTTCTGCAGATTAAGTGGGGCTGGTTTAATATTAGCGCGGCGCACCCATTGCGTCGCTTTCTTTCCAGTTCCTGACTCTGGCGCACCAGTGGTTGTTCCACTGCGCGTCACAATATTAACTGTACGGTCTGGTTCTATTTTTTCTGCTCCAATCAATTGAATATTCTGGTTGACCTGTGGCGTCTTTGCTTGCATCTTAGCCGTCAACTGAGGGCATTCTTCAATGATATGATCATAAGATTTGCAATATCTGCAAAGGGTTGTAGGGTTTTGGAAATCTCTTGCAAAATGACCTTGCGCTCCACAATTATAACAAGTGATATGGCCTCTTCCGCGGCCAAAATTTGTTGTACGTCCGCGGCCTTTGTAATTTCCTGTTCGGTCGTCGCGATTTTGGTCATACTGTGGACCTGCTACGGGTCCTTGTGCTTCTGATTGTACTCTATAAACATCGTGTTTCCTTTCCATCATAAGGTCATATGCTCTGCAATTGTTTTCATCATGGACTACTGATTTACAGAAATTACAATATAGGTTCTTTGGAGTTTGTACATATTTCTGAAGTAAGTGACATTCTTGAGGTCTATGACCTCTAGTTCTACAGATTTCACACCAAGGCCCTTGTGGTTGTGGTAAAGGATTAGGTGCTCCAGTTGCAATATACTCTATGAAAACAGGGCAATGGTCCTTTGAATGACCTTGTGCTTTACATTTTGTACACCATATCTCCTCTAAAGCATCCTTACCTTTCTTAATATAATACACTTGCAAGGTTAAATTTGCTAATTGGTTCTGCAACTGCGCAACATCGTTGCTTGTTCCAGCAATTGGTGAAGCTTCTAGTTTCATAGCCATCTCTAGAGCTTGTTCCTGAGTAGTGAGATTCTGTTGCATAAGAGGAAGTCTAATGTGTGGTAGCAGTGCAGCAATGAACCATTCCTTATGCTGTTGTGGTGCAAACTCAAAGCTTACTTGATCTATCAGGGCTTTGAACTTTTGGTCAAAGTCCCATACTGACTCTGTGGGTAACTGCTTGATGTCTTTGAGCTCTGTTATACACTGTGATTCTGATTTAGGTTTCTTAAATTCTCTAATCATTGCATTTCTTACATCAGCAAGCGTCCTATTCTGTGCTGCTGAGTATTTCATGAACCAAGTTAAGGCTCTTTCTCTTAATGTGGTTGCTAACTGAACCAGTTTAACAGCATCATCATTAATTTGCTTAATTGTCCAAATGGCTTCACATAGGAACCAGTGTTGCTCAGGGTCTTCTATCCCTGTTTCTCTAAAAGTTGGTAGTTTCATGTCGTCACCCATCTTTCTTGTGCGAGGTTGAGATGGATGTGCTGTAGCAGTTCCTCTGGGCTGTTTGAACAAAGGTGGTACAGAGGTACTAGAAGTACCGTGTGGGCTACTAGAAGGTGTTATTGCGGGATTATACTGAGCTTTGTCTGGCTTTTGCGGTGTAAAAGGGTGGTAAGGGATATGAACACTCCCTTGTCTTTCTATGTGGCTTGATCTAGGAGCTTGACTGTCTTCTGAGCTCGACTCAAAAGAATGTTGGTCAAGGCCTACTTTATACCGTTTTCCACTACGAGTGCAACCAATAACTTCAGGGTCACTATCAGAGTCTACGGACATTACTTGTCTATGCTATGCATCTGAAGCTATACATAGTTTTGCTTTTTCATACAGAAGCATTTTAATCGATAAGTTCAAAGAATTCAGGAACTTACCTCTATGTGCCTGAAAGAAACTTCTCTCAGCTTCACTGAAACACTTTCTTGTATCCACTGCAAACTTAGTGATGAAACCTTCCAGCAGACTATTCAACCAAAAGTCTACTGCGCGGGACACAGAATTATCTACCCGCTTCAGAATACTGACTAGCTCAGGCGTCCAAGCGACTGGTCGATCAATATACACAGTGGGTCTAGTATCTGCTAACTTGGCTATCCAAGCATGCAACTCAAGTGCAAATGTGACAAAGAAAATTTCGTGAAGGTCAGTATAGATATACTTCTGCAACCATTCTTCTGGCTGGAGTCTAGAGCTTCTATTTTCTTGTTCAGCGAACTCTTTAGCCTTTAAATCGAACCACTCCTGAATTTCTGTAGCTGTAGGATTCCAGTAACACATTTGTTGGCTCAGCAACAATCTTCTACGTCGCAAAAATAGCAAGTTTCAGTCACGTGGAACGGAACCCTTTGTTGGCTCCTTTTTTCTCTGGGTTTCACCTCAATCTCGGGTGTCGCTGAAATAACAAGTCTCATTCACGCGGCAACGGAACCATTTGTTGGCTCCTTTTTTCTCTGGGTTTCGCCTCAATCTCGTGTGTCGCTGAAATAACAAGTCTCATTCACGCAGCAACGGAACCATTTGTTGGCTACTTTTTGGACAGACCCGAGTTTTAATGAAGCGCAGCAACAAAACCCCTTGGCGCACTGGCCCTCTCGGCAACGAGCTGCGTAGCAGCTCGAGGTCTCACCTGAAGTGGCTATGGGGGGGGCTGAGGAGTCAGGTTTCCTTAACCCAAGTGATGCGGAGACTGCTCTCTCTTCCTTGACGATTCCTCTAAGGTGACGGTCTGACCCGTCTTCAGACTTACGAGCGCAATAGCTCTCAAGCTCCTGCTCAGCAGCCTAGCTACGCGGTACTTTCTCTCCTGCGCTAGGGACAATTACCCTCTGCGCGCATATTCTATGCGTCATCTCGCTAGCGCACCCGTCGCAGCAACAAGTTCTCCTATCGCTGCGGCGTCGTGATCTACCGAGTCCTTCAACCCTTAACGATTATAATTCTCAAAGACTCTTCAAGAACTGACTCAACACACTCATAAAGGTAATGCAACATTCCTGGATATACTGTTAAGAAGCTAAACAGGAAAGCACTTTAATCACAACGTCACAATGGCGAGAAATATGAAGTCCACCTCCACGGGGAAAACTACGTCCACGGGAGTATCTTATATTAACCAGAAAATGATAAGACTTATACAATATGCTGCGCACACAGCTGCAGCCTTAGATCTTTCCAGGAAACTCCACGCACACAGCTGGGAGCCCTTCTCTCGATCTATTCTCTTCCTCTTCAGAGATTACAATAGTTCAGACGTCGCCTCGGACTGTCTGCAACTCAAGGATTAGCTTCACTGCTAACCAGCTCTAACTCCTGTTTTCTAGCAACACGGTAGAAAACAATCACAAGATCGTACCAGAGAATGATCCACTCGATCAATCCTTCTTACATCTAGCATCAATTATCTTAGCTAGCTCACTCAGAGGCTTACCTAACTGACTCACTACTCAACTGACTAACCAACTAGCTGACTCTCTAACATTTACCCATTACAATTATTCATATATGTAGGTGGCCATGGCGGTCGCACCTTTACAAAACTGTGGGCCTTTCCCAGCAGTAATCCCCAAAAACCCTAACCATGCACATGGCTAGGTGTACTGTAGGCACCGCTTGCAGTCATGTCGCCGCTTCCTGCAGGCTCCATGAATTCCGGCGCAACTTACGGGTATGGGTGCCTCATCCTTCGCCTTCAATGCTTTGGTCCGTTGCTCCTCCTTGATCCGAGCAACCATAACTTCTGTACTTAGCTTTAAATGAGGGTAGCTGAGCCCTCTACTCCATTGCTTCATTGATTATGGTAGCTGGGCTTTCCACTCTGCTACCTTCATTCCCTTCTGACGTGCGTGCGAGCTCCGCGATTTTCGGTCCGTGATCTGCGCTGAGCTACTCCATCTGGCACCGTACTGCGCACCGTCTTCTTCTGTCCCAAAATTGGTGCTTTATTCAAAACTTAGCACTTTCTCTTCCATACTTGTGCTTTTTCCTCAAAATTCGCAGCTTTTACCATAGTTGCGGCCTCGGCTCCAACATATACCTTTTTCGTAATTAGTGCCTCCTGGTCTGAAAAAGGGGTAAACTATCACCAGGAAGATGACTATTCAAATACTTTAACAAGAGTGAATGCGACAAGTTCGCTTGGTAAGCTTTTCGTTTTTTGAGAGCCTAAAAAGAGCTTAATGGTAGACTCCTGGGGGTGTCCTTTTCCGTGGAAGTTTAACGAGCCTGGAAAAGTGATAAATCATAACTTGGTACTTGTTCTCATAGTTCCGTGAGTACAAGAACAAACGAAGAGTAAACTCATCTTCACGCAATAATTACAGACTAGCCATTGCAAAAATAATGACACGACATTCAAGGGAGTGTTCATACCTGTGATGACCGTTGTGATACGAGAAATGGCACAAAAGACCACTTACAACTCCTGCACACTAGAAAATGTGTCAAATAGCCTCAAATATGACAAAAATGGTCAAAAACTATGATAAATGGCCCAAGAGCATCAAAATATTTGAAAAGGAATATTCCATTCTATTTATAAATAGAAAAATGGGCCAAAATAGATTTCATTGTTTCATTTGCCAATTTGGGAGGAGAAGTACCAATTTGGAGCCAAAACTTCCTTTTCCAATTCCGAGAGCTACGATCCACCATTTCACCCACCGTTAGGAGCAGGTAAGCCTAAACTTCGTCCAACAAATTTCCAGTGGATTAGATTTTGTTTTTAGGTTCAATTTTTGGGTTTTTTGATGAATTCATGGAGGGCTACTGTGCTCTCGGCTTGTCGTAGTTGGCCCTTTCAGGAACTGCGACGAGACCGATTCGGCGCAATTCCTAAATGGGTGAAGTGCGACGACATCGCACTGTATGCAAACGTACATGTTACACCAAAATGTCGTCACCCTTGTGCAAGTGTTTCAAGTGTCGCAAGCATTGCAAGTGTCATCATCTTGACCTAGTGTTGTCACCATGACCATTGCAAGTATCATCATTATGACCAAGTGTTGTCATCATGACCGTTGTGATAATGTCGTCATCTTAACCATTGTGTAAAATCTTTGCTATTTTACCTAAACCCATTTTAGAGTAAAAACACATCCTTGAAGTCATCTAGACCAAGTATTCATTTGGGAGGATTTGAGAGGTCGTCGTAGGTTGCTCCATAGCAAGGTGTAACGAGGTCTGTTAATGGGAAAAAATAGCCATTTCGAGATCTTTCTCGAAGCTTGCCCATTTAGGGGCTTATCCTTGATCTCTTGGAGAGCTAGTACTCGACCCCTAATTCATTGGGAAGATCCCCTATCTCTCTCCTACCATCTCTCAACCTATCCTATCCATAACCTCATCCACTTAGTCCTATATAAACGAGGCTCACTCCCATACCAAAGGGGGAAAGGTCTATGGTACCCTTATGCTGGTAGAACCCATATTGGTGATTGGCTTGGCTTGGACATGTTGGATGGAGGATGCGACGTTGAGGCTTTGGTTGTATCTTCATCTTTTCTATGTATTCCCACTGTTAATATAATCTCTTTCCATAAATGTTGTCTCGTTGATGATGTTTAGAACTTTCTTCCTCAACTGTTAGTTTAGATCAGTTATTGTTTAGATATCTTGTACTGCTTGTATTGTTTCCATATTGTCTTGACAGGTCTTGCAGCTAGAGATCTGACGACCGCGAGACTTGGAGCAACAACAAGGAGAAGGATTTGCGATCTGAAAGGTATGATATCTAAGTACTCGATCTATAACTAAATCTAGGAAATGAGTTTTGTATTCTGTACTATTTGTTCTAGACTCACATTGAGCTAGGGAGATCCTGCTCGTGTCCGCCCGAGTGGATTGTCCGTTAACAAATCTGGTGACTCCCTAGCGGAGTCGCCAGATTTGTTAACGGACAATCCACTTGGAGCATAGTTTTATTCTATTTCAAGCTCGTCAAAAAATGACATAGACCCCTCTAGCATAGTTTATCTTTGGTTTCAAGCTTGTACAAAAATGAAACCATCCATTTGAGCATAGTTTTATTCCATTTCAAGCTCGTTAAAAAATAAGATGGGCCCCCTCAAGCATAGTTATTATCTATTTCAAGCTTGTGTAAAAATGAAATAGATCTCCCTCCCATCGGTTCGAGTCTCTCGCTAGAGTTAGAACTTGAATCTTCATTTCATATGATTCTCGTTTTCCCCCCCTTGGTGAACATTTTCATATTAGTATCCAAGTTGGTAGTTGGGTTAGCAAGCAAGATTTGAAGCTTGGGGGGCATGCCACATGTCGTACCGTCAGCAATCACGTTGAGGGAACACTACCATGTTAAGCCGCTAGCAATCACGCTGGGGGCATTTACCAACCTCTGGGCATCATGTTGGGAAGGAACCTGTCAATGGGCCTTAACCTATGAGCATAGTTCCCTTTTTGTGTCAAGCTCTTTAAAAAATGAAACAAGTCTTTTTGAGCAGAGTTCTATTCCTGTGTCAAGCTCGTTAAAAAATGAAACATATCCTTTCTCTTTGAGTCGAGTCTCCTCGTAGACTTATTTGCTGAACCTTCTTTTCACTCGCCTATGCCTTAGGCGAATGAAATGAAGCTTGGGGGCATGTCTTCAACCTCTAGAAGTTACGTTGAAGTCAACTTGATCACCTATCCACACCACGTTGGAGCTAAGTCACTTACTTCTAGCAATCATGCTGGGGGCACACACCAACCTCTAGATTCCATGTTGGGAAAAAGTCCACCATTGGGAATATTTACGAGCATACTTTCCTTTTTAGGTTTCGAGCTCATCAAACCATGAAAATTATCTCAAGCATAGTTCATTTTTTTCTGTTACAAGCTCTTTAAAAAATGAAGTAGACATCATGAGCATTCTTCCAACCTATCTTCGAGCTCATTAAAAACAGTAAGATAGTATTTGAGCTTACTTTTTCACTTTTTTCGTGCTTTGGTTGAAACATGAAAAGTGGTTTGAGCTTACTTTCTACTTTTTCGTGCTCTGGTTAAAACATGAAAAGTGGTTCACGCTTAGTTTTTACTTTTTCGTGCTCTGGTTCAAACATGAAAAAGATTTTGAGTGCTTTTGATACCATTCTCATGCTCATTAAAAATTTGAGCTAAAAAGGTGTGTCTAACGAGTATAGGTTTATAACTTTATCCATCCTCGCTAGACTATTTACGGAAAAGGAACTGTGTCGAGTTTATTTTTCCTTTGTCGTACTCGGTCATCAACCATGACAAAGTTGTTCATGGAGTCCTTTTTAAGCTCTTTTCAGACTTCCTAAATAGGAAAAGATTGCCAAGCGAACTTGATGCTTTCACACTTGTAAAAGCATTTGAATGATTGTCTTTCTGGTGATAGTTTACCCCTTTTTTGGACTAGGAAGCACTATTTACGAAAAAGGAATACTCCAACCAACCATGGATAGAAGAGTCCTCTCCCGCGTTGTTTTACCCTTTTTCGGGCGATGAGGCTAACTTTACGAAAAAGGACCGTTGGAGTCTTCTTTAGTTCTTTTCAGACTCTCTAAATATGAAATGACGATCGAGTTTGCCTTCTATGGACTCATTAAATTTTCACATTGAAGGGCCCATCATGGGACGAACTCCTCCTATCCTATGTTCGAAAAATATTTGGGATTGGACTCATCTATGAGATGAGCTATACCGAGCATCTGGTTACCCTCATCAAGCTCGTCAAAAAAAGATGAGGCACTCATCAATCATGATGGGGAAAAAGGGAATATTTTGTGTTACGTCTTAATTAGTGGTAGTATATAGTCGTTCTTGAACATGGCACTCGTTTGCATTAGCATTCAGTACTTGGATAATCTGTTTGTCCTCGAGTCTTGTCAATTCCATGAGTTGCGTCGCTCCTTTGGATCTGCCAAAGAATGCTTCCACCATCAGTTGCATTAGGGGTTGGTATCATTCTTGTCATGTCAATGCTGCCAAGTCATGCCATGCCCATGTTCAAGAATATGTCTATCATTTATCATCTATAGTCAGTATACCTTCGATCATGTTGGTCTACTCTGAGTTAGTCTTGCATATTATTGTACCATCCAATCCACTCTACACATCTTTTGTCGTGTTTCGTGTCGATTGATGAGGGATTCATCATGGCCCTCCTTCGACAGATTCATCCTTGTCGACTTCAACTCATCATCCAAGGATTGAATCTAGAAACCAACCAAGTACCTTGGCCCTGCATGCCTCAATGGCAGGTTACCTCGCTTTCATCATGAGTTTACATCATTGACTCTTGATTGAAAGATTTCATCTTGCGTTCGACGCCAACTCATTTATTCACGCTTGATGATATGTACTGTGATACCTTGGGAATCATTGACATTAATGGTGATCTCCCTCGCACTTGTTAACGGTTTACATCAATGACCGGTAATCAAGTGGTTTCTACCATGTTCGACGTCAAGACATTTGTAATCACATGGATAGATTCGTATCATTGTGGGTTTAGTTTGAAGACCCTGGGGAGTCATGTTTTACCCAGGTTGCGATGGAGTTTGTATTGAGTCATATTACACGGATCCACTTTTGTATTGGTCGTGGTTGTGTTATCATCTCATCATGGAACTACGCTTGTGTCTAGTAGCTATGATTGTGTTCAGTGGGTCATTACTCCCATGGATCTGCAATGTATTGGTCGGCAGCCATGTTGTACTACATAAGAGATTGTTAGTTCAGAGTCAGTTGTACTGCAGTAGCGTCCTTCATCCGACAAGTCTTTTGCCATTTTTTCTATCAAAGCATTTCACCTGTCTCATTCTGTCAGCTTCATGATTTGGGGGGCATTCTGTTACACCAAAATGTCATCACCCTTGTGCAAGTGTCGCAAGTGTCACAAGTGTTGCAAGTGTCGTCGTCTTGACCTAGTGTTGTCACCATGACCATTGCAAGTATCGTCATTATGACCAAGTGTTGTCATCATGACCGTTGTGATAATTTCGTCATCTAGACCATTGTGTAAACTCTTTGCTATTTTACCTAAACCCATTTTAAAGTAAAAACACATCCCTGAAGTCATCTGGACCAAGTAATCATTTGGGAGGATTTGTCCTCAGTTTGTACAACCTTTTGAGAGGTCGTTGCAGGTTGCTCCATAGCAAGGTGCGATGAGGTCTGTTAATGGGAAAAAATAGCCATTTCAAGATCTTTCTCGAAGCTTGCCCATTTAGGGGCTTATCCTTGATCTCTTGGAGAGATGGTACTTGACCCCTAATTCATTGGGAAGATCCCCTATCTCTCTCCTACCATCTCTCAACCTATCCTATCCATGACCTCATCCACTTAGTCCTATATAAACGAGGCTCACTCCCATACCAAAGGGGGAAAGGTCTATGGTACCCTTATGCTGGTAGAACCCATATTGGTGATTGGCTTGGCTTGGACATGTTGGATGGAGGATGCGACATTGAGGCTTTGGTTGTATCTTCATCTTTTCTATGTATTCCCACTGTTAATATAATCTCTTTCCATAAATGTTGTCTCGTTGATGATGTTTAGAACTTTCTTCCTCAACTGTTAGTTTAGATCAGTTATTGTTTAGATATCTTGTACTGCTTGTATTGTTTCCATATTGTCTTGACAGGTCTTGCAGCTGGAGATCTGACGACCGTGAGACTTGGAGCAACAACAAGGAGAAGGATCTGGAAAATCTGAAAGGTATGTCATCTAAGTACTTGATCTATAACTAGATCTAGGAAATGAGTTTTGTATTCTGTACTATTTGTTCTAGACTCACATTGAGCTAGGGAGATCCTGCTCGTGTCCACTCGAGTAGATTGTCCGTTAATAGTACAGTGCGACGGCAGATTTGCACTTCCCAAACATCAAATTTAATCCAAAAAATGAACTTGCAGAGGTTGAAGTAGGACCTAACAGTGTTTAAATGCCCTTCTTGGCAGGTTTCTAGCAAGCTAACATGGTTTTAGAGTGGCGAGAACGAGAACACGAAGTAGAAGATGAACAAGCTGCCAATGATCGACAATGCGTGGATGCCTTGAGGAACTGTGGTTTACTCAAGTTCTTTGAGATTCAAGGGATGAGATCCCAAATCCCATTGCTATCACACATGCTCCAGAGTTGGGATGCGGCCCAAAAATATTTCGTGATTGGCGAGCACATCCTCACAATAGATGTCGAGGACATCTATTTTCTCACAAATCTGTCCCAGAGAGGGGAACATGTACATCTTACTAGAACACGGGCTAGTGACCGTACAGTCGATGACATGGTGTCACAGCATTGTACTGCTCTTTCTCGATCTTCCAGTGGGAAGATTCTTATCAGGGATGTGGTGAGCCACCCATTGCGTACCATATTGTTTACTATTACTAGAGCGGTGGGTAGCCAAGCCCCACACACGGCTACTCGGACTCAGATGCTTTATGCGCAGGACTGCATGTCCCCCATGGTTTTCAACTGGTGTGAGGGTCTCCTCGCAAACCTATGAGCTTAGGTGATCAAGTGTCAGCGGGGATAGCTCAAGCAGTTTGGTTATGGGTCGATTGTGGTATCGTTCCTCTTGGAGTAGATCCGTCTCTTGTGTCCAAAGGTAGTACTAGATGACAGGGAGCCTTGAGATCCCCACATGCTTAGATGGGATGAGGTGATGACTCGTCATGGTGGAGGACCTATCATCAGTTTTGGTCCCGAGTTCTTCAACTGGATGGAAGGCCAGTTACTCATGGTTGAGGAATTCCCATACAGCGGTATGGATTTCAGAGAGGATCCTGACTTGGCATTGCCTGAGGATTGAGCATGAGGTGACATAGGTGAGAACAAAAACCCTTGTACTTTTAATTTTGTATATTTATCATTTTTTTTTATGCAGTGCTGACAAGTATATAACATGTGTGTGTAGATGTGGGGCCCATACAGACAGTAGGACTTTCCCTCCTAGCGAGGAGAGACAGAGGTGGGGAAGCAGTTGTTCCCCCAGGTGCTCATGCTGCCATCGAGGAGATGGAGGAGGTATACAAGAACTTGTACCAGCTGATAATGGAGGTTCCTGAGCCAGTGATAGATGACTTTCCAAGACCTATACAGAGGTTTGGGGTTGGAGCGCCCATATGCTTCAATGCCCTACTCCGCAAGGTAGCGAGGACCGTGGATTGCTTCCTCACTCAGTGACAGCGGGCTGTCCGTGCTAGGGGTGGTGTATGGGTCAGGCGTCATGCCTGATGACACTATTATACTTGTACTGAGAGCTTAGAGGCCTCAGATTTTGTACTACTGAAAGCTATGATGCTTCAGATTTTGTAGAGACTTACTGAAAGCCATCGTGCTTCAGATTTTGTACCAGCACTACTTTTGAGCGATATATATATATATATATACAGACATTCTTGGCGATTTATACATTATGTGTTTTAAAATGATGAGTGATGTGATCTTGTTTACATGTTTGCTTTTATACATTGTATTATTTACATGTTGTGAATGCTTTTACATATTATGAATATTATGTGTGTGTGATGTACCAATCCAATATAAAGTTGGCCATCGAGTCATCAACTGTGTTTAACTCTCATGGAATGGATAGGTATTGAATGGATTCAAATGACCTTTCCAGGAGATGTACTCGTCTGAAGAGACGGAGTAAGGTGGGATCACAGATGGTGTAAACCTGGTTAAGATGGGAAACCACTAATTGAGAATCCATGTGGATGACAATGTGGTTCATACCCAAGGACATGGCGTTAGCTAGGGTTTCGATTACTGCCTGATACTCTACGGCATTGTTGGTCGCAAACCCTAGGCAACTTCCTCCTGAGCTAATGAGCTCACCTGTTTGGGAATATAGTACCCAGGATGTCGAAGCAAGGTTACAGGTATGCCGGCTAGCGTCATCCATGAATCCATAGCACATTTCCATCTGCACACGCAGACAGAACATGGTATAAGGAGTGGAAACAAGATCTAAAGACACTAAAAAACAAAAACGTCACAGCACACAAAAACAAAAAAACACGCCATGTACAGTATATACAAGAAAGTCTAAGCGTGACGAGTTTAGGCATAGTATCTCTTCAGGTAAATCCCATTGCAGGGTTTACGCAAAGAGATTCCGTCATAGTCTTCAAGCTCGTAAGCTCCCTTCTCCAAAACACGTTTGACAATATAAGGTCCATGCCACATGGATTCAAACTTTCCTGCTCCTAGTTTTTCGTGCTTCTGGTCATAAGTGAGGACCAGGTCACCCTCGTTAAATATACGAGGTTCAACCGACTTGTCGTATTGGGATTTGATGCATTTCTTGTGTGCTTCATTAGCAAGAGTGGCATCTCGGCGGGACTCGTCAAGTTTTGCTAAGTGCAGGAGACGTTCTTCCTCAGCAGTAGTATTAGGAAGAAGTTCGACAGCGAGTTGTAGAGACAGAATTTCGCACTCTATAGGTAGGATAGCCTCCAATCCATAGACTAGTTAGAAAGGAGTGAAACCTGTGGCGGTTTTAACGGAGGTTCTGTAGGCCCATAATGCTAAAAAGAGCATGTTCTGCCAATTGGATTTCTACTTACCTACCATCCTTTGGACCATATTTTTCAAGACTTTGTTAATGGCCTTGACCTGTCCATTGGACTGCGGGTAGTAGGGTGTTGAATTTTCATGGCGAAAACCCAACCTATCGCTCAGTTTATCAACCATATGGTTCTGAAAATGGGAACCATGATCAGTGACAATCGCTTGAGGAACTTCAAACTGTGCTATTACATGATTGAACATGAAGAGTGCGGCAGTTTTGTCATCGTTCTGGTATGTAGGCATAGCTTCGGCCCACTTTGTAAAGTAATCCACAGCTACAATAATGTAACTATGCCCCCCGGCCGAGGTAGGCTTACAATGCATAAATTCGATGCCCCATTTTGCAAATGGGCCCACGGCAATAACCAGATGTAACGGGGCGGGATGGGTGTGCTTCTTCGTATGGAAGTGTTGGCAAGGAGGACATTTTTTTATGGCCTCAATACAATCTTTCAAGATAGTATGCCAAAAATATCCTGCGTGAAAAATATTCTGGGTTGTAGCCATCCCAGAGAGGTGAATGCCACATGCCCTAGCGTGACAGTCATTCAGAACGCGTTCAGCCTCATCATGAGTGAGACAACGTTGAAGAATTGAATTAATGCCACTATGATACAAAGTATCATTGATGATTAAATAATACTTCGCATGGTGACGTATCTTACGATGGTCGTCGCGAGACAGTTGAAGGTTGAAGCATTGGGTTTGAAGATATAACGAGATATATCCATATCATGGATCAGTCATACTGATGAGAAACAATGATTCATCCAAAAAAGGGTCATTGGGCTCAAGTTCTGCATCAGGACGGGGAAGGTCACAGATAAGCTCGGCAAACACCAAAGACTTTTTTGACTTGGCTTTCTCGAAAAGAAGATCAAATTCTTGCAGTATCATGATCCAGTGTGAATACTTGCCCCCAAGCACCTGACGTGTCAAGACGTGGTACATGGGGTTCGATTTTGCGATGATGGTGGTGGTGCAGAGCAAGATATAGTGCCGGAACTTCTGGACGGTGATGAACGCTGCGAATGTGAGTTTTTCGACATGTGAATATCTAGTTTCAGCGTCAGCAAGACCCTTACTTGCATAGTATATTACATGTTCCTGGGCGTTTTGATCCTCCTGTACCAGAACCATGGAAATTCTGGTAGTAGAAGCGACGAGATATAAGATATAATCTCGATAATAATTGGGCGGTTGGAGCATGGGGGCATGCGTGATGGCATGTTTGATACTGTCGAAGGATTTTTGAGCTTGGTCGTCCCAAATGAATGGGACGTCCTTCTTGAGCAGTCTCGTGTACCCCTGAGTCTTCTCCACGAAATTGCAAACAAAACATCTTAAATAAGTCGCCTTCCCTTGGAGACTTTGAAGTTCCGTCACATCAGTCGGGGGTGACAGGTTGATGATGTCCTCCACCTTTAAGGGATCAATGTAGATCCCATCCTTAGAAACGATAAATCCTAAGAGGCGTCTGGACTCAACGCAAAAGATACACTTATGAGGATTCAAACGGATATTGTACTGTCTGCATATGAGGAAAATGGCCGTCAGATGATCAATGTGGAACTCGTGCTGCTTTGAATGAGCAAGGAGATCATCTAGGTATGGTTCCACAAAGTTCTTAATGTCATGCAAGGCATACGACATAGCCTGCTGAAACGTGGCGCCAACATTTTTAAGGCCAAACGGGAATTTGCGGTATGCAAATGTTCCCTACGGGCAGATGAAAGCTGTCTTATGTTGGTCGGAGGGTTGATCTCAATCTGGTTGTAACCAGAAAAGCCATCCATAAATGAGAAGATGACACTTTCGGCACAATTGTCGATAATCTGGTCGATGAAGGTGGTTGGGTAATTGTATTTTGGACAAGCTCGGTTAAGGTCCCGATAATCGACATAGATGCGAATGGTACCTTGCTTTTTGTTCACAGGGACGACGTTTGAGACCCAATCCGTCAATGGGACAGGATAAATAAAACCAGCCTTTAAGAGCTTTTCAATCTCTGCCTTGATTACTGCCATCTTCCGGGGGTGTACCGGTCGCAACTTTTGGCATACAGGTTTGATGTCGGGAAAGGTTTTTATTTCATGAGAAACAATTGCGGGGTCTATCCCAGGCATCTCCTCATAGGACCAAGCAAATACGTCTCGAAATTGCTTGAATAAGGCCGTGTGTTGGCTATAATTGACCCTGAGGTTTTCTATAAGACCCAGGTTCTTCGCGGTTTCCCTTTGACCAACAAAACCCCTTCGCACCGGCCCTTTCGACAACAACCTGCGAGCAGGTTGAGGTCTCACCTGAGGTGTATCTATGGGGTACTGCAGAATCAGATTTCCACAGTAAGTGATAAGTTGCTTGGACGGCCATACTCCGCAGCACCACAGGGGATATGTGCTGCGAGGTGAGATTGCGCAGCGATGGGCAATGTTGTGGTTCACACCACTATGTTCTTCTACCGCAGAACTTCTCCTGAAGCTGCGAACAATGCAGCTTTATTCTATACTTGGATTATCTTAAAGACACTTAAGGCACTGAAACGAATATCACTCATCCACTCGTTCAGGCGCTTAACTGGCTATTATTCTTACATTCATTTGTTAAGTCGGGGTGCTGCGATTTGAACATATATGACTATACAATCCAACTGTTAAGCATTCTTTTATTGCGTATAGGAAAGTGTTTAACTAAATGACTGATTCACTGTCTTCAAACACAGTACTAAATGTTCATCATTCATCTGTTCATACAGAACTTAACATATCATCTCCATACTTCTTCTGAAGGAAAATGCATATCAAAGTTCTCTCATAAAAGCATGCAAGGAAACATCTAGACATTCATTTACAGAAAATACAGATAAGCATTCATTCATAAAACACAATCACACAACATGAGATTTAACGTGGTTCACTCCCCTGGGTGGGAAGCTACGTCCACAAGAACGGTTGGTAATATATTTCTTTAAAGGGGGATTGGGACAACCGTTCTTAGTCTGCGCACTCAGCTGCAGACTCTCCTTCCTCTCAGATAGGTCTCTGCGCACACAGCTGCAGAGCCTTTACAATCTTCTTAGCTCAAAGATATTTTACAATACAATGATCCAAAATTGTAACAACCAAAGTAAAGTGTAACCCCATCCCATACAAAATTGTCTTCTTAAATAGATCATGCCCGAAGGTTATGTCTTTACAATGCCGAAGACCTAAACCCAAAAACCCTTAGGGTTTACAAAACTGTGCTGGTTTCCCTAAATCGGCTTGCTGGCATCTGGTAGCATCTGCTGCATCGTGGCGGTTCTCCACGTCTTCCTTCTGTCCCTACCAGCCTTCCTATCCCACGCATGCCAACAGGTCTCTTTCACTGAATCGTTCATCTCTAACAGTTTCTCCCACCAGGCGTGCCAAGTTATCGCTTTCCCTGATTTGTCCTTTCCTTAACAAACTCGTGCATTGGCCACCTTCCTGATTTGCTCGTGCCTGCCTCTCGGCACTCTTGGAGCATCTTTCCAAAATTAGACCACTACTAGTCCATCCGATACCTGCACCTGATCCTTATCCAGCACTCGGCTTTGCTAGATCCACGTGGCCTGAGTGCTTCGCAGCACTGCTTCCTCGTAGCACTGGTCTTTGCGGTGCTTCCAAAATTCGGATGCTGCGCACAGCTTCGCAGCACCCTCAACACTTAGACAAAATTGTATCTTTTTCTGAGCTGCCCACAGCTCAGCTTTTACTGCTTATCAAAAATGTTACCAAAACTTTGTCCCAACTTGGGCCCAACATGCCCCTAACACTTACATGTGGCTCGTCCCTGAGCCACTTGCTGCTTCGGTCATCTCACTCTGCTCCGCGACCGATGGAACTAATTTGGCCGTGAACTCATTATATGTACCGAACAACTGTTCCACTGCTTCTCTGGTATCTTGTTCAACTTCTTGTACTGTTTCAAGCAGTGCTGGAGTTATCTCTTCTCCAATTTGTCCCTGTACCTGCTCCCGGTTTTCGCGTAGTTCCTTCAGCTTGTCTTCTATCTGCTGCGACACTGCTGTAGCATCCTCTAGGAGCTGATGTGACTGATTATCCATCTCAGTCTCTTTCTCTCTTATTTCTTGGACTTCCTTCTTCAAGCCTGATATTTCCTTATACCTGGACAGCCTCTCCCTGGGTGGCAGAGCTTTGAGCTCTGCATCCAACTTTTCTAGCGCGATTTGCTTTTCTTTTACTGTGGTCTTTATCCTCTTCAAGGGCAGTGAATTCCTTCGAGACTTTTTCCAAGAGATCTTGGCACTTATCCATCTCACTCGTTATGCTCTGCGCGGCAATACTGACTGCTTGCTCTCTTAACTGCTGCTCAGTTAATGGCGCCTGCGTGTTCAGTTTTTCTTTCAAGGCTTCAAGCTCCACCTCATGGAGGATGTCCCTATCCTGCATCTCCATCTTCAAAGATCTCACCTTTTCTCCGATCCTCAGAACTTTGTCCGCAGGATCATCCTGGAGTTCTATTCCTTCAATATCTTGGGCAATAGTGGATATGGTGTTCTCCAATTGTTTCCGACGGTCCTGTTAATCATGCAGCTGCATGTCTGCACGCAACTCGAGCTACTTGTTTGCTGTGGTGAGCTCTGCTTGTGACTTCATCGACTCTACTGTTCGTTCATGCATCTCCTCGACGATCTATGTGTGGACAAAGCGTAAGCCTGGTAAGGGGATTTTGGCCAAGTCGAGCTCTACCCGCTCGACACCCTTTATGTCCAAGACAATCTGCTCTGTCATTGGAAATGCAATAGCCAATGGGTCCACATGGACAATCCTGGTCTTTCACGGCAGCATTATAGCTAGCTGCGGCGGCGTTTGCTGCGAGGTTCCTACCGACCTCCCTTCAGCTCCCGTGTCGCGCGACAAGGTTAGGCTCTTCTGGACATCGTCCATTTTATTCATGAGACCTTGCAGTGTGAGCCTCGTCTTTTACAGGTCATCCTGGATGACCTTATCCTTTTTGTCCTTGTCAGTCATGAGCTCCTTCATCTATTCTGAGACTGTTTCTGCTATCATCTCGAAGTCATTCACGTTCAGGACTGTCTCAGATTGAGTCTTTGTGGCCTTCATCTTCTTCCGCGCCTTCGGCTTCTGCGAGGTCTCAGGCTCTTTCCACTTCCCTGTTTCTTCAACAATCGGGCATGACAACGGGATTGGCTTGTCTTCGTCAGAGTCTGTCTCAACATCCATGACTTCAACATAGAAGTTAGCAGGCCAGTCCTTCATGAGGATTTCAATGTCGTCCTCATACATATGGTAGTTACTCGGGTACCATTCTGGCTTCTTCATTCTTGCTTTGGGTGAAATAAAGATACATCGCATGTCCGCCATGAAATCAAGAATGCGAATGTACTTCGATGTTACCTGCTTCATGATGCGGGCCATAGCGGTGATCACATCGCGCAACTGAGTGTAATATTGATAGAAAACTTCAGCTGTCACGTGCTATCGTTCTGCATTGATTTTTTCCCATAGGTTGACATAACGGAACCCTCTAGGATCGTTGGTTTCTGTAATGACACCCACATAGTCCTTTGGCTCCTTCCATCCGGACAAGGCAATGAGGATGATTAGCCATGTAAAGTGGAACTGTCCACCATTCTCTTGGGTATCATTGAGCTCATCCAAGAAATCATTAAGAAGATACTGACACCAATTGAATTCGGTGCCTTCAGCCGCTACGGCACCGAGTAGTACTATGCTCGCAGGCACCTCCGGAGGCCTAGCTATTCTGATGATTTTTCCTACGAGCAGCTGGGTAACAAATCGTATCGCTCTGTCTTTAATGTCTTATGTGGGAAAACCTCTTTTCCCTTTCACCAATGCATGAGTTTTCTTCATCTTTTCTACCACTTCTTTCTCCTTATTCTTCCCTTGGAAGAATAAATTGGGATCCTTATCGCGCTTGCTTAACCCCGTAATGCAGTGGATCAAATCAATGTTTATATCGACATTTCTATCGAGCCACAGATATCCCTGGTGGATTCGCGCCATTAGTGTGCGAACCACCACATTCAGTTCTAGTGATCGATCAAAATGTGGCAACCTCAACAAGTTCAGCAGTCCTGACTGAACGACGGGTGTGAGCCAGCTTTCGACCACCAAGTTATAAGTTCCCTTGGCATCCTTTTTCTAGCACATATACTGGTCAGGATGGAACTGTGGGTACTTAGGCGCATGGGGCTCTTCCTTTTGCATGCCTAGGAGGTCAAAATATTCCCACTTACAGTCTGCGATCTTTCCGAGCAGGTTCTTGGCAACCTCTACATGTTTTGAAATCAGCGACAATGGGATTTCATATCTAGCACTCTTGGGAAATTTAAAGGCTGGGGCATCCAATGCCCGTGGTGATATATACTCGGGTGTAAACTTCAGGGGTTCCTTCTGAAATACTAGCGATCTTTGCATCGTCTGGCCCGTCTTTAGAATCTTGCTTCGTGGTGCAGTTACATCTTTCCCTTTATCTTTCCCTTTGTCCTGCATGATTGGGTTATGGCAAGATGATCTTCTGGACGCTTGACTTGGTTCGAGTACAACCTTCTTGGAAGGGGTTTTCATTAACTCTGCAATTCCCCCGTGCTGAAAGACTCGGATTGCTTCTTGAAGTGTAAGCTCTTCTTCTCTTCTTGGTGATTTGGACATTCACTGGCGAGAGTAGGCAACTGACTTTGAGATATGGCTAAGGATTTCTAACATAGGGGCGAACACATGAAAATTCTAAGTGTCTGGTAATGCCCACGAGTCCTTTTGTGGCGTTATTTATAGGCGCAGCTGAGTCCTCCCCGCGCCTTCCAATGGCTAGATGGGCATTTAATGTAGTGTCCGTTGGCCAATTTGAACGAATCCTTCGGTCCCTTCCATCGTCAGTGTGTTCAGAACGGCTATTTTTTCGTTAAATGCTGAAGCGAGTGCTTGCAACGGTCACCTAATGGCTAAACTATTTTTCAATGGTAGTGTAACAGCTATTTTTCTGAGTGCTGCGCTGAGCTGCGCGGCAAGCCATCTCCGATCCTGTGCAGTTACTTCGCAGTTCCAAAAATTTTCAACTGCGTGTTTCCTTTTTCTTTTCTTACTTCTTTTTTTTTCCTTTCTGCGCAGCTTCAGCAGTGCTGCACGGTACACACATTTTTCTACTTATCATACATGTGTTAGGAATTACACAAGCATACATATTTTACCCTTCAAGAGAAATAAACATAAACAAGCAATCAAATAATAGAGACACATAATTTACCCTGGAAACCCCATGCGAGGAAAACCAGCACCCAATGAAGATCTTCATTACCCTTGACCTAAACCGGCCAAGCCGGGCCAAGTGAGCTATCCACCGCTCACCTCCAGGCCACTTTACAATGGATCCTCCTCAAGCCTTATAAAGGCTTCCTTACATGAAATACCATGGGGCAATACCATGGGCTACAACAAACCATGTGCCCAAAAACATGTGCTAGACCTAACCAACTTTGACACAATCCCGAGTCAAGGTTAAACCTAACAATCCCCCCTTTAAACTTGACTTGGAGTAATCACCAAACCCCCTCAAATTTTTAATCGAGGAATCTCACATACACCCCCCTATCACCTAGGTCTTTCTCCTGACTTTACCGGTGAGTTACTAGGGGTATGCATGCCTTACCAGGTCTTACAGCCATATGCCCTTTTACATGCAAATTGCTCCATTAATTTTTTTTTTCATGTGTCTTCATGGTGAATACACCATCACCATCCATTGCTTCATCCTCTCGCTTTCCATGCTCACTTCCTTGCTCGTCCACTTGTGCTTGCGAGTGCTTACTCTGGTAGCTACCATTCATCGTGGCTTCACATGCACATGCTTCAAAAAATTTCCTGCTGCCAATAGTTCTCTCACCATTGCTCAAGTGCAATGTTTCCTTCGCTTACTCCACACCTTGATCTCGTGGCCTCACATCCGCAGAATACAGATCTGGGCATGCTAGCTCTGCACTGTGGCATCTACACCCAGATCCGATCTCCTAGGTAGCATTCTTCCTTCATTCCGTTGATCTTTGAGATGGGTGTGAGCTCTTCTTTCATAGTAGATTCAGAACCACTCTCCTAGCGATCTCCATGCATCCTCTTTCCACGGATCTACACACCCCGCCATAGACTCACGGCTCCTTCACGCCCTTAGCTGGATGCAAATCGTTGAAGACTGCAGCAAGACATTTGTGGAACCAATGGATCTACAAATCCTGCTTAATCTACACTAGATCTTCCACGAATCCACCTACGTGCCGCGATTTACGTACATAGATTCCTTCTAAGTGTGGAGACTCTTCTTTCTCTTAATGTCTGGCGACCTCCACCAAAACACATGTAGCCACCCAAACTTCCACCCTTTCCATGATCTTTGTGGCCCTCAGCAAATCTCAAAACAAATTTTTCTCTTGCAGCAAACCGACGGGCATTTTCTCCTTTCTGGATTTGACTGATCTTCACAAAAATGTAGGAAAGCTAGGGTTTCGGGCCTAGGCACCATAGATCACAACAATCACCTTCTTGGAGACTCTTGTTCATCGATTTGTGGTGATCATTCTCCATTTGGTTTGGAGTCTAGCTGGATCATGACAGGCCGCACCAAATACCCATAGCTACAGCAGTGGCGGCTGCTCCTTTCATTTTTATCCGTGGGCTCTCAAATTCTCATGTAGCCCCTTTCATCCTTCACCACGACTGTTGTGGACTTTCCATGCGTGGATTCTTTCCAACATCCATGAAGCCACCTGCTCAGTTGGAATTTCAAGCTAATGCCCATTGTAAATTTCTGCTTGGAGGGATAGCTTGGGCGTTTTCTTCTTCAATAGTGTGAGCACAGTGCTGGAGCGATCTTTCCTCACAAATTTGGTTTTTTTTTTCATGTTCTCATGCCCTCCAACAACAACACGCAACCTCTACCAAATTTTTGTCTAATCTTTTACAGTAATATAGGCAGCATCATCACATATAGCGACACTCCATCACGGTTGGTGTTCCTCCATGTTGGCAGGTACACTGGTCTACTTGTGCTATGCCCACGGCTACATCATCATTGACTGGATCTCTATCTTATAGATTGACACTCTACATTGGCATGGATTTCCTCTGTGGCCTCAGTAACTTGCGCTCTCATCCAGATCTACATATTTAACTAGATCTGAACCAGATCTACTATGATTTACCTCTATAGCAGCTTACAGCATTACACGAGCACAATATATGCCAAACCATGGCTCTGATACCAGTTTTTAAGAATTACACGAGCATACATATTTTACCCTTCAAGAGAAATAAACATAAACAAGCAATCAAATAATAGAGACACATAATTTACCCTGGAAACCCCATGCAAGGAAAACCAACACCCAATGAAGATCTTCATTACCCTTAACCTAAGCCGACCAAGCCGGGCCAAGTGAGCTAGCCACCGCTCACCTCCAGGCCACTTTACAATGGATCCTCCTCAAGCCTTATAAAGGCTTCCTTACATGCAATACCATGGGGCAATACCATGGGCTACAACAAACCATGTGCCCAAAAACATGTGCTAGACCTAACCAACTTTGACTCAATCCCGAGTCAAGGTTAACCCTAACAACATGTACAGGCTCTTTTACATTTCCAGTGTCCAATTGCAAGTGTACTTGACACTTGGAATCTCTTCCTCTGCTTATCATTCAAGATTCTGCGAAGCAAGGCTATCATGATACAACTTTAACCTACTTCCATTTATCAAAATTGGTAGGATATCGCCAACTAAATTGGCTAACTGGACTGCACCAGTGTTAGTAACATGTATTACAGTATATGGACTAAGCCAATGCATCTTAAATTTACCAGGAAACTTCATGAATTTGATATCATACAGGAGGACTAGGTCAGCTACCTGAAAGCACTTGTTCTTTATATGGCGATCATGCCAAGATTTCTCGCAGTCTTTTTGATCTTGCTGGTGGAAGCTGGCAATGAAGCGATCTTCCTCCAACCCAACAAGGTGTAACAACCTTTCTTCTAATGCTACGTGGTCTGCCAACCCTGTGAACGCAGCGATCCTTAAACTAGGGACAATATACTCCATTGGCATTATAGCTTCCTACCCATAAGCCAATTGAAAAGGTGTATGTCCTGTCAATTTCTTGCATGTAGTCCTGTATGCCCATAGCACAGAAGAGACGCGCAGATCCCAATCATCTCTATTTACGTTGCAGACCTTAGTTAGTGCATTCTCCAATATTTTATTGAAAGCCTCAACAGTGCCATTTTCCTGTGGATGATATGGGGTACTGCACTGATGACGAATGTGGAATTCCTCTGTAAGTGCCTCAATGGTCTTGTTCAAAAAATGAGTACCTTGGTCACTCATCAAAATCTTCGGACAGCCAAATCTTGACAATATTTCTTCAAAAATGAACTACGCAGCAGTACTGGCACTGCAGTCCTTTACCGGCTTTGCTTCTGCCCATCTGGTGAGGTAATCAATAGCAGTAATAATATACCTCGCACCAGTTATTTTCCTTGGTGGGTTTATAGGACCCACAAAATCAATTGCCCATTTCTTAAACGCCTGCAAGGTCAACTATGGGTTTAATGGCATCTCATCTCTTCGTGAAGGTTTCCCTGTCCTTTGAGAGACATCACAGTCCCTGCACGCAATATTTTCTACGCAGTGGCCCTTCCTGCATAGTGACCTCCCGCGACCCCTGAATGTGCATTTGCTAGAATAAATGGTTTCTCATGATCTAGTATGCATCTACACAGGACTTCATCCGGTCCGAGTTTGTATAACTGACCTACAATTATAGTGAAGTCTGCGGCGTGCACCACTAGCTGCTTCTTCTGCTGGATAGATAATTCCTGCGGTGCCAGCCCTGTTGTTAGAAAATTAATGATATCCTTATAATAATCATCGGCAACCTGTATAGAAAATAACTGCACATCAGGCAGACTGTCTTCAATGTTCGTCGGTTCTTCTCCTGACTCAATCCTTGATAGATGATCAGGTACCAAGTTCAGTCTACCTGGCTTAACAACAATCTCAAAATCATACTCCTGGAAAAGCAGTAGCCATCTGCATATGCGACCCCCTAACACTGGCTTATTGACCAAGTATTTCAACGCAAAATGGTCAGTGAACATAAAGAAGTGCGCACCAAGCAAGTAATGTCTGAATTTCTATAGGGCATATACCATCACAAGTCCTTCCCTCTCGGTATTAGTATAGTTCTTCTCTGCTGTTGAGAGCTTCCTGCTCGAAAATGCAATAGGGTGGTCAATACCTCCTTCCCCTGGATGAGCTAATACGATTCCCAAGGCAATGCATGATGCGTCAACATGGACATGAAATTGCTTCATCCAATCAGGAAAGACTAGAATTGGTGCAGTCACCATCTTTTCTTTTAGTGTATCGAAACCTTGTTCACATTCCGCGTTCCAAATGAACGGTGCATCTTTCTTTAGCAGCTTTTCCATTGCTGCGGTTATCTGCACGTAACCCTTTATAAATTTCCTGTAGTATCCAGTATGGCGTAAGGTAGAGTGCAACATCTTGACTGAATTTGGTGTTGGCAAGTTCAAAATAATGGCAATATTCGCAGGGTCCACCATCAGTCCTTGCTTACAAACAATGTGCCCAAGTAGGATCCCATAAGGAACACAAAAAATACATTTCTTTAGATTCAAAGAGATCTGATGCTGTCGACACTTCTCAAGCATCATTCTAAGGTTCACACAATGGTTCTTCAATAGACCAAACACAGTCCAATCATCAAAATAGGCTTCGAGAAACTTATGCATAAACTCTTTGAATGCTGTGATGACCACTTTGGAGAATATGGCAGGTGCGTTCTTCAGGCCAAAAGGCATTACTGTGTATTGGAATGACCCCCATTCTGTAGAAAAAGTTGTCTTATGCCCGTCTACGGGATCAATCCTTATCTGATGATACCCCGAAAAACCATCAGTAAAAGAATAGGCCTCATTCCCTCCAATATTATCAAGCACTTCATCTGTGAAAGGAGTAGGGAATGGGTCGTGCCTGGAAGCATCATTCAGTTTTCCGAGATCAACACAAATCCTGATCTCACCCTTCGCTTTCTTGTCTTGAACGACCATGGGACTAATCCATTATGATTCCTCAACAGATTCAATAATTCTTGCTTCAAGCATCTTATCCAGCTCTGTGCGTACTCTTTCATTGTAGCGCGGATTTAGCCTATACGGTCTCTGCTTTACAGGATTTGCGCCTGGTTTCAAAGGTATTTTCATGACTCCTAGGTCTCCCAGAATTCCTTTCATTTCTGTAAATTTTGTCAAAAACAACTCCTGATACTCATGCAAGGTGTTTGCAATCTCTGCAAGAGTTTGATCGTCCCAATAATCTCCGATTGCTACGAACTTCGGTTCTTCTTTTGTGCCAATATTCACCTTCTGTGTTTTTACTGGTCCGCTCATATCTGGGATTTCTAACAGAGGTCCTTCTATGTCACGCGCACCCTCCAATTTTGGTATGTTTATGTTGCATGGATCGTCATCATCATCTTCATTTCTATCATCAATGTCTTCAGCTAGGTTGTAACACTCGATAATGTGTTCTTCATGTTCCTTCCATTCCGAGTGTAGGTGCGCAGGAACATGATTTGCCCCGAATAATTCCTCCAATGTCATATTTCTGTGAGGACAGTCTTCCCTGAATATGCATTCCTTAATTATCTGTAATGCCTCATGGATCAACGGATTCTCGTTCTCAAAGCTGAAGTCCTTTTGGAAGTTGGCAGTTAACATTTCCCAATCAGTGGTTTCTCTACGCAACTCCAGGTCTAGGTACCATTTTTTTGGAATGTCATCATCCAGTGTATGTATGAATAGATGCACCCATTTTGTTTGTGGCCTTTCTACACATGCCTGTGAACAGACTTCAATGTGTTGACTAGGATCTGTCTTTCCATTAAACTTTTCAAAGGGTAAGGTAACCCGGTCAGCAAACCGAATCTGCATCTTAATTTTGCACTGATCCCAAGTGGTTAGTGTCTGCTTGTGCGCATTCCACCATCTGGTGGGTGTGTCGCGCAGTGCCATATCCAATGCTGGTAATATGTGCTCATCTGGAATAGCTGCAGTGTATTCTTGGATGAAAGTATAAACATTAGCAGAACCATCATATGTGGGAATAGGATTTACCTCCTTCCTGATCCAGCGCAGTGATTTCGTAACATGCGTGCATCTTCTTGCTGATACTTCATGCATTCGGCTTTGCCAATTTTCCAACCCTGCCTCCGAATCAGAGACGCAGGAGCTGTCACATCTCCAGTTGAGTTTTCCATCTACGGTAGGATTAATGTAATCTTCCTGGTTTGCTGTGAGCTGGTATAGTCTGTCCAAGTCTTGAGCCTTGGATTCCTCCTGAATCGGCTCGTTGTATCTGTCACCATTTGTAGGATCCAACGGTGCAATGAACCTAAGATGCTTTCCTTCAAATATCATCTTCTTTGTTTTTAAGTTGATAATAGCCAAGTTATCCATAGCCTAGTCAATTCCTAGCAGTGCAGGAAAAGGCCGACTATCATCCACAATCTCGATAACTTTAAAGTCTGTATGACTTTGGACTCCATCGATGTCGACTATCACGTCAGCTAACCGGCCAAAAGGTATGACTTTCTCTTGGTTAGCCATTCTCAACTGGATAGGTGACCATGACAACTTTGGTTGACCCATCTGCTGCCATGTCTGCTTAGTTAAGACATTTACTTCAAATCCCAGATCAAGGATGACTTCATCCATTTCAAAATCTCCTATTTGCACAGTAAGTCTCATTTCTCGGCCCGTTCTTTTATGCTTCCTTATGTGATGTACTACGCTATCAGAAGCCGTTGTTCCAGTCTGTGGCTCATACTGGTTTATGAGCTTCTGCAGCTCTACTATGGCATTTTCACTTTTTAGTAACTTCATGCAGCTTCGTAGGAACTACGCAACGGAGGTGCTGACATCTGTCGCAGTGCTTGTTTTGTCATAGGCCGCGGGCATGTCTTCAAAATTTGGTACTTGAATGTGCAACGAGATCCTCTGTGTTTCTGTTGCTGGCTCTCTCAAGGTATCCCGCGCGTCGATAAAGACTTCCTTGTTCTTTTGTATGTTGAGAGTAGGTATTTTACCTGGAGCTTTCCTTATCCATATTGTCTCAAGAGGAGACTACTTTGTGTGAACATCCCCTGAAGTGGAAGCTTCTACTCCCCTATCGCGGCCTGTCTGAGCGCCACTGCACGTGACCACATTGATGCTCGGGTCTACTGGTCTTTTCTCTACTGCGATCCACTGGACGTTCGTGTTTGGTGCATCCGTTCGTCTTCTTTTCTGCATTTCCACCTCTAGCACCGGGCAATCTTCAATAACATGCTCAAATGATTTACAATAATTGCACGTAGTGCATGGGTTAACACAATGTCTAGATATGTGACCTGGCTGGCCACAATTATAACAAATTACCTAGCAGTGGCCTCTTCCCTGCGTCGGGCCAACATTTCTTCCTCTGCCGTTGTATCTAGCACCACGACCTCTATATCCTCCTTGGTCATATTGTGCATTCTCTTGTTTCGGCTGGTTGTCTTCTTGTACGTGGTACAAGCCAGCGCCTCTCATTGAGTCCATATCCCGTTTTCTCTCATTCATTAGCTCATATGCGCGGCAGTTGGATTCATCATGTCCAATTGATTTACAGAAATTGCAGTATAAATTTTTAGGTGTTTTCACATAATTATGTATAAGATAGCAGTCTTCAGGTTTGTGTCCTATAGTCTTACAAATTTCACACCATGGGGCTTGATTCTGATTTAGTTGGTTGGGCGCACCACTATTAAGATAGTCGCGAAATAAAGGGAAATGCTCCCGGTCATGGCCTTCTCCTTTACAACCTATACACCAGACCTCATGTCTAGGTTCATACCTTTGTTCTTTTCCATTCTTCATGCTTTGCAACTCTAGTGTCAGGGTGGTCAGTTGGTTTTGGATCTGAGACATCCCAGAACTAGTCTCACCAATCGGCGAAGCCTCTAGCTTCATTGCAATCTCCAAGGCCTCTTCCTGCAACGTAACCTTTTGCTGCATCAGTGGTAATCTAATATGGAGCAACAACGCAACAATGAACCATTCCTTGTGTTGTTCCGGGGCTATAACAAAGCTTACTTGGTCTAATAGGGTCTTGAACTTCTGATCAAACTCCCAAACCGTTTCAGTTGGTTTTTGCTTTATTTCTTTCAACTCGGTTATACACTGAGATTGAAATTTGGGTTTCTTAAACTCTGCCACAAGCGCAACTTTAATTTCTGCGAGGGTTCGCGGCTGTGTGGTAGAGTACTTCATGAACCAATGTAAAGATCTGTCCCTGAAAGTGGTGATGAGCTGTGCTCTCTTCATTGCATCATCCTGGATTTGTCTTACACTCCATACGGCTTCACAAAGAAACCAATGCTAATCAGGGTCTTCTAGGCCAGTTCCTTTGAATATCGGTAGCTTCATATCTGTGTTTTCCATTGTGCTACTAGGTGGTGGGGCGCCCGAATTAGTGCGCGGTTGCTATAAAGGGCTCTGTGCAGTGAATACAAATTGGATTATTGGGATAGATGTACTGGGCTGAGTATTCTGCGGGGTGGGATTTGTAGCAAGTGGGTTTTGAGATAAAGGTGGTGCGGTCTCTGCAGCCGGTGGGTTGTTAGGTGTAAATGGTGGTGGGGCTTCATTGTCAAGGTTACATGGGATCTCAGTATCAATATGGAGTCCAGGGCCTCCAAGATTGTTATTAAATTTATACCTCTTTCCACTTCTAAGATTATGGGTATCTTCATTAGAATCACTATATATACTGTTTACCATGACAAACTTAAGAATATTACTGCATTCTTAAAACACCTTTCTCAACTAACAGCATCTTAATGTATAGACTGAGATTGTTCAGCAACTTACCTTGGAAACCTCCGAAAAAGTATGCTTCTGCTTGGCTGTAGGATTTGAGTGTGTCTACAACAAATTCTATTACGAAGCCTTCTAGCATATGATCGACCCAAAAATCAACTGCGCGTGTCAACGGGCTGTCTATTGCTTTGAGCTGTGCTGTGAGATCAGGAGTCCACTCTGTAGGAACTCCTCCTTGAAAACTGGTTTTCTTTTCTGCGAGCCGCAAGATCCACGTGTGCAGCTCGTTTGGAAATGAGGCCCAGAAAATCTTGTGGTTATCTTCCCACAGATATCTATCCGACCACTGTGTGTCAGATAGACGCGGATGTCTATTCTCTTACCTTGCAAAGTCTCTTCTGGTCTTGTCCCACCAAGCTTGGATTTCTGTCTTTTCAGGATGCCAGTTGTCAGAGCATTCCGGGAACTGGTATTCTTCGTCACTCATTACGATTGCAACTCATCATGGATTCTAGCCCAGCATCGGAACCATTTGTTGGCTATAAATGACCCTGAGGTTTTCTATAAGACCCAGGTTCTTTGCGGTTTCCCTTTGACCAACAAAACCCCTTCGCACCGGCCCTTTCGGCAACAACCTGTGAGTAGGTTGAGGTCTCACCCGAGGTGTATCTATGGGGTACTGCGGAATCAGATTTCCACAGTAAGTGATAAGTTTCTTGGACAGATGTACTGTGCAGCACCACAGGGGATATGTGCTATGAGGTGAGGCTGCGCAGCGATGGGCAACGCTGCGGTCTGCACCACTATGTTCTTCTACCACGGGACTTCTCATGAAGCTGCGAACAATGCAGTTTTATTCTATACTTGGATTATCTTAAAGACACTTAAGGCACTGAAACAAATATCACTCATCCACTCGTTCATGCGCTTAACTGACTATTCTTCTTACATTCATTCGTTAAGTCGGGGTGCTGCGATTTGAACATATATGACTATACAATCCAACTATTAAGCATTCTTTTACTGCATATAGGAAAGTGTTTAACTAAATGACTAATTCACTGTCTTCAAACACAACGCTAAATGTTCATCATTCATCTGTTCATACAGAACTTAACATATCATCTCCATACTTCTTCTGAAGGAAAATGCATATCAAAATTCTCTCATAAAAGCATGCAAGGAAACATCTAGACATTCATTTACAGAAAATACAGATAAGCATTCATTCATAAAACACAATCACACAACACGAGATTTAACGTGGTTTACTCCCCCGGGTGGGAAGCTACGTCCACAAGAATGGTTGGTAATATATTTATTTAAAAGGGGATTGGGACAACTGTTCTTAGTCTGTGCACTTAGCTGCAGACTCTCCTTCCTCTCAGATAGGTCTCTGCACACACAACTACAGAGCCTTTACAATCTTTTTAGCTCAAAGAGATTTTACAATACAACGATCCAAAATTGTAACAGCCAAAGTAAACTGTAACCCCATACCATACAAAATTGTCTTCTTAAATAGATCATGCCCGAAGGTCATGTCTTTACAATGCTGAAGACCTAAACCTAAAAACCCTTAGGGTTTACAAAACTGTGTCGGTTTCCCTAACTGGCCTGCTGGCATTTGGTAGCGTCTGCTGCATCGTGGCGGTTCTCCACGTCTTCCTTCTGTCGCTATCGGTCGTCCTGTCGCACACGTGCCAACAGGTCTCTTTCACTGAACCGTTCATCTCTAATGGTTTCGTCGACCAGGCGTGCCAAGCTATCGCTTTCCCTGATCTGTCCTTTCCTTAACAAACTCGTGTATTGGCTACCTTCTTGATTTGCTCGTGCCCGCCGCTCAGCACTTCTGGAGGATCTTTCCAAAATTAGACCACTATTGGTCCATCCGATACCTGCACCTGATCCTTGTCCAGTACTCGGCTTTGCTGGCTCCACGTGGCCTGACTGCTTCACAGCACTGCTTCCTCGCAGCGCTGGTCTTCGCGGTGCTTCCAAAATTTGGATGTTGCGTATAGCTTCGCAGCACCCTCAACACTTAGACAAAATTGCATCTTTTTCTGAGCTGTGCATAGCTCAGCTTTTTTTTCTTATGAAAAATGTTACCAAAACTTTGTCCCAACTTGGGCCCAACACCATGCCAGCGACTATTTCTTCAGGGGAACACTTCTGGCCTATGCGAATGTGTTCCACTATACCAGGTTTCACCAAGATGTCTACCAGGGTGGTTGGCTCAATATTGGCTAGGTTTCCCTCTGTGTCTGTAAGACATGTAAGAATGGGGGAATGAGGGAACAGGTAGATATATGGTGAAAAGAGGGTATGGATGTTGTCCTCTATGTACTCCTAAGGAGGAAGAAAAGATGACCTATGGTGGAGATCATCCCACGGACCGTCGTCAACATTCATAACTTCCATTATGGACTCGTCTGAATGAAAAGTCTGAAGTAAGAGATCAGGTAGAGATGACGTCTGTCATAGAGAACAGGATGGAAAGGCCATGGTTAAATGGTCCTCTGGTGTTGATTGGATAGCCTCATAAATACGTTCAGCGAGTGAGAGAGGCATTATATCTCCAAGCAGGGGTGTTGTGGCTTCATCCGGTACAATCCAAGCATCGGTAGAGAGAGGTAAAATCTCTGTGGATATCATGTTCACCGTAGCGACATGATTAGGGGGGTCCGTCGTTGGAAAAACGCCCATGAGAGATGAATCTTTCAAAATTCCAACCCCTATACTCTCATACTATTTTGACATTTGTCCAATAGAAGGAACGTGGTCACCAGGATGAGTAGTAGCATCTGGTGTGCAAAAATCCAATTGGTTGATAGTAACAATTCGTCCTTGATGGGGAAATTGTACTATGCGGAAGACTGAAGAGGCTAACGCCTGCATGGTGTAAAACCAATTGCGACCAAGCAAGAGATTATAATCTATTGGGGCCGAGACCACTTCCACGTTAACGGTTACGGTCTTTCTGCCCAACTCAACTGCAAGAGCTTGTAAGAGCCCATGAGGTTGAAAGCCATGCCCGTCGAATGCTTTCAACGTGGTAGGAGAACTGATTCGGGCGAGCCTATGGCTCTCTAACAGGCGATCGGCATGACAGAAGTGGAGGCGCCTTCGTCCAAAAGGGTACGATGGACAATCTTCCCAGCAATGTTCGCAGAAACTTGGAATGCGAGTAGGTGAGAGAGCCTCGACTTGAAGTGGTCAAGTCGGAACATGATGGTATTCGAGGAATCGGGGTCAACTACACCGATGGCTACAAGGAGAGTTTTGTGTTGATTAGGACAATTCTGCAAAAATTCCAGGGTAGACATGGCGTAAGGAGCTTGTGCCAAGTCCTCTATGATATTGTAATTTTGTGCCGCTCGAGCGTTGGGATTGAAAACAACTTTTTGAATTGTACTCTTGGGCGGTTGCAATATCGAGTCTAAGGAGGGCTTCTCAATGGTGAGAGAAGTTGATGGTACAGTACCATCAATTAAGGAGTCAGAAGCTTTTTCAGCATTACTTCCAGTGTATTCCTTTGAAGGGAACGGTTCGTAAGATCGCAAGTGAGTGTTCAAATTGATCGTCTCGTTACGCACCATAAGAACATGCGTGGTATTGGATGGTTCCCCCTGTGATGGGGGGGGGTTGAGAAATCATCTGCTGGTTTCGAGTGGGAAACGGATCATTGAGGACTATAGGAGTTGGTTTACCCCTAATAAACTTTTGTACTTCATCTCTATGGGGACATTCTTTGGATAAATGGTCATCTCCACACAGTAAACAAGGATATTTTAGTTTTCGTTTCTGCTTGGTATCGTCAGGAGTGCTCTTTTGTTCCTGCTGGGTGGAAGACTTTTTGGGTTTCCCCTTGTTCTTCTTCTTACCGCCAGACTTCTGAGATGAAGCTGATTGGACAGAACTCACCTCTTCAGTTAGAGTAGGAGTGGTGGATTTTGTGGTGCTGTGACCAGCCTGAGTCGGTAATGGGGAGGAACTGTGAAGGTTGGATGCTCCAACAGTGCTAGAAGCAGGCTGGGTGTTAAGGGAACCAATGATTCCATTAGTTTGGAGTCCCTTATGTGGTTTCGCAGGGTCATTAACATTGCAGGGTGTAATGTACCAAATTTGGCATTGGGTCACAATGACCTAATCACATTGTCCCTATTCATTAGATTTTGTCAAATTGATGCTAAAGGTCAAATAATTGCCAAGGAGGAAAATTACTAGTTTCCTAGGTTTGGGGTGGAAGCTTTGGGATTTGGAATAATGGGGATAATAAATGATGTTTGAACATTAGAATGGCATAAATATTTAATAAAGGAGCTAAATAAATATATACAAGTGAAAATCAAAGTGGAATTTGATCATGAAGACACATGGAGGAAGTGGGACCCACATATGGCTAGATTTCCCCACTACACTTGGCATCGTTCTCTCACCAATTCGAATTCAAGGTGAATGGTAACATACTTGGGGTATTCCAAAAGGTATTACTCATGGCATGACTCATCCAAGGTCAAAATATAGAGGAAGATTAACTCCCATGGAAGAGGAAGAGACAATTTGGAGCTAGTGAGACACTTGGGCTAAATTCCCTAGCTCTATGACAACAATGATGAAGATGCTATGACACCTATGACACACATCAGACCTGAAGGCTGAGATATGACATATATGACATGTCAAGGCTAAAAATAGACTCCAAGAGGGTTCTCAAGGGTGTTAGGGCAGTTAAGATGCTTCCACATGTGATTTGGTGGAAGTGGGAGACTAGGAATTGTTGTACAAGTGGTGTTCTTTGCAATCTCTTCCCAACTTGAGTTGGCATGAGTCTATTGGAAGGAATTCGACCCATGGAGGACATTAGAGCTTTATAAATGTCAATAACAAAGAATGAAACCAACTTTTGATCATTTGTAGAATTTACATGTGAAGCACCTGCAACAATTAATTAATAAGAATATGCGAAATAGCAGAAATGACAAAACTCAGAATCACTTTTATATTGATCACAGGCCATTTCGAGGGGGGCAACCTCCTTTGAGCAAGCTCAATACAAATAACTTCACGGTGCCTTCATAGGTCTCAACACACACTTATACACTAAGTCTAGGCACCAATACTATGGGTCAAAACCATGGGCCACTACAACTATGGGTCAACAATACTACGGGCGACTTACAAAGCATATGCGCCAACAACAATAACACAAACTATTGATCAACAAATACTACGGGACAACTTACAAAGCATATGCGTCCAACAAAAATATACTAACAAAGTAAAGAAATGGGTTCCTAACATCCCCTCCCCCTTAAAAAAATCTTTGTCCTCAAAGCTTTAGATGTGGAAATTGTTGTTGAATCTGAAGGAGTGGTTCCCATGTAGCATCCTCTGGTTGCATGCCGTGTCACTGAATTAAGACCTCTGTGATAGAGTGAGAGCGAAGCTAACGAGTGCATCGATTGAGGATGGCCTTCGGCTCCAAAAGGATGGATCCTTCATTATCCAGTTTGGGTAAAATCGTTTGTCCACTGATGTTGGTGCCAAGAACTTTCTTCAGACAAGAGACATGAAATACTAGATGAATGCGGGAAGAAGGAGGAAGTTCCAATTTATAAGCAATGGACCCAATCTTTTGAAGAATCCGATATGGCCCATAGAAATTTGGAGCGAGCTTATGACGTCCTTTGAGTTTTAGGGAGGATTGCTTGTACGGATGGAGATGAAGAAAAACCATATTGCCTACTTGAAAAGTGCGCTCAGAACGGTGTTGATCAGCTTGTTGCTTCATGCGATTTCTTGCCATGTGAAGATTGTCCCGCAAAATGCGAAGAATCTGATTGCGGTTTCGAAGGACCGTGTCAACTTCCTGAACTGGTGAATTGTTGGGGGTGTATGGAAGAAGAACTGGAGGTTCCTGACCATATTCTGCTTCATATGGGGTCATTTTAGAGGTAGTGTGGTAAGAGGTATTGTACCACCATTCAGCGAGAGGGAGCCACTTTTCCCACTGATGTTGTTGTTTAGAGGTGAAGCAACGAAGATAAGTTTCCAAGCATTTATTGATAATTTCAGTCTGACCATTTTTTTGTGGGTGATACCCTGAAATCATCTTCAGTTTGGTGCCAGTGTGGCGAAATAGGTCTATCCAAAAATGACTGGTGAAAGTCGCATCACGATCCGAGACAATGGAAGAAGGGATGCCATGAAGACGAAAGATCTGGTCCAGGAAAATTTGAGCGACTGAGGAAGCTGTATAGGGATGGTTGAGAGCACAAAAATTACTATATTTGGAGAGGCGATCAACCACAATGAGAATCACTGTCTTCCCGCTAGATTTAGGGAGCCCTTCAATGAAATCCATAGCAATATCTGTCCAAATCCATGTAGGTATGGGCAAGGGTTCGAGCAATCCTGGAAGGAGTGTTGTTTCACCCTTATTGCGCTGGCAGGTATCACATTCAGCCACCATCTGTTGAATTGTCCTTTTCATGCCCTGCCAAAAGAAGTTACACCGTGCCCGTTCATATGTTTTGAGGAACCCAGAGTGCCCTGCCGATGGAGAAGCATGGAGTTCATAGAAGACAGCCTATTGAAGATCTGTGGTCTAGGGAAGCACCCGACAACCCTTGTATCTCAGAGAAGCACCATCCCAAGAGTAATGTGGTACAACAGAAGGGTTGTTGGTCAAGCGTTGGATGATTTGAGATAAGGAAGATTCATTGACATAACCTTGTTGAACGGATTGCAACCAATTTGGAACAGGCATAGAAGTAGCTGAAAGAGAACCTTGGGCATCAAATGTGCGAGAAAGGGCATCTGCCACAATATTGTCTTTACCCTTCTTGTAAGTGATCTCATAGTCATAACCCATGAGTTTGCTAACCCATTTTTGTTGTGCTGGGGAGGAGACACGATGTTCCAAGAAATATTTCAGACTCTGGTGATTAGTCTTGATGCAGAAATGATTCCCTAATAGGTATGGTCGCCACTTCTGTACTGCATGCAAAATAGCCATCGTTTCCTTCTCATATGTAGAGGCAGCTAAATTCTTACCTGAAAGGGCTTTGCTGGTGAACGCAATGGGGTGTTCATCTTGAAGGAGAACAGCACCAAGTCCATTGCCGCAAGCATCACTCTCAATAGTGAAGGGCTTGGAAAAATCGGGCATAACTAGAATAGGTGTAGTACACATAGCTTGTTTTAGTTTGTCAAATGCACACTGAGCAGCATGTGTCCATGTAAAAGCATTCTTTTTCAATAGAGCAGTTAATGGAGCTGCAATATTCCCATAATCCTTGACAAACTTGTGGTAGTATCCAGTCAACCCCAAAAAACCACGAAGGCTCTTGAGTGTCTAAGGATGCGGCCAATTGTTCATGGCATCGATTTTGGCAGGATCCACGCGAACCCCTTGTGCTGAGATAATGTGCCCGAGATACTCAACTTCCTTCTGTCCAAAAACACATTTAGACTGCTTGGCATGGAGATGATAGTTAGAGAAAAGTTGCATGACAAGATCCAGATGTTGGAGATGTTCATCCCATGTTTTACTATAGATGAGGATATCATGAAAAAATACCAGAATGAATTTCCGCAAGTAGGGTCAAAATATTTTATTCATTAAGGCCTGGAATGTGGAAGGAGCATTAGTGAGGCCAAAGGGCATGACCAAAAACTCATAATGGCCATCATGTGTGCGGAAAGCTGTTTTAGGGATATCATCCTCATGAACCTGAATTTGATGATACCCAGAATGAAGATCCAACTTGGAGAAAAATTGAGCCCCATGAAGCTCATCAAGAAGCTCATCAACAACAGGAATTGGAAACTTATCCTTGATGGTGAGGTGATTAAGTGCGCGGAAGTCAATGCAGAGGTGCCATGACCCATCTTTTTTGCATACAAGAAGAACTGGAGAAGAAAAGGACCTAGTGCTTGGGCGAATAATACCTTTCTTCAATAAGTCCCGAACGAGCATTTCAATCTCCGTTATTTAGTGAAATGGGTAGCGATAGGGCATGATGTTGGGAGGAACGCTTCCAGGAAGGAGATGAATACGATGGTCTTCTGGCCTTGAAGGTGGCAATCCCACTGGTTCAGCAAAGACACCTATATATTGATCCAGAATTTGTTGTAGATACAAAGGAGTAGTGGAGACCACTGATGGTTGCATCTGAATGGAATGGATCTGAGTGATGACACCATGTGAATTCTTCTTGATGATTTTTTCCATGCGATGTGAACTAATGATGCTGAGAGACCCTGGTTGTAATCCTGTCAATGTGTGTTTTTGTCCATTGAGGGAAAACTGCATCCAAAGTTCAGCAAAATCCCATAAGATAGAGCCAAGTGTGCGTAGCCATTGAGCAACCAAAACCACATCATATCCGCCTAAGGTCAAGGAAAACATGTCAGAGCACAAGGTATAATATCCCATAGAGATACGCACATTTTGACACTTCACTTTGCAAGGTAAGGTGCCCCCATTGGAAACCATGACTTCAAAGTTGGAGCAAGGATAGATAAAACAATCAGCTTGTTTGGCGATCCGAGGGTCAATGAAATTATGAGTGCTACTAGAATCAATGAGTATTGTAAGAGGAAGCTTCTTGAAGTAACCCCTGACCCGCATTGTTTGGGGGGTGGTGATTCCAGCTAAAGCATGGAGAGATATCTCTGGCTAGTCATCCTGAGATGGAGGGTCAATAGGCGGTTCCTGAATGTCGACCTGAGCATCCATTATTTCTGGATCTTCGTCACCAATTTCAGAGGCAGGCGGAGAATCCAAATCCAAGAGATAGAGCTTTTGCTGAACACATCTATGTCCCCGAGTGAATGTCTCATCACAATTATAGCAAAGCCCCTTTTCTCCGCGTGCTTGCATCTCTGTTTCAGACAAACGCTTGATAGGAGTTGGTCGAGGAGCTTGCGGTATAGGTGGTCATTGAGAACCCATATTTCGGAAGGGAACAAAAGTGGGCTTGGAGCATTGTTGGGCTGCAATCTTGTCTTCTGCCAACTTAGCCAACCCTAGGGCTTCCATCATTGTGTTGGGACAGAACATTTTGACCTCAGAGCGGATGGCATCCTTTAGACCACTGATAAAACAACTCCGGTAAAAGTCATCAGACAATCCTTCAGTGTGGTTGGCTAGTTTCTCAAATTCGGTTTGATACTCTCTCATAGTGCCAATTTGGCAAAGTTTAATGAGGGCTCCTGTGAAGTCATCAAAAGCACTAGGACCAAATCGTTGCAAAAGGAGCTGGCAAAAGTCTGGCCATTTTGGCTCTTCATGAGCCTTGATGTACCAGCGGTACCATTGAAGAGCTTCCTGTTCCAAATGAAAGGATGCAAGCGGAACTTTGTTGACATCAAAAGTATTATGCAGACTGAAATACTGTTCTACACGATAGATCCATCCAGTTGGATCAGTGCCATTGAAGCGAGGAAAATCAAGCTTTGAACCACGGAAATTGCTGGAAGAAGAGAACCCATTGTCTGATGAAGACTCGGACTGCCGTTTGTTGTTCATAGCTGAATGTTCAAGATGGAGGCCGAGAAATTTTTCATCCAGATCTTGGAGTTTGGCTTGGATGGCTGCAAGTGCTTCTTCCATGGTTTTTCCTCCTGCACGGGTGATAACTATAACCAGGATTTTTTTTTTTTTTGGTTGACTGGGTAGGAAAACAAAAATAGAAACTACTTCAGTAAAGGAAAATATGGATTTGGAAAAAAATCTGAAAGGTAATTGGGGTTTGACTAGGTTTTGGACACTGTCGAATAGACAGGGAAGCAAAAAATGAGGATTTCAGAAGCAGGGTGAAAGAATGGGAAAATTTGGCAGAGGGGGACAAAGAAGCAGAATTCAAAAAGGAACTCTGTGGCAAAATTTGAAGGTGATTGGGTGAAATCTGAGGAAGTTATGGCAAACCCTAAAAATAGACAAATGTGGGATTTCGGGCTTTTGGAAGTGGAATGGGGGATAGGGTCCTTAGGAATGAAATATGCAGAATGGGATGATAGGGGCTCCCCAAAAATTTCAAGGAAAACATAGTGAAAATAAGGGAGATATGGAGAAAAAACTGAATTTTATACTCGGTTTTTTTTTTTTTTTTTGTTTCTCAGACTGGAGCGGCTACGGCTCGGAAGGGATCTGAAACAGATAGATCTGCAACGGCCCAGAAGTGAGCGGAAATAGAGGGATCTGAAATGACGCCGAATGGATTGAAAACGGTTGGATCTGGAACGGCTTTCAGAATGGATCTGAACGGCTGGATCTAAAACGACACAGTAGTGATCGACAATAGTTCAGCTGAAAATAGATATGGACCCCAGGTATGTGCTGCTTCCTAACAGTTCAGGGGTTTCACTCGGCCACCAATGCTGTCTGACGGCTTGTGTATTGGGGCAGTACCCCTCACTCCACGGCTCAGGTAACACTGATAACCGCTTTGCCACAAACGACAGCTCTTGGTTTACCTCACGGGTGGGAACTAGTCAATCAGGTAGGGGTCGTTACCCTTTTCACTGGCAGGTCCTCTCAATGGGCCAGCTACTTCGGGGTTCCTGTGGTACTACTCACAATGAGTTTTAGGGTTTATGCCCAAGTACTTACCACAGTTAAGCGGATAGGGATTATTCCCAAATCCGAACCTGCAACAGATACAAAAAAAAACTTGGCAGAAATTTCATCCAGCGAGCCCAAGAAAGTGCTCTGATACCAGATGTGAAGCACCTGCAACAATTAATTAATAAGAATATGCGAAATAACAGAGATGACAGAACTTAGAATCACTTTTATATTGATCACAGGCCACTTCGAGGGGGCAACCTCCTTTGAGCAAGCTTAATACAAATAACTTCACGGTGCCTTCATAGGTCTCAACACACACTTATATACTAAGTCTAGGTGCCAATACTATGGGTCAAAACCATGGGCCACTACAACTATGGGTCAACAATACTACGGGCGACTTACAAAGCATATGCGCCAACAACAATAACACAAACTATTGATCAACAAATACTACAGGACGACTTACAAAGCATATGCATCCAACAACAATATACTAACAAAGTAAAGACATGGGTTCCTAACATTACAATTTCATTTGTGTAGAGGGAGAGCTAGTGGATGACTAGTTTCTTGCCTTAGCCAATTTCGAGGGTGAAAGATTCCCATCCAAGTTGGTAATTGGAAAGGCCATTCAGACCTTTCATTTGGAGATTTAATGGAGTATTTATTTGCAAGTGTAAGCTACAGGGCAGCTCATGGTTTCTTCTATTGCAGCTCACTCCTTCAACCATTTCCAGTTTTGATGGCATATACTTGATCCTCGAGGGAGGGCGTTTTTGGTGAGCTATTGTACCCTTTGGGGGAGCTTATAATGCCCCATTTATTTTTTAATATGAATTAAATACTCTTTACTTCATCTCCAGAAAGTTTCAGGTCGAAATTCCAAGTAGAAATGTATAAATATCATTTTTAATGAAAGAACGGTGCCATTTCCCCACTACCTTGTTGTGAATCAATGTAATGCTGATGATTTCGAATGAATGGATGATTCTATGATGAATTTGTGATTAATGGACTTCCATGGATGTATTTTACAAGTTTCATGTACTGTACTTGAGAATTTGAAGTATTTTTACTCAGTTTAATTGCATTGGGAGAAGAAATAGTGCCATTTCCCCAAGGGTTGAATTGGTGATTTTTGCAGTTGAATGGGAGAGGTTTGGAACAGATATAATAATCAATTAATGGTGCACATGAGACATTAATAACATCATTAATACATTCCCTACCTCTTTTCATAAATTTGAGTGGGTTTGGAGGCATTTGGAAGCCATTTTCAGTACTTACCCCAGGGGGATTTGAACCCCAAATTACTAGTAAAATTGCATACTTGGTCCAGAATCTTAAGAGAGTTTGCAGAGGTATTTTGGTGTCCATATTTCATCTCTTAACATCACATTCAAGTCCTAATATCATTCATACACCTTCCTTGAATATTTGAAGGAATTTGGAGTCAATTTGAGACCTAGAGACCAATACTAGTCAAAGGGAAATCATTAGTAAAGTTGCCTACATTGACCAGAATTGAAAGAGGATTTGCAGAAGTATTTTAAAGGTCCAAAGGCATCCCTGAAACACATATTTATGTTCTAATATCATTCATATACCTTCTCAGAATATTTGGGATCATTTGGGGCAAATTTGGGACCTAGAGATCAAAACTAGTCAAAGGTCGAACTAGGGAAAAAGAATGGAAAATTGTCATTTTAATAAAATTCCTAACAAGGGACATTACACGGGGTGCATCAGGAAGAATATCAAACAAAGTGCCCGATTGAGTGTAGGCTAGGTCTAGTACGTGGGAACTTTCGATGGCTTGTTCTTCGGTGATAGCACCTCGCATGGCAACGTCTCTTGCTATGGTAGGGATGAGGGATTTTGTGAACCAGTCTGCTAGGAGTTGATCTAGAATAGGAGCTTTAATGAGACGTCATATCCTTATCCATTCATGGATATGATCCGAAATATGAGTGGCGGTATTCTGACAGAGCGAGGTTAAAATCTCGGTACCAGTTTCATACCGTATGGGCAACTGGAAATGTGTAAAAAAGTTCATGGCAAGAGAACCAAAATCAGGAAAAGAGTGGGGTGGCAACTCAATGTACCACTTGGCAGTCGAACCGGTGAGAGTCCTTTGAAACAATCTAAGATGAATTGAATTTTCCATTAAGGAATTGGATGAACACCATAAGTGGTATGTCATCACATGGTTTTTAGGGTCTTCACCTGACTTGCCGTCAAATTTGGGGATATTAGATGGAAGTTTCACCGGAATCGGTGGCCAGATAGATCCGTGGTAAATAGGATCGTTGGTTAAATGGGATAGGTCAAGCAGGTCCAAAGTAGCCAGGAAGGGCAGCTATGGGTTAGGCTGCGCGTATTGAAAATACTGATAAGGCGTGTAAGGACAAAACTGATCGTAAGGTGTACTAGGAGGAAACTGGCTATAGGGGGGTGTGCTACCTAGACTAAGGGGGTCTGCTACCATAAGGTGGTCCATTCCAATAAGGTGGGCGCCCACCTCCACCACTGGGAGGGGGTGGAGGTCCGCTGCCACCACCGGGAGGAGGTGGGGGTCCATAACCGTAATGAGGTGGCCACCACCGCCTTCGCCTGGAGGGCGTGGTGGACCACTTCCGCCGCCAGAAGGATGGGGGCTCCCACCACTTCCACCACCAGAAGGATGAGGGTCTCCACCACCACCGCCACCACCATAGTAATTAGGTCCTCCACCACCTCCGCCTGGAGGGGGTGGTGGACCACCTCCACCACCCGAAGGGAAATTTCCTCCTCCACATAGATAGTCGGTTGGGGTCCGTGTTGCAACATAGATTGTTGCCCCCATAGAGTGTATGGATTCCCAGGATAAGGTATCCCATATGGTGCGTTTCCAGGAATAGATAGGCTCGGCACAGGGTTAATAGAACCTGGATACGCTTGAATCCATGAGGGTTGAGTTACATTGGATGACCCCCCAACATGAGATAATCCCGTGGTGGACGGTCTAGAGGGTTGGGAAGGTCCAACGGAAGGTCCATTGGGGATTCCACCGCCTATGTTCTGGTTAGGAAACGGGGGTTTCCCCCCAGCCACAACAGGTTGACCACTATTCAAAGGTTGAACCAACGTAGGTTGTTGACTAGCTACCGTAGTAATAACATTACCAATAAGATAATCCATGGGAATGGAATACCCTCCCCTCGAATTTTGAGGCGAGGGAGGAACTGGTAAAGTAACTGTGGTAGTGACAGGTGTGTTGGACTGTTTTCCTTCCACAGGTTGGTTCACTTGAGGTGCAAGACTGGACTCTTGCGAGGGTTGACCAGTATTATTAGTGGTCTCGTGGTGGGAAGGTTGTTCTGGTGATCCAAAAGATATCGAATGAACCGAGATGGGTCGGTAAGGGGGTAACGATGGGTCTTGAACCCATCGTTGGAGACTTGACTGCCGAAACTCTTCAGCCATGGAACGAAAGTGAGCTAATTGGTCACGAAAGTAAGCTAAAGTGTCATCTAGAGTAGTCCCACTGGGTGGGGATGAGATGGAAAAATGAGCTGTTGGGTGGTTTGTAGAGGATGATCAGCTAGGTTCTCCCAGGATGACTAGAGAAAGGTCTTGTGAAGCGGGGATTTGTGCTCCTTCATCCCGAGGTGGATGAGAGGCAGGTGAATCCGGAGGAGTTTGTGGAAACAAAAGTCCTCCAACATTCAGAGTGGGGTTTTCCACTTCAGTAACTACGACCGCGTTATGCTGATCCATTCTTACCCTCGAAATAACCTCCAGATTAAGGGGATATTCGGGTGATAAGTTTAAGATCCTACGGGATCTTCTCCAGGGAAAATCCACCAGAGTGTCAGGATGATCAGCTAGGATGGATGAAACAACGTTTTCTCCTAAGGGTATGCTAAAAGAAAAGCAGTCCAGAAAAACCTACTCAAACTAAGGAAACAAGCAAACTTATGTGACAGAGTGGATTCAAAAGTCTGGAACCTCATGGGATTATGAAGGCATCACAAACCACGATATATTGCACGGTCCAACAATATGACGTGACAAGGAGGATTGGGACCGTACCCTTGCTTGCATACCCGACTACCTGGACAATACGTGCATGATAATATCCCCGAGTGCTATTCTCGGTGTATTGCTTTGCCAAGACGGCCAAATGGTTAACTTAGTTGGTTTCAGAGTCCTAGTGGTGTCTCCCGATATACGCAAGGTATGTGGGAGCTCAAATACGTAGTGGTGTTGTCTAATGCAAAACCGTTCGGCAAAAGACCTTCCGATATACTACCGAGTACTTGATACACCCTTCGATATACTCCAAGTATGGATTATGGTACTTGGTGGGTACGTGAAGGAGCTCGATATACCGATAAGTACGTAGAAGACTACAACACCCTTGGGATACAGTGCTGGAAAATAACGACAGCTGCCACGCTTAATGACGCTGGAACACATCTCTAACTTACACACAAGTTGATAAAAATCATACCTAGTTCTACCGTTAATTTTATCTTGGATGGTTAGGTGAATGCATGAGGTGAGTACATAATCGGAAGCATAATGCAAGCCCTGGCTACATGCACAAAATATTCTTTTCTTTCAATGAATTCTAGCAATGGGAAGGAGAAATTTTTTTCCGATAGTATTGCCAAAACAAACTCAATGCAACACAATCCCAATTCAAACAAAACTTGACTATGAAAGTATTCTTTTCCTTTTTCGACGAAACACAAAAATCACAACACTACTATCCAAATCAAAACATTTTTTCTTTTCTTTTTCTTTTCAAATCAAAACGACACTAGGTAATGAAAAGAAAGGATTCTGAAATGGAATATGCAAGTTTTTCAATTTCACTTTCAATGGTATAAAAGCAACATAAATTAAAAATGCATTTATCTTTCCTTAGCATGGAATCAATTTTGCAAAAATTGAAGCATACTTTGAGTCTTTCAAGAAAATGAGTGATTCATTGTTCAAGAAAAACACAATAGATCATACATTCATTCAAATTTTCCAAAACATAAATGACAACGTTCCAATGCACAACATTTTCTTCAATAATGCTCAAGAAATGAAGGGAAAGAAGCACTTTTTAACTTTTCAATGTATGCACCAAAGAATAAACTTGATAGGAATTGAGCTTTCAGATCTAAATGACTGAAAAGAAAACACTACTTGCAGCATTCAGTACACTCAGAAAACTCAAGAAAAGACAAGCACTCGATCAAGCTGAAGGGAACACTTAACTCAAAATCAAGTAGCAGCAAGCAAAGCTCAAACAAAATGTAAACGAGGTCTGGAAGCTGATCAAATATAATGATCAGATCAGGGATGGAAGGAAGGGAATGCAAGGGTGAGCGGATGAAGGTGGAGGAGACAAGAGTATCCACCACTACCAGTCTTCAAGTTTGTCCTATATGGAACCCAAAATCAATCCAAATAGAACCAAACACTCAAAACACAAATCAAAAGTGGGATACTTGGCTGGATCTTGCAGCATAGAGAGAGTTCATATAGCAAACCAAATTCCAGACTGTCAAATGGAGAAGAGACACCTGCATGCCAAAATTTGACAAATTGGCGCACTCTGGGCTTGTACACAGTGCAACGTCGCAGTCTGCTTACACGGGAAGTGCGATGATGTCATAGTCTACCAATGCATGGTATGCGACGAGTAACTAACAGGTAAAGAACAGAGACCAAACAATGACACAGTGTTGCTCTGTTCCCACTACCTAGGCGCGAAAGGCGAAGTCTAGATTCAAAAATGAATCATATCTCTCAGCAATGAACCATGGAATGGTTTGGGAATGAGTTGTATAAACTCAGAGGAAGCAGATCAGAGTCTTCAATACAAAGATTTGATAGTGAAATCAACTCCAAGAAGTAAATGGAAAAAATAAAAAGGCTTGTGTCAGGCAATCAACTGAAAATGACTCTCAGGTTGACAACTACTGACCAAATTCTATACTCCCCAGTATGGTTGCCAGATTTGTTATCGGACAATCCACTCGAGCGGACGCGAGCCGGATCTCCCTAGCTCAAAGTGAGTCTAGAACAAATAGAACATACTACTAATGCATTTCCTAGATCTACTTAACGATCAAGTACTAGATGTCTTACCTTTCACTTCGCGATCCGTTCTCCGGAATGCTGCTCCACGTCTCACGGTCGTCAGATCCAAGCTGCAAGACCTGTCAAGACAAGAAACAAGAGAAACCAGTAAAATAATTCTATACAATAAGAGATCTAAGTAAACAGTTAAGCAGGTAAACTAATCAATATCATTGCACACATGAACAATCTTGGTGGAAAGCATTTGTATTGCTGCAAATAGAGGAGTACATAATAGAGATATAGAACCACAACCAAGGCTTAACGCTGTAGTCCTTCTCCGACAAAGCCAATTGCCATATCCTTCCAAGGAAGTATGAGTTCTCCAATAGGTGAGTGGAGGTGTTCTAAGAGTGATTTCACCAGCATGTAGATACCATAGCCTTCCTCCCTTTGGGATGGGAGTGAGCTTCATTTATATAGGACTAAATGGATAGGGTATGGATAGGATAAGTTGAGAGATGGTAGGAGAGGCTTAAGGGATCTCTCCGAAGGTTTAGGAATCGAGTTCCAGCTCTTTCAAGAGGTCAGGGATAGGATCCCAGGTCAGAAAGCTTCGAGATGGACCTTGAAGAAGCTATTTTTGCCATCTAACTGACTTCGCCGCACCCTATAATGGAGCAAGGTGTGACGTCGCATGTTGCTAGTGTGCAGCCTGCGACGACCCTTCAAAAATTAGCACAATTGGGTACAAATCATCTCAGGATGATTACTTAGCCCAGGTATCTTTAGGGGTGTATACACTGAATCTTATGATGAGAATATTTTGGGTGTTATAGAGTGATGATTACCCATCTGTTCTTCGGGATTTTGTGTGTTGGGAGAAGACTGCACTCTTTACGATGACGATGACAACAATGAGTATGAGGTATGATGCTTCAAACCGGCGGCGGGGCTGACAAGACTATTTAAAAGAAACTCTTTTCGAACCATAAAAGTCCGCTGAAGAGTCATGTGTCACAAACCGCCAATGGTTTCAGGGCCCTCCAAAAGAGGTCTAGGAAAACCGCCTTGACACCCTTGAACAGTCCTGGGGCTGCCACATGGAAGTGTCGGATTTGCTTCAGGGGGGACTGAGAGTGTTAAGCTTCGCACAAATTCCTCACCCTGATGCTTGGGCAGTCATCAATCTTCTGTTAAGCCTTTACCGAGATCTGTGCCAGGAGGGTGCAACTTTTTGGAATGGGTCCCTTCTTTCGCATGGCCCACCTACCTGGAAATCCAAGGAATGAGAAGAACCACCGTTGTAACTTTTATGGTTTCAGGGTCCAAGAAAGGTGGTCTAGGGAAACCACTTTGAAGCCCCTGAACAACCATGGGGCTACCATCTGTCTATGGCCGTTTTCCATCAGGGGCGCTCTGGGTCGAATAAATGGTGAGCGCTGGAAGGTCTTGACCTCCCTTATTCTCATATGTCCTGTGAACAACCTCTCCTCTTAAAATTCATCTGCGCCTGCCTGCTGCCATGGCGTGACTATACTCTACTTTACCTGCACCCTTTATTGCTCCATATTCTCATTCTGAGCCCTTTTGACAGCCTGGAGACACCGGAGCTGTCATTGGTTGATCAAAGTACTAAAATTGGCTTAAGCGGGGACAACCTCTTCCTTCGGAAGGGGTTGAGAATAGTAGACTAGTGCCTTTAGTCCCTTCGGTTGTGGAGTCATGTCTGTCCTTTCTTTCTTTAAATGAATCAACATAAAATAATCATAGAACATGAAACAAAACTGATCATAAATTTTTGAAAACAAAAAGAAGCGAAAACATATGTTACAAATATGGTACACTGGATTCACTGATAGAGTAAGATGCAAATTAGTAATGAAAGAACCGCTTCAAGAATCTCCCATTTATAGGGTTCCCAAAAAATTCACCATTAAGTTGAGCCAATTCATATGTGTTGTTGTCCTGGACTGTAATGAATTTGAAAGGGCCCAGCCATAGGTTGTCGAATTTTCTGTGTTTGGACCTTTCTTCTCTTCTGGCATCCCACTTCAGAACAAGATCTCCTTGCTGAAAGTCTCGGGCAATAGCCCTTCGGTCAAAGGCCCCTTTCATCTTGTCCTGGTAGATTCTGGAGGAATCATCCAGTTTCTCCCTGACTTGTTGAACCTCTATCAGTTGATGAATTCTTCTGTTCATATCATCTGGTTCTTCGTCTTTCGGTTGCAGTAGCTACATCACCGGGAAGCCTAACTGAATTGGGAGGACCGCTTCTTTTCCATAGACCAATTGAAACAACGAAGTACCTATAGCTCTTTTGACACTAATTTTGTCTTCCCATAATGCGAATTTTAATTGGGAGTCCTAGGCCCTTTTGTTTGTGTTGAGCATTTTTTTAATAATATTCACCAAGATTTCATTTGAGGATTCAACCAAGCCATTTCCCTGTGGGTAGTATGCTGTTGAATGAATCAAATCAATGTTGTAATTTTGACAAAAACTCATCATTTTGTAGGATTTGAAATCCCGAGCATTGTCTGTAATGATTTTTCTTGGACATCCGAACCTTTCCAAAATATTTTCTTCTAGGAAGCCTATTATGACCATGTCATTGGCATTCCTCGTGGGAATTGCTTCCACCCACTTTGTGAAATAGTTAGTGGCTGTAAGAATCCATCGGTGTTGGCCACTAGAATGAGGGTTTATTTATCCAATACAATCAATGCCCCATTGCTGGAAATTTTATTCCACCTTGATGGGTTTGAAAGGTAATGGTTTCATCTTTTGCTTTCCAACGAACAACTAGCATTCCTTGCATGCTCTGACGATCTTATTGGCATCGGTAAATAAATTAGGACAGAAATAGCCAGCTCATAATATTTTATGAGCAGTTTCTCTCCATGCATGATGTCCTCCATACTTACCTTCATGAAACTCTATAATTATGCCTTATGTTTCTTCTTCCACAATACAATTAAGCAGGAGAACCAGTGGATCCTTCTAGAAGAGATAGCCATCCAGAACATGATACCTAACAGCTTTGAGCTTAAGAGACCTCATTTTAGATTTATACAGATTAGGAGGGTAGGTGAGGTGCTGTAAGTAGTAAACTATGTCCATGTACTAGTCTGACCCAGTAAAATTCTCATCTACCTCATCAGGAATATTTTGTTGAACGTCTTCGTTCTCCTGACCAAGGAGTTGATTGATCAAATTGATCTCAATTGCTTGGTAGTTCGACTCAGCCAGGAATTTGGCTAGTCCTTGTCTCCTTTTACCAACTTGGTAGGCTTAATCTCCATATCATATTCCTGGATTTTGGAGATCCACTTCCCTCTTCTTCCTTCATTGTCGGGTTGACACAAGATGTCTTTAATGGTACTTCTTAGGACATGAGCAATGATCTTGGAATGCAAGACATAGATCCTGAATGACTTCAGGGATTTGACAAGTGCATAGGCCTATTTTTCCATTGTGATATATTTCAACTCTGCGTCTCTCAATGCTCGGCTGAAGAAAGCGATGGGTTGCTCATGCCCTTCTTGATTTTTCTGTAAAAGAACTACTGCAATAGTGACCTCAGAGGCAAAAGAGAAAACAAGGAACTCCTTTGTATAATAAGGGCTAGCCAAGATAGGTGCCTCTCCCAGGGAATTATTTATTTGTTTAAAGGAGTCCCTTGCAGTTGTGGTCCATTTTATCTCTACATCCTTTCTTAGCATGTCTGTAATTTCTTTCATTATTTCAGCAAAATTAGGGATAAATCTTCCATTTTATCTCTACATCCGTTCCTACTGATCAATGCTTTCGGCTCTATGTAACATCTTATCAATCTGATTCTGGTACATAGGATTCCTTATTAATTCAGTCAAGGGAAAATTTATCTTCAGCTTGTTCAACTCCTGTTCTAGACTGAAAGAGGTAGACACTTCTTTGGGGCTTGGCTCCACTTTCTTACGGGGGCTTACGCCTGGCTTACCTTGGCTATTTGGCACTGTAGCTTCAATTTCCCTATCCTTTAGTAAGATTTTACTTTTTGATAGGGAGGGGGTTTTTGGAGACTTGGCTTGAACCGGATTCTGTGGGGATTTCTTGGGGATGGGTCCATTCTGTCTATTAGCAGATTCTAGCCTTGGTCTCAAGTCATAATTTCTTTGAGGCTTGTCTGGCTGAGCACTATGAAAAATAGGATGATCACCAGTGGGTTGGTCATTTTATTGGGAGTTAAGAAAGTCTGGGCGGTTCATATGAGAGTGAACTCTCATAATCTTCTCTAGTGAGGTGCATAAGGTGGGAATATTCTTCCATCCAATTTAGTTGTTCATCAAACTCTTCATAGACTTCTTCTGCTGGAATTTCAACCAGATGATTTTCATTCTCATGAACAGGTGGCCTTATTGGTTGTTCTTCATTCCTCCTTTCTCTGTATGTCATTTGGGGATTGTAGGGTCTTCTGAACTGCGTTGGAGGTCGAGCACGTGATTGGCTGTTAGGACTGCTACTCTCTAGCTTGATTCTAGTAACTTTATTTGACATATTCTTGATAATGCAAGTAATCTCATCTATCTTTTCCTCTTGAGAGTCCTTATTTTTTGAAGGGCCACCCTCTTCTTTGGCCTTTCATTTGTCCTTTGTTTCGATGTCATTTGTCATTTTAATATTGCCACCTGCCCTCATGTTTCCTTCGACATCTATGGCATCATCCTACATCTCGTTGAGTGAGAGTGGTCTTCTCTCCCTCAATGTTATGGAAAAATATGAGGGGAAAGTTGCTTCATAGGTGACTCGAGCTACTACTTCAGTAGGGAAGATTTATCTTCTTGATTTCGTTCCCCGGCAATGGCGCCAAAAAAGATGTTAGTCCTAGAGACATTCTAAGGCTGTTTTAGAACCGTGCCTGGGCATCAATAATATCTCTACGTTCTTTTGCTTAAACAAGAATCACATTTACCATAAAATGAGACAGATATCCAATCTTGAAAATATGGGCAGTATTTCGATGTGCTAGTAACCAGAATTGAGTATTGATGAAAAATGAAATGGCATAAAACAAAGGTACTGCAGAGAGTAAATCTTTGTTCAATGTTAAAGAATAACGTACTGAGCCTAGGAGAGGAATTCAGCAGTATGAACAAAATGATCACAGAACTACAACTGGATAATGTAAGGATATTGTTTCTAGATAAATTAACATGAAAACTTCATGTGCTAACCATCTTAAAAACAACGATTCAAGCTCACAACACTCACATTAAACTCATAAGCATATTCATAAATCATAGATAATATGAAAGAGATGAAATAACAGGAAAAAATACTAACTATACATATCAAAGTTTTGAATCCATAACACCTCAAGATCAAGAAAATAATAATCTCCTTTATCTATTGATCGGATTGCCAAATATTAAAAGTAATACTTCTTACAAAATAGATCTGACCATTTGGATACTGCCTATTCTACTATATATAGCCTTCATAGGCTTCTCAACAGAAGTTGTTACAATTTGTTATAGCCCAACGACTTTAAGTAATTCCGTTTGTACTCTTCTACAGAGTCTGTTACAATAAACAGTCATACAAACTACTATTGGCTAATGTATGACTATGACCTGGGACCGCTTTGATGATAAAGCAGTGCGTCTGGATGGATAGAACTCCCGCCAATATGAGACAGACCCGTAATGGTAGTGCTCCCTATTTTCAGAGATATTACGAACTTTGACAAACCGTCGGACCATTTATGGTATTACAAAGATGTAGATGTAGCCACCTTGCTTCCAGGAGTTACTTATAGAACCTTCATCATCTATTCCTTCTACCCCATCCAAGCCCTTTGCTCTCGAACCTTGTTTTCAATGGGGAAAAAGTTCATCGACGTCATCGAGTTGTAAAGAAGGACCTAATCTTTCTCTTAATAATTTGAATCGTTCAGGTACAACCACTTCACAATTTGATCATCCTTTGCTGGGACTGGTGTGCCCCTGCCTTCCATGCTTCTCCATTCAGAAGGCTTATTCCCTTGTTAACCACTAAAAATGTTGAACCTTCCTTAGACATCTCGGATTAGACTTCAGGATTTTCCCACTTGAACATCTGCGAATGCGCATCTGTGGGATGTTCATGGACACTGGTCGTCCGAGTCCTTAATGCTCCTTATGAGCCTCCACTGGGAATAAAATGTGCCATTGAGAGACCACTTATCTTCCAACTCAATCTAAACAGCTATGGTAGACTCACACATTTAAGGCTACGTGTTTTGGACCAATGAGGCTTGGGGGATTTATGATTCAAACTTGTGAAACTATAGGGGTATTTGTATCCCCGCCCACCTGCTCCTCGAGAATTGTGATGTACCTGAGTGATGATTACCCAGTTGTTCTTCGGGATTTTGCGTGTTGGGAGAAGACTGCACTCTGTATGATGACGGTGACAACAATGAGTATGAGGGATGCTACTTCAAACCAGCGGCGGGGCTGAGAAGACTATTTAAAAGAAACTCTTTTCGAACCATAAAATTCCGTCGAAGAGTCGTGTGTCACAAACCACCAATGGTTTCAAGTCCCTCCAAAAGCGGTCTGGGGAAACCGCCCTGAGACCCCTGAACAGTCCTGGGGCTGCCACATGGAAGTGACGAATTTGCTTCAGGGGGGACTGATAGTGTTAAGATTCACGCAACTTCCTGACCCTGATGCTTGGGCGGTCGTTCATCTTCTGTCAAACCTTTACCGAGATTTGTGCTAGGCGGGTGCAAATTTTTGGAATGGGTCCCTTCTTTCACATGGCCCACCTACTTGGCGATCCGGGGTATGAGAAGAACCACCGTGGTAACTTTTACGGTTTCAGGGTCCAAGAAAGGTGGTATGGGGAAACCACTTTGAGGCCCCTGAACAACCATGGGGATGCCATTTGTCTATGGCGGTTTTATGTTAGGGGCGCTCTAGGCCGAACAAATGGTGAGCGCTGGAAGGTCCTGACCGCCCTTATTCTCAGATGGCCTGTGAACAACCGCTCCTCTTAAAATTTATCTGCGCCTGCCTACTGCCATGGCGTGACTGTACTCTACTTCACCTGCGCCCTTTATTGCTCTGGATTCTCATTTTGAGCCCTGTTGACAGCTTGGCGACACCAGAGCTGTCATTGGTTGATCAAAGTACTAACAATTCCAATTGTCAAAATTGGAAGAACAACGTCAAATAACAATTCATCATCAAGAAGTCCACAAGCAGCAAAAAAAGGAATTGCATGATATAAACATAAAAATAAGGATATATCAGTGGGAGATCTTGTCCTGCTCTAGGACAATAGGATTAAAGGCAAGTCGAAGAAACTGCACACTCCATGGTTAGGGCCCTACATAGAAGAAGAAATCAATGCCAATGGATCAGTTCGACTAAAAACACAAGAAGGAAGAATTTTCAGAAAACTTGTGAATGGCATGTGGTTAAAATGCTACAGAGTATAATAAAAAGCACGTTGTCAATAAATGTACGTATCACCATTGGACGACCTACGTTCGTAGGTTTGAAATGTTTCTTTAAGTAAAATTATTTTAATTACCATGTAATTAATTATTATTTCATAATTTTAACAAAAAGGAGTTATAACCAACTTAGATGGAAAAAATAGTATAAAAAGGAGACTAAGACATGGGTTGTGGCAGGTTCAACATGACAATAGATTGGGGAGACAACACAATCAACGACGATGCAGGAAGGCAGACAAATAAAAAACCACCAGGATTGAAGGACCGATGGATGATATATGATCGGCAATATTCTAGCCAATGAGATCCAAGCTGACGAAGCACACCAAAGAATAAATAAAGTCTCTCGACCGAAAAACATAAAGTCGAAAACTGGAAGAAACTCAAAATAAAGGATGACCAAACTTAACTTATGGAGCAGAAAATCTGACATACATCGAAAACAGTGTTGACGAACTGTCAATCAGGTGATGAGCATTTAATATCTATACCCACTATGCATTTAATGCCCTCACCTATCATGTCCGTTCCCAGGCATATCATTCCCACTTTAAATACAACAATTGAAGAAACCTGGGCATTATTTTTCCAAGAACTTGAGCAGCAAAACTCAGAGCTGAATGAACCTGTACCAGAGAGCAACCCTACTTCAGAACGATTAGATGAAATTGCACCAAAGAAATCACAAACCACCACCTGAGCCACATCTACAAAGATGCAACAACTGAAAGAAGCAAATACCCCATTAAAAACAAGATTGTAGAATATTTGGAATGCCAAGACTGAAGAGAAACAATGGAAGCGAACATGGAACGAAATAAAAGAACAGGGGAAAGAATCAAACGAAAAATAGCGAGAAGGAGCATTGAAATCGCAAGCAGCCAAGATACTAACCTATATGAATGCACCCCTGCTCAACAGATTTGGTGGACTCAAACAACTAATTGCTCAGTTTGTTGTTAGTCGATACCATAGAGGGAAATTCTACTTTGACATCCCCGTCGAAATCAATGGTGCCCTTATTGCAAAAATCACAGGGCTTTCTAACAAAGGAGATGTTGTACCCACTAGACCTAACCCCGCACTAGTCAAAGAATTCACAAGAACACCAACATGCAAGAATTCCAGGGGGTTAGTAATTAAGCATATTAAGTATGAAACTGAAAGAATTGTCACCAAGATTGTGTCGATTGGCTTCATTGCCATTGGCCAAGGATCATACCTTAAACTCGACATGCTTGAATCTGTCCAGAATATTGCGCAGCGAGGGAAACTATACAAGTGGGTTGAGCACTTGGAAAAAATTAAATAGAGTATTTGTGAAAAGTGCCAATATGAAAGAGGAATCATCAGGTTTCCATCCCTGATTATTTGGATTGCTATGTCACATCTCCAACTTGTTGGAGATAAGTACTTCACTACCGAAAAAGGTACTCTAATGTATCACTTCAAATATTTTACCTCACAAGGGTGTCGAATAGGAGCAACAACAACCAATATCTACTTGGAATATTGGTTTCAAGAATTAAAAATCAGTACATCCATATGGCAAGTTCCACAAAACATCCATCGATGTATATCACTGACAACACATTTTCAATTAGCACTCGAGCATACTAGCATATGGTATCTGTAAGGAGTAGCTAGAGCATCGGAGGAACTTGACTTTTATCCAGAAGTTGACCAATTGTTTGTTGCGTTATCTCGAGAGTCTAACAAAATCATACCAGTTCCAAATTAGGCAAGACTAAAGAAAAAAGAAATTGTCGAGCCACTCACAGATGTGGAGAAAGAAGAGGCATATGAAGTACGCTTATACATCGATACATTTACAATAAGAATCGATCAGATTTTTGAAACAAACCCTTTGGGGATTCCAATGAATCCTCATCATAATTCGCCCAATAGATCAGAAGACAATACAGAGTTGGATAACATAGCACTGGAATATCAATTAACCAAAGAGAACATCTCTCATGTCGCCGATGAAATTTTCAAATCCAGGAAGAACATAAGACCCAAAATAGCAGGAAAAGGAAAAAGGAAATTAATCTCGCAGGAGCCGACAGAAGAAGAAAACGCCGAAATCTACGACCAAGCGACTCAAGAACTTGAAGATGCTACCTGTAACAAAATTTCCATTTCTGAGCAAATAGCTAAAATGATCATAGAAGAAGAAGCATTACAACCGTCGGCTCAACCGACTAACAAATTAAAATTCTCTGAACCGCCACATGTCGACCTCACACAAACCTCACCACCCATATACTTGATCATTGTCACCAGACAGCTTGATGTCCCTACTGGGTCAACTGACTATGAACCCATGCATGCCCCTGAAATATACTTACCTAGACAAAATCTTGCACCTCTCAATCCAGGAACCCAAAGCAATGTTGAACTACAAAAATTTATTAACCAACTACCCTCCATCCCGCCTAACTAGAAAACATTTCTAGTCAAGAAACTAGTTTTTCTTACTCCAAGTCAAGAAAATGTCTTAACTCCACCAGATGTTCACATCCCTGAAAAATCCACTTGACAATCAGCAGGACTAGAAATTGTTGCTTATGCTACATCACTCACGGAAAAAATCCCAATCCTGGAAGTAACATCACCTACAGAGCATCGACCACCATCGAGCATGTTCCTTTACATTCATCAACTCCTGTGCATTTCGAAACCCTTTCCCCAACCAATATACCTAACTCATTAGGCCAGATATTCCCGAAAAATTCCTCTCGAAAGCTCCACTAGCATCGACCCAGCTACCCACTGAAACATTACTTGCATCCATTGAACCTTCCCTCACAGCTATTCCTACAACCCCGTGATCACCTACCGACACGTCTGAAACACCTCCCCCCATATGGAAGAACTGGTTGAAGTACCTTCCCATCCTCATGTCTAATTGACCACTGTGACTCATATGGAAAACCATCAAGAACAACAACAACTGGATAAGGAAGCAGACAAGGACCAAGACAAGGAATACTACAAAGACACTATAGACAAGAATAAAGAAAATGAGTCAGAGAAAGAGAAGGATAAAGAAAAAGGAAGAAAGAGGAATAGAAAGGAGAGGAAAAGAAGGGAGAGAGAGAAGAAGCAACGCCATCAACAACTCTAGAATCAACCTGGCCTTATAGTAAATTTAGATCAGTTCAGTCCTATATCTACTTTTAATCCAGTAGAATCCATGGATGTTGAGCTCGAATTAATTTCGGATGCTATCATCAGAGAACAAATGAAAAGTTGAACATCCGACAAGGACCACATCAAGGCATTAGAAGAGGAATAAACCAATTTTTTGACTAAGTGCGAAGAACTAGTCCAACAGGTTCTGCCACTCCAACCAGTGACTCAAGAACATAGTCCACTAGACAAAGCCTACAAAATTTTTGAAACCATTGTGGCGGCCTTTCAAGAAAATTTGACCAAATACCGATAAGCTCAAGAACATGAAACAACTCTCTTGATGACAAATAAATTCACAACTTTCGTCAAGAACCATAGTCAGCTATCCCAATACGTACAAGAGGCCGAAACAACCAAATAAGTACTGGGAAATTGGTACACATATTATGGCAAAGTATTTGTTGAAATGAAGGATGCAAAGGAACAAATAAACAACATTCAACAACAAAACTAGGGAGTAGATGAAGCTTTAGTACAAATATTGGAAAGTAAGCTTTCCATGGAAACTAAGAGGCTAGAAAGTTTAGAGAAGAAAGAGGAACAATGGATATCTCAAGCAGGATAATCCTTACTCAAAGTTAACCAAAGTAGCTCACAGCTCCATCGGTTGCTTTCAAATGTCAACAACCAACTCGTCTTCCTTGGAGAAAACATGTGCAACATCTAAGATCGACCGACGACCAGTTACAAAAAATATGGAGATCCTTTCGGTGATCACCACTCTCACCATCGAAATCCAGAATGCCTTGCACGCTTGTGAATAATTTCAGCAACAATTGACAGTATCTACCGAATCAATCATTGAAGTCTATTCTATCCATCAGTCGACTATTAGCACCTCTTTTTTTCAGCAACCATAAGAAGTACATGAAACATTACTCAGCAATTTTTTTTTTTCATCTCCAACAGTTTATCCATATCCCTGCTTTCTTAAGGACAAAGAAGCATTTTGTTGGTGGGGGAGATATTGGAGGAGCCTAGTCCGCTAGCTGACTAGGTCCTCCATCCGACTACTTGTTGGCCCTGAGTTGTCGACCTAAACTTGTTGGCTGGTTAAGCCGACAATACCATTATGTAACTGATTGTAATCTATATAAATATAGGCCGGAGAGCCGGACAAAGCAAGATATATGCAATTGATATCTTGTATATACTTTGTACAGTCTCTGATGAGTAATATAATACTTGTTGCTTCTATATCCATTACTTTTCTCTTGTATATTATCTTGTATATTATCTTGTGAATACTTGTTTGATCTTGCATGATGTCTTACTGGTAACTATGCAACCTGATTGACTACAACAGGCCATACACTGTAAGCATCATAGTTGGTCCACAGGCACTATAGGGTTTTTTTCCCTATGATATTCATTCACCATTGTAGGATAATCAATACATGGATCTACTGCATCCATTGGTTTGCAACATTTTCAAAAACTTTGCAGGGTTTCCATGCTTCCCATGGAGGTTCCATAGCCTCTACAACTTTCCATGTTGCTCTACAAATGCTTGTCATCCTTTGTGGTCCTCTACACTCATCACTCTATGGAGGATGACCCACTTTTTCAAACTTTAGAGATATTTTTTGAAATCTACAACATGTTTCAGAGGGTCTACCATATCTCATTTGATTTTTTTTTCGTCAGCCTAAATGTGTATTTCATAGAATTTCATTTCATTTCTTGGTTTGTGAGATATGTTTGTTTGAAGTAGCACATGTCTGTACACAGTGTGGGTGCACATACAACAAATTTAGACAGGTTCCATAGACTTCAAATAATTTTATATAAAGTATACCATAGCTCATTTGAAATATTTGTTTGTTAGATCAAATGGGTATTTCATGGAATTTCAATTCGTTTCTTGGTTTGTGAGGTATGCTTGTTTGAAGTAGCACATGTTTGTAAAAAAGTGCATGGCACGCCCCATCAACTTCGGCAAGGTTTTTCTCTTTCCATAGGAATGAATAGAGAAATCATATTACATGTATGGAAAGGTATATTTGATATCTCAAATGGGTCTTCGACGTAATTCAATTCCATTACCTGCAACAGAAGTTATGAATGGATTTGTAGAAAGACACCAATTGCTTCCAAAATCACGAATTTTCTCTGAAAATTAAAAAAAAATTGGATTTTATTATATCATATTGTAATATTTACCCATTGTAATTGCCCACAAGGTTATGGGTCAACCACACAGAACCCACAGTTATGGGTTGACCACACAAAATCCTTCTCTTCATTGGAAATCAACAAGGTACAATGAACATAATGGTTCCTTTTTAGCATGAGTGAAATGATGGGGACCATCATTTTCTAAGGGGGGAGGAATGATCTGAATCTTAGGGGGGTTTATAGTCTAATATCAGATGTGAAATTCAGAAAGCTATATTTTTATTAAATGTAAAAAGGGAGCATGATGGACATGTAATTAATGGAGTTAGTTATTCAAAGTTGACATTGTCAACAAGACACCTTATAAAAAGGTAGTAGGGAGAGAATTAGAATCAAGGAGAGCTCCCAAAATTAGCCTCATTGCATGTAATGGTCCATCTTAATAGAATCCTTCTTCTCTAACTCTATCTTGTATTTTCATGGTGTATTTCATTTATGTGTTTCTGTCAATGTTCCTTATATGAATTTCATAGTAGATCTATATGTTTTCTCTCCTCCTCTCTCGCCATTCAAGCCTTCCGGATCTTAGCCCTCAAGATCTGGATCACCATGGCATAGAAACTTAACAGAGAAACATTTTTGAGTACTGTAACTGACTGCAAGTTAGTTTTTGAAAGGTTTATGTGGCCATGCTATCTGCATGCTCTTCGAGTAGGATTTCCAATATTGGACCTAGAAATTCAAAATGTGGATTGCCTCCTACTAAACAAAACCCTAGTATTGAAAATTGATGAATAAAAAAGCTTTTCTTTAATAGAAAGAACATTGATTGAATCTTAAACTCTTCCTATCTCTTTGGATATAATCACAAACAAGCAATCAACATACTTTCAATTGTCTCTCATTTTCTTTGTTTCTTATAATGTCTCAGCTGCTTTCTTTTAATGTTGGTACTTCATTAATCATCATTGTCGATAACTTGAAAACCAATACATATCTAAGCCATGTTTTTATGGGAATGTTATAGTCAATCAACTACATATGCAAATCAATTTTTTTTAGTTCAATGTAGTTAGGCACTAAATAAATGAAGAATAATGAAAAGTGCACATACAAACTATTTGCTTGAAATCTAGTTTTATGTAGTTATTGAATTCTCTCTCTCTCTCTCTTCTCTAGAGAGAGAGAGAGAGAGAGAGAGAGAGAGGTGAAAATCCTCACAGCAAATCTAAGAGATGATGTATACCTCACAAGAAAGTAATTGATTAAGCAAGAAAATAGAAGAAGAGTGGTCAATGCAGTATAATGAGCAACAGAATAATAATACAGTAGAACTCTGATAGAAGCAAAAATAATTCACACACACTAATTAATTAATCACAAATGGACAAATAAATAATACAATGCATGAGGAATTCGAATGCCTAAGGTGGCAATTCGAATTAGCCTTCATGGAGTGATCAAAGGATCATTGGAGTGTCATCGGAGCACAAATAGTAGTCTATATCATCATCAGTGGAGTCATCAATGCTCAAGTAACTGTCAACCATCAGTCAAACTGAGTCTAACTGAGTGTGGTACGTGTAACTGAATGAAGGAGGCTCAGTGGAGGGCGCATGAGGAGCTAACTAGAGTCAGAATGGGCGGTCTAGTCTCACTGGAGATCCATCGGAGTGATATAGTCAGTTGAGAGTCAGTCTAGCCTTAAATCAAGGAAAGAACTGATGATAACTCAATTAACTGAAGTGAAACTAAGTGGTAGGTGAGAGAGGGCGCATGAGATGCATGCAATTGCATGAAGGGGCGCACTAAGCACTAGGAGGGATAAAACTGATCTGAGAGAAGCTCTCGGGGGCTGGCTAACTGAGGGCTAGGTGATGGACTGATGATTGGGATGCATGCAAATGCATGCAAACCCTAAAAGTGCATGCATGACTGAAAATACAAATAATGAAAATGCTGCTAGGACTAGGATGGAGTATAGGAATATCCTAAAACCCCCCCTTAATCCATCCTGGGCCCTAGTAATTGAGACTAAAGGTCACCCGATACAATGAATAATAATAAAAGTCAATAAACCAAGGAAATGGGGAAAATTTCATGGAAAAAATACCCTCCCCTCAAAATAGACTTAAAGGCACAAAAAAAAAAATGCTCCAAACTCAAGCAGGTGTGATGCTTGGTCATATGTCTGGAGGTATCTTCTTCTTGTACTTGCTCTTCAGATCGAATGTGATGAGAACAAATCCAACAGTATGAGGATTATCCTTGAACCTGTGATTCGAATCAGCTGAGGTAGGATCAAATCTATGAATGTGCAGATAGTCTTTTGTCTTCTCCTTCGAACCATCATGGGTGAGATTATGCCAAAAAGAACCATCAAATAATAATGATTGCTTGGAATCCAAATCAGCTCCAAGACTTTATATATGGTTTCTTGAGATCTCCTTTGAACCAGCAGGGTGAGATCAAAACTATCATATGCATGAGAAATTATCCCAAGTAGTAATTGCTTAGAATCCAAATTAGATCCAAGACTTGAATCATAGTTTCTTGATATCTCCTTTGAACCATGAGAGGTGAGATCAAACCAATAAATGCATGAGAAATTATCCCAAGCGAATGGCCATGGTTTCTTGAGATCTCCTTTGAACCAGCAGGGGTGAGATCAAAACCATGATATGCATGAGAAATTATCCCAAGCAAATGGCAATAGCCATAATCTTCAATAACCTTCTGAAAGCATGAAATAATGATCATATAGTAGTAAATAAGAGGTGATTGCTTGAGAAGAACGAATGCATTACCTCCAATACCTGATTTTAGGACCTTCTGCAATATCTAGAGTGTGAGTTGGCACAAAAAGAGAAGAAATTTCGAGCATGAGTGTAGAATCTGCAAGTTCTTCTTCTTTGTGGACAAATTCAATATGAGATGTGTTTGATACTGGTTCATGATCAATGAGATCATCAAGGAGGGTGAATGCATCACTTTGCTTGTTCTCGAAAGGGTTTGGACCAATTCCTTCATTCTGTCTGTCGAATCTTTCATCCAGATGGGCCCATAGCACCTTTGGAGTTTCAACAACATCAAGGTATTGGTATATCATGTATTCAGGCAAAGAAAGCACCATTGCTCCAAAGGCTCCTTCATCTTTATTTAACCAATCAATCTCCTCTTCAGAGGATTCGAACTCTCTTTCAAAACAACAATCAAAGAGACCATGGCTCTTCAAATATGCTATCATTTTTGGTTTCCATTTATCATAGTTGAATGGAGAAGGAGGAGTAATTCCTGATGAATACATTGAAGCTGTAAAAGACCTGCAAAAACAATAGAGAATATCTGCAACTGCTACTGTTGCATAAATGCAGAAACTGCTGCAACTACTACACTCGAAATCTTGATAATAACCTGCAAAAAACTCTCAGGAATGGAGATAAACAATACTCTCAACATGCTCTGATACCATGTGAAAATCCTCATAGCAGATCCAAGAGATGATGTATACCTCACAAGAAAGTAATTGATTAAGCAAGAAAATAGAAGAAGATTGGTCAATGCAGTATAATGAGCAACATAATAATAATACAGTAGAACTCGGATAGAAGCAAAAATACTTCACACACACTAATTAATTAATCACAAATGGACAAATAAATAATACAATGCATGAGGAATTTGAATTCCTAAGGTGGCAATTTGAATTAGCCTTCATGGAGTGATAAAAGGATCACTAGAGTGTCATCGGAGCACAACTAGTAGTCTATCTCATCATCAGTGGAGTCATCAATGCTCAAGTAATTATCAACCATCAGTCAAACTGAGTCTAACTGAGTGTAGTAGGTGTAACTGAATGAAGGAGGCTCAGTGGAGGGCGCATGAGGAGCTAACTGGAGTCAGAATGGGTAGTCTAGTCTCACTGGATATCCATCGGAGTGATACGATTAGTTGAGAGTCAGTCTAGCCTTAAATCAAGGAAAGAACTTATGATAACTCAATTAACTGAAGTGCAACTAAGTGGTAGGTGAGAGAGGACGCATGAGATGCATGCAAGTGCATGAAGGGGCACACTAAGCACTAGGAGGGCTAAAACTGATCTGAGAGAAGCTCTCGGGGGCTGGCTAACTGAGGGCTAGGTGATGGACTGATGATTGGGATGCATGCAAACCCTAAAAGTGCATGCATGGCTGAAAATACAAGTAATGAAAATGCTGCTAGGACTAGGATGGAGTATAGGAATATCCTAACAAGAGAGAGAGAGTGTGTTTTCCTTGAACTAGTTCATCATAGTTGGTCACTTTGGTCACTATACCTTTGATATATATATATATATATCAGAATGAAAGACATAGCAACCAAACTACCAACTATGATGAACTAGATAAAGTCAAAACACAACAAAAAGTTACTCTGAACCTCAAACGATTGTGTATAATGAAAATGGTAAGGTCACCATTATAGTTGCAAACAAAATAGGTATTGTGACTATTTGAAAATTGTAATTTTTAATTGTTTAACATTCCAACTACACTATATTTTAAATATGAAAAAAATACTTATTGTTTTAAGGGGCGACTGCAAATTGTAGCATAACATTTGGGTACTCTTGGTCAATTTCACTATATCTAAAAAAATTGCTTCTAAAATGCCAAGATTTCAACAAGATGAAATATGACCATTTGAATATGATGTAAACTCACTAATAAGAAAACATTATGTGCTTATATGTTGATTGAACATAAGAATCCTGTTGTTGTGGAAAAAAATGCACAAGTCTTCACTCTTCCACTTGGAAAGGGGCTAGGCCTTGTAGGCTACAACAAGGCTTCAGTCCTTGGAGCCCCTGTGTGTTGGGTTGGTTGTCCTCCAAGTGATCCTGGAATATATTTTTAGTGTAATTTACATAAAACAAAGAAATATGGATGAAATGCAAAATAAAAAAGATGGGGGGAGAATGCAAACTCCAATAACAATCCAAGATATGCCAAACCACTTTTGTATTTTCCAATGGTCAAGCTGTACAACACCTAATAAGTGTGGGATTCCAGGGAAGCCAACAATATCCCTTTGGGAGGCCTTTTTTCTCCAAACTATATGCTAAGTCAATGGTGGAAGAATGGAGAGGAACTCTTGCCCCTTGAAGGAAGGTGGCAAGGGAGCTTGGGAATGCTTACAATGATAAGAAGAGGCAGGATAAGAGGAAGCTCCAACAAAAATCCAACATCATAACCTTTCTCTTGATTTATCTCTACAAAATTCATGCCAATGGATTCCTTATATAGGCCAAGAGGTGGCCTACAGACAACTAGATCCAAATGTGAACCCATCTCCTCCATGAACTAGTTATAAGGTACACCAAGGAGGATATTTAATGCCACCAAGTGTGTGAGGAGATGAATTCATATCCTTGGAAGTGATGGATCCTTCAATGCGCCACGAGAAGTTGGTGGTCCTGCCGTTTTGATAGTAATGCGACTATCGAAGGAATATCCACGTGAGTATTGGGCGGGTACTTCAACAATGGTTTAGATGCACGACCCCTTATTTTGACTGATCTTGGGAATTTTTGACTCATGATATATTTTGTATTTGTTGAGGATGATTGTGGTGAGACGCATTTCTCTATGTTGATGATGCCTTACTGGAAGAATCACTGAAATGTCGCATGTGTGCAAAATTTAGGCGTTAACAGATGCCTCCTGTTGTATGAGGTTTAGAGGGTACTGTAGAGCCGATAATGCATCATTCTTTCTTGTGTTTATATTCTGTTATGTAGGATAAAGCATATGTGGACAATAAGGTCCTCCTGTGAGGGAAGATGGTTGGTGACAACCGTTGGAGCTATTAGATTTCAAGCAAGCATAAATAATAAATAACTAGCGATAATAAAACACAATCAACAACAATTTAAGATAGACACATAACTTACTATGGAAACTATCATGATGGGAAAAAATAGCCAAAATCGACCATTGAGCCAAGTGCTCACTCGCTCACCTCCAGGCCACTTTACAATGGAGTCTCCTCAAGCCTTATAAAGGCTTCTTTACATGCAATACCTTGGGTCAATACCATGGGCTACAAGAAACCATGTGCTGTACCTAACCACCTTTGAATCATTTACGAGTCAAGGTTAACCCTAACAATACCCCCTTTAAGATTGACTTGGGGATCTCACATACACCCCCTATCACCTAGGTCTTTACTGATGAGTTACCAGGGATATACATGCCTTACCAAGTCTTACAACCACATGCCCATTTACATGCAAGCTGCTCCATTAATTTTTTCCATGTGTCTTCATGGTGACTTCACCATCACCATCTGTTACTTCATTCTAACTTTTTCCATGCTCGTTTTATTACCCTTCTATTTGCTCATTTTCTGTCGTGCTCCTTTTGTACCTACATCCAAACTTTTCATTGATGTCCATATAAAGAAGAATCCATATACAGGATTACATGGGTCCTCAGTCGCTGTAACCACCAGTTCTATAGGAATTCTCTTCTCATACATGGTTTATCAATCTTGATCCCAACACTAAGATCAAACCATCTCACATTCCCCCCTTTGCAATCGAAGATTCACCTTCTCCAATTCCACATCAAACTAGGCTATGAGTACACCTGCCACCCTCGTACCTATCCCAACAGTTCATTTCACAACTTGATGCCAATCCATTCCTTGCACATAAGAGAGATACATTATGCTTCTAACACCTGGGGAAATCCAAACTTGCTTATGGCCAAGTTTTACAAGGACCAAAAAAATTCTAGGGTGTCAGATACCATCAAACATGCACCTTGCAATTAACTAAAAAAAACCACCAAGCACATTGAAACCCTTTTTCAAAAATACTTCTCATGTGCAGAATTTCCACTTTACAATTATGTGTTTGTCTCATCACTTCTTTGTTGGCCATCCTCTACTCCCTTTAAAACAACTTATCATGACTTAAAAAAACCCCTTTTAATTTTTCTAAACTTTTATATCCAACACCTTACCATATAAATGATACTTGAGACTTAAATACATGGATATAGGGCTTTTAATATGTTGACTCACGTTTTTTTGAAATGACATGGAGCCAAGGAAAACTATTTTTGATAAAAAAAAAATCTTTCCACCTTTTCATAAAACCGTTTCACAAATCATGTCCACTTAACAGTTTTTTTCATAAAAACATTTTGCTTCACCCATTTTGAAGACTATCACGTGATGCCACGTTGATCTTTTCTCTAGGCGAATACCATTGCACATAATAACCAAATGACCTCTTCAATAATCTATTCCACCAGCCGAGCCTTTATGCATATCTGCTCATCGTGTGTTTTTATTTATGGCACCCTACCCAGGACTATGCTTGACTCTCACGTGGATTTGAACTTTGGGTGTATTCAATTTTGGAGTGAATCGTCGGCTTTAAATGCAGACTCTTGGACAAATTTTTCTTCGGTAGCTACAACGTATGTAGATCGAATTTTCATTTCATTTGGTAATTTTCTTCACAGAATGTATTTACTCACGTAGATATATTCCAAGTCTTTCTTCCTGATGTTTCCATGTAGGTTCTTCTCCACATGTCATTGTTCCTCCATAGTCACGCCATTAAATAGAGTGGCTCATGGATTTCCTTTTCACTAGCGATCTTCTCATCACACAAGCACATACATCCATTGATATCTGCCCACGAATATGTAGTTTCTATTTCTCGGCTTCCTCATGTAACCCATCCTTCGATAGATCTTTGTCCCTTTGAACGTGACTAGGAAATGTGACCCTCTGTCCACCTTTCATGGGATCCACCCTTGATGCAGGTTCAAATTATCCTTTGGCGCACAACCTTCATGAAACATTCAACACATGTTAACAACAACACTCGATCCTTTGCCTTTGCACATTGTTCCACACAGATCCTTAACCTAGAGTAACAACAGATCATTCACAGATCTGCATTTTTTCTCCACCACCCAACACATCTATGACCACATCCTCTGCACACTTTCATTCAACGAGCTCAACCAAGCTCTGATACCACTTAATAGATTTCAAGCGAGCATAAATAATAAATAACCAACTGTAGGTCACTCTATATGCTAATCATTTCTACTCAACAGACAAAATGCTCAATATAAATTATCAACCCAGGGAGGTATTTTTATTTCAAAGGCAACTAGAAAAATATATGCATAAACACTCAAGTAGCTGATTGAATGAATAAAGATCAATTATCATACCTAACTTCTCAATCAGACTCAACTCATTGCTAAAGATAATCTAAATTATCCATCTAAGAATTCAAGGGACTTATACTTTCCTACAACATCAATCCAACATTAATTGATCTAAGAATAAATGAACTAGAATTGCTTTTGCAAGAAGTTAAATACTAAAGATATCAGACTACAAGTAACTCAACCATAACCTGTCTAATTCAACAAATTCTAAGAAGGTAAATAACACTGATGAACCAGAACTAAGCTTGAACTATAATTTGACTAAATTGGAAAATTCTAAGAAAGATAAATAACAGAAAGAAATCAGAGTTGAGCTTGACTGTAACAACGAATTAACACACTTGCATCAAAAGGAAAACTATTCTACACAGTCGACTGTCACATCACATTGTTGCATCACGCCAAAGGAAAACACAATCATTAACAACTATTGTTGCAACAGACTGTAAATATGCCTACTATAATTCCATACCAAAATAATAGAAACAAAACTAAAACGTCAACCTAACTCGGCAATCACTTTGTGAAGGTGGGACCTGGACTTCTAACAGAGATGCCGTGGAAACTAACACTTAATTAGAACTAAAAAATATGAAGAATTGCTGCTCCTTATATTAAAATGGTAGACCCACAGTTACAGTGCTCTCTGTTACATCTCTTACAATCAAATGCTAACTAGCCAACCCTAGGCTCATAATGCCTTCTCATTTTTATACATAGGTGACATAATTCCGTTCCTATGATATCGGGCAACCATGAAGATATACGATCTTCAGGCGGTCAAATTGAAATAGAAACAGTTATAGCCATGAATATAATTGAATGAAGTTGTTTGCGTTCAGGCATGCTCTGTTACTCTGAGTTGTCAATGGACCAAACAGAATCCAATTGATTGGGAGAGAAGATGCTTGGATGTTTATCGTGACCTAGCAGCAGCTGGCCTCATGGAAGGATGCCCGAACTGCCAAAGCGATACATGGAACCAGATTCAAGATACAGTTGGCACCACGTCTTCCTTTCCTCCATAGGTTCAGCGAGCTGCTACACCTGTGGTATTTTAGGCTCTGAACTATCTTTATCAAATCAATACATGTTAGCAAAAATCGAAAGATACAGTTCATAACCATAAAAAACATTAGGCATTAATAAGATAAAGCAATAATAGATCCTATTAAGATCCATGCTTGACTTGGAAAGATATCTACTCGAGTCATGGAAAAGTAAGGAAAAACAAGGTAAAAAGGTGTTGATAGATATAGCAAAAAAGGGCTATTTTGGGGCCCAACATCTCCCCCCAGCTATCCATTTGCATGTCCTCATGCAATACATCCAACTAGTCCGAATCGGATTCTAAGCTCTGTCTGTGTAGATTGGTAAAATTGAAGAAAGCTCAGGTTTCTCACCCAAGTCCAAAAATCCATTACATGCGATCCACTTTTCCCAACACCATTTCTCCTTTGTCTTGGTCAATGTATAATTGCCTCTCTGGAATCCATATGAGTGGAAACTTAAATTTTATCCCCAACCAACGTGGTCCACATGTCTCCATACACATGACATATCTAGTCACCCTAGGAAGAGCCTGCTTGAAGTTCTTAAAACAGTAGGGGTCCATTCCCATCAAGGATGGATAAGATACCTGCCATCTATGCTTGCTGCCTTCCAGGGCATGAAGATTCTACTTGGATATCAATTGAACACAAGTGGAGGTGTGTAATGTCCCTTTTTTAATTTTTTTATTAAAATGCCCAATTTTTCACTTTTTCCCCAATTTCCACCTTTGACTAGTTTTGATGTCTAGGTCTCCAAATTGATCCAAATGCTCCCAAATCTTCTGTGAGGGTGTATGACTGATATTAAGACTCGAATATGAGGTTCAGGGATGATTTATAACCCTCCAAATACTTCTGCAAACTTGTTTAAGATTCTGGACAAAGTATGGAATTTAACTAGCAATTTGGGGATCAAACTCCCCCAGGATAAGTACTGAAAATGGCTGTCCAAATGCCTCCAAACCCATTCGAAATTCAGAACAGAGGTAGGGGATGTCTGAGGGACATTAATAAGGTCTCATATGCACCATTAATCAGTTATTAAATCTGTTCTAACCTTCTCCCAAACAACAACAAAAATACCTAATTCGACCCTTGGGGAAATGGCACCAAATCTCTTCCAAATGCAAATAAACTGAGCAAGATGACTTCAAATACTTAAGTTTTGAACATTAAACTTGTAACACTCATCAATGTCTGTCCATTCATCATAAATATATCAGATAAACATTCTTTCATTCGAAATCATCAACATTACAATGTCATACATCAATGTAGTGGGGAAATGGTCATGGTTTGCTCATTAATCATCATTTTTACATACAACCACTTGGTATTTCGACCTGATAATTTCTTAATATGAATAAAAGAGTATATTAATCTTATTACAATCAGAAATGGATCATTAGAACCTCTCCCAAAGAGTACAAGAGCTCACCAAAAACGCCCTCCCTCAAGGAGCAAGAATATGCCATCAAAACTGGAAATGGTTGAGGGAAAGTGATGCACTAGAAGAAACCACGAGCTTCCCTGTATCTTACACCTGCAAATACAAACTCCATTAAATCTCCATGAAATACCTGAGTGGCCTCTCCAAACACCAACTTGGATGGGAATCTTTCACCCTCGAAATTGGCTAAGGCAAGAAACTAGTCATCCACTAGCTCTCTCTTCACATATGAATTTTTTCTCAAATCATTAAAATCCCTTCTCTTGGTTCATTCCTGTATTTTATAAACATCCTTAGCCTTCTAAGGTTCCAATTACACCCATAGTATCCAAGCCAATTCGAATTAGGTAGTGATGGAAGTATTGCCACATGTCTCCCACTTCCTAGCCTTCCACCTTCCACAATTTCTTGTAGGCATCTCTTGGTCTTATATAACTCCCTTGGGTTCTCATCTAGATGCTATTTTTAGGTATGACATGTCACAATGGTCATAGTTCAGCTCCCAGGTCTGCAATTTGTCATAGATGTCATAGCATCTCCATCATTGTTGTCATAGGAGCTAGGGAATCTAGCCCAAGTGTCCACAAACTCCTAGTTTGACTCTTCCTCTTCCATGGAGGTTACCATTCCATCCAAATTCGACTTATTATACTGAATGCCATGTGTATGAGCCTACCAACTCATCCAAGAATGTTCACCTTCTCATGGATTCTAATTGGAAAAAGAGAAATGCCATGTGTCCTTGAAAAATCAAGCTAGTGTGGGTCCCACATCCTCCATATGTCTTCAAAACCACTTACCACCTAGAATTTCTCTTGAATTTATTTATTCAACCTCTTTATTAAATACTTTAACCCTTATAATGTCTAAACATCATCTATTATCTTCCTTATTACAATTCCAAATGTGCCCATCCAACCTAGGAAGCTAGTAGGATTGATGAGATTGTTTTACTATGCAATGATTTGAATGGGGACATTACAGTCCTCCCCACCCAAGATTGCTTGCCCTCAAGCAATATCAATTTATCATGCTGAAAACTTGTTTCCCCTCTATCAGGTGGCCTTCATGAGGAATGTCTCCCAACACCTTTCTATTCCGGTGTGTCATGCCGTGGGAAGAAACTACCTGATTCAAATAGGTGTGCTTCGCTCTCACAACTCTTAGTATTCCTTTCGAATCTTGAAATTTCATCTCTGGAATTTGATAGTTTACTGTATGATCCCCTATAGAGTACAACTATTGCACTCCCAAAACCACATTATTATCATCAACATCAACCACATAAAATCTATCAACAAAAGTATAGTTACCTACAGTGACTTGCAATTGTGGAATCCATGTTTTGCACTCCATTGTGTTGTGACTAGGAATGACAACTGTGAAGCCATTGAATGGTTCAACATGTATCTTCTTTCTCTCCACCATGTCTGCATCAATGAAGTTATGTGTGGCTCCTCCATCTACCAAAACTGAAGCTCTTTTTCCTAATACCACACCCTTGCATCGAATAGTGTGATATCGAGGCACTGCTGAAAGTACTGCCATTCTTACTTTGGTGGGTGAGGGATCCTTTACTTCTTGTTTCCCTTCTTCTGCTGTAGTATATCCCTCTTCTTGGGATGAAGTATGTTCTTCTTCCTCCATTACCCCTTCATACCCATCATCACAATATACTTCAATGAATTGGGCCTTTCCCTTAACACATCTATGTCCTGGTGCCCATGGTTGGAAGCATGAGTAACACAATTTATTCCTTCTGAGCTCTTCCCTGCTTAGTTCCTCTTTCTTATACGTTCCACATTCATCTTCTTGCGATGGCTTCTTTTCATATGCATCTCTTTTCCAAGGTTTCTTTCCAAATTTGAAGTCAGGCTTGGGAGGAAATCTTGTTCTAGGAAGCACATTTTGGAGATCCCTAGTCAAGCTCATTGCATCTTTTAATGTAGTTGGCTTGTGTGCTTTGACCAAACCTTTTAAGGGTTCTTCCAAACCTTCAGTGAAAATCAATACCAACCTTGCCATAGACACATCAACCACCTTCACTGATAATTTTTGAAAGTCCATCATATAATCAATAGGGGTCCCAGTTTGCTTCAATTGAGCTAGTTCCTTGAAAGGAAATTCTGGATCTTTTTGTTCAAATCTCTCTAGTACCCTGTCAACAAATTCCCCATATGTTTTAACCTGATCATGACCCAGGGTTTTCATGCCATAGAACCACTATTCATTGGCATCTCCTTCCAAGTGCAAAATGGCCATTTTTAATGCATCCTTCTCCACCATAGGATTCAGCTGAAAATATACATCTAGTTTTTGCACCCAAGTGTTAGCAAAATTTTTAGAGGAACCATCAAAAGTAGGAAGTGACATTTTACAAATAGCACAATTTATTTCTTTTTGCACACCTAGTTCCCATTGGAATTTATGAAAGATCAATTCTTCTGCCCATTTTTCCCTCAATTCTCTGATGGTATTTATATGCTCATAAAGGGGAACCATCCCTTCCTTACACCGGTCAGCATGATCCTTCCATTTCTTTACTTCGAGCTTCAGCAATGAAATCTCCTTCACCAATCCTTGAATTCTTCTATCATTTGCATCCTCCTCATCATCAGTGTCTAATTCAATAATCTCTTGAGATAATTGCATTTTTACCTCATAACTAGGTGACTTAGCCTTCTCGTTCTACATTGAAAACTTAGCAACATCTTTCTCAAGCAGTGTTATAGCAGCCTCTATTTGTGTGGAAGCTTCAACAATCAATTTCAGGAATGCTAGTTCTTGTGTAGCAACATCCCTCTTCTGTATTCCATCCCCAATGGATTCATTCTATGTTATTTCCTCAACAAACAATTTTGGGATTGCTGGTTCTTGTGTAGCAACATCCATTTTCTGTGTTTCAACCCCAGCAACTTCAGTTTGAGTCGCAGCTTCAACAAACAATTTTAAGAATGTTGGTTCTTGTGTAACAACATTCTTTTCTTGTATTCCAATCTCAACATTTTCTGTCTGAGTTGCAGCCTCAACAAACAGTTTTAAGGATGTTGGTTCTTGTGTAATAGCCTCCAAGTCCTGTGATTTACTCAAAGTACATACTACTTGAGCTGCTGCTTCAATGACAGATTCCTGGAGTTCTGATTCTTGTGTAACAGCCTCCTGTTCCAAAATTTCAATGCCTTCAGACCTTTGAGATTGATCTTGAATCATTTCAATGTCTCCTGAATGCTGAGACTGGCCTAGAAGTAGTTCAGTATCCCCTGACAGTTGGGATTGTATTTCTTCATCCTCTTGTGGCTCCTAATCAAGGATTATATCCACTTCTGGCTCATTCTCTTCCATTAACTCTGCTGTAGGTATTTATTCTCTTCCCTTCCTTGTGCTAATTTCCATGTTGTTTCTTCCATCATTGTAACTTTATACCCTGCAACCTTAAATATATCCCCACATTCTGGGCATAGTAGCTCATCATATTCTCCAACCCCCAAATCAAGAGATGGATTCTCCAAATGATCTGCAGCCTCAACCAAAGTATTCAAACTCCGCTCCGCCTACTTTTTACTTGGTTCTTTCAACTTTTGTAGTTCATCTCGAAGCATTTGTACTTCTTCCTTTAACAACTCATTCTCAAAAAGTAAAATTTCAATTTGGGGTTCACTTGCAGCAGGTTCTTGTGTAACAATAGATGATCGGGGTTTCAAAATAGGAATTTCAATTTTTGCCCCTATTGCATGTACCGCTTTTGCCACAGTAGCTGCTCTAGTTCTCCTCCTCTTCACAGGCCCAGATGACTGGCCTTTATCACTTGATATTTTCCTCCTTCTGTGTGACACAAAAGTCTCCATGTTTCAGAAACAAGGATGGAAGGTTTGGGTCTCAATTCACTAACTTTCCCTGTCTCAACGAGAGCTTCCTCCTCTTGAATTATAGTTCCCCTTATTTAAGGGGAATATTCAACGTTCAGGACTTCCGTATCTCCTTTTTCCATTTCCTCTACATACTGTCCTGCCTCTGCCATTGTAGCTTCCGTAGCTACAGCTTCCACTGTTGCAGCATCTACTACTGCTCCAGTTTCAGCTTCTGCTGTTGCAGCTTCTAATATTACAATTTCATTCGCCATAACCCCCATTGTAACTTCTTCTTTGAAAGGGTTTGTTGTTGTTGCAGCTTCCCCCCCATTCTCCTAAACATCCTCCAATTGGTCTGCTGACACTCTATCCCTCCCCCCAGCTGCATCTAAGAAGCTCCGCTCATCACCTCCTACCTCAATGCCCCCTATTTCCAATGCAGGTTCTTGGTGTACCCTCGGCTCAACAACATATTGTTCCCATGTTAAATTTTGATGTGCAAGGGCCCTTACAACTAACAATTTGATTAATCCATGATTCGTTAGGGAAGATAAGGGATGCCAAGATGATTTTACAGAGTGAGCCATGTTTTGTAGGATTCGTAGGAGATATAATGGCATATTGAGCAATATACCATGGCGTAAATGGGACAGTAGGAAAAATTCAGAGATATAAACGATTTTGTACCTTCCTTCACAAGTGATATTGTTCTTTATAATGATGGAAACCTGATCCCAGGGTCTTGGCAACGATTCCAGTGTTGTTCCTCTTCCTCTTGGATGAACTTGTTCACCTGCTACAAGAAAATATCCCACTGCGGTCAAATTGTGTGCCTTCGACCAAACCATCTCAACCCAGTCTTGGGCAATCCTGTAACTTCCGCCACAACTACCTCTGTAACGTCTATCTGCAACCCAGGCTAACTTATGAATGAGTATCGGTCAAGTTTAGATCAAATTGTAGTGTTGTCTCCACATGGAAGCCATTTAATCTCTGGAAGTACTCTATCCACCTACCTCCCTGAAAAATGGTGAAGACTTCCCCATTTTCGCGCAGAGACGCTATGTTTTTAGGTTCGTGTCTCCCTGGGATACCCATATTGCTTCGCCTCTACAAGTTCTGTGAGTGAATGCAAAAATTACCAGATTCAGACGTTGGAGTTACAACATGCACTAACAGGCGATGGATAGCCGAAGTTCAATTGGGTATTTTTGGAAAGTTGGCACAGTTATTTTGGGGAATTGGCACGGTTATTTTTGGAATAAAATCAGTTGGCAGGATATCGCACGATTTGGGTAAAATGATGGTCATATTTTGAGTACGGGAAATAGTTTTTGACATGTTTCCCTTGCAGTGAACTAATTAAGGTCTGCTGACGAGGACTAATGACAAGGTATAATCATTACAACAATTATCAATTCATGCCTAATTATGCTTATGATTAAAACTCATACCTCTCAATATAATGCTGAGCCGTCATTTTTCCACGGTGGCGCCATTTCATGGTTGCATCACTGGTGAAGACATAATTGCGCACATGCTTCCATGAGTTGGTTTTCATCAACGGGAAAGATAAAGTACATCCATGCTAACATAAATCACAACAGTTCATGGTGAACAGGTGAGCTTTAATGTTCCTCGTGGAGACTAGAGCAAGCTGGTAGAAATTGACAGAGATATAACGATCTTTTAGCTGGAGAATTAGCGGAGTCGCAGCCACAAATTGGAAAGATATGGCGGAGTCGCAGTTGCTAAATAGGAAAAATTTGGCGGAGTTACAGTTGCTAAATAGTTAAATTTGGTGAGATTTAGCAGAGTTGCAGTTGCAAAAATAAGGAAATTCGGCAGAATTTAGTGGATTTGCAGCTGCGAAAAAAGGGAAATTCGACAAGATTTAGCGGAGTTGCAGCTACGAAAATAGGGAAATTTAGCAAGATTTAGTGGAGTTGCAGCCGTGGAAATAGGGAAATTCAACAGGATTTGGCGGATTTGCAGCTGCAGAAATAGGGAAATTCGACAGGATTTGGCGGAGTTGTAGGTGCAGAAATAGGGAAATTTGGCAGGATTTAGCAGAGTTGCAACCAGGAGATAAAAGGTTGGAAAATATTTAGCTGAGTAATTGGTGCTACAACGTCATTCACTTTTCTTTCAAGGAGCTGTCCAAAGATAGGAAGATAAACCAGAATTCCCACAATCGCTTGGCCCAAATCGCGACTGCTTTAGTTCGAGTGAATCTGCACATATATACCTGCACACAATTCTTTAAAAAAAAAAACCAATCAAAGCTTAAAAATGAAAAAGAAAACAACAATTTATTTATGTACAATTTTCTTGTGCGGAATTGCAGTAGTTCTTTTTAAGAATTATCAGGGACAGGGGAAAATCCATGCTCCTGCATTAGTTGATAATCTGGATCAGCTACAACATGCGAAATGAATGCATTCTTTGAAGTTGGTTTATGATATAGTCCCAGCTAATGACCATTGGCAAATAATGGTGTCTGGTTTTCGTCAATAGTGGTCAAGCGGACTATTCCATTGTCAAATACCTTATCTATTCGATAGGGTCCCAGCCATCTTGTGCACAATTTTCCTTTAAAATCCCTCTTGAATTGTGAATCATACAATAAAGCCCAGTCTCCTTTGTAGAAGAATTTCTTCTTTATGACTCTATCATGCCATTTGGAGTGTTACCGTTGAATTAATGATGTCTGATGCACGACAGCTATGCACTTCTCATCTAACTCATTTAGCTGATTCAATCAGTTCCTCTGAGCCTCTGTTAAATCCAAGTTTGCTTCTATGGTTGTCTTCAGGTTTTTGATCTTGAATTCAATGGGAAAGACAACGTTCTTACCATATACCCATTCGTATGGAGATAAACTTGTAGTATTGCGCCATGTAGTCCGATATGCCCATAATGCTTATGTAAGTCTTTCATCCCAATCTCTACGATGACTCTTGATTGTTTTTGTAAGGATAGCCTCGATTACCTTATTAGTGCTCTCCACTTGGCCATTAGCCCGTGGATGATATGGCAAGGTTATCCGATGCTGAATGTGATATTTCTGCAATAGGGCTTCGAACTTATGGGACAAAAAATGCAGTCCTCCATCTATTACAATTTCTTTTGGTACTCCAAAGTGGGTGAAGATCTCCTCATATAAGAAATCTATTATAGCCTGATCATTGGCTCTTATCAGAGCCACAACCTCCACCCACTTGGTCATATAATCTGTGAAAACCAAGATATAAGATTTTTGTTTTGAAAGAGGGTTGATAGGCCCAACAAAATCTAGGGCCCATCTATCAAAAGGTTCAACCACCAACTGTGGATAAAGCGGCATCTCATCTAGTCTGTTTGGCTGGCCTATCCTTTGGCAACTATCACAAGCCTGAACATATTTCCTCGCATCTTGGAACAATGTTGGCCAAAAATACCCCATTCTTAATGCCTTATGACCAGTTCGTTTATCAGCAAAATGCCCCCCACAGGGCTCATTGCGGCAAGCCTTCAAAATGCTGTAAATTTCATCCTCCCTTACACACCTTCTTATTTCCAAATCTGGACCTGTATAAAAGAGGTGTCCATCTATCCAGCAGTATCTAGCACTCTCCTGTATGATTTTTCTTTTTTCTCTTTTCGATAAGTGCACTAGAAGCTTGCATGTAGCCAAGTAGTTAGCGACATCTGCATACCATGGGGAATGAGCTGAGACTGCGAACAAATTCTCATTAGGAAAAGAATCTTCGACTGCTAAATCATCATCATTGTTAGTAAGTCGAGAAAGAAAATCAACAACAACATTTTATTTTCTTGGTCTATCTATGATAGTAATATCAAATTCTTGTAACAACAACAACCATCTAGTTACTCTAGCAATAGTGATAGGTTCATTCATTAAATACTTAATGGCTGAGTGATTAGTGTGCACGAAAGTAGAATACCCAGTGATGTAATGTCTAAAATTATTGATGGCATAAACAATAGGAAGGAATTTATTTTCTGTGACTGTGTAGTTTAGTTCAACAGGGGCCAAATTCTTACTGATATATTAAATTACATATGGACTATGAACTTCCTGCTGTCTCAACACTGCTCCAATAGCAGTGTCTGAAGCATCAGAGGAAATATGAAAAGGTAGATCCCAGTTAGGCCCTCGTAGAATAGGCGCTATGGAAAACCTACTCTTGAGCTCTGCAAACGCTGTTTGACATGCATATGTCCAATCAAACTGTACCTCCTTCTTTAGCAAAGTAAATAAAGGAGAAGCTAGCTTGTGTTGATGTATATGTAACTTTTGAATGTATTTCATATATGTATATTGTATCCCTACAGAGAGGTTATTATTCCTCTATATGGAAGTGTCGTCATTTGTATTTACAAGTGTCGTAACTTATACAAGAGGGTTTATTAGACCACCAAGTGTGGGGTCGGCCCTGAGTTGGGTTACCATGGGCATAAAAACTTAACAGATAATTTTTTTTGAGTACTGTAACTGAATGCAAGTTAGTTTTGGAAGGGTTTATGTGGCCATGCTATCCACATGCTCTCTGGGTAGGATTTCCAATATTGGACCTAGAAATTCAAGAAATTCAAAATGTGCATTGCCTCCTACTAAACAAAACCCTAGTATTGAAAATTGATGAATAAAACAAGCTTTGATTTAATAGCAAGAACATTTATTTGGATCTTAAACTCTTCCTATCGCTTTGGATATGATCACAAACATGCAATCAACATACTTTCAATTGTCTCTCATTTTCTTTATTTCTTATAATGTCTTAGTTGCTTTCTTTTAATGTTGGTACTTCAATAATCATCATTGATGATAACTTGAAAACCAATACATATCTAAGCCATGTTATAGTCAATCAACTACATATGCAAATCATTTTTTTTTAGTTCAGTGTAGTTAGGCACTAAAGAAATGAAGAATAATGAAAAGTGCACATACAAACTATTTGCATGAAATCTAGTTTTATGTAGTTACTGAATTCTCTCTCTCTCTCTCTCTCTCTCTCTCTCTCTCTCTATATATATATATATATATATATATATATATATATATATATATATATATATCAGAATGAAATACATAGCAACCAAACTACCAACTATGATGAACTAGATAAAGTAAAAACACAACAAAAAGTTACTCTCAACCTCAAACGATTGTGTATAATGAAAATTGTAAGGTCACCATTATAGTTGCAAACAAAATAGGTATTGTGACTATTTGACAATTGTAATTTTTAATTGTTTAACATTCCAACTACACTATATTTTAAATATGCAAAAAGTACTTATTGTTTTAAGGGGGGACTACAAATTGCAGCATAACATTTGGGTACTCTTGGTCAATTTCACTATATCTAAAAATATTGCTTCTAAAATGCCAATATTCCAACAACATGAAAATATGACCATTTGAATATGATGTAAACTCACTAAGAAGAAAACATTATGTGCTTATATGTTGATTGAACATAAGAATATTGTTGTTGTGGAAAAAATTGCACAAGTTTGCACTCTTCCACTTGGTAAGGGGATAGGCCTTGTAGGCTGCAGCATGGCCTCATACCTTAGAGCTCATGTGTGGTGGGTTGGTTGTCCTACAGGTGATCCTGCAATAGATTGTTAGTGTAATTTACATAAAACAAATAAATATGGATGAAAAGAAAAATAAAAAAGATGGGGGATAATGCAAACTCCAATAACAATCCAAGATATGCCAAAACACTTTTGTATTGCCCAATGGTCAAGCTGTACAACACTTAGGAGGTGTGGGATTCAGGGGAAGCCAACAATCTCCCTTAGGGAGGACTTTTTTATCCAAACTATATGCTAAGTCAATGGTGGAACAATGGAGAGAAACTCTTGCCTCTTGAAGGAAGGTGGCAAGGGAGCTTGGGAATGCTTACAATGATAAGAAGAGGTGGAATATGAGGAATCTCCAACAAAAATACAATAACATAACCTTGCTCATGATTTCTCTCTACACAATGCATGCCAATGGCTTATTTATATAGGCCAATAGGTGGCCAACAAACAACTAGATCCAAATGTGAACCCATCTCCTCCATGAACTAGTTCCAAAGTACACCAAGGGGGTTATTTAATGACACCAAGTGTGTGAGGAAATGAATTTGGATCCTTGGAGATGATGGAACCTTTAATGTGCCACAGGAAGTTGGTGGTCCTGTCGTTTTGACAGTAGCGCAACTATCAAAGGAATAGCCGTGCAGGTATTGCGCAGGTACTTCAACAATGGTTTAGATGCGCGACCCCTTATTTTGACTGATCTTGGGCATTTTTGACTCATGATGTCTTTTGGATTTGTTGAGGATTCTAGTGGTGAGCTGCATTTCTCTATGTTGATGATGCCTTACTGGAAGAATCACCAAAATGTCGCATGTGTGCGAAATTTAGGTGTTAACAGATGCTCCCTGATGTATGAGGTTCAAAGGGTAATGTAGAGCCGATAATGCATCATTCTTTCTTGTGTTTCTCTCCTGTTTTGTAGGAAAAAGCATATGTGGACAATAAGGTCCTCCCATGAGGGAATATGGTTGGTGTCGACCATTGGAGCTATTAGATTTCAAGCGAGCATAAACAATAAATAACTAGCGAGAATAAAACACAATAAAAAACCATTTAAGATAGACACATAATTTACTCTGGAAAAAATCATGATGGGAAAAACCAGCCAATTAAGATCTTCATTACCTTGGCCAAAATAGGCCACTGGGCCAAGTGCTCACCCGCTCACCTCCAGGCCACTTTACAATGGAGTCTCCTCAAACCTTATTAATGATTCTTTACATGCAATAACTTGGGCCAATACCATGGGCTACAAGAAACCATGTGCTGGACCTAACCACCTTTGAATCTTTTCCGAGCCAAGAGTAACCCTAACAATCCCCCCTTTAAGCTTGACTTGGGGATCTCAAATACACCCCCCTATCACCTAGGTCTATCTCCCGACTTTACCAGTGAGTTACCAGGGGTATACATGCCTTACCGGGTCTTACAACCACATGCCCATTTACATGAAAACTGCTCCATTAATTTTTTTCATGTGTCTTCATGGTGACTTCACCATCACCATTTGTTATTTCATTCTCTCTTTTTCCATGCTCGTTTTCTTACTCGTCTACTTGCTCATTTTATGTCATGCTCCTTTTGTACCTACATCCAAACTTGTCATTGCCGTCCATATACAGAAGAATCCATCTACTGGATTACATGGGTCCTCAACCGTTGTAAATGCCAATTCTATAGGAATTGTCTTTTCATATATGGTTATCCAATCTTGGTCCCAACACTGAGATCAAACCATATCACATTCCCCCCTTTGCAATTGAAGATTTACCTTCTATGATTCCATATCAAACTAGGATACGAGTACACCTACCACCCTCGTACCTATCCCAGTGGTTCATTCCACAACTTGATTCCAATCCCTTCTTTGCACATAAGAGGGATACATTATGCTTCTAGCACCTAGGGAAATCCAAACTTGCTTATGGCCAAGTTTTATAAGGACCAAAAAACTGCTAGGGTGTCAGGTACCATCGAACATACACCCTGCAATTAACTAAAAAAAAACACCAAATACATTGAACCCCTTTTTCAAAAATACTTCTCATGTGTAGAATTTCCAATTTACAATTATGTGCTTGTCTTATCTGTTCGGGTACACAGGGTACTACCAAAGGACCGAACACCAAGAGCAACCACTTCACACAAATAGATCACAGATCAACACATCGATGTTTTGACGTGGTTTAAACCCTCTTGAGGGAAACACTCCACGGCCCCGGCCAAATAGCTTCTACGGGACAATTTATTATGCAAAGAAAGAAAGTTACAAATGAGCTTCTCATAATCGATCAACTAAACAATGACCCTCCATGCTCTTTAAATAGAGATCATGGACCAATCGGGTGTTAAAGCCACGGATCAAGGTTAGGTTTGATCTAAGAGAAGTTGAGCCGTCGGATCACTCTATGTAGAGAACATATCGTGACCGTCAGATTAAGTATTTACAAATGCATACTAAAGAAACACACTATCCCTAACAGATATATTACACAAGTTGATCTTAACTAACTCCTAAGTGTCTAAATATCCTAACATCCCCCCTTAAGAACAAATTGGGATAGGATTGAAGGATTTACAAAAGTGACACTATTAGGAGAAGGAAGGAGGAATTAGAGCCTATCCCCCCTTAATGACAAGTTCTTGAACTCCTAACATAGATCGAAGTTTAGAAAACTTCGCTTCTGTAAGAGACTTGGTGAAGATGTCTGCAACTTGATCATCTGTAGGGAAAAATAGCACTTCAAGAACACGATCATGAACAAGATTTCTGATGAAGTGCATATGTAGCTCAATGTGTTTGCTACGTTGATGTAGAACTGGATCTTTGGCAAGCTTGATGGCACTTTGATTGTCGCACCAAAGTGGAGTAGGTTGCTGCTGCTCGAATCCAAACTCTGAAAGGATCTGTCGAAGCCATAAAGCTTCCTGACTGGCATTAACTGCTGCTCGATATTCTGGCTCTGCTGAAGAAAGAGCAAGAGCTTGTTGTTTCTTACAAGCCCAAGTAATAGGTCCAGATCCCAGACTGAAAACATAACCTGCAGTAGACTTTCGATCATCAGGATCACCGACCCAATCTAAATCAGTGAAACCAACCAACAAAGGTTTCCCCCCTATACTGTAATGAATCCCAAACTAAACTGTACCTCGAATATATCGAAGTATTCTTTTAGCTGCTTTCCAATGACTTTCATGAGGTGTCTGCATATAACGGGCAACACGACCAATGGCAAAGGAAAGGTCAAGATGAGAATGAGTCAAGTATAAGAGACTACCAACAAGCTGACGATATAAGGTGGCATTGACTTCAGGTGAAGTACAAGTGGCAGAAAGTTTGACTCCAGACTGGAAGGGAGAAGGGGCTGGTGTACAATATTCCATGTGAAAGTGACGAAGAAGGTCACAAGCATACTTAGACTGAGAAAGAAAGATTCCTTCTTTGGTTTGCAGGACTTGGAGACCAAGAAAATAATGCAAATGTCCTAAGTCTGACATTTCAAAATTTTGTTTAAGACTGGATTTCACATGGGTTATAAGCTTAGGGTCACTACCAGTAAGAATAAGGTCATCAACATATAGGACAAGTATGATGAGATGGTTTCCTACTTTCTTGGTATAGACATTGGGGTCAGAATGGCATCTAGAAAAACTAGTGTCAAGGAGAAAGTTATCCATTTTGGCATACCAAGCTCTAGGAGATTGCTTAAGGCCATATAAGGATTTCTTAAGGCGGCAGACAAGGCTAGAGTTATCTTGAACATATCCAGGAGGTTGTTCCATGTAAATTTCCTCCTGTAAATCACCATGTAAGAAGGCAGACTTGACATCCATTTGATGGACTTCTCAGTTATGTAAGGCTGCAAGGGAAAGAATAAGTTGGATGGAGTTCATTTTTGTGACGGGAGCAAAGGTTTCATTGTAGTCAATCCTTTCAACTTGGGAAAAACCTTTGGCAACTAACCTTGTCTTAAGTCTTTCAACACTTCCATCTGATGCATACTTAGTTCTGTAGACCCATTTACATCTGACAAGTTTTCTTCCTTTTGGAAGAGGTACAAGATCCCAAGTATCGTTCGCCATTAAGGAACGATATTCTTCATCCATGGCTGCATCCCAATCTGGATTCCCTGAAGCTTTTGCAAAATTTTCTGGATCATGATTCTCGGAAACTTGAGCCAAAAGAGAAGAGGCTCACTGAAACTGAGAACGTGTTCGACGTTGATCTCTAGGATCACCGGAAAGATCACTAGCTGCTTCACATGTTGAATGGACCCATCGAGGAAGCACTTGTGCTGGTGCAACTGGAGGAACATGAGCAGGCGGAGGTGGATTTTCATCCTCACTATCATTATCAGAAACTGGAGTTGGAAACCTGTCAAGGAAGTTGGAAGAAGAAGAAGAAGAAGGCACAAATGCCAAATCAGGCTCGCAGGCCAAAGATGGCACAATCGCCGAGTTAGGCTCGCAGGCCAAGAGATTTTCATCAAATTTAACATCTCTTCTAGATTATATCATGAGAATGTGGTTGAACAAGTCTATAACCTTTTACATCTTCAGAATATCCAACAAATATGCACTTTTCACTTTTAGGCTGCAATGCTTTCCATTTTTCATCTGGAATGTGAGCCCATGCTTCACTACCAAACACACGGAAGTGACTTACATCAGGTTTAGTTTTACTCCATGCTTCTTCCGGTGTTATACCTTGTAATGCTTTAGTGGGGGTGCGATTAACTATGTAATTTGCACAATTAATGGCTTCAGCCCAAAATTGAAGACTTAGTCCCTTAGATTGGATCATACAATTAGCCATTTCTTTTAAAGTGCGGTTCTTCCGCTCAGCTACACCATTTTGTTGTGGTGTATATGGAACAGTGTGTTGTTGTTGGATGCCTTGTTCAGTGCAGAAAGTAGTGAACTTTTTGTTAACATATTCTTCTCCATTGTCAGATCTTAACTTAATACTTTGATGACCAGATTATTTTTCAATAAGGGCCTTGTAGGCCAAGAACATGTTAAATACTTCGCTCTTAAGTTTTAGGAAATAAACCCAAGTGCATTTGGTGTAATCATCAATGAAAGTTAAGAAATATTTGAAACCAGAAAAGGAAACAGATGGAAGAGGACCACACAAGTCACTATGCACAAGCTCCAAGGGAACCGAGGCGTGCCAAGAGGCACGTTTGTCAAAACTGTCCTGATGATGTTTTCCGAGTACACAACCGGAGCAAACACCATCCTTGCAAGATACCATCGGAAGACCTGTCACCATATTTTCTTTACATAGTTGTTGCAATGAGCGATAATTTAAGTGACCAAATCGCTCATGCCAAAGTTTGCTCAAGTTATCACTATGAGCAACAAAAACTAAAGGGAAAGGTGACGACCCAAAGTTGTTAAACTTGTACAACCTGGTAATATCATCAACAATTCCGGTAGCTAGGACCTGTTGAGGATCTTTAAAATCCTTGATTACAACTTGGTGAGGTGTAAAGGTCACACTTTTACCTTCACCAGAATGAGTGATCTGATAGACTGATAACAAATTGCAGGAAATTCTTGGAACACATAGTACATCACTAAAATGACCATTATCTACTGGAACTATTCCAGCTCCTACAACACTTAGAGATCTATCATCACCAACAAATATTTGTTTGGTGTTACATTCATGCATAGTAGAAAAGATGGCTTGATCCTTAGCCATATGATAAGATGCTCCAGAATCAATGAGCCACTCATTTGAAGTAGAAGAAGAAGATTCATTATAAGAATAACCAGAAGCACAAAGTGCATGTCCATGAGAGGCAGATTCTGAAGGCGAATCTAGGATGATGTGGTGCTTCTTCATCGCTGCTTCCAAGGCTGCCATCTTCTTGAAACACTTAGATTCATCATGATTATTTTTCCTGCAATAGTTGCAATGACGCTCAGTCTTCTTGCCTTTTGGCTTGGATCCTTTGTCATTTTTTAAAGAAGGAGCTGACTGAGAGGGTTTTGGACCCTTGTTTGACTTATTATTGAGAAATTTTGTTTCTTGGGAGGCTTGGACTTTTCTTTCTGTTGGGACAATAAGGCTTTCCTAGATGTATCTGCATTGTTGATTATTCCAAGATGAATGAGTTTATCTTGTTCCCTAATCAAGGAATCACAAAATGATTCAAGACTAGGCTCTTGATAGCTAGCTGCATTCAAGGATGCTTTCATGGAGTAAAATGTAGATACAAAAACAGAATATGCAGGTCCAAGTTTGGAAAGAATATGATAAATGCATTGTTTGTCTTCCCTCTCAATCTTACATTCTGCACATAAGAGTTTAAGAGTTTTGTACTTAGATAAATAATCTTTAATGCATGAAAAGTCACTTGGATTTAAAGAAATCAACTCATTTTCGAGTTGGTGACCTCGAATTTCATTGTGTTTACCAAACACAGATTCCAACTTGTCCCAAGCAGCATTAGGTTCATCAATTCCAGATATGTGGAATCACAAATCAGTAGAGATTGACATCCCAATCAATCCACGAGCTTCATCACATCTATTTGCTCATTTTATTTTCTTATCATCATCAGTGGGTTCTTTTTCTTTCCCTGAGGTAATTCTGAAAAGTCCGCTACTTTGTAGAACATCCTCCATACGAGATTTCCATGAGAAATAGTTGGAACTATTAAGTAGAATATCACAAGGGGTGGCCATATTTGTAAATTAATGGCTGTAAAAGCAGAAACCAATAGTCTGGATGTGAAGAGCTTGAAAAAAATAGGCGGTTTAAAAAAAAACGGCACTGAAAACTGACTCTGTATGATGAAGTTATGCTTGAACAAAGAAACTGTTGAAGATGTCTCCAATAGTGACGTGGCAGCTAGAGAATGTTTAGCAAAAAAAGAACCCCCCTCTTCCCAAGATGAACCTTTTGACAATCACTTTACAAGAAAGTTGCTTTAAGTGAACCACTTTTGTAAAATAAGTCATTTCACTTTTACAATGATATTACTTTTAAATAGTACAACAATAAAAAAAACATAAGTGACTCACTTGTATTTTTATTTTTTATTATTTAAGTGAGATGCACTTTTACAATAAAATAACTTGAAAATAGAAATTGCATGCACTTTTTCTTTTAAAAGTACCTTCCTAAGACTTGAACTCAAGCCCTATTAAGGAATAAAGCAACTTTGAACCAAGTGAGCTAGATTAAAAGGTATGTAAAATATGGAAATGAGGAAGGGTTTTTTTTTTTTTACTCTTCTTGCTCGGTTTGCGTGCTTGCCCTTTTTCCTGTAAAACACACCACAAATCGAAACAAAAAAACTTTCCACACTTGTGGAGTTAGATCTTGTTAGCTTGTCCGGAAAGTCTACGTTTTCTCTCTGTTTCTGATTTGCCGAGATCGCGCAAGGTGCACGGCAAAGAGCATACGCAGCCGAGAAAAACCCTTTCCCTTTCTGTTTCTGATTTGCCGAGATCGCTCAAGGTGCACGGCAAAGAGAATATGCAGACGGGAAAGCAACAATCCAAACCCAAAAAAAATCTAACAGTAAAAAATGATGAAATATGAGATTTTTTCTTTTAAAACAGAAAATAAAAAAATGCGTCACTGTAACATTATACCTTCAGATCTGATGAAATATGCGTTTCTGGAGCAACCGGGAACCGTTTTCGATCAAACAAAAACTATTTCCCAATGGAAACGACGCTCCGGACGCAATGTAACACCTCCCATAGCCCAGAAATGCACATAAATACCAGAACTAGAAACCCTTTCGAGTTTCAACAACAACAGTTCAAGATCTAGATCATAACCAGAAGCGACACTTCATAAAAGCTCTGATACCATGTTCGGGTACACAAGGTACTACCAAAGGACCGAACACCAAGAGAAACCACTTCACACAAACAGATCATAGATCAACACACCGATGTTTTGACGTGGTTTAAACCCTCTTGAGGGAAACACTCCACGGCCCCGGCCAAATAGCTTCTACGGGACAATTTATTATGCAAAGAAAGAAAGTTACAAATGAGCTTCTCATAATCGATCAACTAAACAATGACCCTCCATGCTCTTTAAATAGAGATCATGGACCAATCGGGTGTTAAGCCACGGATCAAGGTTAGGTTTGATCTAAGAGAAGTTGAGCCATCGAATCACTCTATGTTGGGAACATATCGTGACCGTCGAATTAAGTATTTACAAATGCATACTAATGCATACTAAAGAAACACACTATCCCTAACGGATATATTACACAATTTGATCTTAACTAACTCCTAAGTGTCTAAATATATTAACATATCATCACTACTTTGTTGGCCATCCTCTACTCCCTTTAAAAAAATTATCATGACTTAAAAAAACTCCTTTTAATTTTTTAAAACTTTTATATCCAACACCTTACCATATAAATGAGACTTGAGACTTAAATACATGGATATAGGGATTTTAATATGTTGACTCCCCTTTTTTTGAAATGACATGGAGCCAAGGAAAACTATTTTTTATAATTGTTTTTTTTCTTTCCACGTTTTGATAAAACATTTTCACAAATCATGTCCACTTAACATTTTTTTCATAAAAAATTTTCTTCTCCATCTCTCGACTTCCTCATGTGAGCCATCCTTTGGTGGATCTCTGTCCCTTTGAACGTGACCAAGAAATGCGACCCTCTTTCCACCTTTCATGGGCTTCACCCTTGATGCAGGTTCAGACTCTCCTCTAGCTCATGGCCTTCACGCAACCTTCAACACATGCTAACAACAATGCCCGATCCTTTTCCTTTGCACGTTGTTCCACATGACTCCTTAACCTAGAGCCACAACAACCCTATCATTCACAGATTTGCATTTTTTCTCCACCGCCCAACGCATCCATGACCACATCCTTTGCGCACTTTCATTCAACGAGCTCAACCAAGCTCTAATACCACTTATTAGATTTCAAGCGAGCCTAAATAATAAATAACCAGCGAGAATAAAACACAATCAACAACCATTTAATATAGACACATAATTTATTATGGAAAATCTCATGATGGGAAAAACCAGCCAATGAAGATCTTCATTACCTTGGCCAAAATAGGACATCGGACCAAATGCTCACCCGCTCACCTCTAGGCCACTTTACAAAGGAGTCTCCTCAAGCCTTCTAAAGGATTCTTTACATGCAATACCTTGGGCCAATACCATGGGCTACAAGAAACCATGTGCCGAAAACCATGTGTTGGACCTACCCACCTTTGACTCATTGCCGAGTCAAGGTTAACCCTAACAGGAGCTGTAATAAAGAATAGTTTTTTATACAAATGAGGCAGGCATACCCATGATTTTGAAATGTTGTCAAGGTGATTATAATAATAGAGGACCAAAGGGGTCATTCGACTATACTTCTGGGACATGGATGAAGGATGCTTCGATCCATGTTAGAGTACATAACTCAAGAACTGCTGTAAAGTGATGAAGAAGAGGTACTATTGATGACCATGAGAAGTCCACAGGGGTGGGGGACCAATATGGATGATGAAGCTGCTTGAGAACTCCACTATGCCAGATGGGATGCGACCCTGATTTGTAAATGTGAAAACTTCTACCTTCAAAAGTATGTTTCCCCCTGATGCGATAGATGTTTTGACATCGAGCATAGGGGAAACCACTTAGTTAGGGAGCACTAATGGCTCTCCCTACGAAGTTCGAGGTGATCCCTTATAGTGATTGAAAGGGATCCCAAGGTACAATGCAACTACAAAAACTCTTGAATTGTAGTGTTTTGACGTCGACGAGAGTTGAAGTACATGATAAGACGAGGTTCTTTACCTAAGAACCAATATCATATGTAACCAAATAGTGGATGGACATACCTAACACAAGACTGGTTGATAACCTTGGGGCTCCTAAATTCCTTTCATCGATGTGGACATGGGGAGTGGGGACGACAACTTTCCTTTTGGAATGGTACATATTGAAACAGATGGAGACAAACTGCAAATGAAAGGGCTTTGATGGAGACACAAAACTCAATGTAATGGTGACCGAAAAAACAAATATTGATGAAGATATTGAGACTCAAATACATTGATAAAAAGGAAACCATGGGCTGATGCCAAAAGAATAGGGTGTTCCTTCAATATAAGGTGATGAGGGAACTGTTTGTACATAAATAATATTGGTGGGGTCCCCACATTTTTGGGTGTGTTGGGGGACCAATTTGATGATGGTGAGAGTCCCCATGGTTTTGAGTGGGTTGGGGGACACTTTCCAAGATGAAGTGGGGGTTAATTTGTAGATGTAGAGATGGATGCCCAGGAATCAATGCCATGCAGTGTATACCTGCAGGATAATTGAATAGAATTGGCTACTTAGGGGGATGGGGGCCCCATATGTGTCTTTACAGAGGTGATAATACAAAGAATATTGTAGAAGGTAAAGTTTTCATGGAGGTATGAGTGGGATTTGTGAATATTTATCGTAACATGGGCCGAGGAATCTGATGTTGTCTACTTGGTGGAGTAAATGCGCAACTAGAAAATGATAAGCTAAGGGGTATTCTTTTCAAGATGTATAAGATTCCTCGGACTTGTGGGGGATTGACATCATGGGTGTCAATTTGATGACTGGGATGGTGGTGGATCGCATACCCATGGGGGAGCATTCTGTTCCCAATTATGACGTTGATGGCACATCATGACTGAAAATGAGGGCCCTATGGTTATTAGTGGGAATACTGGTAGATGCAATATAAACAGAGGGTAAATAATGTCTATATGTCAGTTTCGTGGTGATATCTATGGTAAGGTGCCTGACACTATTATTGTAGCATGAAGCCTTGTTTTTATAATGGAAAAACAAGATTACCCCAAGTGTCTTGGTCGAGATCCTGCACATACGGTGCACATACCCAAGTGTAGTAAAGAACATGACCAAGGTATTGACAATGCGTAAATCATATAACCAAAACAAATCATACCTGAGGGGTACCCCATGCTAAATAGCATCCTGATGAAACTATTGGGAATATAGATTGGTTGGATTCATGTCAAAGGGCTAAAAGCATTGATCGCGGTGGTGCAAACGATTTGTAAAACGTAGATACGGTTTGGTCATGGGGTCAGTTTTAAATTTGTGTCAAATGAATATAAATAGGGGTGGGGCTCGCTTTTCGAAATCATTTGTACTATTCATTGACGACCTTCTAGAGTGCATTTAGAACTGTTGTAGAAAAAATTGCACATGTTTGCACTCTTCCACTTGGTAAGGGACTAGGCCTTGCAGGCTGTAGCAAGGCCTCAGTCCTTGGAGCCCCTGTGTGGTGGGTTGGTTGTCTTCCAAGTGATCCTGCAATAGATTGTTAGTGTTGTTGAACTTTGGTTGTCATTGATGTCAACTAATGTCAAAGAGAATGTCAATTGATTCAGTTTGAGTCATTGATGTCATCTGATGTCAAAGTGGATACAACATTCCTATGCTAGCTTAAAGAAGTATATGGAGAAGCCACTTTGAAGAAGTATATGCGCAAGATGGTGAAGGACATGAATTCCAGTGTTAAGAAGTATATCTAGAAGTTGCATTCAGTCTAAAGATGTGTGTCCAAGGATACATCATGTATGATCAATATAAAGAAGCATACAAGGAAGGTACATCATGCAGATCCAGCTCAAAGAATCACACAAGTAATTTATCCTACTACATGTGGTACCAGCGCAGATATCAAGTCCACCAAGTCATACTCTCTCAAGGAAGCAATCAAAGAACTGTTTGGACAAAGGTGCATGTGCACAAGTAGCCAAGGAGTTGGTTAAGAAGAGGTGCAAGTGTGCAAGCATGTTGAAAGAGGATTCTGGACTGTGCAAGCATTGCTTGGTCAAAGATCGGGAGTGCGCAAATAGTAAATGGTTGAACAATCCTAAAAGAATGCAAATCTTTCCAATCAGAAGATACTTCACAGTTAGTAGAGCATGCACAATATTCTAGAAGCGTACAATAGTTGAATTTTGTTTATGCAAAAATCCCACAAGCAGATGATACAATAAGTGTGCAAGTCCGACAAGTGATGACACGACAAGGGTCAAAGTCCCACCAAGTAGAAGTTGGTTTATGCGCAGATTCTGCAAAGCATTCATACATCAAGTACGCAACACCCACAAGGGATGGTAAAGTGAAGGTCAAAGAATCATCAAGTTGAAGAGAAAGAATGTGCACATACCTCAAATAAATGGTACATCAAGAGCGCACGAGTATGCAACTAAGGTGTAAGTCTCACTAATTCGTGGACCATGGATGCAAAAGACCCACAGAGGATGACACATCAACATTGAAGAAGACGACATGTGGAAAAAGCACAATCTGTGAAGTATGGAAGAACAGATGCCACACCCAACTTATGGACATACAATAATCCTTGCTGGACATGTATAAATAGAGATACAAGTTAGAGATTTGAAGTAAGCTTGATGGCGAGACCATAAGAGCTTCAATTAGAAGATAAATATTTATATTCGGGGCATCAAGGGCTCAAGGACAGAACATTATGATCTAGAAAGGATCCGAGTGCGCATAGACATAGGAATGATGCAGCTGATAGTGCCCAGAATGATGTTGTAGATATGTGACAATTGCACAAACTTTGAAAGGGAAAAACATATAAGTATGCGCAACTGTGTGAAGATTGAATGACAAGATTCCATACATCACGTAGATAGTCACAGATGTTGCAATACAGAAGCACGGAGACAGAACCAAAGTATATCAGGTGATGTCTAGATGTCTGGTTGATGCATGAAGATTGAAGTGAAGTGTGTGAAGTTGAGAAGTCCATTTGATGCGTAACGACAGAGCAATAGTAGGATCTAGTAAGTGCGTCATGATGAGGATGATCTGAGACAAGTGCGTTAAACTAAAAGGATGAATCAATTGATGCACGACATGTTGCAGATTGTCTAAAAGACTGTGGAACTTAAACATAACATACACATCAGTAAGTGCATAGTTCCATTTGTTACTGGTGCATTATCTCAGAGCAACGAACTATCAATTGAAAGCAAAATATCAGTTGGTGAGTGCATTTGCGTAGTAGCAAATCGACAGAGCATGCCTTGGAATAGACTACAGAATCAACAAGCACATAGTACACAGAGTAAGACATCAACAAAAGTGTAGAATTGAGAGGAATGAGAAGTCAAGTGATGTATGCAGCATAGTGAGAGTGAATCATCTCCATTTGAGGGTAGCGCACAATAGAAGTAATATCAACAGATCAAAAGTGTGTGCGAGTTAAATTTTTGACAAGTCAGAATCATATATTGGATATCTAGGTGGAAAGATGGGGCAAGGAGAAAGGGGGTTGTAGCCTCCTTCCAGTTGTTGCTGGAGAAACATAGGGAGTTGGTGCTTCCTTTAGGTCAGATCCTGTAAAAATAGGGGGTCGGTTCCTCCTTCCAGTTGATGCTGGTAAAAAAACGATTTCGGTGCTTCCTTGAATGTATTCTTTTCATTACAAAAGAGAATTTTGTGGTTTTCTCCCATTTGGGTTTTTGTGTCAAAATTCCTGTATTCTGTGTTCTTTGTGTTGGTGCATATATGGATGAATGATTTTTTCTATATTGGATGCATAACTAAACATCAAGTTTAAGTTAAGTCTAATTTGTTAAAGAAGATAAAAACTGCTGATAACTACGCTAATACTGATTCACCCCCCCTCTCAATATTAAACCGATTCCAACAAGTGTAATTCACATAAAACAAAGAAATATGGATGAAATGAAAAATAAAAAATGTGGGGGGAGAATGAAAAATCCAATAACAATCCAAGATATTACAAACGACTTTTGTATTTCCCAATGGTCAAGCTGTACGACACCTAGGAGGTGTGGGATTCAAGGGAAGCCAACAATCTCCCTTAGGGAGGCATTTTTTGTAAAAACTATATGCTAAGTCAATGGTGGAACAATGGAGAGGAGATTTTCCCCTTGAAGGAAGGTGGAAAGGGAGCTTGTGAATGCTTACAATGACAGGAAGAGGTGGGCTATGATGAATCTCCAACACAAATCCAGCAGCATAACCTTGCTATTGATTTCTCTCTACAAAATGCATGTCAATGGCTTCCTTATATAGGCCAAGAGGTGGCCAACAAACAACTAAATCCAAATGTGAACCCATCTTGTCCATGAACTAGTTCCAAGGTACACCAAGAGGGATATTTAATGCCACAAAGTGTGTGAGGAGAGGAATTCAGATCTTTGGAGGTGATGGAGCCTTCAATGCATCACAGGAGGTTGGTGGTCCTGCTATTTTGACAATAGAACGACTATCGAAGGAATAGCCGCGTAGGTATCGCGTGGGAACTAAACTGGTAACCTATGCTATAGTGCGGGTCAACAATGGTTTAGCCATGCGACCCCTTATTTTGACTGATCTTGGAAATTTTGGACTCATTCTTTCTTTTGTATTTGTTGAGGATGCCTATGGTGAGCTGCATTTCTCTATGTTTATGATGCCTTACTGGAAGAATCGTTGAAATGTCGCATGTGTGCAAAATTTAGGTGTTAACACTTGCCTTTGTATTTTGAACACATTGCAAGTGACAAGAGGCTTATACTGTTCCTACCTATAATTCTTGCATATCATAGAATAAACATAGTAGTTAACAAATATCAAACATCACTTCTAAGCAACTACAATTATGCTCCATGACAATGCTCACTTCTTATAACCACATAGCAAGATAAAAAATATTTGAAAATATAGCAAAAGTTTGCTTCATATAGAGAAAGCCATCAAGTATAATGTCACTAACCAACATAATTTTAAATGGATGATTCCATTATATAAAAGGAGTTTAGATGGATTAGTTAAGAGCTTCATCACTTCAGTTTTGATTGTTCATATAACTTGGGCACACAAAGGGGAAATAGTGTTAAACTTTTGCACTAAAACAAATCGAGTCATATGTAAATGCATTAAAAATAACATAACAATATGCATACCTCAATATAGAACATTCCCTTTCAAACATGCCACTTACCTCTCTTGTATAATTACTTAATTTCATTCCAGTAGACCATCTAGATCATCTCTATTACTAATGGTCTCCATCAATTTCTTGTGCTTTGAATTAGGTAGCAGGTATCGTATCTTCGACGAATTCTTTATAGTCATTGTTTGCAGTTAGATATTTGTACTAATGAATAAGTTTGTAAAGTGATATATCAATGTACTTGATCTATAACCCATGAAATAAGTAACCATTGGTATTTCTTGAGTTTTGGTCCAATGTTAGGTATTCACCCTTAAAAACCATCGAGCCAATTAGAAATTCATTGCATTCATCATCAATCACTGATACATTGAGGGTTTTCTTCCACTCGATACATCATGCCAACTAATAATTAATGTCCCATTCATTTCCTTTGGAGGAAACCACTGCGTATATGTGTCCTGCGAAAATGCAATGCATGGTAAAATACATCTGTATAGAGGTTTGGAAAGATAGTTAAATCACAAACTGTAACAACTTCTTACCATAATATTTTGAAGTATTTCCAATTGTAATGTACCGAGTTCTACAAGATCAGATATATGATCATAATATGGTGAAATAGATGATTCGCCAACCTCTAACTAGACCATTTCAACAATTAACCATGGGTATTGTAGACCCCCAATTTTGACTTGGAATGTATTTAATCAAAATTATGTGAATGATGTAAATATGCTAGTATGGATTCCTAGTGTGGAGATCAAGGCCAAGGTCCGACTAGTGATTGGCTACGCATGTATGATGTATATATTTTTATTTGGACCATATGATTGGCTTATCATGCCAATTTGAAATTTATGTAAATATTATGTTGAAAATTAATAAAATGGTCCAAGATGGTTGTATAAAGAGCACTAGAGGGGCTATGATTCCACCAGAGGGGAAGAGGAAAGGGGGCCCATGGGAAACTAAATCCTATGTTTCCAAATGTCAACCTTATAACTCATCCAAAATCTGCCATTTGCCTTATATGAGCTAATTAGCTTCTCTTGACTATTAAACCCAATCATTGAATGAGGTTGGTGGGAAAAGCCACTTCATGTAGTTATTGAAGCATGGGGGCTGTGACAATTATGTTAGCTGTCAGCAATCCTATTTATTCTATGGTTAGAAGCTACGTCAGTTGTCTTTTCACCCTTACCTCATACCATTTGGGTGAACACTATTTTGATTCATTCTCTCATGCACTACACTACGTAGAATTTTCCATTGCTATTCATGACCATTTACCAGACTGTGTTTAACCTAGAAATTCAAATTTGGAGACATAGCTACGTTTTTGAAAGGGAAAATAGATGGTTGTAGGCGAGCATGGAGGTTGGGAAAGCTAGGAACCTTTTCCCATTGAGTTCTGTTACTTTTGGATGCTTGAGAAGCCATGGATTAATGTTGCAGGAGGTTCTCCAATAGCTTACAGCAGGTCAGACTCTTACTACACACATTGGTAAGCATTGTAAGGGTTGGATTTACCGAGGGAACTATGGATCAATTAAGGGAAATTCCTTCATTTTTCTGTGTGGGGCAGTTGGAAGGAGTGCCATGGTTTTGAAGGTTTAGTGAGACCCCTGTAGAGCTCTGTTGGAGCTTTTGGATATGAATAAAGAGCAGAGTGGGTTGTGGGATGAGAGATAGAATCCTATAGGTGTTTCTTTTTCCCCAGTGGCCTCATAGCCCAGCTTGGGGGTGGCCTCTAAGAAAAAAGAGTATATGTTGGACATAGTTCCTAAGGTTTGGTGGAAAATCGCTCTTACACAACTAGTTGTTGGGATCTTCTTTGCTTAAAGATAAGTATTCTTATGTATTTGATGTGCAATGATTTTTATTTGTATTCATGTGATAATTATGCTTGTAAATTGCCTATTGTGTGTGTGGATTGAGTTATTCCACTGTGTGTTTTTAATTACATGTCTGCACATGCATTTTAGTTGTTATAAATTCGTAATTATGGATAATGGGGCGATATTTAGGGCCTCGATTTAGTTAATGTCCCATATGCTGGTAGGAAATGGTGAAGGGGACATTACATGTATATTTCAAGTGATACTCAATTCTATAAATCAAACCAGTCTTCCAATTCACAATTATCCCATTCACCACTACGACATGGTCCACAAAAGCATGCAAGTTTCTACATTCATATTTTGAACACAAGGTTGTCTGAGCTTTGAAATGAATGAAATCCACGAGTTCCACATAATGTGTTGCAATGATATGGATGTGATCCATCTACATTGACCACCTCCCAATTTTTTTTTCAAATGTCCTCTCTTTATTGATTCCTCTCGCCTTCTTGTTTCCTATTCCATTACTATAGGGACTATAGAATGCACATATCGAATAGGGGATTTTGTCATAAACTTCAACTCCTACTTGAGTAATGCAGTTTTGAAATATGCACCAACACCATCATGCTCACATTTTCCATGCCTAGTCTCAAAGTAATTCCAAATATATGACACATTGGATTTTTTGTGCAATAAACTCAACTATTGAAATACGTGAGAATTTTTGAATCGGCCTGCACAACCATATGACTAATTCCAATGTCGATCCATTTTTATATATCCCTCCTTCAAGTAATTGTAGAACATCTAGAAGCAATGTTGTACAAAATGCATGTCATGAAACCTATCATCACTTATGTAGAAGTTAGAATCCTTCAATATTATCCTTTTAAATTCACTACTATCCAGTCCATGTCTATATGTGATATGTACCATTATGCTCACCCAATAGGAATGATAATATTGACTATGGATCTCATTCTATGGTTGGAGGGTGTAATTATTTGCAAAATCCACAATCGATAGTATAGTACCAATGGGAAAAGTGTCCCTACATATTCTAAATTGCTCATCTTGCCATCGTGCCACATGGACATGTTGAACATATCATCACATTTTTTTCCAAAGGTCCTTAAAAAAATCACATACTCGTACGTGGTGGAATATGAATCAGGGCATAATTAGAATCTAATATTTTAAAACCATATGTAAAATTTCTATATCTAATTAGAATCTAACCTTTTCAAACCATATGTAATCCTTTTAAGTACAGAATACTGACCTAGGATGCCACCAATGCAATCCTTTTGCTTTATTTTCCACCATCTAGTTCATAAATAACATATTTGAAACTTTGAATGTCAACCACCACTCTACCAAATCCATGGTCCTCACTTTCATGAATGCATTGGATGAATAATGCATATCCACTGCACTTGGAGCATGTCCCATCTAAACAAGATGTTGGATAACATTTTTGTCTGTCCAACTTTGGACACATAATGTTATGAATAAATTCTCTTGATTATATTGGAGGTGGAATGGTTGAGAATTCCCACACATAGTTAGTATGAAAAACATGACATATGTTTATATACGTATCATAATAATAACCAAATTCTATGTGATATCTACAACAACATGTGTTAGAATCTGTGCATATTCTAATATACCCAGGTTTGCATTTCTGAAAGATCTTTGACCTAGGTTCAACTCCTAGTTGTGATAATTTTTGAATCTCTCATATAGGTTTGTTTGTGACATGTCAAGAAAACGTTTAATGTGGGGTTCATGATCACAAGAACCTATTCTAAAATTTAGAACATCCTTTTGATTGGATGAAGGCCTGGTATGTTCATGCCATTTTTTTGAAAAAATCCCTTTACAAATTCAATTAACTTCATATCGGAATGAGAAATCCTACCAAAAAAGGTCTAATAATATGTTCGACCAAGGTTGTTTAGGATTTCTCTTCTAATAGAATACTTTTGAGGGGTTCTAACACAAAAAAGTTTCGATGTGTGTGAGAAAATGATGTTTCATTGTGGTCTTATTTACAATCGATTACAACAATACACAACATGATGCATTAATATCTTTTGAACGAGTATTCTTTCCAATTGCATTGAAAGAATCCTAAATATTTCTAACAACATGATTAATGGGATTTGAAATTTTAACTACCCTTATGCTAAGAATTTTCCTAACAACAACTAAATTGTGTGATTTTAACAAGGCCAAAAATAACTGACATTTAGATGCATCACTTTTAGATTCAAAAAAGTATTTAATGGATTTTTTGCACTACCAATCAATTGTTCATTTGGGTAACTTACATTCAAGGGTCACTAGAAAACTTTCATCCACATGAACACATATAGGAGTTCTTCATCATGCACTATATATATGAGTTAAGGAATGCAAATATTGAGTCTTGGACCCATGGCCATGACATTGTAGAAATTCACCAGGATATTGTAGCACTTCATTCATTTCATGGTCAATATTGGGATTGCAATGGAAATTTTGGTGGTTGGTACGATGAACATATGGTTGTTCATTTTGAGATTGCACCATGGGAGGTTCTTCACCATAATACTCAACAAAATTCAGCTCTCTAGTATCTCCCTCTATATACTTAGAATCTTGCGAATTTTCCATCTTTTCTTCATTTAAGATATCATTTGTTTATGGAAGATTGTGTTAGAATATTAAAAACCCATTCGATACTTAGGATACATTACATTAGTCATTTTGATTAATTTCCTAGGTGTTGACTGGGTAGGAGATTCTGGATAAGATTTTCTTTGATTCTGTGAGATTTCTTTCCAATCATGGAATAAAAGGCGCCTTCACTTCTTTTTACTTTTTTGGTGAAAAGTCAAAAGCTAGTAGACTAGGAAACATCATCTTTTTGGCCAACTCGCCCTCCATAATTTTTTCTCTCTCTAAAATCCATGATAGGTTTCTTTTCCATCATACATCACCTTCCAATTAATTTCATTCCATTGCATGAGCCTTCAAGGTGATTTGGAAAGTGATTTTTACACCTAGGGGGATTTTTCATCTTTTTAGTAAGCCTACTTTTGTGAGGATTTCGAATGCCTTATTTTGATTTCAAATATCTGATGTAATTATATATTTGGACAGCCATGAAATTGCCTAATTTTGTATGATGTAGACTTATTCAATATAATTTTATTGTTTGCATCAAATTCATGGTTGTTTTATGTGTTCTTTGACTAGTTTTTGCAAGGCAATTTGTGAGAGTAATTGTTTGATTTGAAGATATACCTATGAATTTGATTTTGACATGGTATCAGAGCATACCAGTAGCATTATTATCCTTCTTTTTCCCTACAAGATCGAACCGGTCTCATAGAGGGTGCAATTCAATCACCTAGAGGGTGCAAATATGCATCTTAGGGGTGCAACCAAACATCCCAGGGGCATAATTCAGAGTAGCCATGGACCAGTTACAACAAATCATGCTCAATCCATTCAATTAATTTGATTGGAAGGATCATATGGAGATATTTTTTAGGATTAAAGGCCTCTACAAGGTGACTATGGCTACTGAAACTGAGCCTACTACACTCATAGAGAAGGAAAAGTGGCATAATAGGAGAGATGAGGCTTATGGTATTAGCACATCCAGGGATCTTGTTTTCCATATGGACAGTATTACCACTCCTAATGAGGTTTTGGTCAAGCACCAAAATTTATTTGGCAAGAGTGATGAATTGAGGTGCCACCAACTGGAGAATGAACTAGTTTCACTGAGTCCAAGCAATTTCGAGACCCTCCAAGAATTTTTCTCCAAGTTTAAAGCTCTTGTTCTTCAATTGAAGTAGTGTGGAATTGATAAGAAATATGAGAAATTGATCTTTGGCATCCTTTCAAAATTGGGCCCTGATTACTTAGTCTTTGTTTCGACCTTCCATGCTACCAAACTCACTATTTGAAATTGGAAGATGCCTTCATTGGAAGAATTCATGGAATCACTCACTCAAGAGCAAGATAAGTTGGTCTTGATGGGAACAATAAGAAATCCATCAAAGTACAATGATTTGGATGCTAGAAATTCAAAGAATTCAAAAATCAAGAAGAATGCCAACCCCATAATTCCACCATATGAAAGGAAAGACAAGCAAAAAGCTCAAGAGGATTCCTCAAACTCCATGAAGAATCCACAAAATAAGAAAGAGAAGTCCAAGTGTGAATAGTGCAATAGGGACTTTCATCCTAAGAGTTCCTGCATGAAGAAGACCATTGATCAAATGGCTCACCTCCCTGATAAAAACAACATCCCTCTTCCAAATGACTCAAGAAAGAAGGAAGGATGATCAAATTCTGAAGACAAGAAGAGAGTACATGCTTTGATGGAAAGCACATCCAAATATTCCTCTTTCATCATAGATTCAGGAGCTTCAAGGAATATGGTATCGACAAGATAGTATTTTTCCTCTCTTGATTCTTCTGGTGGTCCAACAATTGTGTTGGGTGATGACTCTAGAACTACTTGCAAAGGTAAAGGCAGTATTGATCTAGATCATGGTTCTTTCACTAATGTGTTGTATTTCTCAGGTCTTGCTGCTAACCTCTTGTCAGTTTATCAAATGGCTCATATCGAATCTCCCAAAAAGGTTGTCTTCACACCTAATGATGTGGAAATTTCTGATATTTCCACAGGTATATTTGTTTCCATAGGTATTGTTGATCATAGCTCTAAAGTTTACAAGTTTTCTCACTTTGTTCCTTTCTCATCACCTTCTTCTCTCCTCACTCATGCCAATGAAGGAACCAAACTTTGACATGAGAGATTTGGTAACCTTAATTACAAATACCTTTCTCAATTGCATGAGAAGAATATAGTCAGAGGATTTCCCAATATCCAGTTTTCTAAAGGAGTCTGCCAAGGTTGCATCCTAGGAAAACACCCTGAGCATAATTTTGAGAGAGCTAAGTTTGAGTGAACTTATGCACCCCTTTGTTGGTTGTGGAGCATGATATTCCTTATTTAGAGGTCGTGTTTCAGCCATGTCTGGATCCCAAACCATGACGGGGGGCTTGGGGGGTATAGGTCCCCCAATATAGTCACCATGGGGGGTCCTAGGGTGGGCAGGGACTACATTTTAGGAGACCCCACCTGGTGGGGGTTCGGGGGCAGTTCCCCCATAGCAAAATTTTCATAAAAAATGACTTGTAAAATGTTGTAATTTCATAGTCATGACTTGGTTAATAATGGGTGATTAACGGGCCCATGGTATTGGGTGTTTCATAGTATTTTCCCATGGTAATCCCTATTTAAAAGGAAGGAATTGTAATACGACTGTGTATTGTAGCATTGTAAAGATCTCTATGATTGTGTGAGAGATTGAAGAGAAAATTGCAGCGGATGTGCTGCAGGTTATATCCCTTTATTTTGTTGGATGGTATAATAAAAGGACTGAAAATTTCTAGGTGGACGTAGCCCATCTCGAGTGAACTACGTTATATTGGTGTCTCTCTTGTATTGTGTTTATGTGATTTATAATTTCATCTTGTTTACTGTTATTTCTACGCAATGTTGTTTTTCTAACAATTGGCATTAGAGCCAAAGGTCTATTTGGCAGATAAACTCATAGGAAAGAAGGGCTCCCGGTTCAAGTGGGAGCAATGGCAGAAGAAGGAAAGTTTAAGCTCAAGAAATTTAACATCTAAAACTACTAGTTATGGAAGATACAAATGGAGGACTATTTGTATCAGAAGGATCTATTCCTACTGTTGGGAGGAAAAGCAAAACAACTGGCGGCTATGAAGGATGAAGAATGGGAGGTTCTTGACAGAGAGGCATTGGGAACAATACGGCTGTGCCTGGCTTTGTCGGTGGATTTGAATATATCAAAAGAAAAGACAACAGAGGGTTTGATGAGCACATTGGGTAAAATGTATGAAAAACCCTCAGCCTCTAACAAGGTATTTCTAATGAAGCGTTTATTTAATATGAAGATGTCAAAAGGTGGATCTGTTGCTGATCATTTAGATGAATTTAATACGATTACAAATCAACTAATTTCTGTAAAAGTGAATTTTGATGATGAGGTTAGGGCTCTTCTAATCTTGTGTTTATTGCCAGAAATCTAGAATGGCTTGGTCATGGCTGTAAGTAACTCTGTCTCTTGTTCAAACACTTTGAAATTTGATGATTTTGTTGGTGTTATTCTTAGCGAGGAAATGCGAAGGAAAAGCACATGTGAGACATTAGGTAATGTGTCGACCATGTAGAGAAATGGAAGAAAAAGGAAGAGAGGAAAGCGCCTAGGTAATCGCAGCAAGTCCAAGAAGGGCATATGTAAGTCAAGACTAGGAAAAATAGAGTGCTAGAACTATGGAAAGAAAGGACATCTGAATAAAGACTCCAAATCTCTAAAGAATAAAGGAGATGGACAATAGGAGACTACTCAAGAAGTAAATGTAGCAGGTGATGTGTTACAAGATGCTTTGATTATTGTATTAGATAATACTAGTGATTATTGGGTAGTAAATTTAGGGGTTTCATGTCATGCTACACCCCATAAGAAATTTCTTTATGATTATGTTCAAGGTGATTTTGGACATGTTTGATTGGGTGATGATGATCCATGTAAAATTTTTGGAATGGGTAAGGTACATATAAAGTTAAATAATTGAGGTGAATGGTTGCTTAAAGATATAAGGCATATTCTTGCTATGAAAAGAAATCTGATCTCAATGGGGGTACAAATACGACTGAAACAACAACATCTTTGAATCAGGAAGATCAGGCTTCATGACCAACAATCTCTCACTTGGAGACTGATCACAACAACTCCACCACTGTTGCACTTGCTGGACTATGTTCTGAACCTTGGACCTGGAAAATTTCTCATCTTCACCTTCATGCTTGAAGGCCAATTGAAGCTAAGCAGGAACTCAGTTTCTCTCTGGTTATTACCTTTTTCAACATGTCTGCAGGATTCTGGCTAGTGTGTATATTTTCCAGCTTCAACAGTTCATCATCCAAAACAGACCGTATGAAATGATACTTGAGTTGTATATGAATGGAAGTCTGTCTGTCACTATAAAAATTGTTATTCTCTTGCTTCTTATCCAATTCCTCCATGAACCTCTATAACCAAATCATCTCTTTACTAGCCTCTGTAGCAACAACATACTCTGCTCCTGTTGTTGAAAGTGAAACAACCTTTTGCAATTTAAAAATCCAACTTACTGTTGTTCCACCTACAATAAAGACATACCCTGTGGTGCTTCTCCTGCTAGTACATCAACATATTTCTGTAGAACAGTGTCTGAACCTCCAAAACATTATGCATGAGTAGTAGTACCTCTCAAATACCCTAGAATCCACTGCACTTCCTTCCAATTTTCTTTACTTGGATTGTTCATATACCTACTCACAACTCCCACTACATGTGCAATATATGGTCTTGTGCTCACCATAACATCCATCAAGCTTCCAACTGCTGATGAATAGGGAATCTTGGAAATGTAGTATATATCTTCCTATGTCTTGGGGCACATCTCCTTACATAGTTTAAAATGGATGGCCAAATGTGTACTAACTGGTTTTGTATTTTGCATTCTAAACATCTCCAACACCTTTTTTATGTACTCACCTTGATACAATGTCAATTGCAATTTTTTCCGTCTCTTGTTATTCTCATACCAAGGATTTGCTTCCTAAATCCTTCATCACAAATGAATTAACTAACTTCCTTTTGAGCACATTTATATCCTGCATGTTAGACCTTGCAACAAGCATGTCATCCACATACAATAACAAGATAATATATATTCCACTATCTAGCCTCTTGAAATAAACACAGTGGTCAAAATAACATCTACTATAACCTTGTTCTGTCATAAACTTGTCAAATTTTAAATACCACTACCTTGGAGCTTGCTTCAGGCCATACAATCTCTTCTTAAACCTGGATACAAAATTCTCCTTCTCTTTGACCTCATACCCCTGTGGATGTTGCATATAAATCTCTTCCTCCAAATCCCCATGGAGAAAGGTTGTTTTTACATCTAACTGTTCAAGATGCAAATCTTCTACCACCACTAGACTTAAAATAGTTCTAATTGAAGTCATTTTAATAACATGAGAAAAGATGTCATCAAAATATATACCTTTCTTCTGTGCAAAACCCTTTACAACAAGTCTGGCCTTATACCACTTTTTTCCTCCATCTTTCTTTCTTCAACCTGTAAACCCATTTATTCTACAATGTTTTTTTACCTACAGGAAATTGAACCAAATCCCATGTCTGGTTTCTTACTAATGAGTCCATCTCCTCATTCATGCCTTACTCCCACTTCTTTCTAGTTTCCACCTGCATTGCTTCTTCATAACATTTTGGTTCATCGGAATCAGTCATAAAAAAATAATACATTGAAGGAGAGTATTGTTCATGGGGTCTACTTGACCTGGTAGATCTTCTAACACTTGTAGGAGTTTGAGGCACCTGTTGTTGTTCTTGATTTTTTGGCATCTTTGGAACTTCATTTTCTTTGATTTCATCAAGCACTATGTATTATGTGTTTTTCTTTTCATGTTTCTTTACCTGCAACTAATATTTATATGGCATTTTCATTGAATACCACATCTCTACTCCTAATGATTTTTTTATTTTCACAATCCCATAAGCGATAACCGAAATCATCAACACCGTATCCAATAAATGTACGTTTATTGGATTTAGCCTCAAGCTTTCTTAAATTTTCTTTATCAATATGAACAAATGCTTCACAACCAAAAGTTCTTAGAAATGAGTAGTTTACCTTTTTACCTGTCCATGCCTCCTTTGGAATACCACCATCCAAAGTGCTTGAAGGCCTTCTGTTTATTAAGTAAATAACAGTATCTACAACATCTGCCCAAAACTTGAAGGGAAACCCTGCATGCAATCTCATACACCTTGCACGATCCATGATCATCCTATTCATCCTTTCTGACACACCATTTTCTTGTGGTGTTCCTAGGACTGTCTTCTCTCTACGAATTTCATTGTATGCACAATAACTATCAAACTCCTTGCCGCAGTAGTCACCTCCATTATCAGATCTAAGACTCTTCAACCTTTTTCCTATCTCATTCTCAACCAAAGCTTTCCATTTCTTAAAAGTAGCAAACACATCGGATTTCTGTCTAATGCAATAAACCCAAGTTTTTCTAGTTGCATCATCAATAAAAATAACATAATAACGAGATCCACCAAGTATTGTACCTGAGCCGGTCCCCATACATCTATATGCACAAGCTCTAACTTTTTACTCTTCTTATGTTTCCCACCCCTGACAAATATGACTCGCTTCTGTTTTCCATAAACACAGTTCTCATAGAATTCCAAACTTAACTGCTTCAGATCTAGCAGCAACTTCTTTGAGTGGAGAATCTGCATCCCCTTCTCACTCATGTGGTCAATCCCAAGATGCCACAATGTTGTATCTGTTCCTGTGGAATCTAAAGAGATAGAGCAGTCAATATTATGATGACACAAATACAACGTACCTATATTGTCTCCTTTTTCTATCACCATTGATCCTTTAGTAATCTTCCACCATGTTTATCCAAATGATAAACAACCACCATCTTCCAACTACCCTGTTGAGATAATATTTATTTTTATTGCAGGAATATGCCTTACATCGTTTAGCAGCCATTCAACTCCGTTCTTTAACTTTATTTGTACCTTATCCATTCCAACAATTTTACATGGTTCATCATCACCCAATAAAACATGTCTAAAATCGCCTGGAACATAATCATGAAAGAATTTCCTATGGGGTGTAGCATGACATGAAGCCCCTGAATCTACTTCCAAGTAATCACTAGTATTATCTAATGGAAGAATCAAAGCATCTTGTAACACATCACTTGCTACATTTGCTTCCTGAGTAGTCTCTTGCTGTCCATATCCTTTATTCTTTAGATATTTGCAGTCTTTCTTCATATGTCATTTCTTTTCACAGTTCCAGCACTCTATCTTTCCCAATCTGGACTTGGATCTGTCCTTCCTGAACTTGCTGCAATTTCCTAGGATTTTTCCTCTCTCCCTTTGTATTCCCCTGCTTTCCATGGTCAACGCATTACCTGATGTCTCACCTGTGCTTTTTCTTCGCATTTCCTCGCTAAGAATAACACTAACAACATCATCAAATTTCAAAGTGCTTGAACCAGAGGCAGAGTTACTGACAACCATGACCAGGCCGTTCCAGCTTTCTGGAAATGAGCACAAGATTAGAAGATCCCTAACCTCATCATCAAATTTCACATTTACAAAACTTAGCTTATTTGTAATCGTATTAAAATCATTTAAATGATCAACAAAATATCCATCTTTTGACATCTTAATATTAAATAAACGCTTCATTAGAAATACCTTGTTGGAGGCTAAGGGTTTTTCATACAAATTACCCAATGTGCTCATTAGACCCTCTATTGTATTTTCTTTTGAGATATTGAAAGACACTGATGAATCCAGGCACAACCGTATTGTTCCTAGTTCCTTTCTGTCAAGAACCTCCCATTCTTTGTCCTTCATAGTCGTCGGCTTTTTTTATTTTCCTCCCAACGGTAGGAATAGATCCTTCTGATACATATAGTCCTCCATTTGCATCTTCCATAATTGGTAGTTTTGGCCATTAAATTTCTTGACCTTAAAATTTTCTTCTTCCACCATTGCTCCCACTCGAACTAGGAACCCTTCTTTCTTGCGAGTTTATATGCCAAATAGACCTTTGGCTTTGATACCAATTGTTAGAAAAATAGGATCACAGAGCAATAACAATAAACAAGATGTAAATATAAATCACATAAACATATTACAAGAGAGACACCAATATAACGTGGTTCACCCAAGATGGGCTACGTCCACACAAAAATTGCCAGTCATTATTATTATACCATCCAACAAAATGAAGGGATACAATCCACAACACATCCATTGCAATTTCCTCTTCACTCTCTCACAGTCTCTCACAGTCTCTCTTAGACAATTATAGAGATATTTATAATGCTACAATAAATTACATAACCGTATTAGAATGTATTCCTTTTAAAGGGGAATTACCATGGGAAAATACTATGGGCTACCCAATACCATAGGCCTGCAAACTGCCAACAATCAACCCAATTTTTTTTTTTCACGGGCTTCGCCCCCAGACCCCCCACCCTCCCCTGTTGGGATGAGTGTATAATCCACCTGCACACGCATATAAAACCGAGGTACAAAAACAGCTGAAAACAACATCTCTGAATTAGGAAGATCAGGCTCCACAACCAACAAAAATGAGACATGATAGGTACGCTTGATTTATGTCCTCATAATAGTAACTGTTCTATCTCTTTAGCTTCCACATGAACAAATACAACATTGTGGCATCATTGGATTGGCCACATGAGTGAGAAGGAGATGCAGATTCTCCACTCAAGGAAGTTGCTGCCAGATATGAAGCAAGTAAGTTTGAAATTTTGTGAGAACTGTGTTTATGGAAAATAGAAGAGAGATAGATTTCTTAGGGTTGGGAAGTAGAAGAAGAGTGAAAAGTTAGAGCTTGTGCATACAAATGTAAGGGGTCTGGCTCATGTACAATATCTTAGTGGATCGCGTTATTATGTTACATTTATTGATAATGCAATTAGAAAAAACTTGGGTTTATTGCATTAGACATAAATATGACGTGTTTGTTACTTTTAAGAAGTGGAAAGCTTTGGTTGAGAATGAGACAGGAAATAGGTTGAAGTGTCTTGGATCTGATAATGGAGGTGAATATTGCGGCAAGGAATTTGATAGTTACTGTTCATACCATGGTATTTGTAGAGAGAAGGCAGTCCAAGGAACACCACAAGAAAATGGTGTGTCAGAAAGGATGAATATAATATCATGGAGCGTGCAAGGTGTATGAGATTACATGCAGGGTTTCCCTTACAGTTTTGGGCAGATGTTGTAGATATTTTTGTTTACTTAATAAATAAAGGGCCTTCAAGTGATTTGGATGGTGGTATTCCATAGGAGACATGGACAGATAAAAAGGTAAATTACTCAATTTTGAGAACTTTTAGTTGTGAAGCATTTGTCCATATTGATAAAGAAAATAGAACAAAGCTTGAGGCTAAATCCAATAAATGTATCTTTATTGGATATGGGGTTGATGATTTTGGTTATCACTTATGGGATTATGAAAATACAAAAATAATTAGGAGTATATATGTGGTATTCAATGAAAATGCAGTGTATAAAGATCAGTTGCAGGGAAAGAAACAAGAAAACATAGAGTACACAATATTTGATGAAATCAAATAAAATGAAGTTCCAATGGTGCCGTAAAATCAAGAACAGCAACAGGTACCTCAAACTCCTGCACGTGTTAGAATATCTACCAGGTTAAGTAGACCCCCTGAACGATATTCTCCTTCAATGTATTATTTATTGATGATTGATTCTGGTGAACCAGAATGTTATGAAGAAGCAATGCAGTTGGAAACTAGAAAGAAGTGGAATCAAGGCATGAATGAGGAGATGGACTGATTGGTAAGAAACCAGACCTGGGATTTGGTTCAGTTTCCTGCTGGTAAAAGAGCATTGCAGAATAAATGGGTTTATAGGTTGAAGGAAGAAGATGGAGGAAATAAGCATTGAAAGGATAGACTTGTTGTAAAGGGGTTTGCATAGAAGAAAGGTATATAATTTGATGAAATATTTTCTCATGTTGTTAAAATGACTTCAATTAGAACTATTTTAAGTCTAGTGGTGGTAGAATATTTGCATCTTGAGCAGTTAGATGTAAAAACAACCTTTCTCCATGGGGATTTTGAGGAAGATATTTATATGAAACATACACAGGGATATGAGGTCAAAGGGAAGGATAATTTGGTATGCATGTTGAAGAATAGATTGTATGGCCTGAAGAAAGATCCAAGGTAGTGGTATTTGAAATTTGACAGATTTATAGAAGAACAAGGTTATGGTAGATGTCATTCTGACCACTATGTTTATTTCAATATGCTAGATAATGGAAGATATATTATCTTGTTATTGTATGTGTATGAAATGCTTTGTTGTAGGGTCTAATATGCATGATATAAATGTGCTCAAAAGGAAGTTAGCTAATTCATTTTCCATGAAGGATTTGGGTGCTGCAAAGAAAATACTTGGTATGAGAATAACAAGAGACATGAAAAATCACAAATTGACATTGTCTCAGGGTGAGTACATACAAAAGGTGTTGGAGAGGTTTAGAATGTAGAATGAAAAACCAATTATTACATCTTTGGCAAGCCATTTCAAACTAAGTAAAGAGATGTGTCCCAAGACATAAGAAGAGATAGACTACATTTCCAAGGTTCCCTATTCATCAGCAGTTAGAAACTTGATGTATGCCATGGTGTGCACAAGACCAGATATTGGACATGTAGTGAGCTTTGTGAGTAGGTATATGAACAATCCATGTAAAGAACATTAGAAGGAATTACAATGTATTCTCAGGTATTTGAGAGGTACTACTACTCATCCATTATGTTTTGGAGGTCCAGGTACTATTCTACAGGGATATGCTGATGCAGATATGGAAGGTGATAAAGATAACAGGAGGAGCACCACGGGGTATGTATTTACTTTAGGTGGAACAACAGTAAGTTGGATTTCGAAACTGAAAAAGTTTGTTGCAATTTCAACAATGGAAGCATAGTATGTTGCTGCTACAGAGGTTAGTAAAGAGATGATTTGGTTATAGAGGCTCATTGAGGAATTGGGTAAGAAGTAGGAGAATAGAAGGTTGTACAGTGAGATCTAGAGTGCCATTCATCTTGTGAATAACTCAGCATTCCATTCTAATACTAAACATATACATCTCAAGTAACATTTCATACAGTCTATTCTGGAAGATGAACTGTCGAAGCTGGAAAAGATACACACTAGCCAGAATCCTGTAGACCTGTTGACAAAGGTAGTAACCAGAGAAAAACCAAGTTATTACTCGGTTTCAGCTGGCCTTCAAGCATGAAGGTGGAGATGAGAAATTTTATAGGTCTAAGGTTTAGAGCATAGTCCAGTAGATGCAGTAGTGGTGGAGTTGCTATGATTAGTCTCCAAGTGGGAGATTGTTGGTTGTGGAGTCTGATATTCCTTATTCATAGGTCGTGTATAATCCATGTCTGGATCTCAGCCTATGACGATGGGGTTTGGGGGGGAATGAACCCCCATTATAGTCTCCATGGGTGGTGCAGGCGGGGAAACAACTACATTTTAGGAGCCCCCGTTGGCAGGGGTTCGGGGGTAGTGCCCCCGTAGCAAAAATTTCAGAAAAAATGCCTTGTAAAGTGTTGTAATTTCATAGTCATGACTTGGTCAATAATGGGTTATTTACAGGCCCATAGTATTGGGTGTTCCATAGTATTTTCCCATGGTAATCCCTCTTTAAAAGGAAGGCATTATAATACAACTGTGTATTGTAGCATTGTAAATATCTCTATGATTGTGTGAGAGAGACTATGAGAGTTTGAAGAGAAAATTGCAATGTATGTGCTACAGGTTGTATCCCTTTATTTTGCTGGATGGTATAATAAAATGATTGGAAATTTCTATGTGGACATAGCCCATCTTCGGTGAAACATGTTATATTGGTGTCTCTCTTGTATTGTGTTTATGTGATTTATAATTGCATCTTGTTTATTGTTATTGCTCTGCGATCTTGTTTTTCTAACACCCTTGAGCTCATTCACAGTGATATATCAGGTCCATTTCCCCATGTGTCTTTGAACAATGAAAATATGTCCTAACCTTCATAGATGATTTTTCCATATTCTCTTGGGTCTTTTTCCTCCAATTAAAGTCTGAAGTTTTTAGTTTTTTCAAGATTTTTAAAGCCTCAGTTGAGAACCGGTCTGGTAGGAATATCAAAGTCCTTAGATATGATAATGGTGGGGAGTACATCAAATATGATTTTCAACAACTCTATTTCACTTCTATAATTCATATGCAACACACTGTTCCATACACACCTCAATAGAATGGTGTTGCTGAGAAGAAGAACATATCTCTCAAAGAGATGGCTACACGCATGATTGAGTCTAAGTATTTGTCTCCAAGAATTTGGCATGAAGCTATCAAATATGCAACCTATATTTAGAATAGGGTGCCTCATAAATCCTTGAAAGTAATCACTCCTTTTGAATCTTGGAATGGGCACAATCCTGATGTGTCTCATTTCATGATTTTTGGTTCCAAGGCTTGGGCTAGAATTCCACTTGAGAAGGGGAGGGATTTGCAACCCCAAATCCAAGCATGCATATTTTTTGTCTATTTAGAAGATTCCAAGGGTTACAAGTTGCTGAACATTACCACTAAAAAATCTCTCATTGAAAGGAGTGTTCAATTCGAAGAAGAACCCTTGCAGGAAGTTGAAATTGGAGAATCCTATGAACCACCACATGTTAAAGTAAGTGAAGCTTCTAATGAAAGTTTTGATTCTAATATTTATGATGATGAAGACCATATAATTGCATATCCAAACTCCCCTACAAGGCATAAGTGTCATTCTAAGACTCTTCAAGCAAGTGGAGAACTAGTGGGGGATCCTCATGATCCTAGGAGGACAAGATCTCAGTTTGAGAGTGCTCTTTTTGTGAAAGATACTTTTGCTTTTGAGAAGTGTTTTATGATGGTTGAGTATGATCCTAAATCATATGAATAATACTCACATGAACCAAGATGGTAGGATTCCATGGATGAGGAATTTCATTCCCTTCAAAAGAATGGAACCTGGGAGCTAGTCAAGCTTCCAACAGGCAGAAAAATGGTAAAGTGTAAGTGGATCTTTAGAACCAAGTTTGATGCTTATGGTGCAACAATGAATTCAAGGAAAGGTTGGTGGATAAGGGCTTCTCCCAATTTGAAGTCCTTGAATACAATGAGACCTTTGCACCAGTTGCAAAGATGGATTCGACAAGACTAGTTCTGGCAATTTCTGTATCCAAGCACTAGGAAGTGCATCACATGGATGCCAAGAGTGCTTTAATCCATGGATATATTGAGGAGAATATCTATATGAAGCATCTAGAGGGTTATATTTCTGATCCTAACCTTATGTGCAGGTTGGAGAAGTCTTTATATGGGCTTAAGAAAGCTTCTAAAGCTTGGTATGCCAAGATGGATAGTTTGCTCTAGTCACAATCTTTTAGTAGATGCAAATATGATACAAATGGTTCTATTTTGATTATTGTGTTATATTTTTATGACCTACTAATCACAGGATGCTCCAGTGATGAGATTGCTTCATTGAAGACTGCTTTGCCTCAAGATTTTTCCATGACTGACTTGGGAATACTTAGACAATTCTTGGGGTTTGAGATCACTCAGACCAATTCAAGAATTAAATTATCTCAGTAAAAGTATGCACTAGAAATGATAAAGAAGTTCAATATGCTTGAATGCAATCCTACTAAGACTACCTTCCTTTTAGGAGTTAGAATTGAAGATGTATATTTTACACCATTCGTGAACAACACCTTGTATAGGAAACTAGTTGGCAACTTTTTGTACTTGAATCATACTCGAATTGATATTTATTATGATGTGAGTGTGGAATAAATATACATGGAGCATACGCATGAGATTCATTGGAAGTTTGCAAAAAGAATCTTGCATTATGTGCAAGGCACCAAGTCTCATGGGATTCACTATGTTGTTGATTCTAGCCTAGATCTTCTTGGTTTTTCTGATTCAGATTGAGATGGTGATATCCTAGATAGGAATTACACTTCCCGATTTGTTTTCATGCTTGGAGGAGGACCTATTTTCTGGTCAATTAAGAAGCAAATTTCCATTGCACTCTCTTCAGTAGAGGCTGAGTACAGAGGATTAGTGAATGCTGCAACTCAGTGTGTGTGGTTTTAGGGTATAGTTTCAGAGTTTGGGATTTCCTTTAGCACTCCAAAATAATATTTTGTGACAATCAAATTTCTATAAGGATATCAACTGATCCAATACAGATGAAAAGAACCAAACATATAGAGATTCATATGCACTACATCCGAAATCTAGTGCATGATCACATAATTGATTTGCAGTTTTTCCCATCGTTTGAGCAAGTCGCGGACATCTTCACCAATGCTTGCTCAGAGAAGAATTTCATCCATGTCATATCACTGCTTGGGATGGGTGAACATGTGGTGAAGAAGTGAAGAAATATTGAAAATCAAAATTTTGAATTTTGTTCATGTCCATGTTTTGAGGGGAGGTTTTTTCCCATGAGGTTTTCCTTCTTTCCTTGTTTGTGGACAAAGCAGTATGTAAAAAGGGTGACCATGCCAAGCTACTGGGCCCTATATTTCTGATATTCCACATACATTAAATCTTAAGGAGGGGTGTTAGAATATTAAAAACGCATTCCATACTTAGGATACATTACATTAGTCATTTTGATTAATTTCCTAGGTGCTGACTAGGTAGTTGGCCATATTTTTGTCTTTTTTGGGACCACATGCCATCCTAAGTCACTAGGGTTCACTTGAGGATATTCTAAATAATATTTTCTCTAATTCTATGATATTTCTTTCCAATCCTGGAATAGAAGGCACCTTCACTGCTTTTTAATGCTTTTGGTGAAAAGTCAAAAGCTAGTGGACTAGGAAACATCATCTTTTCGGCCAGATCACCCTCCATGATTTTATCTCTCTATAAAATATATGATTAGGTTTATTTTCCATCATACATCATCTTCCAATTTAGTTCATTCCAATTTGTGAGCCTTCGAGGTGATTTGGAAAGTGATTTTTACACCTAGGGTTGTTTTTCATCTTTTTAGTAAGCCTGCTTTTGCGAGGATTTTGAATTCCTTCTTTGGATTTCAAATCTATGATGTAATTATATAATTGGACATCCATTACATTGCCTAAGTTTGTATGATGTATAGTTATTCAATAGAGTTGTATTTTTTGCATCAAATTCATGACTATTTTATGTGTTCTTTGACTAGTTTTGCAAGGCAATTTGTGAGAGTAATTGTTTGCTTTGAAGATCCAACCGTGAATTTGATTTTCACATCTTGGTTGTAGATTGACTTGATGTTGGATTACCAATTCCCTCTATTGGACGCATATGATTCATGTTTGGAAACAAATTAGATACCACTAAGGCATCCATTGTGTAAGGAATTAAGGTTCCCACTAATGGATGCATATGTTTTTCCATACCCAACTTTTCCTTTTCTTTTAGTTCATTGAATTTTTGAGGGGGCTTATCCTTCCTATTAGACATTTTTTCTTGATTCATATATTACACATATTCAAAAGGATCAAATGTAATAAGAAATCCAGAAAACATGAAGATCCAATCATAAAAAACAAAAACAAATTGTATTGGAACCACAATGTTTCCCAAATATGTTTGTGTAGTAGGAAAGTCAGTTTTGGTTTGAAAAAATAAGGTTGGTTGTTCGTTTTTTATTTTTACTTTATAATAGAAAGAATGCACATGCATTAGTAACATGGGCATGTTCCCGTGACAACATATATGGCATTAAGTAGTTTTTTGTGGTAGGTAAAATTCTTACTACCACATCGCCTCCCTAGGTTATACATGTTTTTAAGTGGGGAAATGTGTCCCATTAGGATTTTTTAAAAACTAAGTGTGGATGTAAGGACTTTGGACATGGTTAAGGTAGAAAATTCAAGCCTTAGGATGTAAGAGAAGATTCTAATCATCATGGGCCATGAATAATACCTTAGATAATCACACTTGACCTCTTGAGGGTATCCTTTACCTTTGATTATGGATCACGATTAGGGACGTTAGTTCCATTAGGTGGTTTTGATTAGTATTTATGTGTCTCAATGCCTTGGAAATGTTTTAGGGAAGAAGACATAGATTTAATCCCTAAAGAAATCATTGAGGCATCCATAACCATGAATAATGCCTCAAAGCACCACACATGACTCCTCAAGCAAATCCTTAGTAATATGTATGGGTCTTGGGGCCTTAGACATGGTCAACGGAGGAAACATGAACCTTATAACCTTAAGGAATCTTATAACCATTGAATACCAATATGGGTTTCTCAAACAATAACACATGGCCTATTAAGGGTATCATTGGCATATTTTTAGTGATGTCCTTGCCATTAGGTGATTTCAAGTAGTATGCATGTGTCTTAGGGCCTTAAAAATGATCTAGAGAAGAAGAGCATGCCTAAAGAACTAAAGAAAATTTTGAGGCATACAGATCCATAGACAATTCCTCAAAGCTCTATGCATGAAGTATTAGTGTTATCCTTGGCACAATATATGGTTCTTGAGACCTTGGACCCTTGGACAAAGTTCGGGGATGATACATAAACGATAGGACCTAAAGGAATATTCTAGCCATACTAGTGCAAGGAGGTTACCTTTAAAAACTACACATGGCCTTGTAAGGGTATCATTTCCCTATGATCGAGGATGCAAATGACATTAGGTGGTTTTGAGTATGTATGTGTCTCAAGTCCTTGGAAATGATTGAGGGAGGAACACCATGATTTAGGCCCCAAATAAATCATCAGGGCATACAAATACATGAACAATGCCTCAAAGTACAACACATGACTTCTTGTAGGTATCCATGGCACTATGTACAAGCCTTGGGGCTTTGGGGCCTTAAATATGGTCAAGGGGAGAGACTTTAACCTTAGTCCCTAAAGGAATATTCTATCCATCTAAGTCCAAGAAGGTTTCCTTGAAAAAATGCACATGTCCTTCTAAGGGTATCATTGGCCTATTATTAAGGAGGGTAGTTGCATTGGGTGGTTTTGAGTAGTATGTATGTGTCTCAAGAACATGTAAATGCTCCAAGGAATAAGACCATATCTCAGGCCCTAAAAAAATAGTTGATGCACCCAGAACCATGAATAATTCCTTGAATCAACATGCACAACTTATAGGGGGAATCCATGTCAATACGTATCGGTCATGGGTTCTTGGGCCCTTAAAGATGCTTAGGGGAAGAGACGTGAACCTTAGGACCTAAAGGAATCTTCTAACCATCTGAGGTCAATAAGTTTTCCTTGAATAACCACACATGGACTCCTTAGAGTATCACTGGCATATGAATAAGGATGTTAGTGCCATTACGTGGATTTGAGTAGTAGGTATGTGGCTTGATGCCTTGGAAATATTCTAGGGAAGAAGAGAACGCCTTAGGCACTAAAGAAACTATTTAGTCATCAAGAGCCATGAAAAATGCCTTGAGGCACCACGCATGACTTATTGGGTGTATGCATGGCACTATATATGGGTATTGAGGCCTTGGGTCCTTGCACATGGTTATGGGAAGAAACCTAAATCTTAAGGTCGAAAGGAATATTATATCCATACAAGGACAATAATTTTGCCTCAACCAACCACACATGGCCTCCTAAGGGTATCATTGACCTATTTTTAGGATGTTGCTACCATTAGGAGGTTTAGAGAAACATGAATGTATCTCAAGGACTTGAAAATTATCTAGGGAGAAACAACATGCCTTGGGCCTTAAAGAAAACATTGAGGCATCAAGAGCCATGAACAATGACTTGAACCACCACACATGAATTTTGGGGGTATCCTTGGAAATACGTATGAGTCTTGTGCCATTGGGTCCTTGGACATAGTCAGGGGAGGAAACCTGAAAATTAGGCCCTAAAGGAATCTTCTAGACATCTAAGACCAAGAAGGTTTCCTCAACCAACCACACATGGCATCCTGAGGGTATAATTGTCCTATGATTTAGGTTGCCACTTCCATAATTTAGGTGGATTCTAGTAGTATATGTGTGTCTCATTCCCTTGGAAATGTTATAGGGAATAACACCATGCCTTAGGTGCTAAATAAATAATTGAGGCATCCAAATCCATGAACAATGACTCGAAGCACCACACATGAATTCTCATAGGTATCCATGGCATTATGTTTGGTCCTTGGTGATTTGGGGCCTAATATTGGTTAAGGAAGGAGGCTTGAACCTTATGCCCTAAGGAATATTCTAGCCATCCAAGGCCAATAAGCTTTCCTCAAACAACCACACATGGCACACTTTGGGAATTATTGGCCTATGACTGAGGATGTCATTCCATTAGGTGGTTTTGATAAGTATTTATGCGTCTTTGTCCTTGTAAATGTTCCAAGGAAGATGAACATGCCTTAGGCCCTAAAGAGAATGTTGAGGCATCCAAATCCATGAACAATTGCTTGAAGCACCATTCATGAATTATTTAGGGTATCCATGGAATATTTATGGGAATTCTGACCTTGAGGCCTTACACATTATCAGGGGAGGAGACTTGAACCTTAGGCCCTAAAGTAATCTTCTAGTCATTTAGGGCTAAGAAGTTTTCCTCAAACAACCACACATGGCCTCTTGAGTGTATGATTGGCCTATTATTGGGGATGTCAATGTTGTTAGGTGGTTTTGAGCAGCATGTCTATGTCTCAATGCCTTGGAAATGATCTAGAGAAGAAGAACATGCCTTAGGAACTAAATAAACTATTGAGGCATCCAAATCTATGAACAATGCCTCAAATAACCAAATATAAATTCTCAAGGGTATCCCTATGGGAGGAATTGTATCCTTTTCCATGGTTAAGGGAGGAGACTTGAACCTTAGGAGATAAAGGAATCTTCTAGCCATCCAAGGCTAATAATTTTACCTCAAACAACCACACATGGAATCCTTAGGGTATCATTGTTGTATGATTGAGGATGCTAATGTCGTTATGTGGTTTTAAGTAGCATGCATGTGTATGATGTATCAAACCACAACACATATAGGAATAAGGGATATTTGGCCTCCATATGAACATATTCAAATACAATTAGGAGTTTATAAACACCAAGTAGGGGTGTTGAGGGCCTAGATATGGTTGGGAGAAGAAATCCAGGACTTCGGCCCTAAGTGTATGTTTGAGGACTCAAGGGCTATCAATGAGTCCTTAAACCACTACAAAACACCTATCTAAGGAATATTTAGATTATTGGAGAGTATATCGAAATTGTTTGGAGGTTTTGAGAACCAAAATTGGTCCTTAGGATATAGAAGTGGTCAAAGGATGAAACTTGAGTCGTAGGTCCTAAGGGAAGCTTCTAGGGATTGAGGACCAAGAACAAGGTCTTGGAACATAACATTTGGCCTCTACTAGGTGTAAATTTCCTCTAAGTGGGGATAGGATCACCATTAGGAGGTTTTGAGCCCCATATATAGGTCATGCATCTATACATGGTAAATGTAGGAAACCTAGTGGTTATGCCCTAAATGTTCACACTTAGGGGTCAAGGGCTAAGAAGGAGGTTACAAAACATCGCATAGGACATGTCTAGGGTTTATTTGAATTCCAATTGTGGATAGATAATCCATTAGGAGGTTTTGAGAACTATTTATGTATATTAGGGCCTTGTACATGGTTGAGGAGAGAACCCCAAGCCTTAATAAAAAATAAAGCTTCTATGGCTCAAGGGCCACGATTATTGCCTCAAATTACCACACATGAGCTCTCTAGGGGATCTATAGCCTCTAAGGGGCAATATGAGAGCTATTAAGAGGCTTTGAGAACTACGTATGGCTCTTAGTGGAAATATTAGAGCCATTAATATGTTTTGATAACCAAATATATCTCTCATGACCTTGGAAATGGATAGGGGAGAAACATTCCAAACTTAGGCCTTTAAAATTAGCTTATAGTGCTCAAGGCCCTTGGAAACCATCTCGTGGCTCAACATAACACCCCTAGACGAGGATTTTAGTAAAACAATTTAGATGGGTTGTGATTCCTTGATCATTTTTGAGGAAATATTGGCCTTGGGCCATAAAGGAATAGTCTATTGATTGATGGACATGGATCATGTTTTTGACAACCACATAAGATTGTTCTAGTAGTTATTAGGACTTATATTAGGTATATGGAAACTATTATGAGGTTTTGCGAACCGAGTATGGATCAGAAGGGATTGGACATGGTTGGTCAAGGAAATTGAGCCTTAGGCCTTAAAGGCGTATTTCATGGTTTTAGAGCCATGAAAGAGGCCTCAAACCACAACATTGAACCTCTCTAGGGGATATTTAGCCTCCAAGAGGGAATATGGGTTAAAATAGGATTATTTTGGCACTAGGTATGGGTTTTATGGAACTAGACATGATCAACGGATGAAACCTTGACCTTAGGCTCTCAAGGAAGTTCCTAGGGATAGGGAAAATGAACAAGGCTTAATCAACCACATAAGACTAGTCTAATATATCTTAAATATTTGAGTGCCAATATCGACACCATTAGTAGGTTTTGATATTTAGGGGTAGGCCTCTAATGTGCAGAGTCACATGATTTAAGGAGGAATACCAACATCTAAAGGTCATGAAGATATATTTATGGTTTAAGGCCAATGATCAATTTGATTGGTCATTTATAATACTTTGGGGCATTATTCATGAACCTTGAGCCCTAGAAGTTTCTTTTAGAGCCTAATTCCTAAGTTCTATATGATATCCCCGCTTAGAATCCAAGGATACCCTTATGAGATCCTATGTCATTATTCAATGTGATGTTTTTTGGCATTGGATACTTAGAAGATTTTTTTAGGTCTTAAGGCCTAAGCTTCCTCATGTAACCATGTATGCCCAACCATGACATAATATCCATAGTGCTAAAAACCTTCTAATGTATCCCATATCCCCTTCCAAAAGTTTAATATTGGAAAATAGGTGCTATGTGGTGGTTTGAGGTCACATTCATCGACCTTGAGCATTAGAAACTACATTTACACGTAAGGTTCAAGTTTCCTCCCCTAAATCTAGTTAAGGCATTGAGACTCATACCTAGTAGTGAAAACATCCTAATGAGCCCCATATATAGACTTGGAGGTAAGTGATACTCACAGGAGGTTAGGTGTGGTGGTTCAAGGCCTTGAGACCGATACCTAGTGATCAAACCTCAAAATGTCATTAATATTCCCACTCAAAGGGTAACATTTGTTGGTTAAAAATTGTTTCCAAGAGTGCTCTGCATGCCATTAATATATTAGTTTTGCACTAGGAATGTGTCTAGAGGTTTGTAAAATTCCATAAGAGGAAATTAATGGGTCTTGTGCCATAAATTACACTTGTTGGGCTCAATTATCATGAAAAACACCCGCAAACTATAGTACAAAGTCTCTCTCATGGGTCTTTGGCATTAAGGTTGGATATATATGCCATTGAGATATTTTGCACAATAAGGATGGGTCTTAGGGCCTTAAACATGGATGAGGAAGGAAAAAAGTGCCACAAGGATATTGTTGAATCTTTTCAGGCTTAAGAACCTTGAATGATTCCTTGTACCATCACATTAGTCCTTTGTAGGGGTTCTATGTAGAACGTCGAGTGGGATACATGTGTCATGGGTAGGTTTTTCCAATTGGAAATAGGTTTGGATTGTGCGACATGGTCAATGGGGTAAGCAAGAGATTTAAGCCCTAATTGAACATTATGGAGCTCAAGTTCCATGAAAAAACCCTAGACACAATAACGTGAGCTCTTGATAGGTGGTATTTTCCATATGCACTAAACATGGGTGCCATTAAGATGTTTCATGCACCATGGATGGCTATCAAGGCATTAACCATAGTCGTGGTAGGGAAAAAAACATCCTAAGGTCCTTGATATGTGTTGGTGGAGAGATACAACATCCTTAAGGTTCCCTATAGGCTCAAGAACCAAGAACACATGTTTTAAGACCACCAAACAAGAGTTTTGATGGTAAAATGTAAGATTAAAATGAATTAAAGGAACACGTGTACATTATTAACATGTGCAATATTACCTCAAATTCTAACACTCTTCCATGATCAAATATAAGTGGACCCAATTCAAGTATGTCGACCCAAGTAAGGTTTGTGGACCCAATTGAAATATGTGGACCTAGTGCTATGATCAAAAACTCTTCAAGGAAGTACATCGACTGTCACATCGATGTAACCCTATTTCTCTTTAGACCCAATTCCTTGGGCCACCTGAGGCTCCTTGAAACATGGTAAGGATAGACCTATAAGAGAAATAAAAAGTACTTATATCCCTATAACACCTTCCTTGTTGTTAGTAGAACAATGCCTTATGGAGTCAACAAAGATATACACTATTAAGTCTTTGAATTGGAATGTTAGGAGAAATAATTAATGTGTAACTTACTACTGCAATTTTCTATAGTAAAAACCAACAATAGAAAAATGAATATATCTCTCAAACCAACCGTTGGAATTATGTGAAATTGACTTTCTAACAACTAGCAAGAAGGGGTGCACCATTTACCCTTAGGGTGCACTTGTTTTGGTATATTAAATATGTGATTTGGTGGTTATTTAAAATTCGGGTATGCAATTTACCGCAGTCAAGATGAACCAAAAAATTCCTTGGCCTCAAATCCCTTGAGGTTCCTCCTAGGTAACCTTGGATTTGACCCAAACGCCCTCAAACATATAGGGTTTGAGTTATACTTTGAAATGAATCAATAATTAGATCTGAAACAACCCCTTAGGACTGAAGTCACCTAACCCTGGGATGACTTCACCTCCTCTAGGGCACTTTTTGGGCCAAAATTTGTTTTTTTTTTTTTTTAATTTATTTTTTATTTTTTCAATATCTAATATAAATATGAAATTTATTTATCCAATAGAATATTTCAAAAAATAAGAAATTTAATAACTAGGGAACACAAATAAATATTTTTGGATTTTTACAAAAATATACAATTTTTAGATTTTTTCACAATATTCATTTTTTTGCAATATAATACATAATTTTGATAAAAAGAGTTTCCAAGTGAAGATGAGGGAAATAAATACCTAAGTCTCTTCCCTAAAAGGCCACCAAGGAATCATGATTAGCATCCTCTCAAGAATTGACAATCCAATTTTGATGAATTATGGCAAACCAATAAACCTCTATGGTTGTGTTTATTTGACTTAATTAGGGAAAAGAGAGCAGATAAAGGCCTAATAAGAGAGACCTTGCAGGAAGGCATGTCTCACTTACAAGACATATCTATTAAGCATAAAAACCCTAATTAAAATTTACCTTGGATGTCTCTAATAGTGCAAGAGAAAGAGAACTAGATATCTCACCATAAGCAAAGAAAAAGGGAGAAAAGATTAACCTCCTAAAAATCCATTTCCTTAGGCAAGCGTTGCAATATTGATATCAACCTATAAGCACCAAAACATACCACAATGAATCTCCAAGGGTGCCAAGAAGAGAGTGTACACCACTGTCCCAAGTAGACAAGTATAAAAAGAGAAGTGACTTTATTTGATCCCATGATATTGAGTTAAAATGAGGAGTAGTTGCCTTTATGTGTGACTTGGGACAAATTAACCTCCTTTACTAGCCAACCAACCTAAAATGTCTAAAATAACTTAAAATTATTTTTAATGATTTTTTTAGGGTTTGTCACCCAAAAGCCAAGGACTAAAACTCATACAACATAAAATAATCATAAAATATAATGAATTGCTGCAACTTTGATGAAATGTTTTCAGCATGGGAGGAGGGTGTCATTCCCCATCTATCCCTAACATTGTGCTTTTCCCCTCAACACCCTGGACTCCTTTAGGTGGTACAACCTCTTCAAAGTATTACGTCTTCATCAATTTGGCATGCTTGGGCCATGAGGAGGGTCAATACATAAGAGAAATAGGTCCAAGTGGGAATAATAATGTGTGCTAGGATGGGTATGATAACCCTTACATGCACAATCACCTCATGGCTGGGATCCCCTAAGACATTTGTCCCAATGGCGAAGCACCAACCACCAACCCTGAGCATAAATGCCTTGCATGATGGGGGACCTCCATCACATCAAGGGGCAATCAACTGTGCCACTAAGCCAACACTACATGAATGAAACCAAGAGGACCTTCCATGACCATACCATGGGTCTAGAGCCCCACATGACCAACACTTTTACATAAAATAAGCTCAAAATTGGCCTTTACATAGAAAAAATAACCCCTCCTCTATGGCAATTAGGTATGGAACGTTGCAGATCATATGGAGGGTAATATGCACATTAATAATGCATGTGCGTTCCTTTGAATTCAAAAAAAAATTGGCGGGTTTGCTTATATTCATCTACATGTTGGATGACTTGTCTTTCTTGGTTTTAGCTTTAGAATGACAAACTTGTTGGTTTGGGATGCACAAACAAAAACAAATCCTTGTTCCCATCTCCCTATTGTTAATGCCATTTTCAACCACAGTTTTAAATATGGACCATATATTCATTACTTATGAAATTGTACACACTTATAGAGCTCTCTCTCTCTCTCTCTCTCTCTCTATATATATATATATATATATATATATATATATATATATATATATATGTTTTCTTAAGAAAAAAATATTTTTTAATTGATTTTATTTGTACATATATCATATTTCTAAAATACATACCTCTTTTATTTCTAGTGTAGCTCTTTATTCCCTTGCCCATTTGGAAAACAAATTGTATGGTACACAAGTACAAATGGAGGCCTAGACACTAAGAAAAAATAAAATTTGGATTGGTTAATTTAAGACCCTCAAACCTGTCCTTAACTAGTGACCTCATTATTTCAAGCCTTCATTGAATTTATTAATTTTAAATAAATATAAAATTAACATAAAAATATGGAAAAATAGTGGCACACAAGAACCAACTATTATGTACAAATGTGCAATTTTATTTTCAGGGAATCCCATCATTTTGATACTAAATCATGTCATTAAATAATATATTTGCATCATGTTTTAAAGATAAAATAACATAAAAATGTTACAAGAAAGTGATTTTCTCTAAGTTATATCCATTTTCCATAAATAAAAGTTACATATTCCTAAACTTATTCAATTTCCTACGTTTCATATTTTTACACTATATTATAACAAATTGTGCATGTACCTCTAAAATTCCTCCTAGTCAACATATTATTGTTTTTTTATATTTCCATTGCAACTAATGTGTCATGAGAGGGAAGCATTAGTTTGCAACAACCCACACATTACATAGAAATTTACAGTGGAAATCGAAAACCGAGAAAACCAACATTTCTGAGAGTTTCTCCACTCTCTATCTCATTATATTATCTTTTATGTTTACAATACAATATTATAGCATCTAAAACCCTAATATGGGTTTCAAAACACCAATTCCTTAACTGAAATTAGTTTACAATGGTCCCAAAAACCATGGGCCGAAACTCAAAACTGAACAAAATTGTTTCTTTTGGGCTAGGGGACTAATTAGTCCCCCCTGACTCCCCTTTCTCTAGGAACCGACAAATACTACAACACATGCTCAACAAGCATGCCTACTTTGGATATTGAAACATGAACAATGGAGAAACACACCTACACTTGAGCAAAGAACTTTGTCGACTACCACTTCATGAGTATGGAATGATCAAATCCAAGCCACATTCTTGCGTACAATTTCATTTGTGAAAACATAACTCCACCATTTTCCTTCCTTCAAAAACCACATTTAAACGAAACCATAGTTCCATGGAGAGTAGCTTCTCTATATGCAACAAATTGAGTTCCTTATACTAATCACGATGGGTTCACTAAATAGAAAATATTATAGCATGTGAGTTCATATAGCGGGATTTAGTACTCTAAAATATAGAAGCAATATATTGCTTAGTATAAAAGGGTCAAGTGATAATTTTAATATATTAAAAACATATATATATTTTTAATATATTAAAAGCATATAGATATTAAGGGGGTTGAATAGGGTATTTGGGGGTTTGAAGATGTACTCTATGTTTGAAGTTGGTGTTAGTCTAATTGTATTTGAAGTCAAATTATTCTTTGAATAAGTATGATATGCGTGAAGGTCATATGAATCCAATTGTGTTTTGAATTGGTGGTGTTTGAATACATATGATTTATGAGTGAATGTGGTGTAAAGTTGATTATAATGATTGTGTATGAATCTAACCTGTATATGCTCAGCGGGTTGTTCCCCATCTTGAAATATTTTTTCTTACCGAAATTTCGTATTTTACCTTACAATGTTTCTAAGGGTTATAAGAGTTGTGCCATGTCACCATAATCAAGGTAAAAATAAAAAAGGGTATTAAAAATGTCATGGAAAAAATAGATGCTTAGGATATCTAGTGAAAATATGGGTTTTTTACATTGTAAAGGTGTATTAGGAGGGGGTTCAACAAAATGATTTTTTGAGGCATTCTTTAATATCTAATGAAATTTGGGGTATTCTTTAATATCATATGAACACACATGCTATGTCATAGGTTCACAGAGTGAACCCCTTGAGTTACTAATACATGGCTTTAGAAAACAATGTACAAAATCATTTTCCCTTTGTCAATATCAATCTAACATTTTGATGATCCCATGGTTGACACCAATGGTTGATGTCCAATATCAATATCAATATCAATGTCAATGTCAATATCAATGTCCAATATCAATATTAATTTATCATTCTTATGATCCCATGTTGAATGTCAATAGTCGATGTTGATCACCTCGAGAGTACATTTATATCAAATTTATGCCCACATTGGACACCACTCATGTGATGGGGTACACAACTAATAGGATAAACGACACTTATTCTTGAGCTCAAAATCTCAATTTGTCCTTCCTAATATTAACTCCTAAATGACCATTTGATAATGATGATGGTAGTCAATGTCCCCTAAGACCAATTCTAGTCTATCGAACCTTAACAAGATCACTTGGATTGCTATAAAATTTTATTTCTATGCTCCAAAAGTTTAGAAAGAATTTTTCCTAGATCACCATAGTTTTGACATGTTAGAGGTTAGGGAGGCTTGTATTGTAGCAAAGATTATGCAATTAGGATTTAAGGTGGGTGTACGTAGGGAACTCTAATTGAAAGTGACTTTCATCCTCAACGTTCATAATCTCACAGAGCTAACAAATCTTTTTCACCCACAATGTTTTAGGAATTGTCCAACATCATTTATAAATTGGTTATGGTCTTGGTAAATTTTCAAACAGTATTTCAAATTATTAAGATTCCTAATATTAACTCCTATATTACCTTTTATAAATCGATTATAGTCTTGGTAAAGTTTCAAACATTATTTCAAAATATTAATAGAAAGTATAAGTTAGTTTGACTTAGATGAGTTTCATATAATTATGATCTTGCTAAAGTTTCAAAAATTATTTCAAAATATTAAGAGAAAATATAAATTAATGTTCATATAAATTATCATGGTAAAACAATTTTTTTTATATTAGTTAACTGCATTTTAAACATTTCATAAAATGATTGAATTATATCAATTTTCGAAAACATACAAAAATAAAATAAAATTATATTTTTTTAAATATGGTTTGGCCGTTTAAGAATTTACATATCTGAAAGGGCCAAATCCAAGGGGTCATTGAAGGGCTTCACTCTGAACCCTAAATAACTCAGAGAATTGAACTCAGACCTCGACCATGTACCATCTTGGTCCGGGAAGATCTAACCAACTTCAACTACCTTTGAGACAAAATTAATTCATAATATATTATACAAATTTAAATAAAAAACCAACTTCAACTACTCTTGAGACAAAATTAATTCATAATATATTATACAAATTTAAATAAAAAGTTTTATCATTATTTTTCATTCTCCATCATAGTTCCAAGCAAACTGTACAAACTGCTTCGCTCGAGGAAAATACCTATATCCGAAAGCCACGGCTAAAACCTCAGTGTTGGTGTAGAAGAATATTTTGAAGAACTCAATGTTTTGAAGGGCAAATTACCGGACAAGGTTGGTACATGGGTCTTCATAGAATGAGCGAAAAGGCCCCACCGTTATGAGTAAAAAACCCTACCGCTGGCTCCTAGTCTTAGCCTCATATCCTGGGTTATATAGAGAGAGAGAAAGTAAAGACATCCTAAGCCATCCACGGACAATCAGATGTCACAGGTAGCTACTGTAGTGAAAATGGAACCTACAGAAGCAACAACAGTCCGCATGGCGATACAACACGCTCTGGTAGCTCGTGGTTCTACAGTAGCAGCGGAATTCAGCGTCGCTCCTACTCATGCAAGAGCAATTGCACAGCAAATACTGGACAAGATCCCTGCAGCTACCGGCGATGGTGACAGCCACTTCTGCTATGCCTATGACCGGTTTGTTTATCATGTGAAGAGGACTAGTGATATGGGAGGATTGACCGTTTTGTGTATGGTGGATGAGACAGTTGAACGGATGATCGCCTATGCATTTCTACAGGATATTCATACAAAATTTCTCATGGCATATGGCAATCAAGATCTTGATATGAATGATGAATTCTCAAGAGTACTGAGCCAGCAGATGGATTATTATTCTAACACCCCAAATGCAGACGGGATTCAGCGTGTATTAGCACAACTGAAAGAGATCCGGCTTGTTTTAATGGAGAATATCGAGAAAATTCTGGAGAGAGGAGAGAAATTGGAGGTGTTGGTACAGAAGGCTCGATGCATACGAGACCAGAATTTCAAATTTGAGAAGCAGGCACGCCGTTTGAAGAGCACAGGCTGGTGGAGGATATTTCTTCCGGGAAGAATTATGCTGAATGACATCATTAATAATTGGACAAATTTCTGACCTGATTTAGAAAACCCTAGTATAGGGACTTAGAAAAACATAGTAACATGGTTCATTTTTTTATTCCTGGGTATCGTGTGAATTATTCTTTCAATTTTATGTTTTGAAATATTTTTTGTAGGGAAGTTTATGTAAGTCTTTCCGAATTTTGAAGATATAATATATTATCTCAAGGTGAATTAGTTTAACGTGTAAAAATTTTTGTGGATGTGTTTATATAAAAGAATTCTATTTTATAGATTTTAAAAGAAACATTTTTAGAATGTGTTATGTTAGTGTACATTTATTTGAAATTGGGAAGCATTAATAATGCTGTGTGACTTCTGTGAATGCATTGATCATAGGGTTTGTGGGGTTAGGTTAATCTTGAAGAACGTACATAGTCTATGCCTTAGGGTTTCATCATAGAAGATAAGGAAAAGGCCAAAGGTGGTTAAGTTTCATGGAGGGAGAGTATCTTTTAGTAGTGGGCAAAGAGGTTGCTGTAATGTATATATTAGATTTAGAGGGTTAAATAATAATGGAAAAGTTATGTTACATGGTCTATGCCTTAGGGTTTCATCATAGAAGATAAGGAAAAGGCCAAAGGTGGTTAAGTTTCATGGAGGGAGAGTATCTTTTAGTAGTGGGAAAAGAGGTTGATGTAATGTATACATTAGATCTAGAGGGTTAAATAATAATGGAAAAGCTATGTGGTTGTAGGGTTTTAGCATAGTTCTTGTTGGTTTGGAATCAGAAATCATGGACATGTCCAATATAGTCTTATAACACATTTGTTCACCTAGTGATGGATGGGCTTCATTTTCAAGCGGAAAGAAGACACATGAAGGATCCTACAATAGTGTTGGTACATGTATATGAGTATTTAGACCCTAAAACAATGGCACCCACTCTTCAATGCTCATGATGAGTTCTTGGTAAATAAACCAGTGTCCATTAAGCCCCCTACTTTACCTATTGCGTTCTAGTCAAAAGAAGGTTTACAAGTGATAGGGGATACTCTAGGTAAATTCAATGTCATGGATGAAAGTTACCTTAACAACTCATCTCACTTTGTGGCATAGATTCTGGTGCAAATTGACATTATTCAAGGCCTTTTAGAGTAGATGGAATCGATTGTTTGGGGTAGATCCTATACTCGGAATTGGTTTGCTCAATTCCATCTCTATGACCATGTGTTGGCTGATTGTGCAAAATCATTCCAAAAGAAAATATGGAGGGTTAAAATTTAGGTGGAGGCAAGTAGGGATGCTAAGAGTAATGATCAGACTTAGGAGTCCTCGTGTGTTGTCAAGGTATCGAAGGCCTAGAGTGGATTGGAAGGGAAGGATCCTTTCAATTATTAGGTGGATACTTTGGAGGGTAAGCACCAAGATCTAGTGGTGGGATATATATCCACTCCCTTGATCTTAGATTTTAGTTTGAAGGAGGCTTGTTGGAGGGTTACACTTGACATGTTTGGAGAAATTGACATCTCTTTGGCCTAGTTGGCATAATTGGAGGCTATGTGGCATGCTAATGACTTCATTAACAGGTTCGCATGTCATATCTTTTAGCACTCTCCATTACCCATTCTTGGAGAGATTGTCTTGGTTCTGGTTGTTAATAGTACCGGGTTAGTGCAAGCTAATGAGGGTCACTTTTGGCACGTTAGATGCAATAGAAAACTGAAAAAGCAGGCATCCCTCAACTTGCTTGTATTTTTTGATCTACTTACGCAAAATATCTTGCATTGAGTAAAAAAGATGAAATGTAGGAAATTGAATCACGTTTCTGAATATATAACTTTTATGTATTGAAAATTTGCATAGCTATGTCAAGTTTCATTTTTCCTAACGGACACTTTTTATTTTTCAGGCAAATGATAAGGTATATGTTTTTGTGGGTAGAGCCTTTGAGGGCCTAAATGATGGAATCAAGCTACAAAAATCGGCATGCATGTAGAGAACACATAGCACTTGTGCGCCATTATTTTTCAAAAATTAAATTAGTAATTTTATAATTTTTTTATAATTGTCTAAGTGATCAAACCTTGAAAATAGTACCTCTTTTGTGGGTAGAGCCTTTGAAGGTCTTAATGCAAAAATATTGAAATGGGTTTTTCATAGAATGTGGAGGTTAGTGTCCTCTTGTGCACCATACAATTTTTTTTTGAAATGATTGAGAATTGAAAAAGTTATGGAAGAAACACTAACAGTGTGTTTCACTAGTTAAGGAGGTAGGACAGAAAAAGAAATTGAAAGAAAATAGGAAAAATTAATATTTCAAAATAAAAGTTACATATTTGGAATCTGCAGAAAAAATGCTATTTGTGTCTAAGATTTCGTAAAAAATGACTCTGTGTAGCATATTGTAACGAGTGGCTAAGCACAGGCTTCTCCAGAAATTGGAAGAAATACCTAATTAGCTTTGGTTTTTCATTAACATAGCACAGGTTTGGAATTACCGAAGCAAACTCCAAAACATACACATAGGATTATTGTTGACATGTGAACATGTGACTCGGCCTGTTTAAATTCAAAAATATTGCCGCGCTTTTAGATGTAAATAACGCGTACGCGTTATATAACTACATAACGCGTGCGCATTATATAAATACTTAACGCGTACGCGTTATATAACTACATAACACGTATGCGTTATATAGTTACAAAACGCGCTCGCGTTATTCAAATCATAAAATACATGTTTAATACTTGAGAAAGAGGGGGTGTGGAAGTCAAGAGAATTTTTGTTTAATATTTGAGAAGGGGTGGGGAAGGGTCAAGGGAATCTATGGTTAATATTTAATAGGGGTGGGAAAGGGTCAAGGGATTAGAAGGATGTTGGAAGCTTGAGTGGGGAGAGATGAAGGGAATGAGAACATGATGGGCTACAGGGGGTGAAGGGAATTGGAGCTTGAGAGCACTATTAGGAGTAGAATAGGTTCTGAAGAGGTATAGGGTTAGAAGTTGAAAGTGAGACTTGAGTGACAAGGGGGAATGGATGGAGGCAAGGGGGATGTGAGAGAGAAATAAAGAATACAAGGGGGGGAGAGACATAGAGCGAGGGAGGGAGAGGGACAATGGGGAGGAATGGATTTGGAGGGAGTGAGAGATAGATGGGGATAGAACGAAATAAGAGATAGGAAGGGAGGGATAGAAAGTGTTGGTGGGAGACATGCAGAGAGTGGTGGCGATGGAGAGAGAGGGAGTGATGGAGAGATTGGGATAGGTTGAGGGAAAGATGAGGGAGGGATAGAAGGTGAGAGACAGGCGATGAGAGAGGGAGGGAGAGAAGGTAGGGTGAGGGATGGAGGGAGAAAGTTGGAGATAGATATGGATGGAGGGGGGATGGGTTTGAGAATGGAAAGTGACATAATGTGTGTGTATGTGTGTGTGTTTGTGAGAGAGAGAGAGAGAGAGAGAGAGAGAGATTGATGGTTGGGGAGAGAGAGACTAGAGGGAGTTGTGAGCATCATATTCTCCATCAGCATCATATTCTTTATCATCATCATCTTCACGACCATCATCGTCATCATCAACATCTTCATCATCATCACCATCATCATCATCATCATATTCCTCATCAAATCAACATCTCCATCATCATTATCATCATCTTCTGAACATCATCATGATCATCATCTAAACATCACCATCACCATCATCATCAACATCTTCATCATCATCACCATCACCATCACCATCATCATCAAAATATTCATCGTCATCACCATCACCATCACCATCACCATATTCATCATCATTGTCATCTCTAGGTTCCCCATCAACATCAACATCTCCATCATCATCATCTTCATCACCATCATCATCATCATCAACATCTTCATCATCATCACCATCATCATCATCATCATCATCTTCCTTGAATCAGATCAACATCTCCATCATGTCACCATCATCTTCTTCATCATCATCATCATCATCTAAACATCACCATCACCATCACCATCATCATCATCATCTTCATCATCATTACCATCACCATCATCATCAACATCTTCATTGTCATCAGCATCATCATCATCATCATTGGCATTTGTAGGTTCCTCATCAACATCTCCATCATCATCATTGGCATTTGTAGGTTCCTCATCAACATCTCCATCATCATCATCTTCATCAACATCAACATCTTCATCATCATCACCATAATCATCATCTTCATCGTCATCAGGTCAACATCTCCATCATCATCATCTTCTTCATCATCTTCACCATCATCATCATCATCATCATCTTCATCGCCATCTCCATCATCTTAAACATCTCCATCATCATCACCATCACCATCATCATCATCTTCATGACCATAAACATCTTCATCATCATTGTCATCTCCCCCTTCCTCATCAACATCTCCATCATCATCATCATCATCATCATCATCATCATCATCACCATCTGAACATCACCATCACCATCATCGTCAACATCTTCATTGATCATCATCATCATCATCATCAGCATCAGCATCATCATCAAAATCTTCATCGTCATCACCATCACCATCTTCATCATCATTGTCATCTCTAGGTTCCCCATCAACACATCTCCATCATCGTCATCTTCTTCATCATCATCATATTCATCACCATCATCATCGTCATCTTCTTCATCATCATCATCTTCATCACCATCATCATCGTCATCAACATCTTCATCATCATCACCATCATCATCATCATCATCTTCCTCATTAGATCAACATCTCCATCATGTCACCATCATCATCATCATCATCATCATCATCATCATCATCATTACCAGCACCATCATCATCAACATCTTCATCATCATCACCATCATCATTGGCATCTGTAGGTTCCTCATCAACATCTCCATCATCGTCATCATTGGCATCTGCAGGTTCCTCATCAACATATCCATCATCGTCATTTTCTCCATCATCATCACCATCATCACCATCATGATCTTCTGAACATCATCATGATCATCATCTAAACATCACCATCACCATCATCGTCAACATCTTCATCATCATCGCCATTAGCATCATCATCAAAATCTTCATCGTCATCACCATCACCATCTTCATCATCATTGTCATCTCTAGGTTCCCCATCAACACATCTCCATCATCATCATCTTCTTCATCATCATCATCTTCATCACCGTCATCATCGTCATCAACATCTTCATCATCATCACCATCATCATCATCATCATCTTCCTCATCAGATCAACATCTCCATCATGTCACCATCATCTTCATCTTCATCATCATCATCATCATTGCCAGCACCATCATCATCAACATCTTCATCGTCATCACCATCATCATTGGCATCTGTAGGTTCCTCATCAACATCTCCATCATCATCATCATTGGCATCTGCAGGTTCCTCATCAACATATCCATCATCGTCATTTTCTCCATCATCATCACCATCATCACCATCATGATCTTCTGAACATCATCATGATCATCATCTAAACATCACCATAACCATCATCGTCAACATCTTCATCATCATCGCCATCAGCATCATCATCAAAATCTTCATCGTCATCACCATCACCATCACCATCACCATCTTCATCATCATTGTCATCTCTAGGTTCCCCATAAACACAACATCTTCATCATCATCATCTTCTTCATCATCATCATCTTCATCTCCATCATCGTCCTCATCAACATCTTCATCATCATCACCATCATCACCATCATCATCATCATCTTCCTCATCAGATCAACATCTCCATCATGTCACCATCATCTTCACCATCATCTTCATCATCATCTTCATCATCATCATCATCATCATCATCTGAACATCACCATCACCATCATCATCAACATCTTCATCATCATCACCATCATCTTCATCAACATTATCATCTTTATCATCTTCATCTGCATCATGATCATCTTCATTGTCATCACCCTCCTCCTCCTCATCATCTTTATCATCTTCATCTACATCATGATCATCTTCATTGTCATCACCCTCCTCCTCCTCATCATCTTGTGCACTTATGCACTTAGGGATTAATGTTTAGAAGAGGGTCTAAAGGCCTTTATGGGGGAGGGGCTCTAGGAACAAGGTAAGACAGAGAGGGCAGGGGGGAGGGATAAAGGCGTAGAGGGTTAGTGATTAAGGGAGAAGAAGGGAGAGAGTGCTATAGGGAGGGATAATGACGAAGATAAAGAGAAGGTGGAGAGATGGAGAGTGGGGTGGTAGAGACATGGCTGGAGTAAGGGAGAGAAAGAAACATGAAAGAAACATGTAGGGAGGGATGTAGGGAGAATGAGGGACAGATATTTAGAAAGAGATAGGGGGTATCTAGGGATTATTGGGAGAGAGCTAGGGGGTATTAAACCATACAAAACATTTGTTTTGTATGCAACCATATAAATTATTAGTTTTCTTTGATTTTGTTCGTTGCCCTAGCCGTGCACCTAACCTATTTATTATGCTTGACTATATCGCGTTCGCGTTTTTTCACTACATATCGTGCACGCGTTTTGTACTTCTATAATGCGTGCGCGTTTTGTAACTCCATAAATAATGGTCTATTGCTGTCCAAGAGCAACTTCACTCTGTCCGAACGAAAACAACAATCCCGCGATTTTTCGAACAGCACCAGCCCGCGTCTGAAAATTTTCACATTCTACACCAACTCCATCATTTTTTTTTATGCAGGTGCAGCATTGAGGACATCTTTCATGGTTGCTCACTGTGGTGTTGGGTTATATGGCCATATTTGAAGAAAATAATCAGCAAGCTTGAAGAATCTCCAATTGAAGAACACCAAAGATAAGGCCTTTGAAAGATTCATTTTGCCTATATTTGAGGAGCACACAAGATAAGATATCAAACTTCAAGACCAACAAGGAAGAACTTCCATTTGCTTATTATTGAAGAGCTTGTAATTGAGGAGCAACAAAAACAAACTATATTGAATTGATCATTGTGGTGATGGGGAATGCACGAAACCGAGTAAACAAATCAACAAGGAAGAAGAGACCTCAAGAAGTCATTGAAGAAGAGAAAGAAAAGAAAAGAATATACATGATGAATCGGAGGCTTTCTTTGGAAACTAATCCAAATCCAATTGTAGAGGATACCATGGTTCATCCTATTAATCCATGACAAGAGGGACCTTCAATTTCCACAACAGTTGTTGAACAAGCACCCCATGGAAGTAATCAAGAAGCAAAACGTAGGTGCTCATTAGGGGATGTTTCAATTCCCACTTCAAGTCAAAGTGATAAGTTACCAGCTCAAGATGAAGCTCACGAAGAAACACCCAATTTGCTATCCGGATGTGGTTATACAAGCGATGAAGTTAGAGAGGCGTTGGAAATTTTTCCTACTGTTGAAGAAGAGAATGTTATCCACACCATCGATGAGGATGTTGGACTTCCACAAGGGGATGTTGGACTTCCACAGACCATGGATGAGGATGTTGGACTTCCACCACCCAACTACCAGGAAGAGAATGAAGGACACCAAGCTACTACTGAAACGCCAGAGCGTCTTGGTGATGCGCTACATGGTACAATTCCAACCCCCTTACCTCCATTAGCAAGCACACGTCGAAGAACTCCGAAGCGTATACAAGTTGATGAAAGACTTATGAATTCCATTGAAGGTACGCTATCTAAACATAGTATTGCTTATCAAACTCAACAGATACTTGATAAATATTTTCTTTCTAAATGTGATGGAGATAAATGTAGATTATTTTTATCATTGTTAAAATCTAGGAGCATGAATGTTGTTAGGAAAAAGTTAGGGATAAAGATGATAAAGAATTATGAACCAAGTTCTCATATAGTTAAAATCCTAGTAGATGCATTTGGTAAAATTGGTAAGAACACATGTTCAAAGGACCGCAATGCTGCTCGTCGTGTGTTGTCACAATCAATTGCAGATAAGAACACCAGGGCCCTTCGTATTCTCAGGCCTACATCCGAACTAGTTAATTTGAATGTAAAAACCCTTTGTAGGTATTCTATTAGAAGAGAACATCTTTACACAACCGATCAGACAGATTTTTGGGCCTTTGTTGGTCGGTTGCCACGTCGTGACATGAAGCTAGTTGATGCAGTAAAGGGACTAGTGCACAGTTTTTGGCATGATCACACAAGGCCTTCTTCAAACCGAAAGGATGTACTAAAAATAAGAAGGGGTTCAAAGGATCGTGAACCACATACTAAGCATCTTCTTGATATAACACAGACAGAGCTTTACGAGAAATTTAAGATTGAGCATAGACAATTGAACTTGGGGCAAAGATCTTTTGAGAAATGTAAGCCATGGTATGTTAGAATAAATACTCTTCGTAACACTTGTTGTTGTAGATACCATGTAGAATATGAATATTACTATGAAACATTTTTGTACATTCGTCGTGTGTTGCATACTAACATTGTGCAGGATTGCTCCATGACAATACCACCAACTTCATCAAGAGAATTCATTCATAGCATCATGTGCAATAGGCCCGAGGGGCAAACATACTATGCAAAATCTTGTTTGGATGGAACATGCTCCAACTATGCTGGAATGGCATTATTGAGCCAATGTATGCACGAGAATGGAGACAGTGAATTTGGGAAAATGGTTACAGACATGAAAAGTTTCAAATATATCAACTATGAAATAGTCCCAGGGAAAGAAAGCAAAAAAATACAATTGGTGACATCTCAGGTATGCATTTATATCTATAAAATTATGTTGTAACGGTTACATTTCAATCCTTACTTACAACAAAAAACTGACATTGAGATCATTTTGTGTCACCAGGTACAAGTTAGTGACTTCATCAAGGAATTTATTGAAAAGACACATCAATATGTTCAGCATGTCCACGTGGCACGATGGCAGGATGAGAAGTTTAGAATATGCAGAGATACATTTCCCCTTGGTACTATACTTTCAGTTGTTGATTTTGCCGAGAACTACACTCTGCAACCTCAAAATGAGATCCAAAGTCAGTATTATCACTCTGAGCAGGTTTCCTTGATGGTCCATATCACATATAGGCATGGCCCAAATAGCACTGAAGAGCAAAGAGAAATTCTGAAGGAATATCACTTCTACATAAGTGATGATAGGTGCCACGACTTCCACTATGTACGTCATTGCTTCATCATGTTCTATGATCACTTGAAGGGAAGGAACATACAGATGGACCGACACTAGATTTGGTCTGATGGGTGTGCTGGTCAGTTCAAAAATGCACGCATATTTCAGTGGTTGTGTTCATTGCATAAAAACTACAAAGTGCCACATATGTGGAACTATTTTGAGACTGGGCATGGTAAAGGAGAGCATTATGGAGCCGTAGCATGTGTCAAAACAGCCCTACGAAGAGAGGAATTGAAAGTATCTATAGAATCTACTATTCTAAATGCTCAATCTATAGTCAGGTGGTGCACGTCAGTAATGGGAGAGGAATCAACTATGCGAGTAGAATCCACAAGAAAGAGACATGTGGAGAGATTTTTTTGGGAGGTGGTAGACATAGATCGTTCACATGCATGGGAATGCAAGACTGTGCCTGGGACTCGTGGTTTTCATTCGGTTCGAAGCTCTGATAACCCAGTATTTGAAATTTGGACCAGAAAACTCGCTTGTTTTTGCCCGCCTTGTTGTGATGGTGACTGGGATGGGTGTGAATCATTGGATTGGGTTGATGGATGGGATCGCATATCACTTCCACTTGATCAGCGTGCAATTGTTGAGTTAACTCCGTTGGAAGAAGACCAATCATCTATTTCTGCAGATTTTGATCATGTCTCAGACCTTGTACAACCCGGTATGATGCATTTCCTTAACATTTTTTGTTTGTTTACGTAGTCTTCAAATGCACATTAATGGCCTTGTATCGCACGAAAAATATTTTGATCATATACCTACAATCATATAATGCAGGGCACATATACGCAGTGGTTGCCTCAAAAGATACTGAATGGGGTGATGAATACTGGTTGGCATGCTGTATAGATGGAAAGCAAACCCTCATTGTGTCCATGACTGACGATGAAAACAACCACTTTCCAACTGGGTCTATGGTTGTTAAAGGTGAATACTTGACACGGGACAACAATGGAAGAAAGAAGGGTGGATATGTTTACAGGGATTACAAACCAGGTGCAAGTGTGTATCACTTTACCAACTTAATCATTGGCACAAACCTTCAGGTACGAACAATGCCTAGTCGAAATACATCGAAGGTACGCTACTTCTTACCGGATACAGAGCACGAGAGACTAATGGAGACCATCAGTATAAGAGATGATCCGGAGGGCTTGGTTGTATGATAATAGGTGGGATCTAGCATGATGAGGTACGTTACATACTTTTAATACTATACTATTTATACTATTTGTAATTGAATATTGATATATGCTCAATTTTCACATGTATGTTTCATATGAATATGTCAATTTTGCGTTCTTGATATGCCAAATTTACGTTTACGTTGTTTATAAATATGCCAAAAGTTCTCTTGTATGTCAAGTTTATGAATATGCCATTTTTTACATATGATCAGTAAAACCTAAAATTATATTATGTTCATCATGTTGGTTATTGGCTTCACCCAACAAAATTAATTCAATTCATGCTCACTATATTAAACAATACACTTATATTAAATTTAATTCATGTCTTGTTAAATATTTCATAATGAATTAGCTATTTGAGAGCACCACCTTAGACCAAGCCATCATCATCATCATGGACCTGCAAAACCCTAGTTTCCAAAGTGTCTAGGCAGGTTCGGGTTAGGAACACTAGCCATACCCGCCCGGTGGATGATTTTCCAAAGTTGACCCCCGTGTGCAAAAATTGCACACTCCCACACTGAGCAAAACCATAGTTTCCAAGATGGACCTGCAAGGTGACACATGGGCCACCGGGTAGGAGGGGAGGGGCACCCCTGGCACTATCCCGGTGTGTTGAATCCAACGGAGTCGACGATTCGTCGATCCGAGACACGGTCTTCATTCTATGGCTCGTCCCATCTCACTACCAGAAGGCCTTCAGGGACACCTGCTGGATACCTACCGGGGGCATAGAACTCCAACCATGCAACAAAACCGGGTTCCGGGGAGACCTACAGGTGTGTCTAGATAGGTTCGGGCTAGAAACACTAGCCATACTTGCCCGGTGGATGATTTTCCAAAGTTGACCCCCATGTGTAAAAATTGCACACTCCCACACTGAGCAAAACCCTAGTTTACGAAATGAATGCACAATGAAGCCACTGGGACATGGGGAGATGAGGGAGAGGGCCCCCTAGAGGTAATCGCACGCTAGGAGACCAACGGAGTCGACGGTTCGTCGGTCCGACGTCCGGTTTCCGAGTTATGTCGAGTTGCAAGTCGCATGAAAATGCCGTTCAGGGACACTTGGTGAATTTCCGTCCGGGAGCCAAAAAGCAAACGAAGCAGGAAGATTGCGTGCCGTTGGCTCCTGCAAGTGTGTGTGGGAAATGCCGACGTGGGAACACTGCCGGGAGCCATAAATCCATCATAGTAAATTAATTCATGACAAAAAAAATTGAATTATTCCTTTCAATGGATGTGGTTTTCAATTTCCTATGTTGTTAGGTCAATTTGGCACATTCATTGAAAGAAATTGTAGACTTTAATGATGATCACAAGAAGTGTGTTTGTTAAAACCTTGTGAAATAGAGCATCAAAAGACCTACATTGTAGTCCATATAATTGTGTTTGTTTACCTTTTGTTTGATGGACCATGCACAATAAGTAATAAAATAATTTTTGAAGTAGGTCATTTCATTTTTCTGATTTTTTCTTTGGTGGTGTTGAAAAAGACCATTGTTCTTATTGATGGGATTTCATGTGCTTATGATTCTTTGGATAATCTGGACACATACAAGGACACCATTATTAGACTAATTCATTATGAACAATTTAATATGAGTAATCTACATAAATGAATTGAAAAATTAACAAAAATAACAAACAACCCATATACCTTGGAATATAACACAAGAGTGACCATGTTAGGCAATCTTACTTATCTACTTACCTATGGTAATTTAAATAGACCATTTGTATCATGTCTATTACTAATGATCTCCATTAACTTTTCATGTTCACAATGAGGCTTGAAGTATCATACCTTTGATGGGTGCTTCCTTGGCATTGTTTGTAGTTTGAGGTTTGTATCGAAAACTAAGTTTGTAAAGTGGTATATAGATTCACCTAGTCTAATCTTGAAATACATAACCAACCTTCTTCCATGTTTGGTCATCCAGTGTTAGATATTATCCTTTAATAACCATCAAACTGATTACAAGTTGATCACCATTGTCATCTATTAGTGAGACATGAGGGTTTGGTTCGCCTTTAAGGAACATGCCAACAAATAGTGAGTGCCCCATTCATTATCTTTCAGGGAAACCATTGCATATATGTTCATTTTAAAAAACATCAGTTCCAACGTGTGAGTCCACTAAATAGACAAAATGTAATGTATTCATGCTAGTTGATAAGATTTAATCTCATATTCACTAAAATTGGTTGTACAAGATTTGAGACATGATCATAATGTGGTGAAATGGTTGATTAGTCCTCATCCAACTAGGATAATTCAATATTTATACCTAGAATAATGGGGAGTGATAGAATATCACATCTATGAACCCAGTCCATGGATTCACAATCATTGCATTCACTGCTACTACATTAGCCACATAAGTAATACAATTTTCTTGTCCATATTTGTACTATAACATTGTTTGAGTTTCAAACTAAATGAAATCCACAAATTCCATGCATTATTCTATGTGATTGATCTACATCAACCACCTCCCAAAAATATCTTTGCACATGTCCTTTCCTTATTGAGTCCTCTTCTCGTCTTCTTGTTCCATCTACAATTATTGAAGAACACCATTCAACAATATATTTTGTGTAACTAATGAGAGAATTTCTCGTAAACTTCCATTTTTACCTGCAGAATGTAATTTTTATGCACACAACATCTCGATCATGATCCCCTTTCCCACACTCAGTTTCAAAAGTCCTGTAAAGGCAACCTTTACATTTACATTTGCATTAACATGAAAACCAAGTCTCAAAAATGAGATTGATGGTGTTTATTCTCATGCAATGTATACAGTTAGGATTAAGACAACTGTTTTTTCCAGGTGGAATTTATGAATGCATGTTGCATGTACAACAACTAAGAAACATGTAGCCGGATGTGCTTTGTAATTATAAACACGTTAAGTGTCATTATAAACTGAAGTATTAATCCATTAATCCACTAAACAGAAATATAAATCTATGGAATTATAAATGGAGATATTAATCCAAAAGGAAGCCAATGTTGGCCTTGCCAATCTTTTCTTCCCAATGCAAATGAAATATTAGATTCTATTTTGCTATGTTTCCATGTAAAATATATTTGAAAAAAAACATATATTTGGATTATATGGAAATCCTTCTTACCTTTGACATTGTTTGGGATCTGCAGGATGGGAATGAAGTATTTTTTAGGGATTAAGAGGAGTATTCAATTACGTAAACTTATGAATGCCTATTGTGACAAGCAATCCATTGATTTCAACTCCATCACATTTCTGTTTGATGGATGATGTTTGCAAGGTGAGCAAATTTAACCCACCAATGCGAGATTGCATGCAATTACACTGAGCAAAACCCTAGTTTACGAAATGAATGCACAATGAAGCCACTGGTCCATGGGGAGACGAGGGAGAGGGCCCCCTAGAGGTAATCGCATGCCAGGAGACCAACGGAGTCGACGGTTCATCGGTCCGACGTCCGGTTTCCAAGTTATGTTGAGTTGCAAGTCGCATGAAAATGCCGTTCAGGGACACTTGGTGAATTTCCGTCCGGGAGCCAAAAAGCAAACGGAGCAGGAAGATTGCATGCCGTTGGCTCCTGCAAGTGTGTGTGGAAAATGCCGACGTGGGAACACTGCCAACACTGGCTCGGGGGAGGTTTTTGCAGAGTTGACCCACCAATGCGAGATTGCATGCAATTACACTGAGCAAAACCCTAGTTTACGAAATGAATGCACAATGAAGCCACTGGGCCATGGGGAGACGAGGGAGAGGGCCCCCTAGAGGTAATCGTACGCCAGGAGACCAACGGAGTCGACGGTTCATCGGTCCGACGTCCGGTTTCCGAGTTATGTCGAGTTGCAAGTCGCATGAAAATGTCGTTCAGGGACACTTGGTGAATTTCCGTCCGGGAGCCAAAAAGCAAATGGAGTAGGAAGATTGCTTGTCATTGGCTCCCGCAAGTGTGTGTGGGCAATGTCGACATGGGAACACTGCCAACACTGGCTCGGGGGAGGTTTTTGCAAAGTTGACCCACCAATGCGAGATTGCATGCAATTAAACTGAGCAAAACCCTAGTTTACAAAATGAATGCACAATGAAGCCGCTGGGCCATGGGGAGACGAGGGAGAGGGCCCCCTAGAGGTAATCGCACGCTAGGAGACCAACGGAGTCGACGGTTCGTCGGTCCGACATCCGGTTTCCGAGTTATGTCGAGTTGCAAGTCGCATGAAAATGTCGTTCAGGGACGCTTGGTGAATTTCTGCCCATTTTATAATTTAAACCACTTTTAAATATTTGAACTTCCATATTATTTTTGAAAGAGTATAATATTTCAAAACTCCTAAAGAGACAAAAACACATGATCAAAACTCCTAAGGCTGCAATTTAGAGTAGCAATAATGGGGGTGATGGAGTTGAATTTGATCCTATGGAAGATAATGATACTAATATTATTGAGAATAAAGGGATAATAGGTTGATCCATGACACCTTTGTTTGCATGGATGAGGATGAACCTATGTATGAGACCTATGATAATATTCATGATGTACATCTTATTGATAAGGCACACAAAGGCCTATACAAGAGATCAAAGATGAGTCACTTTGTCTACTAATTTGATGTTGATAAAATTGAAGGTATTGAATGACATTTCAAACAATGGTATGACAAAGATCCTAATGTATACACAAGGTTAATATATAAGGTGCCCCATAAGGTTCTTTGTCATATCCCTATAATTCTAGGTTTTTGATGATTGTTTAGGTTAAAAAACATAGCACATTATATGGATTATCATGTACAAAGATAAGTGAAGATGGTATTATATGAGTGGCTACAAATGGTTCTCAATTTACGATCATCAAGGAAATATTACCCATTTTTAAAGAAGAACCTCATAATGTTAGACTTTCATTGGTAGTTGATGGCAATGGGTGTGCATGAGTGAGTTCGTTGAAACCTTGAAAACATTGTATTGCATTTAGTTTGATTAAATTACACGAGCAAGAACTTTGACATAACTTGTAATGATCATCCAAAATCACAAATTTTAATTAGATACCAATTAGTGCATGCATGTAGTGAATTCGTTGAAACCTTTGAATATAATAGTTTGTTCTTTTGACATAGTGCATTCATGAGTAATAGATAATCCACACAAATCAACACATTAGATTGACACAAGTACATGTATCCAAAAGTGCATGTCTCCAAAAGTACATGTATATCCAAAAGTCTCCAAAAGTGCATGTCTCCAAAAGTACATGTATATCCAAAAGTATCCAAAAGTACATGTATCCAATGAATTCAATGTACATGTCTCCAAAAGTACATGCACAATAAAGTCAATGTACATGTCTCCAAAACTGAATGTATCGAAAAGTACATATATATACAAAAGTATCCAAAAGCACATGTGTCCAAAACTATCCAAAACTATCAAAACTCAAGCTTTCTCTTGTTCTTTCCCGACGTTGATCCTCTAGGCACATCCCTAGGATCAATGTGCATCCCTGGATCCTACAAATTAAATATCAATTGTTAAATTCAACTAACTATGTACACTAATACATTAGCTCAACAATTATCAACTGGTGCATGGAAAGTGCATGAAACACTTGGTCACTGAAGGACATCTCACCTCAACTAACAAAGGAGATTGTGTTGCTTGTGTAGCAGATGGAGCCGTCGGTTGAACATCCAGGATGGTTGAACCAGGGGGGCCAGGCACTGCTCCTGCTGGTGGTGGCTACAATGAAAAAATGTTGAAATAGTTAGAAATGCATGAATAAACAATAGGTCCAACAATAATAAACTATGTAAAGATAATGTTGAAATAGTTACATACCTGTGTGTGATCAGTCGCCACTGCAGATGCGGCACTAACTGCTGCATCAACCATCGATGCGAGGTTCTCAGTAGACAACTCGGGTTCCTGATGCAGTAAACATGCAATTCAAACATTAACAAAAACGATTTATGCACTGGATTTCAAGTTAAACAACAAATATCATCGAAGGATATACATTACCATGGTGTGAGTAAGCCCATGGTCGTGGGCAGCTGGAGTCTTTCTAGGAGTAGAACGCCTCACATACACATGACCCTTGTTCACGAATGGCCTGGAGGGAGATAGAAATCCAGGCAATGGGCCAAATGTCTCGGATGGTGCCTACAGTCAGCAAGTGTTCATGTAGTTAGACATGCATGATTCAACAAACAAACATGTATTTAAAAAATGTCATTTTTAATTGTTTACCTGGAGCCCAGATGTTTCAGGGGACGGTATGACCATGGGTACTACCTCCACATTACCTTGCCCCAGTGAAGGATCTGCCATCTGCAAGTTTAATAATTGTAAATATTAGACCGTAGATAGCATTAATGAACTAAAATGTAAAGTATGTGGAAATTAACAAATTAACAAGTATTAAAAAACTGAAATTTTAAAATGTTTACCTCGTTGTGAGATACGGCAATAGGTGGTATATAAGATGGGCCTACCGAATGGGTAGCATCATGCCCCCCTATAGAGTCTGGAACATCCGGATCTGGGGCGTCACTGCCGGCATAAAGCATCAACTGCAAGTTCACAAAATTAATATATTAGCTCAAACTATATATATGTGTACAAAGACGAAAATAAATGAAGAATTTATTACAATTAACCATCAACATACCTCTCTCAAAAACCCACTGAAGGCAACATCTGAGGCAATACCATAGCAGGGACGACCACATGATGTGCACTCGTGAGGATCAGTACTAGGATGGGGAATAGTCGATGGTCCTGCACTAGTGGATGGTCCTAATGGTCCTGCACTAGTGGATGGTCCTGATGGTCCTGCACTAGCTGATGGTCCTGCATGGTGACGAGCTGGTGTATGTACCACACCAGGGACAGATGTCCCTTCCTCACCCATATGTTGAACCATCCTGCCATGGAGAACAACCGCCCGTGCCAAACTCAAAAATGCATCCCGTGTCTGCGGAATAATACGATGTGCTGGTGGGACATCTGGCCCAGGCAACTGCCTGCGAGGTGCAGGGATAGGGCGATCCTGGTCCCAAAGCCTGGCATTGGGTTGGTTTTGGGGCATCCCCCCATCGATCCCCTGAAACTGTAAGATGTCAAAATAGTTAACGTGTTTATGCAACACGAACTCTGCGTACATCTTTCGAAGGAAATATAAGGGAATTTCCCTGTTGTTGTGTGGTGGCATATCAAAAACCATGTACCATCTGTCCATCCAGTTATCAACAAATGGTTGAAACGTGCACCACTCAATGGAGATATGCGGCTTGCTTGCATTTGGGATTTCCCCCGTCCGAGGGTCCCTAAACAATGCAAATATAAGCTCTTTGGATATTTTCAACTTTTTTACTGCATTGTAATCTAGCCCATCAGCATATTGTTGTCTTTTTCTTTCTCTGTAAGATGCAATATCATATAGGACATTCGTAGATTGTGAAATGGTGTCCACAATTGCATCCAAGGTTGATGCAAGTGAACGGCGAATCCTGTCACCACCACTAAAAGCTGCACTTATGCCCCTCAATTGGGCAAGCTCAATCAATATCTCGGCATTGGTATCCATAGCCGCAACTGCAATAAAGACATTAATACGAAAATCATTAGAAACATATACATGGTATATAATGACGTCTCTTCAAAATTGAACATGTATTAAATCAAACTCACATAAGCAATTTAATGGCATTCACTTACATACATTTAAAACTTAAAATTAAACATTTGACAATTAAAAAGTAAGTTAGTCAGATTGGCAGAGAGGAGGAGGAGGAGGATCAGGGTAGTGATGAGTTTGCATCTATGTGTCTCAATGTCTCATTGTGATTTGTGATTGTGAATGACAAATGTGTTGTGATTTGTGAATGATCTAATTTCTATTGAATATTTCATATTAGTAATTGTAAATGTAATTTCTATTGAATATTTGTAATTGTAAATGTTAAATTTTATTGGATCTATATGTCTATATTTTTAAATTTTAATATATTTTAAAAATATATTAATTCCGGGGGTCACCGTGTCCTACGTGTCCTAATTCCTGGGGTCACCGTGTCTAGTGGGGACCAAGGATCAAATTTGAAGGGTGGGGTCCCATTTCACTATGAAGGGCTATGAGATATTGAACACTATTGAAGGGCTATGAGAAATTTATTAATATTTATTCTATGTGTATATATGGATGTGTTCATGTTGCATGGATTGGATTCTAGGTTAACCGAGGCCTTTTTAGAGCAAAGAATGGGGTAATTACTATTTGGGAACAAGTTTTTTATCAAATGTAAATTGCGGTGATGGAAGATATTGAGGGTGCCACATGTTGTGGAGAAAGTAGTATTGATTCCTATGACGTAATAGGGAGTTCAAAAAGTCTGGTTTCAAGTATTGTCATGCGTAGCTCGATTGATTTTTCTCGCGCTAGGGTTGTAGCAACTGTTATGGCCATTACTGTTAAAAGGATTGATGGGGTGGAATCTCGTGAAATGATGAGTTCTTTTGTTAAGACATAGATTCAGTGAAATTTGGTGGGAGTCTTATGTTCATTTTATGCACAAAATTCGATTACTTGATTTTGTTGCATTGTTAACTCTCCTCCTAGTCATAGCTACAATCTCTTATATAATTGTGAAGGTTATCAATCCACTCAATATATTAAAGTTGTAGTAGGCCAAAATCATCAACATATTTATTGTACTCACAAATGTTGACATTCCAATTTCTATGTAGAGCGCCCATTAACATTAGATTGTATGGGACATGTTTTTGAGGCATGATGTCATTATCTCATAACAACAAGCTTTTTATCCATAAATATGTCATCTACAAGCCAACGGAATTGTTCCTAATCCTTTATAAAACTTTGTCATAATTATATCAATACCAACATCCCTACCTATTGACTTAGCTTAGAAGATATTACACCTTTGGATAACCAAACCTGATTCCAAGGTTGGTAATCATAAACGTAAAAGCATCATCATAAGGAAATAGCATGTTGTGTTGAGGAAATTCCTTTTTTTTCCATTTCCTTCTCAGGATAATATTTGGTTGTGGATCATTTAAAATGTATAATTTATTTTAATATTGGGAAGCTAAATTCAAATTCATTAATATATTAATATGATTTGATTTTTTTATTAATAATAAGTTATTCTTTTCATTTGAAAATGTAATAGTACATCAAAATTTCAATGTTTACTGACGTAGTAAAGTTGAGAGGCTTTATTTTTCAGTGGATATAGCAGACCTGTAAATTCATAGGATGTCAAAAATCTAGTTAGCCTTGAAGTTGAGCTCCTCAAAGAAAACGAATTTCTTTAAATATGTTTATGGCAGGCTGGCATTGCCAGCTTCGCTCCGCAAACTATCCTGGAGGACTGGACGAGATAGGGTAGGTGGAACTTGGAAGTAGCTCAACCACAGTGGAATAGGGGTATAAGAAAAAGCTTGTTTCTATTCATGCAATATTATATATTGATGGTCGGAGCCATGGAAGCATGGAATTCGAGCATTGACTTGATACAACAAAGAAAACAAAAGGTGGAACTCGGGAGCTGCAGGATTGACTTGATACAACAAAGAAAACACAGGGTGTGAGGTTGGGAGCCGTAGATGGTAGGATTAACTTGATACAACAAAGAAAACACAGGGCTATAGGTAGGGGCCACGGGCAAGAGCAACAACCTGCAACATTACAAGAAGTTTATGGATTGTGGATTTTGTCTGAAATGCCAAATTCGCAGGGGCACATTAACATAATATATTATACATTGAATACTCAATTAACTCACAGAGTCAGCATTCACGAATTGGTATGTGATAACTTGTAACTTGGTAATCCCGCTAGCAACAACACGTATGAGCCACCTACCAGGTTTAATAATTTTGTTGATGCCATGAAATGTGTTAAAAATGTAAGCGCTCGCTACAAACACGAGAACTTCGAAGCGTTCAAGCCATGGGCTACTCAGTGTAAGCCCGTCCACGTAAGTTGCACAATGATATTATTAGAGGCCCAATGGTCCATGATCCATGGATGATCGAACACGTGGATATTGGAGAGTAACCGAGTCCCACTCCCAAGTCACCTAGCTAGTAGCCGCATTCCCAATTTCCCACTAAAAACTGTTGATGGGTGAAATTTGAAGCTACCCTTCTGTTGCAATTTTAAACAGTAGTGGTAAATTTAATTATTGAAGGGCTTACCATGAAATTAAATTTTTTTTGCATGGTAAAATTTGAAGTGGCCTTCTATGACGTGTAAAATGACCTCTGAAGGGCCCTGAAGGCTTCAAATTTGAAGCCTAGTTACAAGGAAGAGGGCTCAGAGCGTGCTTCAGGCCCGCTTTTTACCTCCATGTGAAAACCCTATCCGGCTGCACAAAACCACTGGTAAATCAACACCTGCATCCACCCAATAGATCTCCAACTCAGACTTGTGGACGTGCTTGCTCAACTTTATTGAGTTCAAAGATGCTGCCTGACATAATCCCTTTCAAGGAAGGGTCTGCAGCATGCTTCCCCTCTCCGATATTCCATAATTCCCGTCCTGGCGAACTCATCGGCACATTTTCCCGGAATTGGCCTCCTGATATCTATCGGTAGGAGAGTGTTACATGAGAAGCAGAGGCATCTGAGAAATCAGAAGTGAAGTAATTTATTGTTGTTTCTTTTCTAACCTTTCTTTCGTCTCCATTTCTAGCAATTTCTCTTCTTTTGCTTTTTAAATTTCCCACTGTTCGTCAGGGGTTTGATTCTCGTTCGGATTGTTTTATTCCACAGCAAAAAGGGCTTCCAGGTTGGATGGTATTATGAAAACCAGCTACGGGATGGGGTGTACTGCGTTATCTGTATCAGTTGTTATAAATTTCCTTTCAATCGTTTCAGCATTATATGATAATTGTATGTATTTGGATTTGATGTAAATAGGCATGGTGTAGATGTACCTATCTCTTGAGAACGACTGCAAGTGGGGGCCAAACTGCCAGCAGTCGCCACACCTGATTCCACAGCAGTAGTCGCAGTCTCTCCAATTGGTGCCTCATAAGTTCAGAGTATCATTATCTTTTCACATGATACAAAACATTTTCACATGATACGAAACCTTGCCAGCTAATGAAAAGACATGAGTGCACTCATTTTCATTATATTTAGTGAGTTGTGGCTGGCGGCGGGGACACTCGTGTCCCGTGTCCTCGTGTTGGGTGACTTAGATGGATACATTGTAGAAAGGGGGTCCAAGTTCTATTTTTTTCAATTTTAGGTTGGATTATGAATTTTTGAGTTTTTTAAAAGCGATTCATTTTAATTATTCACTCATCTTGGTTGAGGGAGATTGAGGGAGATGTGAATTTAATGAAAGATTGGGTTTTCCCAATTTTATCAATATTAAAAAACTAGGTTTTTTTAAACAAAAAAAAATAATAATTTAGGTTAAAAATGATAAAAAAAGAGTATGGGTGAATGAATTACCTGATTGGATGACAATCTACCAGTGAATTTGTCCCCTCCATCTAAATCAAGCAACACCGATACTTGAGTGGGCCACAAACCGTCCTCGTCTAGGGTCTATTTCGTGTTTCTGATGCGTGAGTGCCGCGGGTGGTCGGCAATCGTCGGGACTGTGTATTTAAATTGTTTTTTAGATTTACATAACGCGTACACGTTTTGTAACTACATAACGCGTACACGTTTTGTAACTACATAACGCGTACGCGTTATTGTTACCTAGCCTACATGTCCAATGACATGTTAGGCTCGGGTCTTACCATGGCAGGTGCTAAACATCAGAAACACGTTATGTTTTATGTATCAGGAACGAGTTTTGAAAAAGTAGCATTGCATCTAAAGTGACCCTCATCTTCTTGCACACACCCTACCCCTAATAATAGGGGAAATCTTTCTTCTTCTGATTTAGAGAGCACTTCATACATGTGTTCGGAGGGAGAAGGATTAGAAGTGTAACACCTCGTTTTTTACCTTAATATGTATAAAAATGTAAATATTTTATGAAAAGGATACAATATGGATATGCATGGTCTAGAGTGACCAAAATATGTAAATTTTTATATTTCCACTCTTTAATATAAAAATTAATGGCTGTTGTAGACTAAAGGTAAAAATAAAAGAGATGGGGGACTATCCTTCCACAAAAAGGAGAAAAGCTACCCAACCCATGCCTGCCACCTGTCCAACTCTCCATGCCACTTGTCCATCCTTTAGCATGCATATAAATAGAGGGAGATATCCATCTTTCCATTCACTCCTTCATGTCAGAAAGAATTCCTTATCGCTGCCAAGTCTAAGATATCTTCTGCAGAATCGGTCACCCGAGATAAAAGTCCATACTATTCTATACTATCCTAGTACTAATCCATACTATTCCGTACCACCATCACCCTGCTACACATGGTGAACCAAACAGAAAATAGAGTAACTCCCTCAAGCCTGGAAAGGAATTAGGGATAACAAACCCGAGGTACTGTTAGCTTAGAGAAGGGAGCCCAAGGTACTGTTAGCTCAGAGAAGGGAGCCCGAGGTACCATTAGCTCAGAGAAGGGAGCCCGAGGTACTGTTAACTTAGAGAAGGGATCCCTAGTCCTTATTTGAGGGATAGCTATAGCCAGAGAAACCAACACTTTATTGTGGATTGATAGTCCCAGCTCGGGGGTGGCCTGTCAAAGTAATATATGGTTGGGTGGAACGACCTTGGTCTACAGATAGTCAGTTCATTTCTTTCCAGATAATTATTTATTTGTGAATGGAATTTGTTGTGGAAAATTATTGAATTATGTTGAATATATTTTATTCTGAATGTTTTACTTAAATTGCATGCAATTACTATCATTTGGGAAATTGCATTCATAATAAATATAACTGCATACATGCATTTCTTTTCATACATATCTAAATTACCACAGTGCCCAAATAAATTCATATTTCCACTGTAAACGTCAATTTAACCAGTAGAAATCCAAATTTGGATAGCATGAGTGTTCCTGGGTAAAATTATGGATGTTTCCTAGCCAAATTAGCATTGTGAGGGTGTTGGGATGATGACAGGAAGACAAAAACTATGCAATAGTTCTATTGGATGATTCTAAATCACTTGCACATTCTATCCATCCTCCCCACTCTACAGTTAATGAAATAGTTCTATTGGTTGATTTTGACTCACTTACTCATTCTATATATCCTCCCCAATCTATAGTTAATGCCCCTTTTTCCTCCCATGTGTGCAATCCTTATGTAGTCCCTATCAGTTGAGACTCTGGCTTCATTCTCAGGACTCAAGACTTAGGGGTCTTAGGTGGTTTGGGACTTGATCATTTGAAGGGGGTCGATAATCCCAAGGTGGGTAGGAAATCAACTATTAAGCGAAATTATTTGATATTTCCTAATATAGGGCTAAGGAATTTAAATACTATAGGATGGGGTTAGATAGAAAAAGAATGAGAGATTTACAAATTTTGAAACAAGAACTCATTGTTCAACAAAACATGGCATGTTCACACATGTCTAACACCTTAAGAAACAACTCACACAAATAGATCAAATATTGACACACCAATGTATTGCATGGTTAAAACAACCAAAGAGGGAAACAATCCACAACCCAAACCAATACAACCACTTGAGGTAATATATTAATGCAAAAGGAAAATATTTTGTATATGCTTTTCTAACAATTGATCATTAGAAAATGGCTCTTCATGCTCTTTAAATGGAGATCATGGACCAATTGGGTGCTAAGCCATAAATTAATAAATCCATTAGTATCGAGGACATGTTTAAACATCATATCACTTTATTTCTAGAACATATCATGACTATGGACTATAAAGTAGAAATGCATACTAAAGTAACACACATTACCTAAATACACATTCTACCAAATTGATAGATTAACTAGAATGTCAAATATTTTGTTAGATTTTGGGTTTACAGAGATTTTTCTAGGGGAATAATTCTGCTTCAGATTTGTTGCATTGTTTCTTGGTCTCAAATCATATTTTCTCTGTACTTATTGATCATTCTAATGCATATCTTATTGCAAATATATTTCATACTCCTCTTGTGTTAGATGGATCATATCATTTTCATCTTGTATCCATAACATTTCTTAAGGTGGATAAATGTACTCTTCGTCTTGAGGTAGGTCTACAAACTAATTATTATTATTTTCTCTTACATGAGGTTGTATGGGTGGTTCTGCATTACTTCTTTCCCTATTTATGATATAAGGTTTAGAAGGCCTTATGCACTAATTAGGATTTATTTGACCTCCACCCTGGGCGTTTCTATTAGAATTATTTCCTCCCACTTCTAGTCTAGTAAGATTGTTTGACGGACCTCTAAGCAATCTGGGCATCTCTTCCATCTTTGCATCTTATTAATATTTGTCCTTAATAGAGATACAAGTATCTTCTTTAGGATTCTTCTTATCTAAATCATGTTTATACCTTAGCTTTCCTGAAGTTGTCATGTTTCCTTCTACATCAACTGTATCATCTTGCATGTTAAATAAAGTTGTAGATCTCCTTTCTCTAAGTATCATTCCAAATTCAACCTCAAATTCCCCTACATAAGTGACCTTAGCAGATGCTTAAGAGGGATTTGTATCTTGAGGAATCTTATTATATATTTTGTTAAATATTTTGTTGAATTCCCCAATTGTTTCCCTAACCTTCTTTCTCGATGCAACAAATTATGTGAGATAATATATATGATCTCTCTTTTCACCCCATTACCTCATTAAAGCGGTTTCCAAGTCATGCCAGGAATTTATGGAAGATGTTGGAAGGGCTCTAAACCACTTCCTAACCTCTCCTTCCAAAGTTTGGTAAAAGAGCCTCATAAAAACATCATCATGTTCAATATATAGGTTATCAGTAAAGGCTTGAAAGATTGCCATATGCTCTTCAATTGTGGTAGCCTTTTCTCCATCATATTTAGCGAAATTTTCAAATAGATCTCAGGAAAATCATAGGGGTTATTAGGGAGATTAGGTGGACCATACCTAGCAGCTACCGAGAGGTTCACAAGTGGTGGCGGACGTCCACCTTCTCTTCCTACATTTTCCATTATATGTTGTAAAATCACATTTCTAGCTTGAGATATTATAGGAGTCCTCTATGATCTTGAATCGGGTTGTACATAATTGGAAGCACTTACAGAAGGTGATAAAGAATAAATCTAGGTTTCTATAATAAGATTCAAAGGATTTTTAGGAGCTAGCCAAGCATTTTCTTGATTATTTAAATTTTCACAACTTTCTTGATTTTGAAAAGAAGAAGGGACTGAGGGAGGATTTACATAATGAATACATTTCTCTTGAGTATTTTGATCATCCCAAAGGTTCCTTCAGTGATTTCTTGAGTCTGGAAGGCTTAAGAATTCTTTTGAAGTTGGATTTCTTCTAGTATGCCTTTTGTTAGAAGCTAACTTCACTTCAATGGAGTCACTAGGTGAAACTTCAACCAATTGTTTGATCCTCTTTCACCGATCAAGAATTGAACTCAACAATTATCATGCCCAAGGAAAATAAATTTTTGATTCTCTGTCCTTGAAAATGGGACCATTTTTCATGTTAGTCCCTTAGATGTACTAGGATGAATGAAGTGCAAGACAAGGCTAAAAAATTTAAAAAATTTAGAGCTAAATCTATATTAAACGATATATAAATTTGATGCTTCCTGAATCTCTCTATAGGTAAACGATTATGAACTATTTTGGACATATGAATTCATTTCAAAGGAATTTCATGGAGTGTATACATCACTATGGATTTAAATGAAAGTGAAATTAAGCAGGCGGAAGACACTAGGGATGCAAGAGGTGCCTATGAGCTTACCCTCAATGAAAGCAAAAAACATAATGAGCTTTATGAAAAGAATTCATTTGTTTATTACAGAATGTAAATATCTCATGAGTTCTTATGGATCAATTGACAGCATGACATGCACATAACAATAATAAAAGAAACCTTCAGATACTATTGTATAACGTGAACATCTTAAAACTGGACCAGAGGTCAAAACAATGAAATCTATGATATCGATATTAACATTCACCATACATATACATCAATGACATAAATATAAGTGAATCTAGTACTCAATGCTTTATTAATCTCTTAGGAAATATTTACATGGACATGGATTAGATATGGAAAAACTAGAGAAGGAAAAATTATAGAGGAAAAAAATCTCTACAACACTCCAAAATATTAATATCAAAAATATTTCTTACAATACAAAACAATAACCCCGATTGAACAATCCTAGAGACCCTCTAAAAATTTCCAGCCTCAATTAATAAGCTCAATCTATCTTATATAGCCTTCAATTTGTAACTGCTTTCTATTTTCCTTAACTAAATTGTAACAAAATTGTAGACCTGTCACTTTCATTTTAATTTTACAACTACTTGATAGCCTTTTGTCTTTTTCATTTCTTTTTAGTTGACCCCTTTTTGGTTCCCTTAAACTGAGATGACTATCCTCTCATAAGACAACTTGCTTTCCCAATTGATTGTCCAGTTGGATATACACTTGGTTGTCCCATTGATTGAACTGCTGAATAGCCTATGAATTGGTGCATCATCTAAATGATGGATTTCCCTCCTGGTGGCATGAAAACTTGAGGATTTTGTTGTCCTATAAACTATCCTTGTCCTTGGATTGATGTTTGACCTACAGTTTTCCCTTGGGGTGGAAAAATCAATTTATGGTATTTAGACATAGCTTGCCACTCCTTATCTATAGGGTATCATTGTTCTTTTAACGCCTCCAATGCTATTTCAAAATTTGTGGTCTTCTCATATGATATAGGCCCTAACCTTTTCAATATAATCTTAAGCTAGATCGAAATATGAAATTCAGATTCAATCTTTCAATTACTTGATCACCACTTATCTCTCCCTCTAACACATAAAATTGGACTACTTCATCTCTCTTTTGATTCGTCTTGGATATATATTCTTATTTTGGATATATTTCTCCATTTACATCCCAAGGATGTGGTAATCCCAACTTTTTTATATCATTAAAAAGGCCCTTGAAGGTACCTATTCCATCAATTAGTGCTTTTATACTGCCCTGATTCCATTTTAGCAGTGTTTGATTGATGATCATCTATCTAGCTATATTGTTGATCAAATGGGTTCTATTGTCTATTTGTAATTCTTCCAATTGCCTTTTGGTCATGTTGTTTAGATAGTCAATTATTTTCTCTGACTGCTTAGGCATTTCTCCAAGCTCCTTTTCCACTCTTTGCACTTCTTCTTGAGTTAAATTGGCCTTTTCCATCTCATCTTGAACTACATCACAATGATCCCATTTTTTTAGGAATAGTTGTGCTATTTTATCCCATGGGGTTTTGTTTTTTCTTCTCAGCAATGCCTCTCCTTCAATATCTAACTGTAACTTGGTGGTATGGCTTTTTAGATAATTTATTTCAGTTTCCAAATCATCAATTTTATCTTCCTTTTCATTGACCTCATTCTCTAGCTCCACAATTATGTTGTCCTTTTGGATTACTATAGCTTCTAGTTCCTTAACTCTACTCTCTCTATTGTTTGGCTGCTGAGCTATGGTGTCCTCTTCCATAACATCTATTACCACCTGAGTTGCAACTTGTTTTTTAGGTTCTCTTGTACTATGTTTTGTCTCTCCTTTAGGTTGATTTACCTCTTGTAGGTTAGGAGGTGAGGATGGTGGAATAGGCTCTACATGAAAGGAATTTTTATGTATCTTTAAAGTAGAAATATGAAGCTATAAATCATTTACTTTACTCTCATATTCCTCTTCCATGCTCTTGTACTTAACATGCTTTCATATATCCGCTCATTTTCTTCTTGTTTCTTCCATAGTTAAGGAGTTTGAACTGGCTGAGCTATGGGTATCTTCAACTACTTCTTGAGATGGAAAATCTCATTCTCTTTTTGCTGCAATAATGACTTAGCATGAGAAGTTTCTACTAGATTAACCCCCAAGGCTATAATTTTACTTTCAAGCTCTTTAATGGTGACTTGTTTTGCTTTCACAGCCACCCTTTCTGCTTTCAATAATTGCTCAAATTTATCTAGGGTTGATATCAACCTCCTTTCTGTAGTAGCTGACTGTACCACTTATATACATATCATGTCACTTGCTTCCCTGTAAAAATCCACTTTGTTTAATTTCCTAAATTTCTTGAAATCTACCTTGTACTCATTCTCCCTCCAATCACTAAATGTTGAGGGAAGTGGAACTTTGGGATCTAGAACAAACAGTCTCAGAGTATCAATTTTATGGTTTTCTATAGTCAACAATATTTTCTCTGATACCCCCACATGTTTCTACACTCATTTTCCAAATCTACATTTCTCTCCATTATATTCATATATCAGTTGTGCAGGTTGGATTTTACGTGCACTGGGCCTGTTGAGGATGATGTCTGTAACACTTGAGGTACAATGAACTCTAGATAATGGTAATCAGTGAACTTGACTAGTGGTCCTTCTCTGATAATTGGTGGTTTTTTATCAATTCATTAAATTCTCTTGGGAGCTCATCAGTCCCATCTTTCTCTACTAATGCCTAATCTGCTTCTCCTCCTTTTTTGGATTTTTTAGTTTGAGTTCCTTGTTCTTGTTCATATATCTCCATGTCAGTTTGAAGCTCTTCTTATAACCTTTTCTATCTTGTTTGTTGCTCTGTGGTAACTTGCTCTTTCATACTTCTCTAAACTTCCAGAACCTGCTCCCAACTCTCCAGGTTTGCAATTCTCTCCCACTTAGGTTCGGAAACATAATTGTAGAGAGAATTTTTGTTTGCAAATCCTAACTTGGAGATGATATGATGAGGATCATAAGACCCTTTTTCTACTTTATCCAAATTTAATTGGATCACGAATCCTTCCATATATTGTAAAGCATTTTATCCTCTCACTTGGAAGGGTCCTGTATTATTGGGTAGCATGAAGCTTTTATGGTGCTTGAAATGTAGGAAATGCTTCTGATCAGATAGGACCTTTGCCTTGTGTAATCCATGGAAAATTCCCTTGGTGTGAGGAAAGCTAGAATCTTGTAGGAATCTTTCTCAAAACCTTATATTCTCAAGACAATATAATCTTCATATATAAACCAATATCCTACTTTCATATTAGGAGTCAAATGTAATAGTCTTTGGTTCTTTGGGCACATCCTTGTAGGTGATGAGTCATGCATCAGAGTGTAATTTATATTCATCACTTTGTTTTCAAAATCTGTGTAGTTGGAGTCATCAGGATTTCTTAAAATTAAGTCACTCCAAATATAGGCAATTGGTTTATGTTCTCATCTGTGATTTTCAAATTCAATCCTTTATAGTGATCAAAGATATGGTAAAGGAACATAAATAACAAGTATGATGGGTATCTAAATATCTCTATTGCAAGTATTTCTTCCAACTGAACATGAATGGCTTGGGGTAAATAACTGCAGAGCTCAAACTTTGGAGGCATCAATCTAGAGGCAGGAGTTAAGCAATGAAGGAACCCTAAAATGGTATCATCAACTAAGTTATATTTTTCATAGCCTAAGATTATGCATATTAATGATATATCCTTCTTGGAACTTTCAGAAAAACCATTGTTTCATATGGGGAAGGAGAAGTAGGGATTGCAATTACCCTCTCTAGGTGTTGAGATCAAAATTGATTTTTGTCAAATGGATTCAATGATTGGTAAGAGATGGCCAGGCTTCGTTCATTAAGGGCTTGCACAAATAGGAAATCATGAATATAAAGCATCTTTTATATGGTATCTACATTTATGGTTCCTTTGCTGGGGGAATATCGAATGGAGCACTAGGTCATAAACTCAGGGAATTAGACAGTACACAGACAAATGGCTCTGGATAGATTTGAATCCCATAGGTGGCATGGGTCTTGTCTATCAATCGACAGGGATTTAACTTATCTGATAGTGGTGTTTACGTCAAAATAAGAGACTATCATATCAAAAATATCGGCATCATGATCATATACATGTCCAACCCCTGAAAATGTGGGTTTTAACAGCTTAACTTTGGAAGCAGAGACCATTTTTAGGTAAATTAGTAAACAGGTAGGGTTAAAAATGGATTTACTGGACAACCAGAGGGTAAAAGCTATATTTTATTGTTTTATATGAGGTAAATAATAGATAGGTTTAGTACAGTACTTTACCTGGTAGGTAAAATCTTATCGGTGTTGGTGCCTTGTGTACAATTTATTGACTGGAATGTTATGGTGGATGCAAGCTGCTTGAATTTTTCTTTCAACATGAACAATGTAACATTGAAATTTGAAAATTCCCTCTTTTAATGGTTTAATCACTTCAAATTTGAACAGTTGGAAAACATTTCATTTGGCTTGCTTGCATGAAATTAGATGGTGTCAGTGGAACCCATCGCATGCATGTCATTTCATGATTAGTTGATGTGGATGCAGATGCGTCTCTCCTTTGCATACATGGAAGTCCTATGATTCTTATTTTCCAAATGGAAACCATTGTGGTTTTGTGTCACGTCCCCTCCCATCGATCCGATATAAGGGAGGAAACATGACTAGCATTTCAGGGCTTATTTGGGAAAATCATCCCCGTATGTTGCTTACAAATTCATAATAAATAAAAACTTATGTGTGCAAATCATACTCAATAAACACAGCGAAAATAAACATCATCCACACACAAGTGCATCATGCATTCGGCCTATAATCATAACAATCATCAATAATTAAAAAAATGCAGAATTAGAAACACATAGATAGTACTTATCTTTAAAATGAAATTGTCCAAGAAATTGGTTATGTGAGAGAAACATTCCACCCAACCATAGGTATTTGTCCAGCCTGTATTCTTTCAGCTGAGAGACCACCCCTGATCTGGGATGTGTATCCACTAAGGAGGAACTAAACAGGCTCACTCACAGCCATGGTCTCACACAAACAATCATGCTAAGCCAACACACAGTTGGGTTTATCAAGCATGCAAGAGATAAAGGAGGAGGATCTAGGCCAATGATCTCAACCACAGAGCTACAGGCATCTCAACTAAAATCAAACAATCATGGTACCCACAATACCTACCACACCCAAAACAAGGAAGGTCCCCTTCTCTGCTGCACAGTCCCTCGGGCGTCACTTCCCTCCAGTGCTCTTCAGGGTGGGAATAGAAAGGTCCAAAATGCTAAATCCTTGATATTCTATCCTTCACTAGATTTATCAAGCAATCCAAACCTATGTTCTATTCTTTGTTCTGTCATTCACGCTTGGTTTCTCACAAATTCAGTGACCAAATGACTCAATCCCGTAATTGGATTTTCGGGCTATCAGAACTGGGTTTTTCTATGGATTTTGGGGTGTCTAACACTCTCAAATTCTCCCCAAGTTTCATGTCTATGGATCCCCCATTGGATTTCACTGTCCACACGAAATTCTGGGTGTTTATGGCACTTCAAAACGTGGGTTCATGCAAAGTTGCGGTTTCTGGTTTTTCTCACTGTTTGGTCTGTGTAACGGATGAAAACTGAAGCTTGGGTGATCAACAATGGAATGGGAATGAGGAAGAATGAATTCCCATGAGGTAGAGTGACTTGTGGGTCAAGGAAATAGATCCCATACCTGCCATATGAATTTCTGGGTTGCCCATGCTCCATTGAAGTCATGGACTGATTTCTTCAACTACTTCCTTACAACAGAATTAAATGTCAGCAAGGAAAGTCAAATGGGTTCTCAACATGACATTTGGCATCATATGGTTCAACCCCACAACCCCCTCACCACTCCCTAGTGGATACACATGGCCCCCTCTGATTAGTTGCTCCCATAGCCAGTTTTGGTATTTTATTGCAATATTAAATATTTACATCAATTTACAATATTCCATGGCTTAATAGCACATAGATAACATAATATCAAATATTTTCCTTTTAACTAAAATCCGAACATACACTAGCGGGGCCTTGGCCTTGAGCTCCACGCTAGGGAAACATACATTGCATGTATACAATATTTACATTAAAAGCCAATATTTCCTAAGGGTAAAAATGGGGGTATTATATTTTGTATGGTGGTAACGGATCAAGAGCTCAACAGTATTGAAAAGGGCCCTTTGGAGCCATTTTCAATCACATTCTTCCACGTGTCCCCAGTGGTTTTGGGGCAATGGTTCGTCAAGGAAAAATTAAACAGTGTGCATATTCCCAATGCACTATTGCTATCAACCATCGATCTTCAAGGATCGTTCTTAATTGACTTGGTCACTTTTCTTATCTTCCTTTCACTTTATCAAAGCTCTAATCTTCTCTGTCGTTCATCTTCTCATATCTAACGATGCTTCGCTTAATCACTTGTTAGCATGTTTATAATTTTAGCGTCAGGTTCCTGCCCTTGGTTTTATGCTATTTTATACTTTAGGTATCGGTTTCCTACTCTTTAGCCTTCAGTCACCAGCGTATGGTCATCACACCTCTTCTTCTCCTACTTTTTAAAGGTCCTTCTGATTCTAGGAAACTTATGCCTAGCTCCCAAGGGCCTTGAAACAAATGTTTTCATCACTTTTAAAACTCTTCGGGGCTTATGAGCCCTACACCATGTTTAGTGATAATAGCCCCCTTATGAAGGAGGTGTTGAACTCGCCTCTATAGATGTGTTCCAACCAAAAGGAAATCTAACATTAAGCATGATTGGGCCACCTATAGAAATAAATACAATGGGTAGAGAGCTACTGCTATTGTTAAAAGTAGGATTAGGCCCTCCCCCAAAGATAAAATATTAGGTATATTGTTGTAATGGTCCACTAGGTTGTGGGGAACTGGATTGACCTATGGATGGAACTATAGGTATGGAAAACATTTCACAAAGGGAAAATGATGACGTACTAGGTATAGTAAATGGAGTACTTACTCTTCTAGAAGATGGTTGAGGGGAATTGACAGAAGTTCCCCATTGAACACCAAGGTAAGATGGAGTAGGTTGTTCCATGGATGAAGACATGTTATTCCCAGACATCATATGGATGAATAGTGAAAAAGGAGCACTAGGAAAAGGTCGAACTTGTTCAAGTATGAGGTTGAAATGATTGGTCAAAGGGAGGTTAAAGTGTGATACAAAACTCTCATCCACAACTTCAATTTCAACTTGATTGGTATGAACCAAATCAATTTCTGAACTAATGGTTTCACTTTCCTCTATTGGAGAGGTGACTCGCCTTCAAATAGGTGGTGGTTCCTCCTCATCCAGAGATATTCCCCGTATATGTCGAGATTAATGAGTCAATATATTGGCCACGGTGAATAATATAATTATCCAATATAAAATAACAATCCTAAGGCCAACTATAATGTAAAACCACAATACACCCCTAGAAAAAAATCTAGGCTATCAACAAGAAAACCAATAGGGTAAAAGGACTCTTCCATAACCCACTAATGAAGAGGCGAGAAATAGTTACCATAACCCCTCTTACTCCCTCAAATACAAGGTCCAAGTTCCCACAAGGAACCCCCCAAGGTAGATAAATTAGATTATTATCGTTTGTCTCAAGTACCACAAGCACTTCCCACTTGTAGTCACTCATATGGGAACCTAGTAATAACAAATATGGTTACCTCTTCGCAAATGACGACCAAGTGGAACAGTTGTAAGTCAAGTTCAAACGTGTGGGCAAGGAACATAAGACACAAGTCTCAGAACCAAATCCTTCCAGAAGGTGTCACCCTGAGGACTTTCCAACTGAATGGAACCCCAATACATGCAAGAACCCACTAAGCACATCAATAGGGATATCTCCCAAATGCACCTAGCTTTACCTCGTGCTTGAATATTGTGTTATAAGAGATTTCCCAGCAAGTGCCTTTTGCTACTAATGGATTTTCACTATTTAATGACATTAGTTGCTTTTGAAAGTCCTTGGAGAGTGTCCTCTCCAATCCTAATCCAAGGCCCTACACCATATACTAATGTTTGTTTGATAGACAAAAGAAAATCTCTAATTGATTTTAATTAAACGCTTTCTTTTAGGGCTGTTGATTACTCAAGCATGTATACGTAATGAGACTTTGTGATGTGAGATACTCTTGACTCTTAAAATAGAAAGAATGCAATAATGATAATGCACTTATTTTACGTTCAATGAACACCTATATATGAGAGGGAAGATTTATCTTTTCCTTTTTAAACAATAGAAAATCATCACATAAAGATCCCAACAAAGTATGAAAACTTTCCAAATGCAGATCTGATTAGTTACAATATCTACATGTAATGCATCAAACCAAAAACAAGCACACCAATAGCATGAAGCTATGAACATGCAAAATGTAGAAATATTTTTGTTTTTATTTTGGATTTCAAATATGAAACAAATAAAGAAAAAGAAGATGTATGTAATGGACATCTTCAACAATCAAACTAGCAATACAAAACAGTGATCATTAAACCAACTAATGACCACTTGTGCTCATTGCAAGCAACCCAATGTTTGGCATATAATGTGTGACAATGAAAGACTAAAAGGGTTCCCTTGCTATCACAATTGAATTAACAGGGTTGTAAGAACAACAAAAAAGGATATGGCAGTCCTCCAGAATCACCACCAAAGCATAGGGGTTGAATTAGAAACCCAAGCACTAGTTCACAGGCTAACAAATAAACTTAAAAAAGGATGGATGAAAGCAAACAAAAACACCTAAACAACTCAAGAGGAGATAATTCGAGTGTTATACACAGGTTACAAGCACCAATACATAGTCCATAGAGTAGACTTGCAATATATCTGAAGGGAAATGACTTAAAAACTCATCCAACATGTAATCTTAAGGAACCATCCCATGTATGTGACTAGAAGGAAGTGATGGTCAAAGGTGCATCGCCCCCCTAAATCCCTATAAGGAGGGATGGCCTCACCTTGTTTCTTAAAGGGAGAGAGAGATGCCAAAGTGAATGTCCCAAAAATTGGAATTTAAACCTAGATCTGAAAGGTTGCAAGAGTTGTAGAGTCCTAGGACTTGTGAACGAAGGCTCTATTGATCACTGAAAGGTTCAGGAAGTCCCAAAAAGTAGAGATTCAAAAGGATCTAAAAGACAAAACTAAAGCACAAGAAAACTTTCCGTAGTGTAGTCTTCAATTCTGTTGTGGAGAATTCTCCCTTGCGGACTGATAATAGATGAAGTAGTTTGCAAGTAGGGAGTTAGATCTGCAAATTATCAATCTATCTTACTAAGAAATGGTGATTTTATATGTCAGAAAAGGAAAAGATTATCACAAGTTTCCAAAGATCTATATTCATTCATCAAAACTCATTAAGATCTAAAGCCATTTGAGAATTAAATTCATACATGATAAGCAAAATTCAAACTCTTAGATGGTAGAAACTTGAATCCATTCATATTAAAACAATGAAGAGGTACATCCTAACCATGGATCTTGGTGTGAATCCCTCCTCCATTGCCATGAGCTTTCATTCCTTCACCCTTCCTTTTGAAGAATTTGAGCTTTTCCTCCTCCTTCAGAATCTCTCCAGCATGCCTTTGCTCTTCCTTTGTGTGCTCTACAATGCCTCCCATGCCTTTCTCATATAGCATTGGGAAATGAGCCCTCAAGTTTTTCTTTTCAATGTGGGATTGTCCCTTTTCATATTTTTTTATTATTTTTACTCAAAAACCCACTTTTCCATAGTTTTTAGGCTTTTTTGCACAACTTAGCATACTTTAAGTACAATTAATGCACTTTAATGCATTCATCTTCACTTTTTGATTGGCGTAGCTTAGTTTTGGATCTTTTATGAGTGGTTCAATCACTGAACTTGATCTCCTTAGGTTCTTACTGTCTTCACCTAATCCTTCCATTTATGGGAGAAGTGATTAGATCAGAGAGGACTTGTCTCTGAATGTACTTGTGTTCTATCTTCATGTTGCGGGCACATAGTAAAAATGTGCTTCTTCTGTCACATGACTAAGTGTATTAATTTGATTGTTAACAGATGCCCCTTAATGTGTGAGGTCTGAAACAAAGCTAAGGGCCGAAATACATTACTGAAATTTATACTCTTTATATTGATACTCTTTATCGTTCAAAGCAAGGACAAGGGAAGGAAAAATCACAGGCGCAGGATTGAGGATCACACCTGCAAAACATAGCAATTTCTCAAATATATAATATCTTCCTAAGGTGGGCATACCCATGCTCAGCAGTAAACAAGCATGGCCATGAACAATACAAAATGGATCCATGTCAAAAGCAATTTTTTCATAAGTGTAAACATGCACTTTGATGAGTGCGAGAACAAAGTCTTTAGTGAACTTCTGACATGGCAATCTAATCTTGTGCAGCTCCGGTAGTGCATCGATGAGTGATACAATTGTTTTTCCCAAGGCCTTCAATACAAACTAACGATAGTACGAGTTTATATCATGCGAATAAGTGATCTGACGTCGAGCATAATAAAACACCATCTGATTACCGGTCATTGATGTATACCGTTAACAGATGCGAAGAGACCCACCGATAATGATAATGGAATCTAAGGTACTGAGTACAAACTAGCAAGTGTGAATAGATGTTATGAAGTCGAACACTTGCAGAATCAAACAATCAGGGGTCATTGATGTATACCCACTGTCATATGTGAAGAAACCTGCCACTAATGACTGCAAGATCCAAGGTACTCTTGGGTTTCTAGATCCATGTCCTAGATGATTATTTGATGTCGATAGGAATATATCCATCAGAAGGAGGCCATTAATGCATCCCACATCAACCAATACAAAACACGGATCAATAGTCTAATATAATTTGGTAGAACTGCAAGATCCAACACTGTATACTGACACAAGGAAGGCCGACATGATTGGTCAGGAATATTTGAGGAATGGTCGACTCAGTTTGGACTTTCCTTGAACACATAACACGATGCAAAATGGACACTTGGCAACATAGGACTTTGAGTAACTGACCTTAATGAAATCCGCTAATTCCAGTTGCATTAACGAAAGCTCCATTGGTGACGGGAAGGATAACCCATCGATGGAGATCTATTCAAAATACCGGTACAGTTTCCTAAGGCAAATGTAGATGGTGTACTAACAGCAGAGACCAAATTATATGCCGTGTTTAAGGGCGACAAGGACTGACTGTTGCCGTTTTATTCAAAGTTTATAATATGAAGTGATTCAAGTCTCTCCCTTTTTGGATTTTTGTGTTTTTTAATTTTTATGCTTTTTCGTTTAAAAAAAAGAATAAAGAATGCTATGATACATAGGAGGGAACGAGTGTTGCATGGGCGTACGCCTATTTTTCAAGGGCATGGGTTAGGCCAAGTCAAAGATCCATATTGCAAACAAGGGATAAGCTGGTTGTGCACACTCTTATAGTTGTTCCCTCCCAGGGTAGGCTATCTGAAGCAGGATTATGTGTCGACGGACGGTGAAGTAATACCATGTGACTAAGGTTATCCAATTTGGTGAAATGGTCAAGTAGGAATGGTTCAATGAGGTTTACTTCAGCTTGAGTCTTGTGAAAAATGCAAAAATCATAGATCATCATGAATCATGGTCTATCTCAACTACCTGAATCAAATAGTTCGAAATGTCAAAGTCTTCAGGTCCTGAAATCAAAATCATTTCACTACCCAATAGTTCAGTTAGAAACCGGTTCAAACATGCATTTAATATCTAAAAAGATAGCTAAAATTGAGGAATTATGCATCTTTCTATCATTCAACAGGATACGGTATGTATGAATAAAAGATAAGTAAGAAATACTCATGATTTACCATATGCGTTTGTAGTGTAGCTGATGTATGAGAGGAAGCATCCCCTTTCTGCTTGAATTCCTAGAAGTTGTGAACCTTTAGTCTTTGATCTTCCAGTAGTGGGTTAGTTTTGATGTTGGACTAGAAAATTTTGAAACAATATCCCATGTTTTCGAATTTTTCCAAATTTTTTAATTTTTTTGTGAAATTTTTTTTGGGTGTTATCTGTAAGAAAAAGAATCAAAAAGAGAAATAGTATTTACACTATTCTTTTTGGTGTGTGCAAAATTTACATACTTTTTCGGTTATGATGTAAGCTAGGTTATTTTGGTTTTACTTATGTCCTTAAATGATGTGTTCAATTAAATTGGCCATGAAATAATGTACATGCTTGCTTTTTGGTATGATGTTAATGACTTAGATGTCAATCAAGTACATAGTTGGCCAAAGAATAAGCCAAACTATTCAGACTTCTAGGAATGTGTATGTATTCAATAAACTCGAACTGATGCTCTAAAAGACATACTCGTAGAAACTTTCTAAACAGTGTAGGATGTCGAACCTGATACTGACCATTTAACTGGGATACAACTAATTATGAGTCCAATTTGATGATTATTCGTCAGATGCCAAGGATGATAGCCAAGAAGCTCAATGACTGCACTATATTCTGCAACATTGTTGGTTGCAGATCCGAGAAAAATGCCTCATGAACTAAGAACTTCATTATTAGGTGTGAAAACGACCCATGCAGCAGAAGCAATGTTCCGAGAACTACGGCTGGCGTCGTCCGCATATCCCAAATATGTGAGATTCTTGTGCCATCTGCCAAAGTGACAATGCCAAGCAAGATAAGTGTGTGCCCGAAATAACTAATGTACAAAATTTATACAAAGAATACAACATAATACAACAAATGGTGCAAGGCATCAGTTCATATGCGAAGTATTTCTTCAGATAGAGACCATTTCTGATCTCCGACATGGGTTCCCCATCAAAATTGAACAATTCATAAGCTCCTTTTTTTAACATGGTTTTGAAAACAAGTGGGCCAAACCATTTAGCTACAAATTTCCCTTCTCCTATTTTATCTTGGTCTTGGTCATAAACTAAAACCAAATCGCCTTCAGAAAATACTCAGGGACGGATGGACTTGTCATATTGTGTTTTAACCCTCTTCTTGTGTGCTTCTATATTTGGAGAGGATTCCCTTCTAGTTTCATCAAGAGAATGGAGATGGTGAAGTATTTCATCTTCAGCAGAAGTGTTAGGTAGGAGTTCGACAGCTGTCTTTAATGATGGGATTTCACATTCAATCGAAAACACAACTTCATCTCCATAAACTAGTTGGAAAGGAGTGAATCCGGTTGTAGTTTTAGCGGTTGTTCGGTAAGCCCAAAGAGCAGTAAACAATATCAAGTGCCAGTTATTCTTGTTTTTATTAATCATCCTCTGTAACATAGTTTTCAAAACCTTGTTGATGGCTTCTACTTATCCGTTATCTTGAGGGTAATATGGCGAGGAAAAGTCTTGCTGCAATCCTAGCCGGTCTGTAAGTTCATCCATACAGGAATTCCTAAAATGACTTCTGTTGTCAGTAGTGATATCTTTGGGTACACCAAACCTTGCTATCACATGATTGAATAGAATATATGCTACAGTTTTACCTGTGCAATTGAATGTAGGCATCGCCTCAGCCCATTTGATGAAGTAGTCCACTGCTACGATGATGTAGTGGTGGCCATCGGTTGAAGGTGGGTTGACCGTCATATAATCAATGGACCATTTTGAAATGGACCCATGGTTACTACAGGGTATAAAGGAGCAGGGTGTGCGCGCATTTTTCTTGTGTAAATTTGGCAAGGGTGACACTTTTTGACAGCATTAATGCAATCTTTGAAAATTGTGGGCCAAAAGTATCTTGCACGCAAGATTTTCTAGGCAGTTGCCAACCCAGAAAGATGACCGCCACATGCCCCAACATGGAAATTATTCAACACTTGTTCATCTTCCTCATGTACTAAACAATGTCTTAATATCATATCAATTCCTCGATGGTACAAAGTATCCCCGATGATGAGGTATCTTCGAGCTCAGTGTCGAATACGACGTTGTTCAATACTAGAAAACTGAGGGTCGATCCTTTGGGTTTGAAGATATATGATGAATGTTCCATACCAAGGATCAGAAGTTGCAATGAGGAATACATATTCATCTTCCCAAGATTCAACAGATACAGTACCCTCCTCGATGGGTAACTCAGACATTAACTCAGCAAATGCCAACAATTTCTTGGCTTTAGCATTTTTGAATTCGAGGTCGAATTCTTGCAAAATTACTATCCATTTTGAGTATTTGCCACCAATGATATGGCGGGACAAAATGTGTCTCATGGGGTTCATTTCAACCACTATGATTGTTTTCCTTGGAAGTATGTAATGTCTAAGTCATTGGACAGCATGGACTACTGCCAAGGCCAACTTCCCGACCTGGGAGTATCTCAATTCGTGGCCTGCAAGGCACTTACTGAGATAGTAAATAACATGTTCTTGAGATGATTCGTCTTCTTTGTGCTAAGACCATTCCAATGGTGGAAGGAGATGCTGCTATATATAGCAGAAAGTCTCTTTTGTAGTTCGATGGCCTAAGTACCGGGGCATAAACCAAAGCTTTCTTGATTTCATCAAATGAACATTGAGCTTGGTCATCCCATATGAATATTTCATCCTATTTTAAGAGACGCATTAAACCTTTAGCTTTTTCATCAAAATTATCGACAAATCTCCTCAAGTAGTTAGCTTTCCCATGAAGGCTTTGAAGTTGAGTGATTGTTCTTGGGGAAAGCAACTAAAGTATTGCCTCAACCTTGATGGGATCAACCATGATCTCATTTTGGGACACTACAAACCTAAGTAGCCTCCTAGAGTCCACACAGAACATGCATTTATGTGGGTTTAACCTAATGTTTTACTTGCGGCAGCGCTCGAAGATGGCTCGCAAATGGGCACTATGGTCAGATCTCCTTTTAGATTTAGTTGCTAAGTCATCAAGATAAACCTCAACGATTTTATTAATGTCGTGAAATGCGTATGACACGGCTCTTTGAAAAGTAGCTCCGGCGTTTTTAAGGCCAAATGGCATTTTTCGATAAGTGAAGGTCCCCCAAGGGCATATGAAAGTTGTCCTACGTTGGTATTCCTTTTTAATATGGATTTGGTTATAACCAGAGAAGCCTTCCATGAACGAAAATATTTCATTCCCGATATGGGCATAGTGAATTTTAATATTTTTATTCTTCATGTCCAAACTGTTAATATGGAAGTGGTTCATTTGTATTCAACTAGAAAAAAGTACGAATAATATGTAAAGGAGTGCGAATCAAGAGAAATTCCATATCCTCAAATTGGAGGATGTCATTAAATATGGTGGTCATTATGAATGATTTTCTTAGTGTTGGGAGTTGGAATAACGTCCCATCTATTTTAAACAAAATAACAGCCGCGACCCAGGGTTCCTCCCGCCTCTCATTGTCATGATCTCAAAGTTTGATCTTTCTAAATGTGGAATTATATCTACTTTGAGATTCCTAAATAAGGAATAAAATATTACACTAGCACTTTTTTAATTAACAACGGCTTGCCATAATAAAATCAACCGCCCCAGTGCATCTTGATTACATAAACACACCGGTGCTACAAAACCACATATGCACCATCCTGGAACATCCGCAAACCCCCCCCCCCAAAATCTATGTTATATTTGATAGTGGATAGTTATCTATGTAGGTTTCAATATTGTCGAAACTAGTGCGCTCAACATACAATGTCACACTGGTGCAACAATATTTTTTTACGCACCATGGTATGATGCTTTTAATTTTTATTTTATTCCAATACATTGCGTCATGCAAAACATAGTGCACAGGTGCATTTATGTCTTTTTGGCGAGCCGCAATTGTGGAATTTTTTTAAATATATATATGCACTATGTGTTTCATGTTGTGACGCACCAGTGCGTGTTTCTAAGTAGAGCACCAATGTTTGGAAAATTGAAAATAAAATAGCATGAATTATTTTTGCATAAACTAAAAAAGAAGCGGGAATTTCAATTTCAAAAACATTTTATAAGGTAATAAGAAAAAACTAACCACTATTTCATTATTTTGCCAAAATTTTGAAGGAAGAGTTTTGGAAGAGAGAGTTATCGAGGAGGAGTTTGGAGCAACCAAATTATTCTAAAGATCAAAATTTGTAAGGTATTTTGAATCAGTATAATAGAAATTTCAAGTTTGTAAATTATTACTATTGATCACAATGCATGGTTTATTTATTTTCCTATTTACATTTTCTTGTTACTTCCTTTATTTTTATACGGCTGCAAAATTTTATGGTAAATAAATCCCTTATTGTTTCACAATTAGGATTTTTCATTTTAGGAATTTTATATTTAATGTGTTTTTGGTTTTATATATAAATTGTTCGGTGTGATGGTACTGGTTCTTGGGTCGAATCCAAACCCCAGTCGGCCTTGTCATTATTTTTTAATTTAAAAAAAACTCTTAGGCATTCTTCAATGCGTTCGCGTTGCTTAAACACATAGGGGAATTTATAGTAATAGTACACTGGTAATGTTGGGCATGTTACTTTTTTATTTAAAAAATTGCTTACGCATTGGTCAGTGTGTTCTACTTGTGATAATGCACCAATGCGTTCACGTTTGGCGCTTTGGTGTGGTATGGTATGACAAGCCCCAATGTGTTTTGTATACTTAAAAGCATCGAAATGGAAGACTTTTTTATTTTATGAAGTGGCGGACTTTTTTAATTCTTCTGAAGATATGTAATTTTTTTGGTATAATATACTTAATAGTTTCTCTATTTAATGGTCTAGGTTGTTTATTGATAGAAAATGCATGATAAGTATTCAATGAACAATGACATTATGGGAGCACATCCAAAGTCACGAAGAAGGCAAGTTCTTTGTAATTTATGTATAAAAGTAATATGTTTGAATCATTTTATAGATTTAACTAATATGTATAGGTTAATGTGTGACATGCAAATCCAAAAAATGAGGAAGCTCGATAATATTCTTTGCAATCTAAGTGCAGAAGGTCTACCTTAATGGAAAAATTGCAGAGGGATGAATCAACTGAATAAAAAAGAAATCAATATGATTTTTTTCTTGAATTTTGAGTAATATTGTAGTTAAGAATATTTTGTAATATGATACCCCCGGATGTGGGTGGCATTAGTATGGACAAGACATGAGACTGGGAGGCGCATGGCGAGGTGGGGGATTTGCGTGCAATGACTCACCCTTCTCACAGATTGTGTTTAAGAGTGAGCGCAGGGAAAGCTATGTTGGAGGATGAAGTGGGGGTTTCCTGGTATGGGAAATCGAGTATACTTAATGCTCATGTGGTGGAAAGATGAGGTGGTAGGTACAACGGTCAGGAAAATATGGGAGGTGATGAATCTGAGTTATGGGACAATCATTGCATGATGAGGTTGGGATACAACATCATTTACACATATGATGATGTGATTTCCCTAAAGATGGCGATGGGTTATAAATTCCCTAACTAGGTTGCTTCGACGCCATATTCGCAGGGTCTCATTTTTGTAAAGTTGGTAGCTTGGTGGCTGCATGAGACTTTGGTGCTCAGAGGATAGAACGGTATGGAGGTTCCTGAGCAAGCTAAGGGAGGGTCCAGCAAGAAACATGCTAACCGTGAGCAACTTTGTGCTGCTCATGCAGACTGGATGTATAAGGCCACTGTTCTGCTGGAAATTCAGGAAGATATAGAGGCCATTGAGTAGGCCCTTTGGGTAGACCTGGAATTGGAGAAGCATGTGGAGGAATTCAATTCAATGGAGTCATGGATTAGTGACCCATACACAACTCGAGCTCGCCTCTCACTGTACGATAGGTCTGCCACTCTATTCTGGGTTATCAAGGGCTTGTTGGGCCATGTTCTAGCGGAGCGGGATGTGAAGCAACAAGGGGATGAGATTCCAATCCCTTTCTGGAAGGAGCAATGTAATTATTTGTGTCTAATGCATAAGAAAGTTGATGTTATTGCTCACCATATTGGAATCTCCTTTTTGTCTCATCCTAATCCAGATCATGCTGCCAAGGCTGGTCCAGATTCTGGGAGGCATGGTGAGGTTGGTCAGGTGGGTGATGCGGCTGCTAGAATTGCTCGGGCTCGTGACTAGAATGTTGAAGCAAAATGGTATGTGTGTAATGATTTTGGCCCATCCATTGAGCATCATAACTCTTAAATTCTCTATTTTTCTTCTGTCTAGTTTTCATTTTTTCCATGCTAAATCTGGGCCAGTCTGGCTATGACGCCTCCTGTCAGAATTCGGTCGTGGTGGAATATGTAATTTGGAATTATGTTATGTATTTTTGGGGAAAGAGATCGTTGTGGTATTTTATGAAAGTTAAGAATTTTTGGCTCTCTGCAACTCCTCAAAGGAGGGGGGGGCTGTAATTCCTAGTTTTTGTCCTACAAAGGTAGCTGGTCGGGATGCCTAAAAACTAGAGTGGCAATAGTGCTTTATACCTCTATTCTAATAGAGTCTCACTGTAATTTTCTTTTTTATTTCTAATATAAGGTTCGGCTTACTTACAAAAAAAAATTGGTAATATGTTTAAGCAATCTAATTCACATATGTTGAATGTTATGCAAGGACTGACAATGGAAATGGACATAATTGCATTATAGGACGAGCCATCTCAATGGAAATGTGCTTCAAATGTATGAAATATTTGAATTTTTCTATTATGTACATCTAATTAATTAATTTAAGATTAAATATTAATTTTCAATTTTTTTATTGCAAAAAAGAAAACAAAATGGAGCCCATTCAGCAAATAAGACGACACAACAAGTAAAAAAGGGGTCGGTTGATAACAAAGGTTGTGAGTAGTTGTTATTTTAATTTACATTCATTTGTATTATCTATTTTAATGTTCATTATTCCTAGCAATGTAGATATACTCATTACACTTTATTTTAATGTTTGTAGATGGAATATAAAGAAGAGGAAAACAATCGAAGTAGTCAACAGAACATTTGTCCAAATAACATAACTCATGCAAGTGGCTCAAGCACTGACAGCAGTTCCAGCGAAGAATGATGATCCATTGTGGATGTTAATGGAAGATGTTATATATTTTGAAATAATTGTCTATGAAAATCATACATTTTCTTTAAGGTATTGGACATAGTGTCCCAATTGAAAGTCAATGGGTTACAATGTAACAATTACGTGCATGTTCACATTTTCATGATTATTGTGGACTTTATGTTATCCCATTTTGTATGAAAAAGGATCTCTTATTGATATATAATAACATGAAGTATTTTATTCTATTTCACTCTCTAGTGTCGTGAAATGTTACATTGGTAATTAAATATATGGATGATTAAATATTACAATAGATGTGAAATTTTTGGATATAAAAAATTAATCCAAGCATCATATCCATATGCAATAATAAAAATTCAAATGAATACTACTATAAAAAAATATTTAAATTTCTGATTAATAATGGAATTAAATAAAATAAAATTATATGTGTGTGTGTGTGTGTGTGTGTGTGATGTTAGTAGTCACTATTCACCAAACAAAAAAAAACCATCGGTGCGTCTGATCTTATTAATCGCACTGGAGCTTTACAGACTATGTAGCATAGGTGGTTTTTCTATGATGTCGCACCGGTGCACTAATGTATACTAATTGCACCATTAATTTTTAAATATAGCACCACTCATCGTCCTAGTGAACTTTACTGGTGCATTTTCCTCCAGTTATCGCAACGGGGTGTTTTATTCCGGTTATCTCACCAATGATTTTTAATAGTTTGTAAGCACTTGTGCTTTTTAATAGATCATAGGAACTGGTAGGACATGTAATGTAAAGAACCGGAGATTCTATTGTGTAAGGGGGAAATTTGCTTTAATCATTCGTAAGCACCGATTCTACAGTTATTATAAAGCACGAGCGCGTATATTGTTATAAAGAACCAGTTCCGATGAAAATTTTGGTATGCATCGGTGTTTATGTATTTCCAAGCACCGATGCACAAATTTGTATGTGCATATGTGCTTGTATTGGTTTGAAATGCTCTGATGCATTTTACCTGTGTTAGAACCAGTGCGTTTGATTCAATAAAGCGCACCGAAATAAAACCTCCGCAAAAGCCTCTGGCCACCCAGTTTTTTTAGTTATAATCCATTTCCATAAGAGCCTTTGCTAAAACATCTGGTACCATTTGCGAAGGTTGTAGCAATTTTTTTTTTGATAATTTTGACCAATCTTGTAACACTAAAAACCTTTGTTATAACCTCCACTAGAGGGCCTTTTCCTTGTAGTACGCCTAGGAGATAATTTAGGCAGGGTTTTCCTTTGATGAAGTTTCCATATTATATGGAATTGATGAGTAACATCATTGATTTCGAGCCTTCCATTTTTTAGGAAGCAACCAACCAGCAAGTTTGGAGGGATTCCAAGGTGGAGGAGTACACCTCCATCATGAAGAATGATGTTTGGGATATTGTGCCTAGATGGGAGTGGAACTATGTGGTGACTTCCAAGTGTCTCTTCAAGATCAAGCGTGCTATAGATGGCAGTGTCAAGAATTTCAAGGCGAGGTTCATGGCGAGAGGGTTCTCTCAAAGAGAGGTAGTGGATTATGAGGGGAAATTTTCTCATGTTTCCCAATATGCGTCCATTTGAGTTGTCATATCTATCGCCTCAGACATGGGGTGTAGGATTGACTAAATGGATGTGAAGACAACCTTCCTCAATGCGATCATTAAGGAGGAAGTATATATTGAGCTACCTCAGGTATTTAAGGTACATGGGAGGGAGTCTCATGTGTGCAGGATTAAGAAATCCTTGTACAGACTCAAACATGAACCTAGGGCATGGTATTCTAGGATTGATAGATACTTGCAGAGCATGGGATTCACTAAGAGTGAGGAAAATCCTAACATTTACTTCATACTTGTTGGATCTGAGCCACCCATCTTGGTGTTCTACGTAGATGATTTGTTTCTCATATGTGTAGAGGGACTTATAGTAGGGTGCAAGTCATATTTGGCTATAGAGTTTAAGATGAAGGATATCGTCTCAACACATTATTTCTTGGGGTTATAGGTATGGTAGATATCGGATGAGATATTCCTTGGTCAAGGGAAGTACATAGTAGATATTATAAGGTGATTCAAGATGGAGGACTATAAATTGATGGCTACACCTATGGTTACTAATATGAAGAAGGTTGTCACTTCAGATTCAGAACTAGTGGATCCCAATTTATAAAGATAGTTGATAGGATCCTTGATGTATTTGGTTAACACTACGTTAGATATATGTTTTGTTTTGAATACCTTGAGCCAATTCATGGTGGAGTTAAGGAAGGTGCATTGGGTAGCAATGAAGCATGTGCTTAGATATTTGAGGGGCATAGTGGAGTATGGATTGAGGTATCTTGGAGGTGATGGATTGAGGATGCATGGATGTTCAAACTCAATTGGGAAGGGAGTGCAATAGATCAGAAGATCACCTCAAGGTTCTACTTTATCTTAGGCTCAATAATTATTTCATGGTTTAGTAGGAAGCAGACTTCATACTCATTTTAGTAGAGGTGGAATACATGGTAGCGAGTATGGCTAGTTGTGAAGCTATTTGGATTCAGAAATTCCTTGCAATATTCTCTTATTAGGAGTTGGAGACTATGGTGATATAATGTGATAGTCAAATTTGTATCAAAATCTATGAGAATCTAGTGTTCCATGACAAGTCCAAACATATTGAGATCATATATAACTTCATCCGAGACAAGATCCAAAAGGGAGCAGTGAAGCTCCAATATATTTCCGCATATGAGAAGGTTGTAGACATTATGAGGAAACCCTTGGTAAAAGGGAATTTTGTCTTCTTCAGAGATAAACTAGGAGTGGTGGAGAATACCTTCCTCACTAAGAGGGAGTCTTGAGGTTTTTAGCTCATAAAATTATTTCCATTTTTGGTTGTGGAGACTGATTATCTTCCTTATTCAAAGATTTTCTTGTTCAGTCGTGTTTGTACCCCAGTTTTATATGTTGTGTAGGTGTACTTCACACTAGTCCCAGTGGGGGGGATTATCCCCCCCTCCCCCAATGGGGGTCTAAGGGGGCCCAAGGGCTAGTGGGCCCCTGATAGGGGTTCAGGGGAAGCACCCCCGAGAAAGGGGGTTCGGGGGTGAATCCCTCGAAAGAAAATTTTAATGCCTTGTAAAATGTTGTAATTTCATAGTCAATCTAAACCGTTCATTAGATCTCATATATGATGGTAGAAGTTATGTTAGGGATTTTATCCCTAGAAGGAAACCTTATTTATGTATGAGAGAAATGTATTTCGGTTGTAGAGTATTGTGAAAGAGGATATATGTGATTGTGTGAGAGAGACTATGAGAGAGTGAAGAGGAAGTTGCAGCAGATGTGCTGCAGGTTGTATCCCTTCATTTGTTGGACAGAATAATAAAATGACTGACAATTTCTCCATGGACGTAGCCCATATTGGGTGAACCACGTATATTGGTTTCTCTCTTGTATTGTGTTTATGTGTTTTATTTCTGCATCTTATTTTATGCTATTGTTCTGTAATGTTGTTTTTCTAACATCCACATGGCTTTGTGTCTAACTTATGTAAATTATCACTAATACCTCTTAGAACTTTGGAAATTCACTATATTAAGTTAATTCTTAAAGTGGATGTCTTTTTAAAATTAATTGAGGTTAATTTAATAAAATGCCTAATTTTTTGGCATTAGTGATTTAAGTTAATTAAGTGAATCTCATCCATTGATCACTAAAGAGGTTAGCGTTTTGGTTCATCTCACAATTATAAAAGGTAGCCAAAGTGAGAGGAGAAAACACACAAGACACTCAAGCATTGAGCTAGTGACTAATTTTGGAGAGTGAAGGACTTTCACTTTCCAGTTTTGGTAGAGAGAAGAAAGCAGTAGACGGAGAGATTTTCCAGGGGGGCATACTAGTTAGGGATAGGATCCAAATTTTGGAGGACCATCCAAGTATACCATACATCCAAGCCATACAGTCACACATGTGGTCCATAGAGGTCGTTTGTCATCCATTTATAGTAGTACATGAGGATCTATGGATCCGTACAAGTCGTTCAAACCATACAACAGTTCATACAGATATGTATAGGACTATATAGACTATATGTATCTGTACAAAGCCATACATCCCATATAGGTACAACAGTGTAGAAACATAAGAACGGGGGTTTCTTTGTGGCATATTTGTAGGAGGACGATTTTTCTCAATGGGGAAAATTTGCCAGGTTTGCTAATTGTATTTTTCTCGTGAAAATTTACCTGGAAGGGATCCCTAGTATGCTTGGATTATTAATTAATGAAAATCATATTTATGTGAAAATTAGTTCACAGAAATATCTTGCAAAGAAACATTACTCTCACAAAATTGTTAAGCAAAAACTAGCATAGATCATTGAAATTGGGCATTGAATTGATGCACACAATCAAATTTAAGTGTATATGAGTACATCATCCAAAATTGGGTTATGTAATGGATGTCCAAATATATAATTACATCTAAGATTTGAAATCCAAAGAAGGCATTTGAAATCTTCACAAAAGCAGGCTTACTAATTGTGCAAAAAAAAACCCTAGGTGACAAAAAAACTCTTTCCAAATCAATCTAAAGGCTCACGAATTGGAAAAAGCAGTGTTGGTAGCTCATGAGTGATGAAAAAGAAAAAATATGATGGATTTTGGAGAGAATAAAAAGAAGGAGGGCGAGTTGGACAAAAAGAACCAGTTTCCAAGTCAAACTAGCTTTATCCTTATCCACTAAAAGCAGAAAAAATAGAATAAAATTGTCTAAAGAAGGAAGGTGCACCTACTATTCCAGGATAGTCTAAAAATAAACAAAATCTTATCCAGTATCATGCCAAGTGATATCCTACGTATAACGATGTAAAGTGGTGGCATAAGAAGCCCAAATGAGACCAACTACCTAGTCAACACCTAGGAAATTAACAAAAAATTATTAATATATGATATCCTAAGTATGGAGTGGGTTTTTAATGTTCTAACACCCCCCCTTAATCCTGAATTTATGTGGTAAATATCATAAATATAGGGCCCATAAAAAATGCTCGATCACCATTTTTACATATCGCTTGTCCACAAAACAAGGAAAGAAGGAAAACCTCATGGGAAAAAACATCCCCTCAAAACATTGACATGAATAAAATTGAAAAATTGCTTTTCAATCCTTCTTCACCATATGTTCACCCATCCCAAGTAGTGATATCAGATGGCTAAAAGTATTCTCTGAGAATTCTTTGGTGAAGTTGTCTGCAACTTGCTCAGAAGATGGAAAAAACTATAGAGCATTTATCTGATCATGCACTAGACTTCGGATGTAGTGCATATGCGTCTCTATATGCTTGGTTTTTTGTATTTGTATTGGGTCAATTGAGATCCTTATAGCACTTTGATTTTCAAAAAATATGATTGCGGGAGTGTTAAATTCAATCCCAAACTCTGAAAGTTTACCTTGCAACCATACACACTGAGTGGTTGCATTCACAGCTCCTATATATTTGGCCTCTGCTGAAGATAATGCAATGGCACTTTGATTTTTACTTGACCATAAAGTAGGGCCTCCTCCAAGCATGAAAAAAAATCTGTAAGTGGACTTCCAATATGATCTATCTCCATCCCAATTAGAATCTATAAAACCATGAAGATCCAAGAAAGAATCGACAACATAGTGAATCCCATGAGACTTGGTTCCTTGCACATAGTGCAAGATCCTTTTGGCAGCCCTCCAATGAAGCTCATATGGCTACTCCATGTAGCTTGATTCTACACTCACTACATATGCAATATCAGGTTGAGTGTGAGTAAGATACAATAAAATGCCAACTAGCTATCTATACAAGGTGTTGTTCACCAAAGGAAAAGATTATGCATCTTCAAGTCTAACTCCTGAAAGGAAGGGAGTCTTGGATGGATTGAATTCTTCCATTATAAATTTCTTTATCATATCTTATGCATATTTTTACTAAGATACTTTAATTCTTGAGTTGGACTAAGTGATCTCAAGTCCCAGAAATTTTCTAAGTATTCCCAAGTCAGTCATGGAAAAAGAATAATGCAAAGCAACATTCAATGAAGGAATCTCATCAATGGGATTTTTGTGATAAAAATGTCATTAAAATATAACACAATAATAAAAATTGAACCATTGATTAGATTCATGTAAAAATTTGGATCATATTTGCATCTGTTGAAGCTTTGTGACAGGAGAAAACTATCCATCTTGGCACACCAATCTCTAGGAGCTTTCTTAAGCCCATATAGTGACTTCTTCAACCTGCACACAAAATATGGATAAAAAATAAAACCTTATGGTTGCTGCATATAGATATCCTCCTCAAGATATCCATGGAGGAAAACACTTTTTACATCCATGTGATGCACTTCCCAGCGCTTGGATGCTGAAATTTCCAGAACTAGTCTTATTGAATCCATCTTTGCAACTGTTGCAAAGGCCTCATTGTATTCAATTACTTGGAATTGGGAGAATCCCTTAGCCACTAGCCTTGCTTTGTACTTCACTGTTGCACCATTAGTAACAAAATTTGTTTTGAAAATCCACTTACACTTTACTAATTTTTTGCTAGGTGGGAGTTTGACTAGCTCCCAAGTTCCATTCTTTTCAAGAGAATGAAACTCCTCATCCATGGAATCCTTCCATATTTGGTATTGTGAGTATTTTTCATATGAACGAGGATAATATTCAACCACTAAAAATCACTTCTCATGGAGGAAGGGATCTTTGACAGAAAGATCATTCTCAAACTGAGATCGAGTCCTCCTAGGATCTTAAGGATCGCCCATAATTTCTCCAGCTGCTTATAGTGTTTTTTCATCACACTTAGGCCTTGTAGGTGAGATTGGATCTACATTCATGTGGTATTCAACATCACAAAATTTAGAATAATTTTTTTTATGAGAAGCTTCACTTACTTCAATAGGTGGTGGTTTAGAGGATTCTCCAATTTCAACTGCCTGCAAGGGTTCTTCTTCAAAATGGACACTTCTTTCAATGAAATATTTTTGAGTGGTAATATTGAGTAACTTGTAACCCTTTGAGTCTTATATATATCCAACGAATATGCATGGTTGTCTTTGGGGCTGAAAATCCGTTCTCTTCTCTGGAGGAATTCTAGCCTGTGCCTTTGAGCCAAAAATTATGAAATGAGACACATCAGGCTTGTGCCCACTCCAAGCTTCAAAAGGAGTGATTCCTTTCAATGATTTATGTGGAACCATATTCTTAATATATTTTGCATAGTTTATGGCTTCATCCCAAATTCTTGGAGACAAATACTTGGACTTCAACATGCAAATAGCCATCTCTTTGAGAGATCTATTCTTTTGTTCAACCACACCATTCTGCTGAGGTGTGTAGGGAACTGTATGCTGCATTTGAAGGCCATCATGAACACAAAATTGATGAGAAGTAGACTTGACATATTCCCCCCCATTTTCCATTCTAAGTACTTTACTATTCATACCAGACAAATTCTCTATAGAGGCTTTAAACATCTTGAAAAACCCAAAGACTTCTAACTTGAATTGAAGGAAATAGACCCAACAGAATCTTGGAAAGTCATCAATGAAGGTAAGAACACATTTTTCCTTATTCAAGTACATATAAGGGAATGGACCTGATATATCACTGTGGATTAGATCAAGGGGTGCAAAGGTTTGCTCAATTCTAGATCTCTCATACTTGTGCTCAAGGTGTTTTCCAAGGATGCAACCTTTACAGATTCTTTTGAAAAATTTGATGTTGGGTAGCCCTATGACCATTTTATTCTCATGCAATTGATGAAGGTATTTGTAGTTAAGGTGGCCAAATATCCCATGCAACAATTTTCTTGCTTCATTGGCATGAGTGAGGAGTGCATAGGGTAATGAAAAAGGGAGAAAGTGAGAAAACTTGTATACTTTTGAGCTATGATCAACAATACCTATGGAGACAACTCTACTTGTAGAAATATCAGAAATTTTCACATCATTTTGGGTAAATATGACCTTTTTAGTAGACCCGGTATGATTCATCTGATAAACTGAAAGGAGGTTGGTAGCAAGGCCTAGACAGACAAAACACTAGTGAAAGAACCATGGTCTAGATCAATCCTTCCTTTACCGTTGGAAGAAGTTTCAGAGTCATATCCCAATACAATTGTTGGACCACCAAAAGAATAAATAGAGGAAAAAGACTCCCTTGTGGATGCCATATGTCTAGATGCCCCAAAATCAATGATAAAAGAGGAATATTTTGATGTACTGGCCATCAAAGCATGGACTCTATCCTTGTCTTTAGAATTTGAACCTCCTTCCTTCCTCCTTGCAATCTCTGGAAGAGGGATGTTATTCTTCTCAAGAAGTTGAGACATCATGGCAATGGTATTCTTCATACATGAACTCTTAGGATGAAAGCCCCTATTGTAGTATGTGCACTTGCTTTTCTCCTTCTTTTTCCATGGATTCTTCTTGGAGCTTGATGAATCCTCTTGAGCTTTTTGTTTGTATTTCTTCTAATCTGGTGGCTTTGTGGGATTAGCCTTCTTCTTGCTTTTTGAATTCTTTGAATATCTAGCAGCCAAAGCATGATATTTTGATGGCTTTATGGTACCCATCAAGACCAACTTGTCTTGCTCCTGAGTGAGTGATTCCTTGAATTCTGCTAGAGAGGGAACCTTCCAGTTTTGAACTATGATCTTGGTAGCATGGAAGGTCAAAACAAAGATTGAATAATTAGGGACTAACTTTGAAAGAATGGGCAAGATCAATTGCTCATATTTCTTGTCAATCCCACACTACTTCAATTGAAGAACAAGAGACTTGAACTTAGAGAAGTAGTCTTGGAGGGTCTCGAAATTGCTTGGACTCAGAGAAATTAATTCATTCTCTAACTGGTGTCCTCTTGGTTAATATGTCTTGCCAAATAAAGCTTGAAGTTTGACCCAAACTTCATTAGGAGTGGTAAGACCATCTAGATGAAAAAGAGGATCCCTAGAGGTGCTGAGACACAAGAGACCATTAGCTTCATCTCTTTTATTGTGCCACTTGGCCTTCTATACAAATGCAATAGGATCAGTTTTAGTATCCATAGTCACTCTATAGAGGCCTTTTATCCTCAACAGAATCTCCATCTATGCCTTCCAATCAAAGTAGTTGAAAGGAGTAAAGATGATTGCTTGAGATTGCTCCATGGCTTCACTGATTGTGCCCTTTTGAGACTGGATTGATCCCACACAATATGAAAAACAATAATATAGGAGAATATTTATGCTAAATGTGCTTTGATACCATGTGAAAATCATTTCACAGAAAGATCTTGCAAAGCAACAATTACTCTCACAAAATTGTTAAGCAAAAACTAGCATAGATCATTGAAATTAGGCACTGAATTAATGCACACAATAAAAGTTAATTGTATATGAGTACATAAGACAAAATTGGGCTATGTAATGACTATCAAAATATATAATTATATATGAGATTTGAAATCCAAAGAAGGAATTCGAAATCTTCACAAAATCAGGCTTACTAATTGTGCAAAAAAAACCCTAGGTGACAAAAAAACTCTTTCCAAATCAGTCTAATGGCTCACAAGTTGGAAAAAGCAGTGTTGGCAGCTCATGAGTGATGAAAAAGGAAAAAGATGATAGATTTTGGAGAGAATAAAAAGAATGAGGGAGAGTTGTCCAAAAAGAACCAATTGCCAATTCAAACTAGCTTTATACTTATCCACTAAAAGCAGAAAAAGCAGAATAAAACTATCTAAAGCAGGAAGGTGCAATTACTATTCTAGGATAGTCCAAAAATAGATAGAATATTATCCAAAATCATGCCAAGTGCACTCCTATGGATAATTATGGAAAGTGGTGGCATAAGTGTTGATGTATATGTAACTTCGGAATGTATTTCACATATATATTGTATTCCTATAGAGATGGTATTATTCCTCTATAAGGAAGTGTCGTCATTTATATTGTAAGTGTCGTAACTTATACTTGATGGGTTATTAGACCACCTTATTTGGGGTCGGCCCTGTATAAGTCATGTGGGTCAAAGGGTTATTAGACCACCCTATTGGGGGTCGGCCATGTGGGTCAAAGGGTTATTAGACCACCCTATTGGGGGTCGGCCCACTCAGCATTATGTTATGTGGTAAAGTTCGAGCCTACATGAGTTAGGTAAAAAGGCAAGTCAAGTCAAGTATAAATAGAGTGCGAGAGGCACTCTATTTGCTCACTCACTTCTCACACATGCACTCAAGGAGGAGTGGCGCACTTATGGAGGAGGAGGATCTGCTGCTAGGTTATGGCTATCTCTCTTGGTTGGTTGTATCATTGCTCTATCTATCTCTGAGGAAGTTATTGGGGTTTTTCACCTTTATGGTTTTCCCCAAGTAAATCTTTGTGTCTCTTGTGTGCTTGCATTATTGTCTCCATGATTGATATGCTGTAGATATGCTGTACATGTTGTTCTCTCAGTTAAGATCCTAGATCAGATTGAAGTAAATTCTGAAAATTTAACATGGAATCAGAGCTAGCCTGAAAGAAGGCATGATATGGCATGTATGACACTTGTTGCACTTACGATGCTAGGGCTTGATATAGAAAAAACCAGTCATCGTAGCACTTTCTCTATAAATCCGTTTTGGAAAATTTTGCGGATCTAAAATTGTTACAGGATGACGCTAAGCTCTCCAGGTACCTTGTGTCCAAAGGAAAACCTCTAATTCGTTGTACTTTGTGATTTATGATCTGTACAATATAGGGTTTCTGCCTCTTCCAGATCTGAGTCAAAATCAGGTGACCTTGGGAAAAAGGTCATAACTTGGGATAGGAAGCTCCAAATAAAATTTCGTGAAAAGTGAAAGGTAGTACACAGACTGTACTATCTCAGAAAACGTTTTCAGAGGCCGAAGTTGAACCAGTGACACGTGGCACGCCGTACAAGTTCTCTCTCCTGTATTATCCCATAAACAAGTCACGTTGCGACACATGGCATAACTCTCTCTCAAAGAATCCAATTGAGGTAAGACCTATCAGGATGGAAATATAATAGGCTGAGCTATCTGAGAAAACTTTTTTCAGAGGCCGAAGGTCAAACAGTGACACGTGGCACGCCGTACAAGTTCGCTCTCCTGTATTTTCCCAAAACAGGTCACATTGCGACATTTGGCATAACTCTCTCTCAGAGAATCCAATTGAGGTCAGACTTGTCAGGATGGAAAGATAACAGGTCAATCTATCTCAAGAAACTTTTTCAGACCCTGTGGATCAAAAATTTCGGAGTTACACCAGAAACAATCAGGTACATATTTCTGTCAAAACAGAATTATTTTTTTGGTACCTTCATTCATGGCTTCCGGAATTTAGGGCTTTGGAGAAAGTTGGAATTTTTGTAATCGGAGACCACGGCTGGATGCTACTCATCAAAATAGAAATTTAGATACCAAGATCAGAATTTTTGGTTGGGCAGAAGGCCGGGCTTGATTAGACCCTAGTTCGGGACTTTGATCAGAAAAGTGGAAAATTAGGGCTTCTGTAAAAATGGGAATTTTTGAAATCTGTGACCACGGCTGGAAGCTCCTCAGAAAAATAGAAGCTTAGAGCTTTGGATCAAACATTTTGATGGGGCAAAAGAGTGGGCTTCATCAAACCCCAGTTTAGGGTCATGTACAGTGATTCCGGAAGTTTCAAAGGCAAAATTGAGGAGTGAAACTTTGCAGTTTTCAAATTCTGAATATACCAGTTTGATCAGCTCATCAAGGCGCATATTGCTATCCTTTCGAAAGTTTGAAATTCAAAGTTTGAATTTTTGGGGTTTCTCTGACAAACCCATATCCAGCTCTAGGTCCAGTTCTTGCAAATCAAGTGGATTGGGTTAATCCTAGAAGAAGATGGATTGATCATCTGCATGAGTGAAGAAGTTCCTGTTTCAGAGGGAGATGAGGCTAAGGTCTTACATAAGAAGATTACAAGCGATCTCGACAGGTATGACTCATCGAGGTATGTTTCGATATTTGTCCATGATTAAGTCTATGGTATGTTTGTCTTCATGTTATTACGGTTAGTACAATTTTGATTTTAGATTTGTCGTATCACCTTAACAAAATTATGAATGCATGATAGAAGATATTCATTGGTTAAGGTGTTGACACTTATGATTGTACTAATGCATTATGGTGTTGTATGAGGTTTATGTTGTCTACTAACATGAAAGGTACACCAAGAAAGACAGATCATGTTCTGGTCCAAGAACATATGATCATGATAACATGAGGACAAAGATTCATCCATTGTCATGGATCTCATAGAAGATCCATTTACGAGGTATGTATAACTTGGTTTTGTAATAGTTAACCTATGAGATATACAGGTTACTAGCACAAGTCATTGAAGAAGAACAAGAAGACATCATGTGAGTATGTTAGACATAAATAGATAGCATACTAATCCAGGTATGTTTTTCCTATATCAAGTTAGAATCCTACCTTGTGTTAGGATCTTATACTGTTGTTGATAATAATTATTCATGAAGTCATAGGTTTGAATAATCATGGTTGTATGCATATTATGTTTCTTACCTTAATTGATGATATGACTAACCAGAAGAATCATGAAGGTATAGGTTTGAATAATCACAAGTTTTATGCATATTATATCTCTTATCTTAATTGATGATTCAACTAACCCGAAGAGTCATAGGTTTGAGTAATTACAGGTTTAGACATGTTATGTTTCTTATGATTTGACTAACCATAAGAATCCTTCATAAACCTTGAATGCTAATGCTTATTATTTATGTTTGAAATGATCATGACTATACATGCTTAAGATTATTGTGAATGTATGATTTTATATGAAATCACAAGGATAACACAATCATGATACTAATAAGCATGCATAGGGACCAAGGATGAATATGAGTTCAAAAACAGGTAATTCAAGGAAGCAAAGATCAAGAGGGAGCACACTCCAGTTGCTCCTGCAAGAAAGCAAAGGAGCACACTCCAGTTGTTCCTGCAAGAAAGCAAAGGAGCACACTCCAGTTGTTCCTGCAAGAAAGAAAAAGAGCACACTTCAGTAGTTTCTGCAAGAATGCAGATATTCAGAGGGAGTTCACCATCTTTCTACATTCCACAACAGAAAAGTGTAGAAGAAGCTACTTCAAATTAGGACTCCAACATCTCCTGCAAGGAGCAAAGACTTAAAGGGAGTCCACCCAATGAACAAAGAAAGATAAGTATTTTAATCATCATTTCTTGCATATTTGTTTGTTTAAATAATACTGTTCAAAATGTATATACTGATGTTCCTAGAATTAGGTTGTGTATTATGCATATTAGAATAGTTGCATTGATGAACAGTATACTACTAATATACATGGGTAAGTGGCCTATGGCACTGTACAACATTTCATTGCTGCTTATCTAGAATGAAACCTCTTTGCTGACATGTTGGGAGTTGTGCACACTCTTAACAATGTTCTGGTAGAGATTGGAAGGCATCTAGAAAGTTATGGAATATGGATAAATGTTGTATTGAAGCATTGGCTAAGATAATTGCATGACTGTATGGCATATTTCTTTATGTGTAAGAATTTGTTCTGGAAACTATGAGATGTTTTCTAATCATGCAATTTAACTTGTTGTGTAGGAAAGATCGTATGCCATCTCCTACAAAAGAAGAACTACAACATTTGTTCAGCAACAAATTTATTTATTGAAGATATTGAAGTTCCCAGGATCTGGGATGAAGAAATGGAATGCCATGATCTGTCGATCATGAAGAATGATGTTTGGGATGTAATCCCAAGACATGAAGGGAAGTTTGCTATGACTTCCAAATGGAACTATCAGATCAAGCATGTTGGAGATGGCAGCATTGAGAAATATAAAGATGCACCAGATGGATTTCAAGACAGCATGGTGTAGTCATATATGTGTGCAGAACTTGGTATGGTAGGATAGACAGCTTTCTATCCAGTTTGGGCTTTACCAAGAGTAAAGCGGATTCCAACCTTTACTACAAGGTTGAGGAAGGTAATCCAGTGATACTACTTTTGTATGTGGATAACCTGTTTGTTACAGATGAAGATAGATTGATTGCTGACATGCAGTGGAAGCTTACTGCCAAGTTCGAGATGAAGAACTTGGGGATGATGCACTATTTGTTTTTGGCATGGAGGTGTGGCAGAGTGATGGAATCTTCCTTGGACAAGGGAAGTATGCAGTAGAGATCATGAAGAGGTTTGGGATGATGGATTGCAAGGCCACACCTATGGCATCGAATCTGAAGCTTCTATGTGATGCTTCATCTGAGCCGATTGATGTCTCTATGTATCGTCAGATGATTGGGTCCTTGATGTACCTGACGAACACGAGACCAGACATTTGCTTTGCTATGAACACACTGAGCTAGTTCCTGACGGATCCGAGGAGTGTTCACCTGGTTGCTGTAAAGCATATTCTGAGGTACCTGAAGGGTACAGTGGATTATGGGCTCAGGTATGAGGCGAATCAAAAGTTTAACCTGCAGGGTTATGTTGATTCAGATTGGGCTGGCAGTGTTGCAGACAGGAAGAGCACATCTGGGTGTTGTTTCAGTATGGGATCAGGTGTGATCTCTTGGTTTAGCAGGAAGCAGTCCTGCATAGCACTGAGTACAGCTGAGGCAGAATATGTTGCAGCCTGTTCAGCTAGTTTTGAGACAGTATGGCTACGGAAGCTACTGTCTGGGTTATTTGATCTCCCATTGGAGGCTACTGGTATCTTCTGTGATAACCAGAGTTGTGTGAAGCTGTCCAAGAACCCAGTGTTTCATGACAGGTCGAAACACATAGAGATCAAATATCACTATATCAGGGATATGGTGCAGAGAGGAGCTGTGAAGCTCCTATATGTTGCGATAGACGAGCAGATTACAGATGTGCTGACGAAGCCGCTAGCCAGAGTGAAGTTCGAGTACTTCAGAGAGAGGCTTGGCGTTCTTCAGATCGAGGACACTTCGAGGAAGAAGTGATGGACACATTTGCTAAAGCCATTCCAAGCATGTTGGAAGGAGGATCCTTCACATGGCTGTGGATGTAAGTGCTGGATGATGAGCATCAGGATGATGTTCTGGTTTCTGCTGGATATGATCAGTTGGATCATTTTATGTATGTATGTATGCATCATGTTGGATGCTTGGACCATGTATCATGTATTTGTATTTGTATCAGGTGGATACATTGATGATCAGGAGGATCATGTATGATGATATGTATCAGGTAGATACTTGGTATGCATCAGGTAGATGCATTAATGATCAGGAGGATCATGTATGATGATATGTATCAGGTAGATACTTGGTATGCATCAGGTAAATGCATTGATGATCAGGTGGATCAGGTATGATGACATGCAGCAGGATGTTGCAGTGATGATCAGGATGATCATAGATGACGAGCTTCAGGATGTTGCTCCAGATGACATGCAGTAGGATGTTGCAGTGATGATCAGGATGATCATAGATGACGAGCTTCAGGATGTTGCTCTAGATGACATGCAGCAGGATGTTGCAGTGATGATCAGGATGATCATAGATGACGAGCTTCAGGATGTTGCTTCAGATGACATGCAACAGGACGTTGCAGTGATGATGATCAGGATGATCATGGATACATCAGGATGATGTATGGTGAGTATCAGGTTGATACTCTATGGCCGTGGATCAGGTTGTGCAGATAAGCATGTAATTTGTGCCCTGGGAGATTTGCAGATGGTCTTTCGAGGTTTTGCCTATGGCATGTAATTTGTGCCCTGGGACATCTGGCAAATGCTCTTTCAAGGTTTTGCTTGGGAGGACATATAATTTGTGCCCTGGGAGATCTGCAGATAGTCTTTCGAGGTTTTGCCTATGGCATGTAATTTGTGCCCTGGGATATCTGGCAGATGCTCTTTCGAGGTTTTGTCCTATGGCATGCAATTTGTGCCCTGGGAGATCCGATAGGTTGAGCTGTGTGCTCGTAATCAATCCTGGGATGCTCTTGCGAGGTTTTGCCATGACCACATGTAATTTGTGCCCTGGGAGATCCGATAGGTTGAGCTGTGTGCTCGTAATCAGTCCTGGGATGCTCTTGCGAGGTTTTGTGGTGACCATATGTAATTTGTGCCCTGGGAGATCCGATAGGTTGAGTCGTGTGCTCGTAATCAGTCCTGGGATTCTCTTTCGAGGTTTTGTGGTGAGGTCACATATAATTTGTGCCCTGGGAGATTTGCAGATGGTCTTTCGAGGTTTTGCCTATGGCATGTAATCTGTGCCCTGGGACATCTGGCAAATGCTCTTTCGAGGTTTTGTGACGCACGTAAAAGTCCTGAGGATTCCACAGTATGGCCAGTGATGACGAAGACCTGCAGGTGGTGGGCCTACATCCAGTATGAAAAAGGACTGGCTCTGTAGAACTTCCTATGACGAGTAGATTCAGAGATTGATTGAGATAGTAGCAACAGTGATGATGATGATGACTCAATGACGATTATCTAGTGACGATGATCCAGAGAAGATGACTTGTGCTAGAAGAACTGTGCTGAGAAATACCTTCCTAGTTAAGAGGGAGTGTTGATGTATATGTAACTTCGGAATGTATTTCACATATATATTGTATTCCTATAGAGATGGTATTATTCCTCTATAAGGAAGTGTCGTCATTTATATTGTAAGTGTCGTAACTTATACTTGATGGGTTATTAGACCACCTTATTTGGGGTCGGCCCTGTATAAGTCATGTGGGTCAAAGGGTTATTAGACCACCCTATTGGGGGTCGGCCATGTGGGTCAAAGGGTTATTAGACCACCCTATTGGGGGTCGGCCCACTCAGCATTATGTTATGTGGTAAAGTTCGAGCCTACATGAGTTAGGTAAAAAGGCAAGTCAAGTCAAGTATAAATAGAGTGCGGGAGGCACTCTATTTGCTCACTCACTTCTCACACATGCACTCAAGGAGGAGTGGCGCACTTATGGAGGAGGAGGATCTGTTGCTAGGTTATGGCTATCTCTCTTGGTTGGTTGTATCATTGCTCTATCTATCTCTGAGGAAGTTATTGGGGTTTTTCACCTTTATGGTTTTCCCCAAGTAAATCTTTGTGTCTCTTGTGTGCTTGCATTATTGTCTCCATGATTGATATGCTGTAGATATGCTGTACATGTTGTTCTCTCAGTTAAGATCCTAGATCAGATTGAAGTAAATTCTGAAAATTTAACAATAAGAAGCCAAAATGATACCAACTACCTAGTCAACACCTAGAAAATTAACCAAAAATTATTAATATATGATATCCTAAGTATGGAGTGGATTTTTAATGTTCTAACAATTTGAAGGAAAGAAAATTTGTGTGTATGAGTTTTTATGAGATCTGTTTCCATTTGCTTCTGCTATAAAACTTTTGTTAATTAGATCAACAGTATAAATTATTCAGTGAGCTACAATTTAATTTTCAGCAAGGAAAATCACTAGGAAATATTTATCTGGGACTAGAATAAGAAAATTTAACACAAAGGAAATATTTGGTTTAGTATTGGTTAAATATTTAAGACACTCCACCAATTTTCTTTAGAGCATGTTGTGAACAAAATATGATCCATCATCATTAATTAGATTCAAGAACTCCTTTTATAATGTTAGATTTCATCTTTGGGATAATCTCCAATGGCCATCTATCCTCATTGAGTGTAGATCATTACTCATTTTATCTAGTAAACATGTCATGTGGAATCCTCTTATAGGGTGTTGTAATACCCCTAGCTAAGACCCTGAACTGATCCTAAGTACAATGTGAATATTATTATGTAATGCCTAAAAGGAAAGACATTTGTACATTCTAACATTATAATAATAAAATTATAACTGGTTGTGGAAAGGTAGAATGTTGGATAAATCAAGGACTCATGTATTCACTAGAGTCAGTAAGGGGGTTAAAATTCCTTAGGTGGGGAAACATTTGCTAAAACCCTTTTATAATCCTAAGTCCCTAAAAATACCCAAAGTTTTGGCTAAGTCATAATTCCATAAAATGACTTAAGACTTAGGTTTTAATATTAATTAAGAATATTAATTAAGTGATTATGTGTTTAAATGAAAATGGCTGGGAGAGAACACGTGTTTTCCAGTTTGCATGCAGATAATTATGCATGAAAGGAAATGTGGGTGCATTCCATTATGCGCGATGACTGGGAAGAATACTAATCTCTAGAAAAATTACCTTGTTGGGGTGTGTCTGAGAGATCAAGGCAAGAAAATTCCGTCTGAGACTGAAATCTGAGATGAATTTATTAACCTGTGAGCCAAATTGTTGATAAATATCTGTTGAAATGTTGTCCATTTTTCCTCTGGTTGCACATGTGAAATGGAAATGGTGTAAGAAATTATTTTAGTGGAATTCTAAGCACATATGCAGTAATGGGTTTCACTATGGTGCTAGTTCGAATGAAGCTAAGGGGAGGGATTGCACAATTGGCATGGATTTGGTAACAAACCAATAAATCTTGTTTTCCAAGTGAGTAAATCCTGAGAGAAAACTGAGAATTGGAGAGGTGTCTCCTGGTGAATGCATGATTCTATGCTCAGGGTGGCATTTTGCTGAGAGATAGATGAGCAAAATTGCCTACGGTTGGGTGGAGCGTGCTTCACACACAACCAATTTCCCATTTCAAGTGTTTTCGGATAAGTTTTTATTTCTCAATTTAGTTTAATTGATTAATGATGAATAAAATTACATGTTTAGAAATTCTTGAGTTGTTTTTTGAATTCCTGTACATGGAATTGACACCATAGTCCCCAAATTTTGACAAGTTTTATGTCACTAGTACATAAGCATTAAAATGTTTAATTAATGATGCCAATAGTACTAGGAAAAGAATTAAATTATTCCAAGGGATTAATTTTGGTTTGGAGGCATTTAATTAATTAAATTCCAGAATATGCACTTTGGAATAATTAATTAGTTGGTTTGAGTAATTTTATTTCTAATTACTAATATTTGGACTAGAAATCATGAGCTAAGCTAAGGAGGGCGAATTAGAGAGGCCAAGTGGACCAAGGAGGATGGAAATTGCTAAAATTGGTCAAAAACATGCTAAAAGCAACAAATCGAGATAAAATCAGGAAAAGCAGCATAAAGTAGGAAAGTTCAAAAAAAAAAAAAAAAAAAAATCCAAAGCAGAAAGTGGAAAGGCAATCAGGAAAAGAAAAAGAAGGAAAGCAAAGCAAAAGAAGGAAAGCAAGATTTACTCATCCACTCATGGGTGGCTCATGTGGAAGGGTTCTCATAGGTCACCACGCTATTCAACTTGCTCATCAGGGCACCCAAAATTCTATAAAAGAATGCAAGCAACTCCTTTTCACAACTTTTGATCATTAATGATTTGAATTGAGTGCAATTTTGCCTCATTGACCTGGGAGATGTGCCCCTAGTCCTAGCTGGGAGATGTGCAACATGATTCTACTGAAAGGATGATGAAATCCAGTCTTCATCACTGATTCTATTTTAGGTCCTGAAGTCTGATCCATTGGTTGGTGTTCTCATTGTGCGGTTCAACTCCTTCATTCAATAGGAACAATGTTGGAGGGCTGAAATAGAGGTTCTAGTTTCTACCTCTCTAAGCCTTTCTGGAAATTTAGAAGTATTCCATTGCATCTGTATCATCGTTTCCAGTAGGAAACACTTTTTCCACATAAAAAAAGGTGTCTGGATGAGCAAGTTATGGCTATTTTACTAAATCTAGGGGTTTGAGCTGTGAAGAACGTGCCCTGCTTCCTGTGAGAGGATGATGGAATTCAGTCATTAGAGTATTATGGTATTCATCCATTTTCAATGAGATTTAATTCAAGTCCTATATCTTATCAATTTGAATTTGAATTTTAGAAGAAGTCTCATTCAGTCTATAGTTTGAATCTCCATGCTTTTTTTGGATTTCTAGAGTTAGATTGTTGTGTAGGAGAGGAGGAATATTTATACAATGATATGAGAGGAATCATGGATCTGATATGATGTAATAACAGTAAATATTAATATATGATATTATTTAATACATTTCAGTTTGCAGAATTATGATATTTTCTTCATTTTCTACACCCTCTCTAGATTTGCCTAGATTTTGACTAGTTTTCAGACTAACTAGTTTTAATGATGAAGTATAGATCCAAATGAGTTGATTCCTATTCTAGGATTTAATTAACATTTTATATTAACCCATCCATGTCTTATATTGATAATTTGTGAGTTTTCTCTACATGTTTGGGAGCTTCTGAATTTTACTAGTCAAGCAATCCCGAGAGACCATTTTTCTTATATCTTTGCAAAACTTTATCATAGATTTATTAAAAATTTTGGTTCGACCCATTACTGTGTTTTGAATTATATTTAATGTTATTTAGCCTCTATGAGTCATAAACACTCACCCCCAGCCTCTAGTCAAAGTTTACACCCATACTAGTCTGCATATGTTGACGGGCCTAGGAGCATTGGAGTAGAGTTAATCCAGGATGATATTGAAACATAAATGGTCTCAGTACTTTTTGCAAAGGTATCAGAAAATATTAGAGCTTTCCTTCCACCCAAATCTTTTGATATTGTCTACCCTCAATCAATCTAGCTTCCACACACATTGTTTTAATTCCTTCTATGAAGTAGAGATTTTTGTATCACTAATCCTAGTTGGTACATTACATGATGAATAAAATTACATGTTTATAAATTCTTGAGTTGTTTTTTGAATTCCTGTACATGGAATTGACACAGGTTTATTTATGCAATTTATTTTATTTCTAGTTAAAATTCTGGTTTTATTTTCTGTAAGGATTGCGCAGACCTGAAATTAGAAGTTTTTGTGATAACTTATTATTTCAAGGGAAGGATATTTTTGGTATGTTTAGCTATGGTATATTTTCCATAGAATAAATTTACTTATCCACACCTGTAAAATTGCCCGTAGGTTAATGTTAGAGTTTCCAACGGCCAAAATATTGCCTTGGATTTGTTATTTCTTTACCTAGATGTTATAAATCTATCTTAATTACATTTTGACATGATGGTTGATGGAAGTTCAACCATGAAATGGCTATTTTATCATGAGACTTAATTATGGTTGCATGCACAAATTGATTGTTTCAATTTGAGTGTTGAAAATTACTGCACATGAATTAAAGATGAAATTCATCTGTAATTCAATTAAATTTTTGAGCATAGGAATGGTGAGAATTTTCATTTGGCCATATGCTTATAAATAATCCCTAATTTGCAGTGCTAAAACTATTATAGATTAATAGTTGAATTGAAAGATTCCTAGAGTTTAATTATTACTGCGCAGTAATTAGACCTAATTGATGAGCCATGTAATGGGTTAATGGGCATAACTCAATCCATTAGGGAAAATGAAATATTTATTAAGTAATTTTTTAGTGCGCATAGTTCAATTCTTTACGAAGAATGAAATGTTTGTGAAGTATTTAATTTATGCACATTGTTGAACCATGTTTGAATTATTATTGTTTAATAAATTCTTAAGAAGATAATTAACAATTGTTACAGTCTGTTATTTAAATTTAACATGAATGGTATTTAGAAACCACAGGCTGATTTTGCGTAACCAAATAAGTTTAAATGATTATGTTGAATTATTATCTTATTGCGCAATTATTATATTGGAAGATTGCATTCCATGTTTTGGAAGGAATGATAATTGCTATCCTATTTAATTTATGCATTTAACCTTAGTGTGTTGTTAATATGTTGAGATATCATTCTTACTGCGCGATAAGTATGTTGGAATTTTATATTCCATACTTTGGATAAATTGGTATTTGCTATCTACTTATTGTATGCATGTAATATTAGTGCGCAGTTAATATGTTGGAATATTAACTTTAATGCGCGGTTTATGTTGGAATATTACATTCCATACTTTGGATAATTTGGCAATTGATATCCTATTTAATTTATGTATGTAACCTTATTGGATAGTTAATATGATAGTATGCTAACTTTACTGCATAGTATTTTACTGCCCAGTAAGTTTAGCAATTCTTAGATAGTTCTTAATGTGCCATTTTTAAAATAATGCTAAGCTTTTACGGTGCAGTCCCTAACTCAGTATTTACTACGCAGATAATTCTTACTGTGCAGGTTTTATTGCCAAGGTTTGCCAATATAATAGATTGTAATTTCTAGTCTAATAAATCTAGCTGCCTATTAGTGTGCAGTTCTTAATAGGGTTTTATTGCGTGGTTTTTACTGCGCAGTTTTAGTAAAGGATTTACTAGAAAAGTTGATCCAAGTTCTAATTTATTATGGGTCCATTGTAAGGCATTTTTATTGGAAAATATTTATTATATGAATTAATGATGAAGTAATATTAGAATTGATAAATATGCAACATATAATTAAATTAAGCTTTCATTAAAACATTCATTTAATATGTTTTTGTTATGCCTTGTTGTGCATTAGCTTAAATAATGCATATGAACATTATGCATGTAATAGTTAGAAAAAAAAATATTATTATGTGAGTTAAGTTAATGTGACACTGGGTGTGTTATAGGTGTTCTCTCATCTTGCTGACATAAATATTCTAGGACTCCGATATCTTTGCTACTAAATTTTTCCATCCTTATAGCTTGGGACAGGAGCTTAAAGATTGAATGCATTCAAGGTGGTGTTTCCAATCCTTTTGAGGTCTAAAGATGCATTTAATATCTCTACAATAGTGGAAACTTAGCTAGAGTTCATGGGTAATATTGCTTTCTTGTAGTCTGCAAGGATGATGATGCATTATACTATCAATTCCTTTTGGATCGAGGGATGACAACTTCTACAAAGGCTTCATTAATATCCAAAATGGAGGTCATATTATGGTGTTGGACGTCACAACTAGAATACATATGAAAACACCCCTTTCAGTTGATGCTACAAGTATTATGTGTTATGTTATAGGCTTGAATAATATTGGAAATGAAGTTGTACTTTCCATCCTTTCATTTTACTGCTAGAAAGTGTCTTCAAAATGAAACCTCAACTCCATATGCAAGTGCTTGTTTGAGGGTCGGTTGCTTGTACTAGCTTATAAACTGTTTCCTTTTCATCAGTGGTTTATGGTTTATATCAGCATGTTTTCCAATTGAAGGGTAAATTCGAATGCTTGAAGATGCAAGCCCTACTTTCTTACTTGCTAAAAACAAACTTTAGTAACTGCCTAAAATTAATTAACACCACTAAAAATTACCATTTTTTGTAGCTATCACTCATTGCCCTGATAGAAAATAGGCTTCAAATTCTATTTTCAAATATCTTCTCATGGAGAGGACCCAATCAATGTCAAGTAGGGCGTTCCAAATCCCCAACAAGCATCTCATCAAATATCTATTCCATGTGAAGCAACATAATTATACAAATGTGTGTAAAGGTGAAGTGATCTCTTGACATGACAAAAAATAATACTAAGAAAAATTCCATGAAAAATATGTGAGATATAACCCATCAAAGTAATCCACTAGGAGGTTGATCCATCAATGATGCAACATGAGTAATGCACGAATCAATCCAAAAAAGGTCAAGTGAGTCTCCACCAACCAAAGCACTAGTGGATAGAAAAATGCCCAGAATCATAGACATGGGTGCAAGCAAAACTATGGAAACATTCTCTTAGTCCATCGAACACTTCATAAATGCTATCCTACAATCCCCCACCACTTGTGATGAAAATCACAACTATAGTCTTATAGAATATGAGGGGTAACACACTGCAATTTCCATTCTCAAAGAAATATAACTATGCTCTAGTTTACACCCTGCAATCACCATTCTAAGTACAAGAAAATTATATCTTTCTTATATAGTCATATGATATATAACCTACATTTTTCTTAGCGGAAGATAAATATTTTTGTTATATACAAGAAGATACAAATTCAAATCACTTTTTAAGGATCACACATAAGGAATGCATATTCAACAACAGAGATGCTCATCTGACTACAAATTTCTATAGATTCAAACATGCTGTAGGTGACACTCTCAATATAAAGAAAATTGTCAACAAAGTGAAGCATCCTTCGTCCTAATTTGATCGATCATCCTCCCATTGTTTCTACGATAGTGCATCTCAAGGAAATACATGCCCATGCGTCTCTAGTGGGATCTTTATGCTAAAGGATCAAACAATCTCCTATCAGAGAGGAGATGGACATAATACAAACAACTATGTCAAGTTGTTAAGCATTGAGACAACGTTACTCCTTGCCTTGGAAAGTGAGTATAGAGATCTACATATCATCTTTGACTCCAAAATGGCCATCGAATGGATCGCCAAGATTAGCAGATGAAAAAATCATCATTTGGAGCACCTAATCTCAAGGATAAGAAAGAACATTCTTCACTTCAATAGATGAATTTTCCAGCACACTTAGATAGAATATAATACAGTGGATGACTCATTGGAAAAATAGGCATGCACAATCTAGGAAAGGTTCATTGTACTATAGCACACATATCACAATGGAGAAATCTCCACCAAGGAGATCCATTGCAGGTAACTCAAATCCCATTTCTAAAGATCAAACATTCTCTCAAAATTATGATGATGGATAATTGATAAGGATAGAGACAAAGGTCACAATGATACATGTAAATTTCATCTTTCATGTCGGGTGAGATTTTACTTCTCACATTCTTACAGTAACTATCTAATGGGTGAGAATACTCCTCGGATGTAATGATACTCTCTAATGGATCCTTGGATTATAACATCTGTAACTTTTAACTAAGTTTGGAATAAGGTTACCGATCTTTTTTTCTTGGAAAATACACACACATATAAAAGAAACAACAATAAAAAACAATGTATTTCCTTCAACAAAATACATTTTTAAATGTATTTCAAGTTTTTTCCTATTGGGGCATGTGAAAATTATGTCGAGTGAGTACTCATTGGATGCCAAATTTAATTATGCATCTAATGAGTGCTCACACTTGAAATTTGGGTAAACCTACAAGGAGATAAGTTGAACAAATGATAGAAAAATAGTTTTTTCTCTTTCCCTTCAAACTTATTTACCCTTGTTATCAATCAAATCAGCACTTCTTCATCCATGACGACACTAAATTGTCACTCACACAAAAGGACACTATGGATGGAAGAGCCTAGATTTTCTATAGATGCTTCTGGCCTTAGTCATTATCTGATTCTCCATATCACCTTCATTTTGTGTATTAACCTTAGGAAAAACATGTTGCTTCAGACTTGACAACTAGCGAGTCACTCGCTTGTGTTGCCTTTATCACTCATGAGTTTCCATAAAAATTTGCACTCGCTTGTTGTTTGAATCTTCCTAGTGGGTCACTCGCTAGTTGCACAACTTTCACCTGTGTGTTCCTCATAAATCACAAAAAATAAAACAAACTCAAAGTATGGGCAGTTGGAGTTGGTTTTCTAACTTCCACAACCACCCTAACTCACCCTCTCTCAAACCTACTCTCCTTGATTTTTTATAAATACAAGGGAGGGCCATGAGATAAGGGGTTCACTCATTTTACAAAGAAATGTTGAAGGAATTTTGGTAGAAGGAGAGAAGCAAGAGAGTCCAAATCAGGTTTCAAGAGATGCTGATGTAGACTAAGGTGAATGTATCTTGTTGTTATTTAATGCAATCAATAAATATATCTTTTCTTTCTCACATTACTAGCATTTGATGTATGCATTAGATATTTGAGAGTATTTTATATTTCTATGTTTATATGCTTTCTATGTGATGATATATCTATATGTGGTCAAAATATTTGAGGAAAGTGATATTTGTTTTAAGTTCTTTGTGCAATATTGTGGAAGAAAGCTTAGGGTATCAAGTGCTTGGATTGGCCTTCTTTGATATAAGGTACCAATTGCTTAACTTGAAAACCCTAGTTTATTTCATGAATAATGTCTTTTTGTTTGTCTGCAATTTCCTTGGTTTCTGAATGTTTAAGTCAGTATGTTGGTGACCTCTTATCACCCCAGTCATTAGGAACATTTCATGTACAACAGAATTGGCGACTCCACTGGGGAAGCCATGTTGCTTTGGGGGTCTTTTGCTTGAAATTTCTTCAGTTTGAGTGTGTTTTTAGGTTTCAGCAGGAGTTTTGTAGAGGGTTGGTACCCCTATTCTTGACCCAAAACTAGGCCTTACTAAACATTTCTTCTTTTTTTAATTTTTAAGGCATACTCGTGAGTTTTTTGTACTTACAGTGGCGAGTTCCCTTGATCTCCTCGTGTTGAAGGTTTTACACCTGTGAGTTACTTTCCTGTTTCTACCTGCACAGTCATGGGTACCCCTATAGGTTAAGGTTTGATTGCTAGGGTTCATTTTTCAAGGTTCTTCCTTGAATGTTGGTGAAGTCACTGCTCTTCAAAGGGTCTATACAGTCACTTTATTGTCTGTGTTTAAGTTTTTACTTCTCCTTTATCCTCCTTTTTTATCTTAAATCTTGTTAGGGTTTGTGCCTTGGTCTTGCATGCTTGAGTATTTTCCTTGGTTGTACTTTGGTTGACCAGTGTTGGTGTTGTTGATACTGTCTGAGGGTTGTATGTAACCCTGCAGGGTTCATCTTTTTATACCTTTCTTGTCATTCATTACATTAATCAAAGTATCTTATACCAAAGTTAGTGAATTTGAATTTTCATTTGAATTGACTTGTTGAGCATGTTGTTTTCAGAGTTCTGAGAGGGTTAGAATTATGTTCTTGTAAGCTTAGGTGCACAGTTTTATACACTTTCTGGTCAGCATAGTGTCACGTGCTTTTTTATAGATATTTTTATATTTTTATATTTAAGAGAAAATTCAAAAAACAAGTTGTTTCCTTCACAAGCATTCTAGTTTGATTTTCAAAAAATAGTTTCATTTGCATATTTCTATTTTTGAAAAGAAAAAAGTAAACTTTTACATCATTAGGGTTGCATTATCAGTTCTTTGATTTCGAAAGGCAAAGTAAAAGAAAAAGAAGTGAAAGCATAATTTTTCAAGTTCATTTATACATTTATCATGTTGTTTCCACATTTTAGTTATAACATCACCATGTGCACCACCACTACCTTATGAGTATACAACAGCCTTAAAAAGAACAATTAACTTAAAATTTATTAGTAACTTTTCTTTTTAGGTTCGATCACCAACTAGTGTAGGTTAGTGGTTTGGAATAGGTAGTCTTAAACTATCCAAAGCAGATAAACTCAGACGTAGTGGACAATATTTAGGTAAATCCACCTTTGTAGAAGGTGAACCGGGAAGCTCCACTAACACTGGAGTCAATCACAAGGCCGTGCGAGGTTGAGTAGAGGAGATACCCCTCCGATATTCAATTGAGCATCTACCAGGATTGGTGCGCATATGAGGATTCATTAGTACCTTTGGTGCTTCTGAGTTTCGGGCTTTGTTACCCTGCCCATGCGCATTGATTTGACTTGCGACTGTCCCCCCAAACCCTTTCTATAAAGTTGGTATCCTTAGTATCTAGAACTTTACGGATCCACATGGGTGACGTTGGAAGGATATTTCCATTGCACCTAGGACAGATTAGGGAGGAAACTCCTTACCGTTCTTTGGGAAGGTGGTTGGTGAGTCAAACGCTTGGCCCCATCGTGCATGTATTGTGGACCCCGGATAACTATTCTTTGTCCCTTCACTGGTTTGTTTTGGGCCCTCATCATCCCAGATGCTCCTTTGGAAGGTCATCTGGTTACTTGGTTTGGACTACTTAGGATTTTTTAGTGGCGTGTTGTTTGATTACTTATGTTTTAGTTTTCCCTAGGTTTTATTTAAGTTAAATTTTTAGTTGTGGAGGATCATCGTCTCCGTAGATATAGAAGGTTGCAAAAACTTTCTCCATTCACTATGGATCCTCCACCGCAACCTCAGCGGAAAAGAATAAACACAAGTGGATCTTTTGAGCCAACTAGAACAACTAATCTTCCTAGGGACCCTTATCTTATTACTCACACTTCATTAGTTGCACACACAACTAGGGTTGAGGACTTCAAGCTGAAGGTTTTGTAAGACCCTTTAACCCACCCTTAACTAGTCCCTACGACCCAATGTTAGTGCATTTAGCTTCTTTAGGTCAACCCAAATTAAGTGTTTACAGGTTCACATATGGTTTCATTATGGATAACACAGGGGAAGGATTGGGAAACGTGTTTACTCCCACATCCGCTATCATGTATGGAGGATTCTCTCCTCCTCATGTTAGTATCCAGGTGCCTAGTTCATTGCAATTAACCTCTACTCCAGTCACATCTTTAAACTTTAGTTCACCATCCTTAGGGTCATCGAGCACTCAAGTGGCCACTTCCTCTATACCCTTAGGATCCAATACTGGTTCATATAGTGTACCATTCACTGGGATTTATAGTGCCCCTTTTACTTCATCCCCTTTCTTTCAAAACTTCCAGATTGGTCCTAGTACTTCCGCTCCTTTTGTTCATGGTTTCCATTGGCATGGAGGACATATTCCTCCTTTTGCACCTTTTGTAAGCTCTATGCCTATCCATTCCACTGCACCTTAAACAAGTAAAAATCCCTTTACAGGATATAGTTTCCAACCAACTAATGTGCAAACATCAAATGTACATGTAGGGAGTGCTCCTTTTTCACTTTTTGGTGGAATAAGCAGCACTTATTTCTCTTCAACTCCTCCTTCAATTGGAGGAAGTTATACTCAACCATAGTGGAGTGGACACCAAGGGGAAAAAACACTTGCATATGGATGGAGCTCTTTTCAAAATAATTTTACTTCACAACCGATGGTTGGGGGAAACCCCAACCAACCTTATGGGAGCTATGGCTTTGGGAACTTTCCTCACCCACCTCCCTAAACACATTTTCCATCGGCTAGGCCTCGTTTACCTTTTCTAGAAACATTGAATTTTCCAGACCTTTTGAAACTCATGAATGATCTGGTTCGTCATGATCAGACTTGGCCTCCCGTTCCAACCAAACTTCCCTCAGATATCCCAAATTTTGAAGGTAAGGTTGGTGAAGATACAGGGGACCACGTCACTACCTTTCATTTGTGGTGTTCCTCCAACTCACAGAACGACGATTCTATATGGCTGAGACTCTTCTAGAGAACCTTAACCGGTGTAGCATCCAAATGGTATATTGAATTATCGTATGTTGCTTATCATTGTTTTTATGATTTAGCGACAGTATTTCTTAAACATTTCCAACTTCATGTCCGGTATGATGCTGACATAGACCTTCTTTCTACATTTACGCAGAATAAGGCCACTCACATTTTTTACCACATTCAAGAGTGGAGAAGACGGAAAAGGATGATTAAATTTGATATTCCTCCAGAGTTCTTATTAGAGTCCTTTTGAAATCACTCCTACCTTAGATATCTAAATATTTCTCTACTTCTAAGGTTACCTTAGAGGAGGAAGCCATTTTGAGATCCCAACAGTTAGACTTGATTTTCTCTCAGTCTGGGATTCTATATGCAATTATTCCTAACGTGTCAAGATTGAATATTGATCCCCTTAAACCTAATCCTGGACCATATGCTAATGGCATTGTTGGTTTAGTTGATTCATCGAATGTAGAATCTTTGGCCAAACAAGTACAAGAGCTATCTATAAATCATTCTACAGTGGAGGCAGCTATGGTTTCCACCTCCCTGTTGGAATATTCACACCCATCATGTTTATATTTTGCATGCCTGTATGCAACTGCATGCATCCAGTCATCATCTTGGTGGTCTCCCCAGCACCTAGAGCTCACTTTCATCTCCCTAGAGCCTGTCTTCAACCCCCAATTGGACTCCTACCTACCTGATGTGCCCTATTTGACTGTTCTGCATGACAAGTGCAACTTTGCTCACCTACCACCAATTATCTTTAGTTAGAGCGCCTTATCTCACCTACCAGGAGTTATCATTCAGTTGGTACATTGATTGAGAAGTTCTTCCATCGATTGCTCATGCTAACTGCCTGTAGCTCCTAGTTAGCTAGTTCTGGAGTGCCACTTGACCTTCTGACAACCTCATGCGCTCTCCTTGGAGTCTCCATCCCATGATTTATGCCTATATGGTTATGTTAGACTCAATTAGACTCACTTGACTGACTATTACCATTTATGAATGATACTACTGACTGGATGGTGTCTCCATTATACTCCAAGCTAGACTTTGAGCATGATTCGAATGACCTCCTTGGTTAATTCGAATTCTCTACACAATTATTAATTAGTGTATTCATTATTCACAATGCCAGTTCACAACTGATGTATGATGCTGCTATTCTCCATTTTTTTTTCATGAGTGATTATTGAGTGCATTCTTCTCTTCTTCTTTGCAACATTCTTGAGAGTTTAATTGTGATTTTGTTACATCTGTTAGATCCTTCAGCAGATTATCACATGGTATCAGAGCAGTCGGCAGCTATTCGAATTGCAGCAGTTGCAGCATTTCTTTGAGCAGCTATCTTTCCCTGAGCACCAGAAGCATCTGAGTTTCCACAACAAATCCTGGTGCTATTACCTTGAATTCACTGGAGAAATCCAATGCCAGGTGTGAAGGACATAGTCATATGTGCTCGGGTGTCTTAAGGTAGTGTTCATTCGAAGTGTAGCAAATCTCCATCAACAAAACTCTTCTTGTTTTGCAGGTTTATTCACCCATTCGAATTCTTCTTCAATTCGACCTTCACTGTTCAGATGGATCTAAAGCTCACTTCTTCCAACTATGTTGAATGGAATTCCAAGAGCTTCACCAGGATACTAAATGGAATAATGGTAGAGCCACTTAGTGCAGTAGAGAAATCCAAGTACTTGGATAGGCTTGATGAAGCAGTAGGCTTACTTCTTCTCTCAATTTATGAATATCTTCACTTCCATGTCATCGATATAACATCTCCAAAATAGGTTTGGGACAAGCTCGAATCCCTCTTTGGACAGAAAGATGATATTAAAGGTCATAAATTGGAGAATGGACTCATCTCTTTGAGTCTTGAAAGCTTCGAATCCATCAATGCATTCTTAACCAAGTTCAAAAGCTTGATTTCTCAGTTGAAAATATATGAGATACTAAAAGAAGACAAACAACTCATTCTTATCGTTCTCTCTAAATTGGGGCCAAACTTCTCAGTGTTTGTATCCACATTTCAGTCAGCTAAGATGTCCATTCCAAAATGGAAGTCCCTCACTTGATGACTTCATCCAATCTCTTACTCAAGAGGAGAGAAGTTAATCTCCATGGGAATGATCAAACCAAAGTTGGATTCGGCTCTTACAGTTGTTGAGGCCAAAAGAGAAAATGCAAAGGGCAAGCAAAATCTTTCTGAAAAGAGATCGAATGGTACAAAGCCAAAAGATATTCCATATCAATTAAATTGGGTTTCGAACCCAAAGAAGAACAAGCAATCTCAGAAAGAGAGATCCAAGTGCACATATTGTCATCGAGGATTTCATCCTGAGAGTTCTTGTATCAAGAAGACTATAGACTTGATGGCTCAGTTACTTGAGAAGAATAATCTTCTTGTACCTGCATGTGCAAGGAAGAAAGATACTGATATTGAACCTTCTAGATCTTAGGACAATGAGAGATGTCATGCCCTCATGGCAAGAGCATAAACAGATTCTTCATTCATCATAGATTCAGGAGCAACAAGACATATGTGTTACTCCAAAGATCTCTTCTCCAACTTCGAATGCTCAGGTGGCCCTTCCATCATGTTGGGAAATGATTCTAAAGTCTCCTCTCAGGGGATTGGTAGAATCAATCTTGACCATGGCTACTTTTTTTATGTGCTTTATGTTCCTTATCTCACAGCAAATATACTTTCAGTGTATCAAATGACTCATATTGGAGAGCCCAAAAGAGTGATATTTTCTCCAAATGAAGTTGAGATACAACACATGGTTTCAGGGAAAATCATTGCAAAAGGAGTTGCAAATCATAAGACAAAACTCTATGAGTTTTCACACTTCTTACCTCTCTCAAAGGAGTACACTCTCTACTCTCATGCAAATGAAGAGAGTAGGCTATCTCATCTCAACTACAAGCATTTGCAAAATTTTCAAGCTCAAAATGTGGTTGAAGGTATTCCAAATGGCAAAGATTTACCAAAGAAGATTGGGAAAAAGAGGACTCTTGAAGAAGTGTGAATGCTAGATCCAGATCCACAAGAACCTGAATATCTAGCACCTATTGGTTCAACTCCTATGGAAAAGTGGGCCACCACTACTGCATTCACTAGTGATATTTTTAGAGATCCATCATCATCATGTCCTAGTTCCTTTGATAGTGATCTCACCTATGTTGGTTCAAAGGAAATATCAAAGAAATACATGCACATTCTAAAACAATTTCACGATGTTCACATCTTTGGATTTGTTCCTCCTTTAAGTGATGATGATAAGCATAAGAGCACAACTCCTTCACGTGAGATTTCAAATTCAGAGTTTGGAAGTGATGATGAGCCAGTTGTACTTGCTTCTTCACATGAGATTTCAGATTCAGAGTTTGGAAGTGATGATGAGCCAGTTTCACTTGCCTTCTCACATGAGATTTCATATTTAGAGTTTGAAAGAGATGATGAGCAAGAGAGCGAAGCTTCTTCACATGAGATTTCGGATTCAGAATCTGAAGATGGAGATGATGACGAGGGAATGCTAGATCCAGATCCACAAGAACCTGAAGATCTAGCAACTGATGATCAAGATGAGAGAATGGGAGATCCAAATCCACAAGAACTTGAAGATCTCTCACCTGATGATCCTCCTCTTCCTCAATGGGTAGTCATTACACTCCGATCTGCCGGTGATTTGGTTGGTGATCCACATGATCATAGAAAAAAACCGGATCATATTTTGAGAATGGAAGGCTTCATCCTTCTCACATTTTTGATCCATTTCAGATCAATCAATCCTTCGTTGGAAAACAGGGACACTTGCCTCCTTCAGGGATGAGTTATGATATGCTACATTAGCATCCTTCAGTCTATTTTGAGGGAGGGCTTTCTTCCAACTGGGTTTTCCCTCTTTCCTCACTTAGTTTATTTAGATTGATTGTACGGGGTGACCTTTGGTCTCAGTCACCAGGGCCCTATTTTTCAGTTTTCAGTTATTACCTCATAGTATAGCTTGCGGGGGGGTGTTGGAATATTCACACCATCATTTTTATATTTTGCATGCATGCAAATCTACATGTTGCATGCAATTGCATGCATACAGTCATCATCTTAGTGGTCTCCCCAGCACCTAGAGCTCACTTCCAGCTCCCTAGAGCCTGTCTTCAGCCCGCAATTGGCCTCCTACCTACCTGATGCGCCCTATTTGACTATGCTGCATGACAAGTGCGCCTTTGCTCACCTACCACCAGTTATCTTTAGTTAGAGCGCCTTATCTCACCTACCAGGAGTTATCATTCAGTTGGTGCATTGATTGAGCAGTTCTTCCACTGATTTCTCATGCTAACTGCCTATAGCTCCTAGTTATCTAGTTCTAGAGTGCCACTTGACCATCTAAGCCTCATGCACCCTCCTTGGAGTCTCCATCCCCTGATTTATGCCTAGATGGTTTTGTTAGACTCAGTTAGACTCACTTGACTGACTATTACTATTTATGACTGATACTACTGACTGGATGATGTCTCCATTGTACTCCAAGCTAGACTTTAAGCATGATTCGAATGACTTCCTTGGTTAATTCGAATTCTCTACATAGTTATTAATTATTGTATTCATTATTCATAGTGCCAGCTCATAGCTGATGTATGATACTGCTATTCTCCATTTTCTGTGTTCATGAGTGATTATTGAGTGCATTCTTCTCTTCTTCTTTGCAACATTCTTGAGAGTTTGATTGTAAGTTTGTTACAGATGTTATATCCTTCTGCAGATTATCACACTCCCCTTCTCAAATGGCTACTCTACACAATGTGCAGTCTAACCAAAAGGGTTCTCAACAACCCAGTGGTAAGAAAAATAAGGTAAATAAGGGGGAGGGTAATCAAAAGAAGCCCAAGATCACTGACAATGCTGAGGGGGGTAAGAAAGAAAAGAAGAAAATAAAGTTTCCTTTTAATATTTGGAAGGAATACCACTTGACTCATCAATGACCCTTAATTGATGAATCCCAAAAGCTACTTCATCAAAAGAAACCTGTTGTTTTGAAAGATCCCTTCCTTAAGGGACAAAACATGGCATCAGGTAGTTCTAGTGCTGGGGGCACCCAAGGTGCCATATCATCTGATCAGTCATACATATAAATATGGTTAGTTCATATGCTTTATTACAAACCATAGCAAGAAACTATTACCCGGAATCATGACAAAAAGACAAAGAGACTCTTGAGGTGTCAACTCCTCTTCATATCGAGAGGCCAACGAACCTTATGCCAAAGGTACTGAAAGGTGTCTATAAGCGAGCTTCACACAATCCCAATGTGAGGGATTCTCCCAACTATTCTGTTGTGGAATACTTAGCCCAAACACTATGTGTTATGTCCTCTTTAGAGGTTTTGCAAAGTTTCCCTTCACAATGGAATGTGCTTCTAGCAACTATAGGAAGCCTTGATTCCTCCAATTTGTTGGCCAAGTTTGATATGTATGATTTCAAACCTCAGTTTTTGTATCATGTCACTTTCCAAATTGAAGTAGTGCATGGTTTTAAAACCATCGGATGAACACTTATATATGAAGGCATGTCTATGTACGTGGTGGATATTTCTTGGTGGTGAGCTTTAGGCTCCCTGGAGTTGGTTCCTTCAATAACTTTGCTTATTGCTTTCGATGGAAGATCTTCATGGAATTTTACCCTCTTTTGAAATCCAGTTAACAGGGAAAGTGGTTTTAGTGGAAGTTGAGGTTGTAAGAGCTCCAATTGAATACAATCTATTTAGGAAGGAGTTGGACATATGCTATGCAATTCGTTCCATCGTTTGTTTTTCGGTGTTAATATCCTAGTGGGCGGCCTTCACTAACACCTCAAGATTTTGGTGTAACAGTTCGTATCATTTGGCATTAGAGCCTCCACCCAGGTTCGAGTCACAGAGCAGGTGGCAACATCGACATTGCAATGTTCGTCCGGGGCTCATATGGATCAAAGGGGACACCATCGTACGAGCGCACATCCAGCCCAGATTCTGGACTGCGGAGCATGGTGGGATGTTAAGATCCTAGTGGGTGGCCTTCACTAACACTTAGGGATTTTGTTGTAACAGTTCATATCATGGGTCTTGGTATTTCCTCATGAAGAAAAAATCGTCACAGTTGACCAATTGTCCTTTACCCGAAAAAACAACACAACCTCTTCGGAACCAAACATTCCAATGATTGATCATGCACATCCACCTAGAAAGAGTTTGGGAGTAGGTTTATATTCTTCTCATATGGGAACTTTTGATTTTCCTGCTCCCGTAAGTTATATTGGTTCTACAAGTACTCGAAACATCGTTTCGGTATCTAAGGATGTTTTTACAATTTCTAATCAAATTGATCCTTGGATCTTACCTACTCAAGATGCACCAGTAGTGCCCTTATCAGTGGCATAGGTTGCTTACCATGCATTGCAAGAAATTTCCATGTATCCCATATCGAATCCTTCAGTCTCAAAGGAGTCAGATGTCAATTGTGCGCCTGCATGAGTCGTGGACTCTGCTCAGTCTTTCAACTGTTTAGACACGGTTTTGCCTTCAGATGAAGCCATTTTGGAAGTAATGGTAGACATGGATCAACCTTGGGAACACATGCATCATAGATCCTACTTTCTTCCATAGTTAGAAAAGATTGAGAATGAGGAATTCCAAGTGAGACTAAGTGGGGATGTTGATAAGCATATTAACCCTTTAGTGAAACATGGAATTTTTGTTGAAGGAAACATGGCTAATATATCGGAAAGAATCCTGATCAATATCTCTATAAAACCTAATGTCGTGGAAAATATCTTCATTAATGCAGGTTGTTCTTTTGAGGAAGTTCGCATGTATACTGATCTGTTTAAAGAATTCCATGATGTTTTTTCCTGGTCATATTAGGAGATGCTAGGAATCGACCAGTCTATTTTTTAACATGAAATTAAGACGTATCCAAATGTGAAACCTGTTCGACAAAAGCTTCGTCTAGTTAACCCACGAAAAGTAGCGGCCGTAAAAGCTAAAGTAGTAAATCTCTTGAAAGCCGGTTTTATCTATCCTATTGCAATGACGGAATGACTTTCTAATCCAGCTTCGGTCGATAAAAAGAAAGGTACTATATGTGTGTCCACCGAATTTGGGGATTTGAATCAAGCGTGTCCTAAAGATAATTACCCCATGCCTTTCATTGATCAAATAGTAGATGCATGTGCAGGTAACGAAATATTTTCTTTTATGGACGGATTTTCGAGATATAACCAAATCCAATTAAAACCCGAAGATCAACACAAGACCACTTTTATCTGTCCCTAGGGTACCTTTTCTTATAGGAAGATGCCTTTCAGTTTGAAGAATGTAGGAGCTACCTTCCAACGAGCAATGAATTTTTTTTTCCATGATATCAAACATATAGTTGAACCATACTCAGATGATCTCCCTTTGCGAGCTCGAAAATGACGAGATCATCCAAACCATTTACGAATTGTGTTTGAGCGATGTAGACATTACAAGATTCGATTGAATCCTCATAAATGTGTGTTTTCTGTCGAGTCTGGATGACTTCTAGGTTTCATAGTTTCCAACAAAGGGATTATGGTCGATCCATTGAAAATTGAGGCTATAATTAAATTGTCTCCTCCTCACAACATTTGACAACTTCAAAGTCTACAGGGCATGTCCAACTTCCTCAAACGTTTCATCGTTAACTATGCAAAAATAATGAAAGGGTTCATGCATCTACTCAAACAAGACACCGCATTTTTATGGGATGAGGTTGCACAAAAATCATTTGCGGCTTTGAAAAAAGCATTATTATCATCCCCCTTGTTGAGTCCCATAGATTATACTCAAGACTTTATTTTATATCTAAATGCATTGGATTCCACAGTTGGCATAGTTCTAGTTCAGAAGGATGACCAGCTCCAGGAGCATGTCAACTATTATCTCAGTCGCACTTTGGTAAGACCTGAACTTAAGTATTCTAACATTGAGAAATTGGCACTTGCAGCTGTTGTTGGCCCGGTTTTGCAACCAGGCTTAGTGCTATGGGCACCTACTAACTAGTAGTAGCAGTTTCAATAGAAATAAAAATCATAAACTAAATAAACAATACTTTTCATGGATCTAAACAAGAATCTAAGCAAATAATGTAAATATTTCAAAATCAAGAACAAGAAACATAAGAAATAAATTTTGTATTGAAAAGTGGGGGGCAAGCAAGTGCTTGCGATATTACCTCCAATGGTGAAGGTTGATGTTGAGCAACTCCCAAGATGAGTAGCTCCAAACTCCAATAGGTCTCTTTCTCCAAGGTTGCTTCAATGGCTAAAAGTGCTCATGGGAGATTTCAGCAGCATAAGGATGAGATAATGGAAGGATGTGAAATGAGGAGCCCCTACCACCTTTTTATAGGTTTTGGTGGTGAGGAATACCATTTGTGGTTTTGTGGAAACCAATGGTATTGACCAACATGGTTTAGGTAATTTTCCCTCCTTTTTCCTTTTTTGAATAAAAATAATATTTTAATTCCCTTTTTAATATTTTTGGGAATTTGGACCCTTTTTTAGGGTTTTTTATGATTTTCTTGGAAAAATAATCTTTTTTAATGGAAAAAGGGGTGTACCAAGGTCTTTTGGTGACCTTTTGTTGGTTTCAGAGGCTCAGATGGTGAAAAAGTGGGCAAATGGGTCATGTGAATAGGGGAATGAGCTAGTGAGCACTTTTTAGGTGTTAACAGATTGCCCCCTGATGTGTGAGGGCAGGAGCTCATCGTATGGCCGATAGACATCATAGTTCTTTTGTCCTTTTTCTGGGTTTTAGGGGAGAGAAGAGACCGTTGGAGACTGGAGCCACGGCCCTTGGAAGCTGCAAAAACAAAAAATATTACATGGCCTCAATATGAATGAGGTATAATCTCTGATAAAGGACGAGGCGGGCATTCCCATGCTCGTATCAAGGCATATACAAAACAACTAGTCCCAAGAAGGGGGATCTAATACGTGAAGAAATATACTGGTACATCATAATGGTCCAGAGGGGACATGATTGTGTGATATACTCATGATCATGAATGATCGCAATAAGAATGATCTCAATAACTGATATACTGGATCAACTGTGGAACTGCTGAAACTGAAGGTGTCCAACATCTGTGGGGACTCAAGGACTATGAGTCAAATCTGGGAATAAATGTAACTGTATACTCAAGGGAGTATGAATCAGGTGGGAATCTGAATATCATCGCCATGCGCAGCCCGGATAACTATAGGAAAAGTGTAACTGATATTATCCATAGGAAGACTCTCAAATGTGGAGGAGTCAGGAGGTATCCGGGGTCTTCGACTAATAACTGAACGGACCAATACCCTGTGCGAGTCTCAACGATGCGATCAAGGTGTTGAAGTCGAGCATGTGAGAAACAACCATTGGGAGAGGCACTGAGGATTCCTCTCGAAATGATTCGTAGGTACTCATCATAAGTGGTAATGAGTCCAAGACACAGGGGCCTCTAGGTCTAACTAACAAGGCAATGATGTATCCTTGCTAGGAGCGCGAGGTGTAAACTGAAGTGATGTAGTACTGCTGGTAGGACTGACATACTTGTGGGGAAGGGAAATAACTGGGTCAAAAAATGGGTAGACTCAAACTTCCTTTGTTCAGAGCATGATGACATGGTTGACCTGGCAGCGTAGGGAACTGACTTGTAGGTGCAGGGATCATAGCTTTGACTGAATGGTATAATTTGACTCTGGGGGGGGAGGACAAGCTGATGGTAGCTGTCGAGGGAGTTTTAGGGTGACATACTGCAGAATACTCTGAACAAAGGCGACCAAAAGGGGAAGCTGCTAGCGAGTAGATATGATCTGTCGTGGCGCCAAGAGGCACCCTTCTTCCTTCTTCATAGTTTTAATGAGCTTCAAGAAGGGATAAAAGTGTGCTCTGAAATGGTACGGTCCTGTGGATTTTGTGAGCCCAGGACGGCGCATGCTCATGGTTGCTTTCATGTTTAGAGAGTCTGAAAACAGTAAGTGGACTCTGTTGGTGTTTCTTTTTCGTAATTTTAGTCTCCGAGGCCCGAAAAAGTATAAAATGATGCGAATGGAGAACTCTTCTAGCCGATGTGACTAGAGTATACCTTTTTCGTAATTAGTCTACAAGGTCCGGAAAAGGGGTAAACTTATACCAGGTAGACGCCCTTTCAGATACGTTTATCGAGCATGAAAGGAAGCAAGATTGCTCGGTGATCTTTTCATTGTTTTAGGAGTCAGAAAAGAGCTTAACAGAAACTCCCTAAGTGCCTTTTTCGTAAAAGGGGTTGCTCGGCCCGAAAAAGGGGTAAAATCATACCGAACAAAAATGGTTTGACGAGGACGAGAAAAGGTCTCAAGCATCGTCATCTGTGCGGAAAACTGGATCCGGCGACATAAGATACATCGAAAACGGAGAACGGCCGATGTGGCACGCAAACCGAGGCGACGAGGGGGCGTGGAAAAAATGCCCGGAAAATCTAAAGGTGAGAGCGAGAAATGGTCTCTAGCATCATCAAGGGCGCGGAAAACTGAATCCGGCGATATAAGACACAACGAAAACGGAGAACGGCCGATGTGGCACGCAAACCGAGGCGACGAGGGGGCGTGGGAAAAAATGCCCGAAAAATCTAAAGGTGAGAGCGAGAAATGGTCTCTAGCATCATCAAGGGCGCGGAAAACTGAATCCGGCCATATAAGGCACCTTGAAAACAGAGTACGGCCGATGTGGCACGCAAACCGAGGCCACGAGAGGGGCTAAAAAATGGTCAAAAATGGACCCCGGGAAAAACGGGAAACGGAAGGAACCTCTATGAAGTTCTCGCTGTGCTGATCCCAACGGTACCAACGGTTTGAGAAATGGACTTCGTATGACACCGCAATGGTTGTTTGAAATTTGTGGAATTTCTATAAATAGGACGTGGGGCCCAATATGACTTGTCATTGTCACGTGCGAGTTTGATAGAGCAGTCAGAGCTATTTCTCGATTTTCGGGAGATTTCACCGTTGGTTTTCGATTTAGCGAGTTGCAGGTAACTCTATTCGCCTTAACCTAGTCAATTATGTCTTTTTTAGTTGGCGGTGGGCCCCCGAAAGCCGCGAAACTCCACGTTGACTCTCCAACGTGGAACCGCGCGGGTTTCGAGGCGGAACCCGCGATGAACCGCGCGGGTTTTAGACTCACAGTCGCGATGTTCATCGCGACTGTGAGGTCGGAACCCGCGATGTTCATCGCGTGTTCATGGGTGACAGTCGCGATGTTCATCGCGACTGTCTGGACGAAACTCGCGATGTTCATCGCGGGTTTTTTCATGGAACCCGCGATGGTCATCGCGGCTTTTGTGGAAAAGCCGCGATGGTCATCGCGGCTTTTTGTGAAAAAGCCGCGATGAGATTTTTTTTTTATTTTTTTTTATTTTTTTTTTTAATTTTTATGCTGGGGCTAAAATTTTCTGTGTTTTCTTGGCAGGATGTTGCGGAGGGCTCAGTCTGTATGGCGGGAGAGAGATATTGATGCCGAGATTGTGGCGAGGATCGAGGATGATGGGGGGGTGAGACAGACCTTAGCCATGAGCGGACTCTTGAAGTTCGCTCAGATACCTTATATTCGTTCAGTGAGGAGACTCCTGAACAAGCTCGTTCAGTGGTGGGTGCCGGCAGAGGGTGCCTTTATTATTGGTGGTGAGAGGTTGGAGATTACTCTCACTGATGTATATTTTTTGACCGGTTTGCCTCGCTTGGGTGAGGTGGGTGATATCTCTCCGAGGTTGCCTCCAGGCGTGGATATGGAGGACCTCTTACAGACCTTTTGTGGGGATGACGCTGTTTTGGTAAACAGCTCTATCAGTCTGAAGTTCCTACGTGAGTGGGATATGCGGGCCGTTGGTGCCTGTGTTCTGAGGGTTTTGGGTGCTGCTGCACCACATCGTATGTCTGGGGGGCAGACGGTGTTGGTGGACTCCGTTCTCCGGGGTACTTACTATGCTTGGGCTCAGATGTTCTTGGCCGGTGTCCGGAGAGATCTGGACAAGGCCGTGAGAGAGGGAGGTGAGTTCTGTTACGCCTCATTTTTATGTTGTTTTTTCTTTGAGCGGGTGCCGACCCTACGGCCACACGTACCGGTTCGTGCTGGTCTACCTAGCGAGCCTCGTATGATGAGGTGGGGGCAGATGATGCCTCGTGCTGGCGGTGGTATCCGTGGCTTCTTTACAGAGGATTTTTTCCAGCAGTGGGAGCAGATGCCACTGGTGATCGAGGACTATCCATACGCCGGTATGGACTACCGGGGAGACCCGGAGATGCCACGTGCCCCAGGACAGGCCTGGAGCTTAGACGGTATGTTTTTGTGTCTTATGTGATGTTTATACCATATGTATTATGATTGGTCATGATGATGTCTGTTGTATAGTATCTGATGGTTCTACTTGCTTTGTGCAGATATTGGTCCGGTACCACCACCTGACTATGTGGCTCGGCAGGGGCGGGCGATAGTGGTTGCGCGTCCTCCAGTACCTGTACGTCCTCCTCGTGGTGGAGGATTTGGAGCCCGTGGGCGAGGGGTTGGCCCTCAGGACGATGCTATAGATGGTGTTCGACGGACTTTGGCCCGGATCGTACCTAGACTTCCGGAGGATGGCTGGAGGGACCTTGATCGGGACATTTTGCAGGGATGTCTCGGTGCACCGCCCGAGTGGCAGTCACTGTTGTTGAGGGCAGCGGTGCTTGCTGCGAGACACGGGGGTGGTGGAGGAGATGCTCCGGCAGAGCCGGCCCCGGGGAGGATACGTCTGAGGGACGACCCAGCAGGGCCAGCCGAGCGGCGAGTTCGGGGTCGTCGTGACCCGGCTGGGCCAGCGGAGGTGGAGTCGGAGGAGGAGCCGGAGGAGGATCCTGAGGATCCGGAGGATCCTGATGATTAGACGTCATTGTACTTGCCCCCAAATGCTCATGAGCATATGGGGAAGCATTTTTGTATGACAGATGTATTTTGTGTATATCGAGTGCTGAGGGCACTTATGACATGTAGACTTTTTGGTTCGTATATATATGTGGATATATATTTTGGATATTTTGATGTGTATGCACGTGGATGCACTTTGTCTTTTGTATATGCTCATGGAGGCACATGTTATGCACGTGGATGCAGTGTGTTTGTAGATTTATATATGCCCGTGGAGGCACATGCTATGCACATGGATGCATTATTTTGGTTTGTTTTATGCCCGTGGAGGCACATGTTATGCACGTGGATGCAATATTGGTTTTTTGTATATGCCCGTGGAGGCACATGTTTTGCACCTGGGTGCATGTTTGTTTATGGATATGACATGATGTGATTGGTGTGCCAGTCGAGGACACTGTTGGCCATATTATCTGCTACACTATTGAGGTGTCTTGGGACATGTGTGAATGTAATGGATTCAAACTGTCTAACCATTTGTTTAGTGCGCAGGAATTTTCTGAACAGACAGGGATCACGTACCTGGTAATCATTGTTGAGCTGGGAAACTAGGAGCTGTGAGTCCAAGAAAACGTTGAGGTGACGTATGCTCATCTGGAGAGCAGCGGCAAGGAGACCGGTCACGGCATCGTATTCAGCTTGATTATTGGTGGCGGCACCTAAACATACTCCATCGATGTGAATTAACTCATGTGAAGGGGAGTATATTACCCAAGCTGCGGAGGCGAGATTGGGAGACCAACGGCTTGCACCATCAGCGAAACCGATATGGCAGAGTGGAAGAGGCTCCATCTGTGGTCATGCAGGGAAAACAAATATTTAGGTTTTTTGAAAAAAATTTGTGAACGAAAAACGTATGCCTATACTAAAAAATGGACGATGGTGTCCATGAGATTTTCTATGGGTAAAATCTTTTAAGGTACAACCCGTTGCATGGGTTGCGTAAGGTGTTGCCTTCTGAATCGGTCAGAATGTATGCCCCCTGCCCGAGGCAGGTGTGTATGATGTAGGGGCCTTGCCACATAGACACGAACTTCCCTTTTCCGGTTTTATCATGAGCTTGATCGTAAGCGAGGACAAGGTCTCCCTCCGAAAAGGTTCTTGGGTGGACGCGTTTGTCGTAACTTAGTTTCGATCTTTGTTTAGCGGCTTCCATGTTTTGAATGGCTGTGCGCCGATCTTCATCGGCCTGCTCTAGGAGCAGTAAACGTTGCTCGATCGGGGAAGTATCTGGTAGGAGCTCAACGGCGATGTGTAAAGCTGGGATCTGGCACTCAATAGGGAGGACAGATTCGACACCGTGAACTAAATGGAAAGGGGTAAAACCGGTGGCGGTTTTGGTTGATGTGCGGTAAGCCCAGAGTGCTGGGAAAAGCATGTGATGCCAATTGGACTTGTGCTTGTCTACAGTGCGTTGGAGAATGGTCTTCAAGATTTTATTGATCGCTTCGACTTGGCCGTTTCCTTGGGGGTAGTAAGCGGAAGAGAAATGGTGTTCGAATTTCAACATGGTTGATAATTCTTTCCAGACGGCATCTTCGAAGTGAGAGCCGTGGTCAGAGACTAGCTGTTGTGGTACTCCGAAACGAGCGATGACGTGGTTGAAGAAAAACCGCGCCGCGGTGTCGGCTTTGCAGTTATAGGTTGGCATGGCTTCTGCCCACTTGGTGAAATAATCTACGGCCACAATGATGTGTTTGTGACCGCCGGCTGACGGGGGGTTGCAGTCGAGGAAGTCTATGGCCCATTTGCAGAATGGTCCAACAGTGATGACTGGATGAAGGGGGGCAGGGGGGGTTCTTGCTTTGGGGGCAAAGAGCTGGCAGTTCTGGCAATGCTTGACTGCGGTGATGCAATCAGTAAACAACGATGGCCAAAAATAACCTGCCCGAATGATTTTCTGGGCGGTAGCCATGCCGGAGAAATGGCCTCCACAGGCACCGCTATGACAATCATTGAGGACTTGTTCTGCCTCACTATGGGATAGGCAGCGGCGTAAGATAGTATCAACGCCGCGTCGGTAAAGTACATCTCCAATAAGTAGGTATCGGGGTGCGTGGTGTCGTATGCGACGGCGTCCATCATGATCGATGTGTGGTCGGAATTTTTGCGTACGGAGGTAAGTCAAAATGTCTCCGTACCAAGGGTCGTCCGACGAAATGACGAAGATCTGCTCGTCAATCAGGTCCGTATGGATAACGGGTGATGTCGAAGAGGACGGGAGATCTGTAATTAAGTGAGCAAGCGCGAGGGCTTTGGTGCTTTTGGGAGTCTTGAAAGTAAGGTCATATTCCTGGAGGATAATGACCCATTTAGCGACACGACCCTGAAGGAGTCTCCTGGTGAGGAGGTAGACCATGGGGTTGGAGTCGGCCACGACCGTGGTATGACTAAGCAAAATGTAGTGTCGTAGTTTCTGTACGGAAAAGACTACAGCTAGGGCTAATCTTTCCTCATATGGGTAACGTAGAGGTGGGCCAGACAAGGTCTGGCTGACGTAGTAAATTACATGCTCTTTGTGGGAAGCATCTTCTTGGACCAAAACTCCGGATACGGCATGTTCGGATGCCGAGACGTAAAGGGTGAAGTCTTGGGAAAAATCCGGTGGGGATATCAAGGGGGCTTGTGTGAGAGCCTTCTTGAGGGCTTCGAATGCCGTGTCTGCTTGTTCGTCCCAGACAAAGGGTATGTGGGTACGAAGTAAGCGTAAGAATCCATGGACTTTGGTGGCGTAATCAGGAACAAAGCGCCTAAGAAAATTGGACCGACCTTGCAAGCTCTGAAGCTGGCGAAGCGTGCGAGGAGGGGGAAGTTCTAAGATGGCTTTGACTTTCAGGGGATCAACGGTGATCCCGTCCTGGGAAACAATGAAACCCAACAACCGGCCTGCCGGGACGCAAAAGACACACTTGTGTGGGTTCAAGCGGATTTTATATTTACGACAACGCAGGAAAACTTGCCGGAGGTCGCTAAGGTGGTCTGATCGTTTTCGGGAACGCGCTGTGAGGTCGTCAAGATAGACCCGCAGGATATGGACCAAGTCGTGAAAGCAGTAGGTCATGGCTCGCTGGAAAGTGGCACCAGCATTTTTAAGGCAAAAGGGCATGACTCGATAGGCAAAGGTGCCCCATGGGGTGGTAAAGGCAGTCTTGTACTGATCCTCCTTGCGGATGTGAATCTTGTTGTATCCGGAAAACCCGTCCATGAAGGATAGGACCTCATGGCCCGCACATTCATCAATGAGTTGGTCAATGAATGGCGTGGGGAAATTGTCTTTTGGACAAGCGTGGTTTAGGTCGCGGAAATCAGTGCATACTCTAAGGGTGCCTTGCTTTTTGTTGACAGGGACGGGGTTCGACACCCATGTGGTGTACGGAATAGGGTAGATGAAACCTGCTGTTCGAAGTTTCTCGACTTCAGCCTTGACAGCGGGGAGCTTGGCAGGGTGAATAGGTCGCTGTTTCTGACGAACAGGGGGTACTTCCGGCCATGTATCGATGTGGTGTTCAATAATGGCGGGGTCGAGACCAGGCATCTCGGTATAGGACCAGGCGAAGACGTCTCGGAACTCTTGAAAGAGTTTTTTGTATGCCTGAGTTTCTGCTTGAGTGCAAGATGCGCCCAGCGAGATGAGCTCAGGTTTCCCTGGTGTTATGGAAATGTCTATCTGTATGGTGGGGGAAATGTTGGACATGTTCCCTTCCTCAAAGGCATCCGGTGCTGGGATGGGGTCCTTTAACCAATCGACCTTAGCAGGTATGAAGTCTTTCGACTCGACTGATAGCTGGTTGGATGCGGTGGAGGTAGATGCTTCCGGGAGGAAGTACGAGCGATGATGCATATCATCCCAAGGGTAGTCGGGTGCAGTGAGTGTTTCCAAAATCTGCTCGTCAGTATTGAAGTAGTCAGACCATAAATCAAGGGGTTCTGGTTTGAGGGTTGTCGAAATCATATATATCGTATTGACTTCTTCTGACGAGGATGATGGTGGAGGGTGAATCTCCTCGATGAGGGGAGGAGATATCTCTAAATCGGCATTGTTTAATTCGTACAGCGCTGCTCTATAGTCTGGTAGATCAGGGCAATGGTGTGAGTAGTGGCCGTAGACACTGCATATAGCACAAGGATGGTTAGTGCGCAGTGATTTGTCGCGAGGCTGTAGAGGTGGCTCTAATTTGACTACTGGGATGCCGATGTCATCGTCCAACATATTCATATGTTCTTGGAGTGCCGGTAAATGTGGGCATTGATGAGTTGGATGGCCAATTTCATCGCATAATGAACATTTGGGGGGAGCTCGAAACACCGGTGGGGGTTTGGCTGTCTTAGGAGGTGGTATGGCAGTGTAGGGTTGTGGACCTCTGCCCCCAGTGGGCTTAGCAAGGAGAGGGGGATCCTTTGACGTCGACGCAATCGTGAGACCCGGAGGAGGTTTCATTGACGACGAAGGAATATGGGGGTTAGGAGGAGGTGTCGTTGCCGACGAAGGGATCGCGACGCCAGGGGGAGGTTGATTTGTGGTAACAATAGGTTGTACCGGTTGGAGGATGACGTCTGGTGTCGGTAATCGAACGGGAGGCGGAATATACCACACGGGTAATCCCAATGTTAGCCCGGGTAGGCTAAGGGTAGCCATCACCGGGGCGCTTACTACACCCGAAGGAGGAAATAGGAAGGGGATGGTGTGGATGGGTGTAACACCAATGTGACTGGGGATCAATGGTGGTTGACCGCCGGGTGTTTGCGTATTCTGCGAAACAGTACAGAGGTTTGCGACTTGGGTCTCCGGTGACGGTGGTGGAATGGCCTGGAATGTAGAGGTCATTGGTGTATCCGAATACAGTCCGGGTGCCACAGAAGACACAAAGGAGGTAACAGCACTAGAAGCGAGTTGTTCAATCATGGGGAGAACATTCTCCGGTGCTGCAGGGGCGTTGGGGTCATAGTAGGTGAGTTGGTCAATTTTGACCACGCGGCCCTCATGGGGGAACATCATGGTGCGGAAGACGGAAGAGGCGACCGCTTTCATGGCATACATGTAACTGCGGCCAAGTAAAAGGTTATAGTCTAGTTGGGCGTTAATGACCTCTATGTCGATGAGCACGGTCTTCCCACCTAATTGGACGGGTACCTTGGGTAATAAACCGTGAGGTTGAGCTGACCAGCCGTCGTAGGCCCGCAATGCAGTGGTGGATTGCTGGAGAGCAGGGGAGCCCAACTTTTGCCAAACAAAAGTGGACATGACGCATGTGGAGGCACCCTCGTCGATGATACATCGATGGATGACAAGATTCCGAATAGAAACGGAAACTTGGACTGCTATGGTAGAAGGCAGCCGTGGTTCAGATTGGTCTAAGTCAAAGGTCATCAAGTTCGAATCATTTGGGTCAATAGCCCCAATGGCGGAAAGTAAAGTCTTGCGCTGAGAAGGACAGGTTTTTAAGACTTCTAACGCAGACATGGCTGCGGGCGATTGAGCTAAGTCATCTACGATGTTGTAATTGGATGCAGCTCGTGCATTGGGGTTGTTGTTGATTCGGCGAAGGGGGAAGCGAGGTGCTTTAGAAGCGCCATCGAGTGGAACCTGAGGTATACGCAATGTCTGATCAGTGGGATTAGCAGTGGTATCCTTTTCGGCGGGGGGGGCTTCAGAAGTCGGTCCGTATTGATTTCGACGGGTTTGGACATTGACGTCAGCGGTGGACATCATCAATAAGTGGTGGGTACCTGAATCAAACATGGGTTGATCAGGAGCTGTGTAAGTTATTTGTTGTGGTTGCACGTTGCCCTGTTGGGGGGCTAACGGATGGGTGTTTACCACTCCTTGTGTTGGAAAGGGGTTTTGGAGAACCAGAGGTTGTTGTGGAGGTGGTGGGGGGTTGGGTGGTGGCTGAGGAGCCGCCTGCCCTTGACGATGGGCGTCATTTGTCCATAGTTGTCGAGCTCGCTCGAGATGTGGGCAAGCGTGGGTATAGTGTCCATAGACACCGCAAATGGAACAAGGATGGTTTGTCCGTAAATTAGCATTTTTAGGTTGCTTAGGTGGCCGATCAGGATTCTGATGAGCGGGCGCCGCGTTATTGTTTTGCGGGGGCTGGGTAGGCTGTGGAGCTTGGTTGCGGTTTTGATTGTTTCCACGGTTGCGTCCTCTTCCGCGGTTGGGTTGTCCACCCTGGTTGCGTTGGTTATTTTGATATTGGGGCTGCTGTTGTTGTGCGTACACATGCCCTTGAGCATTGGGGGGATTCTGAGGAGCCGCAGGTGCGGGAGCAGGTTGCGGTGGATAGTATGCAGGTGGAGCTGGAGGTGGTCCAGTTGCCTGTTGGGGTTGTTGGTACCCCTGCGCTGGTGGAGGTGTGAGGTTAGCCGGTGCAACCGGTTGTGGGTAATGCATGGGCTGTTGTGGAAACTGCATGGGGTTTTGTACCGTAGGTTGAGCATAGTATGTAGGAGGTACATATGCTGATGGCGCTTGGCCATAACAATGTTGTGGACAAGAGGGTCCATGAACATGATGGGTCTGGTTTATTGGAGCATAAGAAGTTGTCGCTCCGGAACTGGATGTAGCCCTAGAAAGGTCTGGGGCGGGCATGGTGCTCACTATACTGAAAGGTTTTGCTTGCGGTGTAATTTGGCCAATAATGCCATCAGCGGCATGTGATGCCCCCGGTGTGTCACCGCGTGCAGAGTCGCCTCGTGGGGCGTCAGGTATGATGGTGTATAGGTATCCTGACTGGGCATAGATAAGGTCAAACTGTTGGGCCTTAAGGATGGCCTCCTCTTCAGACTGGGGTCTTTCAGAAGCTACATCCTTCGCAATGAGGGGAAGGAGGGATTTAAGGAACCAGTCTAAAAAGATTCGGTCGTCTAATTTGATCTTGCATAGGCTTCGGCGCCGACGCCAATCATGGATATGGTCAGTGATGTGCGTGGCCGTGTTCTGTCTGCAAGACAGTAGGATCTCGACGCCCGCATCATAGCGGACCGGTAGCTGAAAGAACTGCAGGAAGGTCGAGGCAAGGGAGGTAAATGAGGAATGCGTCCCGTGGGGTTGCTCGATATACCATTTGGCTGCAGAGCCAGTGAAGGTGCGCTGTAATAAACGGAGGCGGATAGAGTCGTCCACTATGGAGTTGGAGGAACACCATAAGTGGAAAGACATGATGTGGTTCTGGGGGTCTTCTCCGGCCTTTCCCTCAAACTTAGGGATGTCAGAGGGAAGCTTAGTGGGCATGTGGGGCCAAGCAGGGTCATGCCTGATGGGGTCGTTTGTGAGCCTAGCTAAATCTGGCAGGTTGAGACTTGCCATGTATGGTAGACTAGCGGATGTAGTGACCGGAACCGGGACCTGCCTAGCCATTGTGGTATGGTGTAGGGGTCCAGTAGCGCCTATAGGTATGCTAGGTATGGAGGGTATGTTCCCTCCAAAAGGTGTGGCCTGATATGGGTTAGCACTCCCAAGTGCAACCTGGGTTACACTTGGGTTAGGAATCGCACTAGGGATTCCTGGTATAGCACTACCGAGTGCAACATGGGTTACACTTGGGTTAGGAATCGCACTAGGGATTCCTGGGATAGCATTCCCAAGTGCAACAGGAGTGACACTTGGGTTAGGAATCGTACTAGGGATTCCTGGGATAGGGTTTGTGGAAACCGAAGGGGGTATGACCCCCATGTTGGGCATGCCCATGACAGGTGGTGGTCCTGTGTTAGGCATTCCTGAATGTGGAGTGGTACCCATATTGGGCATACCCAAGGGGGTGGATGTTGCCATGGATGGTACTCCCGCAGAAGGGTTTGCGGATGTCTGACCTATGGTTAATGTAAATTGTGGATCATCTGGTGTTCCAGACATAATTGTGGTCGGTGGTAACTCTGTGGGGTTTTCGGATTCTACCTCCAAATCAAAGGTGAAGTGGGGTATGTCAGAATCGGATGACCGTCTAGATGATCGACGATGTGTCGAATCAAGGGATAATGCTCTGCGTCCGTGACGTGGAGAGCCAAGTGGACTAAACTCTGGGAGTTCGCCCTGTAGACGACGAGAACGTCTAGAATTCTCAATGGTGAGAATATGTTTTTTATATAAAATATTGTTTTAAGTATCAGGTGGTGATATATGTATGTAAAAGACTCAAAACCCTAATGCAACCAAGGGTGCAAAAAGGGGAGTGAAAAAAAAAGAAGGCTCACAGGCCAAAAAATCGATCCTCAAAAAATGCACTTATTCTAGCAGCTGTGCTACAATAAGTGGAGGAATGCAACAACCGGTCAGAATACCAATATGCAAGCGGCTCCTAGAAAAAATAGGTGTAACTAGACTCAAAAGGTGGTAAAGATCATGCAAACACCTAATCTAAAAGTATTGTGACTCAAACAGACGATATCCCCTGCAAGGTGATGAAATCCAAGTCAGACAATATGAATGTAGAGACAACGGCTAGATATCCCCCTACCGGGAGGGACACCGGGTAATCAATCCTAAAAAGACAGGCTACTAGGATACTCCGTTCATGACGCATCGAGAAAAGGTAAATCTGCCGTTTGGTCCTTTGATCGCAATATCCCAATACAGGGATATCCCGAGAACTGCGAATGGTAGCCCTTCGGTTACTGAATGGGTTTCGGTATCCCACTCAGGCTTCCGGAACCATCCTCGCGACTTCAACCCTCCTAGGGGAGAGGCCTTCCCACAAACCGGTTGTGACCGCGCCAAAAAGTACTAAGAGATTTTAGCTCCCTAATTGGACAACTTCTATGTCTCAGATGTATGAACTGAGGGGTGTTATTGGAACACCTATCCCCCCAATACTACCTAGCTACAAGAATTCTTTTCGTGTTCCCCAAGTGGGGTTAAGAGTGTGTTCAAATTAGGGTAAGTTTTAAGTCTTAGTTCAATTTAAGTGATCGTGTGAGTGCACGTGAGGTGTTGTAAACTGAACTTGAAAAAATTAAATGCTTTAAGGGAAATTTTTCAAAAAATAAAGGACTTTTCGAAAAATAATAAGCAAATATTTAAAACTTTTTTCACTAAAAGAAATTAATTTGCTTTTTCAAAAATAACTCAAAAAATAATGGATTTTTTGGATTTATGAAAGCAAATAATAAACTTCTAAAAGAAATAAATGGATTTCTTCGTTTCAATAAAATTTGCTAAGGGCAAGATTCTAAAGAAGTAAACAAGAAAAAATTTGAATCTAGATAAAGAATGCAAAATGAATCTTTCTTTCACTTTCTTGAAAATTTTTAAAAAGATTTCTATGTATGCACTTTTAAATAGTAAAAAAAATTTTCTAAATCTGGAAAATATGCAGAATTTGATACTGTAAAAAATGTGCTATGGGCAGAAAGTACAGTAAAAAATATTTTTCAAAATCGGGATGGCCGAATGAAAAAATTCAGCCGCGCGGGTTTTGGACGAACAGCCGCGATGGGCCGCGCGGGTTTTGGCCGAACAGTCGCGATGGACCGCGCGGGTTTTGGACGCACAGTCGCGATGGACCGCGCAGGTTTTGGGCGCACAGTCGCGATGGACCGCGCAGGTTTTGGGCGCACAGTCGCGATGGACCGCGCAGGTTTTGGGCGCACAGTCGCGATGGACAGCGCGAAAAAAGGCCGCGAAGCCGCGGTGTGCAGCGCGGAAAAACACAGAAAAGTCGCGATGGACCGCGCGACTGTCTGGAAAAAGGGCGCGATGGACCGCGCGGAAAAATGCAGAAAAGTCGCGATGGACCGCGCGACTGTCTGGAAAAAAGCCGCGAGGCGGAAGCCGTGCACGGAAAACGAGAAACGAACTCGAAAATTTAAAATTTAGGGCTGTTTTTTGGGGCCAAATCTCAGAACAGCAATGGATCTGCTGTCTAAGATGGCAGATCTATGGATCTAATGGTTAAAAACTCATAAAAACTAAGATTTAATGGCAAAGCTAGAGATCTAAAGTTCAAACCAAAGCGGAGTCGCCAAAAACTGTTGGCCCGGTTTTGCAACCAGGCTTAGTGCTATGGGCACCTACTAACTAGTAGTAGCAGTTTCAATAGAAATAAAAATCATAAACTAAATAAACAATACTTTTCATGGATCTAAACAAGAATCTAAGCAAATAATGTAAATATTTCAAAATCAAGAACAAGAAACATAAGAAATAAATTTTGTATTGAAAAGTGGGGGGCAAGCAAGTGCTTGCGATATTACCTCCAATGGTGAAGGTTGATGTTGAGCAACTCCCAAGATGAGTAGCTCCAAACTCCAATAGGTCTCTTTCTCCAAGGTTGCTTCAATGGCTAAAAGTGCTCATGGGAGATTTCAGCAGCATAAGGATGAGATAATGGAAGGATGTGAAATGAGGAGCCCCTACCACCTTTTTATAGGTTTTGGTGGTGAGGAATACCATTTGTGGTTTTGTGGAAACCAATGGTATTGACCAACATGGTTTAGGTAATTTTCCCTCCTTTTTCCTTTTTTGAATAAAAATAATATTTTAATTCCCTTTTTAATATTTTTGGGAATTTGGACCCTTTTTGAGGGTTTTTTATGATTTTCTTGGAAAAATAATCTTTTTTAATGGAAAAAGGGGTGTACCAAGGTCTTTTGGTGACCTTTTGTTGGTTTCAGAGGCTCAGATGGTGAAAAAGTGGGCAAATGGGTCATGTGAATAGGGGAATGAGCTAGTGAGCACTTTTTAGGTGTTAACAGCTGTTTACGCTCTTTAGAGGCTTCGCCATTACATTCTGTTGTGGTCCACTACAGTTATTGCATATGTCAATCCATTTCAATATGTCTTAACCCGATGCATAATCGAGGGAAAGTTTAATAAATGGATTGTCATACTTCAGGAGTTTGATCTTACTTTTTAGTTTACTAAATCGAAAAAGTCTCTAGTGTTCATTGAGCTCGTTTCTTAGTTCCCTAGTGGTGAGGATTTCAAAGTGGAAGATGATTCATTCCCTGATGAACACATCTCCCTAATTTCTACCTCTAATCCATGGTATGGGCATATTTTAATCTATCTCCATACTTTGAAGTGTCCACTAGCCTTTTCGAAAGAAGAACGATGATGACTCCGACATAACGCTAAGAACTACCTCATAATTGCTGATACTTTGTATAGACAAGGGGTTGATTCTATCTTATGTCGGTGTCTAACTCTTGAAGACGGTGAGGTCATTTTGAATGATTCCCATAGTGGAGCTTGTGGGGGTCATCTATCTGGGTTGGAAATAGCTCAGAAAATACTATGCGCTGGTTATTTTTGGCCCACCATCTTTAAATATTGTGTGGAATGTTGGAATATTCTCACCATCTTATTTTGTTCTTGCAAGCATGCATTCCATGCTGCACTCCATGCATCCATGCATTAGCAGTTCAGTCTCCTAGCACCTAGTCCTAACTTTGGCCCCCCATAGCTTTTTTTTTCCATCATTATCCCTCCTATCCACTCAGAGAGACTTGTTTACATCACTAGAGTTCCAATGTGCCTTCATGCACATATTTAGAAGACTACACAGTCAATTCCATAATTTGGGGCACCTTTCCCCCTTGATTGATCAGTTAATTGACTGCAAATCCTATTTTTCCTGCTACTAAGTATAGGAGTGCCCTCTTTGAACACTGAAAGCTATTTATGTGCCCCCTTGGAGTCTCCTCCCCTATTTTGGTTCCCACATGATTCAGTTATGCTAAGTTCTACCTCATTTAACTGATTATTCATCATCGGTGGCCACCGAACCTTATCGAGAGATGGTTCCAATGCAAACTAAGCCTAGACTTGAGGTGGATTCGAATCCTCCCAGGAGTATCGAATTCATTCTGTTGTAACATTCTGTGATTTCTAGCTTACAGCTAAGTAATGTATCAACAACAGTTTTTCATGTGTTTTTTAGTTTTATGAGTGAATTGATCCATGTTTTTATCTAATTCTTCTCAGTAATTACTATTTGAAATTGTGAGGTTTGTTCAAGATTAGTGATATACCCCTATGGAATTTCACATGGTATCAGAGCTTGTGAGAGCTATTGAGTGCAACAATTGCATCAGTAGATTGAGCAACTGCTTTCATTAGAGCACCAGAAGCCTCTGGATTTCCATAGCAAACCCTGGTACCATTACATTGAATTCATTGGAGAAATCCTTTGAGGTTTAGACAGGTGTGAAGGATCTAGATAAAAGTTCCTATTGTCCTAAAGCAGTGTTCAATCGATTCAGAAACAATCATCCATCTATTTTTCCATTTTTTTGTAGGTTATTCCATCAACAGAAGTGCATTCAGTCGGCTACTATGCATCTAAATTTGATTCCCAAACTCAATCCTTTCAATTTATTTGAATGGAAGGAACAAATGGAGATCTTCATGCGTAGCATAGGTATCTACAGAGTGTTACAGGGCATTGAGGTCGAACCAAATGGTGCTACAGAGAAGGCCAAGTATCTAAACAAACTTGATGAAGCATATGGATTTCTATGTGTAACGAACATAAATAAAGAAATAATTAAATAGTTAATAGTTTAATAGTTAGGAAAAGACGTGTCTTCTCATCTTAAAGGTCTGGCCTAATTTAAAGGCGACCAAACCTATGTAATAAGCATATCTTACATTATCATTTATTCTATTATATTCCTATATGGATTATTTACATTATTTACACTATGTATTTCCCTAGAAGACAGAATTATCTCCTTCAGTGGTATCAAAGCACTCATCCTGGCTCTTTCCCCAATTATCAAAGTTTCTTGAGTTACTGGTCCTTGACCGAAACTAGGCTTTTGGCCATTTATTTTAAAGCTTCTCTGACACACCTTCATCACGAGGCTTTTATCCTCCTCCCAAACTCCATCTCTCCCATCACACTCCCTCCCTACGTGGATTCCCATATCCCATGTCCACTCCACACCTACGTTGAGTTTTTTTTGCACCTCCAATCCATGCACCTGCATACTCACACACCCACCGAATTTGATCCACAACCATACTACTATCCCTCCCCTTCTTCCTTACACCATCCCACTCACAAGCCCTCCGCTCCCGCATACCTCCCCCACCTCTCCTCCACGCTGCCCCCACATCCACGCTCCCTTCTCTGTGCCTGCACATGCCTTCCCCACCCACTCCACACCCCTGCATCTTCTCCCTCCCTCCATCTCTGATCACCCCCGCGTCATCTCCGGCCAGCTCCCTCTCCACCATCACTCTACCTCCCCACATCCACTTCTTCCACATCTCCACATAGTCCTCCTCCGAACTCACGCCCGTGCTCCAATTTGCGCCTCTCCTCTCTTCCATACGCGCTCCACAACCACCTTCCAACAAGTCGCAACCAACATTTCTTCTCTCCATGCCATCGCGTCCTTCAACACCAACTCTCCACACCACTCAAGCCCCCCCTATACCCAGTCCTTACCACTACGCCCTCGCCACCATTATGCATAGTATCATACCTATGCATCCCTCTCTGCAGCTCTCAACGTTGTTCGATCTCTCCTACTCCGGCACTACCACTCCCCCTTCCATCTTCGCCACAAAATCTATCCAATCTTCCCTCCATTCCAATCTTCCTTCCCTCTCAATCTACCACCAATGCGCGCTTGCCTCTCCTTTCCATCTCATAAATCACACTCCATAGCCTCCTTCCATTACCTGCAAACCCTAATTCCACTCATTCACAAAAATATATATATAATAATAATAATTATTATTATTATTATAAAAATGCCACAAAAAAAAGACTATTGAAACTCTATAATAATTTATTATTATATATTTTATAATAGTAATTATTATTATAATAAATATTTTGAAATAATAGTTATTTTGAGAAAAGGAAAAAAGGTTATTTCGCCTAATAAAAAAAAAAAAATATATATATATATATATATATATATATTAATAATTATTATTATTATAAAAAAAAAAATCTTTTGAATAAGAATTGTTTGGAGAACAAAACATATTCAAGCCAAACAAATTGGTCAAAGAAGACATTAAAAGACAAGCCAATACTGACAAAAATCAAAAGTCCAAGCGACACTCCTTATTGTCAAAGAAGTCGAAAAACACTTATCACCGAAGAAATCAAAGTTGAGGACAATCATTTATCATTGAAGAAGTCAAAGTCAAGGAAGACTTATCAAGAAGTCGAGACACGCTGTTGACAAAGAAGACCAAGTCAAGAAGAGCAAGTTATCGTCCCAAGCCAGGAATTATGGCGAATTTTAAAGCAGAATTGCAGTCCGGACTAAAAGAAGCATTGGATAAAGCATTTGACATGACGAAGCGGGATATGTCTAAGAGCTTAATAGAACAAGAGAATCATTATCTAAAAATCCGTATTGAGAGATTATCTACGCAAATTGAGGAATTAAAAAATGAAAACGATTTCAATCAGAGATTGAAAAATCAAGATATAAAGAAATAAATAAACGATTATAAAGCAGAAATAATATGCTTGAACAAAATCGTTAGCGACAAGGATGAAGAAATAATGCAGATATGACATAAATTAGAAACTCAAGAATAAGAGGTTGGCCAATGTCGACAACAGATAAAAGTTCTTCAACAACAAAATGACGACTCTAAAAAGGCACACAATCTGGAGATCACAAAAAGTAATAAAATAATAGCCAACAATTCCGAAGAAATTTTCAGATTAAGAAATCATAACAAGACACTAATAACAAAAATTAAGAAGTTGAAAAATAGTCGGAAGATAGATCAATCTACGGAAGACATTGAAGGAAAACTTCTAGACACACAGAAAAAAAATAGTTTCATCAGAAGTCATAACGAAGATCTTAAGGAACAACTTAAGAAGTCTGAAGATAATAGAAAATCGCAAGTAGAAGTGATTAAGAAGTTTCAAAATGATAACATGCAGTTGGAAAGCAAGTTGGAAAAGATACAAAACAAAACCTTAAAGCCTCAAGAGACAAAAATACAACTTTCAGCTCAGATCAACGCTCAAAAGACGACACTCGTAAAAGAAAATGACATTATGAAAATTCCCTATCAACACCCCAACCATAAAAACCGATATTCTAAAAAGTGGGAAATGTCGAAAGATAATAGTACTAATGTGATCAAATCTCATGTCGAGAGATCAGTAGGGAATCCCAACAATCAGCAACAAATCAATTTGGGATGGATTGATCCATCCACATATCAGAAGTTATGCTCTACACTTAGCAGTTCGTATCGACATGTTTCGTTAGCCACGACATCGCAAAGAACAATGCAAGAAAATTATAAGGCTTTGAGGACAAAGCCTTTCTAAGAGAGTGGCAATGTAACGAACATAAATAAAGAAATAATTAAATAGTTAATAGTTTAATAGTTAGGAAAAGACGTGTCTTCTCGTCTTAAAGGTCTGGCCATATTTAAAGGCGACCAAACCTATGTAATAATCATCTCTTACATTATCATTTATTCTATTATATTCTTATATGGATTATTTACATTATTTACACTGGGTATTTTTCTAGAAGACAGAATTATCTGCTTCATTATGCCTCAACATTTCCAAATATCTAATCTTTCATCTATCCGGTCTAAAAAATCCCAAGGAGGTTTGGACAAAGCTCGAATCCTTATTTGGGAAATAGGATGATTTGAGAGGACATCAATTTGAAAATGAGTTGATCTCACTGAGCCCCAGCAGTTTCGAATCCATTACATATTTCTGCACAAGATTCAAGAACTTGGTTGTGCAGTTAAAACTATGTGGAATTGAGAAGGAAAACAAGCAGTTGGTCCTTGCTATTATTTCAAAATTGGGATTAGACTATTATGTGTTTGTTTCCACCTTCCAAACAACAAAGCTTTCCATCCCAAACTGGAAAATTCCCATTCTATATGCATTCATCCTCTCTCTCATAAAGGAGCAGGACAAATTGGTGGAGATGGGATTAATAAAACCAAAGAGGGATCAAGCTCTTGCTGCAGGAGACGGAAAGAATGTGAATGGTAAAGGAAAGCAGAAGGGTAAGGAAAATAAACCTTATGAGAATAATTCAAGGGAGAATCCCAAACAGTCAGAGGGAACCTCGAATCCAAAGAAAGGAAAGCAAAAACAGAAAGAGAATACCAAATGTCCATACTGCAAAAAAGGTTTTCATCCATAAAGTGTTTGCATGAAGATGACCATTGATCTCATGGCCCAACTTCTAGAGAAAAACAATCTTCTAGTACCATCAAATGCTAGAAGAAAAGAAGTTGATCCTAAATCAGAGGAAAAAGAGAGGTGTCATGCACTCATGGATAGCACTTTGAATGCATCCTCCTTCATCATAGATTTTGGAGCCTCAAGAAACATGTTTGCATCCAAGGATCTATTCTCTGAATTCGAACTCATTGTTGGCCCTTCTATCCTAATGGGAGATGATTCTGAAGTTCCCTCAGAAGGGATTGGAAGGATCAATCTGGATCATGGATACTTCAATGATGTGCTTTATGTGCCTACTTTGGAAGCTAACCTCCTTTCAGTTTATCAAATGACCCATAAAGGAGTTCCAAAGAAAGTAATTTTTACTCCTAATGTGGTTGAAATCCAAGAGATCTCTTTTGGGAAGATCATTGCACAAGGCATTGTAGATCACCATTCAAAACTCTATGAGTTCTCTCATTTCTTTCCTTACTCAAAACAAAATGCACTTATCACTCATGCAAATGAAGTGATCAGACTTTAGCATGAGAGGTTTGGGCACCACAACTACAAATATTTGCAAGAACTACACAATCAGAAAATGGTTGAAGGGATTCCAAACATCAAATTTGCTAAGGGCACCTGTCAAGGTTGCTTGATTGGTAAGCATCCAGAGCACAAGTTTGAAAAAGGAAAGAGATCCTCATATCCTCTTGAGTTGATTCACAGTGGCCTATCAGGACCTCTTCATCACCTATCTTTGAATAGTGCAAGATACATCTTAACATTCATAGATGATTATTCTAGATTCAGTTGGGTATATTTTCTAAAGTTGAAGTCAGAATTCTTTGAATACTTCAAACTTTTTAAAGCTTCTGTAGAAAAGTTCACTGATAAGAAGATCAAGGTCCTTCGTAGTGACAATGGAGGAGAGTATGTGACGAATTATTTTTAGTTATTTTGTGTAGATGAATGTATTGATATGTAGCACATTGTTCCTTACACACCACATCAGAATGGTGTAGTAGAGAGAAAGAAAAAAACTTTGAAAGAAATGGCTACTTGCATGCTTGAGTCTAAAGCATTGGCTCCTAGACTTTGGGAAGAAGCTATCAATTGTGTTGCATACCTCCATAACAGAGTTCCTCACAAAAGCCTACAAGGAAAAAACCTTTTCGAAGCATGGATGGGATACAATCCAGATGTGTCTCATTTGAGAGTCTTTGGATATAGAACTTGGGAAAGGATTCCTTCCAAGAAGAGGAGAGCCTTAGAGCCACAAAGAAAAGAGTGCATAGTGGTTGGTTATGCACAGAATGCAAAGGCCTAAAAACTGTTAGATATGTCTACCATGCAGACCTTCCTTGAGAGAAGTGTCCAGTTTGAGGAGTGGCCATTGCATGATTCCCACCATGTCGAAGCAGATAGCTTTCCAACTACTCCACCACAACATATTGAACAAGATAGTGAATCATCCTCTCATGAAAGTTTAGATTTTGACTCAGAAAGTGAAGATGAGCGAATGCTAGATCCAGATCCACAAGAACCTGAAGATCCACTTTCTATTCCAAGATGGGCTGCCAAGACCCTTGAATCTGCAGGTGATCTTGTTGGAGATTCACAAGATCCAAGAAGAACTAGACCTGAGTTTTAAAATGCAAGGTTTGCACTCTCTCCTATAGATCCCTTTATTTATGAAATATGTTTTCTTATGATTGGATCAGATCCAAAAACTTTCTTTAAGGCCTCCCAAGATCCAATATGGATACCAGCTATGGATGAAGAGTACTAATCTCTTCAAAGGAATGAGACTTGGGAGCTTGTTTCTCTTCCTCCTGGAAGGAAGCTTGTTCAATGTAAGTGGGTATACAAAACCAAGATGGGATCATATGGAGTGAAAATCAAGTACAAGGCTCATTTGGTTCCTAAAATTTTCTCACAAGTTCAAGGGATTGACTATTCAGAGACCTTTGCTCATGTTGTAAATATGGACTCCATCTGTCTTGTTTTGGATCTTACTGCATCCAAGCATTGGGAGGTGCATCACATGGATGTGAAGAGTGCTTTTCTTCATGGAGATCTAGAGGAGGAGATATACATGAAGCAACCTGAAGGATACATTTATGATCCTTCATTAGTGTGCAGATTGAGGAAGTTCTTGTATGGGCTCAAGTAGGCTCCTCGAGCATGGTATGCTAAGATGGACTCCTTTCTACTGTCACAAGATTTTCAGAGATGCGAGTATGATTCGAATATCTACATGAGACATGATGGTAACTCTCTTCTCCTTATTATCCTCTATGTTGATGATTTATTGATTATAGGGAGTCTACGTTCATGTCTTAGATCTATCAAAACAACCTTGCACAACTCCTTCTCTATGTCATATTTGGGACTGCTAAAGCAATTTCTTGGTATTGAAGTCTCTCATAGTGATTTAGGAATCAATATTGCACAGTCCAAGTATGCATCAGATCTACTTGACAGGTTTCACATGACAGAATGCAAACCAACAGCATTTCCTTTTATTTCAGGTATCAGTCTTGAGGATGGTTCTTCTTTACCTTTGGTGGATAGTACTTTGTATCGGCAACTGATCGGGAGTCTTTTGTTTCTTACACATACTCGCCATGATTTATCCTATGCAGAGAGTGTTGTCTCCAGATAGATGCAAGAGCCTCATGATATTCACTGGAAGCCATCCAAAAGGATCTTGCACTATGTGCAAGGGACGAAGACCTATGGTATTCACAATGTAGCTGGGTCTCCATTGAACCTAGTTGGGTATACAGATTCAGATTGGGCTAGAGACATTTCAGATCGGAAGTCTACATCAGGTTTTGTCTTCATGATAGGATCTGGTCCTATCTGCTGGTCGAGCAAAAATCAGACTGCTCTTTCTCTTTCATCAACTGAGGCCAAGTACAGAGGTGCAGTGAATGCAGCCACACAGTGCATCTGATTGCAGGGCACCTTGTTAGAGTTTGGGATTTGCTACAGTACTCCACCAATCATTTACTGTGACAATCAGAGTGCTATCATGATTTCTTCAGATCTGGTTTTGAGACAAAGAACCAAACACATTGAGATACACATGCATTACATCCGAGTATTGGTCCATTGTCACATCCCCATTCTTGACCCTTATGATATTTGCGCTATAATGTAAATATTGTATGCATATTTTGTATGATTCCTAGCGTGGAGTTCAAGGCCAAGGCCCCGCTAGTGAATGCTCAATCTTGAAGAGGAAAGTATGTTGGTATTATTTAACCCATGTGCTAGTGAGCCATGGAAATTGTAAATATGCATTTTAATATAAATACCCACAACTAGCTATGCAATGCAACAAGAGATGGGGGCATGATATTACAAGGAATTGGGAGGGAAATATTCAAAACCTTGAGCCACTGAAGTCAAGCCAAGTGTCAATGAGAGAACCCATCAACCATCAACTACCCATGTTGACTTTGGTTCCCAATCATTCATTTCTCCCAAGAGTTGGGTGAAGTAGTTAATTCCTTGGGGATTGGGGAGGTATGGCTGTCCAAATTCGAGTATGGGCAAGCCACCCTCATGGAAAATCGTGTTTTTGCTTCTTGGGCAAGAAAACAGCCATGATTTTCTCCCTAAGCCATTACCATGAAGGAGTTTTGCCTCTCTCACGTTTTTGGAACTGCTTGGGCGTTTTCCAGCCACGTTTTTCTGGTTTCTCTAGGTCTTCTAGCTAGGAAGAGGGCGTTTTTATGTTGCAGACCTGTTGGGAGCTGCCTGGGAATTTTTCTCCACTGATTTACAATGTTTTCCTCCCTTTTGGCATTGTTGGAAATTAGATTTTTGTATTACATACCTGTCGGGAAGGGGAGAGCAGGATTTGGGGGTTTGTAGAGACCATTGCGGCTCTTTGAATGCCCAAGGACGTTTTCTGAAAATGAATTTGCTTTCCCTGCCTTGATTCACCATCTATCACTTAGTTTTGGCTTCCCACATTTTTCCTCATACCCAACACTTGATATTTTGTTGTTATGTGTATCCATGCGCAGTTTTGAGTTGCTGTGTGTTAAGAAATGTTGGGGTTGAGATGGGTATCCATTGCTTTGGGCTGTGATGAGCTTGAGAGTCCCCTTTTCCTTGTAGATATCATGCCCAGCTCGGGGGTGGTCTCTGAGTGCTGAAATAATACAGGTTGGGCAGAGACCTATGGTTGGGAGGAACGTTGCAGCAACACAACTAGTTGTTTGGGGCCATTTCACCATAAAGATAAGTGTCTTGTTGTCTATGCATTTACTTCTACAATGTTCAGATTGATGACTGTTTTTGATATGCTGTATGCATATAAAATATGTGTGTGGATGAGTTTTTAATTCCGCTGTGCTTAATTTTTTAAATAGCATCTGCACACTCTTAATTTTATTGCTGTGAATCTAATGACTTGGGGGAGCTTATGAAAAGGCCCCATAGATTGGTAGCATATTCCCTTCCATGAGTTGGGTCCACGGGAGGGGATATTACATTGTGGTATCAGAGCTTACGGTTCAAAACTATGGCTATTGGGCCCTTCATAGAAATATAAATCATTATGTGTACATGTATTTTGTATTTGGAATTAAAATGAATTAAAGAAACCTGAAGGTCCCATGGATTCTAATCGATTAGGATGGGAAGTCATTTCCATGACTGTTTTGGGGATTATTTCAAAAATTGCTTGCATTGATCCCATTCTACGAAATTGAGGAAGGAGGGAGAAAATCCCTTTTCAGGTTGAATGCTTGCTTTAAATTGTTTCCAATGCAGTAGCATTCAGTTTTGTATTTGTCTGTTTGCCTCCATGGAGGAGAGAAAGGAGGCGCAACCTCTGCCATCTTATATTATTTTGTTGTTTTGTTGTTTTATTCTTGACATGAAAGAGGTGCAATTTTCTTGACATACTTTTTCTGTTTTGTTCTATGCGAGTATGATCTCTAATAGGCTTACCTCTATAAAGAAACGAAGCAAATATTTCAAGAAAAATTCTAACTGTTTTTGAAAATTTGAAAATTTTCTAAGTGTTTGCTGCTAAGCTTGTGTCGGCAATTTTAAGCTTAACTTTTGCGATGCGAGCGGCAATCTCAGGCTTAAATGCTGCGACGTGTTTCAGCGAAATTTTGCGAAGTTTTTGTGCAAAGGAGGTCGGCAATTTTAGCCATAAAATCTGCGATGTGGCGGCGAAATTAAGGTTATCTCTTGCGACATAGTCGACGGAGAAGTTGTTAACTCTGTGCCGAAAAGAAGCGGTCGGTGGTCGCAGGGTTAGCAGTCAGAGATTTTAACCTTATCTCTTGCGACACGGTCGGCGGAGAAGTTGGTAATTTTGCGCCAAAAGGAAGAGAAAATCTCAAAAATTTCTAAGTGTTTTTGAAATTTTGCCTAAGGCTGTGGCGGCAAAATTAATGTTAAGTTTGCGACGCGCGGCGGAAAAATTAGCGTTACATCTGTGACACGCATGGCGGCAAAATTAGCGTTAAATCTGCGACACGCGCGATAGCAAAATTAGCATTAAATCTGTGACACGCGTGACGGAAAAATTAGCATTAAATCTGTGACACGCGCGGTGGAAAAATTAACGTTAAGATCCACGCCACCCGTGGCAATTTTAACATTAAGATCCATGCCAACCGCGGCAATTTTGACCTTAATATCTGTGACACAGTTGGAGGAGAGCTCGATAAGTCCGCCAAACAGGGAAAATGCAGCAGCTTTTCACTGAGATTTTCAGGTGCCGAAAATGGAAAATCGCCATGAAACTTATGCGCCAGGAAGCCACAAGGGGGCAATCCCCCTTGACCCCCGTCGTCCCTCGGAGACAATCGTTGAAAGTATGAAGTGCAAAAGCAGGAACTGCATAGAAAGTTTGTGGAAATGCATTGCAGAAAAGCAATGGGAGCAGTAAGGCAAAGCTAATGAAAGGGAAATATCTCACCTTAAACCATTTATGTTTATAACATAATAATTGTATGCTTAGAAAATATCATGAATGAATGATATACATATATGTACATATTGAATTGCTAATTCATGAGAAGATCATAGCTAATGATTGCTTGTGTGCATGGTAGAAAGTCCATGAAATTGGATCAGCTATGATGTGGAAGAGGAAATTCCATGCTACAATGAGGAAATTGGAAAGGGAGAATTCCTTAACTCCTCCATTGCTATTTTGTTTATATTTCTGTCACGTCCCCATTTTGACCCCCTTTGTATTAAATTGTAAATGATGTAAATATGGTAATTCAATCATGGTGAGGAGCTCAAGGCCAAGGCCCCACCATTGATTTAGCGTTTTATGTATCGGCAATTAAAGAAATAGATGCCTATGGTTCTTGTGCTAGATGGGCACGATGTAAATAAGACATCATGTAAATACGAATTTTAATGAAAAATACCCACAACTAGCTATGCAATGCAACAAAGAGATGGGGCATGATTCTACAAGGAATAGGGAGGGAAATTATTCAAACCCTTGAGCCAATGGTGTTAATCCATGTGTCAATGGGGAAATCCATAAACCACCAACTACCCATTTTGTCTCATGCACCCAATCATTTAATTCTTCCAAAGATTGGTTGGGGTAGTTATTGTCTTGGGATTGGAGAAGTATGGCAGCCAATTTCGTGCATGGGCAAGCCATCAACCTGGAAATTCGTGTTTTTGCTTGTTGGGCAAGAAAACACCCACGAAATGGTGCCCAAAGCCATTCTGAACAATCAGTCTTCTCTCATTCACGCAGTTGGAGCTAGCTGGGTCTTTCCCTACACGTTTTTCATCCAAATCCTGCATTTTTCCATACCTGGGAGTTCGTTTTTGCATATACAGTAGCCTGGGAGAGAAGGGCCACGATTTGGGGACTGTATGGAGGTCGTTTTTGCCCCCGAATGTCGAAGGACGTTTTTCTAAAAACGGATTTGGCTTCCTTGGGTTGTTTCCCAACTTCCCATTTCGTTTTTGTGGGTTCCCACGTTTTTCTGAGTTAGCTGAAACCCCATCTCATGCATTCCACTATGGAAAACGTTTTCTTCATGCTCAGTAAGTGTAATTTTGCTGCTGTGTGCATCCTTGTTTGGTTGTGAACCTATGAGCAAGAAACTGGAGTGGTAGTGGATAGAATTGGCTTGATAAACCTAGTGTAGGGAGTAACCTCTCAATAAGATCAAGAGGGCTGGCTACTTTTCTATGCACACCCTGAGAGCACTAGAAAGGAAGGTATGGCTTGAGGGACTGTGTGGCAGTGAAGAGAATACTTCCTTGTGATTGGGTGTGTAGGCATTGTGAGTGCCAAGCTGAATAGATCTGGGAGAGGTACCCATAGCTCTGTGGTTGAGCTCACTAGCTTAGCAATTCTTCCCTTCCATGTCCTAGCAGCCTGATAAACCCAATTGCAGATTGGCTTGGCTCATCTTGGTGTATGCTTGGCTATGAGTGAGTCTGTTGTTCCCTGGTTCCTTGTAGAGATCATGCCCAGCTCGGGGGTGGCAGTGGTGCTGAGAAATTGAGGAGCACACTGGCCTACGATTGGGTGGAACGTTGCAGTTGCATAGCCAGTTGCGTGGGACTACTTTCGCATAAGATGAGTATTCTCTTGTGTATTAACTTGCAATTACTTATTGATGAACATCTTAAATGTATGATGGGTGTGCAATTCTTGATATTCCGCTGTGATTTTTCTTAAAATCATACATTTCCATATGTCTCTGTTATATTATGAGAATGCTTATGGTTAAAAGTTTCATGGGGCTAGATGCCCAGTTTAGTATCACGCCCGTTATGCACTTTCACATGTATAAGTTTATTTCAATTTGCATCTTTGTTTTCAATGAATGGGGCTGGATGCCCGGTTTAACCTCACGATCCTCTCCATCTAGCTGGTAGGATGGGAGGGTACGTGACAATTTCCTAAGTTTTATATACTGACAATTATGGCATAGGAATGCTGAAATGCAAGAGAATAGCAGAGTAAATATAAATTAGTGGGCATGATTAAAGAGTCATTGCATAGTGCATGTAAATTGATTATGCATGAGCATGATGTTGCATATGGGTAAAGGTAGTGAAGTTACACATGCAATATCCCATTAATGGTATTGCCTATGGTGGATGACAATTAATGTTTTCGATAATGGTTGTATGAATCAGACCATAGAAGCATGACTGAAAATGCAAGAGGTTAGATAGATGATACGACTATGCACTAGATGACATATTAAGAAACGTTGCACAGTGCATGTGAAAAATGTTTGTGTATATATATATGGTATTGGATAATGGTAAATAGTGAGGTTTCACATATGCAATGAGCCAATTGAGATAATTATGGTGGTTGCTAATAATTATTTGTGTTTGCATTGGTTGTAGGACAAATACAATCAAAACATGGCTAAAGAAGTTGATGACGTTGTTGCACGTGACCAACGACCTTATGAAGAGAGGATGGTGCAACAAGTCCGTGATCATGATGTTGGCAAAAGGACTGAGTAGCCTTGGTAAGAGGCCAACTGATCAGGTAACATCAAGCGATGTTAATGACAGCCATGCAGGTAATGGTTATTTGTGCTTAATTGCATGAATGTTAAAAGAGGATTTGGTGAGATCCCTTCAACTATGTTTTGAACTATGATGATTTGGTTTGCATATGGTAGTGAGTGCCCGAATGGGACTGTTAACCTACCAAGTATGGTGAGGTATGGGTAAGTGAAGACAATGATCCTTACACCCTATAATTGCTTAGAAATCTCTATGCATTCATATGAAATTATGTCATGCCATGACGGCTGTGAGTTTAACAACCAAAGCAAGTGAGGACTTATGGCCCTGTCATGGTAGTACATGGTTAGGCCATAATATGTTTGAATGCATAGTACTCATAAATTAATGCAGAGTTGCATTGAGGAGATGTGCATTAAAATATTATGTACAATCTTGTGGTTATACATTGAGTGATTGCACACTAAAAGATTATGTGAGTGATGTAAAAGTGCATGCATATGTATAGGTGCACATGTTGAGATGCATTGTGTGAATGCATGATTGTGGTGATTGTGGTGTATGTTTCATTACAACTAGATAATAGATGGAATGGTGAACTATTGTCAATCCTAAGAACATTTCATGAGCTGCTGTGAATGCAAGAGAATGATTGCATAAAATGATGTAATTAAACCATGCAACTCTAGTATGATAATGATTCACATGAAGTAGATGATTTTGGTGATATTAAAATGCTTCCTTGACTGTGGCAGCAATGAAACATTATATGCATAGAGACTTACAAAGCGTTTGGCTGATGGAAGTTTCAGATTTCAGGTAGATTGTTTTGGGCATGGAAAATATGGGTAAGTCCATGATGAAGATTGGAATCTACCATGAGCAAGAGCCAAACGATATGAGAACAGAATTAGGGATAAGCGAATCAATTTCCGTAGAGGACAAAATTGCAATTCATACTTGAATTTAATTATCAATGCCATTAACTGATTAGAGAAATCAAATTTGAATTTTATTGCTAAATACTGCTAACTGTTTGGCTATTTGATAAATGTGCCAGGAAGACACATTGCAGGAAGACCAGGAGTGATGGCCTGCAAAATCCAAACTAGATGGTAAAGACCCCATGCTTTGGAAATGGGTTTCGGGTGAAACGCCATTGATTATGTCTCAGCCAAACCGCATATCGGTAAACCATGAGAGTGAGATGGTAAAGCTATGCCCAGAAGGCATGTGAGATACATCTGCAAAATGAATGACTATTCTGTGACCCTAGACAAGAACATGCATGTCTAAATTATTAGGGTTAATATGCAGAGCATGCTCTATCTTATTTATATCATTGTAGACTGCTTGAGTATGATTAGGGCCTACATGGCGCACATCAGAAAGGGGGTGCACACCTTTTATGGTGCGGGTCATGATAGGGTTTTCAATATTGACTACACCCTAAGGGAATGGATGCATTCCTGGTGTTTCAATACTTGATAGTGAATTATATGGATTATGGTTACAAAATTGAACAACAATACTGATGAGCTTGCTTATCCTTCTTGTGTTGTCAGACAGATGCAGATTGATACTGCACATTAAGAGGCAAAGTGAAGAAGGGTACGCAAAAAGACTGTATAGGAATTGGTAACCTTTCTATGCTCACACGAAATATGGACCAGAAGGGATGGACAGGCCCGAAGAGTTGTGTAATAAGAAGAGGTATCATCCTTGTGTGAGTGGGGTCATGCTAACCTATAGTCAAGAAAGTCACCTATAAAGTTCCTAAAAGGAACCACCAATTTGCACAAGAGAAGGAGTGACGTCCTTGTATGAATAAAGAGTTGTGTGTGTGAAGGGTTGTGGTGCAAGAAGGTGTGGTGACATTGGTGAAGGCATAAAATCTCTATTGGGATAGCAGTAGGAGGGCGGGTGCCAAGATTGACTGAAAACCCTGAGATGCCTATGGCTCCATAGTAGAGCCTTGACCTATAATGGTCAGGTGGCGCAGTTTCCTTCCATTGGTCGATGACACAGAGGAATGTACTGGCTCGGCAATGGAGAGGGCCAACCAGGTATGGGACTGGTTGGGCACCACCAAATTCTTGGTAAATCCAATCAGCGTGAAGGTGTACTGGTGAAGCATTAACTACATCCAAGTCCATAGGCGATCCCAAGGTTTGCAAAGCGAAGCAGGATCCTATGGACCAGAGGGTAAATGCACAATACAAATAACTATTCAATTTCATTTATGTCTTGTTTGGAATAATGAAGATTTCAGGTATAAGTTTTCTAACAACTAAGTTGATACACTAATGTTTCTTTGTTGGAAACCTTGGTCATTACAGGAAAGCAAGACCCTGAAAGCGCTATAAAATTACTAGTAAATCCAGAGATTAAATGAGTGGACGATATGAAATTATTGATAAATCCAGAGAGTAACTGGTTGGGCATTCACTACTCAATATTGTGAAATAGCATGTATGTTGGCCCAATACCCCTTAAACAATCGATAAAACCAGTCAACGTACTGGCCTGGCATTGCCTATTCGAATGATTGTGGAGTAGCCTACGTGCTGGCCCAACATTCATAATTGGGTCCATGGGAAATCCAAGGCTTGTAAAGCAATCCTGTGGAATAGAGTGAAGACATCCAATACATATAAGTATTTGGTTATCTTGCAACTTCTTACTTATGAATATACGTGTGTATATGATTTGGTTATGATTTCTCAAACTCTTGTTTAGAGAAAAACCTTATGAAATAAACTAAACATGTGAATTGATTAAATGTTTGAGTGTAGGTATTGTTGGAATCAAGGACCAGGAAGATATTCATAGGGCTGCATATGCACATATGACCATCCTAAAGAGCTCAATATGAGCAGTAATAAAAGATGGTGCTAGTGAACATGAGTGGGTCCTAGCAACTAGAGGTTCTGTAAGCAGAATGGGAAGGGATACCCAAGTTGAAAAGCATTAGACAGACCTTAGACACTAAGTGTCATAGCCAATAAAGGGCAATTCAAGCATTCACATTAAAGTGAAAGAGACTAAGGAGCATGAAACCACAGTGATGGCATAGCTCCGTAATAAAACAAGACTAAGAGGGAGAAACTCTTACTCTTCTCTTTCCTTTTTATTAATGCATTTATAAAACAAAGAATTGTTGAATGCATGTCATGACTAGAAGAAGAATTTGTTTATTTGCTTGAATTAAATTGTGAATACTAAAATAGTTATTTCACTGTGAAAGGATGAACATGAAAGAGATCATGTGTATGTTGGGAAAGCATGAAAAAAATTTGGAAGTCGCATGAGTGAAGCATGGACATTCCATGTCAATTGGGAAATAATTGACTAATTTTAATGTTTATATTATGCTTGTCCTAACAAAGAGTTTCCATGATAAATTTCACAAGGAGAAATTGAAACAATTGGTTGCAGCCGACACAAGCAAGTGTTGCTAGTAAGTAAAGAGTGGTCAGTTGTGCACATTGACCATGGCGGCAGACCAAGGGCTATTAGAATTGGCTGAAAGTCTTCTTCAAACAATTGCAAAAACCCAAGAAAATCTTGGAGAGATGCTCAAGCTACAGAGGCAACAGAATGAGATGAACCACGAGGTTTTGCAGGACTCTATTCGTATGCAAAAAGGGGTAAAAAGCATTATGGGAGCAATCAGTAAGGGAAAGGAAAGTGGATCAATGAAGAAGCATTCATCCAATCAGTCGATTAAGAAACGTTCCAGGTGGGAAGACTCAAAGGAAATGGATCAGGAAAAGGTAAACCAACCAGTGAAATGTTGGGGATGTGGCAGAAATCATTTCCTCCGCGACTGCCCAACCAGAGAACATCAAGAGCGTAGCAGCCATAAATTTTTCAGGTTTGTGGACCAGCTAGAAGGTAAAGAAAAGGAAGGAATTGTTTTGGAACAATGTCCTTATGCAGAGCTAGAAGGTCCCAACCAGTAGGAACAGTTTATGAAGGCCAAAGGACTTGGTCTTGAAAACCCAAGTAAATGGTGAAACGCAGGATATACCTGCCACATTTTGTGAATTTTGGACATGTATAAAGTGTGTATGTATTCCTAGGTATTGAAACACCAAGGACGGTGTTATTCCAAGGGGAGGGGTATGTCACATCCCCATTCTTGACCCTTATGATATTTGGGCTATAATGTAAATATTGTATGCATATTTTGTATGATTTCTAGAGTGGAGTTCAAGGCCAAGGCCCCGCTAGTGAATGCTCAATCTTGAAGAGGAAAGTGTGTTGGTATTATTTAACCCATGTGCTAGTGAACCATGGGAATTGTAAATATGCATTTTAATATAAATACCCACAACTAGCTATGCAATGCAACAAGAGGTGGGGGCATGATATTACAAGGAATTGGGAGGGAAATATTCAAACCCTTGAGCCAATGAATTCAAGCCAAGTGTCAATGAGAGAACCCATCAACGATCAACTGCCCATGTTGACTTTGGTGCCCAATCATTCATTTCTCCCAAGAGTTGGGTGAAATAGTTAATGCCTTGGGGATTGGGGAGGTATGGCTGTCCAAATTCGAGTATGGGCAAGCCACCCTCATGAAAAATCATGTTTTTGCTTCTTGGGCAAGAAAACAGCCATGATTTGCTCCCTAAGCCATTACCATGAAGGAGTTTTGTCTCTCTCATGTTTTTGGAACTACCTAGGCATTTTCCAGCCACATTTTTTTGGTTTCTCTGGGTCTTCTAGCTGGGAAGAGGGCGTTTTTGTGTTGCAGACCTGTTGGGAGCTACCTGGGCATTTTTCTCCACTGATTTTCAGTGTTTTCCTCCCTTTTGGCATTGCTGGGAATTCATTTTTGTATTACATACCTGTTGGGAAGGGGAGAGCAGGATTTGGGGGTTTGTAGAGACCATTGCGGCTCTTTGAATGCCCAAGGACATTTTCTGAAAACGAATTTGCTTTCCCTGGCTTGATTCACCATCTATCACTCCGTTTTGGCTGCCCACGTTTTTTCTCATACCCAGCACTTGGGATTTTGTTGTTATGTGTATCCATTCTCAGTTTTGAGTTGCTGTGTGTTAAGAAATGTTGGGGTTGAGATGGGTATCCATTGCTTTGGGCTGTGATGAGCTTGAGAGTCCCCTTTTCCTTGTAGATATCATGCCCAGATCGGGGGTGGTCTCTGAGTGCTGAAATAATACAGGCTGGGTAGAGACCTACGGTTGGGAGGAACGTTGCAGCAACATAGCTAGTTGTTCGGGGCCATTTCACCATAAAGATCAGTGTCTTGCTGTCTATGCATTTACTTCTGCAATGTTTAGATTGATGACTATTTTTGATATGTTGTATGCATATAAAATATGTGTGTGGATGAGTTTTTAATTCCGTTGTGCTTAATTGTTTAAATGGCATATGCACACTCTTAATTTTATTGATGTGAATCTAATGACTTGGCGGAGCTTATGAAAATCCCCATAGATTGGTAGCATATTCCCTTCCAGGAGTTGGGTCTGCGGGAGGGGATATTACATGCATGATCGTACCATCACATTGCTCTATTGTCCTTCAGAAGAGCTGATTGCAGACATTTTCACCAAAACTTTTTCTGTGAAAAATTTCACTCATCTCCGATCCCTTCTTGGTTTGAGTGCTACCTTGGTTGATTAGTTTTTTATAATCTATCTTGAGGGGAGGTTTTCCCACTGGGTTTTATGTTTTCCTCACTTTTTCTAGATTGATTGTACGAGGTGACCTTTGGTATCAATAACCAGGGCCCTAATTTCCATTTATTTACTTATATTTTTCCTCATAGTCCGGCTTAAGGGGGGATTTGGAATATTCTCACCATATTATTTAGGTCTTGGGTTCTTTGCATGCATGCATGCATTCCCATGCAACACTCCATGCATTAGTAGTTGAGTATCCTAGCACCTAGTCCTAACTTTGGACCCCCTGGAGCTTGTTTTTGGCCATCATTATTCCTCCTATCCACTCAGAGCACCTTGTTTACATCACTGGAGTTCCAATGTGCCATCATGCACAAATTTAGGAGACTACATAGACAGTTCCATGATTTGGGGTGCCTTGTCCCCTTGATTGCTTAGTTAACTGATTGTAGCTCCTAGTTTGTCTGCTATTGAGTATAGGAGTGCCATATTTGACCACTGACATCTAGTTATGCACCACCTTGGAGTCTCCTCCCCTATTTTGGTTCCCACATGATTCAATTATGCTCAGTTCTACCTCAGTTGACTGACTATTCATCATCGGTGGCCACTGAACCTTATCGGTAGATTGTTCCAATGCAAACTAATCCTATACATTCATTCTATTGTATCGAATTCATTCTATTGTAACATTCTTTGATTGCCAGCTTACAACTGAGTAATGTATCAACAACATTTTTTCATGTGTGTTTCAGTTTTATGAGTGAATTGATCCATGTTTTTGTCTAATTCTTCTCAGTAATTACATTGTGAAATTGTGAGGTTTGTTCAAGCTCAGTAATCTACCCCTATGGAATTTCACCTATTTTAATCTATCTCCAGACTTTGAAGTGTCCACTAGCCTTTTCAAAAGAAGAACGACGATGAATCCGACATAACGCTAAGAACTACCTCATAATTTCTTATACTCTGTATAGACAAGGGGTTGATTCTATCTTATGTCATTGTCTAACTCTTGAAGAGGATGAATTCGTTTTGCCCACAGTGGATCCTGTGGGGGTCATCTATTTGGGTTGGAAATATCTCAGAAAATACTACGTGTTGGTTATTTTTGGCACACCATCTTTAAAGATTGTGTGGAAGTTGTTAAGCGTTGTCATTGATGTCATATCTTCACCAAAAATATGTGAGCACACCCAACTCTGTTATTCCCCATCATTGCAGTGGGACCCTTCACTAACTGGGGGGTTGATTATATGACATGTAACCTAGTTTCTACTGGGGGGAATCAGAACATTATTGTCATTTTAGATTACTTATGAAGTGGGAAAAGGCAATACCTAATATGAAGGAAGATGGAAAAACTACAGCCTATTTCATATTCAATCAGGTTATCTCTAGATTTGGTATCCCTAAAGATATTGTTACGGATCATGGTAGACATTTTCAAAATAATATGATGACTGATTTGACTACTATGCTAGGATTTAGACAGGAGCATTCATCTCCTTTCTATCCCCAGGCGAATGGACAAGTCGAAAGCAGTAAACAAAACATTGAAAACCATTCTCCAACGCACAATTAATGCTAGTAGGTCAAAATGGCATTTCATGTTGTATCCGACTCTTTGGGAGTATCGAACAACCTTTAAGACTACTACTTATTTTTCACCCTTCCAACTGGTTCACGGGATGGAGGCAGTCACACCGGTTGAGTGTGAAATACCATCATTAAAGTTGGCCATTCAACTTTTACCCGAGACATCTGCTTTGGAAGAACATCTCCTTCATCTGGAACATCTTGATGAACATCACCGAGATGCGCTCATTGCAAATGAATCACAAAACAGACGAGTCAAAACTCAATACGATAAGTCTATTATGCCTAGGGTTTTCTCCAAAGGAGACCTCGTTTTGGTCTATGACCATGATAAAGATCCTTTGGGGGAAGGCAATTTCAAGTCTATGTGGCTCAAACCTTATGTATTCTCCAAGGTTTTGAAGAAAGGATCATATGAATTGGTTGATTATGATGGTATAAGCTGTCGGAGCTTAGAAATGGGCTCTATATGAAGAAGTATTATGCACGACTCATATACTTTTTCTTGTAAATAGTTGTACAATAGTGTAGAGTTTGTCTTTTCTTGTTTCTCATGTAGTTATGGTTGTGTTTCAGATGTCAACTGAATAGTTTGTAGGATTCGCTGATGGCATTAGTCATCATACCCACAATCTTGCTTCATCTGCTTGGGTGATTTATTCACCTATGGGAAAGATAGTTTCGTCAGGAGGTGCTTGTTTAGGCCCTGCTACTAACAATATAGCTTAGTATAGCGTTGTTATTGAGCTGCTCTGGGATGCATTACACCATGGTATTTCATTTATGGAGGTTAGACTTGATTCTCAGTTAATTGTGTCTCAGCTTAATGGCGAATATTGGCTGAGGGATCCTTTATTATTACGTCAGTTCTTCAAAGTTAAACTACTTGAAATACATTTTGATTTCATTATATATCAACACATTTCAAGAGATCATAACACTATAAATGATGCATATGCAAACTATATACTTGATTGGCATTTGTACCGTACACAGTAATTTTATAACCACGCACATAAGAGAAACTTGTAAATATAATCGATAGATGTATATCTAGGTCAAAAAATAAAAAGAGTTTGAGTATCCATATCCATCAATATACATATCAATATACAAAAATTGGGCGTATAGCCTCAAATGATGTAAATTTCCCTATGGAGAGGTTGGAGCCTCATCCTCCTCAACCATGGCTTCTCTATAATAGATGACTAGTTTAGCTACTTTACGGAGTATCCTAATCCATGCAGGGGGCACACCCACTACATGTTCCTGCATATCCATAGCCATGCGCTCTATCTGATATGTAGTAATATCATGTTTCAATTGGTTCATCTTCCCCTCAATGGTCCTGAGCATGGAGTCTACTCCACTCATCTCTGTTGGTCATACAAACACTCTAGGATGTCCGATTGGCCTCACTGGTCCAACATCTGCATCAAGCATTTTTTCAATACTTAAACTCACCAATATATACATGTACATACTTATGATAAAATTCATAAAAATTGAATATTGCAAAACAAAAATTGTTACCTATGTCTCCCCAAGCTGCTCTTGGAGGGAGCATGATCTCCAGGTCTCCTCGGAAGTCCAATCTAGCATATGGGAACTGCTCAAATGCGGTAAACTGTCAGCTCCACCACCCTAAGAAATCCTCATCATCATAGGAAGTCTGGGTGTCTCCACCTCCCTGTCGTATAAACACCTCACCCCAACGAACCATCTTGGGCTCATGACAGTCGATCGGTGGAAGGGCCACTCTAGGGCTCAAACTAGGAACCCTCTCGAAGAAGAATGTGCATAAGATACTTCCATACCCAAAATTATTTTTCTTGCTCGTCCTACATTCTGTGAGTTGGTGCTTCATGTTCACCAACAATCCGGTGCACCAGTCAAATATTACTTTACACAAGAACCCCACTCTAATTTGCATATAATTGTGAGTATCTGAGTGTTGCGTGGCACTACCACCCACTCGGTTGATGGTACTCACAATGAATTTCAATGGAAAGCTCTCTATTTGGGATCTTGATACTTGAGTGCCACTCTTTTTTTCTCCAGCTATGCAATAAATGTTCACATAGTCTTGCACAGATAGGGCCCCTAGTCCACGGAAAGTTCCTTTTGAGGTTTACTACCTCCCCTCAACGGGATAACCTGGTGATAAAATAGATATCATCTATCATGAGCTCTAGTATCTCACCTTGAATATTGAATACTGCTTGATATGGAACCCATAGATGCACTAAGCTCTCAAGCAATTGGGGTTGGGCCCTCATGTGTGATGTATGAAATAATTTTAATAAGCCAACGGCGTAGGGCGTTTAAGGTCAATCGATCACGCATGGCTTCTCTATCCATTGCCTCGTGGTCACGTTCTCTCCATACAAGCACCATATCTGCAAGGCATTCATTCATTTGAGTGAGCGTTGAGTTTTTTCAACCTAAATTGCGCCACCCGCGGGTCTGTATTTTAACATCAACAGTCTACTTGCGGGTGAAGAATGCTTAACTCGTGCATTTTTCTCGAACTCGCTAGTTCAACACTTTACACCCATGGGTGCGCAGAAACACTTTAAAAACTAAATAAAAACTCAAAAAATTCAGAAAAAAGCATAAAAAAAAATACATGCAAAATGCAGAGGAGAGGGAGAAGACTTACCCGCAACTAAAGGAATGTGAAATGGTCCACCGGTTTGCTCGCAATTGGCGATTGAAATTCTAGGTATTTTTGGCTCTTTGAAGTGGTAAAATGGTAAAATGACTTGGTTTTTACCCCTTTGGTGACTATTTGTGGTAAATATTTTTAACTTTTACCCACTTTATATAATCTAAAAGTCTTTTTATATCATATTTTTAATTGTGACCACTAATAACGATGTTTTCACTAGGTCAACAAGAAAGAAGGAACTTCTTATAAGGTTTATGTCCACATCTTCCATTTGAAAATGTTGGTTAGTCATGGCATATAGGTTAGGTTACCATTGCATTATGCATTGCATTAATACCTTACCATATTTGTACGCCATAGGACACCTTTTTCACCATGGACTGCGACATTTAACCTTCCATTTTCCCATTATCATCGTTGTTCTTCCATGGTTAGGACCTACCCTACATGGGACACCCTAAATAGTACACCATGCCATATTGGTGCCCATACTGTCAGTTGCCACTTTGGGAGATCCCTCAGTACATTATCATCTGCATATTCTTTCTTTATTATTTTATGGCCACCTTTTATAGAGCTCCCATCCAAATGGAGTTCTCTTCATGCTCTTGTCTGACTCCTTAAAATTGACAAGATTGTCGAGTATACTTGTTCACTTTAGACTTGTTAAAGGATTTGAAGGGACATCCACTTAGGTATAAGTTTAACCATTTTTTGGACCTTTGTGGATTAGTTACGAAAAATGAATACTCTAGTTCACTGTGGCTAGAAGAGTTCTCTCTCGTATTGTTTTATCCTTTTTTGGGTGAGGAGACTAACTTTACGAAAAAGTACCATTTGGAGTCTTCTTTAGGATTTTCAAACTCTCTAAACACGAAATCTCTGCAAGCAAATACCAACTCAGGCTTGATATAAAATCCATGAGTAGGTATATGGAGTTTTTGTTTTAGTTTTTCAGACTCCTTAAATATGAAAACACCAGTGAGCACGAAGAGATCCGGGCTCGATATTAAAATCCACGGATCAGTACCTTATCGAGTATTAGTCTATATTTTCTTCAAACTCGTAAAACAATGAAGAAAGTCTTGTGTTTCCCTTCCTTGGACTTATAAAACTACCCATGGTCAGACCCCTATCAAGCACTCTTCTCTCTCTTCTTTGAGCTTGTTCAAAAATGAAGAAGGTACTGAGTTTACTTTCTTGGACTCGTTAAAATTTTAACAAGAAAGATAATATCGAGCTTCCTTTTATCTCTTTAATGCTCATCAAAAAATGAAAAGATGCCTAAAAAGAGAAAGGGAAGGGAAAGGTATCTGTTATTTTTTGATATTATGGCAGCAACTTCAATTATTCCTTGAACATAGCACTCGTCTTGAGTCAGTGGGTTCTAGTTTTTGGCTTTAGGATAAACCTAATTCCAGAGTTGTTTACTTCTCTGATTGGTTACTCTTCCGATCATATGGAGATTATGTATGTCTCTTACTTGGGAGATTTATATCATGGTCCCTTGATGTGCCAAGCTTCCTAAGTCACTCCTGTGTCGTGGTCACTATTCAAGGAATCCACCTATGTTGGCCATTCTGCAGTTTTCCTTGACTTCTCATGTTGGCCATCCTTTATATATATGTACTCAGTCCTATTTCATTCTAAATCAGTCTCCAAGTTTTCCTCGTGTAAGATGATGGAGGATTCATTAATGCCTTCCTTCTCATGGGTCTCTTCCCATTGACTTCAACTCATTTTTCTCTGGGAAGGAGACTTAGCGTTTTGGATAGTACCTTGATATTTGCAGTCGTTAGTGGTAGATTCTCTCGCTATTGATTTATGAGAATACATCAATGTCTCTTACTCAATAGATTCTTCAAGTGTTCGACTTCAAGACCTCTTATTCACACTTGCAAGAATGTACTAGGTACCTTGGACCCCATTTTCATTATTGGTGGTTGTCCTCGTGGTTGTTAACGGTTCACATCAATGATCGGTAATCAACCAGTGTCCTCCATGTTCAACCATGGATCCATGCTTGTATTTCAATGGCCATGTTATATACATCAGTTATACATATGTATTGGATATCATGCTCTATCATGTTGAACATGACATTATGTCAAGATTATATTGTACGATGACCTTTGTTTGTTTCAGGTAATGACTGAGACTCTGATTCTGTGATTCTTGCGCTTCTCTACTTCATTGTTTATAATGCATTTCGACCATCATCTACCCTTCTGACCTCATACATTGTGGGGCATTTTTTATCAATCAAATCAACACTTCTCTGTTCGTGAAGACATTGAATTGTCACTCACAAAAAAAGACACTATGGATGGAAGAGCCTGGATTTGCTATAGATGCTTCCAGCCTTAGTCATTCTCTGATTCTCCAGATCACCTTCTTTTTGTGTATTGACCTTAGGAAAAACACATTGCTTTAGACTTGACAACCAGCGAGTCACTCGCTTTTGCTTCCTTTATCACTCGTGAGTTTCCCTAAAAAGTTGCACTCGCTTATTGTCTGAAGCTTCCTAGTGGGTCACTCGCTAGTTGCACAGCTTTCACCTACATGTTCCTCATAAATCATGAAAAATATAATAATAATAAATTCTAAGTATGGGCAGTTGGAGTTGGTTTTCTAACTTCCACAACCACCCTAACTCACCCTCTCGAACCTACTCTCCTTGCTTTGTTATAAAAACAAAGGGAGGGCCATGAGAGAAGGGGTTCACTCATTTTACAAATAAATGCTCGAGGAATTTTGGTAGAAGGAGATAAGCAAGAGAGTCCATATCAAGTTTCAAGAGGTGTTGTTGCAAACTAAGGTGAATGTATCTTGTTTCTATTTAATGCAATCAATAAAGAGATCTTTCCTTTCTCACATTACTAGCATTTGATGTATGCATTACATATTTGAGAGTATTTTACATTTCTATGTTTATATGATTTCTATGTGATGATATATCTATATGTGGTCAAAATATTTGAGGAAGGTGACATTTGTTTTGCAGGTCTTTGTGCGAGACTAAGAAAGAAAGCTTAGGGGATCAAGTGCTTGGATCAACCTTCTTTGATATAAGGTACCAATTGCTTAACTTCAAAACCCTAGTTTATTTCATGAATAATGTCTTGTTGTTTGTCTGCAATTTCCCTTGGTTTCTGCATGTTTAAGTCAGTATGTCGGTGACCTCTTATCACCGCATTCATTAGGAAAATTTTCCGTACAACAACCCTTATGGTTGACATCATCATCTTGAATTCTTTTGGTTCTTATAAGGCTGATTTTGATAGTACATCTTTTGTTTTCAGACCCATTTTTTACCTCAAAGTCCTCTAATATGGCCATTTAATCACTTAAAAGAAGGGTTGATCTAGCCTTGTCTCCTCAACCAAAAACCTTGTCACTCAACATGTTAATTATGATAAGAGTGGAAAAAGATATAATTGCAATGACCTTAGACAAGGAAAAGATGGGCATTATGAAATCTCAAGAAATTGAACCCCCAATGCACTTTGCAAGTGGGAAGCCTATGTTCAACAACATTATAAGCCATGTGAAAAAAAATATTTCTAATTGGTCAAATTTCAAAGAGATCTTTGGATGATACTTCCATCTTGTGTGTTATTCAAAGACTAGTGCATGCAATAGTAAAGATTACATCAGAAGCAATGTCAATTAATGGTAGACTATAAATTGAATTTCCATGCAGTACATTCCATTAGAGATTCAAGAACTACAGGATTCAAAGATCAAGTGCAAGTTGGTCTACATTGATATATTTAGATAGCAAGTACACTAAGAAAATAGGATGAGGCATAGTTTGTGGCATTGCAGTGTGTGGAAAGACATGGTCGAATTAGGCACTTTGAGAAATGAGTGATGATCATTTCCTTCAACTTCATGAAAATTTTATTGCACTACCCCCCCACCCTGCCACACCCCTATATAAACTCAACATCCGTGCATCATAACTTTGTTAGTAGAGAAACTAATTTGCTAAATTTTTCTATAACCATGCAATGCAATCTTATATGCCCAAGAAAAAAATTGTACTCTTCACAGTTGTAGGCCTTGGTAAGTCTGATATTATTTATTTTGGTTAGGTAAAGTATCATAACAACTGTTAATATATAGTAGCCTAACATTATCCTATCAATAACTACCAACTCACACTTGTCCAATGCATTTATAACTCCAACTTTAGCCTCATATTTATTTATATGTGCCAATTAAGTTTTGTCTTCAAATTTCTCAAAGTGTCTTCCAATGTTTCACAAATTGCATCAAAATTGTGCATTTACTCTTGGAGAAAAGTGTTACCATAATCCAAAAACAAATGCTTAAAATAACCCTCTAGAAAGTTGATAGATTACATAATCCAAGGGGCAAGACACTATCGACATATATAACCCATGGAAATGTGAACATAATCTTATAATGATGTTCCTGTGTGAGGTTAATTTGATTGTATCTTAATAAACCATCAAGAAAGCATTGGATTTTTTTCCTTCCAATGTAAATCGCATTTGGTCCATTTAAGACAAGGGGAACTGAGCATTTCTTGTCATCATGTTCAATCATTTATAATCAACATAGATTCTCCATTTGCATCCCTTTTGTGCACCATAATAAGTGGTGAGACCCACTTTCCTGAAATGGAAAAAACTTGTTAATATTTAAGGGATTTCCTTGGTGCTACCTCAACAAGTTTCATGCTCAATTTAGGCTACCCTATTTTCAAAGAGTTCATATACATGGAACACAAACCACTATCCCTTCATATAATCCATCCTTTGCACTATGTTGCATCTTAAGATAAATCTATTTATCCTCCCCAGTTGGTCCTAGATCATCATCATGTTCCATGACCATTAGTTTTTTAACAACATATTCTTCCTTGGTTTATTGTTGAGCTATAAATTCATACTCATCCAATATATTTTCAACATCTCCATCTTTATAATCTTCTTCATCCAATGTCCACTATATGTTCACTTTCATTGACTACATTGGTTGAATCGGTGCATCAACTTTGATGTGATTTTGCTTATCTCCTCGGGTGATCATTGTCATGCCCTGTCGAACAAAAAAAATGCATTTGTTGTAGCTAACTATGTCCTTCCCAAAATGATTGGGTAAGAATCACAATTTTGACTAGGATCAATTACATTTAAGTCAATAGGGTATTTGCAACCAAGTGAAACTATAATGTTTTCTAAATATCCATCCAACATGATGATAGATGAAGCAACGAATTGCAGTAGTGTTCTTGTTTTGTTTAATCCGTGGAAGCAATATGAATACATCGTACTCATTGTCATAACATTAATTGATGCACCTAAGTCAATTAATACTCCTTGATAACTTGCTCATAAATCATAACATACATCAATGGGATGCCTAGATCGTTGTATTTTTGGTCTTTATATTCAATGTTTGTACACTTATCAATGATCGGGTTTGAGACTATACTCACATTTTTTATCAGTCTTTGATGACTTGGTACAAAGCTCTTAGATTTGTTTGGTACATAGTAGGGAGTCTTTAATTAGCTAAGTTAAAAAAAAGTTAATCCTAATCTTTTCCAACTGTAACAAAGTCAAACTATATACCCTTGCTACTAACTACAACGAGAGGTTTCAAATGCTCTAGGTTAGTAGCCTCTATCTTACTTTTTAAATGTCGATAAGTCTACCTTGGGATTTTTGCAACTGGTCAATATTTATTTTCCCCTTTTTCTTGGTTTTACTGTTTATATGATTTGATTGAATCATCATTCAAAATTTGAATTCTTCCAAGAAAAGAGATTTATATGGCACAACATTACTTGTAAGTTGTGATGGCTTGGGTAGGTATTGCTACGTCTATTTGAAAACTTCATTTTCCTCTATCCTTTTTATTTTCCCATGAGATAGATTTATTTTCTATGTTTGTCGAAATTTGTCTAGTTTTTGTAGGTATATATTTGGTAGTGGGGCTAGGCATGGGTCATTGATGATATACGTTCCCTTTAAGTGCCCAATTTAAAAGTATTTATAGTCACCCAAATAAACCTTTATTTTCGATTCACCTAAGTCTACGTGGGTTCCCTATTGCAAAGAAACGCATTTACTTCGCACATGTTTGAATCTTTTGTAGCCTGATTTATATATTGTGTCTCTTGTGTAGTTGTCGGCTATCTTATTTCTACCATATTAGTTTGCATAGTTGGTTGGGTAAGTGGGCTTGGGCATAATTTGTGCAGAAATTTGACTAGGTGACCAAATTGGACCACAAGGAGGTTGAATTTGTCTTTTTCCTAACAGTCTTAGCTAAACCGATTGATTTGTTATTAGTGTTGATAGATATTGATTCCATGGAATATAGGGTGACACTTGGCTTTAATAGCGAGGATGATTTACTTGGAAAGGATGCTAGTATAGTGGTTTTTGAAATTATACGCATGTCATATTCAAGCATATGAAACTATATTCATGATTTATAATCATAAAAAAATAAACACGATCTAGAATAAAAAGAGAATATTTTTGAAGTGAAATAATTAAATAATGAAGTAATAATGGATGATGAATGAGTTATTGCATAATACATATGTGTTATTCGTCATGTGGTACTTAACAATTGGCCTACATATGGGCCAACCATACAATTATAATTAAATGTTACTCTTGCATACAACTAGACTTTTTTTTTCAAAGAAAAAACATGTATTTTTATTTTAGAAAAATAAAAATATAATCTTTTGGATAAGTAGGCATTCAACAAGGATCATTTGATCTGATTATACATTATACAAAGTATATCGGTTGTTTCAAGGAGGTTATCATTTTCATAGGCTTGGACAAAAACACAAGAATAGAACTGAAGAAAAGGATTGACAGTGATAAGTAAACCAAGTACATAGAATCACCCACATCCATTCAAATCATAGATCATGGATATATCTACTAAAATTTTGGTGATCTTGCATACCTTGTAGAAAGAAGAAGATACGCCTTGGTTTTCCTTGTAGTCCCTATTTTGGGATATGATCAACCAGAGAGTTGTGTTCCCTGAAGACATGTTGGAAAATTATGATGTTGAATTTATTTGAGGCTTCCTTTAGGGTGCGACCCAAATCCAACAGCCTAGGGTTCTCAATATGACATCTTCCCTACATCCAGCTAATCACTAACAAGGAATCTCCAAAGATCTAAATATTCATCAAGCCTTGATCCTAGGCTATATGAAGAAGGATCTTGAGAGTTATGGAATTCAATTTCATTATTTGTGCCTTGATGTGCATGCCCTAAGAAGGTGGTGTAAGATAGTTCATTTTGATAGACAACTCCTCCAATCCCCAATGATCTGTCAAGGCCTTGATAGGATCTATCAAAGAAACCCCATGCTATTGATTTATCAATCATAAGTGATCCGATTATCCTGGGGGTTGGTGGGATATGGATATCTTTGAAGAAAGGAATGAGGCTCATTATACGAGTTATGATTTGGAAAGAGGGAATGAAGGAGTCCCTAAAGATGGCCTCGTTCCACACCATCCAAATACCCCCAAGTGAGAGGAACGGAATGTAGTAGATCGGTCTTAATTCAAGACGAGTGAACCACAGCTTTAGGTTCTGGGTAAAGTCATCTTTTGGCGAGATTTGAATCTTCGATAGACATGCTTCTAGATCCATCCATACTTGCTTGTTGTAAGGGAACTATCAAAATAGATGGAGTGAAGATTCCTTAGCAGAATTGCATAGTACACAACAACTCTGCCCGTGGAAGTTGCATTTCAACATATTTTCCCACGTTAGAACTTTTTCTAATAGAAGAATCCAAACAAATAATATTTTAAGGGGCGCCTTTGCTTTCTAGAGTTTTTAAAACCACCATTTCATATTGATAATCTCCTCTGTTTGGGAGAGATATCCCTATTTAATTGAGTAAATACCACGACCCTTTGGGCTAATCCATGCGAGACTGTCATGTTCATTATGGATTCTAATATGGCTAGAACAGAGGCATTGGATGAAGTCCTACCAAGCCTGATGATGCTCAATGGGAATACCAGTCCCGGCTCCAATGTCTAGCCTTGGTTCCAAATGGTAGTTGTGGTCTAGTCCATAATCTGAGAAAGATATATAAAGTTATGTGTCCTAAGAAAAAGAATAAGCTAGAGGGGGAGAAAAATCCTTTGGTTACACCCCATGATAGCATCCTCGCGAATGTGAAGACGACCTCCTCTAGAGAGCCATATTGTGTATTAGTGATGAACATGATCCTCCAACCTAGCTAAGATCCAGTGTTAGTCAATTTTCTTGTAGCAATTGGGATTCAGAATGAATCCCAGGTATTTGAGACCAATGGCAAGATTAACTCTCTGAAAACGGAAAATATTTGTTGTCTTGGATGGATTGATCCCCTGGATTGAGAAAGTAGCCGATGGACTTGTTTTCGTTTATTAACGTTCTTGTTGCTTTATAGAAAAGGAGGAGGATTGCGGAGAGGGACCTAGCTTCATGAGTCGATCCATTTGAGATGAGAAGGATATTAGCCACAAAGATTCGATGGGTAATTAAAAGACCCCCCCCACCAAAAAAAAGGCCCTGGATGCTCCAAAAATATTTTTCTTCAAGAAGTAATCATCTCAAACCTTTGGCCACCAACATGAAAATATAAGGGGATAAGGGTCATCCTTGATGGATTCCATGGGAAGGGGTAAAGAAGGGGGAGGTGGAACCATTAATTAGAATGGCATAATAGATAGAGGTTATGCAACTCATGATACAATTAACATTCTAAAGACTAAATCCAATGTGGATTAGAATCAAACTGAGATAGAGCCAACTTACTTGGTCAAATGCCTTCGACCAGTCCAGTTTAATGATCATGCCCAATATTTTATGAACCTTGAGGCTATGCATACATTCTTGTGCTACCCCGATTGCGTCCGGAATTTTCCTACCTTTCAGAAAGGAGAATTTGTCCTGACTAATGATAGTTGAGAGTAGAGGATTTACTCTCTTAGCTATGGTTTTTGAGATAATCTTGTAAATTGGCTTATAGAGAGCGATTGGCCTAAAATCCCCGAAATCCTAAGGCTTGTATGATTTTGGAATGAGTGCTAAGAAAGTAGAGTTAAACACATGGAGTACCTAGCCATTCCATCTGAATTTATCCACAACCTGCAAGATCTCGGGCCCCATAAGCTCAAAGAACCCCTGGAAAAGTTCAATAGTCCAATCGTCCGGCCTGGGGCTTTTGTCCTTTTGGAATTTAGAGATAACTCCTTCCATTTCTGCTAATGTTACTGGAGCTGCAAAATCTTGATCAACATCCCTAGATATGAATTGGGGGAAAGTCATGCATTGTCACATCCCCTTCCATGAATCCAGTGCAAGGGAGGAAACATGACCAAACATACCGGGCTTATTTGACAATCTCAGCCCCATACATTATTAAGAAATTCATGGATAAATAAAAACTTATGTATACATATTCATACTCAACAAGCACACCGTAATTAAACAATATATATACACACAGTTTCATCATGCATTCAGCATATAAACAACAGGCTGTTGACGTCCATTTTGTCACCATTTTTTATCATTCAATGTACTCGAAATGGCGTTATTTCTATCATTTTTACTATAGTAAGTTGTTTTCTTTACCATTCGGCCCTTCAAATAGTCCAGGTGTGCACATATTTACTTACTATGCAAATCTTGTTTATATTTCATTATATTATGATTTATTTGCGTTAAAGTGACATTTTCTGGGCATAATTGGTATTTATGTTTTAATTGACAGGCTGTGTTTTTCAAATGACCCTTCGTTCAGACTTTGGGCTACATATTAAAACTCAAATGCGTTCAGCTCATCGTTCAGCCCCCGAAATCCATGGTTAGCTTTCCTCAAGCCGTTAAAGCAGCAAAAGGGCACGTGGGTTCTATTAGCCATGTAGTGCTGATGGTTAAAGAGCTATTTCTCTAGAAGATTCGTCGCCAGGGTCGCTGAGATTGCCAACGCATTACCACGCCCATGTCAATACTCCAAACGCTGATTATCTTGCTCGTTGGCCTGGGATCACGCACGCCTGTTCACACTCATTCACGCCGGTGTTCTGGAAGAAGCCCGTCCTCCCACGATCAATTCTCCAACACACTACTCGTTCCACGTCCAAGGTAGATCGACGCTGCAGCAGCTGCGTGAAGGAACTGACCCCATGGAAGCAGGAAGGCGATCTCTGTGTTGGCATGCATCACTTAAAGTAGCCAGTTACAATCATTAAGCGCCTCTATTATTGGAGAGGTCGACTCTGTCGCCCTTCTCTCCCACTGTAAAATTATAAATAGACGTCTTTGTGACTGAGACGAACTAAGTCTTGTCAAGCTTTGTTTTGTGTTGTTAAGTCTCGTTTTTATTGACATGACTGAGACGGAGTCGGTCTTATTGATCTTTCTCTGACTGCAAATGGACACAGGAATGTTGTAATACTCTACCAATTCAATATATACATCTATGTTCTCGTTTTTATGAAGATCTGGCAGCATGTATGGTGATTGATTACTAAAGACTCAGCCTTTGCTTGCTAAGACGGGCCCCTCAACGATCAACGGTCTCCAGTCTGCGTGTATAACTCGTGTTGTGTCGTTTATTTCATCTCTATATCTATTTTTATAACATGATGTTCATATTCTGATATTCTGTTGCTTACATAGATGAAATCTTTGTTTTGTGTTGTGCATGTTATCACTGTTCGTATTCCATTATTTATATAAATAACATTCACATGTTATGTTATGTACTCCTGTCACTATTTATGTTGTTTATATAAATAAAACTTTTGTTTTATGTTATTTGTATTTTGTTGTTATGTTTGTAGAATTTAGTATGACTGGTCAAGCATAGCTTTCTTGATTACTTTCAGTCTTTTCTACAACTAGATAAGTTAATCAGTTCATGTTTTAAACTCAATTCATAGTTAGAATTAGTCCTGCTAATGTTTTTCTTGTGAACTGTATTTTGCTGCTAACATAATCTCTTCTTTAGGATTAGGAAATGGTCGACCAATAGATTTGATAGTTTGTAGTTTGCTTTCAATTCTTCTTCCATCATTTTTAGATATTGCTCCCAATTCCTCCATAGTTAGCATTAGCCTCTTTCTCTTTCTCCTTCTCTCTGTTAGTCTTTTTTCCTATTGTTGTAGGTTAACTCTCTCTTCTTCCATCTTACCTTCTTCTCATATCCAATAGAATAATTCATCTTCTTAGATAATGGTTAGAGTAGTATCTCATTAGTTTAGCTTCTAAATAATCTCTCCATTGCTTTCTTTTGCACTGTAGGATCATATGCATGAGCCAGATGGTCATTAAATCATCCCAATTCTTCTTTTCTTTCATTTTCCTCCATTCGGACTATCATTCGGACCGCCATTCAGACCGGCGTTTGGATCGTCATTCGGACCTGTTTACTTTCTGCATTGTTTTAGGTCTTCTTCGGAATCTAATTTCTTCTACCTCTCAATCATCATTCTTTCTACTTCTAATTAATGGTTTTAGATGTAATTTAACTTTTGTTTTACGTTATTTAGAATTCTTGATCAAACTTCATCATTATTTCATCTTTTCTCTTACTTCTTCTTAAACTTTCTTCCAACCTTCTTCCAAACTTCAGTTCTTCAAATCTGGTTTGTTAATTAGTTATTGTTCATAATTCGTTAGTATTGTTTCTAGATAATTTATTTCCAAGTAATAGTTAACAATTCTATAGTTTCATTTGTTAATTATAAAACTAGTTTTTATTCAGCCAAATAATGAAGATGTTCATGATATAAGATTTGATTTAAATATTAAATATCTTTATCAAGTTTTCTACTTGTCTCCATAATCAACTACAATTCAGTTAAACATCTTTATTAAGTTTCTACTTGCTTCATTTGGTAATCAATTTCCTGTTTTCATAGATAGAATCAATTCTTGCATTTGAATTATGAAAATCATGCAAGTAGTTTAAAATCATATAGTTGCATGTTAGCACATTTGCATCTTTAGTTAGCTTAGGATAATTCAAGCCTTCAATCCTGCACATATAGTAATTGCATCTCATAAGCTCCCTCCTCGGGTTGACAATTTAAATATTGGAATTATTTAACACATAATAAACACCAACACAATCAATAATTAAAACATTGCAGAGCACAGAATTAGCATAACTCAACCACAAGAATACTTATCTTGATATGTAACTGTCCAAACAACTGGCTATGTGAGAGCAACGTTCCACCTAACCATAGATCTTTGTCTAGCCTATATTCTTTCAGCTGAGAGATCACCCCAGAGCTGGGTTGTGTATCCACTAAGGAGGAACTAAACAAGCTCACTCACAGCCATGGTTTCACTCAACAGTCATGCTAAGCCAACACATAGTTGGGTTTATCAAGCATACAAAAGACAAAGGAGGGCAATGCTAAGACAGTGAGCTCAACCACAGAGCTACATGCATCTCAAGATAATTCAAATAGTCAAGGCACCCACAGTACCTACCACACCCAACACAAGGAAGGTCTCATTCTCTGCTGCACAGTCCCTCAGGCGTCTCTTCCCTCCAGTGCTCTGCAGGATGGGCATAGAAAGGTCCAAGCTGCTAAATACTTGAGACTCCAGCCTTCACTGGATTTATCAAGCATTCCCAACCTTTGTTCTAGAATTCACACTTGGAATTTCTCAATTCGGTGATCAAATAACTCAATCCCGTCACTGGAATTCCGGGCTATAAAAAATGGGTTTTTCTATGGATTTCAGGGTATCTAATACTCTCAAATTCACCCCAAGGTTCATATCTATGGATTTTACTGTCAATACCAAATTCTGGGCGTTTATGGCTCTTCAAAACGTGGGTTCTTGCAAAGTTGCGATTTTTGTTTTTTCTCACTGCTGGGCATTTGTAAGGTATGAAAACTGATACTGGAATCTTCCACAATGGAATGGGAATGAGGAAAAACCAATTTCCATGAGGTAGAGTGACTTGTGGTACAAGAAAAACAGAGCCCATACCTGCCATACGAATTTTTGGGCTGCCCATGCTCCATTGAAGCCATGGACTGATTTCTCAACAACTTTCTTACAACTGAATTAAATGTCAGCAAAGAAAGTCAAATGGGTTCTCAAAATGACATTTGGCAGCCTATGTTTCAATCCCACAGCCCCCTCACCACTCCCTAATAGAATACACATGGCCCCTTCTCATTAGTTGCTCCCATAGCCAGTTTTGGTATTTTATTGCAATATTAAATATTTACATCAATTTACAATATCTCATGGCTTAATAGCACATGGATAACAAAATGTCAAATACTTGTCTTTTAAATAAAATCTATGCACACACTAGCGGGGCCTTGGCCTTGAGCTCCACGCTAGAAAAACATACATCGCATGTACACAATATTTACATAAAAGCCAATTATAGCATAAGGGTCTAAATTTGGGTATTACATTCCCCTCTCCCTTAGAACAACGTCGTCCTTGATGTTCTTAAAACTAAACAAAAATGGGAATGTCTCTCTCATGGCATCATCCAACTCCCATGTAGCCTCATCGGGACTAAGGTGCTCCCATTGGACCTTTACCTTCCCGATGGCTCTGTTCCGGAACAATGTGACCTTCTTGTCGAGGATGCACATAGGCTCTACTTGGAACTCTCCCTCGGGTTTCACTTGTATCGCATTCCAATCAATCATATAATTATGATCATGTACATACTTCTTAAGCAAAGATACATGGAAAAAATTATGAGCTCTTATGTTAGCAGGCAATGTAACTCTATATGCAACTGGCCCTATCCTATCTAGGACTTCAAATGGCCCACAATATCTTGGTGCCAACTTGGCACAAATCCCCAACTTGAGAGAACTTTTCCTTGGTTTCACTCTCAAATAAACATGATCCCCAATCTGAAATTCCTTATGCACTCTTTTCAAATCTGCATAACTCTTTTGCATGTCCTGAGCTTCCTTTAAACTCTTCCTGATCTTAACAACTTCCTGTTCCATTTCCTTGATCCTCTATGGTCCAAGTACTACCATGTTCACCGAGCTGTCCCAGTTCACTAGAGTCCTGCATCCCTTGCCATACAATGCCTCGAATGGACTCATCCCCAATGATGTATGATGTCCATTATTGTATACAAATTCTACCAAGTGTAGGAAATCTTCCCACTTGGATGGTTTATCCATCACATACATTCTCAGCATGTCTTCAAGAACCTAATTCACCCTCTCAGTTTGGCCATTTGTTTGAGGATGATATGATGTATTGAAATTCAATCTAGTTCCCAATTCCTGAAATAATCCTTTCCAAAAATTGGAAGTGAACTTTGTATCACGATAAAAAATTATTGCCTTGGGCAATCCATGCAATCTGAATATCTCTCTCATGAAGATATTTGCAATGTCATTAGCCTTGTGACTGGACTTGACTGGAATAAAGTGAGCTACCTTTGATAACTTGTCCGCCACAACCATGATTGAATCATGCTTCTTCATTGTCATGGACAGACCTGTTATCAAATCCATAGAGATCATTTCCCACTTCCACTCCGGAATGGATAAGGGATGCAACAATCCTGTTGGATGTTGGTGCTCTTCCTTGACTTGTTGGCACTTTTGACACCTAGCAATGTACTCAGCTATGTCCTTCTTCATACCATGCCAAAAGTATTGCTTTCTTGCTGTTGTTATAGGTTTCTGATATCCTAGGTGTCCAGAATATGGCATTTGATGTATTTCATCCATCACTAGCTCTTCAAATCTACACTATTTGGAATGTACAGTCTATCTTTGTAGATGAGGATATCATCTTCACCAAGCTGATATCCCGCACACTTTCCATCTATATTTTGCTGCTGCAACTTTTCTTTAATTTGGAGGTAAGTTTCATCACTAGTTTGAGCCTCAAGGGCTCTTGTCTTCAAATTTGATTTGCACATACTGTTGCAACATAAAATTTCTTGTTAAGAGCATCTGCAACCTTATTCTCTTTCCCTTTTACATGCTTAATTTCAAAATCAAATTTACAAAGAAACTCCATCCATCTAGCTTGCTTAGCATTCAAGTTTGGTTGGTCAAAAATATACTTCAAGCTCATGTGGTCCGTTCTAAGCTCAAATCTTCTTCCCAACAAATAATGTCTCCACATCTTGAAAGCAAGTACTATGGATGTTAATTCTAAATCATGTGTGGCATAATTCTTTTCATGCTCCTTTACTTTCCTTGACTCGTAGCAAATCACAAATCCTTCTTGCATGAGCACTCCACCTAGCCCTTCAATGCAAGCATCTGTGCACACTACAAAATCCTTCTTTGGATCCGGTAGGGAACTCCTTTAACTGCTGAAAACTTTACTCATATTTTTCAGACCATACAAACTTGATATTCTTCATTTGCAATGAAGTGATTGGATGAGCTATCTTGGAGAAGCCTTCAATAAACCTTCTGTAGTAACCAACAAGGCCCATAAAAGATCTAACATCTGAAACATTCTTTGGAGTAGACCAATCCATGATGGCATTAATCTTCTCTGGATCAACTGCAATTCCTTCTTCTGAAATGACATGACCCAAATACTAAACCCTCTTTTGGTAAAACTCACACTTCCTTAACTTGGCATACAACGGGTGTTCTCTAAGGACTTGCAACACCATCCTTAGATGTTCCTCATGTTCTTCTTCATTCCTTGAATAGACAAGAATGCCATCCAAGAACACAATCACAAACTTATCCAAATATTTGTTGAATACAATATTCATGAGACACATGAATGTAGCAGATGCATTGGTAAGACCAAATGGCACTACAGTGAACTCATAATGACCATATCCAGTTCTGAAAGTTGTCTTGTGGATGTATTCTTCTTTAATCCTCACTTGATGATAGCCAGACTTCAAATCAATCCTTGAAAACACCTTAGCTTTCTTCATTTGATCAAACAAGTCATCAATTCTTGGCAATGGATACTTATTCTTGACTGTCACTTTATTAAGCTTCCTGTAATCAATACACAGCCTTAACGTCCCATCCTTTTTCTTGATAAATAACACTGGTGCTCCCCAAGGAGACACACTTGGCCTGATATACTCTTGTCCATTAACTCTTGTAGCTGCATCTTCAACTCTACCAATTCTGGTGTGCTCATTCTATAAGGAGCTTTGGAATTCGACGCTGCCCCTGGAACAATATTGGTGGTAAAATCAATATCTCTCTTTGGTGGTAGTCCCGACACTTCATCCGGAAACACATATTGGAACTCTTGCAACAATGAGAAATCTTCTATCGTTGGTCCTTTGTCCTCTGACAAATCTGATATATGAACTGCATATAATTGACAACCTTTCTTATAAAAAAATTTCAACTATAAGGTTGAAATCTGTCTTACTGAAACTTGCTTGGGAATTTCTCTTACCAACCTTAGTCTTCCATCTTCATCAATACATTCAAGTGCTTTTACATAACAATCCAACTTGGCCCTATGCTTTTCCAACCAATCCAACTTGGCCCTAAGGCATCATAAGATCCTAATGGTAATACATTTAATTTTGCATGTGTGTGGAGTCCATTCAATTCTATGGAGCACTCCACCACTACTTCACTTACTTTTCTCTTGGTCTCTGTGGCTAATTGAATTAGCCAAGATTTATTATGCTTCACTTTTATAAGAGAACAACCTTCAACCACTTTTGGAGAAACATAAATATGAGTAGATCCTGGATCAATCAAAACAGAAATAGATTGCTTAGCAATCTTACCTTCAACTTCCACCACTGATGATTGATGGTCTGCCTGATGATTATCCAACGCTGCATAAATTCGAGGCATTGCCCTTGCCATATCCTCCACTGTAGCTGCTCCCTTTAAGTTGTGCAAGCTCCGAGGATTCCCCTTCCGATGTGGACAATCCTTTAGCATGTGGTTTTCTCCACATCCCCAACACTGAAGTGGTCATTTTGATGTATTTTCTGTTGCTACTGCTGGCCTGAATCCACTCCTTACTTGTTTCCCCTGTGGAAAGGTTCTGGGATGACTTTTGAATGGTGGTTTAAAGCCACTTTTCTTTTGATCAAACCTCCCTCTTTGCTTTCCTTTTCATGCTGGGTTAACCTCTGATTTTCCTTTATTCTGCTCATAGTAATGCATTTTCATTCTAATGGCTTCATCAAGACTTGGTGGATTAACAAAATCAATTCTATCTTTGAAACTTTGAGGTAGGCTTCCAAGGAAGCATTGGATCTTTATCCTCTCATCTTTAATGTAATCCATATACCTCAATAATTCCAAAAATTTATGGACATGCTCTTCCATGGATTTTTGTCCCAACCTGAGTTCATTGAACTCCTTTCTCTTACTGTCATAATACCTAGCAGAAAGGTATTTTTCCTTGAAGTACTTCTTAAATCTCTCCCAGTTAATCTTCCTCTCACTGATCCCTTTCACTTGCAAGAGGTTATCCCACCAAATTGAAGCTCTACCATTTAGATTGTAAATGGCAATTTTAGCCTTTTCATTTCCTGAGTAGTCCTGAATTCTGAAATATTTCTTCATTCCAAGAAGCCATGCCTCTACCTCTTGGCCAGTCTTGTCTTCTCCATCAAATGTGAGAGGCCTTGCCTTCCTAAATTCTCCCTATGGAATTCCTTTGAACCTCTTTCTTCCATCAAATCTTCTGGGCATATGCCTTGGACTTCTTTGAGAACCTCTGGAGTCACATGATCTGCTGGAAGAAGATCTAGAGGAAGGTGTTCTATGCTTCTTGCTCACATAACTCTTCCTTGGGCTTGGAGTCCTCTTCTTTGAACGACCTCTAGAGCGACTCTCTGCATCTCTTCCTTCTTCCCCTACATGACTTGGGTTGGAACCAAGATTTATCCTCTGTTGCATATCAGTGAGGCTTTGCAAAATAGCAGCATTGAGTTGATTTTGTTCTTTTTGAGCCTTCATCAACCTTTCATTGAAGCCCACCATGGTTTCAACCAAATTCTGAGGAGTTATTTGCTCGCTTTTCCCATTAGATTCAGTCTCAGCATTTCCTCCTTGCACATTTTCTCCTAGCACATATTCATCATGCTCATAAGGATCATGAGCATCATTTATGGTCACCATTTTTTCTTTGGAGACCCTATCCCTATATGCTACTTCTGCTACACTATTAAATCTTATAAGTTGCAAGCACTGTGCATTATGAAAATTTTTGTTAGACATCATAAGAATGCATATAGAAATATACAACATCAATTTTTAACATAACCAAACTCGTGGAATCATTTACAAAGTTAATATATCTTCATTTCCTTTTGTCCATTCATGCAATTCTGGAAATTGCCCATATTGTCAACAACTTGTCAAAACAGTCACTGGCACTTTTCTACTCTAATTATCTATGGGGTATGACAACCTCATTCAAATTCTGGTTATGCACCATTATTCCCTGCTGGACAAGCTTTTCATTACCTATCCAGATGCTCCATTCCGACATCTGGTGTGGAAATTGCATTACTCCAAAAATGACAATTTTCACCACAATTCTGCACTTTTAGACAGTTGTAAAATATCCTGTACTGCCAACTTCAGCCACCTATATAAGCAAATCTATAAAGATTCATGAAAATTTTTCTACCAGGCGAAGTTAGTCCATATAACAAGGAACACTCAGCAACTTGCATATCTCTGTTCCGATGCACCATTCATCTTCTATAAAATATTGGGTTTGACTACTTTTAACTTTTAACATTTTTCCAAATTTTCAAATTTTGGGTCAAAAATAGCTATTTCTCAAATGGTGCATTTCTAGAAAATATTTGTCTAACGTGAATTTTTTTTTAATGAGAATAAGAAATGTTGAGTTCAGTAATTTTCTTGAATCTTTCATCTAAGGTCTCTTTCATCCACAACAAGCATTTCAAAATCTCCAAAAAGTGGCCCGGAATAGTGCTTTTTGGCCTTCTTACTCACCTCGACTCCATATCCTTTGGAGTTTGGCTCCAAAATTCCAAACTTAACACCGTGCCTGCTCCATGACCGCACCATATCAGTTTCAGCTCAATCTGACCTTCTGTCAAGCGTCGGGACACTGATTTGTAAAAGCCACTAATTCCAATTTTAGACCAAATTGGAGCATAATGGGCTTGGGATCTTCACTGGTTCATTCATGGACTTCGTTAATAGCCTCAGAATGCCACTGAACTCATCCAATTATGATCCTGCATGCTCCTGTAATCCAAAAATCAGTTTTCGGGCTCTATACTTTTCTTTTTTTACCCGCAGCTCTGCAATCCCGCAATCCGCAATCCGTACTACGGGTGCGGAATGTCAATTTTCCAACCCGGGGCTACTTCATCCCGCAATCCACAATTGCGGGTGCGGAAATCCAAGTCGCACTCATGAAAATATACCATTTCCGCAATCCCACAACCCACAATTCCGCAATTACGAGTGCGGAACGCCAAGTCGCGATTACGAAAATGTAACATTCCCGCAATCCCGCAATTCCGAAATTGCGGGTGCAGAATGCCAAGTCGCGATTACGAAAATCTAACATTCCTGCAATCCCGCAATTGTGGGTGCAGGAAGCCAAGTTGCGGTTACGAAAATGTAACATTCCCGCAATCCCACAATTCCGGAAACACCTCCGTTCCGGCAACTTGCAGGGCTCCTATATCCTTCGTCCCTTAGCCAAATCAGGTGAGTCTGGTACCGTTGGAAAGCTCTTGGAGAGATCTATGCACCTATGTGATCCTCTTCCACACCTGAGAAATCTGATCCTGACATTTTTTCAATAAAAAAATGCCGTCCAAACTTCATCAATACTGCGTTAAGACATTTTGTTACCTGCCTGTAACTTAGAGTTTGGCCCAAGCAACCCTAGTGCTGCAACATGGGCTCTGATACCACTCTATCACATCCCCTTCCATGAATCCAGTGCAAAGGAGGAAACATGACCAAACATACCGAGCTTACTTGCCAATCTCAGCCCCATACATTACTAAGAAATTCATGGATAAATAAAAACTTATGTATACATATTCATATAACTCAACAAGCACACCGGAATTAAACAATATATATACACACAGTTTCATCATACATTCAACATATAAACAACAGTAAATAATTAAAACATTATAGAGCACAGAATTAACATAACTCAACCACAAGAATACTTATCTTGATATGTAATTGTCCAAACAACTGGCTATGTGAGAGCAACGTTCCACCCAACCATAGATATCTATCCAGCCTGTATTTTTTTAGCTGAGAGATCACCCCCGAGCTGGGTTGTGTATCAACTAAGGAGGAACTAAACAAGCTCACTCACAGCCATGGTTTCACTCAACAGTCATGCTAAGCCAACACACAGTTGGGTTTATCAAGCATACAAAAGACAAAATGAGGGCAATGCTAACCCAGTGAGCTCAACCACAGAGCTACAGGCATCTCAAGATAATTCAAACAGTCAAGGCACCCACAGTACCTACCACACGCAACACAAAGAAGGTCCCCTTCTCTGCTGCACAGTCCCTCAAGCGTCCCTTCCCTCCAGTGCTCTCAGGATGGGCATAGAAAGGTCCAAGCTGCTAAATACTTGAGATTCCATCCTTCACTGGGTTTATCAAGCATTTCCAACCTCTGTTCTAGAATTCACACTTGGAATTTCTCAATTCGGTGATCAAATAACTCAATCCTGTCACTGGAATTCTGGGCTATAAAAACTGGGTTTTTCAATGGATTTTGGGGTATCTAATACTCTCAAATTCGCCCCAAGGTTCATATCTATGGATCCCCCAATGGATTTTACTGTCAATACCAAATTCTGGGCGTTTATGGCTCTTCAAAACATGGGTTCTTGTAAAGTTGCGATTTCTGTTTTTTCTTACTGCTGAGCATTCGTAATGGATGAAAACTGATACTGGGATCTTCCATAATGGAATGGGAATGAGGAAGAACCAATTCCCATGAGGTAGAGTGACTTGTGGTACAAGAAAAATAGAGCCCATACTTGCCATACGAATTTCTGGGTTGCCAATGCTCCATTGAAGCCATGGACTGATTTCTCAACAACTTTCTTACAACTGAATTAAATGTCAGCAAGGAAAGCCAAATGGGTTCTCAAAATGACATTTGGCAGCCTATGGTTCAATCTCACAGCCCCCTCACCACCCCTAGTGGAATACACATGGCCTCTTCTCATTAGTTGTTCCCATAGCCAGTTTTGGTATTTTATTGCAATATTAAAGTTTTACATCAATTTACAATATCACATGGCTTAATAGCATATGGATAACAAAATGTCAAATACTTGTCTTTTAAATAAAATCCGAGCATACACTAGCGGGGCCTTGGCTTTGAGCTCCACGCTAGAAAAACATACATCACATGTACACAATATTTACATAAAAGCCAATTATAGCATAAGGGTCTAAATTGGGGTATTACATGCATGTTCACACCACTTCTGCAATGTGGGCTTCAAGGCACTTGGAATACACATTCGAGAAATGTTGAATACAAATCTTAGCTAAGACAGAAAATCCATGCCTGAATGTCTCTTTGGAGTCCTGCAGTTTCCAAATGGTATTAATATTTTGTCTGTAATTCGCCACCTTGTGGAAATAAACAGTATTAGCATCCCCCAGCTGCAGCCATGTAGCCTAACTCTTCATCCTCCAGGCTGCCTCCTGATCCCTTGGCAGCTTTTCCTTTCTGGCCTCTAGAACCCATATGGTCTCCATTGAGTCTTACTAAATGGGTTCTTGTACGGGGTCTTCCAATAGTTCCCCTAAAGAGTCCTCAATTTCAACAAACCGCTTATCCCTTTCCTTGTGTCTGAGGCCAGCCCATTGTTGAACCTCTACTTTAAGTGATTTGAGGGAATTCGCTAGTTGAATACTCTGACTTTTTCCAAGATTGGGGTCATAAGCTTTCCACTCCATAGACACTAGATTCATAAACTCCTCCTCCTCTAGCCAAGTCGGGTTGAACTTGAAAGGCACTAGGGGTTTGATTAACCCAGGAGCAAGATTGAGAATGACAGGGAGGTGATCCGAAGCTCCTCTGAGACACCGGGAGTGACATAGAAGAGTCAAATTATATAGAGCCTCAAAGATCAAAAAGTGATCGAGGCGCTTTGCAATGGTGGCTTCACCAACCCTATTGTTCCTCCATGTGGGTTTGAGGGTCACCGGAGTAGGACCAATTAGGTAAACATGTCCATCTTGTGCAAAATTAGCTCATCCATCAGGTCTTCTCTAGGGGAAGAGCACCAAACTTTGTTCTTGGATAGAGTGAAGTTCATATACCCTCCCATAATCAAATTATCCTCCTCAAAGGCTAGAGAGTTGAAAACTCACATCTAGAGGTCTTGTTTTTTAGAACAAGGCCCATAGATATTCAAGAGGGTAACAGGAAACAAAGATTGGGAGGATTGAAGTTTCACCACAAGTCCCCCTTGGATAGCGTAGTTGTTTAGAAGACAAAAATTTTGGGAGCTCCAACGAGTCATTAAGCCCCCCAAGAGCCCTCGAGTACCCAGCCCACAAAATTGTCGTCCTTTAAATTTGCCCTTCATTTTCTCAATAGCTTCCTTACTTGAGCACATGGACTCCTGAACAAGAATTAACTCCACTTTTTCCTTCTCCACTGAATGATGAAGGGCTAGTTGTTTCTTAGGTCTGGCCAACCCTCTAACATTGAGTCATATTAATGGGTCGACCTTGGTCACAAGCATATGATCTCTAAGATCCAAGAGGGTCAACTGGGTGCCCCTCTTAATTTCCTCCACTGCTTTGGTTTGCGTATACAACTAGCCTTATTAATGAAAAAATATGTTTGCTACATGCCCACCCACCCTTTCGAGAGCTTTGTCCTCTAAGAAGAATTTGGTGACGTCGCAGACTGACCATGCATCCATACAAGATGTCTTCAACTACTAATTATTTCATTGGATTGAAGGATGTCAATATATAGCTTGATTATGTCTTGTCCTTTCTCAAGGTTCTCCTCCAAATTGTGCATAATATTTTGGATTTTTTCCTAGTGATATTTTATGTTAGAAATTTGATGTTCGTATGTGTGCTTTGTTTCTTCTTTGGACCTTATTTTATACAAATCAATATGTACAAAAGATTCCTCACATACAACTCAACAATATGTATGCTTTTCCTTGCCACATGAACCTGAATTGTTCTTGTTGATTGATGGTGTAGGTACCTAGTGGGTGGTGATCGGTAAGGAGTCCTTGCTTCATTCAATGGTTACCCAACCCCCAAGTGCATGCCAACAAGAGATTTATCACATATTGAGGGGACTAGATCAAAGCAATTGTGGGGGTCGAATCCCCTGCAAGGAAAAAAGGGTATGTACTTGTCTTGACCATTATGTGTTTAATACTATGCCCATTCCACCAAGTGGCACTGTATAGAATCCAATTGCAATTAGAACTTTTGTATTTACAAAATCAATTTGCAATATCTTCCCACCTATGTAATCTTTTGGTCATCTACCATTACTCTAAGGTCCTTCATTGGATATATAAAGAGGATCAATTTTTTTGTAACATTGATATCAATGAAGTTGTGAATACTTCAAGAGCCACAAGTACAGTTACATTTGCATTTTTTATTAACCCCTTGAACTTCAAAGTTTGAGGTTGTAGGCCTCTTGCAACTTCTTATGGAACAACCCTAGGTGAGTATATGTCTTCATACCCTTGGGCTTTCATGGTTTGTGTCATGATCATCATAGTTATCAATGATATTGTTGGCATCTTTTCATCTTCATTTGATTCTAATAATATCACCAACGGTTACTTTTGTGTAATCCTCATCTAATTCAATTTTAGAGACCATAACTTCCTTAACATTTCCATCTTGCAATGGTATAACTTCTTATAGCTTCCTCCCTTTTCAAGATTGTGGAAGTTATCTCCATTATATTGTTGTGGCAAAACATATTTAATGATCTCCTATAGAGATGGTAGATATGTTGTTTGTGCAATGAGGACTCTTTTTCTTTATCAATTTCACCTTGGCTTGGGCATCATCAATAGAGGTTGTCATCCATAGCCTTATCTCATTCCTTATTTATGCGTTCAAACTTGCAAAATGGATTTAACATTCCACCTTATGGTATGCCTAAAACTTTGTTACCAAGATTTCCCATCCTTACATGTATCCCTCCACATTACTTGATGAAGTTGAGTGAGATTGATAAGATATCCTCTTCTTCTTTGTCATAGAATATATTGATGAAATGATCTTTGAACAATTGTCAATTCAAGGTCTTTCCTCATCCATCACATACACTAATCATGTGTTGCAACTTCCAAGTGAAGGGAGGCAATTGTGATCAGCATTCCTTATTTATGCCTTCAAACATGCAATACGGATATCTAATATTTAGTGTTTTGATATGCCTAAAACTCTTGTTGCCAAGATTTCCCATTCATATGTGTAATCCTATATATTACTTGATGAAGGTAAGTGAGTTTAGTAAAGATATCTTGTTCTTCTCTGTCATAGAACTTGTTAATGAAATGATCTTCAAACAATTGACAATTCAAGTGAAGGGAGGCAATTGTGATCAACATACACCAACCATATATTGCACCTTCCAAGTGAAGGGAGGCAATTGTGATCAACTTTGTCTCATTTTAGGCTTGGTTCATTGCAAAATATCTTTCACTTTTATTCAACCATATGGTATCCAACCAAGGATTGCTACCATCAAATTTGGGAGATTCGAACTTCAATATGTTGAGAGGCCCTTAATGTGAATTGAACAACCCATGCAACACATGCAATCTTTGACTCCGTTGAGTTGGACTTGTTTCATAAACGATTGGGCTATTGATCATTGTTGAAGGGTCTGATTCATAGAGTCTTCCATTTCTTAATCCAAGTCTTCAAATTTCTTATTCACATCATCCTTGAATTGCTCACCATCCTCATGGATAGTTTGTAACCAAAATTCCCTTGAATCTATTGGAGTCCACATCCTCTTATAACTTTTTGAAGTCTTGAATTTTTAATTACTTTCAGATTTCACAAGAAACCGAGGTTCGTCAAAACCTTCTGTGCTTGAATGGAATAAAATGGAATCTTCATAGTGGATTAATGCATAGATTTAGACCTTGAAGAATCTACTATGAAGATCCCATCTTATTCCATTCAAGCATAAGATCAATAAATCTTCAATTAAAACTGTCACTCTTTCTTCACCATAGGAAGACTTAATAATGCAAGCACCCAATATTGATAAAGAAGGATTTATACGGAGTAAAAACACCAACGGTGCTTGGAAGATATAAATGATATCTTAGCGGCTGGTTTTTTAAACCAATGAAATGAAAGAAAAAAAACAAGTATAGGGAACACGAACAGTTTACCAAATCGATCTTGAGAAGCTCTAGGCCGATTTTTGTTCGTGAAGCCTTCTTGAATGAAAAGATTATGCAATGGATCAGGTCGATTCCGTGGAGAGAAATGGGCGTGCAGAGGTTAAATTGGTACAACAGTACAGTAGCAAGACTTGCTGACAAAGTGAAGAGTTTCCAGAGTTTCCACTCTGCAATTCAAACACTACCGGTCAGCCTCTGTATTTCCAGATCATTCACTGCCCTACCTATGGAATTCTTGCATAATGTCTTTTCATTTCTGAAACCGTTTCTATAATACTTTCATGTACTTTTCAAGAACGTCAAGTCTTTCAATTGGGACAGTCTTAATTGTGTAATATAGTCTCATAGTAAACTATGTTCTTCATCCTCCATCATATGTTGAAGTCTAAATTGCAACATGGTAGATGGGTTCATTTGAGTTTATGAAAATTATATCACTTGAGTACACTCTAGTTTTAAATACACCCTAGTTTTATGTTCAAGGGCCAGGTGGCAGTTTCAATTCATGTTTTTACGGTATATCACTATATAACTTAAAATTGGTAGCTTTGAATTTCTCTGCTTCAGGATTTTCCCATTAGAAACACTAGCCCTTTTCATGAATTCCAGATAAAGACTTACTTCTGAGATATTCAACAACGGATATTCTAGCTTGGAGAGGGATTAAAAGATTTTGCATCTTGACCCGGTTTTAGGGTAAAAAATTTGCCAGTAACCGCGTTGTTGAGAAATTTTTACATTACGTAAAATATGAATCAAAATTAAATTTAACTGTACCAAGAGATCGAGTATGGATTTAACATTACTTCAAAATGACCAGAACCGTCAATTAATTCATGAATCAGAAGAAACCAAAAAGAATTGCTTTTGTTAATATTTTGATATTTTGCAAACTTTGCCCCATTTTTTCAATTTTTTGCCAATCTTTATTTCTCTGCCCCTTGCCAAGTTAATGAGTTTTGCCACATTTCTTCAAACAGACAAAAACCTATCATCCCATTCAAAATGGATAAAGTTTATTTCCCAGTAGAGAGTTTGTACCGCTGACAAATAACAAAAATATTACTCACATATGACCTCTTGACATAAGGTAACCCCGACAATATCCATCTCCGCATAACATAATATAAACAGCAGCAAATAGGTGAATCAACAAACGAGCAACATCAAGCACAAGCAATATATGTAAAACAATGTAGAATTGAACACCTCTCCTTTCAATTCCAGAATTACCAGAAGTATGGGGAAGTATATGATTACCCCAGTATTAGAAAACCTGATATAATAGCACTCTGTATTATTAGAGAGATCAAAACAGTACTATCAGCGTGACGGACTCTTGTGAAAAGATCTTACATATATCCCAAGACAGCTAGTCTGCACAGGCCGGTAATAATATTTTTCTTGCTTCATACTCTCTGCCCTCTCTGCATATAACCTTTCTCTCCAATATCTTTTGCACCTATCATATGACATAGTGCATTATCATCAGAATTTCAGATTTCTTTAGTTGTTTGCTATCAGTGGTTAGATCCATTTTTAAAACCCATGATAGCATAGCACAAAAAGTTTTAATGTTCTATGAATAAGAAAATACCATGACAAATGGATGTATAACCCATACATTGATATGTACAACTTCAAAATTCCAATAAGAAAACTGCCATGAGAAAGAGGACCAGTTCTAATGCTTGAGCTATACTGAAAAAGTATAGAGTTCATTTTCGTCACACCTACCTTTTCTTTAAAAGCAAATTCAATTCCGCTAGATGCACAGAATCTGCAAAAACTCCTGCCTGCAAAGCCTAAGAGTATGAGTATGACTGGGACTTAGGAAAAAACTAGGCATAAAGCTTGACAAATGAAAAATAGGCAAATGTCTGCCAAATTCACATTAGTTAGAAGTCACATTAACAAGGAGTACAACATGACCAAATTTGACTGAGTTTTGGCCCAAATGAGCAGTCGCATTAACAAAGTATATTTCCTACTCATGTCCTCCATGGGGTTTGAAACTTTGAACATGGGGTCCATCCATGAGAACTCAAGATCTTTTCTGTTGCTCAAAACCCATGTTGACAAATAGAGCGGAGCAAACTCAATGAATCTTGTTCAATGGAAAAGTCAAAGTTAAAAAAAAATCGAAAAGTTGATTCCTATGCAAAGCGCATGGATGAAATTGGTTATAAACTAGGTGTTTACCAAAAGCTACTGACAAATTCAAAATTGATGAAGATATTTCAAATGCTTATATGTTCTCCTATATGTGATGGGAATCAGGATCCAGGTTCCAACATTTACAGATGGCTATGCTGGATGGGACCAAGGCTCAATATATTGGTGAGTTTAAATCCATGTTGCCTCTTGAGATGTTAAACATCTAACAATAAATCATTTTGTCATGAATTGCAAATGGCAAAGACTAGTTATTGATATCATATATGTCTGCATACGGGACATTCTGCAAGGGGTTTTGCACTCTTGATATCTTCATCTACGGGGACAGAAGCAGCAGCACAAGCACAACTATTACAGAAAATATGGCCACATCCTAGAGCTACAGGATAAAAAACAGTATCCTGCAATAGAAAACTTAGAGCAGAGTTAAAAAATAGATTCCAAGGACACTGTGATCAAACAGCAACCTATATGGTAATAAACACAACGAATTTGTCAGTGTCTTAGATATTGGAAGCAGAAGTTAGAGAAGAAAATGATTGGGTACTCGAAACTCACCAGATAAATTGGACATGTTAAGTTGAACTCCGCCTTCACAGTTTCAGACATTTTACATGAAATAGTAGGTCTGCCACTGTTGAAATCAGAGGAACATTCACAAAGATCTTTACAGGAAACCTCATACTTTGAGTCTTTTGTGCTAATATGAAAAGCACTGAATTCAATTAGCCATGGTGACAGCAAGTCTGCAACAGTTCAAGGTTTTTAGCCTGCGGCATTCTTCTAAAGTTCTGGCCATTCACTAAGCAGTGCACCTGCAATATGGATTTCAAATCAAATCCAATATACTTCCAAATCAGTACAAGAAGCCTTCCTGAGTTTCCATTATTAAAAAGAAAAAATTGATAGTAATAATATTGTAATGGCAAGTTTTGATCCTAATTTACTTCTTCATATTCCTTCAAAATTTTGCCAATAGCAATGGAATTCATGGCAAGTTGCAACATAATTGATTAGGTTCTGGCCTTCTTGAATCAATGCCAAATAATCATCAATGAAGCAGTGTCTCAGGCACCATAAGTATCTGTGAAGACTGGATTCAAGATGCATATGCAATAAATGTTTGGCATGAGAACTGAAGCAGTCGACTGTAACTGATACTTCAGTTGTGAGTTCAGAGAAAAAGTTCTGGTGGCAAGCTTCCCACAGACAGTAAATTCTTAAGACCAATCTTTGTGAAACTAATCAAACCACATACATCATACTTGGATATATTAAATTAAACAACTAAATTCTCTGAAGATGAAACTTATTAGCTAGTAAACAGGTACTTCAAAAAAGAGAAGACCAACTAGAGCCACCTAAAGAAGATAGTACAGCAAACCAGCTTAAGCCTTATAGAACAGGCTAAGCCACTTAAACTGTAAATTAATAGAGCATCACAACCAACTTACCAAGTGAAACTTGCTTTGAAGTATCTAAAGGAAAAAGATGCTGAAGTACAGATGTAACTAAAGTTCCAAGCATTCTTAGCAGCTAGTTTCAAATAGCAAGCCACTATTTGAATGGTAGAAAGCACTTGAGCTAGTGATGGCATGATAGCTTCAAAAAATACTTCAATTTCAGTAGCAACACTAAATAGGAACTCTTCCATCACCATATATCTCATCTTTCATAATAATTATCTTGAAAGTTATATCATTTATAATTAAATATGACCTAATGGCATGAAAAAAAAAATTGAAGAGAAATTGAATATAATTATAAAATAAGAGAGTAAATGTGATGCACCTAAATCACAGGGTCTGTATGCAAATGCATTTAATTAATCCTTTATTTTATTTTTTATTTAAAACATTTTTAAAATTCATCTCAATCAAATAACTCTTTTATATATAACTTTTATATGGTCTAAATTAAACATACTTGAACAGGATGATTCTTAATCTTAACTATTATGATATATATAAAGACACTCTTGGGGCATTTATAAAACAAGTGTTCTGAAGACATAAGAACAGAAGGTGTGCTATTGTGGTGATTTAGCACTTAACATTGCAGTTTTATTATGGCATGTGTCCCTTGTTTTAAGAATTGCAAAACTAAGAATCACATGCATGTGTAAGGTTGGGTAAGCAAGGTTCGGGTAAATTTGTTTGATACAGTTCTCATGTTCCATCCTTGCTAGTCACAACAACATCCTTCTGGTAGTTGGTGGGCAGTAGTGATTATGAAGGTTACTTGATGTTGGGATTCCTGTGCTTGGGTGCCTACAACAACTATGTTCTCAATTGACAGATGGTATTTGTAATGAGCTATGTTATCAACTACCAGATTGTGCTATAATCCTTAAATCCCCAGTATATACAGCCTTATGCAATCATAGCATAGGTCTGGGCTTTTGGCAGTTTTATTATGGCATCTGTTGTTTCTGTCTAGAATTCCAAAGCTAATCATCACATGAATGTGGGAGGTTGGGTGGTCAAGGATGCATCCGTTTAATACAGGTCTCAAATTGCATCCTTCCTAACAACAACGCTTTTCCAGTAGCTCAAGGGAAGTAGTGATTGTCAAGGGCAGTTGAAGTTTGGATTCTTTGTGCCTGGGTGCCTACAATCAGCAATGTTCTCAACTACTAGATAGTGCTATCAGTCATCAACCATATTCTCAACTATAAGATAATGTTGTAATGAGCTATTTTCTCAACTACTAGCTGATAGTGCTATCAGCTTTTAAAGCCCCAATATACACAGCCTTATGCAATCACAACCTAGGTCTGGGCTTTTTGCAGTTTTATTGTGGCATGTGCCATTTCTTTCTAGAATTACAAATCTAACCATCACATGTATGTGGGAAGTCTCAAGTTCCATCCTTGCTAGCAATAATAACACTCTACTAGTAGCCGGAGGGAAGTAGTGATTATCAAGGTCAATTAATGTTGGGATTCTTGTGCCTGGGTACCTACAATCAGCGATGTTCTCAACTACTAAATAGTGTTGTCACCATCAACTATGTCCTTAACTATTAGATAATGTTGTAATGAGCTATGTTCTCAACTACTAAATAGTGTTGTCACCCATCAACTATGTCCTTAACTATTAGATAATGTTGTAATGAGCTATGTTCTCAACTACTAGCTGATAGTGCTATCAACCTTTAAAGCGACAATATACACAGCCTTTATGCAATCATAGCCTAGAGGTCTAGGATTTTTGCACTTTTATTGTGTGGTGAGCCATTTGTTTCTATAATTGCAAAAGCTAAGCATCACATGTATGTGGGAGTTCTCAAGTTCCATTCATGCTAGCAACAACAACACTACCAGTAGATGAAGGGAAGTCGTGATTATCAAGGCCAATTGATGTCGGGATAATTGTACCTGGATACCTGCAATCAGCGGTGTTCCCAACTACTAGTACTAGATAGTACTATCACACATCAACTATGTTCTCAACTATTAGATAATGTTGTAATGAGCAGATGTTCTTGAGCCGAATATTTATTCGCTCACACAATTAAGTTACCAAAAGACCTAGTAAACTAAATAAGCCATGAATAATGGATATGATATTGAATACTGAATAGATAAAAAGATGATAGGTTACAATGATGGTCTTGCCTTAAATATGGCTTGGGCATTTGATGTTGAGGAAACGCCTCCTTTCATAACAACTTTAATTAACCTCACTATTAATTATTTAATCATTATCTTATTTATGTTCGTTACATTGCCACTCTCTTAGAAAGGCTTTGTCCGCAAAGCCTTATAATGTTTTTGCATCATTTTTTGTGGTGTCGTAGCTGACGAAACATGTCGATACGAACTGCTAAGAGTCGAGCATAACTTCTGGTATGTGGATGGATCAATCCATCCCAAATTGATTTGTTGTGGACTGTTGGGATTCCATACTGATTTGTCGTCAAAAGCTTTGATCATATCAGTACTATTATGTTTCGACAGTTCCCATTTTTTAGAATATCGGTTTTTATGGTTGGGGCGTCGATAGGGAATTTCCACAATGTCATTTTCTTTTACGAGTGTCGTCTTTTGATTATTGATCTACGCTAGAAGTTGTATTTTCGTCCCTTGAGGTTTAAAGGTTTCGTTCTGTATCTTTTCCAACTTGTTTTCTAACTGCATGTTATCATTTTAAAACTTCTTAGTCAATTCTACTTGTGATTTTCTGTCATCTTCAGACTTCTTAAATTGTTCCTTAAGATCTTCGTGATGACTTCTGATGCAGTTATTTTCTTCCTGCTTGTCTAGAAGTTTTCCTTCAATGTCTTTTGTAGATTGTTCTGTCTTTCGACTATTTTTCAACTTCTTAATTTTTGTGACTAGTGTCTTGTTATGATTTCTTAATCTGAAAATTTCTTCGGAATTGTTGGATAGTGTTTTATTACTCTTTGCGATCTCCAACTTGTGTGCCTTTTTAGAGTTGTCATTTTGTTGTTGAAGAACTTTTATCTATTGTCGACATTGGCCGACCTCTGATTCTTGACTTTCTAATTTATGTCGTATCTATGTTAGTTCTTCATCCTTGTCACTAACGATTTTGTTCAAGCGTATTATTTCCGTTTTGTAATCGTTTATTTCTTTCTTTATATCTTGATTTTTCAATCTCTGATTGAAATCGTTTTCGTCTTTTAATTCCTCAATTTGCGCACATAATTTTTCTATATGATTTTTCTTGTTGGAAATGTTTTGTTCCTTGAACTTTTCTTGTATCTTATATATTTCAATTATTACTTCCAATTTTTTATTCTTGTCGCGTAAATCTTCATTGTCTCTTCGATAACGCTTTAACTGAGCTTCTAATTTCTCTATTTGTAATCGCAAACCAGCTTCCATGGTTTTTGACCTCTTCGACGTTAGATGCTCGTTCTGGACTATAGATGGTCTCTGACTTTTTTTTTACAAGTTTGCCTTCCTTTGACTACTTTGGTGCTAATTGGTCTTCGATTTCTTCGATGATAATTGGTCTTCCTTTGATTTTGACTTTTCCGACAATAATTTGTCTTCTTCAATTTTTCTTATTCTTTTTTTTTTTCAAAATAATTGTTATTTCAATAAAATAATTATTATTATTTCTTTTCCTTTTGTTTTTCCAATAGTTATTATTAAAAATAATAACTACATCTATAATAATATATGTTATTATAAATAATAACAATATTTTAAACAAAAATTGGAATTGAGTAATTTGATAATAATAAATTTTATTATTATAAATTAATATATATATAGGTTTTTTTTTTCAACATTAGAATATTAAAAATTTAAAACTAATATAATAATATTATTATAATGTTCCAATATATTTAATTTTTGAAAAAATTAGGGTTTCGTGGAGTTGTGGAGAGTAATGTCACGGGTGGAGAGGAATGTGGGGGAGTCGAGGTGAATGGGGCAGTAGTGCGAAGTGAATGCTGGCGTGGGAGTGAAGCAACGACGGAGGGCGTGATGAGCAGAGGACTGCGCATATGCGAAGAGGAGGTAGGGCGGAGTGAGGAGCGCAGGATTGAAGGGATGCGTGGGAAGACAGCGGGAGTGCTACGTGGGTTGGCGACCAGTAGAGTGGTTAGTTGGGCAATGGGTCGGATGGCGGGGTGTGGTTGGGAGGTGACTGCAATGGAGGGAGTGCGCGACAGGGTGGGGAAAGTGTGCAGTCAGAAGAGAAGAATGTGTCACGGTTGGAGTAAGCAGTGGAGGGTTGCATAGGGGATTTACGGAGGAGAGACGTAGGCACAGATGGGTGCGTGAAGGGAGAGAGCATGGGCGGATAGAGTGTGAGGCCAGAGCGTGGGGAAGAAGGGTGTAGAAGTGGGAGGAGGCAGCGCAGAGGTGGTGGTCAAGTGTGGAGGGGAGAATGCGTGGGGAGAGCGATGGATTTGGGAGCATGGAGTGATAAGGAGGGTGATATGTAATTGCATGGAAGTGTGGGAAGAGGTATGCATGCAGAGGCAATGGAGCATACGGGAGAGATTGCATAGAAGGAGTTGGCATGGTAGGTGTTGTGGATAGCTAGTCGCATGATTGTGGAGACTGCGAGCAGGAGAGGTACAATTGCGTGGGGGAAACTACGCATGGGAGAAGGCGAGATGGTGAAGGTGAGAGGGAGATGGGGATATGTTGCGGATGGAATGGCTAAAAGCCAATCTCAGTCAAAGATTGATAACTCAGAGAAACTCCAAAACCTACGAGACAAAGTATGAAAATTTTGGCCAAAGGTCGGATCATCCAACGAGGCTCTGATACCAAATGAGCTGAATATTTATTCGCTCATACAATTAAGTTACCAAAAGACCTGGTAAACTAAATAAGCCATGAATAATGGATATGATATTGAATATTGAATAGATAAAAAGATGATAGGTTACAATGATGGCCTTGCCTTAAATATGGCTTGGGCATTTGATGTTGAGGAGATGCCTCCTTTCATAACAACTTTAATTAACCTAACTATTAATTATTATCTTATTTATGTTCGTTACAGTTCTTAACTACTAGCTGATAGTGCTATCTGTCACAGCCACAATTTTTCGCTTGTCTCAAACGACTAACTGTGGTGTGCGGCACTGCCCGGGAATGTCTTGAGGGTGAGACCAGCTCAAGCGTTGCACCGGTAGACTATGCCTAAACCTACGGAAGCTTTTCAACTTAACACTTTTACTCGTTTACTTGTTTAACTTATACACATTTACAACAACATCAACACTTAGCCAATTTCTCAACATGGATACATCAAGTAAATAACACAAAACAACATTAAGTTGGGGTTTCCAAACCGGCCAACCCGTTTATCGTTTGTATAACCAATTGTTTACGGCAAGTGGAGTTTCCCTAAAACTCAGCAGAGCTCCGACATGAGCCAAACCAACAACACGCCTTACAATAGATATACAAAATACAAAATGACCGAGTTGCTCCCTGCTTGGACGTGCCAACTCTTAGAGACTGTCGACTGCTACAACCCACGTTTTGCTACCGAACTGTCTCACTATGCAACCAGAACGAGTACAAAACCCACCAAGTTCTGCCTCTTCTGCAACCCTGCTGCAGCTGGAAACGAACTATGCGTGAGAATAGAGCTTGGACAACCTCCCTAGCTCTGCATCTCCTTGCCTTGTCCGAAATTCCCTTTCTTGAATTCCTCTTAGCTAATTTTCCTTAGCCTTTTTATATGCTTCATTGTGGGAGGGTGCAACACACCTTGGGCGCACTTCTTACTTGTTGTTTACTCCAAGTCGCAACTGCCTTACCATATGCAACGGCCTTGGTCCAAGTACCCCCGAAAAGTCCACATCTTGGTCCATTCAATGGGCGTCGGCTCCCAACCCGCATTGTTCTGTCGAATCCCATCATGTGTTTGGTGGAGCTTCCAACCCACGCTCGTCGAAGCTCCCAACCCGAGCTCCTTTCCACTGGCTTCCAACCCGAGCTCCTTTCCGCTGGCTTCCAACACGAGCTATTTTCCACTGGATTCCAACACGAGCTCTTTTTCGTTGGCTTCCAACACAAGCTCCTTCCTGGCTACAAACCCGAGCTCCTTTTTGGCTGCGAACTTGAGTTCGTTTTCCGCTGGCGTCCGGTCCACCAAACCTTTCATTCGTTGCCTTGGTGTCAAGTCCCAGTCCGTTTGGACGTTGCTTCGCGGAGTGTGTGAGTGTGTGGGCGCTTGGCTAGCGCACCACAACTCCAACACTTAACGTATTCCAACGGTCCAAGGGTGCGCCCAGTGCCCTGTTTCTTGCCAACTCGCCAATGTGCCCCACTCTCGGGCTTGCCAAGCGTCGAAGTGCTGAGTGTGGGCGTCTTTGGTGGGAGTGCGCCTAGGCTAGGTCTGCGCACCCCATCCGTCCGTTCCATCACTTGGTTGCCTTCATGCTTGCCAAGTCCTTTTCCACCGAACATTGTTTTTCCCAACCAGGCACCCAATCCAGCCTCTTGGTCTGGAGTGCAAGACTCCCATACAAGTGTGGATGTTGTGCCGAAAACGCAGTCGTGACACTATCAGCCTTTAAAGCCCTAGTATACACACTCACAACTTTCTGAAATCATAGCCTGGGTTTCGCTTTTTGCAGTTTTATTATGTCTATACAATTTCTTCTAGAATTGCAAAGCTAAGCATCACATGTATGTGGGAGATCTCAAGTTCCATCCTTCCCAACAACAACACTCTACCAATAGCTAGAGAGCAGTATTATCAAGGCCAATTGATATTGAGATTCGTGTCCCTAGTATCTACAACCAGCAATGTTCTCAACTACGAAATAGTGTTATCACTCGTTAACTATGTTCTCAAGTATTAGATTATTGCACTGAGTGAAACGAGGTGCTCTACAGCCCAGTATGGGGGAGATGTTGTAATGTTTGTGATGTAACAAAATAATTAAAAAAATTCATGTCGGCTCATAAAATAAAAAATTATAGAAAGTATTTAAAAAAAATCCATGTTGGTTCATAAAATAAAATAGATGTTCGTTTATAAAATAAAAACTTAAAAATTAAACCCGGATCTATCAATCAAGAGAGATCAAATTTCTTGAGTTTAAATTTTAAAAAAGAAAAGAAATTGGATCCCTCTCAGTGCTTGATAGATACGGGTTTAAGATGGATCTATGCTAGTGTTATAATGAGCTATGTTCTCAACTACCAATTGATAGTGCTATCAGCCTTTATAGTCCCATTGTACAGAGAATTATACAATCATAACCTAGATCTAGGTTCAGATTTTTCCTAGATGCGTCGAGCCATCTCCGGTTGCCTAGACAGGTTCTGTACCAATCCATCAAAGAGGATATCTACAGAATATACATTCAGGTCACTTGGACTTCACCTCCAACAAGCTTGGGCCCAAAGATGTCCTTCTACCTTGAGCACTTCTTGGAGCTACAGGATGGCATTATCGTTCGCCCCCCATACACACACAAGCTGTTAACACTCAGATTTTCCTTGGGATGTATCAAGGAAACCCCGAGGTTACCTCAAACCATTCTTTAGACTAAAAGTTGGCCTCCTTCAACCAGAGAGGGATCTCTCAGCAAATCTGCTATCCAATGTCACCATGACAACAGTTTGACAATAAACTCAATGGCCAAATTGTAAAATAACAATAAAAACTTTGTAGGCTTTAAATAATGTGGTTAGATCAACAGGAAAAGGATATCATTGGGCAATGGAGTCCAGAAACAAAAAAAATACAGATCAGCAGCCAAACAAACTTTTGTACAAAGGCAAGATAGCTGTTTTATTACATTCAATAAGATTTTGCAGGTGACAGGAAAGAATTAATGACAATCCATCAACAACGGGCATCGATTTTCAGATGAATCCACTGTTAACTTTGGAGAAGCAGGTGGATACTTGAATGCGATAAACTAAGGCATAGCAAGTATGAATCCCAATTTATTTCAAACTTTCATTCAAACATAGAAGAAAGACATAATGACAAGAATGACAAAGAAAATTGACATGCACATGTAAAGAAAAGGAAAGTACGGACTGTAATTTTGAAACAACACATGAATCTTTGGTAAAAATATGTTCAAATTCTGAAATCTTTATTAATTTCTGGAAAACACTTCAAACACCCAGAACAGGTCTTCCTCACTGGAAATCTCACCCCTTTTACATTGCAAAATGCACATTTTATACAAAAATGCTCCCTGAGCAAACCCTAACTGCCTTATAACTGATCTAACAAGTGTTTTTTGATTTCACTTTTACATCGAAAATTTCACAATACATAATAATACTTATCAAACTGTTTTACAAAAATAGTAACTCTTGTCATGAAAATCGGAAACGGCTGCAAAGAATCTCCAGCTGTTGAAAAAGCTTCGAAAATTCTTCAATTCTGTCTATCTTTTGATTGTTAGGTGTTTTTCCACCTCATCCTTGACCTGCTGAGCTGTTCTTTGAGCCCTCGGCAATATCTTTCAATATAAACTATGTTTCCTTTTGTTATGTAGCCTCTTACCTTCTCCACAAACTGAGAATACTTCAGAAATAATAAAACCTTGTATATTTAGGGCAACATTCAAGTTCGGTTTCTTCTTGTAATCGGATGCATTATCAAAACCCGATCTTCCTTTCAACAATTCCATCTTTCGTTTGTCTCCAGCATTCCCCAACATAACGGCAAATCCTCCTGGCTTTCGGACAAAGACGTCTTCTTCATCTGCCATTCTCCTCGTTTAGACGCATGATTTGGGCCATCCATTGAAAGTGATGGTAAATCCCATGGTTGCATGATCAAAGGAAGTTGATCTCCAACACAACACACTTCATTAACAATTCTTGAAGGCAAGAGTTCTGACAGGTGGTACTTAGTAAATATAGGTTTATTGATTAGGGCAGAAATAGGACCGTAGCAAGTAGATGAAACACCCTATCATATTGTGTCAGAAAACAGCCCAGACTCCAGGTCCAACGGAAAAATGTGCAGAGATTCTGAAATAGGTCGTAGGCAAATAAGTTCCTCAACGAAGAATATCTTGCGAAAGCTTCTACGGCTATTGGTTTGGTCGGCCTCAACTTTGATAAACCCAACGTCTCTTGAACCTGCAGGTTGCAATATTCCCCAAATTTGCTGCATATCCCTGCGTAATTAGTAATTGGATGTGAAATGTTTGAATTTGGTTGAGGGTGAGAAAACTATGGATACAAGAGTCCTGAAAAACATTATTTGGAGAGGACGGTCGACTTCCTTTGCTTATTCCAGACCTCCAAAGATGCCACAAATCTTCTTAGACTGGACGAAAATAGTGTTTTCACTCAGCGTTAAGGTTTAGAAAGTTTGACGTCTCGGTCAGAAAAGAAATGCCGCGAGAATGGGACCACCTCTTTTTTATACTTCCCCAAATTGGCCAAGGTGGTACCGCATGGCTCATTTGCTTGTTTATAATACCGTTCATGTGTATGCGGTGAGCTCGGAGGGTGATACGTATGAGGGTGGTTTTTTTACCGCAACCATCAACTGTCTTTATCTTGCGTGTATGTAGACAACGTGGGATAAATAGTGAGCCGTAGATCTTCCTCTACGGCTCTTGCAAACATCCCAACGATATGTCTCAATAGATTTGTTACCACTTTAACACCCTCAACTGCCACACCCGATCTCTTTGAAGCAACCACTTATTGTTGTCAAAAACAATCGAAATCGAAGGTAGAAGCTTTAGTAGACCTCCAACTATACAGGTTACACTGCACCAAATAGCTGAGAATAGTTCCCACACCGGAAACTCTAACTTCTTTTGGACAGACACGTGACTATTTTGGCTGCTATTAAAACGTTTTCACGTTTTGAGATTTATCCCACATGCGAAACAGAAGAAGTTTATTTACTCTTTATATATCCCCTTTGCTTCTAATATATTTCAAGTAATACAATTGAAAGTTGGACTATGGAGGATGCGTGGGACCCTTTGGCTTGGTTCTTGGTCGCTTGGTAAGCCCTCGGTGTTGGGCGCATGGGCATGGGTTGAGCCCATGTAACTTTTGCCCCGATTTTAATTAGACCCTGGCCTATTCATAAACACTTAAATCTTTGCCTTCACAAAGCCAAAACTTAGGCAAATATGAACATCAATGCCTTTCCTCCATAGAGTTTTGACCTAGGCTATAATATTATATACAAAATTAAAAGCCTTAGCTTCTAGTTTTCACAAGATAAAAATAGATTTGTAAGCCCAATATTTACCAAATTGAAGGTTTTTTCCTTTTGCAACCTTGATACCTTATGCCGAAGGAAAAATGCCTTTTCTTGACCAAACTTGAAACCTCTGCCAAAATAAATGTTCTATTTTTCACCGTTAATATTGCTAGAAAAATATTAATCACAAAATTTATTTAGTTGTTAACACAAGCATTGGATGCACTCACTTAGGATCCCCTTGGGACAACTTTGGGTCGGTTCTCATTGACTCTGAGTAGAGACTAACCACCATCTTCCATGTCCTAGTAGGATATGCCAAATGTGCCATCTACAGGAGTCAAAGACAGAGATTCACCTCATTTTTAGGTGCCCTTTATACTATGAGATCAGAGGACGATATCACTACCTCTATAGGGACTCAGGGGGATCCCTCTCCACTTTCTTCCAGTATCAAGACCAAAGATGCCTCACCCTCTTCATCGGGGAGATATTCAGCCTCAGGTCATAGATCTTAATCTACACATCCTGCCTCGCCTTGGGAGGACCAAGACAATAACCTCCTATTTTAGCGTTGATCCATCAAATCAGAGAAATAAGCGACAGGTAGAGCCCCAAAGTACCTCTGACAGTAGAGTAGTGAGACCTCGGGTCTCCCCCTAACCTCCCCCCTGGGAGACTGATTAATTTTATCGAGACCAGTTCGAAGTTGCCAAACCATACATCAATCCATTCATTCTCAGTGCGTCAGAGGGATCAAGCCTAGATGGATCCAGAGCAGGGCACCTCCCGCCCATCAGAACCCCTCATAGCACCAAATAGTAGCCAACAATTTATCCAAAGTTTCTTTCCTTCGGCCTCGAATTCTAGGAGTATTCCTCGTTTCTAAATCCCCCCCAAGGTCATACAAATGGACTCCCCAACAGCTCCGGAGAGCCTCGACAGCGAGCAGGCACCCCATTCACCTCCCTCGCCCTCAACCATCAGACCCAAGAGATCTTGACATCACTAGACTCATCTTCAGCTCTCTCACACAATCTCTCTTGACACAATCTTGAGGATCTTGAGTTGTTTGAGTTCTCTATTCTTGGACAAAATCACTTTATAGTTTGCATATTTGCATTCCGTACCTTTGATACAGATATATAAACATTTATGAGGTTGTACTACTGCTTGCATCTTTCTTTATTTTATTTTATCTTAGTTTCAGCATTTTCTAGGAGATACGTTTGCACTCCCATATTATACTCATATTGGATGTATCCTTTAGTCCCATTGACCTACTTTTGTGATCATTTGTTGGACATTTATAAAATTATCTTATCTTATCTTATATGATGGCATGTGACATTTCTTTCTAGAATTGCAAAGCTAAGCATCACATGCATGTGCCATGTGGGAGGTCGATTAAACAAGAATGAATTAGTTTGATACAGGTCTCAAGTTCCATCCTTGCGAGCAACAACACTATTTCAATACCCGGAAGATAGTAGTGGATTCTTGTGCTTGGGTGCCTACTATCAATTATCTTCTCAAATAATACATAGGATTTCAATCAGCTATGTTCTCATTAGAAACCACCCACTATTTTGTGGTTCGAAATCTGTTGAAATACATAAGCGTAAGATAAAAGCAAAAAGTAAAAATAAAAATATGGTGTTCAGTATTTAGGAAGATTCGCAATCGAAAACTGCACACGCAAGGCCTTCAGTGACCTTCAAAAGTTCAAACAATAGCAACTACAACTCAGTAATGAGTGTGTCCAGCAAAAGGCTGCCCAAGATGTCAGAAGACATGCAAAAGATGCTGCACAAGCTCGAGTTACTCTTGCAATGCTTGGAAGTTGGTGCCATTCCACCCCTTGTTGGAATGTTAGATTGTTCTGAAGCAGCCATGCATATCTCTGTCTTGTTTGTACGCTTCTACATGCACTGGGGAATACACTGGGGAAGATAGCCATGGAGAAGACAGCGAGGGGAACTTTAGCAACACGCCAAGAACAGAATACACGTGGTACCTTTTCACTGGATGAGTAGATGAGGAATCTCAGAACAGTGTCTGAGAATGACTACCAGCGTAAATATAAAATGCCACTTGTAATGTAAAATCACTAGCACCACTCGTAACGTAAAATCACTAGAATGTAATGTAAAATCACCAGCGCCACTTGTAATGTAAAATCACTAGAAGCTGGTATATTAACAACATGTATTGTATTTGTCATATGCCGCTTGTAATGTAAAAAAGTAAAATCACTATAGTCTCATACAATAATATGAAAACTGTCACGTCCCCCTCTCATCATACCAGTGCGATGGAGAGAACATGATGCTAAGGCTGGGCATCTAACCCCATGATTATTAACAAAATTCACAGAATATAAAAAAGACATATGCAGATATATATGCAAGAACACAGCAGAAGTAAATTCTATTACACATCTAGCGTACATTCAAGATATTCATGATAGTCATCAAATAAATACATTACAGAATTAACACAAGAGAGTACTTATCTTAAACAAAGTAATCTCGAGCAACTGGCTATGCAACTGCAACGTTCCACCCAACCATAGACCAGTTGTGCTCATCGATCTCTCAACACAACTGCCACCCCTGAGCTGGGCATGATTTCTACAAGGAAAAAGGGAACAGCAGACTCACACATAGCCAAATATACACCAAAATCAGCCAAGCCAATCTACAGTTGGGTTTATCAGGCTGCTAAGGCAATGGAAAGGAAGAATTGCTAAGCTGGTGAGCTCAACCACAGAGCTATGGATACCCTCTACAAGATCTATCTAGCTTGGTCTCCACAATACCTACACACTCGGCACAAGGAAGTATTCCCTTCACTACTACACAGTCCCTCAGGCCATACCTTCCATTCTAGTGTTCTTCAAGGTGTGCACAGAAGAGTAGCCAACCCTTTTGATCTTCTTAAGAGGTTACCTTCCTCACTAGGTTTATCAAGCCAATTTTGGTCTGCTTCCACTCCTAATTCCTTGCTCACAAATTCAAACCAAAACAGGGATGCACATAACAACAAAATCACAAGTGTTGGGCATGAAGAGAAACGTTTTGACAGTGGGATGCCCAAAATGGGTTTCCATTAGTTTCAGAAAAATGTGGGCAACCAAAAACGAAATGGCAGATGGGAAATCAACCTTGGGAGAGCAAAATCGTTTTCAGAAAACGTTTATGGGCATTCAAGGGACAAAAACGGCCTCCATAAACCCCTAAATCGTGACTCCCTTCCTCCCAGCCACTGTGCAATACAAAAACGAGTTCCTAGCTATGGAAAATGCAGGAAAATTATGGAAAACGTGAAGAGAAAGCCCCAGCTAGCTCAAACTGTGTGAGAGAGCAAAGACCATGGGTGAAGAATGGCTTTGGGGACAATTTCTTGGGTGTTTTCTTGCCCAAGAAGCAAAAATACATTTTTCCAGATTGATGGCTTGCCCATACACGAAATTGACTGCCATACCTCTCCATTCCCAAGGCATTAACTACCTCAACCAACTCTTGGAAGAATTAAATGATTGGGTGCATAAGTCAAAATGGGTAGTTGAGGGTTTATGGGTTCTCTCAATGACATTTGGCTTAAAACTATTGGCTCAAGGGTTTGAATATTTTCCATCCCTATTCCTTGTGAAAATCATGCCCCCATCTCTTGTTGCATTGCATAGCTAGTTGTGGGTATTTAATTAAAATTCATATTTACATGATGTCATAATTTCTATTGTGCGTGGCTAGCACAAAAACCATATGCATCGATTTTTAATTGCCGATACATAAAACGATAAATCGATGGCGGGGCCTTGGCCTTGAGCTCCTCACCATGATTTAATAACGATATTTAAATCATTTACAATTTTAATGCAATAGAGTCAAAATCGAGATATTACAAAAACATTCCTTTAAACTGAATAACAATTCACTCAATAGCTTAAGACTCCAACAAATTACAGTAGGCATCCAATGATTTCTCTTTATTGGATAAGGCAAAACTACAGAAAAGAAAACATTGCCCAAGACATTGATTAAAAACTTCATTTAATAACTTGCCATTTAAAGAGAATGATGGGGCAGACACTTTGTGAATTTCGTCGAATAATATTTAACTGTAACAAGAAACTAATGTGGATGGAGATATGTGAAATATCGCTCAGTACTTCCCAGAGCAGGCAGTCAGCCACATCCACAAGTTATGAGGATGAAAATACGAGCCATAAAAGTTACTTATGGAAAAGAACGCAAAATAAATTACAGGTAAAACTGAATTTAGTATCTAGCTGGGATGGCTTCACTTTGCACTGGCCAACTGAGCGCGCAGCAATTTGGCAGCTGCAACCATATTGGTCAAGGCCGGAATGACCTCCGGGTACTTCCTCGTCTTCAGACCACAATCGGGGTTAACCCACAGAATGTTTGTTTCGAGAACAGCAAGCATCTGATAAAACAGAAGAGAGAACCAGTTAGGCCACTTCAACTTTAATCTAAATGTAATTATTAATTATCCATCTAATGAAATTTAACATATAGATTGAGAGCATTGGTAAGAACCTTGCTGATACGATCCGCAATTTCTTCAGTGCTTGGAATACGAGGAGAGTGAATGTCATAGACACCAGGACCAATTCCAGCCCCATATTTCACACCCTCTCGGAAAACTGAGAGAAGCTTCTCATCAGAACGGGAATTCTCAATGGTGATGACATCGGCATCCATATCAATGATCGAGTGAATAATATCATTGAAGTTCGAGTAGCACATGTGGGTATGGATCTGCATCGAAGACAACTAACAGCTTTAACAGCATATGAAGCAGATTGTATGTGGCAACAATCAATATCTTTACGGACAGTATGCCAAAGACATCATATGATGATCACTAGATTACATTGAAAAGGTTTTCACAAACCTGAGTGGTATCTTGCACACCGCAGTTGGTGATACGGAATCCGTGAACAGCCCAATCCAGGTAGTAAGCATGTTCGGCCTTGCGTAGAGGCAAGCCTTCTCTGAGAGCTGCCTCGTCAATTTGAATCACCTGAGGTCATAGAAAACCAATATTTCAGAGACAATTCTAAACAAAAAGGAAGACATCATCTAAATATTCTCTCAACCACCATGCATGTGTGTCAGGACTAGTTGGTAGTAGTTATGTAACAAGAATTTGGTAGCAATATCTGAAGGTAACAACCACATTTACCTGAATTCCACCTGCTTCCAAATCTTCCACCTCATCCTTGATGGCCAAGGCAATTTGCATGCATGTTTCAGATCTGCATTATGATTGCATTAGTGCCTCAAACTGACCGAATTATGTTCAGTCACCCAAATTCAAGGATGGGCATAATTAGTAAATTCAAAATATTGAATTATGACAGAAATTTTGGACGCCCTTACCTTGGTTGATCATTTCTAACAAAGGACCAGTTCAAAATTGTCACTGGGCCAGTGAGCATTCCCTTCATGGGTCGATCAGTCATGCTCTGGGCCATCTTAGACCAAAAGACAGTCATGGCCTTTGGTCGACTGACATCACCATAGATAACTGGTGGCTTCACACAACGGGATCCGTAAGACTGCACCCAACCATTGACTGTAAATGCAAAGCCCTGGAGTTGTTCTCCAAAGTACTCCACCATGTCATTCCTCTGTAACCGTAAGTTAGATAATTAGCTTCGGATTGCCCATTGAAAACCTCATAACAGCTTTAGCATTAATTGCAATTTATTTGGTACTCACCTCAGGTTCTCCGTGCACAAGCACATCAATATCAAGGTCCTCCTGCAATTTGACAACTTTGGCAATTTCTTCCTTGATGGAGCTAACATATTCTTCCTCTGAAATCCTGTTATAACATCAGATGTTCTTTGTTACAACCATGTTTCTAGATAATAGCAACATGAAACCTCAATTCAATTGAACAATCACAACAATGAGGCAAAACCCACTTGTTTATCTTGTATTCACGGCGAACCCTGCGCAACAAAACTGTCTGCGGGAATGACCCAATTGTTGTCGTGGGAAGAATTGGAAGATTTAATTTTTTCTGTTGTTGCTCAAGACGAACATTTACTGGTGTGGCCCGGCGATGGTCAGAAGTCTTCAATGCTGCAGCCTGCAAATAGAATTATAAAAGTTGACTGGCATCAGATGAAAGGTACTGGAAAGCGAGCCTAGACAGTAATATTAGTCCCGGCAAATGACATTAAATTGTTAAGTTAAATCCCAGGTTGTATTAGACATTATTGATGGTGCACATCAAAACATCATCTACAGTTTCCTTAAATACAGGCATAGTGAAAGAATGTATTAACTAATAGGTTATCACAGGTAAAAATGATCTAATCACTGACTACATCAAAGAATACAATAACCATACAAAATGTTAAATAGTTGAACTTACAGCTTTTTGAACTGCCTCGTTTGTCACTCTCGGAGAAGCCCTCCTTGAAGCCTGTGCAGCTGCGTTGGCTACAAAGAATGCCTGCAGTAACAAATGGTATGCCATTCAAACACTCTCCAGACAAAAACATATCAAGTAAAACGCAAAATACATAAAACGCTCACAATTGCAGGTGCCTATGATGTTCCGATACATCAGAGCATCATTTTCCAGGTGCAGTGAAGAGAAAGCCTCTACTTCAAATTACAGACACACGGAATAGAAGAAATACCTCATCTTTGTTACCAGCCAATGCCTTGGCTAGGGCATCCACTTCAAGAAGCTTTTGTGCAGCAAAAGCTAACCAAGACTTTATTTCACTGTCAAGCTTTGTTTCATTTTCCAAATCCACGGCCGTGTGCAGGAGGGAGCATGAAGTAGAGACAACTAACTTATCTGCAAGCAGACCAGCATTACATTACAAATACACCAATAGCGTTCAAAAGAATGCATTCAAAACTGCATAAACTGTAATTGCTACTAAAAGGAAAAATGCATGCATTTATACATTTCCCAACTATGCTCTCAAGGCTTTCTAAAACACTCAATGAAGCAGCCAAATCATTGGCCCAAATGTTTCGGCCATCAACTACTCCTGCAAACAAGATTTTGTCAGCTGGGAAGCCGATCTCCTTGATAAGGCCAAGAGTCTGTGTTCCACGGATAAAATCAAATCCAATAGCAGAGACACCCTTCAAAGTAGTAATGGTCCTGGAAAGAACAAAATTTCAACAGCATAAGATGTATCGCAGATATAAAATTCATCGTTCTAAAATACCAAAACACAACGATAACTAGAAAAAGTCATAGGGAGCAAATAAGACGGGTTCTTACTTGTAAGTCTCAACTGGGATGTCAGCAAAGTAAGTTTCTACAAGCAGATTAACACCAACCGATGCTCCTCCCAAGTAAGAGTATGCCTTCGAAAAGGCCTCCAACTGATGAGCCTCAAGATCCATTACAAGAGATGGTTCATCGAACTGAACCCATGTAGCACCAGCTGCCTCCAGCTCCGTCACAACTTGCCTGAATAAGGTGACCAAATTTGAGAAATTAGTGATCTCGCATCTTAAAACTTGTTCTTTTACACGTTGCTAACTTGACTACAGCAAGCTCTCAGCTAAAATCTTGTTACAAAAATGCTTACATGTAAATTGGGAGAATTGCATCAAGAAGCGAAAGGAGATTGAAGGTCTTTGCCACGCCCTTTGCAGGCTTGGACAAGAGCAAGTATGACACGGGTCCAACGAGCACGGGCACTGTGTCAATGCCAAGCTGCATCCAAAAAATAATACAGCCAAAAGAGTTATGTCAGTATTGGTGAAGAACTGATAGTAAAACCATCTGTCTAGTGTTTCATTAAGTTACATAATATTCATTAAATCAATTCTGGGCCAATGAAACAATGTCCTGGAGGCAAGCTATCTTAATTAAGTGCAAAATTAATACTTTTTATTGCTTGGCAAGTTGGCACCAAACTGGCAGATAAACACGTTAGAAAAACAGTAAAAATGGCAGGCAAGGGAAATTTCAATTTAGAAAATGGCAGGCTGGGGATATTTCAACCTTGTCTCCTAGTAGGAAGTGGCTCTACTTAGGATTCAACTATGGGCCAATCAACATGAACTGGCATTTTGATATTGAAATATTAAATGATACACGCACCTCTTTAGCCTCCTTGTATTCTTCCACCGCCTTGTGTGATGAGTAAGCGAATTTCATCTCCGGGCCCAACTCAGGAACAATGTAATGACTGAAAAGAACAAAGACAACATAGTCTGCTTAGATCATTACTCAATGCACAACAACTAGATTTAGCAATCCTCACTGAAGACAAGACAATTCACTCTTTTGGTGTAGATTCGTATTCACAAGTATAAAGACCGAGGTCATGGGATCGAACTTACTAGTTGGTGTCGAACCACTTGGTCATCTCCATTGCAGGGAGAGTTGCATTACCTCGAGCCATGGAGAAGTAGGTGTCGAAGCCAATCTCACCACCAGCAAAGGCATACCTGGGAGGAACAGCTCCAAGCATGGCATTGGTGTCCAGAACCTGATCATAGTACGAGAACGTGTTGCTGGGAATCATTTTCACCCCAGCAGCTGCCATCTGCTTCCAGATCGAAGCCCTTAGCTCCTTGGCCACAGCCTCGAGATCATCAGCAGAGGTCTTGCCATCCCAGAAGGACTCGAGAGCGAACTTGAGCTCTCTCTTGGGGCCCATGCGAGGGTATCCAACAACGTGAGAAGCCATTGCTTTGGAGCTTGAAAAGTCCTAACTTCCCTGCAAGTGAGATCTCATTACCAGTGAACCCAATTACCTTAAAAAAAAGACCCCAGATCTGAAAAAACAAGAAAAGAAGCCATACCTTGAAGGAAAAGGTGCAGCAAACCAGAGACAGAGCAGAAGAGCAAACCAGAGACGGAGAGCAGAAGAGTTTCCGGCCTGTTGTGGAAGAGCAAGTAGAACCGAAGCTCGTTTTTATAGTCAAGTTCAATAACAATCTCTGGTGGCTACCCCGAAACTGTCCCCGCCAGTAGCCCTATGCGTGTGTTCGAAAACCCCATGCGTGGGTTGGTGGAATAGGGAGGTTAAGATTACGAAGATCTATATAAGCATAACGTCACATACATCTATTGAAAATAAGATATATTAATCAAAGATTGTGTTTTTAGTATAGTAAGTAGGTGAGTTTGGTGTGAGATGGAAAGGACCTTCCAACCCCCACTCAACAAAATATCATATAAATATTTTATCAATTTATAATATCGACAAGAAAGGAATTAGATGATGAGGTTTGGTTAAGGCACTTCCAAAAAGATAAATATTACAATATCATGTTAAATTTGAGGATATAAGCCCAAAAAGTTGATAGTGACTATCATATTTAATATATTAAAATGGTTATCATAGCCAATAGAGAATTGTTTAAACTTTAAATTGTTTCCATCCTTGGGAAAATTTCAATTGAGATTATTTTTTAGTATGAATTGTTGGGTTTTAATTTAGTGAATTTAAAAAGTTTTGGGAATTAGTAAAAGTGAGGAAAACAATATGGATAGTGGACCTTTACGATTACATTTCTTTATGTATTTGTCAACTCATTTAAAGTTTTTAGTATCTATATAATTCCTAATTGTATTGGGAGATGGAGGTGTAAAGGTACATTGTAAATGTTTCTCTAAAAAGTAATTAGTTATATAATTTTATAATTAAATAATGGAGTATATCTTAACTCTTGTGAAGGATTTGGATTTCATTTTGGAGGATGTATCACGGTTAGCGATGAATCGATGCATATGCAAATATATAGAAATTAATTGGAGTATACATTGAGATGATTGCAATCTTCAATTTTTGTTCCACCATTAGCACAAGCAACAATGGTAGTTTCAAATTCTATAGTCACAGTTCCAAAGGTTTTTTTTAATTATCAGTTCAAATGGGTGGAAGCAGGAAGAGGCGAGTTGTGGGTACATGGAAAGTGATACGCACCATGTGGAGAAGTGACGGCATAGGGCCTGAAACGAAACAACTGTTAGAACTAAGGGGGGGAGGATGAATAAGTTCTAAGCAATCAAAGCAATTTAAATAATTTAATATAAATTTTCAACACATTTAGTACACAACAGAAGAAAATGATTTTATAGTGGAAAAACCACTTAATAATGTTTCGTAAAATAAGTTTGGTTACATAGATCTATAGGCTTCCACCTGTGAGGACGCCTATCCTCATGTAAGCTCCAACTTACAAATTGGCAGACTACAATATGCCTCCAACAAGTTGCAACTTGATGGGATGACTAAGCTTTAGCAAGCACCAACCTACTATCTTCAGGCACCAACCTGTACTGTAAGCTTCGACTTACAACGAGGACTTCAATCCCCACCCAAGCTCAACCTTGTCACCCTGCTCATCAGCTTCTTTGTACACAAATTGTCTCTCATGAATCTTCACTGTATAATAACTTCATTAATAATTCATGTAGTTGTTATTTTTATTCACAACACTTGTTCAACTTATTCAACTGTTGTAGACGTCCCTCGCCACTACATTCTTATTTAACAATTAACTCGCATATTAAACATTCACTGCATTCTCTATTTTATGCAACCCATTTACAGATTTTCTTATAGGTTTTTCTATGCTTACATAGAATATATGAATTTCTGCACAAAGGGGGCACTCACAACAATAAATCCATATTACTTACATAGCATCTCCTTGCTGCAACGGTTGATTCTTCCACAACTGTATACTCAAGATACAATCTAAAAATAAAAGAAGAGTATGCTTCCAACAACTTCACAAAGACAAATCATTGGCAAACTTCAGGAGCAACAAAAATCGTTGCAATTTCATGTACATGTTCTGCAGATAGGCAATCTTGGCACTGAGGCTAGATTTGCAATTATCTCAGGAGTTCAATATCCATATATAAATGCATCCTTATGATATTCAAAGTTGTCAAACTTCTTCCCAAGTGAAATTAGGGTTTCTCAATCTACCTTCTCATTCGTCTGCAACAAAAGATTTCTAAAGATTTCGTGCCTAGATGAAGTGTTCTTATATTACATCGTTATTTTTTGAACACAGCAACTTCACCAATCCAAATCGCACTTACTCACTCGCTTAGATCTCCTTTTTTCTTATTTATATGCATTCAACTACACAATCGGTTTTCTATTCATATGTGTTTCATGAGATTTGTGTGTGGACAAAAACATTGACCCAATGGGTGCCTCATTTGATCTAGTACCATCCCTTCTTCCTTTTTATAAAAGAAATATTTAATGAATGATGAGGACCAAACATGGCATCAAGAGAGAAGTTGGAGTGAAGATCAACACCCATTGACTCTTGTTCATCAAATGATCAAGCGGTTACCAGCACTTCACATTTCCTTCCAACGAAAGACAAACTTGGTGCTATCTTCCACAATTGAATTGTAAGAAATGTGGTTCCATGCATTGAACCTTCATGGAGATGATGCCCATATATTTTTTTGGCACCAACCCCCTTTTTTAAAAAAGCATTTTATAAGTGGAGAGGACCCAGTGAGTTCAAAGGCTTTGTTGGATTTTGGTGTTCAAATGGATCAAGGCATGGGCTCTTACAAGACACGATAACCCATCTTTGCAAGCATTTTGAAGACCTTGGTGGGCATACTCTATTAGTACGGGAAATCTAGTGACCTCATCGAACATTTGATTTCATGAATGAAAGAATGAAATCACTCTTTGAGAAATCAATATGATCCTCCTTGGTTTCTTTGATGCTTCTTCAAGATACTTCATATGGACACATCCACTTCATGGCGCACTTCAAGGCATCAGGGGATTCTTCACTTGTTATCGAGACTTATTCAATGTTGACATCAACACATCTTATCATAGCACATTAACATGCTTCCCTTTAGTTGTTAGTGCTATCTCATCACTCATATCTCCATACTTGTCATTTTCCTTGTGCCAATATTGGTACCAAAACTTGTACCGAAACTAGTACCAAAACATGTAGGAGAAACAATCCTAACATTATCATTGTCTCAAGCCTTGCAGTGTAGTTCTAAATTTTTCTTCTCATTAAGGTTGCCAACCATGGCACATAATTTCCAACAATCTCCCCCTTGTCATTGTTGGAAACTTAGTAAAACCATCTTGCTCCCCTATGACTGTGCATCTTATTCCTTATGAAAGTTTACTGTTGTACTCTTGAGTGTCTTACTCCCCTGGTGACTGTGCATCCTACTCCTTACAAAAACAAATAGATGTTTTACTATGCACACTATCCCCCTTTGAGAACAATGACAATGGGGTGTATCTTTGTGAGTTTGGCTCTTCCATATTTTGTTGCAACTAGCCCTGCAACCAATTTTAATTGGAAGGAGAGACAACCCCCAATCTATGCCTGATATATTCAAACTACTCTCATGGGATAGGTTTAGTAAAAATATCTGCCACTTGTGCCATAGTATTCACATACTCAAGCTTAATAGCTTTGTCACTAGCTTGTTCTCTTAAGAAGTGGTACTTGATGGGTATGTGCTTAGTTTTGGAGTGCATGACAAGGTTCTTAAATGTCATGTTCCCAATTTTGTTAGCAACATGAAGCATCCAATGACCCATCAAACCCCATGCGTCCTAGTCAAAATCAATAACTTAATTAATAAGGGATAAAACATTGGTCAATTACCCTAGGCAATTAAATTAATTAGGAATAAAAAATTAGACTATAATTGTTTTGAATAAATTAAATTAGAGGTGATGTAAATAATATTTTGATATTTAATCATTAATTAAATATGTTGACGAGTTGGAAGATGCCAAAGAATCCATGAGGTGGAATAAGGAGATAAGGACAACTCAATGAGTTGTCAACTAAAGAGGAAACTAAAAGAAAAGTGGAGTAAAGCAAAAAAGAAGGAAACTAGATAAAGCAAGGAAACGCTGGCAGAAAGCAAAAAATGCAGTGCAATGCAGAAATACAATGGAAAAACAAACTAAAGCAGTAAAAGGAAGAAAAGCAGGCTTAAAGCATCAAAGCAACGGAAAAGCATAATAAAGCAGTAAAAGCAAGAAAGCAGACTAAAAGCAATAAAGCAGGATAAAGCAGGTAAAGCAAAAAGCACGAGTTTCCTAATTTTTGAAGATAAGAGAGATTGGAAAAAGAAGGAAAGCAAGAAAAAGGCTCAAGGAAAGCAATAGAGGCTAAATTTTAGCCAAGGAGGGCGACATCATGAAGGAAAGTAGGTCCAAGGAAAAATAAACTTACCAAAGAAGCGTCCAACTCGCCAAAAGATATTCTCTCCTAAAAAGTATTAATTATTAGTTTATTATTTTTCATGAGAGAAGTCTAGAAGGAAAGAGCCAATGTCTAGGTTCAATGCATCTAACTCATGGATTACTTTCCCAAGAAGAAAACCAAGTTATAAAAGAACGGCGCACCACTTTGATATCTTTTGACATTTCATCTTTGTGATTGAGAAAGCTCAGTGCTTCTCTAGGCTTGGGAGATGCGCCCTTAGCCACCTAGGGAAGATGTGCCCCATAGTTCCTGTTACAATATTTTGTATGTGATCTACTGCATCCATTGATGATCAAATTGCATATATGATCCATCCATCCCATGCAAATATTGATCCTTCAGAAGTGATGCAGAGATCCAAGCCAGTTTGATGTGGTGTTGATGAATTTCACTCTGAGAGAGAGAGAGAGAGAGAGAGATCAGTTGGAGAACTTGCAGGAAGCTTCAGATGTTCAGTGCGCCTCATATGATCATACAACAACTCCTATTCCTCCTGCAATTCATATTTTTTGAATACTTCTCTACTCCTTACTCTCCTTTGGACCATACTTCTCATTGTAAAAATCCAAGATTATTAACTTTCTGTGTAATCTAAGCCATGATACTTTTGTTGATTAATTATTAAGGTGAGTTATTGTTTGTTGTTGTCTTTTTAATTCACGTATCAATTGTATCTGTCCTCAGAAGGAGAATTTGAGAGCCTTAGAGGCTGTTTGGATTGATTTTTCTCAAGACTAGCTCTTTAGCACCTTTTAATTGACTAGTTTTGCAGAATGTTTGATTACAAGTAATATGAATGCCTATTTTCTATTATATCGGTCATCTAAGGTTCCTAATACACTAATTCATCTCATACAAGTCTCATATTGAGGATTCATTTCCCTCTTGGCCTGTCTGGAAGAGCCTAAAAACAAACTAGTTGAGTTTTCCACCATAGTGCTCTTCCTCCTTTTGCTTCCAAACTCAGTCAAATCCTCCCAAAAATTTAGTAGCTCTTGTCCAACAGTATATTAGGGGGTTTTTACCTAATATCCATCCTCTGTTTTCTTTCAAGTGTAAGTGAATGATTTTAGTATGCATATGCTGGTGTGCCCGGGAAGCCTTGGAGTAGACTTCAGTGACAGTTGTTTTTGAAACATAAATGGCCCCAGTATCTTGTGCATAGGAGTCTGAAGCTAGCCTTGATTTTTCTATCTTTGTTGCTGCACACTCATTAACATATTTTGCAGATATGAAAGTGTCCAACCATCAATCTCTTCGGGGGTTTATTAGTGTCCAAGTCCAGTTTATTCATAACTAGTTTTGTTGACTAGTTTCAATTTTACAAGTTCATGATTAAAAATTGTTGTGATTTAGTTAATATCCTTGAATTCATATTTGGCGATATTACAATGGTATCATAGCACTTTCTTTGGCTCATCCTGTGGAAAGTAACTCTCAGTGGAACAAAATCTCAAATTTGTCTTCAAGTTGCAGCTATGGAACTAGTTACAGTCATGGAAGATGAAGGCTTTGAGTTATATGAAGAAGAAGAAATTATGTACATTGATGGAGGCCTACCAAGAGATGAGTATGGTTACATTTTTTACCAGATGTACAATGAATACCAATGGGACGAACCATCGATGGCTAATCCTAAGAAGGATTTAGCAAAAATTATTTGCATGTGAAAACATGCCCCACCACTACCAGGAATATCTAGCCTTGGGAGAAAATATTTGTAAATATGTTCATTTCAAAGATTATTTTTACTATAGGTTTGGATTTGAGCTCAAGGATGTAGATGAAGAATCATTGAAAGGCAGCAAACCAATGAGAGAAGAAGAAGGAAGAATAAATCAGGCATCTGATGAACATGAGAAGCACAATAGTCTCTCAAGTGAAGAAAAATGTATATTTGAAGAAGATGAAGGTACAACCCTTATTGATGAGAGTTGTAAGCATGAAGAAGCCACCACTGATTCTTCTAAGGATCATCCAATTATGGATAAGAAAGTAACAATGATGGGTGCCAAAAAGAGGCATCTATTGATGGTTGCTCAGGTTCGGAAGAAGTATCTACTGATGGATGCTATGATGAGGTACCTACTGATGGGTGCCTAAGTTTTGAGGAGACATCTACTGATGGATGTCCATCTCTCTATGTTGGTGACATAGAGATACCATTTGATGAGGTTCTTGCAAGTACAAATTCCATTGAATCTGAAGAAGATGAAGTCTTTGTAGTCAAGGAAGAGATCCCAAGATCGATCTTACTATCACCACACAAGCTTCATGAAGTTGATCCAACAATAGATGATGAGGAGGTTCATTCTCAACCTTATCCCTTTGAAATGCCACTCAAGATGAGCGAAAGGACGATCAAGGAGGCCTTACACATTCTCCATGACACACATGTTTCAGTATCACAGTCTTGTTGGAGACTGCTTCATTGGAAGATTCATCTTTCCTTGAAGCCATGGAGAAGATCCAGAAAGAAATGACTACAATCCAAGGTAATTTTCACACATGATTTCTGACGGAGATTACTTGTATGATGTAATGTCCCCGTTTAAGAATTTTATTAAAAGGACCAATTTTTCACTTTTTCCCCAAATTCGACATTTGACTAGTTTTGATGCCTGGGCCTCCAACTTGCCCCAAATGCTCCCAAATATTTTGAGAAGGTATATGGATGATTTTAGAACATAAATATGTGTTTCATGGATTCTTTTGGACCTTTAAAATACTTCTGCAAATCCTCTTTCAATTCTGGCAAATGTAGGGAACTTTACTAGTAATTTCCCTTTGACCAGTATTGGTCTCTAGGTCTCCAATTGGCTCCAAATGCCTCTAAATATTTAGTGAAGGTGTATGAATGATATTTTTACTTGATTATGATGTTCATGGATGATTTATGACCATCAAAACACTTCTGCAAACTTGTTTAAGATTCTGGACAAAGTATGGAATTTAACTAGCAATTTGGGGTTCAAATCCCCCCAAGGTAAGTACTGAAAATGACTCTCCAAATGCCTCCAAACTTACTCAAAATTCTGAACATATGTAGGGGATGTCCAAGGGACATTATTTAGGTCTCATGTGCACCATTAATCAATTATTAAGTATGTTCTAACCTTCTCCCAAACAACAGCAAAAAATCACTAGTTCGACCTTTGGGGAAATGGCACCAAACCTTCTCCAAATGTAAATAAACTGAGTAAAATGACTTCAAATGCTTGAGTAATGAACATGAAACTTGTATAATACATCAATAAAATTCTATTCATAAATAAACCATCAGTAGTTTACTTATTCATTCGAATCCATCAACATTAGATTGGTTCACAATAGGGTAGTGGGGAAATGGCACTGTTCTTTCATTAAAAATGAGATTTATACATTTCTACTTGGAATTTCGACCTGCAACTTTGTGGAGATGAAGAAAAAAGTATTTAATTCATATTACAAAATAAATGGGTCATTAGAAGCTCCCCCAAAGAGTACAATAGCTCACCAAAAATGCCCTCCCTCAAGGAGCAAGAATATGCCTTCAAAACTGGAAATGGTTGAGAGAATGTGATGCATTAGAAGAAACCATGATCTGCCCTGTAGTTTACACCTGCAACAAATGACTCCATTAAATCTCCAAATGAAAGGTCTGAATGGACTTTCCAATTACCAACTTGGATGGGAATCTTTCACCCTCGAAATTGGCTAAGGCAAGAAACTAGTCATCCACTAGCTCTCCGTCTTCACAAATGCAATTGCAAATTTCTAAAATGATCAAAAGATGCTTTCATTCTTTGTTATTGACATTTATAAACTTCTAATGTCCTCCATGGTTTGAATTCCTTCCAAGAGACTCATGCCAACTCAAATTGGGAAGAGATTCCAAAGAACGCCACTTATACAACAATTCCTAGTCTCCCACTTCCACCAAATCACATGTGGAAGCATCTTAGCTGCCCTAAATCCCTTGAGCGCCCTCTTGGAGGCTATTTTTAGCCCTGACATGTCATATATGTCATATGTCAGCCTTCGGGTCTGATTTGTGTCATAGGTGTCATAGCATCTTCATCATTGTTGTCATAGAGCTAGGGAATCTAGCCCAAGTGTCTCACTAGCTCCAAATTGCCTCTTCCTCTTCCATGGGAGTTACTCTTTCTCTACATTTCGACCTTGGATGAGTCATGCAATGAATAATACCTTTTGAACTCCCCAATTATGTTACCATTCACCTTGAATTCGAATTGGTGAGAAAATGATGCCAAGTGTAGTGGGGAAATCTAGCCATATGTGGCTCCCACTTCCTCCATGTGTCTTCATGATCAAATGCCACTTTGATTTTCACTGGTATATATTTATTTATCTCCTTTATTAAATATTTATTCCATTCTAATGTTCAAACATCATTTATTATCCCCCTTATTCCAAATCCCAAAGCTTCCACCCCAAACTTAGGAAACTAGTAATTTTTCTCCTTGGCAATTATTTGACCTTTAACATCAATTTGATAAACTCTCATGAATATGGCCAATGGGATTAGGCCATTGTGAACCAATGCAATATTTGGGACATGACAAATCCTCCCTTCCCAATATTGCTTGTCCTCAAGCAATTTCAAACATGGGTGTTGAAGAACCCGCTTTCTGTATAATTCTTTGAAGTTGCCACTGAGTTGCCCAACTTTGAGTCTTCGAGCTTCCATGAAGATTTTAGAGAGGAATCACCATGCTTGCTACTGCACTAATCTGATTAAAATCACTTTATTGAGTGGGGAATCCATCCCCCATACTACTTGTTTCCCCAAAAAATTGAAACCAATGAGACTAAGAATTATCCCAGGGTCCCATTGCTTGTATTGCACTCCAACAATTGGAAGTGCTCTCCAATTCATAGTTCCTGGATCCCATTTTCTTGTATGCATTATTCCAAACATCATGAGTACAAAATATATATCATCAAAGTACATAACAACATAATGAAAATGTACATCAAGGAGATGCTTCATCAAAGAATCATGAAAGTGCTTATATCTCCAAGTAAGTAGACCACCATTTTCCAGGTGCATACAAGCATCAAGTGAACAATCAAATCTGCTCCAATGACATAGGTGAGTATCCCATGTCCTATAATGTTGCTCCAAAATATGTAATATGCATCAAAACAATCATCCTTGTATTATTTCATCCAAGTAGTTAATGAAGTTTCTCCAACATCAATTGAACTAAGCAAGGAGAAAAGAAAATCATGAGTCTTCAAGTGACTCAAGTGAACATCATAAGGGCATCCATGAAGATATGTATCATCATAAGGTAAAAAGGGATGCTGCGGAAAATGTAAATAATGAGGTGCTCTATTCATGTCATTATCAAAAGGAGAGGTAGGAGTTTCATACCCCTCATGTGGCACCATTAGAAAAAAACCTTTCACCCAATTTTCATCCCCAATTGATGTGGCTGAAAAAGAAGTAGGGGGTGAGGAATTATGAACCAACCTTAAATCTTTACAACCCTTACCCATGGAAATATTTAATGCATCTTCTCCATAATTGGCTGGTGCAACTATTGTGAGATCATGTGCCTCCTCCAAGGCTTTGCAATTCTCTCCATGAGGAAACTCATAATCCCTCTGAGCAAAGACAAGTTCTTGTCCTTCTTCTTGTTTGCGTGTAGCATCTTCAAGCACCTGCATATCAACATGTACCTCATGTTCCACTACTACATGAGGTTCCTCCTTTGTGACATAAATTATTTCATCCATTTCCTTCTTTTCCTTGAAAAGAGAACCATTGCTCCTTCTTTTTGCCACTTGGATTTCGAATCGACTAATCAACAATTCGAACCCTTGCATTAGTTGTTTTGTCATGTCTTCAAAGGATGGTTTCAGTAATTTTCTAAACTCCTCATTCTCCTATAAGGTTCCTTTCTCATCCTTACTCATGGTGACCAAAGAATGCACTTCTTCTCCTACTTCTTCCCTTTCACCAAAGTAATTTTAGTTTCAGTTTCTAAGGGTAGTGGCTTATTTCTTTGACTCCTAGTCTTCATTAATGGTCTACCACATCAGGTGCCAAGACCATGCTCTGATACCACTGTAATGTCCTTGTTTAAGAACTTTATTAAAAAGACCAATTTTTCACTTTTTCCCCAAATTCGACCTTTGACTAGTTTTGATGCCTAGGCCTCCAATTTGCCCCAAATGTTCCCAAATATTCTGAGAAAGTATATGGATGATGTTAGAACATAAATATGTGTTTCATGGATTCTTTTGGACCTTTAAAATACTTCTGCAAATCCTCTTTCAATTCTGGCCAATGTAGGGAACTTTACTAGTAATTTCCCTTTGACTAGTATTGGTCTCTAGGTCTCCAATTGGCTCCAAATGCCTCTAAATCTTTAGTGAAGGTGTATGAATGATATTTGTACTTGATTATAATGTTCATGGATGATTTATGACCATAAAAATACTTCTACAAACTTGTTTAAGATTCTGGACAAAGTATGGAATTTAACTAGCAATTTGGGGTTCAAATCCCCCCCAGGGTAAGTATTGAAAATGACTCTCCAAATGCCTCCAAACTCACTCGAAATTCTGAACAGAGGTAGGGGATGTCTGAGGGACATTATTTAGGTCTCATTTGCACCATTAATCAATTATTAATATTGTTCTAACCTTCTCCCAAACAACAAAAAAAATCACTAGTTCGACCCTTGGGGAAATGGCACCAAATCTTCTCCAAATGTAAATAAACTAAGTAAAATGACTTCAAATGCTGGAGTATGGAATATGAAACTTGTATAATACATCAATAACATTCCATTCATCAATAAACGATCAATATTTTACTTATCCATTCGAATCCATCAACATTACATTGGTTCACAACAGGGTAGTAGGGAAATGACATTGTTCTTTCATTAAAAATGAGATTTATACATTTCTACTTGGAATTTCGACCTGAAAATTTCTGGAGATGAAGAACAGAGTATTTAATTCATATTACAAAATAAATGGGTCATTAGAAGCTCCCCCAAAGAGTACAATATCTCACTAAAAATGACCTCCCTCAAGGAGCAAGAATATGCCTTCAAAACTGGAAATGGTTGAGAGAATGTGATGTATTAGAAGAAACCATGATCTTCCCTGTAGCTTACACCTGCAACAAATGACTCCATTAAATCTCCAAATGAAAGGTCTGAATGGCCTTTCCAATTAGCAACTTGGATGGGAATTTTTCACCCTCAAAATTGGCTAAGGCAAGAAACTAGTCATCCACTAGCTCTCCCTCTTCACAAATGCAATTGCAAATTTCTCAAATGATCAAAAGATGCTTTTATTCTTTGTTATTGACATTTATAAACTTCTAATGTCCTCCATGGGTCGAATTCTTTCCAAGAGACTCATGCCAACTGTTGAGATATTGTAACTTCTAAGAATATTATATTTGTACTTTATTATTCCGAAGATGTTCCATTCCTTTGAGAAGACCCTATTGTATATCTGGAGATGTTTATTCCTCTGAGAGATTGTGGTAGCTAGGGTTATTAGATCTCCCATGTGAGGTCAGCCATGAGTTAGCTGTTTAGGGGTTATTAGACTCTCTTAGGAGAGGTCGGCCCCATTAGGGTGAAAAGTCAGTTAGAACATGAGTATAAATATAGGAGGTGTGTTCCTCATTTATCTCATTCATTCACTCACTTGTGATTGGCGCATAGGAGAGAGAGAGGTCTGCATAGGAGGATAAGGAGCTCTTGTTTGGGTACTACATCTTGTATTGGTTGATTATCTATATTGAGGAAAGCTTTGCTGGGTTTTCTACCCCATGAGGGTTTCCCAGGGTAAATCTTTGTCTATCTTGTGATTGTGTTTCTTTCAGTGATCTTTCTTGTGAATTTATCCTAAACTTAACATGGTATCAGAGATAGCCTGAATAGGACATCTTTCACAAGGTGAAAATACCTCTCTCTCCTCCTCCGCTGAAAATTAGGGTTTCTGCAAAAGTTGGAATTTTGGGATTCTGATTGCATGGTTGGATAACCCTCCTCAAAATCGAACTTTTGAGCCCTAGATCGAACTTTTTGAGTGGGGAGAACCCCGGGCTTTGTCAAACCCTAGTTTGAATTCTGGACCAAAAAACCAGTGAACCAGAAAAACTACGCACCTGTGCACCAGTAGACCAAAAAAGCTGCGAACCTGTGCACCAGTAAACCAGAAAACCAAAAATTCTGTTGCAGATCCGGAAGGTGAAAAGTTGAAGTTTCTAGAAGCAGAGCACACCAGTATTCCCAATTCAATCAAGCTCATCTCCTAGTAAGTGTTATTCTATCTTTTGAGAAACTTCAATTTCTGTAACCCCCCTGGGTAAGATGGCCCCAAGCACTAAGCTTGAGGACAAGCTAGAAGGTATAGAGAATTTTCGGGCATGGAAATATAGAATTGGTCTCATTCTTGAAGAGAATGATCTTGCCCAATATATCAAAGTTGAGGTTGCAGAACCTGCAGAATATGAAGACAAAGAGAAGTATAGGAAGGACTTGATTAGGGAAAAGAGAATCATTGCTGATTCTATCAAGGATCACTTGATTCCCCAAGTGGAATCCAAGAAGACCCCAAAGGAAATGTATGATTCCCTTTCCAGAATGTATGAGGGAAAGAACATCAATAGGAAGATGAACCTGAGAGCTCAATTGAAGAGCACCAAGATGAATAAAGGAGAATCTATTCAAGACTATTTCTCAAGGGTTTCCCAGTTCAAGGAACAACTAGAATCCATTGGAGACACCCTTGATGAAGATGAACTAGTCATGACTGCACTCAATGGTCTCACTAGACCTTGGGATTCATTCATCCAAACTATGTGTGCAAGAAAAGAAAGTATGAAGTTTGATGTGGTATGGGAGGATTGCATTCAAGAAGAGGCTAGGGTAGCCAATAGAGAATCCCTACTCAAAGAAGATGACCAAGCCTTGGCCACTCACACCAGAAGAAGAAGGAGTCATTTCAACTCCATGAATAATGGTCATAAGAAATCTCATCCTCCACATAGATTTCAAAAGAAAGAAGGAGTAAGCTTAGAAAGAGATCTCTCCTCAGTTAAATGTTACAGTTTCACAAACCAGGACACTATGATAGAAATTGTCCTTCAAAGAAGAAGAAGAATCTTCATAAAAGACATCATGCACATCTAGAAGAAGATGATAGTGAAGAAGATGAAGAGGTAAGGCCTAGAAGGAAGAGAACCAAATTAGAAGAAGAAGATGCAGAAGAGTATGTTCTATTCTCTGCACTCTCTGGGTCAGTAACACCCGAAGAAGATACATGGATCATTAATAGTGGTGCTTCAAAGCACATGACAGGATAAAAGAAGACTCTCTCAAGTCTAGAAGAAAGGACCTCTCCATAGAAGGTATCCCTGGGCGATGACTATCAATATCCCATCTAGGGAATTGGTGAAGCAAGCTATAAGCTTGATTCTGGAACTCCATTGAAGATGAAGGAAATCCTTTATGTACCAGGTTTAAAGAAGAACTTACTTTCTATCTCAGCTTTAGATAAGAAATGCTATAGGGTTACATTCATAGATGGAAAAGTACTCATGTGGTCCAAAGGAAAATCAATTGAAGATGCAATTGTTATTGGTGAAGAGGAAGGAGGTCTATACAAACTCAAGAGTCATCCAGAAGCTTCCCTTGTTCATGAAACCACTAGCCCAAGTGAGCTATGGCATAGGAGACTTGCTCACATTAACTACAAATCACTTCCTCATGTGAGCAAAGTAGTCATAAGACTACCAGATCTAAATATTGATCATGATGGCACATGCAAGGGATGTGCAGAAGGGAAGAATATCAAGAACCCATTTCCAAAGAGTGAAACAAAGACCAAAAGTACCTTGGAATTGATTCATTCGGATGTATGTGGACCTATGCCCTCCACATCCTTGAGTGTATATGAATATTACCTTACATTCATTGATGACTACTCAAGAAAGACTTGGATTTACTTCCTAAAGGGAAAGAATGAAGTCTTTGGAAAGTTCAAGGAATTCAAAGCCTTGATAGAAAATCATTCAGAAAAGAAGGTCAAGATACTCAGGACAGATAATGGTGGAGAATACACCTCAAAGGATTTTGAAGATTTTTGTAAAGAAGCTGGAATTAAGAGGGAACTAACCACTCCCTACAATCCTCAACAAAATGGTGTTGCGGAGAGAAAGAATAGAAACATTATGGAAGCAGTGAAAACAATGATACATGATCAAGACCTTCCTATGCATCTGTGGGCTGAAGCAGCAAGGACAACAGTCTATGTGCAAAATAGACTATCTCATGGTGCTCTTGATTTCAAGACCCCAGAAGAAGTGTTCACAGGTAAGAATCCTGAGGTAAGTCACCTCAAGATATTTGGATGCCCAGTATACATTCACATTCCAAAAGAAAAGAGAACTAAGCTGGATCCTTCTGGGAAGAAGGGAATATTTGTTGGATATTGTGATGCATCCAAAGCATTCAGAATATACATCCCAGGATTCCATCATATGGAAATAAGTAGGGATGTAACATTTGATGAAGAAGTAGCTCTCAAGAGATTTAGGAAGTGCTAGCATGAAGAAGTATATGAAGAAGATGCACCCTCCAGAATTACAGATGCTGCACCTGCCCCTGAAGATGTAACACCTGAATATCATGACATGATAGAACCACAAGAACCCCCTGCTATAGACATATCAAGGAAGAGAAAGCCAGCATGGGAAAGAGACATTATACTAGGAGCAGAAAAGTATGGAGCTCTTGAAGGCTCCACCAGAGTGAGCAAGAAACCAAAGTCATTCACCAGCTATATGGATTTGTTGTGTGATCTTGTAGATCAAGAACCCACTAGTTATGAAGAAGCATCCCATAAGAAAGAGTGGGTTGAGGCAATGACAGAGGAGTACCAATCAATAATGAAGAATGTTGTTTGAGATATAGTTCCCAAACCAAAGGACAAGAGTGTGGTATCCTCCAAATGGATATACAAGATAAAGCATGTTGCAGATGGCAGCATTGAAAAGTATAAGGCAAGGTTTGTGGCTAGAGGATTCTCTCAGAAAGAGGGAATTGACTATGAAGAAACATTTGCACCAGTTGCAAGGTACACTTCCATTAGAACTATCATGGTACTTGCATCCATTATGAAGTGGAAATTACACCAGATGGATGTAAAGACAGCTTTCTTGAATGGTGTAATTGAGGATGAAGTGTACATAGAACAACCACAAGGATTTGAGGTTGAATATAGAAGAACCCACGTATGCAAACTAAAGGAGGCCTTGTATGGGTTAAAACAAGCTCCCAGAGCTTGGTATGGAAGAATTGACAGTTTCTTGACAAGCCTTGGTTTTACCAAAAGTAAAGCTGATCCTAATCTTTATCTCAAGGTTATGGATGATGAACCTGCCATACTATTGATATATGTGGATGATCTATTTCTGACTGGGAATGAGAAACAGATTGTTGAATGCAAGAAGAAACTCTCTGCAGAGTTTGAGATGAAAGATCTCGGTTTGATGCATTACTTCCTAGGAATGGAAGTATGGAAAGGCTCAGAAGGAATCTTTCTCAACCAGGGAAAGTATGCTGTGGAAATCTTGAAAAGATTTGATATGTTGGAATGCAAAGCCATGGCCACTCCCATGGATTCTAACCTAAAGCTATTAGCTGATGACTCATCAGAGTTAGTTGATGTGACTCTGTACAGACAGATTATTGGGTCATTGATGTATTTGACAAATACTAGACCAAATATATGCTTTGCCATGAACACCTTGAGTCAGTGTCTAGTGGAACCTAAACGAGTTCACCTGATAGCTGCAAAGCATGTGATGAGGTACCTAAAGGGTACGATATACTTTGGTCTATGTTATCTTGGAGATCATGACTTCAGATTGTATGGCTACACAGATGCTGATTGGGAAGGAAGTGTATCAGACATGAAGAGCACATCAGGAGGATGTTATTGTCTGGGAGCTGCCATGATCTTGTGGTTTAGCAGGAAGCAGTCTAGTGTGGCTCTCAACACAGCCGAAGTGGAATATATTGATGCTTGCTCTGCTAGTTGTGAAGCGAATGGCTTCGAAAGCTGTTCTCAGGATTATTTCACTTAGAGATGGACCCCACTGTGATCCTGTGTGACAACCAGAGTTGTATCAAGATGATAGAGAATCCAGTGTTCCATGATAAGTCAAAGCACATAGAGATCCGATATTTTTATATACGGGATGTGGTGCAGAAAGGAGCTATCAAGCTCGAGTATGTGAGCACTGACGAACAAGCTGCTAATCTATTGACCAAACCTCTGTCTCGAGTAAAGTTTGAGTATTTCTGAGACAAGCTTGGTGTAGTTCAGAAGGACCCTCCTCGAAAGGGGGAGTGATGTGGTCACTGATGATGAGATTGCCTGCATTGACGGTAAGGTCGATGATGTGGATACTTGTATTAATGAGAATATTGATGAGGCTATCTGTTCTGACGATGAGGTTGATGATGAGGCTACCTGTTCCGATGACTAGGACGAGGGGCAATTCTTAGACTTTGTCTAAGTGGATGATAGGACTGCATCGTCCTTGAACATTTGGTTCAAAATGTATGTGATAGGACTGCATCGTCCCTGAACATTTGGTTCAAAATGTACATGATAGGACTGCATCGTCCCTGAACATTTGGTTCAAAATGTACGTGGTAGGACTGCATCGTCCCTGAACATTTGGTTCAAAATGTACGTGATAGGATTGCATCGTCCCTAGACATGAGATTTGTCTTAAATGGATCATGGACTGCATCGTCCCTAGACATGAGATTTGTCTTAAACGGATCATGGACTACATCATCCCTAGACATGAGATTTGTCTTAAACGGATCCCGGACTCCATCATCCCTAGACATGAGATTTGTCTTAAATGGATCACGGACTGCATCGTCCCTATACATGAGATTTTTCTTAAACGGATCACGGACTGCATCGTCCCTAGACATGAGATTTGTCTTAAACGGATCATGGACTGCATCGTCCCTAGACATGAGATTTGTCTTAAACGGATCACGGCCTGCATCGTCCCTAGACATGAGATTTGTCTTAAATGGATCATGGAATGCATTGTCCCTAGACATGAGATTTGTCTTAAACGAATCACGGAATGCATCGTCCCTAGACATGAGATTTGTCTTAAACAGATCATGGACTGCATCGTCCCTAGACATGAGATTTGTCTTAAATGGATCATGGACTGCATCGTCCCTAGACATGAGATTTGTCTTAAATGGATCACGGACTGCATCGTCCCTAGACATGAGATTTGTCTTAAATGGATCACGGACTGCATCGTCCCTAGACATGATATTTGTCTTAAACGGATCACGGACTGCATCGTCCCTGGACATGATATTTGTCTTAAACGGATCACAGACTGCATCATCCCTAGACATGATATTTGTCTTAAACGGATCACGGACTGCATCATCCCTAGACATGAGATTTGTCTTAAATGGATCAGGAATTGCATCGTCCTTAGACATGAGAGGTGTCTTAAAAGGATCAAGATTGATCATCCTGTAAGTAGATCTGGATTGCATCGTCCATAGACATGAGAGGTGTCTTAAAGTGAGAGGGATTGATCATCCCGTAATTGGATCATGTGCATTGCAGGTTATGCTGCTATGATGATACTGTTGATCGAGATGATCCAGATGATGATGATCGAGATGATGATATTGTTGATCGAGATGATCTAGATGATGATGATCGAGATGATGATACCGTTGATCGAGATGATGATACCGTTGATCGAGATGATCCAGATGATTGAGATACTGTTGATTGAGATGATCTAGATGATGATACTGATCGAGATGATCCAGATGATGATATTGATCGAGATGATCCAGATGTTGTTGTTGATCGAGATGATCGAGATGATGTTGTCGATAGAGATGATCCAGATTGTTGTAGAAGATGAAGACTCAATATTAAATATGTTCCAGTATTGAATATTTGAAGAATGTTCCAGTAACTGGTTGAGTTACTGATGATGTTCAAGAAAAATTCCAATGATTTATAAATGTATCATGTATCATGTATTATGTAGTCGATGACTCCTTGCTCCTGCAGATGTTGTTGTAATATCCTTCTCGTTAAGAGGGAGTGTTGAGATATTGTAACTTCTAAGAATATTATATTTGTACTTTATTATTTTGGAGATGTTCCATTCCTCCGAGAAGTCCCTATTGTATATCCGGAGATGTTTATTCCTTCGAGAGATTGTGGTAACTAGGGTTATTAGATCTCCCATGTGAGGTCGACCTTGAGTTAGCTGTTTAGGGGTTATTAGACTTTCTTAGGAGAGGTCGGCCCCATTAGGGTGAAAATTCAGTTAGAACATGAGTATAAATAGAGGAGGTGTGTTCCTCATTTATCTCATTCATTCACTCACTTGTGATTGGCACATAGGAGAGAGAGAGGTTTGCATAGGAGGAGAAGGAGCTCTTGTTTGGGTACTACATCTTGTATTGGTTGATTATCTATATTGAGGAAAGATTTGCTGGGTTTTCTACCCCATGAGGGTTTCCCAGGGTAAATCTTTGTCTATCTTGTGATTGTGTTTCTTTCAGTGATATTGCTTGTGAATTTAGGCTAAACTTAACACCAACTCAAGTTGGGAAGAGATTCCAAAGAACGCCACTTGTACAACAATTCCTAGTCTCCCACTTCCACCAAATCACATGTGGAAGCATCTTAGCTGCCCTAACTCCCTTGAGCGCCCTCTTGGAGGCTATTTTTAGCCCTGACATGTCATATATGTCATATGTCAGCCTTCAGGTCTGATTTGTGTCATAGGTGTCATAGCATATTCATCATTGTTGTCATAGAGCTAGGGAATCTAGCCCAAGTGTCTCACTAGCTCCAAATTGCCCCTTCCTCTTCCATGGGAGTTACTCTTCCTCTACATTTCGAACTTGGATGAGTCATGCAATGAATAATACCTTTTGAACTCACCCAATTATGTTACCATTCACCTTGAATTCGAATTGGTGAGAAAATGATGCCAAGTGTAGTGGGAAAATCTAGCCATATGTGGCTCCCACTCCCTCCATGTGTCTTCATGATCAAATGCCACTTTGATTTTCACTTGTATATATTTATTTATCTCCTTTATTAAATTTTTATTCCATTCTAATGTTCAAATATCATTTATTATCCCCCTTTTCCAAATCCCAAAGCTTCCACCCCAAACATAGGAAACTAGTAATTTTCCTCCTTGGCAATTATTTGACCTACATCATCAATTTGATAAACTCTCATGAATATGGCCAATGGGCTTAGGCCATTGTGACCCAATGCAATATTTGGGACATGACATATGATCTTGTTCATATGTTGCATGGAGCATCCCTAAAAGATGATGAGGAGATTTGCAAGCTCAATTATGAGTTGATGGCCACCCAATATTCTTTGAGAAGCACTCAAAGTGCCCTCTTGGAATCCAAGGTGGAGATAGAGCAACTTCACCAAGAGTTGCATAGATCACATATTCCCTCCTACATTCCAGTCAGCCATTCTCTTTCGGTTGATGACATTCAGAGTTATATGGAGGAACCTCATGAGATTGTAGTTCATGAGGTGTATAATGAACAACATGTGTTTGAGGAGTTTTTAGATGCAGATGATGGGTTCCAAGCACATACTGTCTCCCAGAGCGAAATTGAGATTCTTCCGGGAGTGATTCATTCCTCCATTAAGGAGTCAGAAGAGATCCTTTGTGGTGGACCAGTCTTTGATGGAGTTGATGCATCCATTAGCTTGATGGATGAGGCTTGCAGTGATGAGATTTGTTTCCATGATCCTACATCATTTCCTTTGAATTTTTCCATGTCACTTGGAGGGGAATTTTGGGTCAAGAATTTATTTTTGATGGTGCCTGAAGCGGAGTAGAAGGCTCCCACATTCGCTTCAGTGGATTCAATGATAACACCATCCCCTTCCTAGCAGTTGCAGAGGAATCTCATGCCTATCTTTGATGCCTCTGTGTATAGAGGTGCATGGGATTTCCACCTATATTCATTGAGTGGATCATATGATGGAGGTTTTCACCCTTGGACCAGTGGCAGAGGGTTGAGCCATTGGGAGTATTCACATAGGGAAGCACTTTGCTTTCTAGATGGAGCATTGGGTTGGAGCATGTCTCCTCTTCCTATTTGGGAGAAAAGACACATGAGTGATATTCTTGCTTGCATGTATTGAGACTTCTTGGATACATTTCACACTTCTCATGAGCAGTATGGGAATCCATGGGATTTTGATGATGCCTACCTTTCTTGTGGTTGGACATGGGATTTTCACCCTTGTCACTTGAGCTTCATTGATTCCATATTTGATTCTTGTGTGCATTTGACACATAAGAAACTTCCAATGAGCTTGGAGATATTTGTTTGGGTTCGGTCCTACCCAGAGGATGCATTTTTCATGATGGATGATCTCTCTGTGATTCAGCCTAGCATTGAGGGTGACACACTTTCATTATGGTTGCATGATCTTGTCATTCCTCATGATGGTTCCTTCATCTTTCCTAGTACCCTTCATGGTTCCAGATTATGCATGGTACCGATGATGTTTGGGGGGATGCACACTACATAGTGGGACCCTGGCATTCCTTGGGATGTCCAGTTTCCTCACATGACACTGCCATATGGATATTTGTAGATGAGGTAGTGGGATCCAATAATTTCATTTCCTGATGGATTTTGTTGGATGCCATTCTCATTAATGAGAGTGAAATACAAGCAATGAGATCCTGGCATTACTTGTCTTTGGAGCAGTTTTTGACATGTTGGCTTGATGGACCAAGTCAACCTTCTCTCTCATAAGTTCATCAATGTTGCACCTGGTTTCAGTATTCTACTTAGGGAGCATTTCTTTGGATGGAATTATGGTTTTCATGCAGGGTGCATTGGAGTATGTATCTTACACCCTACATTTATGAGGATCATTTGGGATCCAAGAATCATTCTTGGTCTCAGTTAATTAAACTGGAAGGTTCATGTAGAAGTATGTGGGGCAGAGACATTCCTTGAGAAGGATGAGATGCATAAGGTTAAGTACCTCCCCAAGGTCGCTCCACCTAGATCATTTCCATCGATTTCACATTGAAGAGGAAGTTTTGTAGTCTGCAGTTTGCAAAAGAAGGTGTATTAACCACTCTACATATTTACAGGCTCAACTCCTTTAGTTGGGTTGAACATAAAGTTTCATAGCAGACAGATTTATCCCTTGAGAAAGGGGTAATAATCAGAGTAGCGCAGCAAAAGCATGATGGATATTTTTGGAATTGGATTGCAATTGCTCGAGGACAAGCAATTTTGGGAGGGGAGGACTGCCATTTTCCCAATTTTTTCACCAACACGAAGCGGCCAATGACCCATCAAACCCCATGGGTCATAGTGAAAATAAATAAATTAATTAATAAGGGGTAAAACATTGGTCAATAACCCTAGGGAATTAAATTAATTAGGAATAAAATTTAGAGTATAGTTGTTTTGAATAAATTAAATTGGAGGTGATGTAAATAATATTTTGATATTTAATTATTAATTAAATATGTTGATGAGTTGTAAGATGCCAAAGAATCCATGAGGGCTCATAAGGAGATAAGAATAGCTCAATGAGTTGTCAACCAAAGAGGAAAGTGAAAGAAAAGCGGAGCAAAGCAAAAAAGAAGGAAACTGGATAAAGCAAGGAAAAGCTGGAAGAAAGTAGAAAAGAAGAAAAAGCAGTGCAAAGTAGAAAAGCAATGGAAAAGAAAACTAAAGCAGGAAAAGCAAGAAAATCAAGCTTAAAGCAAAAAAGTAATGGAAAAGCATAATAAAGTAGTAAAAGCAAGAAAGCAGACTAAAAGCAATAAAGCAGGATAAATCAGGTAAAGCAGAAAGAAAGAGTTTCCTAATTTTTGAAGATAAGAGAGATTGGCAGAGGCAGGAAAGCAAGAAAAAGGCTTAAGGAAAGAAAAAAAGGCTAAATTTTATCCAAGTAGGGTGAGGTCATGAAGGCAAGTAGGTCCAAGGAAAAATAAACTTACCAAAGAAGCGTCCAACTCACCAAAAGATATTATCTCCTAAAAATTATTAATTATTATTTTATTAATTTTCATGAGAGAAGTCTAGAAGGAAAGGCGAAGCATCCAGGTTCAGTGCATCTAACTCATGGATTAATTGCCCAAGAAGCAAACCAAGTTATAAAAGGACGGCGTACCACTTTGATATCTTTTGACATTTCATCTTTGTGATTGAGAAAGCTCAGTGTTTCTCTAGGCTTGGGAGATACGCCCTTAGCCACCTATGGGATATGTGCCCCATAGTTCTTGTTACAGTATTCTATATGTGATACAGTGCATCCATTGATGATCAAATTGAATATATGATCCAATCATCCCATGTAGATATTGATCCTTCAGAATTGATGCAGAGATCCAAGCCAATTTGATGTGGTGTTGATGAATTTCACTCTGAGAGAGAGATATTAGTTGGAGAGCTTGCAGGAAGCTTCAGATGTTCAGTGTGCCTCATATTAGCAGACATCCTCTCCTCTACCTATTTCAATTCATATTTTGTGAATACACATTTGTTCCTTACTCTCCTTTGGACCATACTTCTCCAATCATTGTAAAAATCCAAGATTCTTGACTTTTTGTGTAATCTGAGCCATGAGACTTTTGTTGATTACTTAATAAGATGAGTTATTGTTTGCTACTATATTTTTAATATATTTCTAAATTATATCAGTCCTCATAATGATAATTCGAGAGCCTTAGAGGCTGTTTGGATTGAATTTTCTCAAGACTATCTCTTTAGCACCTTTTAATTCACTCGTTTTATTGATTGTTTGATTAAAAGTAATCTGAATGCCTATTTTCCGTTATATCAGTCATCTAAGGTTCCTAAGACACTAATGCATATCATACAAGTCTCATACCGAGGATTTGTTTCCCTCTTGGCCTGTTTGGAAGAGTCTGAAAACAAACTAGTTGAGTTTTCCACCATATCGCTCTTCCTCCTTTTGCTCCCAAACTCAGTCAAATCCTCCCTAAAATTAAGTAGATCTTGTCCAACAGTAGATTAGGGGGTTTTTACTTGATATCCATCCTTTGGTTGCTTTGAAGTGTGTATATTAGGGGTTTTTTACCTGATATCCATCCTCTGGTTGCTTTCAAATGTAAGTGAATGAGTTTAGTATGCATATGTTGGTGTTCCCATGAAGCCTTGGAGTAGACTTTAGTGACAACTGTTTTTGAAACATAAATGGCCGCAGTACCTTGTGCATAGGAGTCTAAAGCTAGCATTGATTCTTCTATCTTTTCTACTACAGACTCATTAACATATTTTGCATATCTGAAAGTGTCCAACCATCAAGCTCTTCGAGGCAGGGATAATTTTAAGGACCCATACTTATTTAAAAGTGTATAAACCTTGGCGAATCTTGCCAATTCTTAAAATGTCAACTATAAAATATTTGGCGATATTTTTCTAAAGTTATTTCAATTTCTAAGGATTCTATATAGTTTATATAATAATTTGGCGATTTTTAGAGTTAAAAGAGTTTACCCCATCAAAATTGGGCGAAATGGGGCTTCAAAAAATGCAAATTAGAGAATCTTTTTTTGGAAAAAAACATGTTAAAATATCCCATGGGATAAATTTCTCCCCTAAAATTATCCTTGCTTCGGGGGTTTATCAGTGTCCAATTCTAGTTTATTCATAACTAGTTTTGTTGGCTAGTTTTAGTTTTACAAGTTCATGATTTAAAATTGGTGTGATTTAGTTAATATCCTTGAATTCATATTTGAGGATATTACAATGGTATCATAGCACTTTCCGTGGCTTATCATGTGGAAAGTAACTCTCAGTGGAACAAAATCTCATATATGTCTTCAAATTGCAGCTATGGAACTAGTTACAGTCATGGAAGATGAAGGCTTTGAGCTATATGAAGAAGAAGAAATAATGTACATTGATGGAGGCCTACCAAGATATGAGGATGGTTACATTTGTGACCAGATGTACAATGAATACCAATGGGACAAACCATCGATGGATAATCCTAAGAAGGATTTAGAAAAAATGATATCTGCATGTGAAAACTTTCCCCACCACTACCAGGAGTATCTAGCATTGGGAGAAAATATTTGTAACGATGTTCCTTTCAAAGATCATTTTTACTGTAGGATTTGGATTTGAGCTCAAGGATGTAGATGAAGAATCACTGAAAGGAAACAAACCAATGAGAGAAGAAGAAGGAAGAACAAATCAGGCATCTGATGAACATGAGAGGCACAATAGTCTCTCAAGTATAGAACCATGTATATATGAAGAAGATGAAGGTACAATCCTTCTTGAAGAGGGTTGTAAGCTTGAAGAATCCACCACTGATTATGCTAAGGATAATCTAGTTATGGATCAAAAAGTAACAATGACGGGTGCCAAGAAGAGGCATCTATTGATGGTTTCTCATGTTCGGAAGAAGCATCTACTGATGGATGCTATGATGATGTACTTATTGATGGGTGCCTAAGTTTTGAGGAGACATCTCCTGATGGATGTCCATATATCTATGTTGGTAACATAGAGATACCATTTGATGAGGTTGATGCAAGTACAAATTCCACTGAGCCTGAAGAAGATGAAGTCCTTGTAGTCAAGGAAGAGATCCCATGATCGATCTTACTATCACCACAAGAGCTTCATGAGGTTGATCCAACAATAGATGATGAGGAGGTTCATTCTCAACCTTATCCTTTTGAATGACCACTCAAGCTGAGTGAAAGGAAGATCAAGGAGGCCTTACACATTCTCCATGACACACATGTTTTAGTATCACAGTCTTGTTGGAGAGTTGCTTCATTGGAAGATTCATCTTTCCTTGAAGCCACAGAGAAGATCCAGAAAGCAATGACTACAATTCAAGGTAATTTTTCACACATTCTTTCTGACAGAGATTACTTGTATGGGCTTGTTCATATGTTGCATAGAGCATCCTTGAAGGATGATGAGGAGATTTGCAAGCTCAATTATGAGTTTATGGACACCCAAAATTCTTTGAGAAGCACTCAAAGTGCCCTCTTGGAATCCAACATGGAGACATATCAACTTCACCAAGAGTTGCAGAGATCACATATTCCCTCCTACATTCCATTCAGCCATTCTCTTTCGGTTGATGACATTCAGAGTTATATGGAGGAACCTCATGAGATCGTGGTTCATGAGGTGTATAATGACCAACATGTGTTTGAGGAGTTTTGGGATGTATATGATGGGTTCCAAGCACATATTGTCTCCCAGAGCGAAACCGAGCTTCTTCCTAGAGTGAGTCATTCCACCATTAAGCAGCCAGAAGAGCTCTTGTGTGGTGGACCAGTCTTTAATGGAGTTGATGCATCCATTAGCTTGATGGATGAGGCTTGTAGTGATGATATTTTAGTCAATGATCCTACATAATTCCCTTCTATTTTTTCCATGTCACTTGAAGGGGAAGTTTGGGTCAAGCATTTCTTTTTGATGGTGCCTGAAGAGGAGCATAAGGCTCCCACATTCGCTTCAGTTGATTCAATGGAAACACCATACCCTTCCTAGTAGTTGCAGAGGCATATCATGCCTATCCTTTATGTCTCCATGTATAGAGGTGCATGGGATTTCCACCTATCTTCATTGAGTGGATTATATGATGGAGGTTTGCACCCTTGGACTAGTGGCAGAGAGTTGAGCCATTGGGAGTATTCACATAGGGAAGCACTTTGCTTTCTAGATGAAGCATTGGGTTGGAGTGTCTCTTCTCTTCCTATTTGGGAGAAAAGACACATGAGTGATATTCCAGCTTGCATCTATGGAGACTTCTTGGATATATTTCACACTTCTTATGAGCAGTATGGGAATCCATGGGATTTTGATGTTGCATACCTTTCTTGTGGTTGGACATGGGATTTTCATCCTTGGCACTTGAGCTTCAATGATTCCATCTTTGATTCTTGTGTGCATTGGACATATAAGAACCTTCCAATGAGCTTGGAGATATTTGTTTGGGTTCGGTCTTACCCATAGGATGCATTTTCCATGATGGGTGATCTCTCTGTGATTCATCCTAGCATTGAGGGTGACAGACTTTCATTATGGTTGCATGATCTTGTCATTCCTCATGATGGTTCCTTCATCTTTCCTAGTACCCTTCATGGTTCCATATTCTGCATGGTATTGATGATGTTTGGGGGGATACACACTAGACAGTGGGACCCTGGCATTCATTGGGATGTCATGTTTCCTCACATGACATTGCCATATGGATATTTGCAGATGAGGCAGTGGGATCCAGGCTTTTCTTTTCCTAATGTATTTTGTTGGATGGAATTCTCATTAATGAGAGTGAAATACAAGTAATGGGATCCTAGCCTTGCTTGTATTTGGAGAAGTTTTTGTCATGTTGGCTTGATGGACCAAGTCAACCTTATCTCTCATAAGTTCATCAATGTTGCACTTGGTTTCAGTCTCCTACTTGGGGAGCATTTCTTTGGATGGAATTATGGTTTTCATGCAGGGTGCATTGGAGGATGTATCTTACACCTTACATTTCTGAGGATCATTTGGGATCCAGGAATCATTCTTGGTCTCAAGTATTTAAACTGGAAGGTTCATGTATCAGTATGTGGGGTAGAGACATTCCTAGAGAAGGATGAGATGTATAAGGTTAAGTACCTCCCCAAGGTTGCTCCACCTAGATCATTTCAATCGATTTCACTTGGGAGAGGAATTTCTGCAGTTTGCAGCTGGCGAAAGAAGGTGTATTAACCACTCTGTAGATTTACATGCTCAAATCCTTCAATTGGGTTGACCATACAGTTTCATAGAACACATAGTTATCCCTTGAGAAAGGGGTAATAATCATAGTATCACAACAAAAGCATGGTGGATCTCTTTGGAATTGGATTGCAATTGATTGAGGACAAGCAATTTTGGGAGGGGAGGATTGCCATGTTCCCAATTTTGTCAGCAACATGAAGCAACCAATGACCCATCAAACCCCAAAGGTCCTATTGAAAATCAATAAATTAATTAATAAGGGGTAAAACATTGGTCAATTACCCTAGGAAATTAAATTAATTAGGAATAAAATTTAGAGTATAGTTGTTTTGAATAAATTAAATTAGCGGTGATGTAAATAATATTTTGATATTTAATTATTAATTAAATATGTTGATGAGTTGTAAGATGCCAAAGAATCCATGAGGGCTCATAAGGAGATAAGGATAACTCAATGAGTTGTCAACCAAAGAGGAAAGTGAAAGAAAAGTGGAGCAAAGCAAAAAAGAAGGAAACTGGATAAAGCAAGGAAAAGCTGGAAGAAAGTAGAAAAGAAGAAAAAGCAGTGCAACGTAGAAAAGCAATGGAAAAGAAAACTAAAGCAGTAAAAGCAAGAAAATCAAGCTTAAAGCAGAAAAGCAGCGGAAAAGCATAACAAAGTAGTAAAAGCAAGAAAGCATACTAAAAGCAGTAAAGCAGGATAAATCAGGTAAAGCAGAAAGAAAGAGTTTCCTAATTTTTGAAGATAAGAGAGATTGGCAGAAGCAGGAAAGCAAGAAAAAGGCTCAAGGAAAGCAACAAAGGCTAAATTTTATCCAAGTAGGGCGAGGTCATGAAGGCAAGTAGGTCCAAGGAAAAATAAACTTGCCAAAGAAGCGTCCAACTCACCAAAAGATATTATATCCTAAAAATTATTAATTATTATTTTATTAATTTTCATGAGAGAAGTCTAGAAGGAAAGAGCTAGTGTCCAATTTCAATGCATCTAAATCATGGACTACTTGCCCAAGAAGAAAACCAAGTTATAAAAGGAGAGCGCACCACTTTGATATCTTTTGGAATTTCATATTTGTGATTGAGAAAGCCTAGTGCTTCTCTAGGATTGGGAGATGCGCCCTTAGCCACCTTTGGGAGATGTGCCCCATAGTTCATGTTCCAATATTCTATATGTGATCCAGTGCATCTGTTGATTATCAAATTGCATATCTGATCCAACCATCCCATGTAGATATTGATCTTTCATAATTGATGTAGAGATCCAAGCCAGTTTGATGTGGTGCTGATGAACTTCACTATGAGAGAGAGAGATAGAGAGAGATCAGTTGGAGAGATTGCAGGAAGCTTCAAATGTTTAGTCAACCTCATATGATCATACAAAATCTCCTCTACCTCATGCAATTCATATTTTGTGAATACTTCTCTACTCCTTACTCTCCTTTGGACCATACTTCTCCAATCATTGTAAAAATCCAAGATTCTTGACTTTCTGTGTAATCTGAGGCATGCGAATTTTTTTTATTACTTAATAAGATGAGTTATTGTTTTTTGCTGTATTTTTAATTCATGTCTAAATTATATCATTCCTCAGAAGGATAATTTTAGATCCTTAGAGGATTTTTGGATTGACTTTTCACAAGACTAGCTCTTTAGCACCTTTTAACTAACTAGTTTTGCAAAATGTTTGATTAAAAGTAATATGAATGCCTATTTTTTGTTATATCAATTATCTAAGGTTCCTAAGACACTAATTTAGCTCATACAAGTCTTAGAGTGGTCTTAGACCGAGGATTCATTCCCCTCTTATCATGTTTGGAAGAGCCTAAAAACAAACTAGTTGAGCTATCCACCATAGCGCTCTTCCTCCTTTTGCTTCCAAACTTAGTCAAATCCCTCTGGTTGATTTCATGTGTAAGTGAATGACTTTAGTATGCATATGATGGTGTGCCTAGGAATCCTTGGAGTAGACTTCAGTGACAGCTGTTTTTGAAACATAAATGGCCCTAATACCTTGTGAATAGGAGTCTGAAGCTGGCCTTGATTCTGCTATCTTTTTTGTTTCACAGTTATTAACATATTTCACAGATCTAAAAGTGTCCAACCATCAAGTTGTTCGGGGGTTTATCGGTGTCCAATTCTAGTTTATTCATAACTATTTTTGTTAACTATTTTTAGTTTTACAAGTTCATGATTTAAAATTTCTATGATTTAGTTAATATCCTTGAATTCATATTTGGGGATATTACAGTAGAGATTTTGATTACGCTAGCATTATCACATAAATATGGATAAGGTATTCAAAGGCTACCTGGAAGTCTTAGAGGGCTTGCTTCATCCACAAGACTTGAGCGCAACATGTTGTTGCTGCTACATATTTCGCCTCTGCAGTAAATAGTGAAAGTGATGATTGTTTCTTGCTTATCCAAGACACCAAACAATTTCCTAGGAATAAGGCACATCCATTGGTGCTTTTCTTGTCATGTATACACCTATCCCAGTTAGCATCTGAATATGTTGTAATAGAGAAATCTTCACATCTTGGATACCATAAGCCAAAGTCCAAATATCCTTTTAGGTGTCTAAATATCCTTTTGAATGCCTCCACATGAGTTGCTTTAGGAGAATATTGGAATCTAGCAACCATTCCAACTTCCTGCATACATCAGGTCTTGATGCAGTCACATGCAACAGGCTTCCTATCATAGACCTGTATAATTTTTGGTCCACTTCCTTAGATTCATTATTTTTGCTGAGCTTGTATATTGTAGTAATATGAGTACTGACTGGCTTGCAATCCTCCATCTAAAACTTTTTAAGCATGTCCTTAATGTATTTTGATTGAGAGATAAAAAGACCTTTGGTGAGTTGGGAGACTTGCAATCCTAAGAAGGAAGTCAATTCTTCAAGCATAGACATTTCAAAATCTCTCTTCATCTATGTGGAAAATGCATGGTTGAACCTATCATCATTACTTCCAAAAATAATGTCATCTACATATACTTCAATAATGGTCGTGTTTTCATGATCAATTTTGATATAGAGATTGTTATCAGTTGTGCCTTTCTTGAAGTCTTCTTGTTGGAGATATTTGTCAAGCCTTGCATACTAAGCCCTAGGTGCTTGTTTCATACCATAGAGAGCCCTTTTTAGTAGACAAACATGGTCTGTGTTCTCTAATAGTTGAAAATCCTTTGGTTGTTCAATGTAAACCTCTCCTTCTAAGTCTCCATTCAGGAAGGCTGACTTGATATCCATCTGATGTACTTTGAATCCTTTGTAGATTTCATAGGCTAGAAATAGTGTTATGGCTTCTAATATAGCCATAGGTACAAAGGTCTCTTCAAAGTCTATTCCCTCAATTTGAGCATAACCCTTACAAACTAACCTTGCTTTATTTCTTATCACTTGTCCTTCTTTATTTGTCTTATTTTTGAAGACCCATTTTGTACCAATGACATTTTTGTCCTTAGTTATTGGGACAAGTTCCCATGCCTGACTCTTTTCTATTTAATCCAACTCTTCTTACATATATTTTACCCAACATTCATCATTTATTGCTTCTTTCAGACAACTAGGCTCTACTTTAGAAAATAAAGAAAAAATTACCTCTTTTGTTGCACTGTCCATCTTTCTTCTTCTGGTCTAAAATCCAACATCCTTGTCCCCAATGATCCTCTATTGAGGATGATTCAGTTGAACTCGTTTGGAGGTATCCTTTGTATCCTTTTCACCCGCTTCTTCATTAGTTTGATTCTATGGTTCATGTTCTTATACTTCTTCTTGATCTTGTCGTAGAAGTTCCTCCTATTGTGTTTCATCTTCTTTCTCATCATGTATGCTTTCATCTATACTCACATTTATGCTTTCCACTAGTTTATGTAGCCTCAAATTATAACACATGTATTCCTTTCTCTTACATGAATAAACCAAAAATATTCCTTCACTAGACCTGGAATCAAATTTGCCAATATTTTCATCATCTTTCTTGATGAAACACTTGCTTCCAAAAATTCTAAAGTGCTTGACATTTGCAGGTCTGCCTCTCCATAATTCATAGGGGATTTTATTAGTATGAAATATGAGTATCCCTTGTTCTAAATATATACAACAATATTATTTACTTGATGCCAAATTAGATTACTCAATTTGGAGTTACTTAGCATAGTTATGTTCATCTCTAGAATTGTCCTATTCTCTCTCTGCAACTCCATTTTGCTGAGGGGTCTTAGCTGCTGAAAAATGTCTCCTTATTCCCTGTTCTTCACAAAAAATTTCAAATTATTTGGAAGTGAATTCTCCTCCACTGTCAGATATGAGACACTTGATATTTTGATTTACTTCATTCTCAACCACTTCTTTGAAGACCTTAAACATTCCAAAAGTTTCAAACTTCTTCTTTAAGAAAGAGACCCAAGTCATCCAAGTGTAATCATCAATAAAGATAATAAAGTAAATTTCTCCATTTAGACCTTTAGTTCTCATGGGCCCATAGAGGTCAGTATGAATTATTTCAAGGGGCCTAGAGGTTGAGTACTCTTTGGTCTCAAATTTGGCCCTTGTTTGCTTGCCAATATGACAATGTTTGCAGTTTGTGTCTGAGGGCTGAGTGATCTTGGGCATGTTTCTTACAACCTGGTTCTTGTTCACATTCACAAGATTCTTAAAGTGAGCACGACCCATCCTTCTATTCCAAATATAAATCTCATGTGTCCTTCCCATGTAGCATTATTTTCCCATCGGATTATCTAAAAGATAATGTTATTTGGAATTCTAGTAGTTGTTGCTACCAACCTTCCTGAGCCTTTTTTTCTTATCTCACATTCCTTTGAGTTGAAATTCAGAATGTGTCCTTGATCACACATTTGCTTACACTGAATAAATTATGTATCATGTTTTCAACCAAGAGAACATTTTCAGCCTTTGTTGCCTTGCTTCCAAGTGTCACTATACCCTTTCCAACTATCTTGGCAGAATTATAATTTCCAAAGGTGACCGAGCCTTCCTTTTATCTCTTCGGCATCACAAACATGGCTTTGTCCCCTTTCACGTGTCTTGAACACCCACTGTCAATATACCATTGAATTCCTTTGTTTTGAGCTTGCCAAGCAATTTCACATACCTCTTCATTACGCCGATCTTGTTTCCTTCCCCAGACTTCTTTACGTTTTCCTAAATTGGTAGAGATCCAATTCTCTTTACTAGACTAAGGAACAAAAACATTCTTGCTCCTATAATCTTTAGCATTGTACCCAAAGTTATGGAATATGTGACACTCCTTATCGAGATTCAATGGTTCAACTAAATTATAATTCTTATCAACAGATCTGTATGACTCTTTAGGCTTATTGATAATAGAATTGGGATTCTTGTAATCATTCCCATAATGTATCCATGCTTACAATTGACTTTCTTGTTTCCAAATTTACCTCAAACCCAACAATTTCCAAGAAACAATGTTTGATACCTTGAGGTAGGTATCCTAAATTTTTTAACATTGTCAAATCTATTCTCATTGAAGCCTTTGTTATTTGTTGCATGTATTCTTCTTGGTGGTCCAACAACCTTGTTGAAGTCTTGTTGGTTTTGAATCTTAATATTCTTGAGAACATCAACATAGCTATGAGATCAATTCTCAACTGTTCCTATGGGGACTGATATTTCACCAACCTCCATGGTATTTTGTTCATCATTGTAACCAAGACCAGTCTTGATTAATGGATATTTTTGAGACTTGGGGATGTTGTCTAGAATAAAAGAGCTCTTATTGAATTTTAGACTTGCATTCATGTCAAATGTCTTTTCAAGCTCCTTTTTTAAAGAAACCATTTCAACTTCTCTAGCTTGACAGATCTCTTCCTTTTCTTTTAATTGATTGATCAAGATTTCTTCAATCTTCTTGGCCTATGCTAATTGCATCTTACAAGTGGCAATCACTTATTCGACTTATTCATAGGTTCCATTTTGACTAGGCCTTCCTCTTAGTTGTTCCTTGACTATACTATACTTCCTTCTTAATTTCTTGAGTTCACTGAGAGTTCAAATTAGTTCTGCTTCAAGATTCACTTCACCTTCATATTTTGTCCCTTCTTCTTCATACTCACTCCAAAGTTTTATTTTGGCTCTCTAGGGCCATGAATAAGAGCTTGTCTAAATTTGAGTCAGTATCAGACCCACTATCATCATCATCAGATGAGATGTTATCTTTTGAGTAGAAACTTGCTTTCTTGTTTCTACCTTTGCTCTGCTTTTGATAGTTCTTCTTCTTCCCTTTTCTTATCATATCTTCATCTTTGTCTTCAGACTTAGCAAAAGGACATTTAGAAGCAAAATGACCTTTATTTCCACAATTAAAGCACTTGAAAGGAAGCTTATATTTATGTTTTTCAGACCCTCTTGTTAGCATCTTCACAAAATTTGCTTCTTTAACATTTGAATCATCACTCGAATTGGACTTTGAGATGAGCTTTTCCTTCCTTGTCTTCTTGGAAGATTTGAAGTTTGCCTCCTTCTTAGGTGATTGATCCACTTCTATTCTCATTTCATAAGTAGTCAAGATCCCATGCAACTCATCCAGGGTGACAGTATCGAGGTCCTTCCTATCTTCCAATATAGATACTTTGGCATCCAATATTTTGTGTAGAGTTCTAATCACCTTTTGAACTATGGTTGGTCGTTTAACTTCTTCCCCCAAACCCTTGAGAGAGTTGAAAATCTAATCAACTATAAGGAAGCAATATGTTATTTTTTCATCATCTTCCATTTTGAGACCTTCAAACTTTCCTCTACAAATTTGAAGCTTGCCTCTTTTCACAGTGTCTTCTCCTTCATAAATATTATGTAGCTTATCCCACATATATTTTGCTAACTTACAATGCATGAATTTAGTGAATACTGAGTCTATCAAACCACACAAAATAACATTCTTTGCTCTTTCAGTATTTTTCACATGACATTTTTCCAGCTACATCTATAGGTGGAGTGGTGGGTTGTGTATATCCATCTACAGCAGATTGCTAGATGTCAAATCTAAGAGATAGTAAGTAGGACTTCATTCTTATACTCCAAAAGGCATATTGAATCCCATTAAACAGAGGTGGTTTGTTTGTGGATAGTCCCTCTTGCCTGTCCATTTCTAGGGATCTTCCTTCTAGGGGTTATCCTATCCTTGAAGGAACCTACCCTGATACTAATTTTTGGAACTGAGAGGGGGGGTGAATAATTTCTAAGCAATCAAAGCAATTTAAATAATTTAATATAACTGTTTAATACATTTAGTACATAAAAAAAGACAAGGATTTTATTATGGAAAACCCTAATTGGGAAAAACCACTTAACAATGTTTCATAAAATAAGTTTTGATTACATAGATCTACAGGATTCCACTTATGAGGACGGTTATTGATCCAGGAGGATCCACAAAGGTGTAAAATTTGAAGTCCTCAAAACTCAACAAAAATGGTACCAAGTTGAAGAGCTCGACGAGATGATTCCAACACCACTTGAATCATGTCGAACATACTCCATATGTGAGAGTTATAATGTTGTGAAGTCTTGAAAAAATAATACTTTTACAGTACATAAATGGAAAAAAGGGGTGCCATGTGGCACGACTGAAAGGGTCACATGTGGCATCCGTACAGGTATACGATGCTGATGTGTCATCCCCATGTAGCGCCACATGGTAGGTCTAAGTGACATGGCATATGATGTGGCATCCTAGTTGGTAGTCGTATGATCTAGTGGCAGATGAGTTGGCATCCATGTGGTCCAATTCGTGGCCACAATGTGGCAGTCTCTAGTTGGTTGGGTTAGTTCAACCATATACCAAAAATGGGTTGGTTGAGGATCGAACATCCGACCTCATCGGAACAAACAAAACGCCTTACCAGCCGACCTATGCGGTGGATATTACCATGTAACGACGACATTAATATTACAAATTTTAATGTTTCATATTTGGCACAAAGAGGCAACCAACCGACTCCAAATTTGGTGATCGGATCTGTCGATCCCCATCCATGTGACGATCAAATCCATATTTGGAGGGAGGTTCCATACACCAAAGTTTATGTGTTATATATATATATATATATATATATATATAATGGTTGTAAAGTATGCCAAAGGGGGGAGCCCACGAGTTTGACCCCGGGTATCCCTCCAAACAAACATAACCACTTGCTAATATGCAAAGTGGGCGGACTTGGTAGGTCCTCCCACCCACAAATATTTAATCAGTGTATTCAATGACAAAGGGGGAGAGGATCCACGTGCCTACGGGCACAAAATCTTTGCAAGTCCTGCATTAAATTGTAGAGAGAGGGAGAGACTGTTCTGGATTGGTTGGTCCAAAAGTGAAGGTGACAAAACTATATGGTGTTATAGTCATTTTTCATAATCTTATTCAAGCCGAGTCCGCTGGTGCAATCATAATGTGGATCCGAGTAGAGTAGTTTTGGGGCATCATCATAATTGAGGTATTTTCCATGTATTTTTCCATGATTTTGCTGAAATAATATAAAGGCTTCTCCACTGAGAAGTGGGCCAGGAGGTGTAGTCCATCATTGGGACGAACTCCATTATCAAGCCTGTGTGCAATTGTGTTGTCTTTCTATTCTTTCATATGTATGCTTCTTCATTTATGTTGCACATAATATTTTTTCATGCTCTTTAATGCAATTCATGTGATAGTCATCGAATCAAAGATCTCGGATCACCTATCCTCATGTAAGATCCAACTTACAAATTGGATGACTACAATATACCTTCAACAAGCTTCAACTTGATGGGATGACTAAGCTTTAGCAAGCATCAACCCGCTATCTTCAGGAATCAACCTGTAGTGTAAGCTTCCACTTACAACAAGGACTTCAATCCTCACCCAAGCTCCACCCTACCACCTTGTTCATCGACTTCTTTTACACAAACTTTGTCTCCTCAATCTTCATTGTATAATAACTTTATTAATATTTCATGTAGTTTCTATGTTTATTCACAATGCTTGTTCAGCCTATTCAACTCTTGTACATGTCCCTCACCACTACATTCTTATTCAACAATTAACTCACATTAAACATTCACTGCATACTTTGTTTTATGAAACCAACTTACAGAGTTTCTTATAGGCTTTTCTATGCTTACATAGAATATATGGATTTCTGCACAAAGGGGGAACTCACAAAAATAAATCCATATTACTTACACAACATCTCCTTGCTGCAGTGGTTGATTCTTCCACAACTTTATACTCATGCTACAATTTGAAAATAAAAGAAGAGTATGCTTCCAACAACTTCACAAAGACAAATCACTGGCAAACTTCAGGAGCAACAAAAATCATTGCAATTTCACGTACACATTCTTTAGATAGGTAATCTTGGCACCAAGGTTAGATTTGCATTATCTCGGGAGTTCAATATCCATATATAAATGCTTCCTTATGATATTCAAAGTCATGCACCTGTCAAAATTCTACCCAAGTGAACTTAGGGTTTCTCAATCTACCTTCTCATTTGCCTGCAACAAAATATTTCTAAATATTTTGTGCCCATATGAAGTGTTCTTAGATTACATTGTTATTTTTTGAACACAACAACTTCACCAATCCAGGTCGTACTCCCTTTCCTGCTTAGATATCCTTTTTTCTTATTTATATATATTCAACTACATAATCATTTTTCTAATCATATGTGTTTCATGAGATTTGTGTGTGGAAAAAAACGTTGATCCAATGGGTGCCCCATTTGATCTAGCACCATCCCTTCTTCCTTTTTATAAAAGAAATATTTTATGAATGATGAGGACCAAACGTGGCATCAAGAGAGAAGTTGGAGTAAAGATCAATGCCCATTGACTCTTGTTTATCAAATGATCAAGCGGTTACCAACTCTTCACATTTCCTTCCAACAAAAGAATAACTTGGAGCTATATTCCACAATTGAGTTGTAAGAACTATGGTCCCACGCATTTAACCCTCGTGGATATGATGCCCAAAGGATTCGTTGGATTTGGGCATACTCTATTACTACGGGAAATCTGGTGACCTCGTCAAACATTTGATTTTGTGACTGAAAGCATGAAATCACTCTTTGAGAAATCAATCTGATCCTCCTTGGTTTCTTTGATGCTTCTTCAAGATACTTCATATGGACACATCATTATGGCTTCATGGTGCACTTCAAGGCATCTGGGGCTTCTTCACTTGTTATCAAGAATTCTTTATTGTTGACATCAATACATATCATATCACATTACAAATGCTTCCCTTCAATTCTTAGTGCTATCTCATCACTCGTATCTCCATACTTTTCATTTTCCTTGTACCAAAACTGGTACCGAAATTGGTACCAAAACCTATAGGAGCAACAATCCTGACATTATCATTGTCTCAAGCCTTGCACTATATTTCTAACTTTCACTTCTCACTAAGGTTTCTAGCTATGACACATAATTTCCAACAGCAACAAGCATTCGAAGAGAAAGAGAAGACTCCGCCATGGTTGCGTGGAAGAAATAAATGATACTAGGTTTCCTAGGTGGGAGGTAGTATACATGTACCACAACAAACTTAGGCAGACATATTGACTTCACTAATTAATAATGTCCAAGATTGCTTACCATTCAGGTGTTGCCTCTCTTATTTACCACTTGCCTTTTGTAGATCTAAAAAACCCACCTAACCAAAATGACAAGAAGGAAGGAATAATAGTGTGAAAACTCAAATTGTCAAGGATTGAAAAATTTCACATCAAAGGCATGACTAAGGATTATCTTTCAGGTTTCTTCCCCATAGTAATTCATTATAGAAAAGCCTAATTTGCTATCTAAAATCTCATTTTCTAGGATCAAAAGGTTGCCTACCCGGAGACCAACAATCTTGGACCTAGTGTTCTTGAATGGGTTTGCAATGTAAAGAACCAAGAAGAGAAATCTCTCTCAATCCCGTGCTATATAAGAAAACAAACTCCTTTGTTCTTTGTACTATTTAGTCATTGACAGTTTCACTCCACATTCTCATTCACCTATTAATGAGTATGCTAATTAAATTTATATTTTATATAATAAACTGTTTTCACAAAAATAAAAGTTCACCTTTGCATGGAAATATCCCATTCTATATATATTATGCATAACTTTCACTCCAATCCTTCTAATCCTAATTAAAAGGAGTGAATACTTTATCGATCTTCCAAAAAATACTCAAGGCTTTAACTATAATAGAGAAAAACAAACAATGACTTTTCACTTGTTGAGAAGTCCTTTGCTTTTAGATATACTTTCCCTTGTAGCCAATGTATGTTTGTGCGCATCAAATCACTCATTAACCATGTTGTGTTAAATGCAAATATTCATCCCTTTTCCTAGGGATCTCATTTCTATCCATTTGGACTTCGTTTTTGCACTTGAGAAGCATTATCAAGGCTGCTATTACTAATATGTCTAGGTAAAATTTATCTATGTAGTGAAAATCATTAATCTATGACCCATGGCGCATGAGTATAGTCACAATTGACCAATTTCTCATGGTTTTTGAATAGTCCACTTAGCACTCATTGCATTAGATGATGCTCACAGGGGTGAGGAATTGGGATTGATATTAGCAAAACACATCACATTGCACCCATCATCACTTCTGAGGCTTGCACCTGCTAACCAAGACTTCCTGCGAGATCCCCCATCCCAAGGCTCCTCTAGCTCAAGTGCACTTAACTATGGAGTTTTCCCCACAATCAAGCCCACTTAGATTGCTATGTCATTTGCAATACCTTAACAAGTATAGTGCCTTGTGAACTATTCAGTTAGAGCTCCCTTTACTCTTTTTATTTAAGTATTGAGGTGTTTTCACATACCAACATATGGTATTCTCAAATTTAATTGTTTTTGTCTTGTCAATGTTAGAAATATATTATTTTCTTTTTGTGAACTAGATTTTTTTATGAAAAACAATATATTAGCAATTGCCCCATGAGGGGAAAAAGGAATGCCAAGAGGAAAATAGCACAAGGAAGGAAAATCAGTTTGGATAAATTCTAAGCGACAAGTTACACCAACATCATTGAAACAAAAAACAAAATCACAATTGAATCTTTGCAATTATTACAAAACTAATATCTAGCTCATCGTTCTATTATTAATTTAACAATACATAATTCTATATATTTTCCATTATAATTGTCTGGGTGCTGGAACTATTATAATTTGTTCCAATTTGAAATCGTGTTGTAAATATAATAGAAATCCTACAAACATGCAAAAGTTGCATTAATTAATTAATCACGAAATAAAATAGTTATTATTGATATGCATGCGATAGTTATATAAAGTCTTACTATATATATAAGGTTTTATAAGTAAAACCTTATAAAGTTTTACAGAGAGAGAGAGAGAGAGTGTCATGTCCAAAATTTGGCATTGGGTCACAATGGCCTAATCACATTAGCCCTATTCATTAGAGTTTTTCAAATTGATGCTAAAGGTCAAATAATTGCCAAGGAGGAAAATTACTAGTTTCCTAGGTTTGGGGTGGAAGCTTTGGGATTTGGAATAATGGGGATAATAAATGATGTTTGAACATTATAATGGAATAAATATTTAATAAAGGAGCTAAATAAATATATACAAGTGAAAATCAAAGTGGCATTTCATGATGAAGACACATGGAGGAAGTGGGACCCACATATGGCTAGATTTCCCCACTACATTTGGCATCATTCTCTCACCAATTCGAATTCAAGGTGAATGGTAACATACTTGGGGGAGTCCAAAAGGTATTATTCATTGCATGACTCATTCAAGGTCGAAATATAGAGGAAGAGTAACTCCCATGGAAGAGGAAGAGGCAATTTGGAGCTAGTGAGACACTTGGGCTAGATTCCCTAGCTCTATGACAACAATGATGAAGATGCTATGACACCTATGACACAAATCAGACCTGAAGGCTGACATATGACATATATGACATGTCAGGGATAAAAATAGACTCCAAGAGGGCGCTCAAGGGTGTTAGGGCAGCTAAGATGCTTCCACATGTGATTTGGTGGAAGTGGGAGACTAGGAATTGTTGTACAAGTGGCGTTCTTTGGAATCTCTTCCCAACTTGAGTTGGCATGAGTCTCTTGGAAGGAATTCGACCCATGGAGGACATTAGAAGTTTATAAATGTCAATAAAAAAGAATGAAACCAGCTTTTGATCATTTGTAGAATTTGCAATTGCATTTGTGAAGAGGGAGAGCTAGTGGATGACTAGTTTCTTGCCTTAGCCAATTTCGAGGGTGAAAGATTCCCATCCAAGTTGGTAATTGGAAAGGCCATTCAGACCTTTCATTAGAGCTTTAATGGAGTCTTTATTTGCAGGTGTAAGCTACAGGGCAGCTCATGGTTTCTTCTATTGCAGCTCACTCCTTCAACCATTTTCGGTTTTGATGGCATATTCTTGATCCTTGAGGGAGGGCGTTTTTGGTGAGCTATTGTACTCTTTGGGGAAGCTTTTAATGCCCCATTTATTTTGTAATATGAAGAAAATACTCTGTTGTTCATCTCCAAAAAGTTTCAGGTCGAAATTCCAAGTAGAAATGTATAAATCTCATTTTTAATGGAAGAACAATGCCATTTCCCCACTACCTTGTTGTGAACCAATGTATTGATGATGATTTCGAATGAATGGATGATTATCTAATATATTTGTGATAAATATACTGCCATGGATGTCTTCTACAAGTTTCATGTACTGTACTTGAGCATTTGAAGCAATTTTACTCAGTTTAGTTATATTGGGAGGTGAAATAGTGCCATTTCCCCAAGGGTCGAATTGGGGATTTTTGCAGTTGAATGGGATAGGGTGAGAACAGTTGTAATAATCCATTAATGGTGCATATGAGACTTTAATAACATACTTAACACATTACATACCTCTGTTCATAAATTTGAGTGGGTTTGGAGGCATTTGGGAAGCCATTTTCAGTACTTACCCCAGGGGGATTTGAACCCCAAATTACTAGTAAAATTGCATAATTGGTCCAGAATCTTAAGAGAGTTTGCAGAGGTCCTTTTGTGGACATATGTCATCCATAAACATAATATTCAAGTTCTAATATCATTCATACACCTTCCTTGAAGATTTGAATGAATTTGGAGTCAATTTGAGACCTAGAGACCAATACTAGTCAAAGGGAAATCACTAGTAAAGTTACCTACATGGATCAGAATTGAAAGAGGATTTGCAGAAGTATTTCAAAGGTCCAAAGGCATCCCTAAGAAACATATTTATGTTCTAATATCATTCATATACCTTCTCAGAAGATTTGGGATCATTTGGGGCAAATTTGGGACCTAGAGATCAAAACTAGTCAAAGGTCAAACTAGGGAAAAATAGTGAAAAATTGCCATTTTAATAAAATTCCTAACAAGGGACATTACAGTGGTATCAGAGCATGGTCCTTGCACCTGTGTATTAGGTACATACATTCAAGAATAATTGGCAGCCATGTCTTACTATTATGATGAATCCTATGAGTACAATTCTTATGAGGAATATGCAGATGCTTATGAGCAATATGAAGCAGAATGTGAATGTATGAGGAAGAGGTGCCATCATGCAACACTTCTTACAATTTCAAGAGAAATGAAGATTATTCTTATGACTTTAAATCTGATGAATATGAGTGTGTCACACCAACCAAGGATAATTCTATGAGTGAGTTCCAAAGATGGAGAGAAAAATATAAAACCTTGCCCCAACAATATCAAAAATATCAAGAATATATTGCTTTTAGCAAAAATACACAAAATGCCATGTCTTTTGAGTACTATGCTGAACATGTTTTTGAAAATAGGCCCAAAAATGAAGATGTGGAGTTAGTGAAGAAAGGTTTATGCCCTTCTTGTAAAAATCCTTGGAGCGAGTATCATATATGTGTGCATGAAATGATGTCCTCCTTGAGGAGAGCTTTTGAGATTTATTCAAGAAGAGATTCCAAATATATTGATCCTAAGGAAAACAAGGGGAAAAATGCATCAGCTTGCTTTAAGGAGCAAAAGGAAGAGACATCACAAGAGCATGAAGAAGATTCTATTGAAAATATGGAAGATCATTTCGAGACACCTTCTAGCTTAGACATGAATCAAAGAGCATCTACTGATGGATGCTTAAACTATGAAGGAGTACCTACTGATGGGTGCTCACACCTCTATGTTGGTGACATAGAGATCACTTTTGAAAGTGTTTCTACAAGTAAAAGTTTCATTAAGCATGATAATGAAGACCTTGTAGCAGTTGAAGAAGAACCAAGATCAACTTTCCCATCACCACTTGAGCTTCATGAAGTTGGTCCAAGCAAAATTGAAGAAGATGAGGAGGTTCATTCGCAAGAGCCTCATTTTCTTGAAGGGTCCTTAAAGATGAATGAAAATAAGATCCAAGAGTCCCTCAGCATTCTCCATGACACTCAAGCATTGGTGTCAAATTCTTGTTGGAGAGCTACTTCATTGGAGGAAACATCCTTCCTTGAAGACATGGAGAAGATTCAAAGAGCAATGTGCCACATCAAAGGTAATTTCATGTCTTTGCTTTTTGATAGAAACCATTTGTTTGAGCTTAATGAATTGTTACATGATGCATACTTGAAGAATAATGAGGATATTCATAAGCTCACAATTCAAAATGAGCAACTTCTTGAAAAGTTGCAAGATTCTTGTTTTTCCTCCTATGTTTCAGATTGTCAAATGGTAGATTGTTTGGAGGATTCTCATGACATGGTGGATCATGAGAAATGTGAAAATTTGAATGTTCTTGATGTGTTTGAAGATGAACTTGAAGAGATCCAAACACTTGATGTGGTGGAAGAGGAATTTGAATTGCCTCTTGATGAAGGTTATGCAATTTTTAAAGAAGAGCATGATTCCTCTACATTGGAACCAAACTATGACAAAGAGTTCACACTTTTGAAGGAGCTGCATGATATTACCCATATGGATCCTTCCCATGATGAAACTTTTGTACTTTTTGATCATTTGGGTGATTTGGTTCATTCTCCTACATCCTACAATTCCATGTTTTGCAACATTAGTCTCAATGAAGTATGGGTGAAAGGGTTCTTTTTTATGGTGCCACATGAGGAGTATGGAACTCCTAGATTTACATTTTATGATGATGTGGTTGGAGCAAATTCTTATTCACATTTGCAGCAACATTATTTGTCACTTTATGATGATGCAAATCTACATGGATGCACCTATGATATGCATTTGAGTCACTTGAAGACTCATGGTTTTTCTTGCTCAACATTTGATTCATTTGATGTTGGAGGAACTTCATCCAACACTTGGGAGAATAGATTTATGATTGGAGAACATTTTTGTTGGCAGCCACATAATTTGTTATATTTTTATGATTCTCACATTCATGGATGTATGGGTGAGACTTCTTTGAGTCATTTGAAGTCTCTTTGTTTTTCCTGCTCATTATTTGGTTCAGATTTTAGTGGAGATTCTTCATTCACTTCTTGGATGAAAGAATGCATGGCTGAATATTTTGATGCATATCACATTCTCTTGGAGCAGCACTATTGGACATGGGATCCTCACCTATGTCATTGGAGCAGATTTGATGGGTCACTTGAAGATTGTATGCACTTGGAAAATGGTGGTCTACATGCTTGGAGGTATAAGCACTTTCATGACTCTTTGATGAAGCATCTCCTTTATGTACATTTTCATTATGTTGTTATGTACTTTGATGATATATATTTTGTACTCATGATGTTTGGAAGAATGCATACAAGAAAATGGGATCCAGGAATCCTCTTATCTGATGGTATGGGTTGGAGAGCACTTTTAATTGTTGGGGTGCAATACAAGCAATGGGACCCTGGAATAATTTTTATCTCATTGGTTTCAAATTTTTTTTTGGGGAAACAAGCAGTATGGGAGATGGATTTCCCCACTTAATAAAGTGATTTTTATCATAGTAGTGCAGCAGCAAGCATGGTGGTTCCTCTCTAAAATCTTCATGGAAACTCAAAGACTCAAGGTTGGGCAATTCAATGGCAACTTCAAAGAATTATACAGAAAGCAGGTTCTTCAACACCCATGTTTAAAATTGCTTGAGGACAAGCAATATTGGGAAGGGAGGATTTGTCATGTCCAAAATTTGGCATTGGGTCACAATGGCCTAATCACATTAGCCCTATTCATTAGAGTTTTTCAAATTGATGCTAAAGGTCAAATAATTGCCAAGGAGGAAAATTACTAGTTTCCTAGGTTTGGGGTGGAAGCTTTGGGATTTGGAATAATGGGGATAATAAATGATGTTTGAACATTAGAATGGAATAAATATTTAATAAAGGAGCTAAATAAATATATACAAGTGAAAATCAAAGTGGCATTTCATGATGAAGACACATGGAGGAAGTGGGACCCACATATGGCTAGATTTCCCCACTACATTTGGCATCATTCTCTCACCAATTCGAATTCAAGGTGAATGGTAACATACTTGGGGGAGTCCAAAAGGTATTATTCATTGCATGACTCATTCAAGGTCGAAATATAGAGGAAGAGTAACTCCCATGGAAGAGGAAGAGGCAATTTGGAGCTAGTGAGACACTTGGGCTAGATTCCCTAGCTCTATGACAACAATGATGAAGATGCTATGACACCTATGACACAAATCAGACCTGAAGGCTGACATATGACATATATGACATGTCAGGGCTAAAAATAGACTCCAAGAGGGCGCTCAAGGGTGTTAGGGCAGCTAAGATGCTTCCACATGTGATTTGGTGGAAGTGGGAGACTAGGAATTGTTGTACAAGTGGCGTTCTTTGGAATCTCTTCCCAACTTGAGTTGGCATGAGTCTCTTGGAAGGAATTCGACCCATGGAGGACATTAGAAGTTTATAAATGTCAATAACAAAGAATGAAACCAGCTTTTGATCATTTGTAGAATTTGCAATTGCATTTGTGAAGAGGGAGAGCTAGTGGATGACTAGTTTCTTGCCTTAGCCAATTTCGAGGGTGAAAGATTCCCATCCAAGTTGGTAATTGGAAAGGCCATTCAGACCTTTCATTAGAGCTTTAATAGAGTATTTATTTGCAGGTGTAAGCTACAGGGAAGCTCATGGTTTCTTCTATTGCAGCTCACTCCTTCAACCATTTTCGGTTTTGATGACATATTCTTGATCCTTGAGGGAGGGCGTTTTTGGTGAGCTATTGTACTCTTTGGGGAAGCTTTTAATGCCCCATTTCTTTTGTAATATGAATTAAATACTTTTTTCTTCATCTCCAAAAATTTTCAGGTCGAAATTCCAAGTAGAAATGTATAAATCTCATTTTTAATGGAAGAACAATGCCATTTCCCCACTACCTTGTTGTGAACCAATGTATTGATGATGATTTCGAATGAATGGATGATTATCTAATATATTTGTGATAAATATACTGCCATGGATGTATTCTACAAGTTTCATGTACTGTACATTAGCATTTGAAGCAATTTTACTCAGTTTAGTTATATTGGGAGGTGAAATAGTGCCATTTCCCCAAGGGTCGAATTGGGGATTTTTGCAGTTGAATGGGATAGGGTGAGAACAGTTGTAATAATCCATTAATGGTGCATATGAGACTTTAATAACATACTTAACACATTACATACCTATGTTCATAAATTTGAGTGGGTTTGGAGGCATTTGGGAAGCCATTTTCAGTACTTACCCCAGGGGGATTTGAACCCCAAATTACTAGTAAAATTGCATAATTGGTCCAGAATCTTAAGAGAGTTTGCAGAGGTCTTTTTGTGGCCATATGTCATCCATAAACATCATATTCAAGTTCTAATATCATTCATACACCTTCCTTGAATATTTGAATGAATTTGGAGTCAATTTGAGACCTAGAGACCAATACTAGTCAAAGGGAAATCACTAGTAAAGTTACCTACATGGATCAGAATTGAAAGAGGATTTGCAGAAGTATTTCAAAGGTCCAAAGGCATCCCTAAGACACATATTTATGTTCTAATATCATTCATATACCTTCTCAGAATATTTGGGATCATTTGGGGCAAATTTGGGACCTAGAGATCAAAACTAGTCAAAGGTCAAACTAGGGAAAAAAAGTGAAAAATTGCCATTTTAATAAAATTCCTAACAAGTGACATTACAGAGAGAGAGTTCCATATAGATGCAACGATTCTATTTTGAATATGTCTCTCTTGTAGATCAAATCAAGGCAAGGTTAACTAATACATAGATTTAGTTGTACGCGAATGGAATTTGATATATATTTATATAAATGTGTAGTTTCACAATCTAGCCAATTTAAATTTGGATCCTACATGTGCTTGGTTTTATAATTTTTTTTTGGGAATCGACATGTGCCACATCAACATTATAGACATGACACACATCCCCAATTTGGGTTGTAGAATGCACCTCTCAATGCAATAATCCTTTTCATATCACCTCACAACTCTTAACCTTTTGCTAAATTATAATTAAATATCAAATTTTACTAATCTTACTACCTTTGTTGCTTATTAAAGCTACTTCATCTCACTACATTACTACCAATGTTGTTCATTAAGACTATTTACTCTACCTCCCTTGGGGATGAATATCATGTCAAATCATTTTCAACTTGAATAATATCATTATGCATACTATATAACCCATTATATTCTTGTATATATCCAACTACCTCAACCATTATGTAATTTGCTTGCATGGAGTTCCCACCTTAACCTCCGCTTTATATGGGTTGCTATGATATCATCCCTTGGATGCATAAAAAATATCAAATATAAAGTACAACGTTCACAACATTAGTTCCTTTAACAAAGGAGATGTATCCATTACCGCATAAGTTAAGTTGGCTACTAGTATTTTAAGTAAAAGAGATGTATCCATTACTATAAGTTAAGTTGGCTATAATTAACAGTGTTTAGCTTATATTTGACAATATCTCACCTATCAATACATCAATTTTTTTCCTAGTTAAATTTATTATTTATTCAAAATTTCTACCAATTTGTATTTGTAAACTTAGAAAAATTGATTTGACATTACGTTTGTTATAAACACAAGCACAAAATCCACAACAAAAGAGAGATTTTTCCAATAGATGATCATGTTCTTACGTACATTTTCTTTTAACATTGCTGAAATAATCATTCTATAAATATAAACTAATTGATTTACAATTTCAATTTACAACTTCGTTGATCAAGATGATTCAGCTTCCCATCAATCTAGGGAGAATAGTGACTTTCCTTCACAGAAGATAAGCCAACTCAAACATGATCGATGGTTAGCAAGATTTTACAGGGAAGAACTTTGTTGATATGGCTACTTTCCTATGTAATATTACAAAACCTTATTGGTGACTAGTATCTTAAAGGAGCATACATATAAAGCCTTGTCGGTGACTATCATCTTAAAGGAGCTGTCAATTCCTATAATCCAAGTGGAAGAACTTGTCAAGGGGCAAGTACCCTAAATTTTTCAGCAAATTTATCTTAGGGTGATCCTAGTTTCTTTCATTGACTAAATTGTTTCCAATTTCTTGTGGCCATTGATGGCTCCCAACATTAGGTAAGAAATGTTAAATTTTTACTTGTTTAGCATAATAACATTAAACAATATAATCACTGAAAGAAAGACAAGCACAACAATCACAAAGAACACAACATTTCTCTCGGGGAAACCACAAGGGAGAAAACCCTGACAAAAATTCCTCAATATAGAATTCACCAAGTATAAGATAAAACCCCAAGACAAAACTTCTCTCCTTCACCAACAAATGTTTCTCTCTTTCCTATGCGAACTTGAGTGAGTGAGTGGATTGAACAAATGATCAATTCAACCTTTTATTTATATTCTTCAGTTGAGGTGACTTTTCCCCAACAGGGACGACTTGACCTAACTGACTAGGTCGACTTGTTAAGTACATAATAAAATATTCTTTTCTGGATTCTTCTAGGCCGACACAAGTCCCAGGGTTTACATTGACTCTTTCAATGACTTACATTATCAATTACATCAATGATATATCCCGAAGGAGGGATAAAAATATTACAATAGACAAGTACATTTATAATATCTTCCGTAGTTACATTTCTTTAACACTCCCTCTTAACTAGGAAGGTATTCTACGTACATCGTCATCATCATCAACAACTGCACAACTGACTGGTGAAACTCTATATGTTGTAAGAATTTTTTGGAACATCATCATATGTCTGGGGCATCATCAACATCATTGTCAACATCAACATCATCTACTGAAATATCATCATTGACATCATCATCGTGGTCGTCATCAGCATGGAACTGGTAGAGCATCAACATCATCGTCATCATCAACATCATCATCAAAAAGGAAATGTTGGAACATTAACATCATCATAAAAAAGGAAATGTTGGAACATTAACATCATCATCAAAAAGGAAATGTTGGAACATTAACATCATCATCAAAAAGGAAATGTTGGAACATTAACATCATCATCGTCAGCAAGAAACTGTTGGAACATCAACATCATTATCATCAGCAAGAAACTGTTGGAACATCAACATCATCATCATCATCAGTATGTAAGTACTGGAACAACAACATCATCAATCATCAGTACATGGATACTGAAATCAACAACAACATCAATCATCAGTACATGGATACTGAAATCAACAACAACATCAACCACCAGTAAGTAAATACTGGAACAAAAACATCAAACATCAATAAGTAAATACTGGAACAACAACATCAAACATCAGTAACTAAATACCAGAACATCATCATCAACATTTAAATGTTGGAACCACCAGTATAGAAATATTGGAACAACATCATCATCAACATGTGAATGTTGGAATCATCAGTATATAAATACTAGAAGAAAATCATCATCAACATGTGAATGTTGGAACCATCAGTATATAAATATGGGAACAACATCATCATCAACATGTGAATGCTGGAACCATCAATATATAAATACTGAAACAACATCATCAACAACATTTGAATTCTGGAACCATCAATATATACATGCTGGAACAACATCATCATCAACATGTGAATGATGGAACCATCAGTATATAAATACTAGAACAACATCATCATCAGCATGTGAACGCTGTAACCATCAATATATAAATAATGGAACAACATCATCATATGGAATATGCACTATGGTGGGCACTCTAGTAGACGATGCTGACTTACTAATCCTTTCGGACCAAACAAGACTATTTAGACATACCAATCTACCTAGGGATCAAACAGGCCTTGTTTGGATTACTAATCCTTTCGGACCCATTACAGGAAATTTGGGTAAAAAATGGGCCTCCTAAGGAAAATAATAAAATAATAGTAGAGAGAGAGTAAAAAACTATTTTTTTGGATCGTATTTTCAACTTATCTCCTTGTAGGTTTACTCAAATTTCAAGAGGGAGGACTCGTTGGATGCATAATTAAACTATGCGTCCAACGAGTACCCACGTTGCATACTTTTAACAACATCCACACCATGAAAAATTTAAAATACATTAAAAAACGTGTTTCTAGTGACAGAAAACACGTTTTTATTGTATTTTCTATTTTTCATGGTGTGGATGTTTTTAAAAGTATGTAATATGGGTACTCGTTGGATGCATAATTTGATTATGCATCCAACGAGTCCTCCCTCTTGAAATTTGAGTAAACCTACAAGGAGATAAGTTGAAAATACGATCCAAAAAAGTAGTTTTTATTTTTTTCCCCCAATTTTTTTACATGCACCTTGGTTGAATTTTAAAGCATTTTGATTGGATAATATGTGATGACAAGAAATTGTACCTTAGGGTTAAAAGGCCCATTTTTCATCCAAATTTCCTCTCATGCAAACAAGCCTAGCCAGACATACCAATCCCCCTAGGATCTAGCCAGTGCTGACATACCAATCCTTTCGGATAAACCAGGCCTTGTAAAGTTGATGTACCAATCCTGGACTAAGCTGCCATACCAAGGATCCAGGAAACTACTCCCTCTTTCGAGGGTGATCCTTTTGGACCCATCATCATCACTCCTTCTTTAGAAGGAGTTCCTTTCAGAGTCATCATCATCACTCCTTCTTTCGAAAGAGGTCCTTTCAGACTCATCATCATCATCCCCTCTTTCTAGGGAGGTTCTTATGGACCACACCAATCTTTTCTCGAAATTATTCAAACTTTATACGAGACAGAGGCTTAGTCAACACATCAACAACTTGTTCCTATGTAGGAACATACTTGATCTTTACAACTCCCTTCTACTCCATATCCCTGATATAGTGATACTTGATCTCGATATGATTTGATATATCATGAAACAATGGATTCTGTGGAATCTTGATACAACTCTGGTTATCGCAGAGAATATCAGTCACATCTATTTGGCTCAAGGTGTTCATAACAAAACATATATTTGATAGTGAGTCCATACAATGGCTCAAGGTGTTCATAACAAAACATATATTTGGTCTAGTGTTGGTCAAATACATTAATGAGCCAATAATTTGTCTGTACATCGCAACATCTACTGTATCTGATGAAGTATCATTCAAGAGCTTCAAGTTTGTCACCATCGGAGTAGTCATGGCCTTACAGTCCAACATCCCAAATCTCTTTAGGATCTCAAAAATATATTTTCCTTCATTTAGGAAAATCTCATCTGGAAACTCCCACACCTCAAGACCTAGAAAATAGTGCATCATCCCAAGGTCTTTCATCTCAAATTCTACAACAAGCCTCTTCTTCCATTCAATGATGGGCTTGTCTTCTCTTGTCAAAAATATATCATCCACATACAATAATAATATCATAGGTTCATCATATTATGACCTTATAATAAAGGTTGGAATCTGCTTTACTCTTGGTATAGCCCAAGCTCATCAGGAAACCATCAATTCTTCCATACCATGCTCTAGGTGCTTGCTTCAACCCATATAATGCTTTATTTAGTTTAAATACATGTGGTTTTCTGTCATCCATTTCAAATCCTTCTGGTTGCTCGATGTATACTTCCTCTTCTATCTTTACATTAAGGAAAGTTGTCTTTACATCCATCTGATGTAAATTCCATTTCATCTTAGCTTCCAAGGCAATGATGGTTCTAATTGAAGTATATCTAGCCACAGGAGAAAAATTCTCCTCATAATCAATTCCTTCCTTTTGAGAGAAACCCCGAGCTACAAATCTTGCCTTGTACTTTTCAATGCTTCCATCTGCTGAGTGTTTTGTTTTGAAAATCCATTTCGACGAAACTACTAACTTGTCCTTCGGTCTTGGTACCACATCCCAAACATCATTCTTTATGATGGATTGGTACTCTTCAATCATAGCATCCAACCATTCCTTCTTCTTTGCTTCTTCTTCGAAACATGTGGGTTTTTATTCAACAAGGTTACACATCAAGGCTACATAACTAGAGTATGGCCTTGGTCTCTTGCTTTCTCTACTTGTTCCTTCCGGGGCACCATATTTTCCTATGTCTTGGATTATTTCTTGCGCCCAAGCTGGTCTTCTCTTCCGTGGATTTATCTCATGAGGTGGTTCCTTAGGTCTTTGAGGTTCTATCATATCATGATCCTATGGTATATGCTCTTATTCAAAATTCGTATCTGGTGCATTGTTAGTTTCTGTAACTCTAGGAGCTTCATGCTCCTCTTCATCCTCACGATGAGTCTTCTTAGACTTGTTGAAAGTTGTATCTTCATCAAATGTAACATCTCTGCTAAGTTCAATCTGGTGGTATCCTAGGATGTAGATACGGTAAGCCTTTGATTGCTCATCGTAACCCACAAATATACCCTTCCTTCCTGAAGGTTCCAACTTTGATCTTTTCTCTTTTGGAATGTGTATGAATACTGGACACCCAAATATCTTCAGATGACTGACTTCATGCTTCTCACCGGTAAAAATTTCTTTTGGAGTCTTGTTGCCAAGAGCACTGTGGGAGATTCTATTCTGCACATAAACTGTGGTTTTAGCTTCTTCAGGCCATAGATGCATGGGCAGGTATTCATCATGGATCATGGCCTTCACTACTTCCATCACTAGTACAAAATGAGGGATTAGTGACCAGGCGACCAAAAAATTTTGGTCCCCATAGTTTTTTCAAGGGATAAATGACCAAAATTGAGAAATTTTAAGTGAGCTAACTAAAAATGACCAAAATAAATGACCAATCTGGTCACTGGATAAGGACTAAACTAAACATTCCCAAGATAAATGACCAATTTGGTCACAGGATAAGAACCATAGAAAATTTTAGGGGCGAAATTTAGCCCATGGGTGAAAATTAGAGGGTTCAAAATTTGGAGTGGGCGAATTTTTTGTCTTGTAGATATTTTTTGTTTAGTTAGCATTAGCCCCAAATTTCTTTTAAAACAAATGATGTATAGAGATTTATCCCACATATATTTGTGAGGGATAGGGTAAAAAATTGGTTTTCACCCCTCGAAATTTGATCTATAGTCTTTGTTCGCCCAATTTTTTTAGGAGTGGGGATTTCATCCTTTCCATTTGCTCTGATTCGAACTTGCAACATTTGTTCACCCCAATTTCGTGGATGGGGTTTTTTTTTGGAGATATTTGGAGCCGATTTTCTAAAATGGGGGTTACAACGGATTGATTCAGGTACATGCTTCCTACCTTCCCTTTGATAATTGATTTATGCTTTAGATTTGTGCCCTTACCACCCATTGTGCACCAAACCATAGAATGTAGTTCCTATGGAGATAAAAAAGGCTAGACTTAAGTCTAAAAAGATAAAAACATTAGCCTACCCATCATTGTAGATCTTATGCAAGATTATTTCTTTAATATATGAGTTTTGGCCATTGAAACACATTCATATTACTCTTTTTGTTCACTTTTTTTTCACTAGATTCTCGAAAGACAAATTCTTAGGTAAAACTTCAATTTGATGGGAACCATTCGAATTATCTTAGATAATTTGCATCAAATTTAGGCGTGTTTCTTAATTATAGAGTAGTCCCACATTCCATTGGTTCACCCTCATGATCTTCATTCTTATAAATATGTTGAATATAATTTATACTAATAATCTCATATTGTAGATTGATTCATTTCTCAATTTGAGACCAAGAAATATATTATGACAGAATAAAGAAGGTTTCCATTATTAATTTGCAATGGATTCTCCACAGGCATAATGTTTTTTTAGGTCGGTTTAGTTCTTGGATGGTTTAATATCTCTTAAAATAATTTCTACATCAATGAAAATCACCACATAAATATCAGTATTGTCTTTCATGTTCACCATTACTATTATCTATGGTGTTGTAATTCAATTTTTGTGCCTTAAGAAGCATGCATGCTCTGTAAGTTCCTTTTGAAAATTTGATTGTTTTCCAACCTGAAAAAAATCCATTGTTCTCACAAATTGGACTAAGCGAATATTTGTTAACCTGAAAAAATCCATTATTCCCTAATAAGAAAAACCTTGATTGCAAGATTTCAGCTAAGTGTTGTGGACAAGTTTTTTGTCATAGGAATTTCATTTGGAGGTAAACTCAAAGTTCCCAAAATGAAAAACATCAATTGAGCAATCAATAAAAGATCCATCACATAAAGGAAGAAAGAGCTCCATCTTGAAAACCTGACAACTCATTTTCCTATAAGAAGAAGAAGAATGAAAATAAGAAGGGAAGAAGGAAAGAGGGGAAGAAAATAAAATAAAAATCCAAAAAGAGAAGTAAGATTGGAAAAAACAAAATGTTGTTAAGATAACTTTTGCAGATGAATCCAACTTCACTCGAGACTTTATGGGGAGCATTGCATAAGTGATCTCGAGAGAAAATTCTTAATATGATTGTTCTTAATTCATCCTTCATTGATGGAACAATCTCAATTTCACATTTTTACAACGCTGAACCATAATATCTCTAAATAAGTCAAAATGAGCTAAAATTTACTAGCAAAGTAGATATTAACCCAAAAACAATTTTGAAGAATTCCGTGAAAAGTTTCCATGAAATGGCCAGAGAGCAGGAAATTCACTATTAACTAGTAGAGGCAGGAACAATATTTTTTTCAAAATTGCTATGAAGCAATTTATTGGGAGACAATTATCCTACTAAGTCAAATCCTTCGTAGAGTTCCAAACAACTTTCTAGCTTAGAAATTTTTCTATATTATTACAATTTTGGAGATATATAAAAATGTCCTTTTGCCCCTAAGAGGATCAATGCCCAAAAAGTAAGAAGTTATCATTTTGCAGGGAACACAAGGATTGGCAAGCGCATCATTAGATTGAGTGGGAGTTGTCAAAGTGATCAACATCTTGAATGCTATCCACACTTGATACAAAGCTTTTCCTCATTCCTTACCCATTTTTTTTCTATAAGTTGTCAAAGTTTGCCCTGAACCCAATCTTACATAGTAAGAAGTGCTAAAAATTTATAAGTTGTCAAATTCTAGGAGGTGTGTAGCATATAGCACTAGTGATTGTTGTCTGTTTTGGAAAAACTTAGTTTTGGAAAATCCCTTTCAAAGGAGAAGACACTTGTATTATCTACCCAAAACAATATTTTGATTTTTCAAAAGGTATTGCATAGGAAAGCCTCTTGGTTCAATTTGAACATTGATCTGAAAACATAAATGTGATCTATAAATGATAGGGATATGCCCCATCCATCTCTCCAACATGGATTTTTTATGTGGAATTAAAGTGTAATGTCTTTGCAATTCTCTATCAAACTGAGTTTAAGCTTACCAACTTCTTGTTCACCATCAAGCATGAATGGCTCTGTTTTCAGAATTGGTTCAGGATCTGGTTGCTTGGTTTATTTTCTTATGGTGCCAATGACAAGGCCCAAGAAAGGATTCAAGTCCAGTTCGTTGATTCCAAATCTATCTCTACAAATGTGTTATGAAAAATACACAACACACTCTACAATCTAAATGAGCATGCATAGCACTCCTTCAACCATATCTTTTCAACTCAATAGACATTCAAGTCAATGCACATTTATATATATCTACATTTAAGGATAGTTTTAGGTGAAACACTACACAGGAGTTATATATTGTATCATTGTGGCCTCGAGGTATACTCTAGATAGATCCAAATCCAAGTGCCATCTAATTCAAATGACATTCAAATTCCACAGACTGATTATTAACACACTCAAACCCAACACTTTATTACCAATGCTTTTTCCCACTCATCACATCCTCAAGCAATAAACAAGGTGCAAAAAATCGGTTAGTGTCATTGCTATCACAATAGCCATGAAATATTAAGTATGTAACTTACTAAATTTATATGGCCATACATACATGATTGTAAGTGATATCACTGCGCTTTGAATTGAGGGTGCCAAGTAGCATTTTGTTGTTACACACAATGTAAACCGAGCCAAATGATTATGATATGATGGATCTTGTCATTCAGTTAAAAAAAAGTGCTCTCCGTTACTCTCACTAGCAATTTCACAAATTGACAATGGTGTTATGGGTACAACCAGCGATGCAATTCAAGGAGAATTTGAGCTGTCGGAAATTGTCTACATGCACAGGCTTGAGGGACAAATTGGTTACACATCTTAGTGTGTAATAGTTGCAATGGATCAAACAATGGCTATGGCCGTAGCTAATTGCAATGGGATTTCATAGAAAAAAGAGGATGTGTTGGTGTTCTAGGTTATAGGATTTGGATTACACAACAAGTAATCACATATGGGATACCAACGAACAAAGAAAACAAAAATTAAACCTTAGATAAAGACCAACAATTCCAATTAAAGGAAAATTGAGCTGTAGGTTCATCCAAGCATTCAATCAAAGAGAATCTAATGCTGTAATGTGTTGTAGGTGCAAAATCAACTATTCAAATAGATTGACAACACAACTAGAGATAAAATCGATTCATGGTGTCATGGGAGTCAATGAGCATTAATTCATGGTTTTGAAATTAATTAAATCCATAACTAGTCAAGCATACAGAGAAACTCAATCACACAACATTTAATCACACCACAAACTACATAATTTAACACAAAGAAAACCCGACGGAAAAACTACAACATCGAATGACTTGCTTAGTCTTTATTTCTTAGCGATTGCATAATTACAATGGTGTTTTGGCTCTCTAGAGTGTTTCATATTACAAGATCAGAATTTTTTTCTCAGCAATCCCTCTTTTCTCCACCAAAGAATTCCTTCTCCATCACTGTTCATATGTAGTTTCTTTCTCCATTTAATAATTCCTTTCTCCATCACAAGAGTATGTTGCTATAAATATGTAGTTTTCTACAGTGCAAATGGATGGAATTAGTAAGCTACATGCATTTTGGTAACGTGTTCTCAGCATTCAAGGGGGTATTTTTAAACAATATATTTGGAAAACATGCCTTCTGTAGAAGTATTTTCTGGGTTTCTTTTAGATATATTTCATAAATCAATTATACAATTGTGGCGTGGATATATAAATATTTCCAAGCACTTGATGGACTACCATCCTTAAACTTTCTACATGCAACTATTTAGATCTTACCATGGCAGAATTGATCTTAAAATATTTTTTTGTATTAAGCTTCCTTTGATTATTAATATTGATAGTGTATACAATGCTTTGATACAAAAGGCAGGTTGTGCATGTAACCTCCAAAAGCATAGCTAAAAAAGAAACAAATTTGCATGGGTTGGATTATGCCAAAACACTGGCGAGCAAGGAGATGAAAACAAAAAACACGGGCTGACTTAAGCCAAAGAACCTAGAGTCATAATGTCACAAAATATGTAAAACTATAGACATGAAATCATAAAATATAGGGAAATATCCCCAAAACATTAAGAATCGACCATGCCAACTACTATAGGAGGTTGGTCATGGTCATCTAGGAGAGGGCCCCATCCAATGACTGGAGGATCATCATCGACATGCTGCACAGTTTCCCATCCAATGATAGCAAGTTCCAGTGGGGGTGCTTGGGACCCTTAGAGATGATCAAGTCCATAGTTTGAAAGTGTGTCAATGGGCAGTGACATTGGGGGCCAACTCCCATGTTCGCAATGTACTTATCATACCTATCTACTAGCATGTGGCAGGGTCCACTACCTCCTCTATGTGAACTAGCAGAGGCAGGCCTAAAAGAGCTAGGTGGGTCTCTATGCACAGTACTTATACCCAATACTCTAAATTTTGTAGTGGGTGATGCATCTCAACTTGACCCTTCCAATCCTGAACAATGATCTACAAAAAATCATTGGCCTCCATTAGTGTGCTATCATACCAAGAAAATACTTGTGATCATAGAACAATGTTAAAAGAAGCATCATTGCATATCTTCTATATCCATACAACACCTCAAACCTAACAAACATACATGCAAAGTGAAATTGAATAGCCCAAGGAAATCGGTCTCCTAACATAGAAAAGTTCCAAGTGAGGAAGATAGGGAGATAACAATAACACACAAAGCTAACCCATGCATAGGTATACTTGGATAGAAGGAGAAAAACAAAAATGATGCTCAAATATATTGCAATTTTTGCACCCCCATGTATGACAACTCTTATCTACAAGGATCCCTCCCAAATGTTATTAGAACCAGAATTAGAACAAAACTGGTTGACCCCAAAATCAGAATCATAAAAAAACTAGAGGCAAAACCGGTTGATCAAAACATACATAAAATTATGTTAACTTGTTAAAATAAAAATCACAAAGAGGATATGTTATATGTCGGTGCAAGATATTGGATTGGAATGGCTAATCATTGCTTAGTTTCTACATTATCTTCTTTTCCAAATAGGAATCTTACATTTTTTTAACACTTTGAGCAAGTGTACCTAGGCATTGTTCGTGGCTATGGCAATATACACCTTATTATTTCCTTAGATTGTTCTTTTTAAACATCCTTTAAATTCTTTGGTTTAGGAAGTGTCTTAAGATAACTTTAATAAGAATGTTAATACAAAATGGATTAATGTCACTTGGTTGTCTTTTCTTTGTGTTATTTACATTTTGAATTATGGTTAACTGGTTAAATTAGAAAGCACAAAGAGGATATGTTATCTGTTAGTGCAAGATATCAGATTGGAAAGGAAAATAATTGCTTAGTTGCTAAATTGTCTTATTTTCCAAATACGATGCTTGCATTTTTTTAAACACTTCTAACAAGGGTACCTAGGCATTGTTCCTGGCTATGGCAATATACGCCTTCTTATTTCCTTAGATTGTTCTATTTGAACGTCCTTTAAATCCTTTGATATTATTAGTTTCTTAAGATAACTTTGATAAGAATATTAACTTAAAAGGAATTAATGTCACTAAGCAATTAAAGTGATAGACATAAATATTATTTGATCTAGCCTTTCCATTACAACATGTATAAAAACTAGTTTGTTTCCTAAATCTCGTAATCTAGCATGAAGAGAAGACATTCTAGAGGACATAGGGGATACACCTTTGCTGGAGTTATTAATTCATTCTATGTTGAAAAGGATTTTCAAACCTTTTTCCAGCTCTAGGGATGTAGGATTTGGTTTTCTAGTTACTTGGATTTTGGTAACAATAGTGTTTTAAAGGCAAGGGGATAAAATAATATTTGTAAATATGCAAGGAGCTTGTTTATGGGAAACAACTTAACAATATCATCCAAAGAAATCGACATCTGTGTGTGTTCATAAAGGCAGGATGATCCAAGGGTTTGATAATTGTTCTTGTAAAGCAGTTTATTTTACTACTCAGATTTAGCTTGGACTATTGATATCGATTGAAGGTTGTCTCAAGAGGAGATGCTAAGTATTCATAATTTTTTAATAGCTGATTTAACACAACTATGAAAGACATTAGCATATAGTTATTTCTAAAAAATGCATGAAGTTTAGAAGGTAACCTCTTGTTTAGGTTCTCCTCCTCTGTAGATTGTCATTGTTCATATGACAATTTTATGGTCAATTCTTTTCATACTTGCCTTCACTCAGGTCAATTTGCAGCTCCCATAAGCTCAATGCACAATGATTCTTTTATGCATTGATGTTTTATCATTTTCTAATATTTTCTCTTGATCTTTAGAAATATGGATGAGCACCACTCAATTCTAGCAATATGTTGAATGGGTTTTTTGGCTCAAGTATAAACATTAAGTGATCAAAGTTGAATTTGTCATGAATTTATTAAATTTGTTAATTGTTTGTCTTGAAGACTTAAATGAGGAAGATGGGAATTTAATATAAGATGACCTTGCATGGTCTAAGGGATATAATATTCATGAGTGATGGTGTGTGTTAATGATGGTTGTTGTGAAGTTGGATAGGGTTTGAGTAGAGTTGATTCCTATTTAAAGGATTGTGCTAGATATTGGAGAGGTACTTTTTTGTACTTGGTGTCTTAAAGTTGATTTTGTTGTGTTACTGGACTATCATACCATGTCAAGGGTCGACATGAGATGATGCTGAGTGAGACCAAGTTAGGACTGAGTTATGTTATGGAATATATGGCACATGGTACAAGGGCATGTCTCACTACACTTTATTTTGGACAATGAAGACATAGTTTCAGACTGGGTTTTTAGTAAAGTTTTCTTTGCCCTTAACTTTATACTTTAACACAACTCATTTAACAAGATCACAACATATTACATATCCATATAATTAAGCATACCAACCTTAGAATATCAGCAAGTGCATAGAGGAATAAACATTCATACCTGAGACATATTATATAGTGGGATTCCCTAGTACAAGGGGAAAAATCACTTTGAAACTATGTCTTCATTGACCAAAAAACAATACAACTGGAGGTTCCCTTGTCCCATGTTCCATCTCTGTCACAACAGAGCTCCGTCCCAACTCAATGTCACTTAGCTCACTATCTCTTGTCCTCGTCAACATGATAGTATAGTACATTAACACAAGATAATCAACTTCAAGCCAATTTCACAAAAAGTACCTCTCCAATTTCTAGGACATCCCTTTAAATATGACTCAACTCTACACAAACTCTATATGACTTCACAATACCCACCATTTAGATGCATCATCACTCATATCTATGATATCCCTTAGACTATGCAAGGTCGAATTATATTAAATGCCCATCTTCTTCATTTTACACTTCAAGGAAACTGATTAACTAATTTGTTACATCCAATACAATGTAAACTTTGATCACTTAATGTTTATACTTAGGTCAAAAGGCCCATCGAACACAATATTGTTGGAAGACATTGTACTGAATTCAAAGCAATCTAGTATTCCAATCAATTATGTTGTGTTTTTTTCTCATTTTCTAAGGTCTTTATCTTTATAAATATGGATGGGTATCACTTATTACAAGTAACAAAACAAAAATGTACAAGAAAGTAGAGTCTTCTCAAAATGGCCTTTCCACAGGCTGATCACTGGTGTATGGGAGCTTAGAACATGCCCAGAATTTGTTGATTTCCATCTTGAATATTGGAGTTTAGGGAAGAAAACTTTATGTTGTTCCTTACGGTTGCAAAAGGATGCCATAACACAGCTAGACTGTTGATTTGGAGGATGTTGTCTGGGATGAAAACATCACATCTCTCTTTACTGCTTATTAGATGGTCAAAAGTTTCAAACAAGTTTGAAACGTAGGTTGACCGTGTGCTTGTACTTACCTTTTTCATAGTAGAAGGAATTCAAGCTATGCATATATCATCCCAAACCATAATCAATATTGAAACCCCTTCAAAGGATAGGCTTTGAATAATTGTGGAACTGAGGTAGGTCTGAGCCCTTGATTCTCTTACTATCTAAGGAACAAATGGAAGATGCATCTCTTCTCTTTTTTCTTTGAGACAACCTGAAACAAAGGTGCAGCTGAGGCATCAGATAGATCTATGAGGAGTATGGGCTGCAACAGATCCCCTCCTATAGGGCTGCGACTGCTCCTATGTTTAAATAGGGCTACTGCCTCTCCCATAGCAAATGACCACAGATGAGCAACACAAACTCTTCTTACAACTGAATGTTCGACAAGAATGATTTGCAAATCCTGGTTGGGTATGAATGTTCATCTCCGCCTGACACAAATCACCCTTCTTGGCACAAGGATAGATATGTGTACTACTTGAATTCAATCACACAATGATACTCTGTGGTAAACCCAAAGAATCTCCATGAAAATTTATAAACATGGTTATAGAGTGAAGAAGCTAATCCTTAATGCTTGGAAACTTTATAAATATGGCTATAGAGTGAAGGAGCTAAGGTTTTAATTTCCAAGCATATATTTGCCTCTTCTTGTTGTTGACTTTCCCTCCTGTTGCACATAAGTATTTTTTCAGGATTGTTTGAAATATCTCAACAATAATGGTGGAAGCACCCCCAACTAGCATCATGGCATCAATAAACTATGAATAGTTGATTCCTCTAACCCCCTTAGCTATGCTTATCCCTTGAATATTCTTTGCAATTATCTCTTTATACAAGTTCCTATTAATGAATCTACCATATTGAGAAACATAGGAAATAATGGATAAGATATATAATGAATATATTGGATAATTACAAACCAAGCTACTCTCATTTTGAATTATGTTGAGACAAAATCAAGGACTTCTTTAAAATGATTTAGAGTATGGAAAGGGAATTTTTGCATGATTTTTTTGGTTACAATAGAAAGGGACAATATAACACATGTGAGTGGTAAGTGCTTGCAACTAATGTACTGGGTATATAGAAATGGGATCAAGATGCATAACATAAATTCCGTTGAGAAGGCAAGACCTAAGGCTAAATGTGTGAAAATGAATCTTGCAGGTCATTGCCAAGTATACTTTATGTAGAAAGAATGGAATTTTGCAAGAATACGACAAGCTACAGTTTAACCAAATGAATGAAGTGTTGTGAGGTAACATTAAGATTATGACTATTAAGATTAATATTTTTGCATTGCTAGATGCAAAATGGAGAACCCATGTATCCTTGTTGCAAAGAAAAATGTGCACTCAACCATAGGTGTAGAACCAAATAACTATATAATTGCAAGGGAGACAATGCCATTGTGTTATGAACCAACGTCAATTTTTTATCTCATAAAATGCACAAAGTCCTAAATATACACCACCAAACCCTATGCACAACTCTATGTTGGAAAAGGGAGAACCTAAGTATTTTGGGTGCAAAGAAAAATGGGAACCCTACCATAAATGCAGAATGAATGAACTATATTATTGTGAGGGAGATAATGCCAAAAACAACAATTTAGAAAGATTAGTTGATTCATAATTGACTTGAATGATGAAGGCGACTACAATTTGGTAGTTGACATGGTTGTGAAAAAGGGAGAATCTACCCCATGTTCAAAGATGTGATTTATATGCATCATTTACATCCAACAAATAGTAGTAAGGAAATATTATTTTAGATTGTAGCCATCAATCAAAGGCGGGTCTCATTTAAACCTACAAAAGGAGAGCTTAAATTTGTTCCTCTTAACCTATGATGCCTTCTTGATAGGTCTCACAACCAAAGCAGAGACAATAGGTAAGTCTTTTTAGGAAAGTTACAAAAGCAAAAAAGACATTTTGAGATTTTCACTAGCAATGATTAAAGGAATTCTACAATGTCACTAAAAGACTAATATTTTTAATATATCTCACCAAATACCAATTATGGTTGTAGACAACCAAGAGATCATAGGGACATCAACATGTCCTAAAGTGTTTGTTCAAATACTAGATTTTAAACTACAAATGAGATTCAATGATTTGCAACTTGGTGGAATGGACATATTACTAGGTGTCAAATGGTTAATGCAGTGAGGTACATACACCATAGATCTTAGGGTTGTTGTTTTATGCACACTGACCCTTACTGAACAACAAACTTGGAATTCTAAGGCTGACTGTGGTTGTTAATTCTGTTGTGCACAAGTTTGGAGATTTTTAGGGCTGTATTGTGACTGTTGTTGCAAGGAAAACCACCCGGGACTATTATTTTCTTTTGATATCCTTCAAGAGACTACCATAAATCACCTAAATTGCAATCAACTTGGTTTTTAGGGTATGAAATTTACCCGGATCTGCGTTTTAGGTATGTTTACACCCGTTTTTATGAAGAAAAGTGTGATAATCTGCAGGATGGATCACACAGCTACAACAAATCTCACTAATCTCACTCAAGAATTGCAGAGAAGAAAGAAGAATAGATGAATCAATAATCACTCATAAACTCAGAAATGGATAAAATGAAGTATAATCATACATCAACTGTAAGATGGCACTGTGAAAACTGAATACAATGATATGACTGTCAAGTGAATTCGAATAGAACAAAGGTCATTCGAATTCTCCTCAGTGTGTAGCTTGGATAGCATTGGAGACATCATCCAATCAGTGGCAGTAGTCACAAATAGTCAAAATTCAGCCAAATGAGTCTAACTGAACCATGTGAGCACAAATCAAGGGATGGAGACTCCAAGGAGGGTGCATGAGGCTGTCAGTTGGTCAAGTGGCACTCGAAAAGAGACAACTGGGAGATACAGGGAGTTAAACTAAGCAATAAATGCAAGAACTGATCAATCAATTCTCTAACTGACTGTTAAACTTCAAGTAGGTGAGGTAGGGTGCATATGTCATCCAGGTGAGGAAAACAAGGCGCATCAGGTAGGTAGGAGGGCTACTGAGGGCTGTAGACAGGCTCTAGGGGGATGAAAATAGGCTCCAGGTGCTAGGGAGACCACCATACTGATGATTGGATGCATGTAGATGCATGCATGATAACTAGATGCATGCATGCAAATATAAAAAATTATGGTGAGAATATTCCAACAAAAAGCACCTAGAATTCATAAGATTTATGTAGATTGCTAATTGGGAGGAAAAGAAAAACCCTCGTTTGCACCCAAAATGGAGGTTTGAGGATTTCCAGTGTTGGTTAAAAGTGATTCCTAGCTAGGAGGAGTTGGTGGCTATGGTTTCCTATGGTTTCCCTAGCTAGGGTTTGAACTTTGAAGAGCTTGACTTGTATCAGATTTGTGATAAAGCTGTGGTATGTATTTGTACTTAATCTCTTGTATATATATGAAGTTTCCAGTTGTCCAAATATTGTGCACTTATGGATTTGATTTTCATGTTATGTTATCTTCCTGATATAACACATGTCATGAAGAATTTCTATTTTATAATCTGTTTCAATAAGAGAACTCAGGCCCGTTATATGCCTAAAAAGGTGTGCCATAAGGGCTATAGCATTGTGGTATTGAAGTACACTTGTATGGTATTTATTCTCTTGGTTTGGCATGTGAAATTGGGTTGAAGAGATGTGAAATATTTCTACTATAATTTAATATTTAAGAACAACCCTAAGGCTGAAAATTCAAAGGGAATAGATCCACAAAACCTCAAGATTAAGGAGAAATTTATGAATTTGCATTAATTGTTTGATTTCAGATATTTCTACACCTTTCTAAAATAGATACACATGGAACTTGCAAAAAGAGGCATTGTCTTCATACTCAGGACACCATATCCAATATGCAAGGAGTTATTTTGACTAGCGGGGTGGAGTTTTAACATTAGTGCAGAGACAAGTTACTTGACTCGTGAGTTCTAGAGGAAAAGATTAGTGAATTCCATGCCAGTGAATTGTTTCGTGCATTATCTAGTACTGGCAATTCCTGTTGTATGCAACCTAGGTTATGTATGATGCCATTGAATGGTCTTGGTAGTATGCCATGTGTAAAAATCTGCTTTTTAGCTCAACAATCTTCCATAAGAGGCCAGTCTGCACTTTGGAAAACCAGTGATTTCTCTCAAGGTCCTTCTTTGCATCTTTCATACACAAACTTGATTTAAGAGGTTTATTGCCAAAAATGGGTATTGCAACTCTTCTAGAACTAAATGATATGTTTTAAAGTTATGCTTTGTATTTTCTCATGCTAGGTATGTTCTTGAGGTTTGCATTCCTTGCTTCTATGGTGTCATGTATCAAGTTGAGATTTATTTTGAGTGATTGTTGGTGCTATTCCTCCTATTATGGGGTGTACTTCAAAGTTCACAAGGCACTTTAGTATCTTCAGATAGCTTTAATGGCTATCCATGCAATTTTTTTCGAAGACAACACAACCAAAACAAGGCAACACATGTAGCACCAAGCATTCATATTTTGAAGCTTGTTATGGATTTCAACTTCTTGCACTGTATGAGCTTGAAATTGGCCTCTTTGTTCCTTTCACATCACATGAATAAAAGTAGTAGGTTGAAGCCACTACTTTTTAAGAGCACTTAACATAGAGACATGCCAAGGTTAAGGATGTTCTCCATAAGACTACAACAAATTATGGAGCTCAACAATGTTAGCAAAGGATTTATCATAATTTTTCTTATTGGGAGCCAATGTATGCTGATACCCAAGTAGTTAACAGTTCAAACATTAACAACATTGCAAGCTTAAACTTATTTTGTATGGAATATTATCAATCAAAATTGTCCCTTAAGAAATCATCCTCGGGGGGTTCAAAATGGATAATTTAGGAGCAGTCCCCTTGTCACCGACATAGTTCCTCTCACTTCTTAGTCAATGCTTCTCTAACTCAAGCGGGTTGTCCCTTTGAAATTCTTTGGATTTTTCAATGTAGCTCTTCTTTGTAACATTTCGTAGTTAAGCTCTTTAAAACACATTTTTATGGGATTTTCAATGAGCTCATGTCTGTTTAGCTGGTGTCCTCCATTGGGCAATGCAGTCAAGATGATAATTAGAAACACAAGGCTTGGGAGAAGAACATAAATACATAAATAAAAGAAAAGGGATTTCAGAGGGAAACAATAATGAAGAGTACTGCTAAAGAATTGATTTCATATTCAAACCCCTTGAGGCTGATTTCTTAAGGAACAATTTTGAGTTATAATATCCCATACAAAATAGGTTTAAGCTTGTGATGTTGCTAATGCTTGAACTATTGACAGCTAAATGTAGGAGACCAACTAAAAGAATATTAGTTGATCCTTTTTTCTTGAATCTTCCTTGTGCATCTTCTTCACTTACAAGCTTCCTTTATTGCATTTTATTGGATATATGGTCAAAATTGGTCACTCCCTCACAATTTTAAACTAAGGACTCCAGTCAATAGTTCAACGTAACTTGAACAATTGAGAACAATGGTTTACAAATTGTGATCTATTCTTTACCTTGATAAAATGTAAGTATTACACTACCCTTTGTATCTGTTGGCAGCACAAGCATTATACAATATTCCAAGTTTTGGGTACACAGGGACACATGCTTTTGGGGATGCATATTGAGGATAGGGGGAGAGAAACTCTAGATTTCATAGGACATCATTTGAAAAATAATTGCACAATAAATTAATCATACGTGTAAACTATTAAAGCAACAACATTCATGATCCAAGTGGCAATTACACAGTAAATTAGTATTCAAAATAGAACCATTTGCTCCTCGCATTAGTTGCAATTTGCAAATTGTGTATAGCCCTTGTAGGCAAGTTTTTGGCCCATGAGGTAGATGAGAGATGTGACTATAAGTAAAGAACCACGCTTCAATAGATCAGAATATGAGAAAAATATTGGGTTTAACGGACATACTATGTGCAAACCTAAATATCCATCTTTGTTCCATGGGCATTAATATTTGACATGCATTATGGTTAATGTGTGTTCTTAATTTAACCATGACATGCAAAAATTGAAGACTGTAATATATATGATATGACAATGTGTTGAGATATTGTAACTTCAAAGAATATTATATTTGTACTTTATTATTCCGGAGATGTTTCATTCCTCCGTGAAGATCTTATTGTATATCCGGAGATGTTTATTCCTCCGTCGGAATGTGGTAACTCAGGTTATTAGACTTCCCTAGTAGGGGTCGGCCCTGTATGTGTTATGTGGGTCAAAGGGTTATTAGACCACCCTAGAGGGGTCGGCCCAGTTAGTTGTAGTGGGGTATTTAACCTATTGGTTAAATACGAGCCTACGTGTACTTGTGTAAAATACATATCAGAGTAGTGTATAAATAGAGGAGGTGTGTTCCTCATTACACACACTCACTCACTTGAGAAAGGCGCATTTGTGGAGGAGAGGTCTGCTATGGAGGAGAAGGAGCTTATGCTCAGGGTTTGCATCTTTGTATATTGCTGGCCATCTATATTGAGGAAGCTTTGCTGGGTTTTCTACCCCATGAGGGTTTCCCAGGATAAATCTTTGTCTCTTGTGTTTATGCTATGCTTGTTGTTTCTTCAGTGATCCTGTATATGCTATTATTGTGAAATGGAATGTAATGCTGCTATTTTCTGTCTTAGCATATTGAATTTTAACATGGTATCAGAGCTAACCTCAAGGAAGACAAGGTATGGCACTAAAGACACTTGCTTTACTTACGACAATTTGAAGGTTAGGGTTTTACATAGCAAAAAATAGTCATGGTAGCACTTTCGCTATAAATCCGTTTTGGCGAAGTTTTCGGATCTGAAATTGTTACAGGACGAAGCTAAAATCTCCAGGTACCTTGTGTCCAAAGGACAACCTCTAATTCGTTGTAATTTGTGATTAATGATCTGTACAATATAGGGTTTCTGCCTCTTCCAGATCTGAGTCAAAATCAGGTGACCTTGGGAAAAAGGTCATAACTTGGGCTAGGAAGCTCCAAATTAAATTTAGTGAAAAGTGACAGGTAGTACACAGACTGTACTATCTCAGAAAACTTTTTCAGAGGCCGAAGTTGAACCAGTGACACGTGGCACGCCGTACAAGTTCGCTCTCCTGTATTATCTCATAAACAGGTCACGTTGCGACACTTGGTATAACTCTCTCTCAGAGAATCCAATTGAGGTCAGACCTATCAGGATGGAAAGATAACAGGACGATCTATCTTAGAAAACTTTTTCAGAGGCCGAAGGTCAAACAGTGACACGTGGCACGCCGTACAAGTTCGCTCTCCTGTATTTTCCCAAAATAGGTCACGTTGCGACATTTGGCATAAATCTCTCTCAGAACATCCAATTGAGGTCAGAACTGTCAGGATGGAAAGCTAACAGGTCAGGCTATCTCAGAAAACTTTTTCAGACCCTGTGGATCAAAAATTTCAGAGTTACACCAGAAACAATCAGGTACATATTTCTGTCAAAACAGAATTATTTTTTGGTACCTTCATTCATGGCTTCCGGAATTTAGGGCTTTGAAGAAAGTTGGAATTTTTGTAATCGGAGACCACGGCTGGATGCTACTCATCAAAATAGAAATTTAGAGACCAAGATCAGAATTTTTGGTTGGGCAGAAGGCCGGGCTTGATTAGACCCTAGTTCGGGACTTTGATCAGAAAAGCGGAAAATTAGGGCTTCTGTAAAAATGGGAATTTTTGAAATCTGTGACCACGGCTGGAAGCTCCTCAGAAAAATAGAAGCTTAGAGATTTGGATCAAACTTTTTGATGGGGCAAAAGAGTGGGCTTCATCAAACCCCAGTTCAGGGTCACGTCCAGTGAATCCGAAAGTTTCAAAGGCAAAATTGAGGAGTAAAACTTTGCAGTTTTCAAATTCTGAATATATCAGTTTGATCAGCTCATCAAGGCGCATATCTCTATCCTTTCGGAAGTTTGAAATTCAAAGTTTGAATTTTTGGGGTTTATCTGACAAACCCATATCCAGCTCCAGGTCCAGTTCTTGCAAATCAAGTGGATAGGGTTAATCCTAGAAGAAGATGGATTGGTCACCTACATAAGTGAAGGAGTTCATGTTTCAGAGGGAGATGAGGCTAAGGCTTTACATAAGGAGATTACAAGCGATCTCGATAGGTATGACTCATCGAGGTATGTTTTGAGATTTGTTCATGATTAAGTTTATGGTATGTTTGTCTTCATGTTATTACAGTTAGTACAATCTTGATTTTAGATTTGTTGTATCACCTTAACAAAACTATGAATGCATGATAGAAGATATTCATTGGTTAGGGTATTGACACTTATGATTGTACTAATGCATTATGGTGTTGTGTGAGGTTGATGTTGTCTGCTAACAAGATACAGGTACATCACAAAAGACAAATCAGGCTCCATGACCATGAAAACATGAAGACAAAGACTCATCCATAATCTTTGTTCTATGACTTTGTTATATTATGCTTAACCTATGAGACATGCAGGTTCTAGCTCAGATCATTGAAGAGATTGTTTAGGTATGTTGTACATAACCAAGTAGGTATACTAATCCAGGTATGTTTCCCATGAATCTTACCTTGTGTTAGGATCCCTTATATAAGTATACTTGGAATGATTGGTTATGCTTATTCATAAAGTTAGTAATCAAGGGATTATGCATATTATATCTTTTATCAATGATATGCATGAGTAAAAGAAGACTTCCCTGAAATCTTGAATACTAATGTTTATTAACTATAATCACGACTATACATTTTCAAGATTATTTAGTACTATAATGTTTTGATAGCATTTAGAATATACTAATGAGTGTATGTTTGTGTATGAGATCATGAGGATGACTCTTGAGCATGCACAGTGGTACAGAATGAATAGAAGTTCAAAAGACATACAGAAGATCAAGCGGGAGGCAGCCACACAAGCATAAAAGATAAGTATTTGAGTTGCTATTTGAAATAGTAATGATATTGCCTACATGCATATTTGTATTCCTAGAATATATAATGTTGAGTGTAAACATTCATAGAGCATTGAATAGTATACAACTAATGTGCATATGTTTGGACAAACATTCCATTGTTGCTTGTCTAGAATGAAACCTCTTTGCTGACATGCTGAGAGTTGTGCACACTCTCGATAGTATGTTCTGGTAGAGATGGAAGGCATCTAGATAGCCACTGTATGCATACAGGATATGGGAAAGTGTTGTGCCAAAGTATTGGTCAAAATAGTTGCATCACTATGTAAATGATATCTGTATGCATAATGGGTTATCTTTTGATGATTATGAAGTTTTACTAATCATGTACTTAATTTTGATTTGTATGAAAGGTCATGAAGAATGATGGACACCGTACAAGTGGTGGATGTTCAAACAAGAAGATTTACAAATCAAACAAAATATAGAAGGCTCATGGCTAGAAGATTCTCTTAGAAAGGGGAAGAGAATCACGACAAGATGTTTGCTCCAAGTATGGTGTAATTAAAGAAGAAGTATGAATCAGGTTCTGTATAGGTACCTAGGATCGATAATAATTTGATAAGCTTAATGATCACCATGGGTGATGTGGATCTCAACCTTTGCTACAAGGTTGAATATGATACACATATGACATGGATGCAAGAAGGTACTCACCACAGAGTTCGAATGATATTGAGGCTCATATCAGTAGACCCATCTAACGAGAGATGGCACAGATAGATATGCAGAAGATCATTCAATGCAGAAATGAAAAATGAAAGATCTCAAATTAATGCTTTACTTCCTAGGTCTGGAAGTATGGCAAGGCTCAGAAGGAATATTTCTCAACCAGGGAAAGTATGATGAGAAATATGACTTGAGGTGTTGGAATGGCCACTCTTATGGATTCCAACTTGAAGCTGTTAGGGGATAACTCATCAGAGTTAGTGGATATAACTCTGTACAGTCAAATTATTGGGTCTTTGATATATCTAACATATACTAGGTTAGATATATGCTTTGTTATGAACACCTTGAGTTAGTATCTAGTGGAAACTAGATGTGTTTACCTGATAGTTGCAAAGTATGTGATGAGGCACATAAAGGACACGATAGAATTTGATCTATGCTATCTTGAAGATCATGACTTCAGATGGCTATTCAGATTCTGTTTGGGCAGGAAGTGTATCAGACAAGAAGAACACATCGAGAGGATGTTATTGTCTGGGATTAGCCATGATCTCGTGGTTTAGCTGGAAGCAGTCTAGTGTGGCTCTCAGCACAAGCGGAATTTATGGCTGCTTGCTCTGCTAGTTGTGAAGAAGTTTGGCTTTAGGATTGTTTGACTTAGAGATAGAACCAACTGAGATCCTATGTGATAATTAGAGTTGTATCAAGATGACATAGAATCTAGTGTTCCATGATAAGTCAAAGAACATAGGGAACTAACAAGATATGACTCAGAAAGGAACTCTAAAAAGTTTGAATTTGTAACAGGTTACCGTTGTACTAACCAAGCCTCTACGTCAAGTGAAGAAGTTACCAACCAAACCTCTGTCTCGAGTGAAGTTTGAATACTTCCGAGACAAGCTTGGTGTAGTTCAAAAGGACCCTCCTCGAAAGGGGGAGTAGTATAGTCACTACTGATGAGATTGTCTCATCAAACAACAAGGTCGTTGATGAGGTAACCTGTTCTCTACACCCAGTTACTTAGAAATATTTAGATTTAGGACTCTTATACTTAGAATACTTAGCTTTACTTATACATGCTTTTGATGATAGATGTATTGGTGAGAATACATGCTAGATGTATACATGTTTTGGTGTGATGTATACATGTTTTGATGTATTAGTAAGAATACACGCTAGTTGTGATGTATACATGTTTTGATGTTAGATGTATTAGTAAGAATACATACTAGTTGTGATGTATACATGTTTTTGTGTGATGTATACATGTTTTGATGTATTAGTAAGAATACATGCTAGTTGTGATGTATACATGTTTTTGTGTGATGTATACATATTTTGGTGTATTAGTAAGAATACATGCTAGTTGTGATGTATACATGTTTTGATGTTAGATGTATTAGTAAGAATACATGCTAGATGTGATGTATACATGTTTTGATGTATTAGTAAGAATACATGCTAGTTGTGATGTATACATGTTTTGATGTTAGATGTATTAGTAAGAATACATGCTAGATGTGATGTATACATGTTTTGATGTATTAGTAAGAATACATGCTAGTTGTGATGTATACATGTTTTGGTGTGATGTATACATGTTTTGATGTATTGGTGAGAATACATAAATGCTCTTGTATAGATGAGAATACAGAAAGGGGATTGGATCATCCCTGGACTTTCAGTCCTAAAGAGAGCCGTAGACGTGAGGTCTCCGAGAATGAAGTCCTTGGTGGACTTGAGGGGATTGGATCATCCCTGGACTTTCAGTCCTAAAGAGAGCCGTAGACGTGAGGTCTCCGAGAATGAAGTCCTTAGTGGACAATTGAGGGGATTGGATCATCCCTGGACTTTCAGTCCTAAAGAGAGCTGTAGACGTGAGGTCTCCGAGAATGAAGTCCTTAGTGGACAGTTGAGGGGATTGGGATCATCCCTGGACTTTCAGTCCTAAAGAGAGCCGTAGACGTGAGGTCTCCGAGAATGAAGTCCTTAGTGGACAGTTGAGGGGATTGGGATCATCCCTGGACTTTCAGTCCTAAAGAGAGCCGTAGACGTGAGGTCTTCGATAATGAAGGGATTGGGATCATTCCTGGACTTCGGTCCGAAAGAAGAGCCGTAGACGTATGTCTCCGATAATAAAGGGATTGGGATCATTCCTGGACTTCAGTCCGAAAGAAGAGCCGTAGACGTATGTCTTCGAGAATGAAGGGATTGGGATCATTCCTGGACTTCGGTCCGAAAGAAGAGCCGTAGACGTATGTCTCCGATAATAAAGGGATTGGGATCATTCCTGGACTTCGGTCCGAAAGAAGAGCCGTAGACGTATGTCTCCGATAATAAAGGGATTGGGATCATTCCTGGACTTCAGTCCGAAAGAAGAGCCGTAGACGTATGTCTTCGAGAATGAAGGGATTGGGATCATTCCTGGACTTCGGTCCGAAAGAAGAGCCGTAGACGTATGTCTCCGATAATAAAGGGATTGGGATCATTCCTGGACTTCAGTCCGAAAGAAGAGCCGTAGACGTATGTCTCCGATAATGAAGGGATTGGGATCATTCCTGGACTTCGGTCCGAAAGAAGAGCCGTAGACGTATGTCTCCGATAATGAAGGGATTGGGATCATTCCTGGACTTCGGTCCGAAAGAAGAGCCGTAGACATATGTCTCCGATAATGAAGGGATTGGATCATTCCTGGACTTAAGTCCGAAAGAAGAGCCGTAGACGTATGTCTTCGATAATGATAGGACTGGATCGTCCCTGGACTTCGGTTCAAAAGGTACATGACTGGTTTACATCATTCCTTGATGATGCTGATGATCGTATGATGACAATGCTGATGACGATGCTGATGATCGTGTGATGACGATGCTGATGACGATACTGATGATCGTATGATGATGATGCTGATGATCGTGTGATGACGATGCTGATGATTGTATGATGACGATGCTGATGATTATGTGATGACGATGCTGATGACGATACTGATGATCGTATGATGACGATGCTGATGATCGTGTGATGACGATGCTGATGATCGTGTGATGACGATGCTGATGATCGTGTGATAACGATGCTGATGATCGTATGATGACGATGCTGATCGTGCTGCTGTTGATAGTGTGATGATGATGCTGCTGATCGTGTGATTACGATGCTGATGATCGTAATGCTGATATTGATGTTGACATTGATGTACCAGTAACTGTTTGAGTTACTGATGAAGACAAATTGAAGAAAGCTTCCAATGATTTATAGATGTATCATGTATGATGTTGATGACTCCTTGCTCGTGCAGATGTTGTTATAATATCCTTCTCGTTAAGGGGGAGTGTTGAGATATTGTAACTTCAAAGAATATTATATTTGTACTTTATTATTCCGGAGATGTTTCATTCCTCCGTGAAGATCTTATTGTATATCCGGAGATGTTTATTCCTCCGTCGGAATGTGGTAACTCGGGTTATTAGACTTCCCTAGTAGGGGTCGGCCCTGTATGTGTTATGTGGGTCAAAGGGTTATTAGACCACCCTAGAGGGGTCGGCCCAGTTAGTTGTAGTGGGGTATTTAACCTATTGGTTAAATACGAGCCTACGTGTACTTGTGTAAAATACATATCAGAGTAGTGTATAAATAGAGGAGGTGTGTTCCTCATTACACACACTCACTCACTTGAGAAAGGCGCATTTGTGGAGGAGAGGTCTGCTATGGAGGAGAAGGAGCTTATGCTCAGGGTTTGCATCTTTGTATATTGCTGGTCATCTATATTGAGGAAGCTTTGCTGGGTTTTCTACCCCATGAGGGTTTCCCAGGATAAATCTCTGTCTCTTGTGTTTATGCTATGATTGTTGTTTCTTCAGTGATCCTGTATATGCTATTATTGTGAAATGGAATGTAATGCTGCTATTTTCTGTCTTAGCATATTGAATTTTAACACAATGCAACCTAGAAAGACATAACTTCAAATTGATAAAAATAAAAACTACAGGAAAAATCTGCCAAACCTTCTAATTAAAAATGCAGATTTGGTAGATTTGCATGCTTCTTTACCATTTCGGCTGAGTTTCCAGAGTTCAACAACAAGGATAAGACACTTGTTCTTCAATTTTCTGTCAAGCATGAACATAAAATTGATTATGGTGGTGGATATGTGAAGCTACTGAGTTGTGATGTTGACCGAAAGAAGTTTGGTGGAGATACACCTTACAGGTTCCCACTCAACTCAGGCCTCTTCAACACTACTTCCATTAATTGATTCCTTAAAGCTATGTTTCTTGCCTTTATAATATCCAACAAGATATACATTTTAAGCAGTAGATTTGATTTGAGAAGTCTTTTTTGTGATGACAGTATCATGTTTGGTCTAGATATATGTGGTTATAGTACAAAGAAGGTTCATGCAATTATTGGTCATGGTGGAAAGAACCATCCTATAAAAAAGGATGTATCATGTGAAATGGATCAGCTAACTTATGTTTATAATTTCATTCTTCACCTTGAATCTACCTACAACATTCTCATTGAAAACAAGGAAAAAGATTCTGGAAGTTTATACACCGATTGGGATATATTACCACCAAAACAAATCAAAGATCCTAATGTCAAAAATGTATACTATAGTGCATTTGATTGTGCAAGTTTTCTATCAATGTGTGCAATCATTTCCTTATAGTGACGTTTTGAGCATGTGCATCCAGAAGATTGGGAAGACAAAGAATACATTCATGATCCAAAAGACAAAAATCCCGAGGTATTAATATCAAGGTCCTGATTTGTTTTCATTTTTTCCCAATGTTAACTTTGTCTTTTACAATTTTAATAATTAATGGTAGGCATCATGCTTGTTTTTCTGTTCATGTTTATGTTTATTCTTAAGCTTAACAATATGTTGTATGGTTGTATCTTTTAAGCATAAATGTCATTGGATTTTGCTAGCTCTAGTTGACTGTGAAGGAATCTGTATATGAAGTTTGCTTGAGTGAGTGAGCAAGTTTGACATGCTCCTATTTGTGTGTGTTGTTTTAGCAGCTGTTGTGAGAAGTTGAGTGAAGGGATTATTGAGGCTATGTGAATCCATGGGAACTGAACCATGAAAGTATGAGAATCACGAGAACACATGAATTGGTGAACATGAGAATAGAACCTTGTTGAAAACGAGTGAGGTGAGATACGTATATGAAGTTGTAGAAAGAGAAAGTTACCATTCATTGGAAAAAATGGGAATGCACAAGTTGATTTGCAGTGAACAAAGCTCCCTCTTGTGAAAAAACTGTCAACCTTGGAGGAATGTAGACAAAAGGGAGTCAAGGAAGAATCATCTTCACCCCAAGCAAGCAGCGCTTAGGATGTGAGTAAACTTGACTGTGATTGTTTCTATGCATAGGAAAGTTTGGTTTAGTTTTTTAATTTTGGTTGCTTGTTTTGATTTCATGTCTTAGAAATGTATTTTCCAGAAAGAGTTTGACTTATGCCATATAAAAAACGTTCCTTATGTCACACTTGGATTATGTTGATGTAGGTGAATAAAATTGGAAATATCAAATGTGGTCAAATCTCTTTCTGCATGCAATCTGATGATTTTAAAAAGCATCTTCAGGCCACCCTCCATAATCCTTTCAATACAAAAGAGTTTCAATAAATGTGGAGTGTTATCAACCTCTTTCAACACATGCATCAACAAACAATTTCCATTGAAACTAAGGAACAAGGGTTCTCATATTTGGATTACCATCCAGGTACCTCTTTCTTTTTGAGACTGGTGTTGTGTTTTGCTTTCTTTGTCTAGAGTTACATTCCATGAGTTTTGTGAGTTTTAGTGCCTTATAATTATCCTCCTTTTTGTGAAGAGACTGATGATCTTAATGTTGCATGCTTTTCATTGCCATAACATTGCTTTAGTTAAATATGCTCGAGTATTATAGACTATTCAAATGACACTTAAGATAAAATTCAGATTTGAAGGCAAGATTCAATTGCAATGCTTCCAGAAATATGTGTCATGGTTCTTAATACATTACATGACTTCACGTTAAGATTCAATATGCTAAGATAGATAACATCAGTATTACATTCCATTTCACAACAATAGCATATACAGGATCACTGAAAGAACAACAAGCACAACATAAACACAAGAGATACAATTTATCCTGGGAAACCCTCGTGGGGTAGAAAACCCATCAAAGCTTCCTCAATATAGATGATCAACAATACAAATATGTATTCCCCAAACAAGAGCTCCTTCTCCTCCTATTGCAGATCTCTCTCTCTCTCTCTCTCTCTCTCTCTCCTATGCGCCATTCACAAGTGAGCGAATGAGTGAGTGTGTGTGATAAATGAGGAACACACCTCCTCTATTTATACACTACTCCGACTTGACTTTTACACTAACTAGGTCGGCCCCAACTTAACCACTTAACATAATGTTGACTGAGCGGTGTGAAGAACCTGCAACAATTAATTAATGAAAACACACAAGATAACAGAAATAACAGATCTTAGAATCGCTTTAATTGATCGCAGGCCACTTCAAGGGGGAAACCTCCTTTGAGCAAGCTCAATACAAATAACTTCATGGTGCCTTCATTGGTCTCAACACAAACTTATATACTAAGTCTAGGCACCAATACCATGGGTCGATACCATGTGTCAATACAAACCCTGGGCCAATACAAACTATGGATCAACAATTACTACGAGACGACTTACAAAGCATATGCGTCCAACAACAATAATACAAAATATGGATCAACAAATACTACGGGACGAATTACAAAGCATATGCGTCCAACAACAATATACTAACAAAGTACATAGAAGAGTTGACATGGGTTCCTAACAGGCCGAACCCACTAGGGTGGTCTAATAACCCTTTAACCCACATGACTCATACAGGGATGACACCACTAGGGAAGTCTAATAACCCAAGTTACCACATTTTCTTGGAGGAATAAACATCTCCGGATATATAATAGGGTCTCCACAGAGGAATGAAACATCTCCAGAATAATAAACTACAAATACAATATTCTTAGAAGTTACAATACCTCAACACTCCCCCTTAATGAGAAGGATATTATCACAACATTTGCAGGAGCAAGGAGTCATCAACTACATGATACATGATACATCTATAAATCATTGGAAGCTTTCGTCAGTAACTCAACCAGTTACTGGAACATTTTCAAATCTTCAATACTGGAATAACATCTTCAGTACTGAGTCTTCATCTTCTGCAACATTCGAACAGCTACTGCACTATCATCATCTAGATCTTCTCGATCGACAACATCATCTGGATCATCTCGATCAACAACATCATCATCTAGATCTTCTTGATCAACAACATCATCATCTGGATCTTCTTGATCAACAACATCATCATCTGGATCTTCTCGATCAACAACATCATCATCTGGATCTTCTTGATCAACAACATCATCATCTGTATCTTCTCGATCAACATCATCATCATAGCATCATACTCTGCAATACACATGATTCGATTATGGGATGATCAATCCTTCTCACTTTAGTACATAGGTCCAAGGATGATACAATCCTAATCCACTTACGAGATGATCAATCCCTCTCAATTTAAGACACCTCTCATGTCTATGGACAATGCAATCCAGATCTACTTATAGGATGATCAATCCTTATCAATTTAAGACACCTCTCATGTCTATGGACGATGCAATCTATATCTACTTACATGGTGATCAATCCTTATCAATTTAAGACACCTCTAATGTCTATGGACGATGCAATCCAGATCTACTTACAGGATGGTCAATCCTTATCAATTTAAGACACCTCTCATGTTTATGGACGATGCAATCCATATCTACTTACAGTATGATCAATCCTTATCAATTTAAGACACCTCTCATGTCTATGGATGATGCAATCCATATCTACTTACAAGATGATCAATCCTTATCAATTTAAGACACCTCTCATGTCTATGGACGATGCAATCCTTGATCCATTTTAAGACATGTCTCATGTCTAAGGATGATGCAGTCCTTGATCCATTTAAGACAAGTCTCATGTCTAAGGACGATGCAATCCTTGTTCCATTTAAGACATGTCTCATGTCTAAGGACGATGCAGTCCTTGATCCATTTAAGACAAGTCTCATGTCTAAGCACAATGCAGTCCTTGATCCATTTAAGACAAGTCTCATGTCTAAGGATGATGCAGTCCTTGATCCATTTAAGACAAGTCTCATGTCTAAGGATGATGCAGTCCTTGATCCATTTAAGACAGGTCTCATGTCTAAGGATGATGCAATCCTTGCTCATCTACTTAGACAAAGGCCTAAGGACCACATAATGACCTCTTCGTCAGTATCATCGAATTCATCATCAATATCATCGATACAGGTATCCACATCATCGACCTTACCGTCGATGCAGACAATCTCATCATCAACGGCCATATCACTCCCCCTTTCGAGGAGGGTCCTTCTGAACTACACCAAACTTGTCTCGAAAATACTCAAACTTTACACGAGACAGAGGTTTGGTCAATATATCATCAACTTGTTCATCAATGCTCACATATTCAAGCTTGATAGCTCCTTTCTGCACCATATCCTGTATATAAAAATATCGTATCTCCATGTGCTTTGACTTATCATGGAACACTGGATTCTCTGTCATCTTGATACAACTCTGGTTGTCACATAGGATCACAGTGGGGTCCATCTCTAAGTCAAATAGTCCTGATAATAGCTTCTGAATCCGTATCGATTCACAACTAGAAGAGCAAGCAACAATATATTCTGCTTCAGCTGTGCTGAGAGCCACACTAGACTGCTTCTTGCTAAACCACGAGATCATGGCAGATCCCAGACAATAACATCCTCCCGATGTGCTATTCCTGTCTGATACACTTCCTGCCCAATCAACATCTGTGTAGCCATACAATCTGAAGTCATGATCTCCAAGATAACATAGACCAAAGTCTATCGTACCCTTTAGGTACCTCATCACATGCTTTGCAGCTATCAGGTGAACACGTCTAGGTTCCACTAGATATTGAATCAAGGTGTTCACAGGAAAGCATATATCTGGCCTGGTATTCGTCATATACATCAATGACCCAATTCTGTCTGTACAGAGTCACATCCACTAACTCTAATGATTCATCAACTAACAACTTCAAGTTGGAATCCATGGGAGTGGCCATGGCTTTGCATTCCAACATATCAAATCTTTTCAAGATTTCCAAAGCATACTTTCCCTGGTTGAGAAAGATTTCTTCTTGCCATACTTTAAGACTTAGGAAGTAATGCATCAATCCGAGAACTTTCATCTAAAATTTTGTAGCTAGCTTCTTCTTGCTTTCCATGATCTGTTTCTCATTCCCTGTCAGAAAGAGATCATCCACATACAATAATAGTATAACAGGTTCATCATCCATAACCTTAAGGTAAAGGTTATGGTCAACTTTACTTTTGGTAAAGCCCAAGTATGTCAAGAAGCTATCAATTCTTTGACTGAACATCATTCACACTCTGCATTGAGTGATCTTCTGCATATCTATCCGTGCCATCTCCCGTGAGATGGGTCTACGGATATGAGCCTCAATATCATTCAAACTTCTTGCATTCATCTAAGAGTAGAATGTCATCTGTATATAGACACCATCTTCAACCTTGTAGAAAAGGTTGAAATCTGCATCACCCATGGTGATCATTAAGCTCATCAAATGACTATCGATCCTGGGTATATGTACAAAGAATTCTTCAATTGAATCCTGGGAGTTTTCTCGATTCGTACTTCTTCTTCAATTACACCATTAGGAGAATGGTCTTATCTAGCCACTTGGAGAAAAAATCTCATCATGATCCTCTTCCTCTTTCTAAGAGAATCTTCTAGTCACGAGCCTTCTATAGTATGTTTGATTTGATAGTCTTCTTGTTGAACATCCATCACTTGTTCGGTGTTCATAATCCTTCTTTTGTAGATCATACCATTGTTAAATTTTGAGCATTAATTCACAATACTCTTGGATCTTTATTGAGAGAATAACATATACAGTATATCAATGCATAACAATCACAATAAGCATTACAAGCATCACAAGAATCAAAAGCATGAGAGACAAGAGACACAGAGTTTCCGTGGGGAAAACTCTAAGGTGAAAAACCCCACAACTTACTCAGAGATAGAGAGAGCAATGGCTCAACCAAATTACAACCAAAATGCACTTGAGATAGTCTCCTAGAGCAGATGATTCTCCTCCTCACTAGTGTGCCACTTTCTGAGTGAGAGAGATATGACTCTTCGAATGATGCAAATAGAGATCTTCTGATCTCTATTTATACTTAACCTGTTTGCCTAGTTACACTATGGGGCCGACTTGTCTATCTAGATACATCCACAATATAATATATATTTCAGGGCCGACCCCACACATGGTGGTCTAATAACCCATCAGCAAGTACACACACTTGCGACACTTGTCAATCCACATGACGACACTTCCTTATAGAGGAATAACACATCTCTTATAAGGGTACAATAAATATATATGAAATACATAGATGAAATACATTCCGAAGTTACATATACATCAACACTCCCTCTTAACTAGGAAGGTATTTCTTGACACAGTTCTGCTAGACAAGTCTTCTTCTCGGGATCATCGTCATCATCATCGTCACTGCTGCTACTATCTCAACCAATCTCTAACTCTACTCGTCATAGGAAGTTCTACAGAGCCAGTCCTTTTTCATACTCGATGTGGGCCCACCACCTACAGGTCTTCATCATCTGTGCGAACAGTCTGATAGAGGTGGCCTCTCAGGACTAATTTTATGTGCGGATGCAATACCGGAAAGAGTATCCCAGGAACATTTATGTGCCTAAGCACGATCGACAAGATCTCCCAGTACTGATTACATGCATCTCCTCCACAATACCTTTAAAGAGCATCCCAGGAACATTTATGTGCCGCAGCACGACCAACAAGATCTCTAAAGAGCATCCCAGGACTTATTACGAGCATACAGCTCAACCTCTCGGATCACCAGGACTGATTACATGTGGATAGACAAAACCTTTAAAGAGCATCCCAGGAACATTTATGTGCCGCAGCACGACCGACAAGATCTCTAAAGAGCATCCCAGGACTAATTATGAGCACACAACTCAACCTCTCAGATCTCCAGGACTGATTACATGTCTCCGTAGTAGTACCTCATCCCAGGACTGATTACGAGCACAAAGCTCAACCTATCGGATATATGAGGACTGATTACATACTACATAACAATACCAGAAAGAGTACCCCAGGAACATTTATTTGCACAACCTGCCACATATCATCTCTGACCTCCAAGTATCAACCTGATACTCATGATCCAACGGATCATCATCGCACGAGGCATCATCCTGATGCCCATGATCATACTGATCATCATCACTTGTACCATCCTGGTACATATCATCTAGAGCAACATCCCGAAGCTAATCATCATGATCAACCTGATCATACAATGCATCCACCTGATGCACACCAAGTATCTACTTGATACATATCATCATACATGATCCACCTGATCATACAGTGTATCCATCTGATACAAATACAAATACATAATACATATCAACATACATGATCTACCTGATCATACTATGTATCCACCTGATACATATACAGATACATGGTCCAAGCATCCAACATGATGCATATACAAATACATACAAATGATCCAACCGATCATATCCAACATCCAACATGATGCGTACATACATATAAATGATCCAACTGATCATATCCAGCATCAACACGATGCGTACATACATACAAATATAAATGATCCAACTGATCATATCCAGCATCAACACGATGCGTACATACATACAAATATAAATGATCCAACTGATCATATCCAGCATCCAACATGATGCATATATAGAGCAGTAACTGGAGCATCGTCCTGATACTCATCATCCAGTGCTTACATCCACAACCATGTGAAGGATCCTCCTTCCAACATGCTTGGGATGGCTTTAGCAAATGTGTCCATCACTTCTTCCTTGAAGTGTCGTCGATCTGAAGAACACCAAGCCTCTCCCTGAAGTACTCGAACTTCACCCTGGCTAGTGGCTTCGTCAGCACATCTGCAATCTGCTTGTCCGTCACAACATATAGGAGCTTCACGGCTCCTCTCTACACCATATCCCTGATATAGTGATATTTTATCTCTATGTGTTTCGACCTGTCATGAAACATTGGGTTCTCGGACAGCTTCACACAACTCTGGTTATCGCAGAATATACCAGTAGCATCCAATGGGAGATCAAATAACTCAGACAATAGCTTCCATAGCCATACTGCCTCACAACTAGCTGAACAGGCTGCAACATACTCTGCCTCAGCTGTACTTAGTGCTACGCAGGACTGCTTCCTGCTAAACCAAGAGATCACACCTGAGCCCATACTGAAGCAACACCCAGATGTGCTCTTCCTATCTGTAGCACTGCCAGCCCAATCTAAATCAACATAACCCTGCAGGTTAAACTTTTGATTCACTTCATACTTGAGCCCATAATCCATTGTACCCTTCAGGTACCTAAGAACATGCTTTACAGCAACCAGGTGAACACTCCTCGGATCCGTCAGGAACTGGCTCAATGTGTTCACAGCAAAGCAAATATCTGGTCTCGTGTTTGTCAGGTACATCAAGGACCCAATCATCTGACGATACATAGAGACATCAACCGTCTCAGATGAATCATCACATAGAAGCTTTATATTCAATGCCATGGGTGTGGCCATGGCCTTGCAATCCATCATCCCAAATCTCTTCAGGATATCTACTGTGTACTTCCCTTGACCAAGGAAGATCCCACCTGAATTTTGCCACACCTCCATACCTAGAAAATAATGCATCATTCCCAAATCTTTCATATCGAACTCATCATCAAGCTTCCTCTTAGTATCTGCAATCAGTCTGTCATCTCTTGTTACAAATAAGTCATCCACATACAGGAGTAGAATCATATGATTCCCTTCCTCAACCTTGTAGTAGAGGTTGGAATCCGCTTTACTCTTAGTAAAGCCCAAACTAGATAGGAAACTGTCCATCCTACCATACCAGGTTCTGGGAGCTTGTTTCAAGCCATACAAAGCTTTCTTCAATCTGCACACATATGACTCCCTGTCAGGTCTTGGGACTGCATCCCAAACATCTTCTTCATTATCGACAGATCATGGCATTCCATTTCTTCATCCCAGATCCTGGGAACTTCAATATCTTCAATAGATATCTTTGTTGCTGGAACAAATGTTGTAGTCCTTTTGTAGGTGAAGATATACGGTCTTTCCTACAAAACAAGTTAAATTGCATGATTAGAAACATCTCATAATTTTCAGAACAAATTCTTTACACATAAAGAAATATGTCATGCAGTCATGCAGTTATCTTAGCCAATGCTTCAATACAACATTTATCCATGTTCCACAACTTTCTAGATGCCTTCCAGTCTCTACCAGAACATTGTTAAGAGTTTTCACTACTCCCAACATGTCAGCAAAGAGGTTTCATTCTAGATAAGTAGCACTGGAATGTTGTACAGTGCCATAGGCCACTTACCCATCACATGCATATTAGTAGTATACTGTTCATTAATGCAATCATTCTAATATGCACAATACATCTCCTAAGTCTAGGAACATAAGCATAATATTATTTAAACAAACAAAATAGGCAAGCAATGATAATTGAAATACTTATCTTTGTTTGTTTATTGGGTGGACTCCCTCTGAGTCTTTGCTTCCTGGCAGGAGCTGCTGAAGTAGCTTCTTCTACACCTTTCTGTTTTGGAATGTAGGAAGATGGTCAACTCCCTCTGAAAATCTGCATCCTTGCAGGAGCTGCTGGAGTGTGCTCCCTCTTGATCTTTGCTTCCTGGATTACCTGTCCTTGAACTTATATTCATCCTTGCTGACATCAATCTTCTTGAACCCTGGAAAGTATATTCTGTAAGCCTTCGAGCTTTCACTGTAACCCACAAAGATACCCTTCTTTCCTGAAGGATATAGTTTAGTCCTCTTTTCCTTTGGGACATGAGTGTATACTGGACAACCAAATATTTTGAGATGGCTGACTTTAGGTTTCTTACCAGAAAAGACCTCTTCTGGTGTCTTGTTGTCCAATATCTTGTGGGGTGTTCTGTTCTGCACATCTACAACTGTTCTAGATGCTTCTACCCATAGATGCATAGGTAGATCCTGGTCATGCAGCATTGCCCTTGCTACTTCCATGATTGTTCTGTTATTCCTTTCTGCAACTCCATTCTGTCGAGGATTGTAAGGAGCAGTCAACTCCCTCTTACTGCAAAGCTTCTTGAAGTCACCTGAGGTGAATTCTCCACCATTGTCAGATCTGAATGTTTTGATCTTTTTGTCAGTTTGATTCTCCATCAAGGTTTTGAATTCCTTGAACTTATCAAACACCTCATCTTTTTTTCTTCAAGAAGTATACCCAAGTCTTCCTGGAGAAGTCATCAATAAATGAGACATAGTAAACATACCCACTTAGAGAACTGCATGACATAAGACCACATACATCTGAGTGGATGATTTCCAGGATATCTTTGCCTTGCTTTCACTGCTTGGGAAAGCCTTCTTAATATTCTTACCTTTTGCATATCCTTTGAAAATATGGAGAGTAAGTTCTTCTTGAGCCCAGGTACATAAAGGACTTCTTTCATCTTCAAATATTTTCCAGAATCTAGGTTGTAGGAGGCTTCACCACTTCCTTTTATGGGATATTGATAATCATCCCCAAGTTTCACTTTATGGGGTGATTCATGTTCAAACGGATTTACAAAGGATTCTTTAAACCCAGTCATGTGTTTGGAAGCCCCATTGTCAATTAACCAATCATTACAACCATGGGAGGTAGTACCTGTGAGAGCAGAGATTAGAACATACTCTTCTTCACTTGATGAGTCATCATTACTATCATCACTTTCTACCCTAGCCTTCTTCTTTGGAGGTTCATCATCTTCAGCAGCATGAGCATGGTACCTTCTTTTGTTACCCTTCTTCTTCTTGCTGGATTTTTTGTTGTTGTGGTTGTCCCTTTTGTTCTTGGGACATTCTGAAGCAAAGTGACCCTTCTCATTACAATTGAAACACCTTAGATCTTTCTTGTCTTTGTGAAAATGATGAGAAGATTTCTTCTTGTGATGGGATGGCTCCCTCTTGAACTTGCCCTTCTTAGTGTGAGCTGTGAGAGCTTGATATTCATTCCCCATCTTCTCTTCTCTTGCCACAAGCCTTGCTTCTTCTTGAGAACATTCCTCCCACAATCTGCTGAAAGAGATTAATTTCTTTCTGGTACAGATCCCCTAGATAAAAGAGTCCCATGGCCTAGGTAGGGCATTCAAAGTGGTCATAACAATTTCACCATTCTCCACCATTTCATCTACAGCTTCAATTTGTTCCTTGATATGAGAGACATTGGAGAAATAGGATTGAATGGTTTCTCCATTCGACATCTTGACCCCTTTCAATTGATTTCGCAGGGTCATCTTCCGATTTATGTTCTTTCCTTCAAATAGCTTGGTCAAAGAGTCAAACATAGCCTTGGGTGTCTTTAGAGAAGACACATGGGGTATGAGATGGTCTTTGATAGAATCAACAATGATTCTCTTTGCCTTGACCAAGTTCTTCTTATGCAAAACCTTAGGCTCTTCATCGTCTGGGATAGGGATGTCTTCTTTTATATATGAGTCCAACTCATTTTCTTCTAGGATTAACCCAATCCTATACTTCCAAGCTCGGAAGTTATCAAACCCTTCAAGCTTATCCTCAAGCTTGGTGTGGTGAGACACCTTAAAGAGTAATTCAAATGGAAATAGAAAAGATTTAGCTCTTACCACTTGAAATGCTGAAAACTAGATCTGGTCCCGGATTAGGGTTTGTCGGAAAAACCCTAAAAATTCAAAATGTGAATTTCAACTTTCTAAAAGGATAGAAAGACGCGCCTTGATGAGTTGATCATCCTGGTGTATTCAGAATTTGAGATCAGCAAAGTTTTACCCTTCAGATTTGACTTTTTGTCCTCCTGGGTTCACTAGGGAGAGCCCTAAATTAGGGTTTGAGTTTTTCGGAGATCTACCCAGCCAAAAATATCGATCCAAAGCACTAAACTTCGATTTTTGCAAGGAGCTTCAAGTTATTTCTTCAGATTTCAGAAATTCTTATTTTTGTGGAAACCCTAATTTTTAGGGCCAAATCTAAAAATGCTCAGAATTGAATTCTTATTGGACAGATAGATTCTCCTTGATGAGTAGAGTCAATCTACTATACTGCGTTTCCAAAAACTGTGGAGAGAAACCCAATAAACAAGAAACTCAAGTTTTCGTCACTGCAAAATGTATTCTTCTCAGGTTAGCTCTGATACCATGTTAAATTTTGAGCATTAATTCACAATACTCTTGGATCTTTACTGAGAGAATAACATATACAGTATATTAATGCATACCAATCACAATAAGCATGACAAGCATCACAAGAATCAAAAGCATGAGAGACAAGAGACACAGAGTTTCCGTGGGGAAAACCCTAAGGTGAAAAACCCCACAACTTCCTCAGAGATAGAGAGAGCAATGGCTCAACCAAAGTACAACCAAAATACACTTGAGATAGTCTCCTAGAGAAGATGATCCTCCTCCTCACTAGTGCGCCACTTTCTGAGTGAGAGAGATATGACTTTTCGAATGATGCAAATAGAGAGTTCCTGATCTCTATTTATACTTAACCTGTTTTCCCAGTTACACTATGGGGCCGACTTGTCTATCTAGATACATCCACAATATAATATATATTTCAGGGCCGACCCCACACATGGTGGTCTAATAACCCATCGACAAGTACACACACTTGCGACACTTGTCAATCCACATGACGACACTTCCTTATAGAGACCTTCAATGATTTAGAGACCTTGTGCTAGAACTTGCATATCTCATAGGTTAAGCATAGTAGAACAAAGTCATGCATACCTCGTAAGTAGAGCTTCTATGCGATCAAAGACTCTGGATGAGTCTTTGTCTTCATGTCGTCATGGTCATATAACTTAATTTGTCTTTCTTGATGTCCCTGTATCTTGTTAGCAGATAACATCATCCTCATACAACACCACAGGTGCATTAGTACAATCATAAGTGTCATAATCCTAATCAATGAATGTCATCTATCACTCACATGCATTCATTATCAAACAGTCATAATTGTACTAACCTCAATAACATGAAGATAAACATATTATGAACTTAATCAAGAATCGGATTTCAAAACATACTTGTGTCTTCTCAAGTCATACCTCATGAGTACTCTTCTCTATAGGGGTAAAACCCTAACCATCCAAGGTATATTACTTGTAAAACATCTTGTATATGTTCATGGTGCTAGGATGATAAATATCAGTGCCATTTAAACCTTCTTCATCGCTGCCCTATGAGTCTCCCAACTTTTCTAGGGTTTCTTCTTACTTGGAAACCCTACTTTTCAATCTCCTTCCTCCCACAACATTTTGATGGAGGATAAATATCTATGATGAATGGATTCCATATCCATTAGAAAATCTTCCAATGTTGTATCAGGTGTCTCCAACATTGTATCAGGTCCTTCCAGACCTAAAAACTGAAAACCCTAAGTAAGAGCTTCTTCCTCCTCTTCTTAGATTTCCTCCGTTGAGCCATTTCAAATGTGCCGTATTGTTTCTGGTGCATCTCTAAAATTTTGGATCTACAGGGTTTGAAACTTTGGCCTATGGTAGCATGATCTGTCATATTTACAACCCATCAAGTCTGAGGTTTAATGGATTCTCTGAGAGAGAGTTATGCCAAGTGTCGCAACATGACCTGTTTATTGGATGAAACAACATAGAAAACTTGTACGGAGTGCCATGTGTCACTTTTTCAACTTCGGCCTCTAAAAAGGGGACCTCTCGAACTACATTCTGTGCCCTAACTGCCACTTTTTACAGAATTTCATTTGGAGCTTCCTATCCCGAGATATGACCTTTTTCCCTAGGTTACTTGTTTAGGACTACATTCTGGAAGAGGCAGAAACCCTAACTTGTACTAATGATAAAACACAAAGTACAACGAATATGAGGCTGAGATTCAGACACAAGGTATAGGGGGATGTTATATTCGACCTGTAGAAGTTTTAGATCCCGAACCTTTGTCAAAATGGATTTATAATGAAAGTGCCACGATGACTAGGTTTTTCTATACAAAACCCTAACTTTCAAATTGTCGCAAGTGAGACAAGTGTCGTAAGTGCCGTACATTTCCTTCCTTCAGGCTAGATCTGATACCATATTAATATTAAATATGCTAAGATAGATAACATTAGTATTACATTCCATTTCACAACAATAGCATATACAAGATCACTGAAAGAACAACAAGCACAACACAAACACAAGAGACACAATTTATCCTGGGAAACCCTCATGGGGTAGAAAACCCAGCAAAGCTTCCTCAATATAGATGATCAATAATACAAAGATGTATTCCCCAAACAAGATCTCCTTCTCCTCCTATTGCAGATCTCTCTCTCTCTCCTATGTGCCATTCACAAGTGATTGAATGAGTGAGTGTGTGTGTGATAAATGAGGAAGACACCTCCTCTATTTATACACTACTCCGACTTGAATTTTACACTAACTAGGTCAGCCCCAACTTAACCACTTAACATAATGCTGACTGGGCCAACCCCACTAGGGAAGTCTAATAACCCAAGTTACCACATTCTCTCGGAGGAATAAACATCTCCGGATATACAATAGGGTCTCCACGGAGGAATGAAACATCTTCAGAATAATAAAGTACAAATATAATATTCTTAGAAGTTACAATATCTCAACACTTCAAGGGTACTAGCTCAATGGAAGAGCACCTGCCTTACAAGCAGGAGATTGGTGGTTCGATTCCTCCATACCCTATCTACAAAAATCAATGAATATTTGCATATAAAATGGCTAAAAATGACTAAATTAGTGACCAAAACATGAGAGATAAGTGACCAAAAAATGAGCCATAAGAAACCAAAAAAATGACCAAAATTCGCATATAAGCGACCAAATGAAAGTTTTGGTGGCTAATTTCCGGTCTCTTATCATGCGACCAAAAAAGTGGTCGCTTTTAGTTTGGTCATTTGTAGCTTGTCTGTGGTCATTAATTTGGTCACTAATTTGGTCGTATATTTGGTCATTAATCGTGACAATTAATGACTCAATACATGACCAGATTAATGACAAAATTAATGACCACAAGAGAACCTATAAATGACCACTTTTTTGGTCGCGTGATTAGAGACCAGAAATTAGCCACCAGTGATCGCCAAATGAAAAGTGGTCATTTATATGCGGATTTTGGTCTTTTTTTTGTCACTTATCTCTCATTTTGTACTAATGCATGATAGGTCTATTCTTCCTTTCAGCTACACCATTTTGTTGTGGATTATAGGCGATGGTAAGCTCCCTCTTAATCCCTTCTTGTTTACAAAATTATTTGAAATCACCTGAAGTGTACTCTCCTCCATTATCCGACCTTAATATTTTGATCTTCTTTTTAGAGAGGTTTTCCACAAGAGCCTTAAACTCTTTAAAATTTTCAAATACTTCACTTTTATTATTTAAGAAATAAATCCATGTTTTTTGAGAATAATCATCAATAAAAGAAGCATAGTAAACACTCCCGCTTAATGAAGTAGTTGTAATTGGTCCACAAATGTCGGAGTGGACAATGTCCAATATGCCTTTTTCTTTGCTATCACTTCTTGGAAATGGTTTCTTTGTACTTTTTCCTTCTGCACATCCTTTGCACACCCCTTCATGATCAACTTGTATTTCTGGTAATCCAGTCACCACTTTACTCACTATAGGTAATGCTTTGTAATGTACATGAGCTAGTATTCTATTCCATAATTCGCAAGGACTCATGGTACTAGCCATTAGAGTGGACTCTGCATGTCCCTTCAATTTATAGAGTCCTCCTTCTTCAACTCCAATAACAACTGCATCATCTATCATCTTCCCCTTTGGCCACATAAGAAATTCACCATCTACAAATGCAACTCTAAGACCTTTCTTATCTAATGCTCAGATATTAAGAAGGTTCTTTTTCAAACCTCCTTCATATTCATGGAATTTCCAGATTCCAACTTGTAAGTAGCCTCTCCCATTCCTTTGATAGGATATTGGTAATTATCTCCAAGCTTTACTTTGTGTGGAGAATATTTCTACATAACTTGTGAAAGAGAGTCTTTGTATCCTGTCATGTGTTTGGAGGCTCCATTGTCTACTAACCAAGTGTCACTTCCATGAGATACTGAACCAGTGAGGGTTGAAATTAAAACATATTCTTCACTGGAATCTACATCTTCTCTTGGCTTGATTTCATCATCATGTTCATTTTCCTCGGCTGCATGGGCATGAAATATTTTCTTCTGCTTCTTGAATTGTTCATCTCTGAGAGGACAATTTCTTGCAATGTCTCCCATATTGCGACAAGAGAAAAATTCAAAGGAGGAGAAGTATCTCTTGACCCTTTTGTTCCTTTGAGATCTCCCGGGAGAGTGGTCATGAGAACGTACATCATTATTTATTTTGTTTCTTCCTTTGGTATGGGATGCCAAAGCTTGATCTTCATTATCATTTAGTTTCTCAATATCTTGGAAGACCATTCAAGGTGGACATCACAACTTCTGCTTATTCTATCATGTCTCCAATAGATTCTATTTGTTCTTTGATGTGAGATACTCTAGTGAAATATGATTGCATAGTATTTGAATTTTGAACCTTCACATCCTTGAGTTGATTTCTCAAGGTCATCTTCCTATTAATGTTCTTTCCTTCAAATAGATTGGTCAAAGCATCAAAAATTTATTTTGGATTCTTCTTTGAGGACACTTGAGGAATCAAGTGATCTTTGATAGAGTCAGCTATGATCCTCTTATCCTTGACCATATTCTTCTTGTGTCTTTCTTTGGCCTCATCTCCTTCTGGTTCTGCAACTTCTTCCTTTATAAATCCTTCTAGGTCATGTTCTTCAAGAATGACCATGACTCTATATTTCCATTCCCTGAAGTTCTCATCTCCTTCAAGCTTCTCATCAAGATTGGTAGTGCTTGTCATTTTGATAATATGAGAACCTCAAATGGAAATAGAATGGATATAGTACTTACCAATGAAGTTGTCCTTTTGAAAACTGCTTATACCCTTGACCTAGGGTTTGATAGAGAAACCCTAATTTTCCAAATTTGGGATCTTGGGAAACTGATTGGAGAAAAATATGCACCTACTCAAGGCGAGTTGATAAATGTACTCTTTCTCCCAAATATGTGAGTAGATATTCCAAAACCTGGATGCCCTAGTTCTCCGGGTTGTAGTGGTGGACCCAGAAATGAAAATTCTCAGAATTGAATTCTGTTTCGATAGAAAGATGCTCCCTAGTGAGGAAAGTTAGATGCACCCTCTTTTTCAGCTGAATTGTGGAGAGATATCCCAAAATAAGAAACCCTAGTTTCTGTAGTTGTAGTGGCTGCACAATGTTTTCTTTCAGGCCTACTCTGATACCATGCTAAGTTTTTACTTGTTTATCATAATAACATTAAACAATTTAATCACTGAAAGAAAGACAAGCACAAAAATCGCAAAGAACACAAGATTTATCTCGAGGAAACCACAAGGGAGAAAACCTCGATAAAACTTCCTCAATATAGAATTCACCAAGTACAAGATAAAACCCCAAGACAAAACAACTTTTCTCGTTCACCAACAAAATTTTCTCTTTTTCCTATGCGAACTTGAGTGAGTGAGTGGATTGATACAAATGAGCAACTCAATCTCTTATTTATATTCTTCAGTTTGAGGTGACTTTTCTCCAATAGGGCCAACTTGACCTACCTTTATGGGTCGACTTCTTAAGTCCATAATAAAATATTATTTTCTGGATTCTTCTGGGCCGACACAAGTCCTAGGGTTTACATTGACTCTTTCAATGACTTTACATTATCAATTACATCAAGACATCTCCCGAAGGAGGAATAACAATAATACAATAGACAAGTACATTTAGAATATCTTCCATAGTTACATTTATTTAACAAGAAAACGCATCTAAATCCTTTTCTAATCAATCATTTTGGTTTAAAAAGGGAATTTTATGACATCAAGTTGGTGAATGATGTGTGCATCCTAGTTAGGATTGTAAAAGATTTCAGTTTGTATATTATAGATGTTGTAGTCTTCCTTTCTTTAGCTAAAATGCAGATGTGACCCTAATGAAGTTGGTTGTTAGCAACATATTTTTGACACAGGTCTTAAACTGATACCTTTTTGACATATGGAAGACATGAAGCCAGTTTTTTCTCAGAAGACAGACGATTAGAGCAGTATATTTATAGTTCGTTGTGAAACTCGAGATAAAACAAAGGATTTCCAATATTCTAGTAATTTGGAATAAACTGATGCGCAAGGGAAGTAGAATTTAAGGAAGAACTGTAGTTGTTGGGAGTTGCTATTAGTGTTCAACGATCTCTAAAGATACATCCAACTGAGGCCTAGTCCCAGAGGACCGAACAAATATCAACAAAGTGCCACTACGCGTGCTGTCTTTCCTAACGCGCTTCACGCAGTCATAGCATAGGAACTAGCATTTCATTCGTTTCATAGTTTTAGAAAATAGATATTTAAGCAGTATGGCATGGATTGTACATTAGTTCCCATTTTGTATGAACTCAGTTATTATTACAGTTTGATAAGAAGACATTAAAATTTGTGATGTTGAAACAATTATTTTGAAGTAAATGAAGACTCTTATTTTCCCAGCTTCTTGAGTAATCTTTTGTTCTCGTGTCACCTTGGATAAGGGCCCATACATAGGTGATTACATGGGATTGTGCATTAAGTTATATTTACTACAATTTGTAGTATACTTACTAAAATTTGTAGAGGATTTGTAGTATTTCGACATATTAGCTTTGATGAATTATTTCTGCACCTTTAATTCAATTCAAATGTTTCTTTACTATTTCTGCAATTTCCAATTGAGTATTTATTTTTATCACATGGGATCTTGTCATATGAGCTTGGTAAAGCATTGAAGTTACAAGTTTTTTTTGTTACTTATGCATAATTTGGTGTAATCATAATACCTATACTCGGTGTGTGAATGTTAAGGTAGATCAGGGGTTTCTTCAAAAGGTTTTCCTAAAACTAGGTGAGGAATGTTTGGAAACTTGTCCATGAAACCGATGATAAAGGGATAGATGCCTAGTCAAATGAGGGGACCAATATCACTTGCAACCCTTAGATCATAGATTAAAATTTCCTTTGATTTTTACCAAATAGTCCTTTTTACTCTTTTTATGATGAAATACTAATATGCATCATTAGAAGTTTCTTTGTAGGTTGCACATATTGTGCATGCCCCTCATAAGTTTGTACGAACCCCTGGGTTGATGATTAAAGGAAAGGTTTAGATACAACACTCTTGCTGGCATCTTGTCCCAGTAGGATACAATATTGTTGTTGTTTGATTGAGCTTGTGACTTTTTGGCACCGTTACCATCACTTAAGTATTTTTTTTCCACTTTTTTTGGGACTCTGCATTGAACAATGGTTGGTAACTTTTTACCCTTCTTTTTCTTTTGAGAGTCGAATTTAAGTTTCAAGAATATTCGGAGTTAAAGATTGTGGTTACATAGAATGCACGTTATTATTTTGGATGAAGGTTGATTCCCCAGAAGGGGAATTGATAGAGGATGGCCCTTCGTTGGAGAGAAGGAAAACAAAGAGAGAGAGAGAGGGAACCCACCCCAGTGTACTGCATATAAAAATGAGTCAATACCGTACATGAATTAATGGTTTATGCTATGGTTAGACATAGAGCCTTTTCCTTCTGCATTCATGTTCATTGAATCTCTCATGGTGCATCTTCAACTATTAGGAAAGGCGACTTCTAGGTAAAAGTATCTGTGGAAACTATTACCAGTTAAAGAAATTGATGTTTTTTTATAGTCACAAATAAGATAGATTATATAAATAATATTGACCTGTGTCTCTAATTTACATAGTTAGTGGATCTGTTATCATACAGAAGGAGTGGCGGCTCCATTACAAAGGAACGACCTTGAAAGGACCAATTCCTCTCTCCTTAATTTTTTTACTTTATGAATTTATCTGATTAATAAATGTCTTTTTTCTTCTTACTTTTGAATTGATTCAAAACAAAATTACATTAAGTATTGGTTTAAATTAGTGATCTTCTCTCCATTGAAAGCACCGATTAACAGGTTCAGTGATAACCTAGTATACTCACTTGTATACTGTTGAAGAATGTAACTTCAGAAGATATTCTTATTGTATTTTTTATTTTACTTCCTTAAGGAAATATTCATATTGTATTATGTAAAAACCATAAAAAGAAATAATGTAAAATAGACAAGTCGTCCCAGTGGGTAAACTGCCCCCAAAAATGGGAAGTCTTCCCCAAACAATGGGCAAAACTACCCTAGTCAAGTCAGCCGGGTTAGGGAAAGTCAAGTTGGCCCTGCTAGGTAAAAAATCTAGTTTGTGACTAGTATAAACAGAGTGGCGCCTAGCTCATTTGGTGCATCACTTAATCAAGCAAGTTCGCATGAGTATAGGTAGAAGGACAAGTTCGATTGGGAGAAAGAATAACTACATTGAAGACATATTTTCTTGGGGTTTCTATTTTATGTTATTCTTGGGTTATTGTACGAGAATGACGTTGTACTTTATGATGAATCTATATTGAAGAAGTTTTGCTGGGTTTTCCTCGTGTGATCCGGGTCGTGTCCAGGAAGCACGAGGGGGGACAACAGTTCGACTGAATGAGCCGGCTCTGTTATGGCAGAAGCTTAATAAACAAAATGAGAAAAAGTAGGATTATGCAATACAGATAAACACAAATATGCACAAAAATGATCCGGGTCGTGTCCAGGAAGCACGAGGGGGGACGACAGTTCGACTGAATGAGTCGGCTTTGTTATGGCGGAATCTTAATAAACATAATGAACAAAAACAAGATTACACAATACAGATAAACACAAATATGCACAGACAATATGAAGGAATGCGAACTGTTCTTCTGTTACTTGCAAACAAATCAAAACTGATGTATGTTACAATGTTATACATGCTTATATAGAATTTTGAGACACTTGGGTGCCTACCCGTTACGTTAGTTACAAAGAAGAAGTTAGAATGGTTTCAACAGTTCATACCTTATATATGTTCAACAACTTCACAGTTCGTGACATCGACAAGCAACGTCGACATGCGACCAAGGACTGTCGAACTTCGAAAAACTATCTCTCTGTCTTCCAGTCAACTTGTTGAGGCCTCATATGTGCAGGGTGGTGCAAGGTGCTGGAATGGGTTCCTAGGCTCTCAACAGAGGGGGAAAATCCATACTGAAAGGATTCAAAAGGTCCTACGCAAGGGCAGTTCTATCCCCAGCCTGTTTGGTATAGTAATCTCCCACAGATATTCAGCCTCCACTGGCACTCTATGAGTTGGTGAGTTTTGATCCAAGGGATCGGTTTTCCGATAAAGAAAACAAAGTGTGTAAGATCTGTAAACACAAATCTACTTAAAAGAATCTGAACTAAGTTAGACCTATTCTAAGAAAGGTGTCTGAGATAAGTGCAGGTTAGCTTGATGTGGAAATGAATAAGTATTGTTCATCAAATTAACAAAAATGTTAAAATACTTATTACTTATTGGCCCAAAATTACCATTAATCAATGAAAATTAATTAACAACAAATTGGTTACATGCATTTAAGATTTAACCTGTAACTGATATGTTAATTGAAAAATCAACATCAATTATAATTTACTGAGAAAACCATTTGCAGAAATCGATAAAAGTTTTAACTGAATAAACTATTTAAAACCTCATAAACACATAGATCATTAGCAAAGATAAACCAGAACTAAAGATCACTGTAGTTAATAAATTGCAAAAGACTTAAACAACATTAGATAAGCAATCTAGAGTAAATCAACATTCATCAAATAAACTTGATCAATAGACAAAATAAAATCTGGGAATAACTTACTGTATTAATGAAAGTTTGTAAGAAATTACAAGCCTCGTATCAAAACAGGGTATCTCCATCCTCTCTTGCTGATTTCTTCTCCAAATTCCAACATCCTTTCTCAAAGAGAAAACTGTCCTTTAAATAAGAATTACAAAATGATACAAAGAGTAAATTCGCACAAACCAGGATTACAAAATCACACTAAACTAATGGCCTAGAAAAACTTGCCATTTGTCCCAAATATCTAACAACTCATCCACATTCAGATAGTTAGCTAACTCAAGCCCCAGCTGGGCATTACACATGAATGTTTCCATTTCATTTTTAGCTAACTTATGCCAAATGCAGATAAAAACATGGATTTTTCCTTCCAAGGTGACCAGTTTCCTGATTAATTGCTCCACATAATCGATCATGACCTCCTCCAGGCATTGAATTTTCTGCTGAGCTTCCTCACACCCGTGTTCAACTTGCTCAACCTTCAACTTAGGTGGGAAAGCATATTCAATGATATCCATAGCAGGAAACTGTAGACTTTCCATGACATTATCCACTACATACCATTGCCTGCTACACATAGCCTGTGCTTTCTTGATAATGTCTTCAACTGACTCATTAAGATCAAGCCAAGTGTTCAATGCATCTCTGATTTTCTTGAACTGAAAACTGTTGAGGATGGGGATGTTTTCTAGTATGTTCTTGATATACCCCTACCATTCAACAATGTTTTCACTTGCCTTAGAAGCTTCCATCCTTTTGGATTTCTGCCCTTCAAGCACACCTGAAATCTTACCAAAAGTGATATGCATGTCCCTAATCTCATCTAGGGTGTAAAACAACTGCTCCAGTAATTTACGATGTTCCTCATTGACCTGAAAGGACAAATCCTTAAAGTCCTGGGGTGAAAACTTGGAGAAATTAGAGGAGGCTACACTTGTATTTGCATCCTCAGATTGCTTTTCCAGTAAGGCTATCTTCTTTGTATTGGAAAAATTCTCAACTCGTACATTATGAAGTTTAGTCTGAAGAGAGGTATTGCTTCACTCCAAATCCTCTAACCTATCTCCCCATATTCTCCTGGGATCAACAACATAAATCTCATGTTCTTCCTTGGTCTTTACTAACTCTTCTTCAAGCCTTTCCAATTCTTCCTTCTTCTGAACAATCTCCCTATTCAGTATCTGGACTGAATCAAGGTTTGCACCAACAAATGCCCCTAAAGCTGTCGCTATCTCAATTGCTCCTGTCTAGGGATCTTTTGTTTGCTGAGCCCATATTATTTGATTTGGAATAGATACTTCTAATCCACCTTGATCCTTGCTTCTCTTCTTACTCCTTTTTATCATTACTTTATTTTCTTTACTGTAGAAATAATGTCCAATAGGGACTACAACATCATCTTCATATTCAGTTATTATTTCCGAATAAATAGAAATTACATTCTCTGTTGAAATTAATGAAGGTGTTTGAATGGCAGTAGGACTTGGTATAGACATGGTAACTTGAGGAGTAGTCAGAGGGGTAGAGACAACCTGAGGAACTGATGAGACATGGGTTGGGGAAGGGATTGAAGTGAAGGCTTCAGAAATTGGAACATGATCATCATTAGCATGTGATGATGAAGAGGGAATTGAGGGTGGCTCATCAATGGTGGATGATGACGGAGTATATATGGGTAATTGCAGAGGGGCAGTCGAAGATTGGAATTCTGCAATAATAGATGAGGGAATGGAAAATGGAATTGAGTTGTCCGAAAATGGAGTGGCTCTGGAAGTCAAAGAATGAAAAAGTTGGGATATGGATAATGGAGGCATCATCCCTGGGGAAAAAACATAAAGCTCTTGAATAGATGACAATAAAAGTGCTGAAGTTGTCATGTCAAGAGCAGTAGTAACCTCCAATACCTGTTGATCAAGAAAAGAATGATCCATCTGAATAGAGTCTAACAAATCTGTAACTGCTTGTGATTCTGCAATCACTTCTTCAGTTACTTCTTGAGTCACTGACGCTGGAGGATGTGGTCCATCATCAACATCACTGTCAATGATATCGACTATGGGAACCTTGTGAGATTTTCAATTACTAGGAACTAGATTCATAAGACAATTTCACCATGGAATATTTCAGACAATGAGAGAAGAAGAATAGAGAAGATAAATTGTGGAAATCACTCTGTATGTTATTAATTGATATGATAAAAATATATAATACATCCTCCATGGAGAAAATCGAATTCCTTTGAGGAAATATGGAAAGAGCAAAAAGAAAAGGCTTAGAAAAGGCAAAAAACCCCCTCGGTGGAAAAAACAGTTTCCAAAACTGTCCTAGAGGCTCACGAATTTAGTAAGTATGGTATGGTAGCTCATGAGTGAGGTAAATGGAATGTAATGATGGATTTAGAAGTTTATATATGATGTGGAGGTCGAATTGGTCAAGTGAAAAAAGATTTCAAGTAAACTAGCTTTATCTTTTCCACTATAAAGTAGAAAAAACAAGACAAAGCTAACTAAATCAGGATAGTGTCTTTCTAAATCAGGAATGGAATAAAATCAGACAAAATCCAAGAAAATCTTATCCAGAATCTATCCAAATTCGTCTTTGTGAATGAGGATAGCATGTGGTCCACTAAAAGACAAAACTGGCCTATTCTACCTAGTCAAAACTCAGGAAATTAATCATAAATGATTAATTAATTTTATCCTAAGTCTAGATTGATATAGTGGGTTTTTTAAATGTTCCAACAAACCAGTGATGTAGGGATCAATATTTTCTATCTCTTAGTTGGTTTGACCTCAGCTATTATTAGATCATTAGATACCTGTATAGCTGCAGCAGTGACTTGAATATCCGCAGTAAGCTTAGGAGGTTCGATCATTTGAGTATCAAGTATTGAAGTGATCTGTGCTAACTCCTGCTAGAAATGATGAGAGGTTTGCAACAAGGCTTTGACCTATTCAGCTGTTTTAACCTGAGGAGGATTCTCCATGGGGGCTTTACCTTTATTCCCATCTGGATAACTAATCATTAGAGGGGCATTAGCCTGCTGGTTCTCCTTTTCTGCTCTATCTCTTCTCATTTGCTCAATCAGGTTCAATTCCATTGTTCTGTAGCTCAAAACTTTAGATTTAATTTCTCTCTGATATTGCATAATATGATGCTGCTCATCTAAGCTCTTGGCTCTAGCCAGGAATTCAAAAAATGTATTCACCCCTTGATAGATAGAATCATTTGGGACTTCTTCATGGACATAGTCCATCTTCATATGATATTGTTTAAAATGTGCATCAAGAAATTTCTTAGGGTCATGCTTCCTTTTGGGAGAAAAACCCAACTTTAAAGGAGCCACCTGGTCACCAAGCACTGCAGCCCAATTTGAGGTTGGGATGACTAATGGCCCAAGGTTCAACGAAAATTTAGGCCAACCTTTATTTTTGGGACCAATGATTTTTCTGTAAACACCATTAGTAAGAGTCTGATAAGAGACTTCTTGAATGACCAATCTGTCAGGCACTATTCTGGGCAGAAGATGAACAATGTCACTTCCCTAGACTTTGATATATGAATAGGATTCATAGACATACCAATCACCAATTGTGTTGATGAAGGACCCGGCATAAACTGAAAAGGCAGGTGCCTCTTGTTTGAATATCTTGAAATAAATGGTGCCCATGAAATGGTCACAAATATCATAAAGTAATGGCACAAAATTGGTTTCCCATAGTGTTGAGTGATAGATATGAACTGGTGGATATGAAGAAGTCCAATTCCATCCCAAGTGAGGATATTGGAACTCAGAGCAAAAGACATCAAGAATGAAGGATGACAAGAAGAAGTGTGGCTTTCTCAGGGTAGGTTCCTTTTGATAGTCTTGAATAGTTGTTTTAAGTTCTGATGACAGGATAGATGCCCAAGGGAAGGATTCACCCGTTGTTAAGACATGATGAGCTATTGGAGCCCATTCAGCTTTGAAGATTGGACAATTTGGAAGGCCAAAGATCCTGGAGAGCATGGTTGCCAGTAAAGAATAAGGTTCCCTGAACTAGGAAATCGGATAGAGGTTATCAACCTTTGGCACAAAGCTACCAGGTTTAATCATCCATGAATTCATCATTTCGTTTAAATTGTATATAGTTTTAGAGGATTGTTTGAATTCAGGACTAAGGGTCTACACAACTAGCTTAAGAGAAAAAGCTATGATAAAGACTTCAGGGCGGAAGATTTTCAATTGTGACCCCATACTGTCATTGAATGACCGGTCCTCAGGGCTAGCATTGTCTACTATCCATTTTACCACATCTGTGTAAGGTAGGATAGCGGGCCGGGAAATAATGGCATGTAATTGGGAAGCCCTAATTTTCTCATATGCAGGTTGGTCTTCCTTAATATCTGAAAGGTCATCATTATCAAAGATTGAATAAATTTTTGACCAGTCCATTTGATATTCTTCAGTAACCCTCTCACTGGCATCTGAGAAGATACCGAAATTGGGGTCTTTGGTCAGTAAATACCTGTGAACTGTTTTAGACCGAGTGTTCCATGACATCTTGGCAAAGCTTGGAAATTCTGATAAATAACAAAACAAAATCATAAATAGGAAAACTGTAGATAGCAAATGCAAAAATGACAACAAACCAACTTGAAAATAACTGAAAATTCGTGAGAATGACCCCTGGTAAGAAATTCACAGTAAAATCCACGTAGCAGAGTAAATTCCGATAATGAAAATGATAAAGAAAAATAGAAAAAAACATATATTTATCATTTTTTGGTCGGAGCAAATCTGGACCGTAGGTTTAAAAGAAATGAACGACTGAGATTATCCCTGCGGGATGCGGGATCGGGTCACAAGTTTTATTTTCAAACTTTTATCAAAATTCCCGCAATCTGCAATCCGCAATTTGTGGGTTGCGGGTTTGCAAATTGCAAAACAACGGACATAGGTGTTTCCGAAATCCGCAACCCAAAGTTGCGGCTTGCGGGTTTCGGAAATGAAAACAACATTTAAAATTAAATTAAATTTTCTGCATCTCGTAATCCAAAATTTCGGGTTGCGGAAACATACGCAATTTATTAAAATAACGACTTTCCGCAATCCGCAATCCAAAATTTCGGGTTGCGAGTTTCGGGACGACAAAATCCAAAAGAAAGAAAAATTAGTTCCCACAATCCGCAATTGTGGGTTTCAGGATTTTGGGTTTTCGGGTTTTGGGTTTGCGGACAGAAGTAACATTTGAAAGAGTTTAAAGCTTTTGCGCAAATCAAGAAAACAACCAAAAACTGAGAAATTATTCAAAGGAAAAATGATAATTACACAAACCATAAGCAAAGGTATGAGATCATAACAAATAAGGTTTAAGAACCTTGTTAAAATAAGAAACTTACCCAAATACCTTTGTATTTAAAATTTTGGGGCTCCCATGATCAAATGAAGCATGGGATCTGTTGTACCTACAACACGACTGTAACGATTGAACTGTTGAAACTGTTCTAACTTCTTCTTTGTAACTGAACGTAATGGGCAGGTACCCAATCATCTTAGAATTCTATATAAGCATGTATAACATTGTAACATGCATCAATTTTGATCTGTTTGCAAGTAATAGAAGAACAGTTCGCATTCCTACATTCTGTCTGTGCATATTTGTGTTTATCTGTATTGCGTAATCCTGCTTTTGCTCATTCTGTTTATTAATATTCTTCCATAATAGAGCTGACTCATTCAGTCGAACTGTTGTCCCCCCTTGTGCTTCCTGGACACGACCCAGATCACCGTGAGAGGGTTTTCCTAGGGTAAATTTTTGTGTCTCTTTTGTATGCCGTGAGTGTCTATCTTTCAGTGATCCTATTGCATATGGTTATTTTGATAATATATATAAAGTGTTTGAATATCTAAGATAACTGTTTACACCAAAAAATGACCATACACCATACACACCTTATCCCTATGTGTAAAACCCTAAAAAAATGAAAAATAATATCAAAAATCTAAAAGCATGTTGTCGTAAGTCCAAAAGCCTACTTTGGACAAGCTCCCTAAAAAGTAGGAACCTCCACCAAAATAGGGGTCCCCCCCCAAAAAGGGGAAAGCCTACCAAATGCGGAGGTTTCCTGCAAAATCAAAGTTCTCGCCCACAGTCAAACTTTACTGACAGTGAAAACAAAAAACACCGTGGTTTAGGGTTCTCCAAAAAAACCCTAAACCATAGTTATATATGTGAATTTTGTTACCTTCATACAAAAACATGTGAACCATTTCTCCATTGCATTCATCCATCTCTCCAAATATTCCCCTCTACAACTACTCCCATGTGAAAGTTGAACCCCATCGTGTTACTTTCACCCTCATCCAGTTAGGACATAGCCCGTAAAAAGTAAAATATGGTAGATAGTTGTTTCTTACTGTTTTACTGAAGTAAATCTAGATTATTTTCATTTTTCACCACTTGTTACAACACCCGTATCTTACGTTTATTTCAGCTCATATCATTTATGCTCATATTTTATTGTGTATTTTACCCATTTTTACTTCGGTTTCTTACACACACTTCACACATAGAGCCATGAGAACCATTTTTCTCAGGCTCTCTAGCTTGGCTTCCACAAGCCGGTAGATCCCTCCTTTCTACATGTTGGAGTAATTAGTCTATACAGCCCATAAAAGGGGTAAAATTATACTGGATAGATGCCCTTTTAGATACTTTAACGAGCATGAAAGGAAGCAATATTTCTTAGGTATATTTTCATTCTTTAAGGATTCAGAAAAGGGCTTAACACAAACTCCATGCTGGGAGCCCAGGGAATGGCCAATGAACGACGATATGAGTGTTAGTTTTTCAGAATTTACTTCAATCTCATCTAGGATCTTAACTGAGAGAACAACATGTACAACATATCTACAGCATATCAATCATGGACACAATAATGCAAGCACACAAGAGACACCGAGTTTACTTGGGGAAAACCATAAAGGTGAAAAACCCCAATAACTTCCTCAGAGATAGATAGAGCAATGATACAAGCCAAGCATAAGAGATAGACATCTCCTAGCAGTAGCTTCTCCTCCTCCACAAGTGCGCCACTCTCCAAAGAGTGTGTGAGAGAATAGAATGATCAAATAGAGTGCCTCCCGCACTCTATTTATACTTGACTTGACTTGCCTAATAACCTTTACTAGGTTGGCCTTAACTTAACCACATAACATAATGCTGACTGGGCTGACCCCCAATAGGGTGGGATAATAACCCTTTGACCCACATGGCCGACCCCAATAGGGTGGTCTAATAACCCTTTGACCCACATGACTTATACAGGGCCGAACCCAACAAGGTGGTCTAATAACCCATCAAGTATAAGTTACGACACTTACAATATAAATGACGACACTTCCGTATAGAGAAATAATAACGTCTCTATAGGAATACAAACACTTCCGTATAGAGGAATAATAACATCTCTATAGGAATCCAATATACATATAAGTGAAATACATTTCGAAGTTACATATACATCAACACTCCCTCTTAACTGGGAACGTATTTCTCGATACAGGTCTTCTAGCACAAGTCTTCTTCTCTGGATCATTGTCACTGGATAATCGTCATTGTCACTGCTACTGCTATCTCAATCAATGTATGAATCTACTCGTCATAGGAATTTCTACAGAGCCAGTCCTTTTTCATACTAGATGTAGGCCCACCACCTGCAGGTCTTCATCATCACTGGCCATACTATGGAATGCTCAGGACTTATTACATGCGTCACAAAACCTGGCTGCAGCATCCCAGGCTATTGCGAGCACACAGCTCTACCTATCGGATCTCCTAGGAGCACATTACATGTGACCCATCACAAAACCTGGGTGAATCATCCCAGGATGTTACAAGCACACATCTCTACCTGTTGGATCTCATAGGAGCACATTACATGTGATCTCACCACAAAACCTAGCTGAAGCATCCCAGGCTGTTACGAGCACACAGCTCTACCTGTCGGATCTCCCAGGAGCACATTACATGTGGTCCACCACAAAAACTGGCTGAAGCATCCCAGGCTGTTACGAGCACACAGCTCTACCTGTCGGATCTCCCAGGAGCAGATTATATGTGGTCATGGAAAAACCTTGGAAGAGCATCCCAGGCTGTTACGAGCACATAGCTCTACTTGTTGGATCTCTCAAGGACACATTACATGCCATAGGACAAAACCTCGCAAGAGAATTTGCCAGATCTCCCAGGGAGCTATTATATGCCGGCGAAAAAAACTAGCAAGAGCATCTGCAAATCTCCCAAAGCGCTATTATATGTCCTCCTAGAGCATTGCCTCGAAAGAGCATCTGAGGCCTTTTTCATCCTGTCCAGATCTCCTAGGTCTACTTACATGCTCATCTTCACAACCTGTCCACGACCACAGAGTATCCACATGATACTCACCATACATCATCCTGATGTACACATGATCATCGTGATCATCATCACTGCATTGTCTTGATGCATGTCATCTGAAGCAACATCTTGAAGCTCGTCATCCATGATGATCCTGATCATACAATGTATCCACCTGATGCATACCAAGTATCTACCTGATACATATCATCATATACAATGTATCTACCTGATACATACATAGATACATGATCCACACAATGTATCCATCAACATACATGATCTACCTAATCATACAACATATCCACCTAATACATATACAGATACACGGTCCAATCATCCAACATGATGCATACACACATAAATGATCCAATTGATCATATCCAACATCCAACATGATGCATACATACATAAATGATCCAATTGATCATATCCAACATCCAACATGATGCATACATACATAAATGATCCAACTGATCACATCCAGCATCCAACATGATGCATACATACATAAATGATCCAACTGATCATATCCAACATCCAACATGATGCATACATACATAAATGATCCAGCTGATCACATCCAGCATCCAACATGATGCATACATCATAAATGATCCAATTGATCATGTAGAGCAGAAACTAGAACATCATCTTAATGCTCATCATCCAGCGCTTATATCCATAGCCATGTGAAGGATCCTCCTTCCACCATGCTTGGAATGGATTCAGCAAATGTCTCCATCACTTCTTCCTCGAAGTGTCGTCAATCTGAAGAACACCAAGCCTCTCTCTGAAGTACTTGAACTTCACTATGGCTAGTAGCTTCATCAACACATCTGCAATTTGCTCATCCATCGCAACATACATGAGCTTCACTACTCCCCTATGCACCATATCCCTAATATAGTGATATTTGATCTCTATGTGTTTTGACCTATCGTGGAACACCATATTCTCAGACAGCTTCACACAACTCTGGTTCTCACAAAAGATACCAGTAGCATCCAACGAGAGATCAAATAACTCAGACAGTAGCTTCCGGAGCCATACTGCGTCAAAACTAGCCGAACAAGTTGCAACATACTCTGCTTCGGCTGTACTCAGTGCTACGCAGGACTGCTTCCTGCTAAACCAAGAGATCACACCTGATCCCATACTGAAGCAACACCCAGAAGTGCTCTTCCTATTTGCAGCACTGCTTGCCTAGTCTGAATCAACATAACCCTGCAGGTTAAACTTTTGATTCACATCATACTTGAGCCCATAATCAACTGTACCCTTTAGGTACCTCAGAATATGCTTTACAGCAACCAGGTGAACATCTCTCGGATCCGTCAGGAACTGGCTCAATGTGCTCACCGCAAAGCAAATATCTAGTCTCATGTTCGTTAGGTACATCAAGGACCCAATCATCTGACGATACACAGTGACATCAACCAGATCAGATGAAGCATCACACAGAAGCTTTAGGTTCGATGCCATAGGTGTGGCCATGGCCTTGTAGTCCATCATCCCGAACCTCTTTAGGATCTCTACTGCATACTTCCCTTGTCCAAGGAAGATTCCATCTGCACTTTCCCACACCTCCATGCCTAGAAAGTAGTGCATCATACCCAAGTTCTTCATCTCGAACTCAGCTGCAAGTTTCCTCTTGGTATCGACAATCAATCTATCATCACCTGTAACAAACTAGTCATCCACATATAATAGTAGTATCATAGGATTGCCTTCCTCAACCTTGTAGTAAAGGTTGGACTTCGCTTTACTCTTGGTAAATCCCAAACCAGATAGGAAACTATCCATCCTACCATACCAAGTCCTAGGAGCTTGCTTCAAGCCATATAAGGCATTCTTTAACCTGCACACATATGACTTTCTGTCATGTGTTTCAAAACCAAGTGGCTGCTCCACATACACTTCCTCTTCGACTACACCATTCAAGAAGGCTCTCTTGAAATCCATCTGGTGTTTCTTCCATTTCATTACTTGTTTTGTCTTTCTCCATGCTACTATCTACAACATGCTTGATCTTATAGATCCATTTGGAAGTCACATCAAACTTCCCTTCAGGTCTTGGGACTGCATCCCAAACATCATTCTTCATGATCGATTGATCATGGCATTCTTCCATTAATTCATCCCAGATCCTGGGAACTTCAATATCTTCAATATCTTCAATAGATATCTTTGTTGCTGGAACAAATGTTGTATTCCTTCTTTTATAGGTGATGGTATACGATCTTTCCTACAAAACAAGTTAAATTTCATGATTAGAAAGATCTCATAGTTTTCAAAAAAAATTCTTACACATAAAGAAATATGTCATACAGTCATGCAATTATTTTAGGCAATGCTTCAATACAACATTTATCCATATCCTGTAACTTTCTAGATGCCTTCCAATCTCTACCAGAACATTGTTAAGAGTGTGCACAACTCCCAACATGTCAGCAAAGAGGTTTCATTCTAGATAAGTAGCAATGGAATGTTGTACAGTGCCATAGGCCACTTACCCATCACATGCATATTAGTAGTATATTGTTTATTAATGCAATTATTCTAATATGCATAATACACAACCTAAGTCTAGGAACATAAGCATATACATCATTGAACAAAATTATTTAAACAAACAAATATGTAAGAAATGACAATTCAAATACTTATCTTTGTTTGGTTGTTGGGTGGACTCCCTCTGAATCTTTGCAATTCCATCCTGATGTGGATTGTGAGAAGTGGTCGACTCCCTCTGAATATCTGCATCCTTGCAGAAACTACTAGAGTGTGCTCCCTCTTGATCTTTGCTTCCTGGATTACCTGTCTTTGAACTTATATCCATCCTCGATCACTATGCATGCTTACAAGTATCATTATTGTGATATCCTCGAGATCTCATACATAATCATACATTTATTAGTATATTCTCAATACTATCAAAACACAATAATCTTAAGCATGTATAGTCATGATCATTTCAAATAGAAATAATTAGTATTCAAGGACTCTTATGGTTAGTCATATCATAAATCAAAGTAAGAAACATAATATGCCTAAACCCGTGATTACTCAAACCTATACTTTTATGAATCTTCTGGTTAGTCATATCATCAATTAAGGTAAGAAACATAATATGCATACACCCATGATTATTCAAACCTATGAATAATCATTATCAATCATGCCATGTATACTTATATAAGAGATCCTATCACAAGGTAAAATTCTTACTTGATATAGGAAAAAATACCTGGATTAGTATGTTAGCTAGTTATGTCTAACATACCCACATGATGTCTTCTTGTTCTCTTCAATGACTTGTGCTAGTAACCTGCATATCTCATAAGTTAACCATTATAGAACCAAGTTATACATACCTCGTAAATAGATCTTCTAAGTGATCCATGACAATGGATGAATCTTTGTCTTCATGTCACCATGATCATATATGTTCTTGAACTAGAACATGATTTGTCTTTCTTGGTGTACCTTTCATGTTAGCGGACAACATAAACCTCATACAACACCATAATGCATTAGTACAATCATAAGTGTCAACACCCTAATCAATGAATATCTTCTATCATTCCTTCATAATTTTATTAAGGTGATACGACAAGTCTAAATTTAATCAAGATTGTACTAACTGTAATAATATGAAGACAAACATACCATAAACTTGATCATGAACAAATCTCGAAACATACCTGGATAAGTCATACCTGTCGAGATTGCTTGTAATATTCTTATGAAAGGCCTTAGCCTCATCTCCCTCTGAAACAGGAACTTCTTCACTTATGTAGGTGACCAATCCATTCTCTTCTAGGATTAACCCAATCCACTTGATTTGCAGGAACGGGATCTCGAGCTAGATTAGGGTTTGTCAGAGAAACCTTAAAAATTCAAACTTTGAATTTCAAACTTCTGAAAGGATAGAAAGATGCGCCTTTCTGAGCTGGTCAAGCTGGTATACTCAGAATTTGAAAACTACAAAGTTTCACCCCTCAAAATTTCCTTTTAGTTTTCTGGATTCACTTGGGAGGACCCTGAATTAGGGTTTGCGTTTCCCAGAGCTTCACCAAACCAAAAATTTTATAGGAAGGCCTAGACATATAGGATTACTATTTATAACTTCTAATTTATATACGGGCTTGCTCCACCCCTGGCTTTTTGCTGGTGAGATCGGGTGAATCAGGCCCATAGCCAGTTAGATTAGACAGTCCGGGATCCTTCAACGGGGCGCGGTCAAATATGGTACTATCTGGGCTGGTAAGGTACCGGTAATCAGGGTTGGTCTTAGCTGGGCTCCTTATAAAGAAGGGCAGGTCCTATCTGGTCTTGTATGTCAGTTCAGGTCTGGTATGGGACGGGCCATCAGGACTGGTATATAAGGGATAGTATTATATGGGTAATTCAAATCTCTAAGCTTCTATTTTTTTGAGGAGCTTCCAGCTGTGGTCACAGATTTCCAAAATTCCAACTTTTGCAGAAGCCCTAATTTTCCATCTTTTCGATCAAAGTCCCGAACTAGGGTTTGATCAAGCCCGACCTTCTTTCCAACCAAAAAATATGAAATTGGTCTCTAAATTTAGATTTTGATAAGTATCATCTAGCCATGGTCTCCAATTACAAAAATTCCAACTTTCTTTGAAACCCTAAATTCCCGAAGCCATGAATGAAGGTGCTAAAAAATAATTTTGTTTTGACAGAAATATGCACGTGATTGTTTCTAGTGTAACTCCAAAATTTCCAATCCACAGGGTCTGAAACTTCTACCTATGGTATCTTGAACTATCATCTTTCCAATCCCATAGGTATTACCTCAATTGGATTCTCTGAGAGAGAGTTATTCCAAGTGTCGCAACATGACCTGTTTATGAGATAAAACAGGAGAGAGAACTTGTACGGAATGCCACTTGTCACTGGTTCAATTTCGGCCTCTGAAAAAGTTACCTGAGAAAGAAAAGTCCTTGCACTACCTGTAAATATTTACAAAATTTCATTTGGAGCTTCCTAGCCCAAGTTATGACCTTTTTTTCCTAGGTCACCTGTTTATGACTCAGATCTGGAAGAGGCAGAAACCCTAGATTGTATAGATCATAAAACACAAAGTACAACGATTTAAAAGTTGTCCTTTGGACACAAGGTACATGGGGATCTGATATTTGACCTGTAAAAGTTTTAGATCCGAAAAATGTGCTAAAATGGATATATAGCGAAAGTGCTACGATGACCGGTTTTTTCTATATCAAGCCCTAGCATCGCAAGTGCAACAAGTATCATACATGCCATACCATGCCTTCTTTCAGGATAGCTCTGATACCATGTTATTTTTTTAGAATTTACTTCAATCTGATCTAGGATCTTAACTGAGAGAACAACATGTACAGCATATCAATCATCGACACAATAACGCAAGCACACAAGACACATAGAGTTTACTTGGGGAAAACCATAAAGGTGAAAAACCCCAATAACTTCCTCAAAGATATATAGAGCAATGATACAACCCAAGCATAAGAGATAGACATCTCCTAGCAGTAGCTTCTCCTCCTCCACAAGTGTGCCACTCTCCAAAGAGTGTGTGAGAGAATAGAATGATCAAATAGAGTGCCTCCCACACTCTATTTATACTTGACTTGACTTGCCTAATAACCTTTACTAGGTCGTCCTTAACTTAACCACATAACATAATGCTGACTGGGCCGACCCCCAATAGGGTGGTCTAATAACCCTTTGACCCACATGAATTATACAGGGCCGACCCCAACAAGGTGGTCTAATAACCCATTAAGTATAAGTTACGACACTTACGATATAAATGACGACACTTCCGTATAGAGGAATAATAACATCTCTATAGGAATACAAACACTTCCGTATAGAGGAATAATAACATCTATATAGGAATACAATATACATACAAGTGAAATACATTATGAAGTTACATATACATCAACAATGAGGATCTGCATGCAGCTTCAACTAAATATGTCATAATACAGGGGATCCCACTCCTAAGAGGGGATTGAATGACATGGGTTCCAAATGAAAGCGGTTTTAAGAATGGTCACCCATGTGGAGGGAGGCTATACTGTCGAGCAAGGGAAAATGCAAGGGTGGATGGGTGGGGCTACCTACTCGGGCAGGGAGGGAGGTCCTACAGATTCAAGGGAGAAGGAAATGCATCAAATTTTCAAAGGGAGAGGATTCCCTATATTCTGTACAAGGGGTTATACCTGTGGAGATTAGTTGTTGGATGAACAAGTGGAGTTCATCCCTACTGGGACCTGTACACAAAACCAGGATACCCAAGCATAAATGTGCGTCTAGAAATTAAACCAAACATACAAGTGACATGTGACCTCGGAAATGGTCAAGATCACACATGTGTAAAAGTTAGTAGGGTTAAGGTCCTGCCCCCATGCTATGGGCATGGGGTTTGTGATTATGGATCACATATGTGTTGGGTTGAGCAATGGGATCACTGAGATACTGAGATAAATGTGACGAAGAAGGTTCAAAAGGATTGGGCATGCCCCGTATCCTAAGGTCGAGGTAATCGATTATGCCCCCTATCATAGAGGTGCCAATGTGGTGTGGATGCTCTCTCAGAGAGGGATCAATAGGGCATCGACCAACTGCTGGAAGGTGGGTGTACTGTGAGGATATTGGCCATGGTGGCAAACTGAATTGACGAGATGATGATGGGGGATTCCACTTGCGGGGTGGATTCCCCCAGTATCTTTGATGATAATGAAGATGATGAGTAGGTAATATTTTTGGCCTACCCCCATGCTGTGGACTTGTGATTTCCTCATTGATTTGAAAAGGTCAAACAAATATGTCAGAGGGATTAGTTGAAGGTGACGACAAGAGTGTGTTGTCGATGGTTGAAATAGTATAAATGGTGTTTACCTCAGCCGACGAGGATTTTGGGGGGTGGATCTCTTCAATAACAGTAATTGAGGACTCTAAGGATGGTTCTCCCAACTCATGGAGCACCAATCGGTACCCTGGTAATTCAGGGAAGTGGTGGAAATAATGGCCATAGATGCCACAGATTTCACACGACTGGTTGGTGCACAATAATTTGTTATGCATATGCGGAGGGGCTAGCAATTAAACAAACAAAATGTTCTCGTTATCATCCAATGACTCCATATGAGTGCGAAGGTCAGGAAAGTGTGAATAGTTATGAGTAGCGTGAACCAAGGTATCGCATAAATCACATTTTGTGGGTGTATGAGCTTGAGGAGGGGGGTTCACAACTTTGTTCACAGTTGAGGAGCTGTCAGTTTTTGTGGCTTTTCTCCCAGTTCTCTTGGGAGGCTGGGGAGTAGGGTTGTTGTAGTTTGTTGCTGACACGCCAAGAGGAGGGTGATTGGAGGTGTTAATTGGTTGAAATGATTGAATAAATAACTGGGGGGGTTGGTGTCAGATTGGGTGTAGGTAGGTACCAGACATGGAGCCCTAATGTCAATCCCGAAAGGTTCAATGTTTCCATGACCATCACGCTTACAACTCCTGATGGGGAAACAAGAAAGGGATTGTGTGGATTGGAGTTTCTCCCACGTGATTGGGTACTGACGGAGGTTGAGCTTGATGTGGCTGTTGGTTTCGTGGTGGAGGTACTGGTTGAGCTACACACTATGTTGCAGGAGCTGGTTGTCCTCACGAAATAGTGCGAAGATCCCATATCTCGATGGCTGGCGGGGGTGGAGGTAAGGCAACAAAGGTGGGAGTCATCGGGGCATCAGAGTTGAGACCCGACCCTATGGTGGAAATCAAAGAAGTATGCGTGCCCAATATAGGTTTATCGACAATGGGGATGACATTGTCTAGTGTAGCGGGAGCGTTAGGGTCATAATAAGTGAGTCGGTTGAGTTTGATGACCTGTCCCTTATGGGAGAACATCATGAGCCGGAACATGGATGAGGTGATGACCTTCATCGCATACATGTATCTGTGTCCTAAAAGGAGGTTATAGTCGAGTTGACCGTTTACAACTTCTATGTCAATCAAGATGGTTTTTCCGGCTAGTTGGATGTGGACGTTGGCAAGCAGGCCTTGCGGTTTGGCTGCGCGACCATCATAAGATCGAAGGGATGTCGTTAGATGCTTGCAATCGAGGGGATCCTATTTTTTTCCATACGAATGTGGACATGACGCATGTGGAGGCACCCTCATCGACGATGTATTAGTGTATAACCAGGTTTCGGATTGTCACTGAGATATGAAATGAAAGAGACAAAGGCATGCAAGGTTCTGACTGATCTAATTCGAATGCTATCAGTCTTGAGTCCAAAGGGTCAATCACACCTAGGGTGGATAGCAATGCTTTCCATTGTCTCGGGAAGTTATTTAGAACTTCTAAGGCTGACATGGCAGCAGGGGACTGGGCCAAGTCATCCATAATTTTATAAACGGGGGCGGCGCGAGCACTGGGGTTATTAGTAATGCAGTGTAAAGGGAATTTGGGGGCTTTGAGAGCTCCTTCATTTGGTTGTGGAAGGTGTAATGAATGGTCAAATGGGGTTGACATGGTCTCCTTATATGTTGGTATTGGATCCGTAGCCGAACCATATTAGTTACGTCGAGTTTGGAGATTGACATTAGCCGATGACATCATGAGAAGGTGGTGGACTCCTGAGGCATATTTGTGTGGACACTGGAGGCATATTTGCAAAGGGTTGATCTGTGGACATAATATGGCCGATGATGCCATATGTAGCATGGAATTCCCCCGACATATCCTTTTGAGAAGTATCGCTGCACAAGGCATTGGGTAATATGGTGTATAGGTAGCCTAATTGGGCATAGATGAGGTCGAACTACTCAGCTTTAAGGATAGCCTCTTATTCAAATTGTGGTCGTTCAAATGCCACATCCTTAGCGATGTCTAGTATAAGAGATTTCCAAAACCAATCTAAAAATATGCGGTCGTCTAATTTAATCTTACACAAACTGCGGCGTTTGCGCCATTCATGGATATGGTCCGTGATATGGGTGGTCATGTTTTGTCTGCAAGATAGAAGGATCTCAACACCAGTGTCATAACGAACTGGTAACTGGAAGAACTGCAGGAAAGTCGAAGCGAGGGACATGAACGTGAAATGGGTCCCATGTGGCTGGTCAATGTACCACTTGGCTCCAGCGCCAGTGAAGGTTCGTTGTAATAAACGTAAGTGAATAGAGTCGTCCACTATGGAGTTAGAGGAACACCATAAGTGGAAGGACATGACATGGTTCTGGGGGTCTTCACCACCCTTCCCCTTGAACTTGGGTATGTCCAAAGGGAGTTTGGTAGGAATGGGAGGCCACGTGGGATCATGTCGGATTGGGTCATTGGTCAATTAGCTAGGTTAGTGAGGTTGAGAATGGACATGAATGGAAAACTTGTAGGAGGATGTGACATGGATGGGCCAACCTGTGTGTTAGGCATGGCAGCTATTGTGGGGCACCACCACCAAAGGTGGGTATATGGGTGTTAGTCATAATGGGAATTGAAGAACTAACTATATGGGGGGTAGGGATTAGAAAGGAAGTGGTGGTTACCCCAAGGGTGGTTCCAGTGACCAGGGGGGTTGTAGTTGTTGGGGAGGGACCACTACCTGTGGGTATGGATACAGTGGTTGGGTGTACGGTGGTGCCAGGGGTAGGCCTTGTGGCAGAAGGCATAGAAGGTCTCATGGATCCCACGTCTGGGATAAATTCTGTAGTGGTGACAGGGACACTAGCGTGTCCACCACCAATGAATCCTTTGTAGAACAAGTTGGAGTTCATGCCGTCCATGGGGCTAGACAGAGTTGTATGTACGGGTGACTCTACCTCATAGTTATATGTGAAATAAAGTGCATAGGGATGAATATCCAGGGATGGCAATGTGTGTCTCAATGGAGCGTGACAAGTGGGGTTTAACGAACCATGTTGAGGGGACTTCCCCCGCAACCTACAGGAGTACGTCAGGGGATCAATGATGACTGATGTTGTGTGTGCAGGAAAGCTTAAGAAAAACGCTCAAAAATCCAACTGCCATCATGTGTGAAAAAGGAGAGCTCTCAACAAAGTGGCACTCAGGCCAACAACAAACTCTAAAACTCTACTGCGATCACGTGTCACAACAGGCGAGTATCAAGGAGCGGCCATAATGCAACAAGAAACACTACCTAAAAGTAAAATGACTCACTAAACTGAGGGGTATCAGAGCATGAAAACACCTAACTAAAAGATCTGTAATCTCACGCAAATCATATCCCCTACAAGGTGATGAAATATGCAGTCAGAGAATATGAAATGGAGAACCGAGTAGATAAGGGATATCCCTCTATTGAGAGGGATCCCAGGTAAAAGAGACCTAGGAGAATGGAAACTAGGATACCCCATTCATGGAACATCCTTAAGGCAATTTATCATTTCAGTTCTTTAGTCTCTACACCCCTGGTATGGAGGCCTAGTAGTGCGGTGAGGACTACGAGTAGGTGTCCTTCAGAACTAAGTGGAGAGTGACAATCCACGTAGTCTTCCAGAACCAGTCTCACGACTTTCCCTCTTAAGGGAGAGGCCTTTCCGACAAATCGGTTTTTAACTGTGCCAACAAGTACTAGGGGATTTTGGTTCCCTAATAGACAACTTATAAGTTTCATATGTAAAGTGGCAAAGGGGGGTTATTTGGATGCCTACCCCCAGTGCCCTACCTAGCTAGAATATTGTTTTTGGTCCCCAAGTGGGGTTAGTTGTGTGTTTAGTTAACAAATTGTAGTCTTGCTTGATGTTTAAGGTCTGAGTGGGTGCACAAGTGGCATGTATGACTACGCTAGATGAGAAAGAAATAAACAATGCTAATAACATAAACGAAACTAAACTAAAATTCTTGTTCTTGAAACTGAAATAAACAACTAGGAATAAACAATAGAAACTAATCGTGCTAAAAATTAATTAAGCAGAAGTAGAAGACATTATGCCGCAATCAATCAATCATGCAACTCAAAAAGTCAATCCAATCATGCAAGGGAACAAACAGGGGGTTGGGATGGTTGAAATTCAGTCTCAAGGTGCTTTTGTCTAAGGGACAGAGGCGGTCTGTGGTGCACTCTGTGTAGAAACACGAGCGCACCTGAAATAGAGTGTTCCCGGTATGGAGTGCTCCTTTCGGTGGAAAAGGGGCGCTCTAGGGAACTCTTAATAGTGCAAACATGGCGCTATGGGGTGCTCTTAACTGAGAAAAAGGGGAATCCTAGGGTGCTATTAACAGGAAGACAGCTGCCACTTTAGAATTGGAAAAGAAAAAATGACATACATGTCGAGGAAAGGTTCTAAGGGTTGGTTTAGGCCGGTTTGGCCAGCGCAGAGTCAACTAAAGGGCCAACAACACTCAAAACCACCTACATGAATAGATCTAACAACTTAAACATTCATAATCAATCACACTAAAAAAAATAAACAAAAACTAACGGGGATATGTAGGGCTCTCCCGAGCGGAGTCGCCATTTCTGTTGGTGGTGCTTTCACACTCCAACGGGAAGAAAGGAAGGATCTACTGGCTTGTGGAAGCCAAGGTAGAGAGCCTGAGAAGAATGGTTCCCGTGGCTCCCTGGTGAAGTGTGTGTAAGAAACTGAAGTAAAATCAAGTAAAATACACAATAAACTATGAGCATAAATGACATGAGCCAAAATAAACCTAAGATATGGGTGTGGTAACAAGCAGTGAAAAATGAAAACAATCTAGATTTACTTAAGTAAAACAATAAAAAAAAACTATCTACCATATTTTACTTCTGTAAAAAACACATATATAACTTAAGCTACATATTCTTCACGCATTCATGGAATTATACATGTAAAAAATTTCTCAAATTATTCAAAAATATTTAGGTTACAATGGTACCAGTAAGGGCATGTTAGGCCGCGCGTCCGCTAGAAGCTGTCCTCCTCCACCGAGCCACCACAGGGTATGGACGGGCTATGTCTCAACCGGATGAGGGTTAAAGGAACAAGATGGGGTTCAAATTTCACATGGGAGGAGTTGCAGAGGGGAATATTTGGAGAGATGGATGAATGTAATGGAGAAATGGTTCGCATGTTTTTGTATGAAGGTAAAAAATTTGACATATATAATTGTGGTTTAGGGTTTTTTTGAGAACCCTAAACCATAGTGGTTTTTTTTTCATCGCTGGTAAAGTTTGAATGTGGGAGGGAACTTTGATTTTATGGGAAACCTCCACATTTGGTGGAATTCCCCCTTTTTTTAGGGGAACCCCTATTTTTGTGGACGTTCCTACTTTTTAGGGAGCTTGTCCAAAGTAGGATTTTAGACTTAGGATAACATGATTTTGGATTTTTGATATTATTTTTCATTTATTGAGGGTTTTACACATAGAGATAGGGTGTGTATGGTGCATGGTCAGTTTTTGGTGTTAAAAATAACCATCTTGGAAGTATCAAAATTCTAACATGGTTTCAGAGCTAGCTTGAAAGAAGACCTTGTGTAGCAGAAACTGTTGGAAGTGAAAACTAGGGTTTTCCATTCCAGTGGCTTTTCACAATAGTTTGGATGAAAAAGGAGTTCAAAGTAACTTTCCCTAGGAGGGCGCATTTTTATGTGGAGGCAGAATTCAGAACATAGAACTTTCAATCTTGGCCCTCCGTGACTATTGCTCGGGAAAACTAGGGCATAAAATTTTTGGTAGTTCTGGCCACAATTTTGGAAGAAAAGGACCTTTGCTCAACTCGCCTTAGGGAGGCACATCTCTCTCCATTCAATTTTTCAAGATTCCAAAGTTGAAAAATTAGGGTTTATCTGAAAAACCCTAGGTCATCCAAAAGTCATATCTCAGAAGACATTGAAGAAACCACTTGATTGGGAGCATCTCATTTGGTAAGTCATACTATATTTATTTCCATTTGAGGTTCTCATTTTTATCAAGATGACAAACAATACCAAGCTTGTGGAATTGTTAAATATACAACATCAGGAGACATTCTGCAAACCAATATTGTACATCCAAGATTGATCCTCTTGTATAGAGGTGGGCACTTTGATTACTTTCCATGTAAAGGTTATTCCTCCCACATAGAGGTACTTGATCAAAGTAATGATGTTGTAAAATCTTGTTGGACAAGACTCTGAACTTGTGTGTCAAGTCATGATTCTCATGTAAACCTTCCGTATAAAGGTATCCATGGGATGTAACTCCTATATAGAGGTCGAACTTTTGTATAAAGGTCATTCTTTACTTGTTAAAATCATTTAATGTTGTGTTATGTATTATTAACCATGATCACCAGTTGCTATTAAGTCTCCAGTAGAGATTGATCACCTCTAAAGTGAATTACTTTTGCATATGATCATTTGGTCCAGAATAATATAATATGATCACAGCATTCGATAATTCTTCTTAGTATAATGTAATGTGATGGATAATTAAATTTAGCACATATTGACCATGTAGTAAGAGATAAATAAATAAAAGATAAAGCATAGAGATCAAAAGAATTCAAAATTTCCCATGTAGACACTTCATCTAATTAAAGAGAACTCAAATTGTTAAAGCTTCAATTATAATGCTTCATTTATAAAGCTTCAATTAAGTATCAATGTATGCCTCAATCAATGCTTTAGTTAAAGCATTAGTTAAAGATATTCCTTAGTTAACTAAAGAACTCACAGTGGTCACTTCAAGTAAATCAATCGGCATGATTTCAGTTAACGAAGTGTTAAATAAGACAGACTAGTTAACTAAAGTGTTTTGACTTTAGTTAAACTAAAAGACGACACTTTAGTAAATCAAGGAGAATTCGATTTGATCACTACAGTGATGTTATCAATAAAGAATCAGTTAAAGAGAGTTAACTAAGTGATGCCAAAGAAGATCTAGTTAACTAAGTGTTATTGCATGATGACACTTATATTAAACTAAAAGACGAAACGTGAGTTGTGACACTTTCATGTCAACACTTAAGTTAGCCACCTAACTAAGTGGGAAATATTTCAGTTAAGAGGCGAGTTCATCCTAAGTGACAGTTCAGTGAGATAAAGCACTGCATGAGAAGTGCGACACACTTCCTCATGCAATATTGATACATCCAGTCTGAGGGAAAGTTCATATAGAAGTTAGAAGAAGCTGATTCTTGAGAAGAATGTATAAATATGTTATACGAGATTGATGAATATAGTGTGAAATGAATTCTCTTCTCCTTGGAAGGAAAGGTGCTTCTCTTTGTGTGCAGGATATTATTATTGAAGTCAAGGCACTTCTTCAATTGATCTCTCTTCTCTATTGCTTCTGTATATTCAACAAGAGTGTTTAGTGATCTCTTATCTTCCAAAAGAAATATGCTATGTTGTAAAAGAAAGACATTCTCTGCTATCCATTATATTATACCTAGAAGAGTTGCTGGGTTTTTTGTTCTCATTGTTTTGAGGATTTTCCCCAGGGTATATCTTTTGTTATGGTTGTATGAATTTCATTTGATTGAATTGTCTCATTGCTTCAAGTCTCTACATCTAAAAGAATTAAAGATAAAAGATCAATCAAATTTCAACATGGTATCAGAGTTCGGGGCGTGAAGGAGCTCATTTTTTCATTCCATCTAGAGCCTATGTAGATACTAAGAAGATGAGCACAAGATTTGAAGACTATGGCATCAGTCTCTGAACGATCAGAAGAATGTCTTGAGGGCACATCAAACTTCAACACTTGAAAGGATAGGATTCTCAACATACTAAAGGAACATGACTTGGATGGCTACATATCCACTATGGTGGAGGAGCCTACATCTAATGCAAGGCACATCAACTTCAAGAAGAACCAAGCTAAAGCCAAACAGATCATCTATGATTTGGTAAAGGACAAGTTCATGTCCGTGATCACTTTGTTGAAGACCAAAAAGGAGTGTTTTGATACATTGAAAAACCTATATGAGAAGAAGGCCTCGAGTCAAAAGAGGGCATCGAAGAATAAGATTTGAAACCTAAAGATGGATAAGGATGATATAGTGGCCTCCTTCTTCACCAAGACCTCTCAAGTAAGAGATCAACTTGATAGTATTGGAGTAGTGGTGGATGAAGATGGTCTTCTCCAAACTGCTATTGATAGTCTCCCATCCTCATGGGAGAAATTATTGGTTGTGGTAAATGGCCAAGAGGTACAAGCTAACTTCAAAATGTTGTGGCATGACTACCTCCAAGAGGAGCGGTGAATCCAAAGAAAGTCAATGTGCATCAAAGAAGAAAACCTTTCCCTCATGGCAAGAGTGAAGAAAGGAAAGAAAACCTTCTTCCAAAATACGTTCTCTCATCAAAATAATAAGGAGTTCAACAACGGATTTGACAATTCAAAAGCTAGATGCTTCAATTGCAACAAGAAAGGCCATTTCTCAAGAGAGTGCAAAGGAAAGTGGAAAGGAAAGTTTCATGCTTCTACTGCCATAGAAGATTGAAATATGTTGTGGAAAAAATTTCACAATATGCAATCTTCCACTTGGTAAGGCGCTAGGGCTTGTAGGCTGCAACAAGGCCTCAGTCCTTGGAGCCCCTATGGGTTGGTTGGTTTTCCCCCAAGTGATCCTGCAAGAGATTGTTAGTGCAATTCCCATAAAAACAAAGAAATATGGATAAAAATAAAAATTGAAAAGATGGGGGGAGAATGAAAACTCCAATAACAATCCAAGATATGCCAAACCAATTTTGTATTGCCCAATGGTTAAGTTGTACAAAACCTAGGAGGTGTGGGATTCAAGGGAATCCAACAATATCCCTTAGGGAGGCCTTTTTTGTCCAAACTAAATGTTAAGTCAATGGTGGAACAATGTAAATAAACTCTTTCCCCTTGAAGGAAGGTGGCAAGGGAGCTTGGGAATGTTCACAATGGTAGGAACTGGTGGGATATGAGTAAGCTCCAACTCAAATCCAACAGCATAACCTTTCTCTTGATTTCTCTCTACAAAATACATGCCAATGGATTCCTTTTATAGGCCAAGAGGTGGCCAACAAACAACTAGATCCAAATGTGAACTCATATACTCCATGAACTAGTTCCCAAGTACACTAAGGGGGCTATTTAATGCCACCAAGTGTGTGAGAGGTCGAATTTGGGTTCTTGGAGGTGCTGGAACCTTCAAGGCACCGCGAGAAGTTGGTGGTATCGTTATTTTGATAGTAGCGTGACTATCGAAGGAATATCCAAGTGGGTGTAGCGCGAACATTGTTCTGATAAACTGCACAATAATGCTGGTTGATAGTGTGTTAGCCATGCAACCCCTTCTTTTGACTAATTTTTTGGCATTTTTGGACTCATGCTGTCTTTTGGATTTGTTGAGGATGCCTTTGGTGGAATGCATTCTATATGTTGATGATTCCTTACTAGAAGAATCATTGAAATGTCGCTTGTGTGCAAAATTTAGGCGTTAACAAATGCCCCCTGATGTATGAGGTTCAGAGGGTACCATAGAGCCGATAATGCATCATGTTTTCTTCTGTTTATATCCTGTTCTATAGGACAAATCATATGTGAAAAAATGGGGTCATCCCATGGGGGAATATTACTAGAGACAAAATTGGAGTTGTGGTAAATAATAGTTTTTATACAAACGAGGCGGGCATACCCATGCTCGTGAAATGTTATCAAAATGATTACAATGAGAGGACAAAAATGTGTGACTCGACTATACTACCATGAAATGGATGAAGGTGGCCTTAATCCATGTTTGAGTAAACAATCCAAGAACTACTACAAAGTTTTGAAGAAACGGTACTATTGATGATCACGATAAGCCCACAGGGGCGGGGGACCAATATGGTTTGTGAAGCTGTCTGAGAGTTTCACTCAACCATAGAGACAACTACCATGATTTGAAAATGTGAACACTGATACATTCAAAAGTACGTTCCCCCCTGATGTGATAGATTTTTTGACATCAAGAATAGGGGAAACCACTTAGTTAGGGAAAACTAATGAATCTCCCTACCAAGTTCGAGGTGATCCCTTATAGTGATTGGAAGGGATCCCAAGGTACAACTGAAACTACTGCAACTATTGGAATGTAGTGTTTTGACGTCGACGAGAGATGAAGTACATGATAATATGAGGGGTTTACCCTGACAACCAAGATCATATTGTAACCAATTGGTGGACGGATAGACCTAACACAAGATTGGTTGATAAGCGTGCAGCTCATAATTTCCTTTGATCAATGTAAACTTGGGAAGTGGGAACGACATCTTTCCTTTCATAATGGTACATAATGAAACAGATGGAGACAAATTGCAAATGAAAGGGCTTTGATAAATACACAAAACACAACGTAATGGTGACTGAAAAAATGGATACTGCTGAATATATTGAGGCTCAAATACACCGATCAAAGGTGACCATGGGTTGCTGCCAAAACAATAGTGTGTTCCCTCAATATGAGGTGATGAGGGAACTGTTTGTACATAAAAAATATAGGTGGGGTCCCCGCAATTTTGGGTGTGTCAGGGGACCAATTTGATGATGGCAGGATTCCCCATGGTTTTGAGTGGGTTGATGGATTATTTCCAAGATGAAGTGGGGGTTAATTTGTAGCCACTAAGACGGGTGACCCATGAATCAATGCCATGCAGTGTATGCCTGCAGGATAGCTAAAGAGAACTGGTTACTTCGAAGAGTGGGGGCCCCATATGTGTCTTTACGAAGGTGATGATACGAAGAAGATGACAGAAGGTAAAGTGATCATGGAGGTATGAGTGGGATTTTTGAATCTTTATCGTAACATGGATCGAGAAATCTAATGTTGTCTACTCGACGGAGTAAATGCACAACTCTAAAATGATAAGCTGAGTAATATTTTGAAGCTATATCGAATTCCTCGGACTTGTGGGGGATCGAAATCATGGGTGTCAATTTATAACTGGGATGGAAATGGTGCACACAGCCATGGGGTAACATGCTATGCCTAGTTATGATGTTGATGGCACATCAAGACTGGACATGAGGGACCTATGGCTATCAACTGAAATACTGGTAAATGCATTAAAAACATAGGGGAAATAGTGCCTATATGCCAGCTTCAGAATGATACCTATGGTAAGGTTCCCAACACCGTTGTTGTAGCATGGAGCCTTGTTATTATAATGGAAAAAAGGGCCTCCAAATTGTCTTGGTCGAGATCCTACACACCCAACGGACATACCCAAGTGTAGTAAAGGATGTAACCAAGGTATTGACAATGCAAAAATAATATAACCAAAACATAGCGCACATTTCCTTGATGTTTAGGCAACATGTGATGGTTTTGGAGGATCCAAGTCTTCATTGGAATATGATGAATCATCACTAGTTAGTAAACTATCCAAATATGATGTGGTATCAATGGTATCCAGTAGAGGGGGAACAACTTCCTTAGTCGGTGAGTTTTGAGGGACTCTACTAAGGTAGGTGAGTTGATATTGGAGTCTCACTAGTTTGAGGTGAGCTTCTCGTTCGATGTGTAGAATGGGGAATTGGAATTAGAAGTGAGAGGTATCGCCACAAGACCGTTATGGCCTTTGTATACGGGCATGGAAGTGTTCTTGTACTTCTGGGGAGTTGAATTGATCCAAAATGCAGGTGATGGCCCTGAGGGGAAGCATGTTCAATGGGTTCTTGCAGGAGGAGAGTCCATTATGTGGTGATGTCGTCGTAAGATTAGGATGTTGAAGATCTTGCGGCGTTATAGGCTCTACCATGGGACTTGCTACTTTAGTAGCATGTGTGGGAGGTGTGACTGATGGTGTGTCTTATGTAGATACCACATTAATATATGTTGATTCCTAGGTTGAGGGGAGAGGTTCCTAGATCATCACTTGAGTAAGACGAATGGTTTCCAATGCCTTTCGATATCGACAGAGGTCGGGGCACTGGTGTGTGTAGTGCCCATGCTGAGAACATATGGCACATGCATGATTCGTATGTAGTGTCTTGGAATTAGATGTGGACGAGGGATATGTGCCCCCTTTTATTTTCGGTAGAGCATGTGTTATGCTAATGTGGGTGTTAATGAAATTCCTTAGATCTGGTAAAGTAGGACACAAATTGGTCCCATGGCCTTGCTTCCCGCAAAGAGAACATGGCGGTGTGACTCTTTGAGTGGGGGTATTGATTATAGCTGGTGCTTTTAACTCTTGTTGGTTCATGCCTCCTGATTTAGGCTTATCAATCCCCAATGAATTGGACGTTGGGTTAGGTAATAGGGGACCCTTCAACTTCAGTTGCTTGGTGCCCCCATTGGTGGTCTTAGTGACGACCAGTTGTGTTTTAGTCATGGATTTCATAGGTTGGGTTGATGTAATCAAGGATGTTACATTCCTTGTAGGCGTAGCAGTCGAAACAAGGAAGAACACATAACGAGCAAATGGTTTAGAATCCATCTCTAGGTAGGTTGGTGTAAGGTACCATACCGGGATACCCAAAGTGATCCCAGGTAGAGTTAATTGAGCCATAACCGACATCCCTTGTACACCTGCAGGAGGGTACAAAAAAGGAATTTGGAAAATTGGTGGTACTGATGGAATCAATGTTTTTTCAATGCCATGACTTAGCAGTGGTGCTGATGATGGTGTTGAGGTGGAGGTAGATCCATTTTCAGTAGTGAAAATAGTGCAAATTAGGCCATTGGTTGCTGTAGGGATCCTTGGTGGTGGTCTCGAATATACTCCTAAAAAATTGGAGTCCTTGTACATGTCAGGGAAAATGTCAACATACTATTGATTATCTCTCAGTACAGACAATAGGACATTTTCGGGATTTCCTGTGGTATTGGTGTCATAGTAGTTAAGCTGGTGGAGGGTAACTACCTTCCCGTTTAAGGGAGACATCATGATGCGGAATACTGAGGAGGTGACTGCCTTCATGGTGTAAATATAAATACACCCCAAGAGGATGTTGTAGTCCTTGGAGTCCTTGTGGGTTGGTTGGTTGTACTCCAAGTGATCCTACAAGAGATTGTTAGTGCAATTCACATAAAAACAAATAAATATGGATAAAAAGCAAAATGGAAATGATGGGGGGAGAATGCAAAATCTAATAAAAATCCAAGATATGCCAAACCACTTTTTTATTTCCCAATGGTAAAGTTGTACAACACCTAGGAGGTGTGGGCTTCAAGGGAATCCAACAATATCCCTTAGGGAGGCCTTTTTTGTCCAAACTAAAAGCTAAGTCAATGGTGGAACAATGGAGAGAAACTCTTTCCCTTTGAAGGAAGGTGGCAAGGGAGCTTGGGAATTCTCACAATCGTAGGAATTGGTGGGATATGAGGAAGCTCCAACTCAAATCTAGTAGCATAACCTTGCTTTTGATTTCTCTCTACAAAATGCATGCCAATGGATTCCTTTTATAGGCCAATAGGTGGCTAACAAACAACTAGATCCAAATGTGAACTCATATCCTCCATGAACTAGTTCCCAAGTACACTAAAGGGGCTATTTAATGCCGCCAAGTGTGCGAGGGGTCGAATTTGTGTTCTTGGAGGTGCTGGAGCCTTAAATGCATTGTGGGAATTTGGTGGTCTCTCCATTTTGACAGTAGCGCGACTATCAAAATAATAGCTACGCGGGTGTAGTGTGGGAATTGTTATGATAACCTACGCTATACCACGGGTTGAAAGTGTATTAGCCACGCAACCCCTTCTTTTGACTGATTTTTTGGCACTTTTGGACTCATGCTATCTTTTGGATTTGTTGAGGATGCCTGTGGTGGAATGCATTCTCTATGTTGATGACACCTTATTGGAAGAATTTCCGAAATGTTTCATCTATGTGAAATTTAGGTGTTAACAAAATCACTCAAAAGAATGCATCAGAAGAAAAGGAGACATGAATGGAGTATTACCTTGTCTCACCCTTTTCGAGTTCCTTCATCACAAATGCAGACACATGGTTGATTGAAAATGGTGCATCCAAACATATGAGTGGTTACAAGTGTGCCATCATTGACCTAAAGGAGAAAGAGTTCACATGCATGGTAGAGTTGGGGGACAACTCAACATATTCGATCCAAGGAGTTGTATCCACCTCATTCCAGTTGAGAACTGGTGATATTTTACATGTGGAGGACATTCTATATTTTCCCATCTTGAATAAGAGCCTCCTTTCATTTTCGGTTCTTGAAGGCAAAGGATTCCGAGTTATCTTCATGGATAACAAAGCACTTTTATGAACGAAGAACAAAATCCTAGAATCTGTTGCTGTGATTGGAGTTTGAGAGGGAGGACTCTACAAGGTACCCTAGAAGTACATTCGAGCTATGATTCACCACACTATCATTCCATTAGAGATATGGCACTAAAGGATTGGACACCTACACTACAAAGCACTACCAGGACTTCAAAAGATGGTAAAATGTATGCCCACATTGTTTTTGAGCATGATAGTGTATGTCGAGGTTGTGCACTTGGGAAGAATGTTAAGAAATTTTTTTCCAGTGGTACTACTAGATCTAAAGGGATTTCAGATTTAATACATTCTGATGTATGTGGTCCCATTTCATCCCCCTCCCTGATTGTCTTCTTATATTATGTACTGTTCATAGATGATTTTTCTAGGAAGCCATGGATTTATTTCATGAAGGCTAACAGTGAAACTTTTAGCAAATTTAAAGAGTTTAAAGCCCTAGTTGAAAATAAGAAAGAAAAGCACATCAGTGCTTTAAGGTCTGCTAATGGAGGTGAATTTGATTCACATGCATTTAATGAGCTATGTAGTGATGCATGAATATATACAAAATTAACAATACCATACAACCCTTAACAAAATGGGGTTGCCTAAAGAAAGAAGATAACCATATGCGAGGATGCAAAATCCATGATGCATGATCAAGATATTTCTACCTCATTATGGGAAGAAGCCTCCCATACAATTGTGTACATCGAGAATAGAATCCCGCATGTCATTCTAGATGAGAAGAAACCAGAAGAAGTGTTTAGCGTTGAGAAGCCAAACATATCACACTTGAGTATTTTTGGGAGCCCAATATAAATTCATGTATCGAAAGAAAAAAGAACAAAGATGGATCCTTTTGGAAAGAAAGGCACCTTTGTGGGTTATAGCGAGTCATCCAAAGCATATCGAATATATGTACCTAGTGAGAGACACATTGAAGTCAGACGAGATGTTACCTTCCATGAGGAAGCTGCTTTCAAAATATCAAAAGAGATTCAATGTGATTAAGAGATGGAGGATTCTGAGTTTGATTCTCTCCCTTCAAAGTTTGAGAGGTAGAAACCAGAAGATGCCTCAGATTTGCTAGCTCCTAAAGAGCTAGTAGAAATGATTGAGTGGTCATCTGATGAAACTCCCACTAAAATAATATCTGCTTGGTGGTGAGATATATTACAAAATGCAGAGAAACATGGAGCACCAACAGGCTCATCCAGAGAGAACAAGAAATCTGACGTATATTCAGGGTATGTTGCATTAATGGGTCAAATCAGTGATTCAGAACCATCCTCATATGAAGAAGTTGGAAAGCAACAAGTTTGGAAATATGCAATGACAGAAGAGTACAAATCTATAATGAAGAATGATGTTTGGGAGGTTGTTCCCAAACCTGTTGGGAAGTCCATTGTGACTTCCAGATGGCTTTTCAAGATAAACCGTGCTACAGATGGTAGCATTGATAAGTATAATGCTAGATCCGTTTCCATAGGTTTCTCTAAGATGTGAAAATCCTCACAGTAGATCTAAGAGATGATGTATACCTCACAAGAAGATTAAGCAGGAAAATAGAAGAAGAGTAAATAATGCAGTGTAAAAGAGCAACATAATTATGATATAGTAGAACTCGGATAGAAGCATAATAACATCATACACTAATTCATTAATCACAGTATGGACAAATAAATAATACAATGGTGAGAGGATTCGAATGCCAAGGAGGCAATTCAAATTAGCCTTCATGGAGTGATCATCAGATCAATGGAGTGTCATCAAAGCACAACTAGAAGTCTTGATCATCATCAGTGGAGTCATCAATGCACAAGTAACTATCAACCAGATGTCAAACTGAGTTTAACTGAGTGTGGTAGGTGTAACTGGCACATGGAGGCACTAACTAAATGAAGGAGGCTCAGTGGAGGGCACATGAGGAGCTAACTGGAGTCATAATAGGCAGTCTAGTCTCACTGGAGGTCCATCGGAGTGATACAGTCAGTTGAGGAGTCAATCTAGCCTTAAATCAATGAAAGATCTAAAGATAACTCAACTAACTGAAGTGCAATTGAGTGGTAGGTGAGAGAGGGCACCTGGGATGCATGAAATTGTATGCAGGGCGCACTAAGCACTAGGAGGGCTAAAACTGATCAGAAAGAAGCTACCAGGGCTAGCTAATTGAGGGCTAGGTGCTGGGACTGATGACTGGTATGCATGCAATTGCATGCATGCATGCAAAATGCATGCATGACTGAAAATGCAAAAATGGATAATGATGGTAGGACTAGCATGGAGTATAGGAATATCCCAACATAAGAAAGAAGACATCGATTATGATGATACCTTTTCTCCTGTGGCAAGGTATACCATAATCCGAGCAATGATTACACTTGCATCTGTTCTAGGATGGAAACTTCACTAGATGGATGCGAAGAGAACCTTCCCCAATGGTGAGGTTGAGGAAGAGGTTTATATTCAATAGCCTGAAGGATTTGTGGTGCATGGGAAGGATTCCAATGTTTGCAAGATAAAGAAATCTCTATATGGGCTTAAGAAATCCCCTAGGGCTTGGTACTGCAGAATTGATAGCTACCTTCTGAAACTGGTTTTCTGTAAGAGTGAAGCCGATCCAAATTTTTACTTCAAAGTAGTGAAGAACCAACCATTGATATTGGTTCTATGTGTTGATGATTTGTTTCTCACTGGAGAGGAACATGTGATTACTTGATGCAAGAGGGAACTCACCTCAGAGTTCAAGATGAAAGACTTAGGTTTGATGCACTACTTTCTTGGCCTTGAGATATGGAAAAGAAAAGATGATTTTTTTCTATCTCAAGGGAAGTAAACTGTGGATATATTGCACAGGTTTGGCATGATACATTGCAAATCTATGACTACACCCATGGTTTCCAATTTGAGGAAACTTCATTAGTCAGGATCTGGATCAGATCTAGTAGATCCCAATTTGTATATACATATTATAGGATCGCTAATGTGATTGATACATTCGAGGCCTGATATATGTTATGTCGTGAGCATTCTAAGTCAATTTATGTTTGATCTAAGACATAGACACTGGATAGTTGCTAAGCATGTGCTTAGGTACCTTCGAGGTACAATTCATATGGACTCAGATATGCCTCCAGTGGAGGAGTCATGTTACTTGGTTATACATACTCAGATTGGATAGGAATCATTGTGGACCGTAAGAGTACATACTGCTACTATTATATCCTAGGATCAACTATGATATCTTGGTCTAATAGGAAGCATGTATCCGTATCCTAGAGAACTACATAAGCATCATACATAGATACTAGTGTTTCCTACCGAGAAGCAATGTGTCTCATAAATTCATTTTTAACTCAATCAAGTTTGAGGAAGTTCCGAGAAATATTCACAAAGATACAAGCAAAATGACATTCCAGGATTGCACAACTAGTTAATTTCAGGAACTCCCAAACAGTCAATGAAGGCTCACAAATTTATTATCTCAGACATGTATTGGGTCATTTAACATATTAAATAACATAAATAATAGAAATCAACTCATTTGGATCTATACTCATTCATTTATTAAAGACAATTTGGAAACTAGTCAAATTCTATGCAAATCTAGAAGGTGTGTAGAAAACTCAGAAAAATTCAGAATTCTGTAATATTAAACTTGTTGAATGATATAATAGGATCATAGTGACTGTAATAAAATCATATGGAATCCAATAATATTCTCATGATAGCACAATAACCTGCCTCCTCTCTACACAACAATCTAGCAATGGAAATCAACACGGAGCTTGAAGATTCAAATCACAAAATTCATGGATGTTCTTCTGATATTAAAACCAGACTTGGATCAGCTACAAGACCTGCAATAAAACTCAATGAAAATGGCTGAATTAAATCATCCTCTCATAGGAATCAGGGGCACATCACCCAGCTTTGACTAGGGGCACATCACCCAGCTTTGACTAGGGGCACATCTCCCAAGTCTCTTGAGGCACAATTGCTCTCAAACCAAAACTCAAACTGACAAAAGATGTGAAGGGGGTGTGCACTCCTTTATTTATAGAGAGAGGATTACTTGAGGAGATAGTCTCCTTGGATAATTTTCCCTCATGAGTGTATAAGGAAATCTAGCTTTCCTTCCTTTCTCCTTTTTGATTTGCTTTCCTCCTTTTTCCCTTTCTGCTTGCTTTTCTGCTTTCTGCTTTAGCTTTTTTGCTTTTCCTAGAATTTCTCATTTATCCTGATTTTCTAGTCTTTCCTTCTTTCTGCTTTTGTGTCACTTTATTCTTTATGCTGCTTTTCTTGAGGTTTCGGTGATTTTGTAATTTTCTCCATCTTTCTTTCATTTTTTTCGATTTTCTAGATTTTGATGCTTTCTTCTTAACGTCTTGTTCAAGTCATCTCCAAGTCAACCTCATCCACTACTACAAACTAGTGGAGCATTATACTCATTTATTTATGATAAAACTATTAAATCCATGAAAAATAATTATTTCAAGTGCATAATAAACTTTAGAAAAAAATTAATTCACACTCCTAATTAATTAAATTTCTGGAATTCAAAATTAACCCCATAGTAAATGAAGTTGTCTCCTCAACCCAATGGATAGGTTGGGTTAGGAAATTGATCCAATTAATATTGAGGGGACATGATAGAACTCCCCACCCAAGATTTCCTTTCCTCAAGCAATTTCAAATTGGGATGTTGTAAGATGTGTTCTCCTTCCCAAGTAGCATCCTCACTAGGTAGTCCTTCCCATTGCACCAAATATTCCTTAATGATTCTACTCCTTAGATTCTTCTCTTGGATCTAAAAAATATTCTCAGGGATCATCACCAAATTTCCTTCATCATCAAGGGGTGGCAAGTCTTGTGAAACCTTGAATTGCTTCCCTATTTCCTTCTTCAAATAGGACACATGGAAAACATTGTGAATCCGGTTGCCTGGAGGAAACTCTAGCTCATAAGCCACTTCCCCGATCCTCCTCAAGTCTTGGTAGGGACCATATAACCTTGGATGCAACTTCTCATCCCCCTTATATTTCAATGAGGACTGTCTATAGGAATGCAACCTCAAATATACCATATCTCCTACTTGGAAAGTTTTCTCAATTCTATGCTTGTCTTCATTCACCTTTTGCATGTTTTGTTCTACCCACACATTGTCCTTGAGAGTTTTGAGTATGTCTTGAATCTCTTGGATCCAATCATTTGTATTATGTGTCTTATAGTCACCAAATATCAGATCAACAAAAGTGAGTGCATCATATCCATATAGAGATTTGAAGGGAGACATACCAATCGATAGATGAAAAGTAGTGTTGTAACAAAATTCTCCCAAATGGAGCCAAGTAGTCCATGAATTTTGATGGCTTGTAACATAGTTTCTTAAGTACCCTTCTAGCCATTAGTAAACTCTTTTTGTTTGGCCATTAGTGTGTGGATGGTAGCTGGTACTCATGTCCAAACGTTTCCCCAGTAACTTTAACAATTCTTGCCAAAAATTGCTAGTGAACTTGCTATCTCTGTCACTGTTGATGGACTTGGGTATGCCATGAAGTTTGAAGACTTTTTTGATGAAAATTTCAGCCACTTGGATGGCTACAATATTATTTTTTACAACAAATAAATGTGCATGTTTATTTAGTCTATCAACCACAACAAAAATACTATTTTTACCTCTTAGAACAATAATCCAATACTTAGTACCATAGTTCATAACCTTAGTCAATTTTATTGCCATGTGTGCATTATTACACTATAGTTTGGACTAGGTAACTTTAATTGTCCAAATAAATACTTCTGAGCAACCCAGCTCACCCAAACTCCAATTTTGTCCACAAGTGCGCCCTCAATAAATGCAGGAGCGCTCTCCTTCCTTGAAATGGGGAATGTCTGTTGACTTTGAGCGCTTGAGTGGATTTAGCCCATTTTTGGCTGGATTTGGAGCATTTAATGACTCCTTCGACCTCCCACACTCCTCTATTTGATCACCCATGCATTCCTTAGCCTCATTTATGACCCAGCATGCTTTAGCCATGTTCACACCAAAATTCGTGACTGTTTGAGCTGATTAGGATTGAGTTGGACCTACCTAGCGGGGATTGATGCCAACTTGGCCAATTAGCATTGTACACTCATTTTGGGCTTCCTAAGCCTCTCGAATTTCTCCAAGATGTAATATAAACCTATTCTAAACATATTCACATGTTAGACAGTCTGATAATGCCAAGTTTAAGTTCACATTGTGAGTAAATTTGTCTTCTTTTCAAGATTTTTTGCTGGTTATTGCAAATTATTCGATTTTGTGAGGTTCTCTAAAGCTCTTAGATCTTACTATGGATCAAAATACTCACATGGTATCAGATCCTTGTGGATTTAGTGAGTGGTAGATCAATCTTGAGTGTTTGAACTGCATTCTAGAGAGGATTTCCAGATAAAAATTGAGTGTTTTTTGCAGGTGTTTCAGCAGCTTTCTCACCATCAACGCAACAGTAATGGAATCCAACCAAATGTTGCTCAATCCCTTCAATTTCTTCGATTGGAAGGATGAAATGGTCATAAAAATGATATCTAAGGGTCTCTATAGAGTAACCATGGGCACAAAAGTGGAGCCAAACTCTGCTGTGGAGAAAGCAAAGTACTACAATCGACTTGATGAAGCATATGGAATGTTATGCCTAAGCATTTTGAGGGAAATCTTGTTTCATACAGAAAGTTTGACAACCCCAAATGAAGTGTGGGTGAAGCTCGAATCACTCTTTTGGAAAACTGATGAGCTAAGAGGCCATCAACTTGAAAATGAGGTCATCAGCCTAAGCCCATCACACTTTGAAACAATCCAGGAGTTCTTCACTAAGTTCAAGTCACTAGTGCTTCAGCTGCAACAATGTGGAATTGTTAAGAAAGAAGAACAATTGATACTGTCCATTCTTTCGAAGCTAGGGCCATAATTCTTAGTGTTTGTAAGCACATTCCATTCTACCAAAATGACCCTTCGAAATTGGAAAATGCCATCACTAGAAACCTTCATGGAGTGTCTTACTCAGGAGCAGGACAAGCTGGTTCAGATGGGCACCATAAAATAGAAGGACCAAGCACTGGCTATGGGATTTTCGAATGCCACCAAAGGCAAGTAAAAGGCAAAGATCTTGAAGCAGCCAAAGAAGAGGAAGTTTGAAAAAACAAAGCCTGCTGATGGAGGTTTGAATCCTTCCAAGGAGAAGGACAAGAAGGGAAAGGAAAAGACCAAATGCACCTATTGTCAAAAGGGATGGCATCTAGAGAGCTCATGTATGAAGAAAACCATTGACTCAATGGTGCAACTATTGGAGAAGAACGACATTCCAGTCCGTGATGGCGCAAGGAAGAAAGATGGCACCTCAAATTTTGACAACAAGGAGAAGTGTCATGCTTTAGTAGTAGGTATTTCAAATCCCCCAACCTTCATCATTGATTCAGGTGCTTCTAGGCACATGGTTTCATCCAGAGAACTCTTCTCCTCTATACATTCGAATAGTGGCCCAGCAGTTCGAATGGGAGATGACTCTGAAATCCAGACCAAGGGGATTGGTAGGATTGACTTGGAGCATGGATATTTCAGTGATGTGCTCTATGTACCTTCATTGGCTGCAAATTTGCTATCAGTATATAAAATCACCCATATAGGAGAAGCCAAGAGAGTAACATTTACTCCATATTTGGTAAAGATCTCAGAAATTTCTTCAAATCAAGTTGTGGCAGTGGGGTTTGCTGATCATTAAGAGAGAATGTACAAGTTCTTGAATTTCCTTCCAAATTCTTATGACCATGCTCTTGTCTCTCATGCCAATGAGACCTCCAAGCTATGGCATGAAAAGTTTGGCCACATGAACTACAAATATCTCCAGACATTGCACAAGGACGAGATGGTAGAAGTACTTCCTGAAATCAAATCCTCAAATGGTGCATGCATTGGTTGTGTAGTTGGAAAGCATCCATAATGCAGCTATGAGAAGGGAATGGTAAGGAGATCCACACACCCACTTGGATTGGTACATTCAGATATCATTGGTCCTCTACCCACTCCATACTATGGTAGATCAAGGTATGTACTCACATTCATAGATGACTACTCTTAATTCTGCTGGGTTTACTTCCTAAAATTAAAATCTGAAGTGTTTGAGAAATTGAAGATTTGGAAGGCCTTAGTGGAGAATCATAATGGTCATAAGATAAAAATCCTTAGGACTGATAATGGAAAGGAATATGTGAATAAGAACATTCAACAACTTTGTGAGGAATGTGGCATCCAAATGCAACATTCAACAACTTTGTGAGGAATGTGGCATCCAAATGCAACATTCAATCCTCTACACACCACAGCAAAATGGTGTGGCAGAGAGGAAAAATAGATCTCTCAAAGAGATGGCTACTTGCATGATTGAAGCTAGGGATCTAAGCCCTAAGCTATGGGTTGAAGCCATCAATTGTGATGCACATATTCAAAACAGGCCATTTCACAAATCAGTCAAAGGTAAAACTCCCTATGAGGCATGTTTGGCCAAAAACCAAATGTGGCATGGTTTGGCCAAAAACCAAATGTGTCAAATTTCAGGATTTTTGGATCTAGAGCATGGGCTCGAATTCCATCAGAAAAGAGGAAGGATTTGGAGCCACAAAGCAGAGAATGTATCATGGTTGGATATGGTGAAGACACAAAGGGCTATAAGCTCTTTGACACATCCACACTCAAAAATTTCATTGAGAGAAGTGTGCAATTCAAAGAAGAACCAATTCCCGATTTTGAGCTTGCACCGGGGGAATGCTCATCTCCTTCACACCTTAATGAAGTAAGTGATGATTCAAGTTCTGATTTTTCTAATATTGCTGAAGATGACATCGCTGAAGATGAAATTTCTGTATATGAGTCACCATCAAGGCCCAAGTGGGCTGAAAAAATCATACAAGTTGCAGGTGAATTGGCAGACAATCCCCAAGAGCCTAGGAAGACTAGATCTCAAACAATCAATGCTTCCTTTGCAAATGAAAGTGCACTTGCTGATCACTGTTACATGATGGTTGTATCTGATCCAACATCATATCAGGAAGCTCAAAATGATCCAAGGTGGAGAACAACAATGGAAGAAGAATTCCATTCTCTCCAAGAGAACAAAACATGGGATTTGGTGCCTCTTCCTCCCAAGAGAAAACTTGTGCAATGTAAGTGGATTTTTTGAACCAAACTTGCTGCTGATGGTTTTGATCTGAAGTAAAAGGATAGATTAGTGGCTAAGGGATACTCTCAAATCCATGGTGTGGATTATATAGAGACCTTTGCACCGGTTGCAAAGATGGATTCAATTAGACTAGCTCTAGCCATTGCAGCTAGTAAGGGTTGGCAAGTTCACCACATGGATGTTAAAAGTGAATTATTGCATGGTGAGCTACAGGAAGGAATCTATATGCAGCAACCTAAAGGTTTCCAAGAGGATCCTTCAGTTGTATCCAGTTTGAATAAGTCACTCTATGGACTCAAGCAAGCCCCAAGGGCTTGGTATGCTAAAATGGATGCTTTTTTGCTCTCAATTGGTTTCATTTGATGCAAGTTTGATCCAAATGTGTATTTGCAGCAGTGTGATGATATTTTTCAGGTCATTGTACTATATGTTGATGATATTTTAATTACAGGGAGCTGCAACAAACAAATTGGCTCAATCAAAGCATCTTTGCACAGTGAATTTGCCATGAGCGACCTAGGATTGCTAAGGCAATTTTTGGGTTTGGAAATTGAGCAATCTGAAAGAGGTATATTGCTGAGTCAACCAAAGTATGCTTCAGACCTGTTATTGAATTTTAAAATGTATGAAATTTAAGTCTGCCAAGTTCCCATTCCTTTCAGGCATAAAACTAGGTGAATTTGAAGACTCTCCATTGGTGGATTGCACACTCTATAGGCAGCTAGTTGGTAGTTTGTTGTACCTTAAACATACAAGACCTGATTTGTCTTATGTTGTAAGTGCTGTAGCAAGGTATATGTAGCAGCCACATGAGATCTATTGGAAGGAATCCAAAAAGATCCTTCAATATGTCCAAGGAACAAAGAATTTTGGGGTACACTATGCAGCTAGTTCTTCACTACAACTAGTTGGATTTTCTGATCCAGATTGGGCTGGAGATCTCATTGATAGAAAGTCCACTTCAGGTTTTGTTTTCATGTTTTCTGAAGGTACCATTTGCTGGTCAAGTAAGAAACAACACACTATTTCTCTTTCATCAGCAGAGGCCGAGTACAGGGAAACAGTGATTGCAGCTACACATTGTGTTTGGTTGCAAGGTATTCTTCGGGAATTTGGTGTTGCTATTGATTCTCCAACCAACATTTGGGTGGATAATCAAAGTTCCATCAAGATATCTACTGATCTAGTTCATAGGCAGAGAATAAAGCACATTGAAATCCATATGCACTACATCCGGGGCTTGGTGCATGACAGAGTGATTTCCTTGTAGTATTTTCCATCCACCGAGCAAACTGCTGATATTTTCACCAAGTGTATTACTGAGAAGACATTCACTCACTTGAGAGATTTGCTTGGAGTGAGTGATGGATGGTGATTGCTTCAATTTTATTGCAGGTTCAGCCCCATGTCCATTTTAGAGGGAAGGTTTTATCCCATGAGGTTTTCCTTCTTGTCCTCAATTTACATGGACAAATAAAATTTCTGTTTTGTAATGAGGTGACTTGAGCCTTTGTTGCCAAGGCCTCCCACTTTAAATTCATGAGTTGTACTAAGTTTTGGTTAAGGGGGGGTGTTAGAACAGTAATCTAATACTGAGTACCATAGTTCATAACCTTAGTCAATTTTATTGCCATGTGTGCATTATTACACTATAGTTTGGACTAGGTAACTTTAATTGGCCAAATAACTACTTTTGAGTGAGAGTGTTCACACCTATTTCTGAGCAACCCAGCTCGCCCAAACTCCAGTTTTTTCCACACGTGCACCCTCATTAAATAGAGGAGCGCTCTCATTCTTTGAAATGGGGAATGTCTGTTTACTTTGAGTGCTTGAGTGGATTTAGCCCATTTTTTGCTGGATTTGGAGCATTTAATGACTCCTTGGACCTCCCACACTCCTCTATTTGCTCACCCATGCATGCCTCAGCCTCATTTATGACCCAGCATGCTTCAGCCATGTTCACACCAAGATTCGTGACTGTTTCAGCTGATTAGGATTGAGTTGGACCTACCTAGGGGGGATTGATGCCAACTTGGCCAATTAGCATTGTACACTCATTTTGGGATTCCTAAGCCTCTCGAATTTCTCCAAGATGTAATATAAACCTGTTCTAAACATATTCACATGTTAGACAGTCTGATAATGTCAAGTTTAAGTTCACATTGTGTTAAATTTGTCTTCTTTTCAAGCTTTTTTGCTAGTTATTGCAAATTATTCAATTTTGTGAGGTTCTCCAAGGCTCCTAGATCTTACTGTGGATCAAAATACTCACATTACCTTTTCTTTTTGGGAGCCCTGTTATGAAATCCATCGATACACTTTCCCATTTCTGTTCGAGAATAGGAAGTGGTTGTAAGAGCCCCACTGGATGAGTATGCTCTACTTTATTTTGCTGACATGCCACACATGATCTAACATACTCCATCACCTCCTTCTTTAGCCCCTTCCAAGTGAACCTTTCCTTCACTTTCTTGTAAGTCTTCACAAACCCCTGATGACCTTCTAGAGGCACATCATGGCTAGCCTCAAGGATATTATCCTTTAATGTGGATTCTGGAACCAAGAAGATCCTATCCTTATAATAGATAATATTGTAAGCATCATCGTGAATTAATCCTCAAACAAATCACAAGAAAACTGGTTCTTTGTGTACTCCACCCCAAGCTATACTTTCCAATCATCATGAAATTTGAGCAATGCAATTGTTGGTTTTCTAGAAAGAGCATCAGCTACAATGTTCATATTACCCTTATTATATTCAATATCAAAGTCAAATGCTTGGACCTTGCTTACCCACTTTTGTTTCCTATCATTCAGCTCCCTTTGGGTCAAGAAGTGCCTCAAACTGTTGTGATCAGTCTTGATAATGAACTTACCACCTACCAAATACTATCTAAACTTGACTAGTGCATGCATGATGACTAGCATATCCTTGTCATAGAATGAATATAATCTTTCACGAGGCTGCAATTTTCTGCTCTCAAAGGTCAAGGGGTGTTTTTTTGCATCAATACTTCTCCAATTCCATTCCTTGAAGAATCACACTCAAGAACAAAATGTTGAGAAAAATATGGAATTGCAAGAACAAGACAACTGCTCATTACCTCCTCCATTCTATTGAATTCTTTCTCATATTCTTCTGACCAATGGAAAGATCCTTTCTTAGTAAGGTCTGTCAAAGGAGATGCCAACTTCAAAAATCCTTTGACAAACTTCTGGTAGTAGGTACACAGCCCAATAAAACCTCTCAGTTCAGTGAGATTTTTAGGACTTGGACACTTGTTGCTTGGTTTTTCAACCAAGCATGTGCAAGGATGCACCTATTAACTTGTAATAGCAGTCTCGAATGAAAAGCAAATAACAATTAACTTAATCTAATCTAACATTAACATGTATAAGAGAAATAAAAAACTAAGTAAACAATAGATTCATGAAAGAGACAAAAGAATTAAAAAATGACTGATTTTTATATTACCTCAAATGATGAGGATGTTTGGTGTTGAGCAGCTCCAAGGTTGAGGTGCTCCAAGCTCCAATGGTCTCTTCTCCAAGATGCTGAAATGGGCAAAGAAATCAAGAGAGATTTTGACAGCATGAGGATAGGATGGATAATGGATGAAAAGTGAGGAGCCCCTATCACCTTTTTATAGTTTTTGGTGATGGGGAATACCATTGTGGTTTTAAGGAAACCAATGGTATGGACCAACATGGTTTAGGTCTCTTTTTCCCTTTTTTTCCTTTTTGAATATTTTTTATATTTTTATTCCCTTTTAATATTTTTTGGGAACTTTGGACCCTTTTTGAGGGTTTTTTTGTGTATTTTGAGGAAAAATATATATTTTGAGGGGAAAAAAGGTGTATTGTGGTGTTTCTGGTGACCTTTTGATGGCTTTAGAGGCTCAAATGGTGGAAAAGTGGACAAATGGGTCATGTGAATAAGGGAATGAGCTTGTGAGCACTTTTTGGGTGTTAACAACACTCTAAAATAGCTTGGATCTTTTCCATGTGAACTTTAACTCCATCTTGCCCAATCACATGACCAAGATACAAAATATCAGTCATTTTGAACTCACACTTGGATAGCTTTGCATAGAAATATTGATCTGCAAAGATTGTTAGTACAATATCCAATTGATGCAAATGATCCTCCCAAGTTCTACTATAGATCAAAATATTATCAAAGAAAACAAGTGAAAACTTACGGAGTTGCTTTTAAACACTTTGTTCATGCAAGATTGAAAAGTTGCAGGTGCATTGGTTAGGCCAAAAGGCATAACCAGAAACTCAAAGTGTCCATGGTGACACCAGAAGGCTATCTTTTGGATGTCTTCTTCTCGCATGCTGATTTGATGGTAACTAGATTGAATATGAATATTTGAAAAGTACTTGGCCCCATGGATCTCATACATAAGCTCATCAATCCTTGGAATAGGATATCGTTTCTTGATAGTATTCGTTTTGAGAGCTCGGTAGTCTATGTACATTCGCATGGTCCCATATTTCTTCTTCACAAGGACTACATATGAGGCAAAAGGACTTGAACTCAGTCTAATGATCCCCAAGTCAAGTTGTTCCTTGATGGTTAACTCTATCTCTTCCTTGAATATTTTTGGGTGTATATAGGGATGTACTTTGATAGGCAAGGTTCCTATATCCAACTCAATTCTATGCTCCACTCCTCTATCTGGTGGCCTACCACGAGGAAGGTCCTCAAACACCTTCTTATGCTTTTGGAGCAGCTTCTAAATGTCTTCTGGATATTGAGCTACTTCCAATGAGGTACCCCTTGTGATGATTTGACATTCTGCATCCCATTCAATGTCTCCATGCCTTAGTATGGATCTCATGTTGTGTACACTTACCACTTGTTTTTGGTAGGTGTTGGTCCTTCTCAACGCTACCTACTTTCCATATTCTCCCTTTAAGACCATCTCAAGAACTTGGTAGTCTATTGAATGATTCCCAATGGAATACAACCATTATACTCCCAAAACCATGTTAGTATCAGCCACATCCACAACATAAAAGCTATCTGTAATGGTATGTTCTCCTATAGAAATTTGCAATTTAGGAATCTATCTACAACAATTCATAGAATGATTACCTGGAATGATAACAGTGAAGCCTCCAAAATTTTCAGTAGGTAGCTTCCTCCTTTAAACCAAAGTTTAATCAATGGAGTTATGTGTTGCTCCTCCATCCACTAACACAATGACTGATTGTCCTTGAACCACTCCTTTGAATATAAGTGTATGGAAGCGAGGCAATACTGAAAGTAATATAATATTGCTCACCTAGGGGGTAGGTTATTCTCCTACAGTCTCATAGGCCACTTCTGGATCTACTGGGGCCTCTTCTTCTTCTTCCTCAGCTTCACTCTTTGAATAAACTTCAATGTAGTGTGCTTTTTCTTTAGCACATCTGTTTCCTGGAACCCATGGCTCCTGATAGGTGAAGCATAGCTTCCTTCTTCTCAATTCATCTCGATCCTTTGAATAGTTATCCTTTCCGAATTTCCTAGAAGGACTCTTCATGGGTGGCCTTTGATTCTTGAATGGAGTAGGACCAACAATCCTAGGAGGAAATATTGTCCTCAGAATAGAGTCTTGCAAGTCTTTGGTTCGACTTAGTTCATCTTGCAAGGAAGAGGTTCTGTAAGCCTTCACCAAACCTTTCAAAGGTTATGATAACCCTTCAATGAAAAATAGGATCAATATAGCTTCTGAGATATCAGATACCATCATAACTAGTTTTTGAAACTCAAATATGTAGGCTTTAGGAGTTCCATTCTACTTCACATGTGCTAGTTCCCTGAAGGTGATTTCATGATCTCTTCTTTCAAATATTTCAACCAAACTTCTTGTGAACTCTTCATAAGTGGTCACTTGATCATGCCCAAGATTTTTTAGGCCATGAAACCACCAATAATTTGCTTCTCCATCTAAGTGTAGAGTAGCCATCTTGATGGCATCTCTCTCAGCCATTGGATTCACCTGAAAATATGTGTCAAGCTTCTAAATCCAAGAGTTATAAGTACATTTCCGTGAACCATCAAAATAAGGTAAATAAATATTACCAATAACATTTCTTAGATCATAGTTCTGATTTTGCATTCGGAATCCTCCTCTTGGGTTGGAATTGTACTGTATATCACATAAGTATTTGAATGGTAAATCACTTCTGCATTCTTCATTTAGTGTAAGGTACTCAACATATTTGCCTTCCCATGAAGAAAGACCTCCATTTCGAACCTCAGGTTCCTCTCTTTGTTCTTCAGTAAACTTGGGCATAGTAGGCCTGGAGTGAGCTTGATATTCCACATTGAATTCATTAGAGCAATTGCGAGGTCCAGTTCTTGAGAAAATATGGCCACTATCCATCTTCCTTTCTCCATGTGGGGTACGATTGCTGGTCCCCTCTCCATTCTTGCTTCCTAGCTGTTGAGCTAAGAACTCTTTAGTCTCTTTCCTGGATTAAATAATATTGTGAGAGATGTCTTGCAATCCTTTCATCATGCTTTGAACACATATTTTGAACTCATATTCGTCTTCATTGTTAGACATGTCTGGATCTCCTTGTAGTTTCCCTTCAGTAGAATTTATTTCTTCTCCCTCTTCTCCTTTTGACAAAGGATCCTTCTTCTTAGAATCTGAGTATCTTCTTGGAATTATACAAGGAATTTAAGAGAAGGTTTAGAGGACCATGCGCTGATACCACTGTAATGCACCAACAAGGTCCGATGATACACTAACTCCAACTCCTACCAAACTCACCTAAAAATAATGATTTCAAAAGCTAGTTTTACTAGAAATTGGAAAGATCAATAATCTGGATGGAAGGAAGAATTTGATGGATGATAGTACCTTTGAAAAAATCACTAGGACCATTGATGGTTTGAAATCATCAATGCTGAAATATAATACAACGATCCTGGGCACCCCAACATATGCAAACTAGTAATTCAATTCTACAAGGAATGGAATATATGGATAAAGGTTTCTGACTCAGTGTTAGAACAGTAACCACACTTAGTACCATAATCCATAAATTTTTAATTGCCCATGTGCTTAATTAAACCATGTTTTGGATTAAGTGACTATAGTTGGTCAAAAACCCACTTTGAGAGTGTTCACACCCACTTCTGAGTAAACCAGTTCACCCAGCCTCCAGTTTTGTCCACAAGTGCACCCTCATTAATTGCTGGTGCGCCCTCTCTCCTTGTTTTGGGGAATTTTAGTTGACCAAGGGCGCTAGGGTGGATTTTTGCCCTTTTTTGGCTAGATTTGGAGCATTTAATGCTCCCTTGGGCCCCCAAACCTCCTCTACTTGCTCACCCACGCCTGCCTTGAGATCATTATTGATCTAGCATGCTTCAGCCACCTCCACACCAGAATTCGTGGCTGTTTGGGGTGATTGGGATTGAGTTGGACCCACCTAGGGGGGATTGAGGCCAATTTGGCATTGATGACTTGTACACTCAGCTTGAGCCACCTAATGCTCTCGATTTTCTCATGGATGTAATAAAAACCTGTTACTAACATTTTCACATGTTAGACAGTCAGTTAATCAAAGATTTGAGCATACATTGTGTGTAAATTTATCATCTTTTTCAAGTTTTTCCACTGTTTTTGCAAATTAATTCGATTTTGTGAGGTTCTCCATAGCTCCTCGATCTTCTGTGATCAAAATACTCACATGGTATCAGATCCATTGTGGAGTTAGTGAGTTGCAGGCCAACATTGAGCGTTGAACTGCATTCTAGAGAGGATTTCCAGATAAAAATTGAGTGTTTTTTGCAGGTGTTTCAGTAGTTTTCTCACCATTAACGCAGCAGTCATGGAAGCAAACCAAATGTTGCTCACACCCTTCAATTTTTTCGATTGGAAGGCTGAGATGGTCATCAAGCTGAGATCTAAGGGTCTCTATAGAGTGACCATGGGCACAGAAGTGGAGCCAAATTCTGCTGTGGAGAAAGCAAAGTACTACAATCGACTTGATGAAGCTTATGGATTGCTATGCCTGAGCATTTCAAGGGAACTCTTGTTTCATACAGACAGTTTGACAACTCCCAATGAAGTATGGGTGAAGCTAGAATCACTCTTTGGGAAAACTGATGAACTGAGAGGCCACCAACTTGAAAACGAGCTCATTAGCTTGAGCCCAGCGCATTTTGAAACCATCCAGGAGTTCTTCACGAAATTCAAGTCACTGGTGCTTCAACTGCAACAATGTGGAATTGTTAAGAAGGAGGAACAACTGATTCTGTCCATCCTTTCGAAGCTAGGCCCAGAGTTTTCAGTATTTGTTAGCACATTTCACTCAGCCAAAATGACCCTTCGAAATTGGCAAATGCCATCACTAGCTACCTTCATGGAGTGTCTCACTCAGGAGCAGGATAAACTAGTTCAGATGGGCACCATAAAATCAAAGGACCAAGCATTGGCAATGGGTGTTTCAAATGCAAGCAAAGGAAAGCAGAAAGCCAAGAATTCGAAGCAGCAAGAGAAGAGGAAGTTTGACAAGACCAAGTCTGCAGATGGGGGTTCGAATCTGTCAAAGGAGAAGGACAAGAAGGGAAAGGAAAAGACCAAATGCACCTATTGTCATAGGGGATGGCATCCAGAGAGCTCATGTATGAAGAAAACCATTGACTCAATGGCGCAGCTGCTGGAGAAGAACAACATCCCAGTCCCTGAGGGCGCAAGGAAGAAGGAGAGCACCTCAAACCCTGACAATCAGGAGAAGTGTCATGCTTTGGTAGCAGGTACTTCGAATCCCTCATCCTTTATCATTGATTCAGGAGCTTCCAGACATATGGTTTCATCCAGAGAGCTCTTCTCCTCTATGCATTCGAATGGTGGCCCAACAGTTCGAATGGGAGATGATTCAGAAATCCAGACCAAGGGGATTGGTAGGATTGACATGGAGCATGGCTATTTCAGTGATGTGCTCTATGTACCTTCATTGGCTGCAAATTTGCTATCAGTCTATCAAATGACCCATACAGGAGAAGCCAAGAGAGTGACATTTACTCCAGATTTGGTAGAAATCTCAGAAATCTCCTCAAATCAAGTTGTGGCTGTAGGGTATGCAGACCATGATGAGAGAATGTACAAATTCTCAAATTTCATTCCAAATTCTAGTGACCATGCTCTTGTCTCTCATGCCAACGAGACCTCCAAGTTGTGGCATGAAATATTTGGCCACATGAACTACAAATATCTCCAGCAATTGCACAAGGACGAGATGGTGGAAGGACTTCCAGAAATCAGATCTTCAAATGGTGCATGCATTGGGTGTGTAGTTGGAAAGCATCCTGAGCGCAGCTATGAGAAGGGAATGGCAAGGAGAGCCACTCAACCACTTGGATTGGTACACTCAGACCTCATTGGTCCTCTTCCCACTCCATCATATGGTGGATCAAGGTATGTACTTACATTCATAGATGACTACTCTCGATTTTGCTGGGTTTACTTCCTTAAATTGAAGTCAGAAGTGTTTGAGAAACTGAAGATTTGGAAAGCCCTAGTGGAGAACCATAGTGGTCATAAGATAAAGATACTTAGGACTGATAATGGAAAGGAATATGTGAATAATAACATTCAGCACCTTTGTGAGGAATGTGGCATCCAAATGCAACATTCAATCCCCTACACACCTCAGCAAAATGGTGTGGCAGAGAGGAAAAATAGATCTCTCAAGGAGATGGCTACTTGCATGATTGAAGCTAGGGATCTAAGCCCTAAGCTATGGGCTGAAGCCATCAATTGTGCTGCTCATATTCAGAACAGAGCCTTTCACAAATCAGTCAAAGGAAAAACCCCCTATGAGGCATGGTTTGGCCAAAAACCAAATGTGTCAAATTTTAGGATTTTTGGGTCTAGAGCATGGGCTCGAATTCCATCAGAAAAAAGGAAGGCTTTGGAGCCACAGAGCAGGGAATGTATCATGGTTGGATATGGTGAGGACACAAAGGGCTACAAGCTCTTTGACACATCCACACTTAAAACTTTCATTGAGAGAAGTGTGCAATTCGAAGAAGAACCAATTCCAGATTTTGAGCTTGCACCGGGGGAAAGCTCCTCTCCTCCACACCTTGATGAGATTAGTGATGATTCCACCTCTGATTTTTCTGATATTGCTGAAGATGACATGGCTGAAGATGACATTGCTGTACATGAGTCACCATCAAGGCCCAAGTGGGCTGAAAAAATCATACAAGATGCAGGTGAATTGGCAGGCAATCCCCAAGAGCCTAGGAAGACTAGATCTCAAACAATCAATGCTTCCTTTGCTAATGAGAGTGAACTTGCTGATCACTGTTATATGATTATTGGATCTGATCCAACATCATATCAGGAAGCTCATAATGATCCAAGGTGGAGAGCAGCAATGCAAGAAGAATTCCAGTCTCTCCAAGAGAACAAAACATGGGATTTGGTGCCTCTTCCTCCCAAGAGGAAACTTGTGCAATGTAAGTGGATTTTTCGAACCAAACCTGTTGCTGATGGTTCTGATCTGAAGTATAAGGCTAGGTTAGTGGCTAAGGGCTACTCACAAATCCATGGTGTGGATTATACAGAGACCTTTGCACCGGTTGCAAAGATGGACTCAATTAGACTAGCTCTAGCCATGGCAGCTAGTAAAGGTTGGGAAGTTCACCACATGGATGTCAAAAGTGCATTCTTGCATGGTGAGCTACAGGAAGAGATATATATGCAGCAACCTGAAGGATTCCAAGAGGATCCCACACTTGTATGCAGGTTGAAGAAGTCACTCTATGGACTCAAGCAAGCCCCCAGGGCTTGGTATGCCAAAATGGATGCCTTTTTGCTCTCAATTGGTTTCTGTCGATGCAAGTCTGATCCAAATGTTTATTTGCAGCATTGTGATGATAATTTGCAGGTCATTGTACTGTATGTTGATGATCTCTTAATTACAGGGAGCTGCACCAAACAAATTGGCTCAATTAAAGCTTCTTTGCACAGTGAATTTGCCATGAGCGACCTAGGATTGCTAAGGCAATTTTTGGGTTTGGAAATTGAGCAATCTGAGAGAGGTATATTGCTGAGTCAACCTAAGTATGCTTCAGACCTGTTATTCAAGTTTAAAATGGCTGAATGTAAGGCAGCCAAGTGCCCATTCCTTTCAGGCATAAAACTAGGTGAATTTGAAGACTCTCCATTGGTGGATTGCACACTCTACAGGCAGCTAGTTGGAAGTTTGCTATACCTTACACATACAAGACCTGATTTGTCTTATGCTGTAAGTGCTGTAGCAAGGTATATGCAGCAGCCACATGAGATCCATTGGAAGGCAGCCAAAAGGATCCTTCATTATGTCCAAGGAACAAAGAACTTTGGGGTACACTATGCAGCTGGTTCTTCACTTCAACTAGCTGGATTTTCTGATTCCGATTGGGCGGGAGATCCCATTGATAGAAAGTCCACTTCAGGTTTTGTGTTTATGTTTGCTGAAGGTCCTATTTGCTGGTCAAGCAAGAAACAGCACACAATTTCTCTTTCATCAGCAGAGGCCGAGTACAGGGCAGCAGTGAACGCAGCCACACAGTGTGTTTGGTTGCAAGGCATTCTTCGGGAGTTTGGTGTTGCTATTGATTCTCCAACCAATATTTGGGTGGATAATCAAAGTGCCATCAAGATATCTACTGATCCAGTACAGAGGCAAAGAACAAAGCACATTGAGATCCACATGCATTACATTCGGGGCTTGGTGCATGACAGGGTGATTTCACTGCAGTATTGCCCATCCACCGAGCAAACTGCTGATATTTTCACCAAGTGCTTTACTGAGAAGACCTTCACTCACTTGAGAGATTTTCTTGGAGTGAGTGATGGATGGTGATTGCTGCAATTTAATTGCAGGTTCAGCCCCATGTCCATTTTTGAGGGAAGTTTTTATCCCATGAGGTTTTACTTCTTTTCCTCGGTTCATATGGACAAATAAAATTTCTGTTGTATTGAGGTGACTTGAGCCTTTGTTGCCAAGGCCTCCCACTTATATTTCATGAGATGTACAAAGTTATGGTTAAGGGGGGGTGTTAGAACAGTAACCACACTTAGTACCATAATCCATAAATTTTTAATTTCCCATGTGCTTAATTAAACCATGTTTTGGATTAAGTGACTATAGTTGGTCAAAAACCCACTTTGAGAGTGTTCACACCCACTTCTGAGTAAACCAGTTCACCCAGCCTCCATTTTTTTCCACAAGTGCGCCCTCATTAATTGCTGGTGCACCCTCTCTCCTTGTTTTGGGGAATTTTAGTTGACCAAGGGCGCTAGGGTGGATTTTTGCCCTTTTTTGGCTAGATTTGGAGCATTTAATGCTCCCTTGGGCCCCCAAACCTCCTCTACTTGCTCACCCACGCCTGCCTTGAGCTCATTATTGATCCAGCATGCTTCAGCCACCTCCACACCAGAATTCGTGGCTGTTTGGGGTGATTGGGATTGAGTTGGACCCACCTAGGGGGGATTGAGGCCAATTTGGCATTGATGACTTGTACACTCAGCTTGAGCCACCTAATGCTCTCGATTTTCTCATGGATGTAATAAAAACCTGTTACTAACATTTTCACATGTTAGACAGTCAGTTAATCAAATATTTGAGCATACATTGTGTGTAAATTTATCATCTTTTTCAAGTTTTTCCACTGTTTTTGCAAATTAATTCGATTTTGTGAGGTTCTCCATAGCTCCTCGATCTTCTGTGATCAAAATACTCACACTCAGGTAGGCTAATAGAAATGAAATATAAGTCAATATAAAGTCATGGTTTTCTCCATAAATTTTGAGGAAGTTATGAGAAATATTCACAAAGATACAAGCAAAATGACATTCCAGGATTGCGCAACTAGTTAATTTCAGGAACTCCAAAATAGTCAATGAAGGCTCAAAAATTTATTATCTCAGACATGGATTGGGTGATTTTCCATCTTAAATAACATTAGGAAAAAAAATAAACTCATTTGGATCTATACTCATTCATTTATTAAAGACAATTTGAAAACTAGTCAAATTCTATGCAAATCTAGAAGGGGTGTAGAAAACTTAGAATATTTCATAGTTCTGTAATATTAAAATTGATAACTGATATTAGAGGATCACAGTGACTATAATTACATCATATGGAATCCAATAGGATTCTCATAATAGTAAAATAACCTTCCTCCTCTTTACACAACAATCTAGCATTGGAAATCAACAGGGAGCTTGAAGATTCGAATCAGAAACTTCATGGCTCTTCTTCTGATATTCAAACCAGAATTGGATCAGATAGAGGACCTGCAATAAAACTCAATGAAAATGGATGAATTCCATCATCCTCTCATAGGAATCAGGGGCACTTAACCCATCTTTGACTAGGGGCACATCTCCCAAGTCTCTGAGGCATAATTTCTCTAAAACCAAAACTCAAACTGACAAAGATGTGAAGGGGGTGCACACTCCTTTATTTATAGAGAGAGGATTAATTGAGGATCAAGTATCCTTGGCTAATGCACCCTCATGAGTGGATAAGGAAATTGAGTTTTTCTTCCCTTTTCCTTTTTGCTTTTCTTTCCTCCTTTTTCCTTTTTCCTTTTTTGCTTTTTGCTTTAACTTTTTCTGTTTTTCCTGGATTTTCTGATTTATCCTGCCTTTCTAGTCTTTCCCGTTTTTCTAATTTATCCTGCTTTCTAATTTTGTGCTACTTTATACTTTATGTTGCTTTTCCTGAGTTTTTGTTGCTTTTATTATTTGCTCCATCTATCTTTCATTTTTCCTGATTTTCTAGATTTGGATGCTTTCTTCTTAACGTCTTATTCAAGTCATATCCAAGTCAACCTCATCCACTAATGCACCATAGTGGATCATTATCCTCATTTATTTATGATAAAATTATTAAATGCATGAAAAATAATTATTCGAAGTGCATAATAAACTTTAGACAAAAATTAATTCACACTCCTAATTAATTAAATGCCTAGAATTCAAAATTAACCCCATAGTAAATGAAGTTGTCTCCTCAACCCAAGGGATTGGTTGGGTTAGGAACTTGATCCAATGTTCACTGTTGAGGGGACATGACAAGGTGGCAAGGGAGCTTGGGAATGATTACAATGGTAGGAAATGGTGGGCTATGAGGAAGCTCCAACTCAAATCCAACAACATAACCTTACTTTGATTTCTCTCTACAAAATACATGCCAATGGTTTCCTTTTATAGGCCAAGAGGTGGCCAACAAACAACTAGATCCAAATGTGAACTCTTCTCCTTCATGGCCTACATCAAAGGTACACAAGGGGGGTTGATTAATGCCACCAAGTGTGTGAGGAGCCAAATTCCGATCTTTGGGGAGGACTGAGTCTTCAATGCACCGTTGGAAGTGAGTGGTCCCTCTATTTTGATAGTAGCATGACTATAGAAGGAAAAGGCATGTGGGTGTCATTCAGATAACCCGCGTTATAGCACGGGTCAACTGTGTATTACCTGCGCTACACTTTATTTTGACTGTTCCTTGGAACTTATGGACTGATGTTGTTTTTTGGATCTATTGAGGATGCTAGTGGTGATATGCATTCTTTTTGTTGATGATGCCTTACTGGATGAATCACCTAAATGTCGCATGTGAGCGATTTTTAGGTGTTAACAGATGCCCCATGATGTATGAGGTTCGAAGGGTACTGTAGAGACGATAATGCATCACTTTTTTGTTGTTTCTCTCCTGTTCTGTAGGACAAAGCATATGTGGAAAAATAGGGTTCTCCCCTAGGGGAATATTGGTGGTGATGACCACTGGAGCTATAATAAAGAATATTTTTTATATAAACAAGGTGGGCATACCCATGATCATAAAAATGCTTTCAAATTAATTACAATGAGAGAGGAACAATGGTGTCGACTCTAATATACTGCTGGTACATGGATGAAGGTGACTTCAATCCATGTTTGAGTAACTGCCCCAGGAAATTCTATGGAATATTTGAAGAAGTGGAACTACTGGTGACCATGATAAATCCACTGGGGTGGGGGACCAAATAAAATGCTACCATGATTTCCAAATTTGAACACTGTTGCATTCAAAAGTACGTTTCCCCTTGATGTCATGATGTGTTGACATCGAGCATAGGGGAACCCACTTAGTTAGGGAGCATTAATGAATCTCCCTACTAAGTTAGAGGTGATCCCTTATAGTTATTGAAAGAGATCCCAAGGTAAAACTGAAACTACTACAACTCTTAGAATATAATGTTTTGACGTCGACAAGAGTTGAATTACATGATAAAATGAGAGTCTTATCTTGAGAAATGAGATCATATTGTAACCGACTAGTAGATGGACATACCTAACAAAATACTGGTTGGTAAGCGTGAGTCTTGTAAATTTCTTTGATCGATTGTAAACATGGTGAGCAGGGACGGTAGCTTTCCTTTCGGAATGACACAGATTGAAACGGCCAGAGACAAATTGCAAGTGAAAGGGATTTGATGGAAACACAAACAGAGGGTAATGGTGACAGGAAAAAAAACATTGTTGAACATATGGAGACTCAAATACTTTGATCAAAGGTGACTATGGGTTGATGTCGAAATAATATGGTTTCCCACAATGTGAGGTGATGGGGGAACTATTTGTGCATAAAGAATGTTAGTGGGGGTCCCCACAGTTGTGGGTGTTTTGGGGGACTGATTTGATGATGGTCAGAGTCCCCATGGTTTTGAGTGGATCGAGGGATATTTACCAATGATGAAATGAGGACTAACTTGCAAATGCAAAGACGGGTGCCCCATGAAACAATGCTATGCAGTGTATTCCCGCGAGAAGACTAAACATAACTAGTTTCTTCAGGGGGTGGGTGCCCCATAGGTGTCTTTGCGGGGGTGATGATACAAGGGATATTGAAAAGGGTAAAGTGCTCATGGAGGTATGAGGGGGCTTTGTGAATCATTCTTGTGACATGTGCCAAATAATATGATGAGTGTCTACTTGGTGGAGTAAATTCCCAATTGCAAAATGATACTCTAAGGGAGGGTCTTTTCACGATGGGTTAGATTCCTTGGACTTGTGGGGGGTCGACATCATGGGTGTCAATTGATGACGGGGATGGAAATGGTGCGCAAAAATATGGGGGAACATGCTATTCATGGTCATGATGTTGATGGCACATCAAGGCCATGAACGGGGCCCCATGGTTATCAACGAGAATATTGGTAAATGCATTATAAATGGAGGGTAAATAGTGTCTATATGCCAATTTCAGAATGATACCCGTGGTAGGGTGCATGATCACTACTTGTATATATTGGATTTCTATTCTTATGATGGAAAAAGAGGCTCCATAGTTTTCTGATCGATATCCTACACATACGGTGCCCATACCCAAGTATAGTAAAGAACATGACCAAGGTATAGACAATGCATAAATCATATAACCAAAACATCCGTACCTGTGGGGTACTGGAGAATTAAGGATAAAACCTTTTGAGGTACAACCCATTGAAAGGGTTGTTGAGGGTAATACCTTCATAGTCGGTTAAGATATAGGATCCTTTTGGGAGACAATTCTTAACAATATAAGGGCCTGCCCACTTAGATACAAATTTATTGGGTCCTGGTTTACCGTCTTTCTTGGCATTAAAAAAAATAACAAAGTCACCTTCATTGAAGGTGCATGGTCGCACCTGTCGATCGTAGTGAGCCTTGGAGAGAACTTTCATGGCTTCATTCTGTTGAAAAGTATCACATTGTTCTTCATCAAGGTGTTCCGAGGTGAATAGGCATTGTTCTAGTGCATGGGTATCGGGTAGCAACTCGACGACAGATTGGAGGGTAGGGATTTGGCATTCTATTGGGAGGACGACTTCTACACCATGGAAAAGATGAAATGGGTAAACCCTGAGGCAGTCTTGACAGAAGTGCGGCAAGCCCAAAGGATAGGAAATAGCATGTGGTTCCAGTTGATTTTGGTTTTTTCCACTGTGTGTTGAAGCATAGTTTTGAGGATTTTATTAATAGCTTCAACCTGGCCATTTTCTTGAGGGTAGTAAGCGGTTGAAAAGTCATTTTTTAAGCCTAACAACCACGAAAATTCTTCAAACGTATCATCATGGAAGTGCCTTCCATTGTCAGAGACAAGTTTTTTTGGGAATGCCGAAATGGGAGACGACATGGTTGAAGAAGAATTGTGCAACAGTCACTACTTTACAATCAAATGTGGGCATCGTTTCGGTCCATTTGGTAAAATAATCGACAAAAATAATTATATGGTGGTGACCTTGGGAAAAAGCTGCACGACATTCCATAAATTCAATTTCCCATTTTCAAAATGAGACGACAGTGATGACTAGATGGATTGGTGCTAGGGGAGACCGTGTTTTGCAGGAAAAGACACGACAAATCGCACATTGTTTGACGACATAGACACAATATTTGAATACGGAGGGCAAAACATATCCTGCTTGCGGAATTTTTTGGGCAGTGGTTAATCCGGAGAGGTGTCTACCACATGCGCCTCTATGGAAATCATTGAGAACTTGTTTGACTTCTTCATGCGTTATACATAATTGAAGAATAGTGTCGATACCATGAGGATGTCTCTGATGAGGAGGTATCGTGGTGCCCGGTGGCGTATTTTGTGGTGATTGTCATGGGATAAATGGGGAGCAAACTTCTGGGTGCGGAGATAAAGAAGGATATCATTGTACCAATGATCTTCTCCCTTAATGAGAAAGAGGTGCCGTTTCTTGTTAATTCTCCCAAGCATGTGCTACAGAGCACCTATTAACTAGTAATAGCAGTCTCAATGTAAAGCAAAACAAATGTAAAATAGTAAATGATCTAAGATGTGCAAAGAAATAAAAACTCATTTAGAAATACTAAACCATGATATCTATAAGATAGACAGGAAATAAAGAATTTAAAACTTTATATTGATGGGAAAGCAATGGCTTGCAAGAACATACCTCAAATGGTGAGGATGTTGAGTTGGGGCAGCTGCAATGTTGAGGTGCTCCAATCTTCCAATGGTTTCTCTTCTCCAAGGTGCTGCAATGGTTGGGTAAAAAACTCAAGAGGGATTTTGGCAGCGTGAGGATAGGATGAATATGGAGGGAATAGTGAGGAGCCCCTATCACCTTTTTATAGTTTTTGGTGATGGGAAATACAACTATGGTTTGAGGAAACCAATGGTATTGTTAAAATGGTTTAGGTCTCTTTTTCCCTCTTTTTCCTCTTTTTTGAATATTTTGAATATTTTTATTCCCTTTTAATATTTTTGGTAATTTTGGTCCCTTTTTGAGGTTTTTTTGTGTTTCTTGAGGAAAAATACATATTTTGAGGGGAAACAGGTGTATTATGGTCTTTTTGGTGACCTTTTGATGGTTTTAGAGGCTCAAATGGTGGGAAAAGTGGACAAATGGGTCATGTGAATAGGGAAATGAGCTAGTGAGCACTTTTTGGGTGTGAACAGATTGCCCCCTGATGTGTGAGGGCAGGAGCTCATCGTATGGCCGATAGACATCATAGTTCTTTTGTCTTTTCCTGGGGTTTGGAGGGGAGAAGAGACTGATTGGATATTGGAACACCGGGCACATGCAAACTGAACAAACTAAAAAATACATAGCCTCAAAATGAATGAGGAATAATCTCTGATAATGGACTAGGCGGGCATCCCCATGCTCGTATCAAGATATAAAAATAATAATGAGGCCCAAAAAGGGGACCTGAACAATACATGTAGAATGCTGTGTACATCATAATGGTCCAGAGGGGACACAAAGCTGGGATATATTGATGGTCATACCATGACTGATCTAAAGAACTGATACACTGGAAAAAATCTCTATCTCTCTGATTGTGGTACCAGAAAGATGGATAATATGCTGGATCTGAAGGTGTTCAACAACTTGTTTTTTCAAGGAAGCAGATATCTTGGGTGCTTCCAAATACTGTCATCAAGCGAAGCCCAGATATCCATTGGAATATATAACTGGTAGTTCCCTGAAGTAGACTAAAAAAATGTGGTAGAGTCTGGTGACATCTGGGGTCTTCCTCAAAGAACTGTACGGAACAATACCCTGTACGAGTCTCAATGATGTGATCAAGGTGTTGACGTCGAGCATGTGAGAAACAATCATTCATAAAGGTAATAAGGGTTCCTTTCAGAATGATCTGTAGGAACTCATCATTAATGGGGATGAGTCCAAGGCACAGGGAACTCTAGGTCTATCCTATGGAATAGATATTTTGGGGTCGACAGAGGGATACTTGCAACTATCAAGGCAATGATGTTTCCTTAAATAGGAGCGCGAGGTGTACAACCCAAAGGTGATAGTAGTTTTAGTGGGACTGACTCTAGGGGAATGGGGAGTAATTGGGGTTATATGGTGGGTGGACTCAAACTTCCTTTGTTCAGAGTATGATGGCATGGCTAACCTGGCAGCATATGAAACTAACTGTGGGTGTAGGGATCATAGCCAAGGGGGTCGAGGGTATGTACTGCAAAGGATGAAAAGGGTACACTGATGTGGGGTATCGGGAAATTATCAGGGTGACATATTGTAGAATACTCTGAACAAAGGCAACCAAATTGGGGAAGCTGCCATGATAGTTTGACTAGACATGATCTGATGTGGCACCGAGAGGCACTGTTGGGGCCTTCTTCGTGTTTTAAAGAGCTCGAAGAAGGGATAAAAGTGTGCTCACAGTGGTACTGTCCTGTGGATTTGTGTGAGCCCAGGACTGTTCATGCTCAAAGTTGCTTTCATGTTTTAGAGAGTCTAAAAGCGATAAATAGACTCCAAGGGGGTTCTTTTCGTGTGTTAGTCTTCAAGGCCCAAAAAAGCATAAAAAGATGCAATGAAGAACTCTTCTAGCCAAGCCAATGTGACTAGAGTATACCATTTTCGTAATTAGTCTACAAGGTCCGGAAAATGGGTAAACTTATACCAGGTAGATGCCCTTTCAAATACATTTACTGAGCATGAAAGGAAACAAGATTGCTCGACGATCTTTTCATTGTTTTAGGAGTCAGAAAAGAGATTAACAAAAACTCCCTAAGTGCCTTTTTCATAAAGGAATTGATCGGCGCGAAAAAGGGGTAAAATTATACTGAACAAAAGTATTGGTGAGGCAAGGAGGAAGTGTTCATTGAAGGGGCAAGTATGGAGATCAAGCATGGTGGTAGGTGGTGAATACTAATGGGGCCTCCTTGCGGGTTGGTGAATGGTAGCATAACAGCGCCATAATTGCAGTATGGATGGAGTGAAGGGCTCGTGTATGAGTTGTGATTCACAAATTTAGTAAAAAATGGACAATGATCGATGTGGCACACAAACCGAGGCGACGAGGGGCTTGTGAAAAAAATGTCCAAAAAATTTGGTGGTGAGAGCGAGAAATGATATCAAGCGTCGTCATAAGCACAGAAAACTGGATCCCGTGATATAAAGAATGTAAAAAATGTACAATGGCCGATGTGGCACGCAAACCGAGGTGACGAGGGGCGTGTGAAAAAAATGTCCGATCGAGGAGACGAGGGGCATGTGAAAAAATTTCCAAAAAAATATGGTGGTGAGAGCGAGAAATGATCTCTAACATCGTCACAAGTGCGAAAAACTAGATCTAGTGATATAAAATATGTCAAAAATGGAGACTGGCCGATGTGGCACGCAAACCGAGGTGACAAGAGATGTGTAAAAAAGTACCAAAAATAGGGTTCAGTGAAATCGAGAAACTGACTTGACCATCATGAAGTTCTCACTGTGCTGAGTCCAATGGTGCAAACGGTTTGAAAAATGGACGTCGTATGACTCTAGAATGGTCGTTTGAAAAATGGTCAAATTTCTAGAAATAACAAGTGGACCCAATGTGACATGTGTCATTGTTACAGTTGAGTTTGAGAGCCTATCAGAGCACTTTTGTCATTTGTGGGAGATTCGACCACTGGTTTTTTATTCTGCGAGTTTCAGGTAAGCCTTATTGCCTTAGCCTATCAATTTATTTACTTTCAAGGGGAAGCTGGGTCTCGGAAGTAGCGCATATGCCACATTGGCTTGCCAACGTGGAATATCGCGGCTTCCGGGCCTTTTTGCGTGATGTGCATCGCGGCTATTGGTTTGATATCCGCGATGTGCATCGTGGCTGTGGGATTCTCAGCCGCGATGTTCATCGCAGCTGTGGGATTCTCAAAAACAATGTTCATCGCGGCTATGGGGCTGGAAGCCGCGATGCGCATCGCGGCTGTGGGGCTAGCAGTCGCGATGTGCATCACGGCTGTGGGGCTGGTAGCCACGATGTACCTCGTGGATATGGGTGTCAAAGCCGCGATGGGGATCGCTGGCTTAGAAAAAATTTATTGGTAATTTTCTAAAAATTTTCGTGTTTGGCTTGGCAGGATGCTCAAGCGGCCATAGGTATTGTGGCAGGAGAGAGAGATTGATGATGTCATCATGGATACTATTCAGGTGGACCCTGATGTGCGGTCAACACTGGATTTAGGTGGACAACTGAAGTTCACGTAGATTCCACACATGCGTTCAGTCAAATTGTTGCTGAACAAGTTGGTTGACTTCTGGGATCCAGAGTTGTTGGCATTTACGGTTCAAGGTGAGAGACTAGATCTTACCTTGATCGATGTATATTTTCTTACTGGATTACCCCGTTTGGGTGAGATAGCGGATACCCTGCCAAGGATTCTGGCTGGGGTAGATATAGAGGATCTCCTTCAGAGATTATACCGTCAAGGGGCCCATGTACAGAATAGTACGCTAGCTATTACGGATTTGCGGGAGCCGGAGATGTGGGCAGTGGCAGCATGTGTTTTACGGGTGCTTGGTGCATAGGCGCCTCATTGTTTGTCCAGGGGGCAGATGATGATGGTTCATTGGGTCATGACTGGGACCTATTTTACATGGGGTCAGATGTTCCTCGCTTGTGTTCAGCGTGGGCTGAGCAAAGTGAGGTTGCAGGGAGGTGAGTTCAACTATGCCTCCTTCTTGTGCTATTTTTTCTTTGAGCGGGTACCTACCTCGCAGCCACGTGTGCCGGTTCAAGACGGTCTGATGAGTGAGCCATGGATGGTGCGATGGGGGGAGATGATGCCTCGAGGTGGTGGTGGTATCTGGAAGTTCTTCTCGATGGAGATGTACGATTAGTGGGAGTAGGTGCCACTGAACATTGATGACTACCCATACAGAGGGATGGACTTCCGGGGTGACATCAAGATGCCTCGGGCCCTAGGACAGGCTTGGGGGTTGGATGGTATGTCTTTGTTCTTGTTTTTCTATCATATTATGCTTATGATTTTGTTATGATGATAGGTAGAAATGTTTTATATGAGTTGATGTATGTTGTTGTTGGTCTTTTGCAGATGTGGGACTATGGCCTCCAACTGATCACTAGGGTCGTAGGGGACGTGTGGTGGTGATGGTACCTCCGCCGGTAGTGGCACCCCTACCTCATGCTCGAGGAGTTGTGCGCCTCTAGATGATTCCATAGAGGGTTGGCGGGATACCTTAGATGTGTTGTTGGAGGATGTGCCTGGTGATGGTTGGAGAGACCTAGATTAGCACGTGTTGGATCATTGTTTCAACGCTCCACGTGAGTGGAGGTCGATTCTGAGGAGGGTAGCTGTCATGACAGTTGAGAGGAGAGCTCGCTATCTAGATGAGCCAGAGGAGGAGGAGCCGGAGGAGGCTGCTGACCCTGATGATGATGATTAGGTTGTTTGTACTTTTCCCCCAAATGCCGATGAGCAAATGGGGTCATTTTTGTGGATATTGTACTATCAATGTATATTTTTTGTATATTCGGGTGTACGCTTAACATTATGACTCTATGATGATATATATATATATATGTTCATGCACATGGATGCATTTTGTTATTGTGTTTATGTTTTGTTGCATGTGGATGCAATTTATGTTTTGTTTTTCCCATGGAGGCATGTCATATGTATCTTGTTTTTCCCGTGGAGGCATGTCATATGTATTTGATGTAATTTGTGTTTATATGCCCGTGGAGGCACCTTGTAAGCACGTGGATGCAAAAATTATGATGTTTTCATTTTTTAATATTTTATGAAATGCATATGTATGTATGATTTCCTACATGGTTTGATTGGTGTGCCAATCTAAAATGTTGTTTGCCATTTGGTCTGCTACACTGTTGAGATTCCTTGGGACATGTGTGAATGAAATGGATTCAAACTGTCGAATCATTTGTTTAGTGCATAAGAATTTTCTAAAAAGACAGGGATCGCGTATCTGGTAGTAGTTGTTAAGCTGGGAAACAAGAAATTGGGAGTCGAGGAAGACATTGAGGTGACTTATGCCCATCTGGAGAGCGGCAGTCAGGAGACCAGTCACACCGTTGTACTCAACTTGATTATTTGTGGAAGCACCTATACATACGCCGTTGAGGTGAATTAACTCATGTGAGGGAGAATAAAGTACCGAGGCCGCGGAGGCGAGATTTGGAGACTAGCGACTTGCACCATTGGAAAATCCAATGTAGTAAAGTGGAACAGGATCCATCTGTGGTCATGCAGAAATGCAAAGTATAAGGTTTTTGGAATTTTAACAGTTAAAAAGGAATAAAAACTGTACAATGTGGACTGTGGTGTCTAAAAGCTTTTCTATGGGTAAAATTGCTTGAGGTACAACCTGTTACGTGGGTTGCGTAGGGGGTTTCCTTCTGAGTCGGTCATAATATATGCCCCCTATCCGAGGTAGGTGTGTATCATATATGGGCCTTTCCACATGGACACAAATTTTCCTTTTCCCGTTTTGTCATGGGCTTGATCGTAGGCAATTACAAGGTTGTTTTCATTAAATGTTCTTGGGTGAACATGTTTATCGTAACTGAGTTTGGACCAGTTCTTTGCGACTTCCATGGTTTGGAGGGCTGCACGACGATCTTCATTAACTTTCTCCAAAAGTAGTTTGCGTTTCTCAATTGGTGAAGTATCTGGGAGGAGTTCAACAACAATGTGTAGTGCTGGGATCTAGCATTCGACGGGGAGGACAGACCCCATGCCGTGAACTAAATGGAAAGGAGTAAAACCGGTGGCGGTTTTGGTCGATGTGCGGTACACCCATAGTGCCGGAAAAAGCATGTGGTGCCAATTAGATTTATGTTTGTTGACAGTGCGCTGGAGGATGGTCTTCAAGATTTTGTTAATCGCTTCGACTTGGCCATTCCCTTGGGGGTAGTAGGCGGAAGAGAAATGATGTTCAAATTTAAGGAGGGTTGAAAATTCTCGCCAAACAGAGTCCTCGAAGTGAGAGCCATGGTCTAAGACAAGTTGCTTTGGTACTCCAAAACGAGCGATAACATGGTTGAGGAAAAAGCAGGCTGCAGTGTTGGATTTGCAGTTGTAAGTGGGCATGGCTTCTGCCCATTTGGTAAAGTAATCGACGGCCACAATGATGTGTTTATGGCCGCCGGTTGATGTGGGATTGCAATCCATGAAGTCGATGGCCCATTTGTAAAATGGTCCAACAGTGACTACTGGATGAAGGGGGGCAGGGGGGTTCTTGCCTTGGGGGCAAAGAGTTGGTAGTTTTGGAAATGTTTGACTGCTGTGATGCAATCAGTGAATAATGAGGGCCAAAAGTAACCTGTGCGGATTATCTTTTGGGTAGTGGCCATTCCAGAAAAATGGCCTCCGTAGGCACCGCTATGACAGTCATTAAGGACTTGTTCTGCTTCTTCTTGAGAAAGGCAACATCGTAAGATGGTGTTGATGCCACGTCGATAGAGGACATCACCTAAGAGGAGATAACGGGGGGCATGGTGATGTACGGCGTCCATCACGGTCGATGTTGGATCAAAATTTTTGTGTGCGGAGGTAGACTAGAATGTCATCGTACCAAGGGTCGTCAGACGAAATAATGAATAAATGGTCGTCAATTAGTTCCATATGGATAGCTAGGGATGATGATGAGGATGGTAGGTGTGTAATGAGATGGGCGAGTGCTAGGGATTTGGTGGTCTTTGGGGTTTTAAAAGTCAGGTTGTATTCTTCTAGGATAATCACCCATTTAGCTATGCGGCCTTGTAGAAGGCGACGTGTCAAGAGATAGACCATTGGGTTTGAATTTGTGATAACTGTGGTATGGCTGAGGAGAATGTAATGGCGCAATTTCTGAACTGAAAAAATGATGACAAGGGCCATTTTCTCTTCATGTGGGTAGCGCAATGGTGGGCCTGATAAAGTTTGGCTTACATAGTAAATAACATGCTCTTGGCAAGCTGAGTCTTCTCGGACGAGTACTCCGGAGACGGCATAGTCGGATGCTGAAACATAAAGGACAAAGTATCTTGTGAAATATGGAGGAGAAATCAAGGGGGCATTAGTGAGTGCTTTCTTCAGGTCTGTGAAAGCTGCTTCTGCTTGTTCATCCCATACGAAACAGGTATGAAGGCGTAGTAGACAAAGGAAACCATGAACTATCGTGGCATAATCGAGAACAAAGCGGCGGAGGAAGTTCAACCTCCCTTGAAGGCTTTGCAGTTGTCTTAGTGTACGAGGTGATGGTAGGTCTATGATGGCTTGTACCTTTAAAGGGTCAATGGTGATGCCTTTTTCTGAAATTATGAAACCCAACAGACGGCTTGCTGGAACGCAAAAGACACACTTGAGTGGGTTCAAGCGAATTTGGTATTTTCGACAACGTAGGAAGACTTGTCAAAGGTCGTCTAGATGGTCAGATCATTTCTTAGATTGAGCCATGAGGTCGTCTAGATAAACCAATATGATGTTAATCGGGTCATGAAAGCAATAAGTCATGGCTCGCTGGAAAGTGGCTCTAGCGTTCTTGAGACCAAAAGGCATAACGTTATAGGAAAAGGTGCCCTATGGGGTAGTGAAAGCGGTCTTGTATTGATCTTCCTTTCAGATTTTGATTTGGTTATATCCAGAGAAACTATCCATGAAATATAGTATCTCATTCCCCGCACAGGCATCGACTAGTTGGTCAATAAATGGTGTTGGGAAGTTGTCTTTAGGACAAGCTAGATTGAGGTCACGGAAGTCAGTATAGACGTGAATGGTGCCCACTTTCTTATTGACTGGTACTGGGTTTGAAACCCAAGTGGTATAGGCAATAGGACATATGAAACCTGCTGTTCGAAGCTTCTCACTTTCAACCTTAACGACTAGGAGCTTAGATGGGTGAATGGGGCATTGTTTCTGGCGGACAGGTGGTATGTTGGGCCAAGTGTCTATGTGATGTTCTACAATGTTAGGATTGAGACCAGGCATTTCAGTATAAGACCAGGCAAAGACATCACGAAAATCTTGGAAGAGTTTCTTATAGGCATGAACCTCCTCTTTAGTACATGATGCGCCTAAGGAGATAAGCTCAAGTTTTCTAGGTGTGGTGGAAATGTCAACTTGTATGATAGGAAAAATGTTGGCCATATTACCTTCTTCAAAAGCATCTGGTGCTGGGATGGGGTCTTTGAACCAATCGACCTTGGTTGGTAAAAAATCTTTTGATTCGACGGATAGTTGGTTTGCTGTGGTAGAGGAAGATGCTTCAGGGATGAAGTATGACCGATGGTGCATATCGTCCCAGGGGTAATCCGGTGCGGTAAGCATTTCTAGAATTTCCTCATCGCTACGAAAGTAGTGTGTCATCAAATCAATTGGTTCAGGCTTGTAGGTGGTTGAAATCATATAAATGGTATTGATTTCTTCTGAAGAGGAGGACTTCGGGGGGTAGATTTCCTCGATGAGGGGAGGATATATCTCTAAGTCTACATTATTCAACTCGTATAAAGCCACTCTATAATCTGGTAGATCAGGGCAGTGATGTGAATAATGGCCATAAATGCCACATATCGCACAAGGGTGGTTAGTACGCAGTGATTTATCGCGAGGCTAAGGAGGAAGCTCAAGTTTTACTACTGTGATACCAACGTCGTCATCCAACATATTCATGTGTTCTTGGAGTGCGGGTAATTGCAGACATTGATGGGTGGCATGTCCTATATCATCACACAAAGAGCACTTGGGGGGAATATGAATGGTTGGGGGATTCTTTGCTAGTTTAGGGGTCGCTGGGGGGGTGCAGGTTGTGGGTCCAGTGGTATAAGTTGGTGGGCCTCTACCCCCAGTGTTTCAGAATGGAGGTGGAACATTACTAGATGTTGATGTCATAGTCATCATTGGGAATGGTCGGGTTTGAAAATTAGCGACACTGGGGGGTGGGTGGTTGGAAGTGTTGATGGGTTGCACCGGTTGTAAAATGACATTCGGTGTTGGGGGAGGAGCTGGGACAGGGAGGTACCACACAGGTAATCCTAAAGTTAATCCTGGGAGAGTAAGCGTGGCCATTACTGGTGAGCTGATGGCTCTTGAAGGAGGGAATAAAAATGGGATAGTGTGAATTGGTGTAGATCCGATATGACTCAGCACTGTGGGTAGTTGTGGCAGTAATGGGGGCCGTTGAGTAGGTTTTTGTGTGTTGTGAGAAAGGGTGCACAAGTCATATATTTCTGTTATCCGTAAAGGGGGTGGGATAGATGGAAATGTGGAAGTCATAGGTGACTTTGTGTAGATCCTACGTCCAACTGTTGGTGGGAAACACTACCCTATAGTGAGGAAATAGACACTATCAACTTAAGGGGGTGATAGGTAAACATACTGATTGCATTACAGAAGTTTTTATAAATGGAAATAGGTTAGAGACCTTAAGTACATGCCTTGTGAACAAAGTTTGATCCTAGCTTTTTTCAACCTTGCGCTCGATCCTCAACCCAATCTCCCGTTTGATAAAACTGCAACACAAAGACCTTTCTCAGCGTATCTTGGCCAATATAATAATGATGGAATTGACAAGTAATTCAAATATCAAACATTAACCAACATTGATCCAAACAAATACATAATCCAATAAGCACTTGATTTGGGACGAGAAAGATGCTTCAACCTTTTATTGTCAAAAGCATATGAATGATACAAAGTATACCTAACTTTGCAGCATGCTCATGTAACCTGATCATAGGCTCCTACTCCTCTCTGACTTCAAAGTTCCTCCAGCATAACCTCATTCAATACAAGATTATCATATAGAAGAGTCTCTCTATGGCTCTCATGTCTTTATGTCTAACCCCTCTCTTCAATCCTCGTATTTATATGACAAGGTAGGCAGTTCAGGTCGAGAGGTGGTTGAAGGGGAAGTTGGGAAACCAAATGAAACTAATCCCTATTCGTCAAATTAATATTTTTTTGATCATATTTTAAGATGTGCGCGACTATTTCACAGTGGAGTAGCGCACAGGGCGCATCTACAGTGTTTAACAACTGGCGTTTGACACTTTTTGGATGTTGTGTGCTAGTTTTCTGAAGTGGAGTAGCACCCAAGAGGAGGTGTGCGCTACTATTTCCTTTTGAAGTAGCGCATATGCGTTGGTTTTCTCAAATAGAGTAGCGCCGATGCCAAAATATGATGTTTTTTAGGGTTTTGTCAGCTTGCAGGAAGGTGAATCAGGTCAAAGTCTCATCTGAGGTCATCATGCTCTTCAATCCAAGTTGTCCTTTTGTGTGATCGACAGCTCAAGGTGATCACGGACAGAGAAGTGCATATTTGACCTATAACAGATGCCCCATAATGTGTGAGGTCAGAAGGAAACGATGGACGAAATACATTATAATCCAAAGCCAGAGGAGGAGCGAGGAACCACAGGACCAAGTCACAGAAACACCCGAAACAAAGATCAAGGTTAGCGAGCAATTACATTCTTGACATCATATAGATGTGCAGTGTGATATAATCATGATCTATGATACATAACGAGGAGATCTACATATAGCATGGCCACTTGAAATACAAGTGTGGATCCATGTCAAATTGAGAGAGCATAGCCATAACAACAAACTGGATCTATGTCTCATGGAGAACCGAATATAGGTGAGGCTCAGTCTTGCGCAACTTGGGTGATAACATAATGAGGTAATGTCATCAACATCCCAAGGTCTTCATCCAAAACAACCCAAGGTACAAACCCTAACCATGTGAATAGATGAGCTGATAGGCGAACATGGGGGGTATCGTTTGATTACCGGTCGTTGATGTATACCATTAACAAACGCGAGGACTTCCACTGATAATGATGATGGGGCCCAAGGTACCTAGTACGATCCAACAAGTGTGAATAAGTGGACTTGGAGTCAAACACTTGAGGATCCTGTCGAATAAGAGACATTGATGTATTCTCATAATTAAACAGCGAGGAAAATTGGTGACTACAATCTCCAAGGTACTAACCGAAACTCTAAACTTCAATCCCAGAGCAAAATGAGTTGATGTCGATGGGAAGAAGTTCGTTGGAAGGGAGGCCTTAAGGAATCCTCCATCATCCAACACGAGGGACACTCAACTGGTATGAGCTGATATGGAGTAATATATGTAACAAGATTGACACTAGGATGGACGACACATGAGGTCAAGGTAAACTGCAGAATGGCTGACATAGGGTATATCCTTGAACAGTGAGCACGACACAAAGTGACTTAGGCAGTTTTCAACATGATGGGGAAAATGATGTAAGCCTGTAATGTAGGAGACATTAGCAGACCCTCCATATGATTGGAAGAATAACCAACCGGGGGAGTAAACAACTCGAAAATCAGGTTCACCCTAAGGTCAAAAACTAAACCCAACCGACATGATAGACTCAAGTAGGTGCTGTGTTCAAGGATAGAACTGACTGAACTGCCTTTGACACTGAAGATATGATACATATTTCTCATCCCTTATTCTTTTTAGATAAAAGAATACATTTCTTGTTGTTTTAATGAGTCCAAGAAAGAATGAAAACTCAATAGATCCAACCATGTAAAAATTTTAACGAGCCCATGGGAGGAAGACTCAGGACCTTCTTCATTGTTTACAGAGTTCGAAGAAGAGATAGAAGATTACTATATATTATTGATCTCTGGATTTTAATATCGAGCCGAGATGTGTTGCTGCTCACCGGTGTTTTCAATTTTAAGGAGTCTGAAAAACTTAAACAATAACTCCATACACCTACTCGTGGATTTTAATATCGAGCCCAAGTAGGTTAATGCTTGCCGGTGTTTTCTTGTTTATAGAGTTTGATAAACTTAAAAAATCCTCTTTACACCTATCCATGGATTTTATATCGAGCCCGAGTAGGTGAATGCTCACTTGGTGTTTTCATGTTTAGAGAGCCTGAAAACCCTAAAGAAAGGCTCCAACAGGTCCTTTTTCGTAAAGTTAGTCTCCTCCCCCGAAAAAGATTAAAACAATGGAAGAAGAACTCTTCTAGCGCATATATGAGTATACCTAGAGTATACTTTTTCCGTAATTTATCCACCAAGGACCGGAAAAGGGGTAATTCTATACCTGAGTGGATGAGCCTTCAATTCCTTTAACGAGCTTGAAGAGGACAAGTTTTCTTAGCAATCTTGTTTAGGTTTAAATAGTCCAAACAAGAGCTTAAAATGACTTGAAAGACAACTTCTAGGATCACGACTCATAATCTGCCAAAACTAGGTCTTCAACAAAAATTATTAGTGATCGCGACAAAAAATATTAAATGATAAGTAATTCTAACCATGAGTTAGTTAAAAAGGTCTACCATCAAGAAATATAGTCTTAAAGGATTGATCCTACAATATTTTAGTGAAAAAATGCGAACTATTGGGTGAAATTATCTTTATACCATGTGCGACTATTAATTGATTAAATAGAACAATTTGGTAGAATTTGAAACTATAGACATTTTACCAAAGTGGGTAAGGATTAAAATAAAATTCATATATGTAATTTCAAAATTAAAACTCAAATTTCATTTTGGTTTTGTAGGGCAAAAAATTTGGGAGCAAACCTTGGATTTCAATCCTTCGTGGCGATCAAATCAAGCGACCAATCAACATTTTGCCTCCACCAAGTAAGTTGAATTCATCCTATCTTGCATTTCCATTGGTTTTTTGTCAATTTTTTAGCTTAAAATCACTTTTAAGGCCATGCTCACATCGTGAGAAGTGCGTGCACTACTCTACAGTAGGAAAAGTAGCGCATACTAGAGGTATGCGCAACTCTGCCTCTACACAGTAGCGCCCATGCGTGATTGTGTGGCATGTACAGTAGCGCACACCCACGAATATGGAGAAAAAAGTGTCGTGGTGCTAAAATTTGACATTTTTGTGGTAGGATGGTTCTTGTTTGGAGGGAGAGAGAACATGGGGATATGGATAGGGTGGCAATGCAAGACCTGGCCACTCTCCATGCCCTCTGAAGATGTGGTTTGTTAAAGTTTTAACGAACCATGAACATGAGGGCACTCAATAGAATGCTTCGAAGACTCGTTCAATACTGGGATGTAGATACTAATGCCTTTGTTATCCGAGGGAAAACCTTGGACCTTACTGTCGACGATATATACTTTATTACTGGACTCTCTAGGAGGGGAGATGCAGTAAATTTGAAGGGATCTTCTCGCAATGTGGGTGAAACATTGATGCAAGAATATTTAAATGCATACTGTGTGGCTGGAGCTGAGAAATCAGGAAGTCAAATCCTTGTTTCTACCATTGAGAGCCTCCCTCTAAAGGTTCTTGTGAGTATGATAAACCGGATGGCAGGGAGTGCCACACAACACCTAGCTTCGAGGCATTCCATGCATATTGGTGTTAGATGCTTGCAGGGACATGTGTACGATTGGTGCACTGGTTTATTGGCAAATATGAAGCTTCAACTCACGGGTTGCAAATCCGGAAGCATGAAGAACTTTGGATACAGCAGCATTCTATGTACCTTCTTCTTTGAGAGGGTACCTGCTCTTAGCTTGGGGATGCCTCTACCTCCAGTCAACCCTCTTGAGACTAGATTGGGTCAGTGGGGTGACATCTTTCTCCGCCAGGGTGGTGTTGAAAGCCATTTTTGTTATCATACTGATGATTTTTGGGGGTGGTGGGAGAGGCAGAAGGCGGCATTCGAGCAGTTTCCGTATGCTGGATTGGACTTCCGCCATGATCCAGAGCTGGTGCTTCCTCCAGGTGGAGCCTGGGGAGCTATTAGTAGGTTTTTATTTTATTTAATTTTTTCAAACTTTCAATTTTTTTTATTTTTATGAATGAATTTTGAAGTACTGAACAAGTGTCATATGCAGATATTGGGCCTATCCGTCCCGAGGGACATCTTACCATCTTCGTGAGGCCAGTTGATGTATTTGCAGCTAATGCTATGTTAAAGACCATAGAGAGGAAAGTGAATCGGTTGACTCATGATGTTCCTACATGCCGCATGGATCAGATACCTATTGATATGCAGGAAGATGTAGTTGGAGTGCCCCCAGCATGGCTTAGGGTGCTGCGAAAGATAGCTAAGTTAGTCATATGTTATCAGGATGTAGTAGATGATGATGAGGCCCCTTCTTCTCCATAGGAAATGGATACTTTATGTATATTTTTGAGGCCACCGAGCCTAGTTTTGTACTTTATGACATGACTTGTGATAGACTTGTGATCCAAAACTCATATTTTTTGATACAATATCGGATATATATATAGTATCGGTTATTTACATGTGTATGTGTTTGAAATTTATGTGTGAAATGCTGTTTATGGAAATGTATGATACAAATTCCAATCTAAGACATAATTTACAAATGAGTCAGCTCATGCATTTAAATTTCTTGGAATGTGTTGATATATAATAGAATCAAACTGTCTTTCCAATAATCTAACTCACAAAAAATGTCGTAGCAAAACAGGATCGCTAATCTGGTAAACACCCGTTAACTAAAATGCAACTAGTTGCGAATCAAGTCATACCTCCAAATGTGAAATGCAATGAATAAGGGCATCTCATAGAAGTTCTATAACCACACTGTACGCAGCTACATTGTTCGTAGTGGGACCTAAGAAAACCCCCCCCGAAGAGACCAGTTTTCCAACTGGTGAGTAAATGACCCAAGCTGCTAAAGCCAACTATCGGGTGTGGCGACTGGTGCCATTAGCAAATCCTACGAAATTTCCAGTCGACATCTGATACATGAAATGAAGACATAGATAAGGTTAACTAAGCAAACACAAGCAAAAAAATAGCTCTACAAAATATACAGCTATGTTACAAGAAAAAGCACAACTGCCTAAGCGTAGTACTTCTTCAGGTAGAGCCCATTTCTAGGCTTAGGTAGCTTATTACCCTCGTAGTCTACTAGCTCGTAAGCGCCCTTCTTCAGTACTTTAGAAATTATGTAAGGCCCAAGCCACATGGATTTGAACTTGCCAGGTCCTAGAGGTTCCTTGTCCTGATCCCAAAGTAGAACAAGATCCCCTTCAAGGAACACCCTAGGTCTGCTAGACTTGTCATATTGTCCTTTGACTCATTTCTTATGGACTTCGTTTGTTGTGAGTGCATCATGGTGCCGCTCATCTAGATGCTCTAAATGTAACAAATGTTCTTCCAATGCTGAAGTATCCGGTAGTAATTGAACAACCAGTTTTAACGAAGGAATCTCGCATTCAATCGGAACGACTACTTCTATCCCATGCATAAGCTGAAAGGGAGAGAACCCGGTAGCAGTCTTTACATTTGCTCAGTAAGCCCAAAGAGCAGGGTATAACATGATGTGCCATTTATTTCGACTGGCATTGACTGTTCTCTACAGTATTACCTTTAAAGTTTTTTTAACTGTTTCGACCTGTCCATTCACCTGTGGATAATATGAAGACGAATGTTCTTTTCGAAAGCCTAACATTGTGTATAGATCAGTCATCATGCTATTCTGAAAATGACTACGGTGATCAGTCACAATCTCTTTGGGTATGCCAAACCTTGCAATAATCTGATTAAATATGAAATAAGCAGCATTTTCTCCATCTGCCTTGACAGTAGGCATTGCCTCGACCCACTTGGTGAAGCAGTCGACGGAAATGATGATATAATGATATCCTCCAGCCGAAACTGGATTGCAAGTCGTATAATCAACCCCCCATTTTGTGAAGGGACCTGTTGTAATCATAGGATGAAAAGGAGCTGGGTGTGCTCTCATTTTCCTGGTGAAAAACTGACACGGACGACAGCATTTCACTGCTTCCACACAATCTTTAAAGATTGTGGGCCAAAAATACCTGGCACACAGTATTTTCTGGGCTGTTGCCAACCCAGAAAGATGACCCCCACAAGCTCCACTGTGGGAATCATTCAATACTGATTCTGCTTCTTCCAAAGTTAAACAACATCGTAAGATGGAATCTATCCCACGTCTGTACAAAGTATCAGAGATGATGAGATAGGTTTTCGCATGACTTTTTAGTTTGCGTCGTTCTTCTCTAGAAAAAGTGGTAGGACACCTCAAAGTCTAGAGATATACTAAGATATCCCCGTACCATGGGTCAGAGGAAGCAATAAGGAAGATATGCTCATCCGGGAATGATGATTCTTCCTCGACATGCTCTAAGTCACTCGAAAAATCTGAGATTAACTCAATGAACACTAGTGATTTCTTTGACTTGGCCGATTGAAAAACCAAATCGAACTCTTGTAAAATTACAATCCATTTATTGTACTTCCCACCGATGATGCGTCGAGTGAGAACATACTGAAAAGCATTGACTTCATCTATCACAGTAGTTGTTTGTAAAAGTATGTAATGACGAAGCCTTTGTACTGCATAGACCGTAGCAAGTGCTAACTACTCAACATGTTAATATTTAACCTTAGCATCTATAGATACGCGAGAAAGATAGTAAACAACATGCTCTTGGAGTGTGTATTCCTCTTGAACTAGTACTATGCCAATTGTATTAAGAGATGCTGCCAGATATAAAAGAAAATCTTTTGCATAGTCCGGCGGGATCAACAAGGGGGATGAAAGTAGTGCCTTCTTCAAGGCCTCAAATGATGCTTGAGCAGCATCATCCCACACGAAGTCGGTATCTTGTTTAAGTAGTCTCATAAAACCTTTCGTGATCTTAGCATAATTTATGATAAAGTGTCGCAAGAAGTTAGACATGCCTTGCAAACTTTGGAGTTGTCGCAAGGTGCGAGGGGGAGGCAGATTTACAATCGCCTCAACTCTCAACGGGTCGACCATTATACCATGAATGGATACAATAAAACCCAGTAAACGTCCCGATTCGACGCAGAATATGCACTTATTAGGTTTCAAACGAATCTTATATTGTCTGCATCTTTCAAACACAAGTCTCAAATGAGCTGGATGATCCCGTCTCTTTCGAGATCGCGCCGGGAGGTCATCCAAGTAAGGTTCAACTATGTGTTTGATATTGTGAAAAGAAAAATTCATAGCTCACTGGAATGCAGCTCTAGCATTCTTTAAGCCAAATGACATCTTCTGATACGCAAAGGTTCCCCACGGGCAAATGAAAGCTGTTTTGTGTTGATCTTCGGGTTTGATTTGGATTTGATTATATCCCAAAAATACATCCATGAAAGAAAACATCTCGTGTCCCGCACATGCATCTATGATCTGGTTGATAAATGGTGTGGGATAGTTATCTTTCGGGAAAGCTTTATTCAAGTCCCGGAAGTCGGTACAAACTCTGATGGTACCTTGCTTTTTATCAACTGGAACAGGGTTTGAAACCCATTCCGTCATGTCGATCGGGTAGATAAATCCGGCTCTAAGAAATTTTCAACTTTCTCCTTAATGGCGGCCGCTTTTCAAGGATTCACAAGATGGAGCTTCTGTCTCACAGGTTTTGCATTAGGGTATGTCATGATGACATGCTCAACGATGGCTGGATCGATACCTGGCATCTCCTCATAAGACCAGGAAAAAATGTTGCGGAATTCTTTAAAAAAATTAGTATACAGAGCGATCTCTTTTGGAGAACAGTCTACACCAATAAAAATGTTTTCCAAGACCCTGGGTTTGGTGGAAATGTTAATCGGGATTGTCCTCGATATATTAGCCATATTCCCTTCAGCGTAAAAAGCTCTTGAAGTAGAAGGAAAAGATGACAAATCAACAAATCCACCAAGTCTCATAGAGAATTCTCCTCTCTCTATTCTATATAGGTTTGGAAGCAGGTAAGACCTGTGATGCATATGTTCCCATGGCTAGTCTAGGCCCATCATGACTTCCAAAATGGCTTCATCAGACAGTAATACCGTATCTAAATAGTTGAAAGAGTGGGTAGAATTCAATGACCATGCAGGAGCATAGTCCATATCTGACTCACCAGAGACTGGAGGAGTCACGATATGTTCCATTGTAGCATGTTGTGCTTCCATGTATGCTATCTCTGCAATGGTTAAAGGTACTGAAGGTTCTGATACAGTAGGAAGGATCCACGGTTCAGTCCTAAGACCAACCGTGAAAGTTTCAGTAGAAGTACCTACATTAGAACGCATAAAAAGAACAGGGGAGGGTAGGTCGAAAGTGCCTATTAACGACCTGTAAATCCCTTCTCCTAAACTCACGCTTACTGGGGCATATTGATCAACTAAAGGAATCGTGGTATCCGATGAAGTCTGGTTTTTTTTCCAAGAGAACAAAAGTTGATTGACCATGACGATCTTTCCTTCGTGAGGGAACATAACAACTTGGAAAACTACCGATGCAATGGCTCGCATGGCATACGTCTAGCTCCAGCCTAATAACATATTGTAATCAAGTGGAGCATCCAGAACTTCGATCTCTACAGCAACTGTCTTACCAACAAGTGTAATTTCAAATGATGGTAGAACTCCATGTGGATGGAAAGTCCTGCCATCGAAGGTAGAAAGCATCGTGTTAGAGGGGGCTAGCTCGGGAGAGCCTAAAGCTTTCCAACAAGAAATGGACATCACGCACGTCAACGTGCCCTCATCTATGACAGCCCGTCTAATGGTCATAGGACCATGGACCATTTCAATTTGTAGGGAAACGTGGTATAGAAACCGATATTTGATATCAGACATATCAAAACGCGCAGTCATGTTAGATAATTCCATACTTCCAATCGCTGGCAGAAGTGCGTTTTGTTGTAACAGGAAACTTTGCAAAACTTCTAAGGTGGACATAGCATAAGGGGTCTGGGCTAGATCTTCAACCACATTGTAGTTGGAAGCAGCCCGAGCATTGGGATTGTGCGAGGCCTGTTTCAAGACACCTTTCTAGATCTTGGGCAGCGGATCCACTGGGATGTGGAGGGGAATGGAAGACTTAGGAATATCTTTATCCTTGTTCTGCACATCCGGGGTATAATTTATTGCTCACATTTGTAAAAGTGCATCCACACTAACCATATTAATGAAATTTTGATCAACTGAAGCCTGAGTGGTGCCCCCAGCTTTGGATGTGCCAGAAACTGAACCCTTCCCCTTAGGAAATGGATCTTTAAGTATGACATGTTTCTTTTCTTGAAGCAGCTTCTGGGATTCTTCAAGTAGAGGGCATTGGTGAGTGAGGCGATCTTGCTTGCAAAGCTTACAAGGGAACTTAACCTTCTTCTTCTCTTTGTTACCCTCCTCGGTATTCTCTTTGTTCTTGGGATTTTACTGGTTCCCCTTTCCTTTCTTGCCCTTCTTTTTGTTGTTGGGTTGCCGAGGGCCCTTTTGATTGTTCTTAACCTGGTTCACAGATTCAGAAGTAGAAGGAAAGGTGACGAAGGTTACTTCTGCAGTCGATTGTTTGACAGATAAGGCATGAACCTGCTTGGTCAATGCTTCGAAAGCTACAGAATCTACTGAACCTACTATGCCGTCAGCATGTGGTCCAGGTTTAGGACTACCAAGATCAGTGTTTGATCGCAGTGCATCTGGCATAATCTCATAAAGTAGCCCAGACTGTGCATAGACAAGGTCTAGTTGCTGGGTCCATAAAATGGCTTCTTCCTCTGTACACAAAAGATCTGTCCCGGCATCGTACCGAACAGGAAGCTGGAAGTGGCTCAGAAAAACAGTCACGAGATCTCGAAAGTTAAAAAAGTAGCTGCAGGTAACTCAATGTACCATTTAGCCGTAGCGCCGGTTAAGGTTCTTTGGAAAAGTCTCAACCTAACGGAATCTTCGTTCAACGAGTTCGAAGAAAACCATAAATGGAAAGTGGTGACATGATCACCAGGGTCTTCATCGGTTTTTCCTTCGAATTTTGGAATGTTCGAAGGTAACTTAGTAGGAACTGGTGGCCAAGCCACGTTATGGAATACCGAATCATTTGTTAACTTGGAAAGGTTTGGCAAGTTCGGAGTTGCCAGAAATGGTAAACAAGGTCTGCAAGATGGCATTTGATAAGCTGGGGTCATAAAGGGAGAACCACCCATAGTTTGACCCGTAAAATGCTGGTAGGGGTTGCCCCCAGCCACTTGATGGTAGGGGTTTCCCCCAGCCACTTGATGGTAGGGGTTGCCCCCAACCATCTACTGTTGTGTGAAAGTGTTGTTAAAATTCTCCCATCCAAATGAAAGTGGGTTAGTACTCTGAACGTTTTTCCACTAAGGCTAGGTGTTAGCCCCGCCATATTGTTGATTAAGGATGTTATCCCCTCCTCTAGAAAAAAAAGAAGAAGGGGTGTTTCCTGTAGGTACATTACCTTGATTGATATTGTAACCTGCAAAGGCATTAAAACCAGGGGTAATCGTGGTGGACGATGCGGTCATGGTATTCATGACGGGCACAGTTGCAAAGGAATTTGACCCTACATTTGGTGTGGAAATCCAAGTACTAGGTATCGGATATGGTTGTTGAGTTGCAGGAGGTGGAACAAGATTCACTGTACTACTGGGTCCAAAAGTGGGTGTAGAGGCGGATGCCACAGTTGTTGAACTCGACATGCCTAAGGTACCGACATTAAAGCTGAAGGACGGAGTTGAAACAAAAGTTGTTTGTGCCGAACTCGGTGTAGCAGTGGGAGGAGGATTTACAGTATTTGTGTTTATACCTATTGTGGGATTCTGTGGAACTCCCTGTTTGCCTCCTGTATTAGTCATAAAATGCCCAAGTGTGAACAAATATGCACTATAATCAGGTTGCTGGAAACCAACGGGTAACAAAAGCAGATTGTTAAGATTAGTCAGAGGAGGATTAAATGGAGTACTGAACTCACCAGAAGTGAGATCCTCAATCTCAACTGTATTAAAAGCTTGTTGATCTGGAGTCCCCGATTGTGGTTCCTTAGGAACCTCTATTTCAGGTCTTTCTGTTGCAGGTTGTGGTTCCTCAGGAACCTCTATTTCATCAGTAGTTTCCAAAGGAACACTGGAGTCTACCCTCTATCGTCTGGGTGGCGGTAGTGGTTCCACTCTAAGTGGGAGAAGGTTTTGCAACCTCCTAGACCTACGAAGTTGTTGGTCTTCCACGATTATATATAAAAATAAAAACTAAGCAAAAAACCTAGTGGCCACTAAGACTAGGGGACAAACAACACACCACTAAAAAAATGCTAAGTATTCAAACTAGTCAAACAAGATGCCTTCCAGAGAAGAGTCTGGGATGATGAGGGCCCATAACAGATCAATGAAGGATGAAGAACAGTTACCTGCGGTCCACAATACAATGACTAAGGGTGCAAGCGCTGGAATCACCCAACCTCCCTCCCAAAGACCTGCAAGGGATTTCCTCCCACGTCTATCCTAGGTACAACAAATATACCCTCCGTTGTCACCTGTGTATGATCATATGGTCAGATACTAAGGCTACCATACATACGAAATATCCTGGGGGGACAGTCGTCAGCTTGATCAAAATGCGTGGGCAGGGTAACAAAGCCCGAAATCTAGATGGATCCCCGTACGCAAATCGACCCTGGTTTATGGTCAAAAGGAACGTGAGGGAGTTATCCTCAATGATTCCGATCTTCCATGGCCTCATGCTTAGCTCTGGTTTTAGTAGAGTTTCCTAGGAATATTTGATCTATATGGGTTTACCTATATGACAGTTGCACTACGATTTTTGAGTAATGAAACAAGCTTCGAGCAGTTAAAGGTGTTTTAAGCTCGAAACTCTAGCCTAGACTTGTTGGTGTCATGTATCCCTAGAAAGAAAATAATTTCTAATTGATTTTATTAAGATTCTTTTTAAGGTTACTTTTTACTCAATGGGGCAGTGCATTGTGTGATGTGGTTGCAACAGAAAGTAAAGTGCATGAAATGAAACAACTTTCAACAACAAAAGGACTTTTTATTTTTCGTTTAATATTCTTTCCAAAGTAAAGAGTAAGCAAACCTAAACAAAGCTTTCTTTTTTGTTTTCTTTTCTAATTCTTAACAAAATAAACTATGTTATTTTGCAAAGATTACAAGCCTTACTATTATGAATAACCAAACTTATTTTTCTTTTCTGTTATATATGAACAAAAAGAACTTGAAAGTGGAAGCCAAAAAGACCTATAAGATATGTGTAAGTAAAGGAAAGATGACTCTAAAGTTCACAACCGTCAAAACAATGGTTCGACAAAGACTTGTCCTACAATTTTTTTCAAAAGAAAAAGCTCTCAAACTTAGAAACAAAGCGGGAAGAAAACAAAGAGGAAAGATGCTTAGAATTGGAAATCAATCTTAAAAGAAAGCTCCAAAGCACCAAACCCTAACAAGACCACTATGCCAAGCAATATGTAGGCAAGCGAACTACAAACAACCTTACTAACACAAAGACTGAAAGATGAAGCAAGCTAAAGCACTTCAAACTCACTTGATACTAGGAAAAGACAGTGAAGTCAAGAAATGTTGGGACTCAAAAAGTTTTGGAAGACACCCCAAAGGCTCCAAAAGATGGATCAAACCCTAAAACAAAGGATGAGATACCTAAAGAGCATACAAGCATTGCAACAAACAACAAATGCTAAGTGCAAAGGTTTGTAGGTCAGCAACACACTATCAAGGTATGGAATGAGTAACTGTGTTCACTAAGGAACAATGCCCAATCTCCAAAAAGAGTCACAAATGAACCAAACACTTCAAAAGTAAACAAGTGACCAAAAGATGACCTAAAGGACTCAAAAGAGGTTAATGAGACTCAAAGAAGGGTTACAGACCTCAAAGACAAGTCAAGAAGGCCAAAAACAAAGTTAGAAACTCACCCAAATAGGCAGAAAACTCAAGCTTACATCAAACAGAGAGCTACAGGAATGTTCCCTACTGTGTAGTAGGAAAACTAGTGCACTTGGGGATGTGGGTGCTACTGTACAGAGACAAACTAGCACATGGGCGCTACTGTATGTACAGTAGGGTAGCGCACAGGTCTTAAAGAGTTAAAAATTAACCTTGCAGAGGTGTAAAAAGACCGAGTCAAGCAAAGGGAAGCAGGTAGGGACAACCTACAGGGCTTCTCAGAAGATTAAAAAGGGTTAAGAGGTACTGGAAAGACAATCAAGAAGGGTTTCCTAGAGCAGAAAAAACAACCTCCCCAGTGGAGTCGCCAGTTTGTTGGTGGGAAACACCACCCTATAGTGAGTAAATAGACACTATAAACTTAAGGGGTGACAGGTAAACATACTGATTGCATTACATAAGCATTTATAAATGGAAATAGGTTAGAGACCTTGAGGACATACCTTGTGAACAAAGTTTGATCCTAGCTTTTTTCCAATCTTGCGCTCGATCCTCAACTTAATCTCTTGTTTGATAAACCTACAACACAAAGACCTTTCTCAGCGTATCTTGGCCAATATAATAATGATGGAATTGACAAGTAATTCAAATATCAAACATTAACCAACATTGATCCAAAAAAATACATAATCCAATAAGCACTTTATTTGGGACGAGAAAGATGCTTCAACCTTTTATTGTCAAAAACATATGAATGATACAAAGTATACCTGACTTTGCAGCATGCTCATGTAACCTGATCCTAGGCTCCTACTCCTCTCTGACTTCAAAGTTCCTCCAGTATAACCTCCTTCAATACAAGCTTCTCATATAGAAGAGTCTCTCTATGGATCTCATGTATTTATGTCTAACCCCTCTCTTTAATCCTCGTATTTATATGACAAGGTAGGTAGTTCAGGTCGAGAGGTGGTTGAAGGGGAAGTTGGGAAACCAACTGCAACTAATACCTATTCGTCAAATTAATCTTTTTTTGATCATATTTTAAGATGTCCGCGACTATTTCATAGTGGAGTAGTGCACAGGGCGCAGCTATAGTGTTTAACAACTGGCGTTTGCCACTTTTTGGATGTTGTGCGCTAGTTTTCTGAAGTGGAGTAGCGCCCAAGAGGAGGTGTGTGCTACTATTTCCTTGTGGAGTAGCGCATATGCACTGTTTTGCTCAAATAGAGTAGCACCCATGCAAAAATATGATGTTTTTTAGGGTTTTTTCAGCTTGCAGGAAGGTGAATCAGGTCAAAGTATCATCTGAGGTCATCATGCTCTTCAATCCAAGTTGTCCTTTCGTGTGATCGACAGCTCAAGGTGATCACGGACGGAGAAGTGCAGATTTGACGTATAACACCAACTAAAGAGACAAACGATGTCGGTGCACTCTGAACGGTTTTTTCAATCATGGGTAGCACATTTTGAGGGGCAGCAGGGGTGCTAGGATTGTAATATGTGAGTTGGTCAATTTTGACTATACATCCTTCATGTGGAAACATCATGAGGTGGAACACAGATGAAGCGACAGCTTTCATTTTATACATGTAACTACATCAAAGAAGGAGGTTGTAGTCGAGTTGGGCATTGATCACCTCGATGTCTGAGAACCATTTTGCCCCCTAATTCTACGGGTATGTTAGCTAAGAGGCCTTGCGGTTGAGTTGAATGGCCGTCATAAGCTCGTAATGTTGTGGTAGATGGCTGTAACGTGGGGGATCCAAGTTTCTGCCACACAAGTGTGGACATAATGCAGGTTGGGGCTCCTTCATCGATGACCAATCGATGTACAACAAGGTTCTGAATGTTTACAGATACTTGGAAAGCTAATGTTGAAGGCAATTGAGGTTCGGCTTGGTTTAAGTCGAAGGCCATCATATGTGAATCGTTAGGGTCTACTGCTCCGATGGCAGATAGCAATAGTTTTCTTTGTGTAGGGTAGGTTTTAAACATTTCTAAAGCAGACATAACAGCGGGGGACTGCGCTAAATCTTCCATGACTTTGTAATTGGATGCTGCGCGAGCATTAGGATTATTATTAATCCTTCGGAGGGGTAAGCAAGGGACTTTAGGTCCTCCATCCAAAGGCATAGTGGGTATGCGTAATGGTTGATTTTTTGGAAGGGTGTTTGAGGATGAATCAGTAGGTGAAGTTTCAGGGGTTGGGGCATACTGGTTCCTGCGAGTTTGAAGGTGGACATCATTTGACAACATCATTAAAAGGTGGTGGGTGCCTGCATCCTGTGCTGGTAATCGGTTGCGGAATAAGTAATTTGCTGCTGTGGTGCAGTGGATCCTTATGGGGGATCCATTGGACGAGTATTGATGACACCTTGGTTTGGTAAGGGGTTCTGTAATATCATGGGTTGTTGCTGGGGCGGTGGCACTGGTTGTGCCGCATGCCCTTGGTGTTGGGCGTCGTTGGTCCATAATTGGGGTGCTCACTCCAAATGGGGGAAAGTGTGTGTGTAATGGCCATATACCTTGCATATGGAACATGGGTGGTTTGTTCATAAATTAAGGTTCTTACCCTATTTTGGTGGTCGATCAGGGTTTTGGTCGGCACGGGCAGTGTTATTGTTGTTCGGCGGGTTAGGTGGTTGACCACCTTGGTTTTGGTGTTGATTGTTTCTGTGGTTACGTCCTCTTCTGCAGTTTTGTTGACCTCCCTGGTTATGCTGGTTATTCTGGTTTTGGGGCTGGTTGCATTGTGCATACACTTTCCCTTGAGTAGTAGGAGGATTTTGGGGTGCCGTAGGTTGCGGTGGATAATAAGCTGATGGGGTTGGAGGTGGTCCAGCTGTTTGCTGCGATTGTTGGTAACCTTGAGCTATTGGAAGTGTTGGGTTAGCAGGTGCAACCTGTTGAGGGTAGTAAACTGGTTTAGCCTGTAAGTGAATTGGGTTTTGGTTGGCCTGTTGGTTATAGTATGTAGGCGGTACATTAGTTGATGGCATTTTCCCGTAGCACTGTGGTGGACAAGTGGGTCCATGAGTATGGTGGGTTTATGTTGTTGGAGCGTATGAAGTTGTAGCTCCAAAATGGGATGTAACCCTAGAGAGGTCTGGGGCGTTAATGGTGCTCATCATACCAAAAGGTTTGTTTTGTGTCGTAACCTAGCCAATGATACTGTGAGCGACATGGGATGCCCCTAGTGTGTCGCTTCGGGAAGGATAGCCTTGCGGGGCATCCGGTAAAATTGTGTATAAATAGCCCGACTGGGCATAAATTAGGTCGAACTGCTGGGCTTTTAAGATAACTTCTTCTTTTGACTGGGGTTGTTCAGAAGCTACATCCTTGGCTATGAGTGGAAGGAGGGATTTCAAGAACCAATACAAGAAGATCCGGTCGTCTAGTTTGATCTTGCAGAGACTATGGTGCTTGCGCCACTCATGGATATGGTCTGTGATATGGGTGGCCGTATTTTTTCTACAAGACAATAATATTTCTACTACTGCATCATAGCATATGGGTAGTTGAAAGAACTGCAGGAAAGTTGAGGCGAGGGATGTGAATGTAGGGTGTGTCCCATGTGGCTGCTCAATATACCATTTGGCTGCAGAGCCGATGAAAGTTCTTTGTAAAAGTCGGAGTCGAATGGAATCGTCGACTATGGAGTTCGAAGAACACCATAGGTGAAAAGACATAATATGATTTTGTGGGTCTTCCCCAGCCTTCCCTTCAAACTTGGGGATGTCTGATGGGAGTTTGGTGGGCATGGGGGGCCAAGTAGGGTCATGCCTAATTGGGTCATTGGTTAACCTTTCCAGGTCTGGTAGGTTTAGACTAGCCATGAATGGCAGACTGGCAGATGGGTGTGACATGGTCACTGGGGCATAGGTGCTAATGGTAGCATTATGGATTGGTCTAGTTCCCCCCAAGGGTATGCTAGGTGTGAAAGGGATGTGCCCCCCAACCAACGTTGTGTGGGAGGGGCCTGTGCCCCCAAGTGCAACATGAGTTACAGATGGGTTTGGAATGGTTCCAGTAATTATTGGGATCTGAGTAGTGGTGGTGAGAGTGGTTGTGGCCCCCATGTTGGGCATACCTGTGGTAGATGTTGGTCTTGTATTCGGCATGCATAAAGTAGGTGTGGGTTCCATATTAGGCATGCCTAAGGGGGTTTTGGATACCGTGGTGGCCATTGTGGTGGTGGGGGTTGTTGATGTGGCACCAACAATCCCTGTAAAAAAGGAGTCAAAATTCGATCCAACCATGGGGTTGGTTGGCGATGTCAATGTAGGATGTTTGGATTCAGCCTCAAAATCAGATGTGAAATGAGGTGCATCAGAATTGGATGACGAGGCTCTATGCCGATGACATATGGAGTCAAGGGACAATGCTCTACGTCTATGACGAGTAGTCTTAAGTGAACCGAACTGAGGGGGTTCACCCTGAAAATGCCGAGATCGTCTCAGGTACTCAATGGTGAGAGTTGTCTGGCGAGGCTAATGTATGGTGGTGAGATAAAAAACTCAAAACCCTAATGCAACTATGTGTGCAGGAGGGGAGTGTAAAAAACAATGGCTCTCAGGCCAACAATCAACCTCAAAACACTTACTATAACATCTGTGCTATAGTAAGTGGAGTAGTAAAAAATTTTGGTCAAAATACCAAAATGCAAACGGCTCCTAGAAAATAAAAGAGGTGTACTCACTAGACCAAGGGGAGGTAGTGGATCATGCAAACAACTAACTATACAGGTATTATGACTCAACAAGACGTATCCTCTTCAAGGTGATGAAATCCAAGTTAGACAATATGAATTGTAGAACCAAAGGATAGATATCCCCCTACCGGGAGGGACACCGGGTAGACAATCCTAAAAGATAGGTCACTAAGATACCCCATTCAAGACACGTCCAGAAAGGTGAATCCGCAGCTTCATGTTCTATCACCGATGTACTCCCATAAGGGTGGTACAATGAGAACAACAAGTAAGTTTCCTTCAGTGACTGAATGGATTGCAATATTCCACCCAGGCCTTCGAAATCAGTGTTTCTATTTCGACCCTCCTAGGGGAGAGGCCTTTCCGATAGATTGGTTTTAAACCGTGTCAGTAAATACTAGGGGGTTTTTGGTACCCTAATCCTACCTAGCTACAATATTCTTTTAGTGCTCCCCGAGTGGGGTTATAATGTTGGTTGAGTTAGGCAGGTTTTAAGGCTCACTTAATTAAATTGTGATAGATTGTGTGCTAGTGTGGTTGTGTACCAAAAGAATTTGCCTCGCTTGGGCAATTAATCACAAATCAAAAGACGATTTCAATTTGCAAAAAATAAAAGGCGTTTTTAAATGTAAATGCTTTAAAAAAGTGTTTCAAAAAACATGGATTTTTGAAATTTTCAAGGGAAAACAAATAACATAAAAGTAAAAGAAATAAATGGATTTCTAATGCTTTTCTTGGGCAAAATATTGAGCAATTCAGAATGATGATTCTAACCTTGCAAAATGTGAAACCTATAATTTGAAAAAATGCTAAATAATATTTCTTTCACTTAAGTGAATTTAAAAAAAAAAAATGTAATAAAGCAAATGAAACAAAAAATAAATTAATAATGCTGCAATAATGAAACACTATGCTGTGAAAAAATTGCAGAAAATGGTGCTGGAAAAAATGGGTTGAATCGTCAAAAAACGCAGCAAAAATTTGAAAAAATGGGCCGGCCGAAAATAGGCGATATCGCGGCTTTATGGTGAAAAGCCGCGATGTGTAGCGTGATGATGCGCAACGCGGCGATGTGGGCCGCAACCGCGATGTCAGCCGCATCCGCGATGTGAGCCGCAACCGCGATGTGCAGCACGGAAAATGGCTAAAAAGCCGTGATGCGCAGTGCAGAAAAAAGGAACGGGGCCGCGATGAGCAGCGCGACTGTTGGGCCGAAAATCACGATGTGCGGACGGAAAACAATTGCCGAAAATGAACCTGAAAATTGAATTTCGGCCTGTTAAGGCTGCAGAAAGGGCCAAAGGATAGGGCAGCAATGGAGAAGCTGTCTAGTATGGCAGATTTGCAACTTTAAATGGGGAAAAAAAACTAAAAACAAAGATCTAAAGCAAAAATTTAAGATTCAAAAATTCGAATACTGGTGGAGTCGCCAAAAAACTATTGCTTGGGAATTCTCCCCGACATGTGCTAAAGAGCACCTATTAACTAGTAATAGCAGTCTCAATGTAAAGCAAAAACAAATGTAGAACAGTAAATGATTTAACATGTGCAAAGAAATAAAAACTCATTTAGAAATACTAAACCATAAGATCTATAAGATAGACAGGAAATAAAGAATTTGAAACTTTCTATTGATGGGCAAGCAGTGGCTTGCAAGGAAATACCTCAAATGGTGAGGATGTTGAGTTGGGGCAGCTAAAATGTTGAGGATGTTGAGTTGGGGCAGCTAAAATGTTGAGGTGCTCCAATCTTCCAATGGTTTCTCTTCTCAAAGGTGCTGCAATGGTTGGGAAAAAAACTCAAGAGGGATTTTGACAGCGTGAGGATAGGATGAATATGGAGTGAATAGTGAGGAGCCCCTATCACCTTTTTATAGTTTTTGGTGATGAGAAATACAACTATGGTTTGAGGAAACCAATGGTATTGTTAAAATGGTTTAGGTCTCTTTTTCCTCTTTTTTGAATATTTTGAATAATTTTATTCCCTTTTAATATTTTTGGGAATTTTGGACCTTTTTTTAGGGTTTTTGTGTTTTTTGAGGAAAAATACATATTTTGAGGGGAAAAAGGTGTATTATGGTCTTTTTGGTGAGCTTTTGATGGTTTTAGAGGCTCAAATGGTGGGAAAAGTGGACAAATGGGTCATGTGAATAGGGAAATGAGCTAGTGAGCACTTTTTGGGTGTTAACAGGTGCTCATCGGGTAACTGGTCTGAACAAGATCGCTTGTGGTGGTAGAGGGAAGGTCTATAATGAGTTCGGATAAGGCCAGGGATTTATTTATTTTGGAAATAACAAATTCGAGGTCAAATTCTTGTGAGATAACGATCCACCATGCAAATTTACTATTGATAATTCTACGGCTAAGTATGTATTGCATAAGGTTGGAATCAACGACGATGGTTTTTTTCTGGAGTAGAATGTAGTGGCAGATTTTCTATACAGAAAGGATGACTGCAAGTGCAAGCTTCTCATCATGGGTGTATTTGAGTGCGGGTCCAATGAGGGTTTTGTTGACACAATATATGACACGTTCCTGGTGGTCCTCGACGAGTTGGAATAGTACATTGGCTACAACGGAAGCTGGTGCAAATATAGATATATACAAGATGAAAACTTTTTCAAAGTCTAGTGGAGAGATGAGGGGAGATAATGACAATGCTTGTTTAAGGGCATCGAAAGTAGTTTGGGCATATTCATCCCACTTAAATGACAAATATTTTCTGAGAAGCCATAAAATTCCATGGGTTTGAGTGGCATAGTTGGGAACGAAATGAAAAAGGAACATGGACTTACCTTGGACACTGTAACTGGCGTCAGGTTCATGGTGCTGGTAATTCCAAGATGGATTGCACCTTGGAAGGGTTGATAGTAATTCCATCTTTGGAAAAAATGAATCCTAAGAAGCGACCAGTGGTGACACAAAATACACACTTGAAGGGATTTAAGTGTATATTATACTTGCGACATCTTGTGAAGATGTTACAGAGGTCATGGAGGTGATAACATTGTTTTTGGGACTTGGCGGTAAGGTCGTCTAAAAAGGAGAGGATGATGTGAGCCAAGTCGTTAAAGACGTATGCCATTGCTCATTGGAAAGTGGCTCCAACTTTCTTCAGACCATAGGGCATGAATTTGTAAGAAAAGGTGCCCCATGGTGTGGTAAATGCATTTTTATACTGATCTTGGGCACAAATGTGTATTTGGTTGTATCCGAACCCATCCATAAAGGAGGACATTTCTCTATCAGCACATGAGTCAACGATTTGGTCGATGAATGGTGTGGGGAAGTTGTCCTTAGGATAGGCTAAATTGAGGTATCAAAAATTGGTACAGGAATGAATAGTACCCTACGTTTTGTTAATCGGGATAGGGTTAGACACCCATGATGTGTAAGCGATGCGGAAAAAAAATCCGGCTTGCAATATTTTTTCAATCTCAAATTTGATTGCGGGAGCCTTAGAAGGGTGGACCAGACACGATTTTTGTCGGACGGTGATGGAATCGAGCCAAGTGTCAATGTGATGTTTGAAAATTGTGGGGTCAAGACCTACCCTTTCTTCGTAGGAACATGCAAATACGTCACAAAAATCTTTAAATAGAGTGGAAAAATTAGTGATACGGCCCCATTCTTTTAGAGTACATTCCACCCCATCGGGCAGGGGTGCCCACGCCGTAGATCAACAAGAACGAAAAATATGCCAGGATCACTGGCCTACCTCAAGAGGGAGTCGACCCTTCGTAGTTTTTCCAGGGAAAGGACAATGATAAGAAACTAGCTGAACAATTGGCCCTCAAGTACGGTGTAGAGAAATATTCCCGCAGCTACCTGATCGATACAATCAAGAACAACCCAGCAATAAGAGTAGTGGTGAAAATACTTGCAGTTAAAGTAACATGGAAAAATTGACCGTTACAATGTAATTCAGGTGTCCTCACAGCGGCGGAACGGTGTGCCGTGGGGGAACAGATGAACTCGGCATAGTTCCTGCTAAACGAATTGACTGAGGATGCGTATGATGCACAGGACAATGGAAAGCCATTCACATATTCCTGGTTTCTTCTCCTCATTTCCTTCAAAGCATGGAGAGAACCAGATGACTATCAGGGGGTGGAACCCACAAAAATGTGAGTGTGCAATGGTGCACGGTACCAGAACGTATGGGCGACCATTGACAAGGAACGACAGAAGGATAATGTTATCCACATTTGGCTCGTGAGGATGCAGATAGATGCACAGATGATACCGTGAATCACATTGCAAGCTGCAACCAAGTATCACCCCATTTCCTAGATATCTGTTGAAGCACACACAATTTACCTCCGGGTCCATGCAGACCTGACCAAACAATGGTTGTGGACGTAGTATAAGCTCACCGAGGCCGAGCTCGATAACATTATCGCCAAATGGCCGGAGACATGGAAAATTTCGGCAGATCCAAAGGAAATCGAAAAGGAGCAGGTAGTAGGACGACGAGATCCAGTGAAGGACGACCAAGCCTCCACTAACCAGAAGGAGAATGCAGAATAGGAGACCGATGCGAAGGACCAGATGGTAGAGTCTAGCCACGACGAGGCATCAATAGTTGACACCCCTACCGATTCACAGCTAGACCTCCAGCAAGAAGAGAAAAGGATGAAGAAGAGAATGCACCGTTCCGGCAGTAGCACACAGGTTGAGCTCATTACGCAGCAGGCCGACAAATTGTTGGACAGTATTACACAGATTGCCAAGAGAAACCGCCGGAAGGTTACACGGTATTCCACAAACAATTTCCAGTACATAGGGGAATTGTTAAACACCATGGCGAATACAATAATTAACAAAAGCGTACTGCATGGTGACATTGAGCAGAACCTGCCAACCCCCAGAGTCGAGGTGGATGTGGGGAACCATAAACGCATTGTCCAAGTTGAAACCCACGCATTTGGAACAGGGGATGATGCCTTGGACATCGTGATTCGGCAGGCCAACTTATCACTGGTCGATTTCAACCCACTCCCCATGTTGACAGTGCATCGATTCCAAGCGAAAACAAGCACATAAATCCACGACCGTGAAGCTACAATGCATAACAAGATGGTTGAGTAGATGAAGCAATTACAACACAGTAAGATGGAAGCTCAGCAACTTCGGGTTAAAATCGACGCAGCGCTGGCGACGCAAATACAAGCGACCGAGGAAAAGGTTCCGTTAGAAAAATCCCTAGCTGGGAAAGAGAAGATCATTGAGGAGAAGACTACCGCACTTACTACGAACGAAAAGGTTGTAGAGGAATGGATGAGGTTAGAAAGAGCACTGGAGAAGGCATGCGAAACAACAACACTAGATCAGGATGTCACTCCGGAGGCTCAGGCTGTTATGTTAGGCATCACCATCACTGAGCTCAGAAAAGAAAATGCAGAGCTTGAGACTCGGGTAACACCTAGTACAGCACCGGCGCAAGTGCAGAATCTGGAAAACAACGATAGAGGATGCAGTAACAGAAATTCAGGACATGGAATATGCAGTACAACAAGTGGCAGTCAATTTGATAGAAGTCTGGGACAGATTGGTCGAGGATGACTAGCTAATTGCATTAAAATGAACACTTAGGGAAGCAAAGGAGCAGCTAGAAACCCTTAAGGGATCGTTTAAAACAATGCCCACAGTAATGCGAATGGCAAAGGCCGCGAAACTCCAAAGTATGAAACATCGGGTGGAAAAGGCCGGCGAAAGGAAGCAACGACGAGTGACACACTTGGATGAGCTTCAGACCAAGGATGAATTCCTCATGGCACAGGTGGTACTAGTGATGAAGCAGGTACAAGAGCACTTACAGGAGGTACGACAGAAGGTGTGTGACCACCCAACAGAGCAGCAGGTGATAGAAAGTGCGCAACTTTGGGCATCAGTAAAAGAGGTGGTTGACCAAATTCAAACCACCTATGATGAATTCAAATAGAAGTATAACAAACCAATAGTGTCCAGCTGAAGTGGATCGGGATGAGCCACAAGATCATGTTGGGGGCCTGTTGGCATGGGATAGATCCACAAAAAGTGCGGAAGTTGACAAGTGCGAAAGGGTCATTCCGTGGAAAAAGGACCTTTCATGGCCTTTGTGGAAGTATTGGATTTGTTAGATTAGTCAAGTCGGTCACGTGGACCATTTTGTAATAAGATGAAAGCATATAAGTAGAATAGGATTGTAAGCCTAAGGGCATCGGAGTTTTGGAGATGGATCCTGTCTTTCGGGTTTTGGTTTTGTATCCGCAAACATGATGTATTGACGGTTTCTATGAGGTTAATTTCGCAGGTTTGATGAATGAATGAAGATGTTCGGTTATGATACTAATTCTGTCTTTTTGCAATGATGTGATGATGAATAATGGGTTACGTGAATGCTTTCTATTGATTAATGTGAATATGTTGTTAAGTATGTTGATTATGTGTTAGAAACTATGGATGATGCGAATGATGAATTAAATGCTATGAGTGTTCTAATCTCTGGTTAATGTGAAATTAATGTATGCATATCCTCTACATAACTGCAAAAACTTGGTTCCAACAGCCCTCTTGTCCACCTCAGGTGAGATGGCACTTGCTCTGCAGGTGTTTATGGGAAGGGTTAAACCTTTTCGGGCCGGTGTATAAGGGAGTTTAGGTCGATAGTTTGTTGGAAATAGTGTGAGGTGAACCCTATCGACAGAATCTTTGTCAACACTATCCATCAAGTTTTCGGAAATATTGGCCCCATCCCACATCTTGGAAATATTTCAAGGCCTTTGGATTTTTAAATAGCTTGGAATGGTTTGTGGGTTCTCTTTAAACAAAACCCACAGTCATTCTAATTATAACCCTCTTGTAAACTACACAGAGTCTGAAGGAGAATATTTTTAATATACAGAGTAATTTTGGGACCTAGAATTACCTATTCTTTCTTGACTCTCGTTGTTTTCAGCCCTTACGCTACTTGTTTCTAGGGTTCTTCTTTCATGGGTTCCTCGGTGCTAGTCCTAATATCGGGTGGTGAATTATGTTTTTCAAACTTGCTTGTTATGTTATAATTCCCTATTCATCATAACCCAATATGAAATTTTGATCTTCACCAACCTCTTTTTCCTGTCATAATTTCCCACTTGTCACTTAGATTATGCTGGTTGTCCCATTTGCCCTTTTCATTGGAGTGGAAGACGACGATGTTCAAATCCATTTAACGTGTCTCATCGATCCCTTCCACACTCAGATACCCACTTGTTTTCCTCTAATGTGGCATGTGACACTGTTGTGAGAAAATATCCCTACGGATAGGTAGATATCACCTTGGGATTAGAAAAGGCCCCTAGTTTCCTACCCAAGACAGAGAGAAAAAAAATAGACACTATAGTCCTCCTTACACATCAGCTAACAAGCTATGGAAATACAAAGCAAGTAGATGGCGTACCTTACTTTGATGGTTGTTCTTGCTGCTCCTAAGTTTCTCCAACTCTAGCCTTTGATTATGGACTTATGAACCTGTTCACAAAGGAAAGACAACACCTTCTCCAAAGCAATACATGTATAAACAAAAATCTAACTATAAAAACATAGACAATCCCATGCATTCATCATTAAAGACATGAAAATGAGAGGAATAGGCTAAGTTATATTCATGATAAGAAATCCAAAATAAGTTGGTTAGAATGTTATACCTTGATGTCCAAAGTAGCAACACCTCCTTCCAAGCTCTCCAACATCACCCTTGCAAGACTCATAGGATCATAAGTTTAGTGCTTCCAATATCACCCCCCTTAGCTCATGGATGGCTCTCTTTAAGTAGGATTTGGGAAGGCCAACCACTAAGAGAAAATGATGGATATAAGTGAGTAAGATGTGTATCAAGGATCTAAACCATGCCAAGGAGGGAATGTGAGATGGGATTCGAAGGGGGACCTCATCCCATGAAAATCTCCTCGAAATTTTGTTATTGGAGAAAACTTCCTATGGCTTGGGGTAGACCACAACAGACAGCTAACTACCAGAAATAGACTCAATTCTCAATGCAATGCTATATAATTGACAATGTTAAGATAATGGAGAATATAACCAACCTCGATCTAGCGTTTGATGTAGATCCCCATTGAAGCTTTCAGTCCATGCACACTTTCAATCCTTGTACTTGATGCTGCAAATTAGTCTTGACAGCCAATATACAACAAGTACATATAATATATGAAAGATATTAACATCATCAATAACAACAATCCATGATATTATAAGTAAATGCAACCCAATGTCATATAAACAACATTCACAACATTAATGGATGAGAATATGAGTATTTCTATTAATAAATAACAAGAAGTACAATGTGATACGACCTCTTGCCGACAACCAATCTAAACCAAGAACTAGGTCAATCTACTTGCGCCTCCACCACTTCAATCCTCCATGAAAGGCAAAATCAAACTATGGAAGGAGTTTGGAAGGTGAACATAAGAAGTTCACAACAACTAGGCTCAATGAGTGTAGACTCAAGATGAGGTAAAAATTCACTAGAGTTCTCTTGCTTTCTCTTTTTCCTCCCTTCCATATGCCATAAGTGCTCAATATATAGCCTTCCAAAGCTAAGTGAAAGGACACATCGAGGCATTACTGGGAAAATGGAGGGACAAAGGTAACCCTAAGACCACTTTTTGGGAGTAAAAAGTAATTAATTAGTGATTTTTACCATTTTACATGCTACCTGCAGGCTATCGTGCTGCAGATCGCGGGTATGCCCACTGAAATGATACAGCTAGTGGGTAAGGAGAAAAATATGGAAAATGTGTGTCTAGAGGACATAAGGTCTATCTGAGTCAGTAAAATGGATCCTAATAGTCAAAGAGTGCTGATACTCACAAGGTGGAATATTACGTTGTAATAGATGCCCCCTAATGTGTGAGGTCAGAGAATGGTGCTACAATGGCCGAAATACATTATAAATCTCAGAAGTGGAGTGATGGAGACACATGTGGAAAGAGTAGCTCACTCATCATAATAATATCTCTGATACATATTGGTAAGATACAACAATCTGATACAATGGCCATGAATAGGCAGTACATAGTGAATAGACGTCATAAGTGATCATAACCACGATCCCTCTATAGGAAGATATGGTTCCTGCTGGAAAGGAACAACTGGTGCAAACTGGAGGTACAAATTGTTGATGTCTAAGAGGTGATATCTTAGATGTAAAGTCACGATCATAAGTAGCATACTGAATTCCACTATCTCCTAGGGTCTTCTACACAAATCACCTATGGTGCAAGTCCCATTAAGTGAATAAAGGAGTTGAGGTCGAACCTGATGTGACATCGTCTGATTACTAGTCAATGATGTATACTGTTAATAGATGTGAGATAACCCACCGATAATGAAAATGGGAATCAAGGCATAGAGTACAATTGTCAGAGTGTGAATAGATGTGGTGAAGTCGAAAATTAAGATGAATCCATCCATTAGGGGACATTGATGTATTCCCAAAACTGTCGATGGTGAGAGATCCTGCCACTAATGATTGCAATCCTCAAGGTACTCAATTGGACTCTAAGCCTCAAGTTCCTGAATAAATGGGTTGAAGTCGAAGGAATGAGACTCGCTGGAGGGAGGGAAATAAGGCATCCCCCCATCGACCAGCACGAGGTACCAGCTATGCTGAAAGATTTGGAATAACTCAGGCAGAACGGATTGAATCAATAAGGATGGCCAACATGCAATAGTCAAGAGATCTAAGGAGTGGCTAACACTGGTTTCAGGACTTCCTTTGAACAAGAGCATGAGTAGATGGATAGACTAAGGCAGCATAGATTCGATATAATACTGTCCGATGCAGGAGGCATCGAAAAAGGGCTCCATAATGACTGGAAGCTTAACCAATCGGTGGAGGACAACTGAGAAATGAGTACAGCTCCTAAGGTCCAACTATAGTCCCGATTCATAATGTATGGAGTGGAATGAATGCTCTGTTCAAAGGCGACACAACAACTGCCAACAAGAAGTAGTAACCATAATCCCGTCCGAATTTTTGGAATATTTGATTTTTTTTTGTCTTTTTCATATTTGGAAAGCTTGAAAAAGAATAAAATTGCTTATGGTACAACAATCGAGGGAATGAGTGTCAAAGCGAGCAGACTAGTCCGAAGTAGTGGAACATACCTATGATCAATGCAAGGAAGCGTGTGCAGAGTGTGGACACTCGGGGGGGTGTTCCCTCGGGGTCAAAGGGTCATCAAATTGTGAAGGACAAATGTAAGCTCTGCAGGGCTTGACAGGAGAAGTGCTCAGGCACCAGGCTAATAAGTAAGCGAGAGCTGGCACAAGGCTCAAGCGATAAGCAGGATGATGCAATGCAATCACAACTCGATATATGTGGATGAATCCTCATGGGAAATGGCCAGCATAAGACAAAGTAGAGTATGAGTCTTTATCGCAAAGTCATGGCATAACTACAAAGGACTCCCAATTCTAAAGAGAGACAGTAGCATGGGTGCGAGAAGGAAAAAAGGGGTTCTAACTAGGGCACCCATGTTCGGAAAGGCCCTACAACCAAATAACAACACTTCTATAGCAATGTGAATGTTCCGTGTCAGTTAAGAAGTGGGGTCGCACCTAGGGTTTATGAAAATGGTCAAAAGGTCAAATGCATAATGCATGTGAAAATGACATCTAACCTATATGCCAGGTGTGAAATATGGCTACTGTAGGCGCGAAATGATCGAAAACAACTCCCGCCAAAGAAATCTGGTCAAAAAATGCTACTCCATGACATTATATTAGTCCATATCAGCTTAAAATGGTAAAAAATATAGACAAGTGGGTTTCAGAAATTATAAATAGTAACAAAAATTTACAATTTACAATTCATTTTTACTATTCACCCATTTGGAGCTTTGTGGTTAGTTTGCACCTCGAAGTTCAACTGCTGATTCCGAGAGCTACAAGCGTCCAATCACCAAACCGTTAGGAGTAGGTTGGTAGTATCATCCATAGCTTGCATTTTCATGCTTTTAATTGAATTTTTCATGGTTGGATTTCTTATATGGCCAAGCCCTAGATGGTCACGGGCGTACCCGCGGGCGAACACTATGCAGGTCGTGGGTAGGGCTGGGTAAACGTAGTCAACGCATGCATTGACTGCAGGTACCCACGACTATTAGAAAATTAGCCCGCGAGTAAGTCCATGAAGTTAATTTTTTAAATGAAATGGACTAAAAATTCTTGTTTCTCTTCCTCCATGATGGTCCTAGAATGGAGAGAGAGGGAACATGACCTTGTGGATGAGGCCATCCGCAACGATGTTCCTGCTCAACAAGCATTACAAGTGTGTGGGCTGTACAAGTTTTGGAGTGTTGGGGGTTTAAGGTCCCAAAACCAACTGCTCCAACATTTGATACAATACTGGGATGTGGACGCATAGAACTTCAACCTCGACAGGCAGGTACTATCACTGGAAGTGGATGATATTGTGATGAACCTGCAATAATTAATTAATGCAAATACACAAGATATCAGAAATAACAGAACATAATCACTTTTATATTGATCATGGGCCACTTCGAGGGGGCAACCTCCTTTGAGCAAGCTCAATACAATTAACTTCACCGTGCCTTCAATGACCTTAACACACACTTATATACTAAGTCTATGCCCAATACTATGAGTCAAAACCATGGGACATATAATACTACAGGACGACTTACAAAGCATATGCATCCAATACTATGGGTCAATACTATGGGGTAATATAAACTACGGATCAACAAATACTACGGGACGACTTACAAAGCATATGCGTCCAACAACAATATACTAACATAGTAAAGAGAAGGGTTGACATAGGTTCCTAACATCCCCTCTCCCTTAGAAAAAGCTTTGTCCTCAAAGCTTTGGTTGGAGAACTTGCTGCAGAATCTGAAGGAGTGGTTCCCCGGTAGCATCCTCGGTTTGCATTTCGGGCCACTGACGCCTTTGGAGTGTCAAGGAGGATTGCTTAGAAGGATGTAGATGAAGAAGAACCTTGTCAACTGCGTGGAAAATGCGCTCAGAACGGTGCTGATCGGCTTGTTGTTTCCGGCGAATTCTGGCCATGTGAAGATTGTCCTGCAGAATGAGAAGAATCTGATCGCGGTTTCGAAGAATCGAGTCAATTTCCTGAACTGAGGAGCTGCTAAGGGTGTATGGAAGAAGAACTGGCGGTGTTTGTCCATAGACTGCTTCATATGGTGTCCTTTGAGATGTGGTATTGTACCACCAGAGTGCTGCTAGGAAATCCATAGAAATAGTTGGCCAAAGCTGTGTAGGGATGGGCAAGGGTTTGATCAATCCCGAAAGGAGTGTCGATTCCCCCTTGTTGACTTGGAAAGTATCATCGTTAGCCACCATCTGTTGAATTGTCATTTTTAGTCCCGACCAAAAGAAGTTACATTGTTCCTGGTCATACATTTTGCAGAACCCAGAGTGCCCTATTGATGAAGAAGCATGGAGTTCATAGAAGAGATAGCCCTGTTGAACATATTGCAACCAATTTGGAACAAGCAAAGAAAGAGCTATAAGAGAAACTGGGTCATCAATTGTGTGAGAAGGAGCATCTTCCACCATATTGTCCTTACCCTTCTTGTAAGTGATCACATAGGGATAACCCATGAGTTGGATAACCCATTGCAGGTGTGTTGGGGAGGAGACCCATTGTTCCAGAAAAATTTTCAGACTCGGGAGATCAGTCTTGATGCAGAAATAATTGCCTAATAGGTATGGCTGCCACTTCTGTATTACATGCAAAATAGCCATCATTTCCTGCTGAGAGGTAGATGTGGCTACATTCTTACTGGAAAGGTCTCTTGAAGGCAGCAAGCTCATTGGTTCAACAAAGATACCTGCATATCTATCCAAGGGAGTAGTGGAGATTGTTGATGAGTGCAGCTGAATAGAATTAAGCTGAGCGATGACACCATGTGAATTCTTCTTAAGGATTTTTTCCAGGCGATGTGAACTGATGATGCAGAGAGGCCCTGGTTGTAAGCCCCTAAATTTGTGTTGTGCCCCATTGACTTTAAATTGCATCCAAAGTTCAGCAAAATCTCATAAGATGGGGCCAAGTGTGCGTAACCATTGAACGCCCAAAACCACATCACATCCGCCTAAGGGCAAGGCAAACATGTCAGAGCGTAGGTTATAATCTTCCATAGAGATACGCACATTGTGACACTTCCCCTTGCAAGGTAAGGTGCCCCCATTGGCAACCATGACTTCAAAGTTGGAGCAAGGATGGACAAAACAATCAGCCTGTTTGGCAATTCGAGGGTCAATGAAGTTATGAGTGCTACCAGAATCAATGAGTATGGTAAGAGGGAGCGTCTTGAAGTATCCCCTAACCCGCATTGTTTGTGGGGTGGTGACACCGGTTACAGCATGGAGAGAGATCTCGGGTGGGTCGTCCTGAGATGGGGTGTCAACAGGCGGGTGTTGCATGTCGACCGGATCATCTACTGTATCTGTAGCTTCTTCACCAAGTTCTAAGGCAGGCGGAGAATCCACATCCAAGAGATAGAGATTTTGTTGAACACATCTATGTCCCCGAGTGAATTTCTCATCACAATTATAGCAAAGCCCTTTTTCTCGGCGTGCCTACATTTCTATTTCAGACAAATGCTTGATAGGAGTTGGTTGAGGAGCAGGCGTGATGGGAGGTCGTTGGGAACCCATATTTCTGAAGGGAACAAAGGTGGGTTTGGAGCGTTGTTGAGCTGCGATCTTTTCCTCGGCCAACTTAGCCAACCCTAGGACTTCCATCATTGTGTTGGGACAAAACATTTTGACCTCTAAGTGGATTTCATCCTTGAGACCATTGATAAAACAACTCCTGTAGAATTCATCAGACAATCCTTCTGTGTGATTGGCTAGTTTCTCAAATTCCATCTGATACTCTCTCACTGTGCCAGTTTGGTGAAGTTTAGTGAGTGCTCCTGTGAAGTCGTCAAAAGCACTAGGACCAAATCGTGGCAAAATGACTTGGCAAAAATTTGTCCAGTTTGGCTCGGGATGAGCTTTGATGTACCAACGGTACCATTGAAGGGCTTCCTGTTCCAAATGAAAGGATGCAAGTGGAACTTTCTGAACATCAAAAGTATTATGCAGACTGAAATATTGTTCTGCTCGATATATCCATCCAGTCAGATCAGTACCATTGAAGCGAGGAAAATCAAGCTTCGGCCCACGAAAATTGCTAAAAGTAGAGAACCCAGTGGATGCAAAAGATTTTGGCTATCTGGTATTGTTCATGGCTGAATGCTGCAGATGGAGGCTGAGAAATTTTTCATCCAGATCTTGGAGTTTGGTTTGGATGGCTGCCAGTGCTTCCTCCATGGTGTGTGCTCCTGCACAGGTGACAACCATAACCAGGTTTGTTTTTTTTTTTTTTTTTGGTTGACTGGGTAGGAAAACAAAAACAGGAACTACTTCAGTAGGGAAAAGTTGGATTTAGGAAAAAATCAGAAGGATAATTGGGGTTTGACTAGGTTTTGGACATTGTTGGATAGAGAGGGAAGCAAAAATGAGGATTTCAGAAGCGGGGTGAAAGAATGGGAAAATTTGGCAGAGGGGAACAAAGAAGCAGAATTCAGAAAGAAACTCTGTGGTAAAATTTGAAGGTGATTGGGTGAAATCTGAGAAAGCTATGGCAAACCCTAAAAATAGGCAAATGTGAGATTTCGGGCTGTAGGAAGGGGAATTGAGGATAGGGTCCTTAGGAATGAAATATGCAGAATGGAATGACAGGGGTTCCCTGAAAATTTCAAGGGAAACAGAGGTAAAACAAGGGAGATATGGAGGAAAAACTGTTTTTTTTTTTTTTTTAACAGATTAGAGCGGTTACGGCTCAGAAGGAATCTGGAACAACCCTGAACGGCTGGATCTGGAACGGCTTGCAAAATGGATCTGAAATGGCGCAGCAATGATCGACAATAGTTCAGCTGAAAGTAGATATGGACCCCAGGTATGTACGGCTTCCTAACAGTTCAGGGTTTTCACTCGGCCACCAATGCTGTCTGATAGCTTGCGTATTGGGGTAGTACCCCTCACTCCATGGCTCAGGTAAAACTGATAACCGCTTTGCCACAAACAACAGCTCTTGGTTTACCTCACGGGTGGGAACTAGTCAATCAGGTAGGGGTCGTTGCCCTTTTCGCTGGCAGGTCCTCTCAATGGGCCAGCTACTTCGGGGTTCCTATGGTACTCCTCACAATGAGTTTTAGGGCTTATGCCCAAGTACTTCCCACAGTTAAGTGGATAGGGATTATTCCCAAATCCGAACCTGCAACAGAAAAATTTGGGCAGAAATTCCACCCAATGTTCAAAAACCGGATCGATATTGCTCAGAATCGCTATTATAGCATGTTTCCGGAACTGGAACAACCACTCCACTTCTACCCTTGAAAGCGGAATAGAAATCTGGGCACTCGGTCAAAAGATTTTCTCGCCGCAATTTCCACGGCCGTCATCGAAATTCTGAAAAATTGCTGATTTTAAATCTGCGATATCTCCACTTTTAGAACTCCAAATGAGATGATTTTTTTTTTGAAACTGCGTATTTTTGAAAGAGGAATTCAGATATGCAATTGGTTTCTTCTGATTTTGTGTAGAAAGTTTCAGAAATTGATCTGAAAGTCACCGCCTAAAAAAAGAAAAAAAAATTCCCACTTGTGCTAAGGAAAGTGCTCTGATACCAGATGTGATGAACCTGCAATAATTAATTAATGCAAATACACAAGATATCAGAAATAACAGAACAAAATCACTTTTATATTGATCATGGGCCACTTCGAGGGGGCAACCTCCTTTGAGCAAGCTCAATACAATTAACTTCACCGTGCCTTCAATGACCTCAACACACACTTATATACTAAGTCTATGCCCAATACTATGAGTCAAAACCATGGAACATATAATACTACAGGACGACTTACAAAACATATGCATCCAATACTATGGGCTAATATAAACTACGGATCAACAAATACTATGGGACGACTTACAAAGCATATGCGTCCAACAAAAATATACTAACATAGTAAAGAGAAGGGTTGACATAGGTTCCTAACAGATATCTACTTCATCATAGGTTTGTCCCGCCGAGGTGAGATGGAAATCCCTCAGTCTCATTCAGTGGGATCAGGGATTACTGTGGCTGACTACATAGAACGGTATTGTGCTCCCGATACTTATACGGTGTGGAGTCAAGTACCCATCAAACACGTAGTCGAGCTGAGTATGAAGATCATAGTGGCTATCTTAGTGCGGATCACAGGTTCGGTAGCCCTTCACCAGGCTTCGAGACTGGTTATGTTCTATGCATCACAGTGTATGAGGCCTGTTATATATGACTGGTGCACCACGTTACGAGGGTCCATGAAGATCCAGCTAATGGAGTGTAAGAAAGGAGAGGCAAAGAACTTCAGATACAATAGTATCTTGTGTATTTTCTTCTTTGAGCATGTTCTGGGGCTCAGTCCGAGGGTAGAAGTACCTCCTCATAGTCTCTGCGACCTGACCCTGACCTGGTGGGTGGAGGTCTTGATGTGACAGGGTGGTGGCCGTCAGGTGTCACCATATATTGATGAGTTCTTTCACTACTGGGACCGACAGGTCATTGCTATAGAGGACTACCCCTATGCAGGGATAGACTTCCGACAGGATCGTGACATGCCGCTTCCACCAGGAGCAACATTTGGAGACATTGGTGAGTTACTCTTTTTTTGTTTTGGTATATATAATTTTTATGGATTTTTTATTAAAAATGTGAATGCAAAAAATATTTTTGGTGGTAGTATCATGTATTGACATTTCACTGTTTGCTTGCAGACAAGGGTCCAGTAAGACCCCAGGGCTTCCCGAGACATCGTCGACGGGGCAGGGGTGAGGAGATGGTAGGCACTGCAGCCGAGCGCACACTACAGACTCTGCGGAGCAATGTGTCCCGCATGGTCAACATGATACCTTAGGTAGATATAGCACAGCTTCCGGAGGAGATGCAGCGCCATGTAGTGGGAGTGTTGGGTCCCTGGGTGCAGCTATTACAGCGCTTAGCGACTGCAGTGCATTACTATTATGATACACATCCTGTCGAGGTGGTAGCTAGGCCTCCTCGTATAGTTTAGACATCTCAGAGTCCTATTTTTTGTATCGATATGTATATTTTTGAGGGCTACGGGCTCCAGTTTTGTATCATGACACTACCATTTTTTGGACACGATATTTATATATAAACTATGGTTCTTTGGTTCTACTATGTGTGTATGTACAAATGTATGAATGTATCTTTTATTTGTGTGCTTCCATATAAATGTTATGAATGTGACAAATGCCAATCTAGGACATAATTAGCATATGCATCTGATACATGATTAAAACTTATCAAAACATGAACGTATGTAATGGAAACGAAATGTTGTTCTAAAAATTTACCTTTAAGAATCTTCATAGTAAGGTAGGATACCTCACACGATACTGACTGTTCAATTGTGACACAACTAGTTGTGAATTGAGGCGGACTTCTAGAAATTGGATGCCATGTAAGATAGCATCCCGAAGTAGCTCAACCACGGCACTGTACTCGGCCGCATTGTTGGATGTAGGACCAAGACAAACACCTCCCGAAGACACAACTAGATGGTCAGGTGAATAAATGACCCAAGCAGCAGATGCAAGATGCTGCATGTGATGGATAGCATCATCTGCGAATCCTAAGAGCGTGGAAGATTCTGCTGAAATATGTCAATCAAATGAAAGCGAATCAACAGACCTGAAAACCAAAGGCAATCTAAACTATGTACAGAAATAACTAAACAATAGTATACAAAAGTATGAGCTCGAACTAGAAGTTCAAGCATAATACCACTTGAGATAGAGCCCATTTCTAGGCTCCTTCAAGGCATTCCCCTCATAATCCTGTAATTCATAGGCTCCTTTTTCTAGGATGAACCTCACGATGTAAGGACCATGCCACATTGGATTGAACATGCCTTCCCCCAGGGATTCTTTGGCTTGGTCATATAGGAGAACCAAGTCACCTTCAGCATATTGCCAGGGATGGACAGACCTATCATATTGAACCTTGCAACGACCTTTATTGGAATCTATAGCCACAAAAACATCTTGACGCTGCTCGTCAAGCTGCTCAAGGTGGATCAAACGTTGCTCAGTACCTATTGTGTCAGGGAGGAACTCTATGTCTATTTTAAGGGAAGGGATTTCGCATTCAATCAGTAAAATGGACTCCACATCGTGTACCAGGTGAAATGGTGAGAACCCAGTGGCAGTGTTGACTGCGTTTTGATAATCCCACAGAGCATGATATAACATCATGGGCTAGTTGATCTTGCTATGTTGGATGGTACATTGGAGAATGGTCTTCAAAGACTTATTAACTGCTTCAACCTGACCATTCGCTTGGGGGTAGTAAGAAGACGAGTGTTCTTGATGAAATCCAAGCTTGATTGACAAATCCTCCATCATTTTGTTCTGAAAGTGACTGTCATGGTCAGTGACAATATCTTTTGGAATATCGAACCGAGTGATAATCTGATTGAACATGAAATGGGCTACTGTAGCACCATCGACTTTAACGATAGGCACGGCCTCAACCCATTTGGAAAAGTAGTCCATGGCCACTATAATATGGTGATGCCCCCCAGCCGAAGCTAGTTTGCAATCCATGAAATCCACCCCCCACTTAGTGAAGGGACCAACGGTGACGACCGGATGGAGGGGAATTGGATGTGAGCGTACATTCCAAGAAAACACTTGGCAAGGGTGACATCTCTTCACATCGTTTGTAAATCTTTAAAGATAGAAGGCCAGAAATAACCTGCTTGCACAATACATTGGGCTGTAGCAAGCCTGGATAAATTACCACTACACACCCCAGCATGGAAATCATTAAGCAACTGCTACACTTCTTCATTATTTAAACAATGATGGAGAATACAGTCCTTTCCTCGACGATACAAAGTGTCACCGATGATAGTATAGTCTTTAGCCTGGTGTTTCACATGTCGTCGTTCATCTCGCGAATAGTGCGAAGGAAACTTCAAAGTTTGGAGATAGACAATGATATCCCCATACCAAGGGTCCTTGGACAAGATAAGAAATAAGTGCTCATCCACGAAGGAATATTCATGGACAATGTCCTCATCAAGCCGCGGAAGGTCTGATAGAAGCTCAGCGAAGACCAAGGACTTGACCGACTTTGCCGAAGCAAACTCAAGTTCAAATTCCTGAAGAATGAAAATCATTTATTGTACTCCCCCCCGATAAGACGTCGTGATAACATGAACTAAAATGGATTGATGTGCGCAATGATGATGGTCTTCCTAATCATGATATAGTGTCGTAACCGCTGGACTGCATGAACAATCGCAAGCGCCAACTTCTCCACATTAGTGTATCTTAGTTCAGTGTCTACTAAATTTCGACTAAGGTAGTAAATCACATGCTCTGTGAGCACGTCGTCTGTCTGAACCAAGACCATGCCAATCATCTCTTGAGACACGACCACATAAAGTATAAAATCTCATGCGAAGTCAGGTGGACTAAGCAGATGGGCCGATACCAAATCTTTCTTAAGGGCATCGAAAGACTGCTGGGCTCGCTCATCCCAGACAAACGATGTGTCCTTCTTCAACAAGCGCGCAATACCTTTGGTAAGATTAGCATAATTCACTATAAAGCGTCGTAGAAAAGTGGCTCTCGCTTGGAGGCTCTGAAGCTGTAGAAAATTGCGTGGAGGAGGCAACCGAAGTATTGCCTCAACTTTGAGAGGATCGACCCTAATACCCTCTTTCGAAACTATAAATCCTAGAAGGCGACCTGCCCTTACAACAAAGATGCATTTATTAGGATTCAATCGAATCTTGTAGTGTATACATCGTTCGAGAATCAAACGAAGGTGCTTGGGGTGGTACACCCTCTTGCGAGAATGGCCAACAAGATCATCCAAGAAAACCTCCATTATACGTTTAAGGTCATGAAAGGCAGAGGTCATCGCACGCTGAAACGTAGCTCTGAAGTTTTTAAGACCGAAGGGAATTTTCCAGTATGCGAACGTACCCCAAGGACAGATGAAAGTAGTCTTATATTGGTCCTCAGGTTTGATCTGAATTTGGTTGTATCCTAAAAAGCCGTCCATGAACGAAAAAATCTCACTTCCCGCACAAGCATCCAAGATCTGATCAATGAATGGAGTGGGAAGATGGTCTTTCAGACACGCATGGTTCAGATCACGAAAATCAGTACACATGTGGATAGTTCCCTGCTTCTTATCCACATGAACGGGATTGGACACCCATTCGGTAAGGGGAACCAGGTAGATGAAACCGGCCTTAAGCAGTTTCTCCACCTCTACCTTGATCACGACGGCCTTCCTAGGGTTTACAGCTCGCAAGCGTTTTCGAACTAGTTTAGCATTTGGATATGTTCTAATCTCATGTTCCACAATGCTGGGGTCTATTCTTGGCATCTCCTTGTATGACTAGGTGAAAGCTTCCCAAAGTTCTTTAAAAATCTTAGTGTAGATGGGAACCTCTTTAGGAGAGAAATCATCACCGATATGAACATTTTCAATCTTTCCAGGGGTTCGAGAGATGCTGATCACCATAGTGGGGGAAATATTAGCCATATTCCCCTCCGCGTAAATCTCATGTGTGCCCAAAAGAGCCACAGGGTGACCAACTATCTCGGCAAGAGTAGTCCTAAACTCTTCTTGCTCGATGAGATCGAGATTGGGAAGAAAACTAGAGCGATGATGCATGTCCTCCCAAGGTCCCTCACTACCACACATAGCCTCAAGAATAGCTTCATCCGAACATAAAGTATCATCAAGGAAATCGTGCGAACAAGGCGAGTTGGCTGCCCAAACCGACAGCATAACGGGATCTTCTTCTTCTGTCCGGGAAGAGGAGAAATCCGACTCTACCATGGCTTGTTGAATATCATGATAAGCAAGCTCAGCAGCAGATAATGTCATAGTCATCCCAACATGTGCAACGTTTCCAGACGCGGGGTTCGCGGATGGTAAAATCTACGGATCATCAAAATACGCGGTCCAGAATGGTACATTATTTAAAGGAGGAGACGCATTGTTGGAAATAGTTCCAATAAAATTAATGGGTGCAAGGAAATCAAAGGATCCCAACATGGAAGGATACAATCCGACACCCATGTTCCCAGTTTCTGGCTGAGAATCAGTAACTTGCGGGACCACTGATCCCATGGATACTGTGGAAGAAGGACTAACGTAATCTAGCTGATCGATGGTCACAATCTTGCCTTCGTTAGGAAAGCAAATAAATCTGAATACAGTAGACGCGAAAGCTTTCATAGCATACATCCAATTCCTACCCAGTAAAAGGTTGTAGTCGATGGGTGCATCAGCCACCTCGACTTCAATAGGCATAGGTTTCCCACCCAAGCGGACAACAAGGGAAGGGATAATCCCTTGCGGCTTAAATGAACGACCGTCAAATGTAGTGAGCATGGTCATAGAATTAGATAAGGGAGGAGAGCCAAGAGATTTCCAACAAGATATTGACATTACTGATGCCGATGCACCTTCATCAACCACCATTCTCCTGACGAAGTTCTGCAAACATTCCACCTGGATCTAAAAGGACACGTGGTAAGGTAAGTAGGGTTGGACATCAGTAGTGTCAAATTGAATAACGTTTGGAATTCCCCCATCCTGGACTCCTAAAGCGGATAAAAGGGCATGCCGTTGTGATGAGAAATCTTGTTAAACCTCAAGAGCCATAATAGCACACGGAGTTTGGCCCAAATCTTCTACAATGGAGTAGTTTTGGGCGACTCGGGAATTAGGATTATGCGTAGAGTGCTTAAGAACACCTTTCAGTATCCGCGGCATAGTAGAGGGCTTCTCGATATGCAAGGATGTATCAAGAGGAGGGGGAGGCTCATTCCCCATATTCGGTTGAGGTGCACTATAATTGAGTTGACGAGTAGCAACATGAACCGCTGATTGGACCATATTCACGCATCCATAGCCACTAGTATTGGAAGAAGACGTTGGAGTCTCATTAGGTCCATAACCAGTGGTGAGAGTATGCGAAGCCATATTTTGATGATGTGGAAGGGGATCATTCAACACAGCTGGGGTCTGTGCAAGATGCTTCGATGCCTCCTCAATTCAGGGACACAAGTGAGTAAGGTGGTCTTCCCCACAAAGCTTGCAAGGGAATTTCACTTTACATCTAGGTTTACGGTCCCCACCAGCAGTTCTACCGTCCTGAGGAGGGTTAGCGTTTTATTTCCGTGGAGTATTTCGATTACTACCATTGTTCCCATTGTTTTCACCCTTTCTATTGTTTCTCCCCTTCTTCTTACCACCAGGCTACTGGTTACCTAACGGGTTCGTCAATTGCACATAATGTACATCCGACGATGGGATGGAAGTGGACAAGGTGTGAACATGTCCTGGGGTAGATTGGTTAAGCAACAAATTTTGCATTTGATTCGTAACCAAATATATAGGTCGAGTGCTTGCGGAACCCATGATGCCATCAGCATGCAGTCCAGGAACTGACTTGGGCTCATGACGTGTTCGCGGTGCGTCAGGGATAATGTCGTACAAAATGCCAAATTGAGAATATACCAAATCTAGCTACTGGACTTTTAATGCCATAATGCCGAACATCGAAACATCCTTAGCAATATATGGAAGTAGAGACTTGAGAAACCACTCCAACAGAAACTCTCGAGGAATGTTGGATTTCACTAGCCTCTTCCATCGATGCCACTCTTGAACATGGTCAGAAATATGCATGGCCTTGTTCTGGCGGAAGGTGGATAAAAGTTCACTACCAGTATCATAACGAACTGGAAAATGGAAATGATCTAAGAAAACCAAAGCGATCTCATTAAACACCCTATAGGTGCCCCCAAGAAACTCGACATACCACTTCACGGCTACCCCCGTGAGGGTGCACTGAAATAGTCATAAACGAACGGAATCGTGATTCAACGAGTTGGATGAGCACCAAAGGTGAAAGGTTGTGACATGGTCCCCGGGGTCCTCACCACTCTTCCCTTCAAAATTTGGAATGTCCAATGGAAGCTTAGTGGGGACCTGAGGAAAACTAGGATCGTGACACATCAGATAATTCATGAGCTTTGAGAGATCCGGAAGATTTAGTCGAGCGAGGAACAGAAGCTACGGCTGGAAAGCTTGATTATGAGCTCCCATAAAAGGTTGTGTGTACGGACCCGATGGATAAGATGGACCATAAGCTTGATTCTGACCATAAAAAGGTTGATTATATGGATCAGATGGACTATAAGTTTGACCATGGCCATAAGGGGGATAATTCCCCCCAACCTGACCCATGTGAGGGTAAGTAGGTATATAAGTGTTTTCAGCACCATACTGAGGGGGAGGGTAGTGAGGTGGAGGATACTAATGGTCGACACCGACTGTATTGTAGTGAGGGTTACCACTATAATTATGGGGCATATATGTGCTATTCGTAGCGGGAACTGTGTTATAAGGACCATAGTTATGAGGTATGTACCTGCCCCCTACATAAGCACTATTAGTAGTGTGATTAGTCGTGAGTATGAGGTATATTTCCAACCCCAACATTGGCGTTACTAGTAGCAGGAATGGTGGAGTTCTGAACATGAGTGTGAGATACATTCCCACCTCCTACATTAGCATTAATAGTCGCGGGAGTAGTTGAAAAAGTATATGGTATGTTTCCACCCCCAGTATTAGGAGGATTATTCACATTCACAAAAGTGGTCATAGGTTGTCGTGTATGGGCATGTGTATTATGTGGTACATGAGTCAAGGTAGGCATAGTATTCCTATTGTGATGGTTAGCCCTAGGAGGTGGTCATCTTCCAACATTAGCATTGTTAGGAGGAACATGATCGATCCCCATACTATGTGTGTGAGTAGACAATGTGGTGCCCCCAGTGAGGGTATTTCCCCCAGTGGGTGCAACGTTACTAACACCATGACTAGTGCTAGCATGACTATCTGATCTAGTAGATGGATGAACGACATCGTAACCAGGAATACCAAAAGAGAATGGATTAACGTCGACCGTAGTATCATGGCCAACATGAGATTCTGGCCTTCAATACAAATAATTAAACGAGTTAACCTCGGGTGGAATTAGATCATAAAATCAGGTTCGGTCTCGGGTGGATCTGGACCAAACAAGCTAGGATGGGTCTCAGGTGGATCACCCCCCCACGCCTCGCGAGGAGTAGGGGTGTCTGAAGTGTGTCCGACTCTACCCGGTGGAGCCGTAAGTATTTCTCCTGTGCCAGACTGAGCAATCATAATGTCGACTAGATATGTTTGATAAGAATCCGAAGACTCAGAGGGGGCCATTCAGCATCCCTTATTAGTGCGATGTGTAATCTCGACGGACGGTAAACCAGCCAACCGACGAGAGCGGTGAAGAGCCGGCCTTCTTGCCACGATATCTTCGGAGACACTACAAAATCAAAATGTGTCCTATCGGCCAAAATATCAATAAAAAACATAAAATCAAGAGCACACAACTAGAAAAACCTACAGCCAAATGCACACTAACGAAATTGGCTCAAGGAGCTCCCAACACTACAGCCGGTATGTCTCACCTAGGAGAGGCTTGAGACTCCCAAACTATAGCCGGAGGTAACAGGATCAGTTATAAGGATTCCTAGACTTCACTATGTGCATAGGGTCAAATCCCTACACAATCAGAACTGTGTTGTCCAACCCCTATCTGACTCAGGACACAAATAGTATAACCACTGCAGGTACCCTGTGCAGCACCTAGGTAAGGCAACTAAGGTCACCACAATATAACCAATGCTTCGGGGGACAGTCGCAAGTGGGATCCGTCGTATGGGCAGGGAAGCTGAGCCTGAAACTCAAGAGGGTCAAATCCCCCAAGATTCCCCAGATACGAACAAATCCTGGAAATATCTCCCACGTTTAGCCGGTATTGGAGGGCTATATCCGCAACCAACCTCCCATGACCTCGTGCTTAACTCTGGTTTGAGTAGAGCTTCTTGAGAACACTGATGTATACGATGGAATTCACCACTCCCTGGTCAGACACATAAAGTTGGTCTAATAGTCTTGGATTGTTAACTCACAATGATCTATTCCAAGACTCTAAACTTAAGCTAGTTGGTTCACCCTATAAAATAAAAATCGTTTCTAATCAATTTTAAGATTAAGCGTTAATTTTAGGTGGCTGTGATTACTCAAAGGATATGGTCGTGAAACTAGTAATGTATATGACTCGATAGTATGCACAATCGTTCAAACATCTAGACTCATCTACTCAATGAAAACAATGCCACTAACATGACAAGCAATTCCAACGGTTTCGAAATAAAAAATGCAATCCTTTTAATTTTTCCAATGTACAAGCAAGTCCTAAATGAAAGCACAAGCACTCGAATGCAAGATGCAATGAGGAAAGTAAAATGTTTTTGTATTTTCTTTTATAAATGAAAAGGAAAATGCAAAACAATATTTTTTTATTTTTCAATATATTGAAATGAAAAATGCAAGTGAAGTCTACTTATTTGGATACAGGAATGTAGAGCAGATCACTAAGACAACCCAGCATACCCCAAACAATGAGACTTAGCCAATGAAATGAACTAGAAAATAAAAAAGAGTGATAAAATAATAAGACTCAAATCAAAGAGAAAAGAGGAGTTATGGTCACAAACAAGGCACAGAACAGTCAGGAACAAGGCCAAAGAAGACTCATGAACACTCATAATCCACCCAACAACAACCCAAGGTCATAAACCAACCAAATCCAGAGTTATATGCTATTGTCTGAGGAAAAGATGTGGGTACCCGTGAGCTATAGTGTAGAGAAATGCGGGTAGACGTGGGAAGAACAAGGTTCACCCACAGGTAGGGAAAAGCAAATGAACAACTGAAGATCCCAATGACCCAGAAAAAGCCTGTTTTCTATAAGGTGTCCTGATGCCCAGACAATGACACAGAGACCCAACAAACAACAACTCAAAATAAGGACTAATGCCTAAAAATCCCCAAAAATGGATGTTCTCCCCAGCGGAGTCACCATTTCTGTTATTGGAGAAAACTTCCTATGGCTTGGGGTAGACCACAATAGACAACTAACTACCAGAAATAGACCCAATTCTCAATGCAATGCTATATAATTGACAATGTTAAGATAATGGAGAATATAACCAACCTCGATCGAACGTTTGATGTAGATCCCCGTTGAAGCTTTCAATCCATGCACACTTTCAATCCTTGTACTTGATCCTGCAAATTAGTCTTGACAACCAATATACAACAAGTACATATAATATATGAAAGATATTAAAATCATCAATAACAACGGTCCATGATATTATAAGTAAATGCAACCCAATGTGATATAAACAACATTCACAACATTAATGGACGAGAATATGAGTATTTCTATTAATAAATAACAAGAAGTACAATGTGATACAACCTCTTGCCGGCAACCAATCTGAACCAAGAACTAGGTCAATCCACTTGCGCCTCCACCACTTCAATCCTCCATGAAAGGCAAACTCAAACTATGGAAGGAGTTTGGAAGGTGAACATAAGAAGTTCACAACAACTAGGATCAATGAGTGTAGACTCAAGATGAGGCAAAAATCCACTAGAGTTCTCTTGCTTTCTCTTTTTCCTCACTTCCATATGCCATAAGTGCTCAATATATAGCCTTCCAAAGGTAAGTGAAAGGACACATCGAGGCATTATTGAGAAAATGGAGGGCCAAAGGTCACCCTAAGACCGCTTTTTGGGAGTAAAGAGTAATTAATTAGTGATTTTTACCATTTTACATGCTACCCGCAGGCTATAGTGCTGCAGATCGCGGGTACGTCCACTGAAATGATACAGCTAGCGGGTAAGGAGAAAAATATGGAAAATGTGTGTTTGGAGGACATAAGGTCTATCTGAGTCAGTAAAATGGATCTTGATAGCCAAAGAGTGCTGATACTCACAAGGTGGAAGATTACGTTGTAACAAATCTAAGATCTAAAATCTAGGGATAATGGCTATTCAGGGATTTTCACACCCCCATAACTGAGCAAAACACGAAAATATTGTAATTTCTGCGCCCCCATAGGCATGCAAAATGCGAAAATAAGGAATTTTCGCACTCTGTACTACTAGCAGAGTGCGGAAATATCTCTAAGAGGCCCATAAGTGGGTTAGTTCAAGTGGTTTTCGACCCCTAAGTGGGTTAGGTCAAGTGGTTTTTGACCCCTAAGGAGGCATAAACATCATGTTTCTCATGGTGATATGACATGAAGACTCTCAATGGTACAGATTGTGACAATTTGAGGTATAAAAAATGCCCCCTAAAGTGTGAGGTTAGAAGAAATCTGATGGCCGAAACACTTTACCAATAATAAGTCAGCAAGGATATTTGAAGAAGAATTGGAGAAGAGCTGCAAGCAAATATCAACAATATGTCTAATGAGCCCAAGGCAGGCATACCCATGCTCGGAACAACTGACTCAAAGCATGGCTACCGACCAATACATCGCAGATCCATGATAATATTGACTTAACAATGACTGAACACAAATCATGGCTACTAGATTACAAGCGTAGATCCATGATAAGACAATGACACAACCACGACCAATACAAGAGTGGATCTATGTGATAGTACATCAATGAGGTCACCAACATAATGTCCATGTGGGAACCTAATAAAAAAATCACCATCACAACCTGGATGTGTTAAATAGACTTCAGAACCATCCAGGGTCTTCTACCCGATCCCCAAATTGATATGAATCTAACCATGTGATTGCAAGGTGTTGAAGTCGAACATGGTAGAAACCATTTGATTACTGGCCAATGATATGAACCGTTAACAAGTGAGAGGGAAATCACTAATGATGACAATGTCTCCCAAGGTATCATAGTACATCTCGACGAAATGCGAATAGATTAGTTGACATTGAACATCCACGAGATCATTCGATCAGAGGTCAATGCTGAAAACATATTGTCAAACATGAGGAAACCTGCCATTGAGGCATGCAGGTACCAAGGTGGATCCTAAGTCTAATTCATAGATGATGAGTTGAATTCGACAGGAATAGACTTGTCGAAGGAGGGCCATGATGAATCCCACATCAACGACACGAAACCAACATAGGAAAGTGATGTGAAGTAATGAATCAGATGAGTATGGACTGACACAAGGATGTAAAGGATGGTGATATTACAGAGGTGGACTAAGGTAAACTTCCCTTGAACATGGAATGACATGACAACAATGACTTGGCAGCATTGACTAAATGAGGCAGACACCAAGACATAATGCAACGATGACTGAGGCATTCTTCAGGTGACTTGAAGGAGCAAGACGACTCATAGAATTGGCATGACTTAGAGACAAGCAGATTACCCAACTGTATGACGAGATGCAAATAGGTGCCATGTTCAAGGGTGACACAAGTTGCCATAAAGATTTCTAAAACAAACTCAACTTATTTCTCTCCATCCTTGATCATGCTTCATGAGTACCTCTTTGTTTTTTAACGAGATTGAGGAGGATAACATATGCTCTCTATAGCTCATCCTTTAGATGAGTCCAATCTCACATGTTTTACAAACCTGAGAAAGGAGGGTTTCAGTACCAAAAGGGTCCTTCGATGTTTGATTTTACGAGTCCAAGGAAGGAAAACTCGATGACTTTTCATGTTTAGAGAGTTTGAAATAATCCAAAGAAGACTCCAAAAAGGGATTTTTCGTAAATAGTCTAAACGGTCTGAAAAAGGGATAAACTACCACTAGATAAACGTCCTTTCAAATCCTTTTATGAGCATAAAAGAAACAAGTTCGCTTGGCAATCTTTTCCTATTTTAGGAGTCTGAAAAGAGCTTAAAGAGGACTCCATGTGCAACTTTGTCATGGTTGGTGACTGAGTACGACAAAGGAAAAAGTAAACCTGGCACAGTTCCTTTTCTGTAAATAGTCTAGTGAGGCCGGATAAAGTGATAAACCTATACTCGTTAGACACACCTTTTTACTTAATTTTTAATGAGCATGACAATGGTATCAAAATCACTCGGAATCTTTTTCACATTTGGATCCAGAGCATGAAAAAGGAAAAATTAAGCTCAAACCACTTTTCATGTTTTTAACCAGAGCACGAAAAAATTGAAAAGTAAGCTCGACACCTCTTACTGTTTTTAACGAGCTCAAAGAAAGGTTAGAAGAATGCTCATGGTATCTGCTTCATTTTTTAATGAGCTTGCAACAGAAAATGAACTATGCTCTGGATGATGGTTTCATTTTTTAGCGAGCTTGAAGTTGAAACTAAACTATTCTCGGAATGAGGTCCATTGATGGGTTACTTCCCAACATGATGTCCAGAGTTTGGAAAGTTTTCCCCCAGCATTATCAGCGAAATCTAGCAACTTAACTATAATATGATGTTCAGAGGATGGAGACATGCCCCCAAGCTTTGTTTCGTCTTCCTACTCTTCTTCTTCACCCAATCAAATTCCTGGCTACTAATAGGAAAAGGTTCACCAGAGGGATAGGAAGAATGAGGATTAAGTGACACAGGATGATGACATGAAGGTTCAGATCCTAAATATGGTGGGAGACTCGGCACAATGGGAGAGGAATTTGGTTCATCTTTTAACGAGCTTGGCAGAGAAAGAGAACTATGCTCATGATGACCTGTTTTATTTTTTAACGAGCTTGACATAGAAAGGGAACTATGCTCATTATATGTTTCATTTTTACACAAGCTTGAAAATAAAAGTAAACTATGCTTGTAGGGGCCTGTTTCATTTTTTAACGAGCTTAAAATAGAAGAAAAATATGCTCGAAATAGCCCATTTCATTTTTTAACGAGCTTAAAACATAATAAAACTATACTCGAAGTATCCCATTTCATTTTTTAACGAGCTTAAAATCGAATAAAACTATGCTCGTGATGATGGTTGGTTTCATTTTTACAAAAGCTTAAAACCAAAATTAAATTATGCTTGAGATTTGTTTGTACCAACATGATGTCCATAGGTTGGTAGTTTTCCCCTATCATAAGAAGCTAGCGGTCTTAACTCCAGCATGATGTCCATAGGCTGGAAACATGTCCCTCTAAGCTTCTTCCATGATGGGAAGAAGTCATGGGTTCGCGAATGACTCAATTTCGGTGTGATTTCCAGAGTCGAGAGACACGGTTGACGATGGGGGAGGAACCACTAAGACATGCAGAACATTCAGGGAATTATGGTGGATGGAAGTCATACAATGATTAGGTTTAACAAAGGAAAGTTGATCGATGGTCACTATGTTTCCATGATGAGTAAAATACATCACCCGAAAGAGTGTGGACACTACAACTTTCATGGTGTAGACATAATATCTCCCAAGTAGAATATTAAAATTTAAGGGCCCTTGGACTACCATAACATCAATGCAGATGGTTTTCCCTCCTAAGGTAATAGGTAACTGAGGAAGGATCCCTAAAGGTTTGGTAGGCCTTCTATTAAAATCCAATATCTGATCAGTGACTGGAACAAGTTGAGGAGATCCTAAATCTTGCCAAACAATTGAGGATAAAATACTAACAGAATCTCCTTCATCAACTATAGTGCAAAAGATTTCCTTATCGGTAAATCCTACAGGTATCTAAAAATGAACACTCGAAGGAAGACAAGATTCTATTAGATCATTCCAATCAAATTAAATGACCTCAGTACTTGGGGCGGTTCCATTTAAATGGGTAAAATGCTCCCTTGTCTAGCAATATCTAAATTGACCAGGAAAACATCAGTGGTTTTCAATTCACTCTCCACTGGAAAAGTAGAATGAGACGAAGATTGTGTCATGTTGACTGCTTCAGTCTGGGCATTCTCCAATGAAAGAGTGGGATCGAGTTGAGGTGATATCGACTCGACCACTTCAAATTCACTCTTTGAAGAAAGAGTGGGATCGACCGAGGATGGGGATAGATCGACCACTTCATCAACCAATGGGGGGTCAAGGGACAACTTACGACATTCAATTGGAAAGTGTTTCTGAGCTACAGTAATATATTCCAAAAATTGTGAAGCTTTATCCATGCGTGGACAAAGGTAAGTAAGGTGCACGCCCTTCCATAACAAACAAGGATTCTTGATTTTACCTTTTCGACCCTTAACCATAGAGTCACTATTTTATGGGGTATCATCAGTATGATGTCTAGGGGCTGATGATATGAGTGGTTTGGAGGGTTTAGACCACTCTTCTAGTACCTTGGAAAGACCGCGACAATCCTTGAGAAGGTGATCACCCTTGCAAAGCTTGCAAGGGAACTTGGGTCTACGAGGTGTTTGAATAGGATGAGTTCCATTAGAGGCAACTGGTTGATGCTTGGTCTCTTTCTTATCCTTCTTCTTCTTAACCTTCCTTTTCTTCTTCTAATTATCCTCATGATTACTAACACTACTGCTTTGATCAGGCGAGGAAGAATAAACAGAAGAATATGTATCCGACAAAGAAGGGGAAGGATCCGTTTGGGATTGACAGTCTCATGGTGGAGAGTTAACATTTGAAATATGGGGTACAACTAGAATCACCGGATTGAATAACCATACAGGTAATCCTATGGTTAATCCAGGAAGATTTAAAGTAGGAGTAAAGGGAGGACCAATATCTCCAACTGGAGGAAAGACAAAAGGTACCCCTTGAAAAGGGGCCTCTTGATTGGTTGTCCCAGAAGAGGTTTCAATATCTAAACTTTCTAAGTCCTTCTAACTATCCCGCGCAATAAACGCTACTCAAACTAAAAGAAAAAGGAAAATTTGTGAATAGGAGGGATGTAAAAGCCGAATCCTCATGGGTGTGTCAAGTTTTCAAACTCGTGATATACTATAGGCTCCAACAATTATACTCAGCCCAATTTTTCAGAGCACTAAGCAAGGAGGATTGGGACCCTACCCTTGGCCATATAAACTGAATACCTAACAATACATGTGTAGTAATCTCCCCGAGTGTTTTTCTCGGTGTATTACGACAAGAAGATGGTTGAAAGGTTTTCTCGGATGGTTCCAGGAATTCTAATGGGGTCTCCCAATATACTCAAGGTACATGGGAGTGCCAATACGTAGTGGTGCTGTCTAATGCACAATCGTACGACAGGAGCCTTCTGATATACTACAGAGTACGTGAAGGACCTTTCGATATACCCAAGGGTACATGAAAGGCCGTTCGATATACCGGTTGGTACGTGGAAGAACTACAAGCCCCCAGGATGCAGTGCAGGAAAATAACGACAGATGCCGTGCTTAAAGACGCCGTAACACATATCTAACCTAACACACAAGTTGCTAAAAGTTTTTAACTTAAACTAGCGCTTGATTTTAGCTTATGCGATTAAGTGAATCCATGAAGTGAAAAATTGGAATTTAAACAAGATGCAAATCTGATCTATATGAAAATGAAAGTCTTCTCTTCTATGAAGTCCTACTTAATAAAGAGAGAGAGATATGTTTTCTTCCCAAATGCACAACCCTATGCAAATGCAATTTTAACTCTTTTCAAAATGATAGAAAGAAGTAAAAGATACACCCAAAATTAACTTGAAGCGATAAAAGAGATCTTTTTACGAACACCAAATGCAATAATTATAATCTGTTTCCTATCTCTTTACACTCTAAAAATACACATCTAAGCTATGGAAAGAAAGATTCCACAAACGTTTCCAATCAAATGCAAGAAAAATACAAACACTCAATAATCTTGTCTAACTCAAATGCACACAAATATGAAACAAGCCTTTCTTCTTCTTATGAGTGTAAGACCAAGAATGTCAAATGATCAAATTAAATCAAGAATAATGTTTATGCTTTCCAATTTGTGAATCTACCAAAAGAGGGACAAAATAAATATTTTATTTGAACTAAAGTGGATACAAAGAATCAATCTTTTCCAACAATCATTAGATAGCTCAGCATGTAAGGAAAACAAGATGCACAACCCAAGGAAAAGAGTCTAAAAAAGACATGGATATCCCACACTTTTCAAGTCTTTTAAAACAAGCCAATCCCACCAAACCAAAAGTTATCTTAAAAAAATAATATGGGTCGAAACGACTGTAGGATACATGATTCATGGAAAATCTAGTGCAAAAATTCCCAAAAATGAAGAAAACCATGCACTCAAACTATGGATGCAAGAGAACTTACAACTCCTAAGAGATAGCAGGAGGTCAGGTAAATATCTTTGAACCGACAGACCAAGGAAAACCCTAGCAAAATGCTCCCAAAAAACCAAAACCAGAGGATTTTCGCCCCTATACAGATCAACACAAACAGAAAATATGATATTTTTGCACCCTGGAACACTGTAGGGTAGCAAAAATTTTGAAATTTTCGCGCTCTAGGACACTATGGGGGTGTGAAAATATGAAATTTTCACTCTGTAAGGTGTTTCGGGGAAGCGAAAATTTTCCTATAGGTGGAAAAAAATTGAAAATTAATGCCTAGATCTGACAGGGATGAAGTGCTAGGTTCAAGATAGTCCTCAGTGATGACTAAAGAGGATCTAAGTTGATGGGAAACAACACTTAAAAGAGGATTTGATGATCCAAACAAGCAATCAAAGGTGAAACTAGGGAAAAACATCCACAACGGAGTCGCCAAATTCTGTTGTGAGAAAATATCCCTATGGATAGGTAGATATCCCCTTGGGATTAGAAAAGGCCCCTAGTTGCCTACCCAAGACAGAGAGGAAACAAATAGACACTATAGTCCTCCTAGATCTAGCTCACACATTAATTAGCAAGCTATGGAAATACAAAGCAAGTAGATGGCGTACCTTACTTTGATGGTTGTCCTTGCTTCTCCTAAGTTTCTCCAGCTCTAGCCTTTGATTATGGACTTATGAACCAATTCACAAAGGAAATACAACACCTTCTCCAAAGAAATACATGTATAAAAAATATCTAACTATAAAACATAGACAATCCCATTCATTCATCATTAAAGACATGGAAATGAGAGGAATAGGCTAAGTAATATTAATGATAAGAAATTGAAAAGAAGCTGATTACAATGCTATACCTTGATGTCCAAAGTAGAAACACCTCCTTCCAATATCTCCAACATCACCGTTGCAAGACTCATAGGATCATAAGTTTAGTGCTTCCAAGATCACCCCCCTTAGCTCATAGATGTCTCTCTTTAAGTAGGATTTGGGAAGGCCAACCACTAGGATAAAATGATGGATCTAAGTGAGTAAGATGTGGATAAAGGATCTAAACCATGCCAATGAGGGAATGTGAGATGGGATTCGAAGGGGGACCTCATCCCATGAAATATCCTCGAAATCCAAGATCCAAAATCTAGGGATAATGGCTATTCATGGATTTCCGCGCCCCCATAACTGAGCAAAATGCGAAAATATTGTAATTTTTGCGCCCCCATAGGCATGCAAAACGCGAAAATAAGGAAGTTTCGCTCTCTATACTACTAGCAGGGCGCGAAAATATCTCTAAGAGGCCCATAAGTGGGTTAGGTCAAGTGGTTTTCGACCCCTAAGTTGTTGGATTTGCTTCCAAGTGTGACTAGGGAAGGAACCAACATGATAAAAACGGGTCCTAACACCCTTAGGAGGCATAAACATCATGTTTCTCATGGTGATATGACATGAAGAATCTCAATGGTATAGAGTGTGACAATTTGAGGTATAACAGACACGTGTTCATGTGATTTTTGTATGTTGCAAAACACAGCTTTTTTGGGAAAAAGCCCAAAAAAAATTTGCCATGACTGTGAGGGAACCCATTTTCTTAGATTATCATGATTTTTCTTGCTAGCCATGACTGTCAGGGGATCCATTTCCTTAGAATTTCATGATTTTTCTTACTTCTATTCTTCTCCCCCCAACTTTATGGTTGATGTTCTCATCAAGTTGGTAAAAGGATGGCACATTTACTAGTTAATTAAAATATCAGAGATCAAATTTAGATACATGGATGAGTAGGCATACCTTTGACTAACTTACTAATTATTGTTTTGGTTGGTAGCAATGTTTCTACTTCTTGTAGGAGTGTTGCAAATTGTAGATGGATTGAAGGACATGTCTTTGTAGTTTCCTGTAGTGGATTAGTAAAAAACAATTTTGCTGCTCTAGATGCCATATAAAAGGTTTTCATCTAAGGATTGTTTTTTTTTTTTCTACTTTTTTCTCTTTATATATATATATATATATCAGAGAGTATTTATGATCATAGAGGGAAAGGGAAACGCTTCCCTAGTATCATGTATAGTTATGTTGTCTTCAGAGTCTTTGTGAATTCTTCTTTGCTGAGAGGTTTCTTATAAATATTAAGTTTGTGACCATGAACTAATAATGGTATTTTATCCTCATCTATGTTCAATATTTGGAGAGAACAATTGTCATTGATAATGTCAACTTGGTATGGGCCCAACGATATGGTTCTCAATCTGGTAGGGCCCAATATCCTTCCTTGAAATATTTGGTCTTTATGAATTTATCGTGCCATGCTTTCCTCTGCTGCTAGACTATTTCTATATGATGTAAGGCTTGTTGTCTGATTTCATCTAACTGACTAAGTTAGAGTAGCCTCTCATTCTGTGTTGTAGATAAGTCCATGTCCATTTCTAATGCCATCCTTAATGTCTTAAGATCAAATTCTACTAGAAGCATTATTGTTTTTCCATATACTAGTTCATATGGTGTGAATCCTATAGTAGTCTTCCAAGTGGTGTTGTAGGCCCAAGATGCTTCATGGATTCTATCTGCCCAATCTCTTCTATGCAATTGGACTTTCTTAGTCAGAATCCTTTCTATTTCCCTGTTGGTAACTTCTACTTGGCCATTAGCTTGAGGATGGTATGATGCTAATTGTCGGTGATTGAATTTGTTGATTTTGAGGATGCTTTCTATTAGATTTGATGCAAATTGTGTTCTTCTGTCTGTGACAAGCTCTCTTGGTGCTCCAAATCTGGTGAAAATATGCTTAGTTAAGAATTTGGCTACTGATTCTTCATTTTCCGATCTTAATTCCTTCACTTCTACCCATTTATTAAGGTAGTATGTACATACAAGAATGTGATGTTGCATATTGGATGGAGGATCAATGGGTCCAACAAAGTTTATCCCCCATTTCTCAAAGGGTTCCATTGTAATATGGGGATGGAGTAACATCTTATCTCTTTGAGTTGGTTTCCCCATTCTCTGAAATGCATCACATCTAGAAATGTAATTGGCTGCATTCTTATGTAAATTTTTCCAATAGTATCTTGTATTCAAAACTTTGTAGGTTGTCCTTTTAGTTGCGTAGTGGCCACCACATGGTTCATCGTGACAAGCATGAAGTATGTAATGCACCTCGTCTTCCCTAATTCATCTTCCAAGGATGCGATCTACTTCCCTTCTGAAAAGATATCCTTGGATCCATGAGAATGGAACACTTTTCCTTATTATATTGGATCTTTGGTTGTAGGTGAAGTGTTTGGGAAACTCCCCAATGGCCAAATAATTTGCAATGTCAGCAAACCATGGGATGTGTGCAGAGATGACAAATAAGTGTTCATTTGGAAATGTGTCATCTATTATCTCTTTATCTGTAACATGTGTTCGTCTGGACAAAAAATATGCTACAACATTATGTTTCCCAGGCTTATCTACAATGGTTATATCAAATTCTTGTAGTAACAAAATCCATCTAATTAATCTACAACTAACATCTTATTTGTTCATTAAATATTTGATTCCTGAGTGATCAGTGTGAATGATGTTGATGTATATGTAACTTCGGAATGTATTTCATCTATGCATTTCATATATATTTATTGTACCCTTATTAGAGATGTGTTATTCCTCTATAAGGAAGTGTCGTCATGTGTATTGAAAAGTGTCGCAAGTGTGTGTACTTGCCGATGGGTTATTAGACCACCATGTGTGGGGTCGGCCCTAAAATATATATTATATTATGGATGTATCTAGATAGACAAGTCGGCCCCATAGTGTAACTGGGAAAACAGGTTAAGTATAAATAGAGATCGGGAGATCTCTATTTGGATCATTCAGAAAGTCACACTTCTCTCACTCAGAAAGTGGTGCACTAGTGAGGAGGAGGATCATCTACTACTAGGAGACTATCTCAAGTGTATTTTGGTTGTACTTTGGTTGAGCCATTTCTCTCTCTATCTCTGAGGAAGTTGTGGGGTTTTTCACCTTAGGGTTTTCCCCACGGAAACTCTGTGTCTCTTGTCTCTCATGCTTTTGATTCTTGTGATGCTTGTCATGATTATTGTGATTGTTATGCATTGATATATTGTATATGTTATTCTCTTAGTAAAGATCCAAGAGTATTGTGAATTAATGCTCAAAATTTAACAAATGAATACCTGATAGCCAATGATGTTGTGTCTGAATTTATTGACTGATTAGATGACTGCAAGAAACTCGTTTTCTGTGACAGTGTAGTTGATCTCTTGTCCTACAAGGTTCTTACTGATATAGTAGATGGCATACGGGATTTTATTTTCCTCCTGACCGAGAACTGTGCCTATTTCTCTATTCGAGGCATCATAATGGATGTGGAAAGGAAGCTTCCAATTTGGTGCTTGTAAGACAGGTGTCTAGATGATTTTTTGCTTGATATGTTCAAATGCTTGTTTGCAACTATCAATCCACTGAAATTCCACATCTTTATCCATTAAATAAAACATTGGTGCAACTATTTTACTAGAATTATCTATGAATCTCTTATAATATCCCGATTCCCTATGATGCTTCTAAGATCTCTAACCTTCTGTGGTGGAGGCATGTTGATTATCACTTGAATTTCGCAGGGTCTAAAGTTTCTCCTTTTTTATAGACATGATGTCCTAATACTACCCCTTCATCCATCATTAAGTGACACTTGTCATTACTTAAGCAAAGGTTTTTTTTCAATGCATTTCTTAAGAACATTTTCTAGGTTGGTGAGAGCTTCCTCAAAATATTCTCCATAAGGGGTAAAGTCATCCATGTATATTTCCATACGATCATGGATGAAATCAACCAAGATACTCAAAACAACCCTTTGAAAACTGGCAGAGGCATTGCAACGCCCAAAATGAAGGACTCTATAGGAAAATTTTCCCAAGGACAGGTAAAGGTTGTCTTGTCTTGGTCTGCTAGATGAATTTGGATTTGGTTATATCCACTGAATCCATTCAGGAAGGAAAAGAACTTCTTCGCAGCTAGGGTATCCAGAACCTGGTCATTAAAGGGATTTTGGACATTTTGATTTTTAATAGGAGAGCTCTTGTGGATTTCATGGCTTGATATATGAGACCCTTACTAGATTGGGAGCTGTGCCCCTTGCAATCGTGAACTAGTTTCAATGATGGAAGTTTCACCCTAGCTAGTAGAGAGGAGGAAATCACCCTGATATCTTCATTGAGCTTCATTGTAGTTGATTATTGAGAGGATAAGTCACCTTCAGATTTATCTATATAGCATATTTCATATGCTTATGCTCATCTACAATAGTGGCATCAAATTCTTGATGGTGTGTTATAGTTCTAGTTAGTAGAAGTGTGGAGTGTGGTGTTTCTGGGAGTGTAGTGTTTATGGTGGTTTTTTATTGAGGATTGCACACTTGTGACTATACAAAATTCATGAAGGTTGTTTGAATTTGATGGATGGTGCAATGGAGGAGTAATATCTCTGAGTTGGGGTCGAAATATTACTTGTGGATGGCACAACAATGGATGGAAATAACTCATTTGGAACAATAATGCTTCCTCCTTTCTCCATGGTTATGTAGAAGCCATTTCTACTCTCTTTGTAGCAAATATTTATATATATTTCAATATGCTATAGAAGCTATTGATGTAATCTCAGAAAATGTCCCACTCATAATAAAAATCACAATTTTTCCTCTTATGTTGTACAATGTTCCAAGCATGGGTTGATCTATGAGTAAATATGTTTTTGCATGGTTGTGTAAACTTGGTATATGGGTTTGAAACATTCATATGAGACTATTATATCTATTAGTAACCTATTTGGGTCTAATTAACTATATTTGGAAGCTCTCAGTGTCCATTTTGGAGTTTTACAGTTGTGTATGTTTACAATATTGCACTAGGGTTTTGGGGGCTGAAAGATAGTTCCTGGTTTGACCATTTTTTATTGTTTTTGGGTTATTAAACCTATTCCACTACATTGGGAGCACCATTAATAGTTGGAAAAAATGTTTTATTTCATCCAAAAATGTTTATGTATTCCCAAGTTATGATCATTTTAGCGGTCGGTCAACCTATACAATTATGCTAATGCACCCTCAGTTATAAATGTCCATGTAAAGTGTTCAAAGCTTCCATAAAAGTCCTCTGAAGTCTGTCAGTGGTCCGACTAGGAGTGTTTGGGTCCAGTTGAAGCTTCTTGGGTCAGATTCGAGTTTGTTAGGAGGTTTTTGGGAAGAGTTGGAAGTCCCATTTTCCATGTGGTCAAATTTGAACTAATGCTCCTAGTTTTAAATCCAGTGATTCTCCAAGGTTGCATTGAGGTTGATGGATCTGAGTATTGGATCGGGGATCTGATTGAACACATTATAGTGGTTTGAAAGCATATATTTTTGGATGCACCATATTATTCATATTCCAGTAGACATAATAAATCCATTTTTTGGACCAAGTTAAAAATCAACATCATTTCCATTGAAAAATTGGAGTTAATATTCCTAGTTTTTATTGGGGATATTACAATGGTATCAGAGCATTCTCCTCGACAATTGTGTGAAATAAATAAAATTTGAAATGTTTGTAGACATAGATGTACCTATTGATGACATGTTGGAACTAGATGCATGAAAGTTTGAGGAGAGCTTAACATGGGAAGAATCATTTTCTGAAGATGGGTTCAATTCTTTGCTGGATGACAATGAAAGAGATGAAACAATGGAAAAAGATTGGCATAATCCAAATGAGTTATATGATTCCTTTTGTGACAAAATGTACAGTGTTGAAGAGGAAATTTCTTCAATGGGTAGTCTTGTAGAGGGAAAAATGCTACCCAATTTTTTTCATGTCTCGGCCATAGAGGAGGAGAAACGTGAATGGGAGAAGTCAAGGAAATCCCATGAGAAGATGTTAGACAAATATGACTAGGCATGTCGAGAGATAGAGAATATTTTGAAGCAGTGAAAATCCTTGCTACTAGAGTGCTCAACATCAACAATTATGGCAATGATGTTTGATACCTATACAAAAAGAGAAACCGAGGGTTCCTCATATAAGATTGGTTCAAGAAGAAGTGAATCCATGGTCATTGTTCAGACTACATCTAAAAATGAGGATGGTAGTAGAGAAACATCTCTTGGATCAGATTTAGAGGAAGAAAAAAATCATCCTTCCATTTCCCATTAGAGCTTCACTATGAATCTAATGTCAACTGCACAAATAATGGAAACATAACACCAAGGTATGTTAGCAATTCTGATTTTTCCATTAATCCTATTTCCTTGCACCATCATGAGATAGAAGTCATTCCATGTGAGAATGATCAAATTGTAGATTTTTCTAATTTTGACATTCTAGAATTCGAAGTTGAAAATGGAGAATGTGTCATGGATTCATGCCACAAGCATTCTGATTTCTTATATAAGCCATTACAAAATGTGAATGAGACACAATACTTAGGAAATGAGTGGTTGATGGTTGGACCACCTGTGATGGTTCCACATGAGGAGCATTCACATTTTAAGGTACTTAAGGAGATATTTGAAATGGATAATGTTGACCAAGTACTTTTTTTGCATCAGGAGGATCATGAGATGCCTCTACGGGAGAGAGACTTAGTCATGGAGGAGGCATACGTGTAAACCTTTTATGGACCAGCCTTCAAAGGAGTTTGTGAATGCCTGGATTTGGTGGATAGGTCCATAACAAATATGGAGACACAAGGGAGGTTGATTTCCTCTTGCATTGGTAGAGGGCTATTTGGAATAATCGTTCCTTTCTAGTATTGTGAGCATCAACAAAGGAATCTATGGATGTTTTCTGATGCCTTCATCATTCGTGGAAGAACATGGGAGTTTGACCTAAGTCGTTTGGATGGGATAGTGTCATGTCTCTTCTAAGTTATTTTTTTTCTTTTCGATGGGAGTTTGACCTAAGTCGGTTGGATGGCAGTTTCTAGTGTACATGTCTCTTCTACGCAGGTAACTCCACTTGGAAACATCATGGTGCAACACTCAACAAGAAAAGAACTATCACTCGTGCTCCTACTAGCCATGCTGGCTCTCGTATGAAAATTCCAACTCCTGAGGTAGTGATGCATTAACGTTCCATTGTGGTTGTATTAAATGTAGAGTGAGTCGTGACCGTCGGTCATTATCCGGATCGCTAGCTTGGGAGTTGTGAAAGCATATGCGTCATTGATCTTAGCTGTGGATGTTGGCGCCAAAGCTTACGAGGTACTCTGCAATTAAATGAACAAGTTACCGGGTTCATAGGTCGCCACTCCTCACACTAGTGTCGCCTTGATGCACAAAACCATACCTTGCAATTTCGGCTTCTCATTTGACATTTGACGAGCTCCTGTGAGAACTCTTGCTCCGAGCATGGAATTCACTCCCAAACCAGGGAGGAAATTCTCTCATAATGCTCCAACACTTCTGCGTGAGGTAGCTACTGGCATCGTTGTTGGGTACACGTTGTAAAGGTAAGAATTTTCATCTTTTACACACTTACAAATCTGTACTTTGCTATTCTGTTGTGAGAATATTATGTTGCCACCACTTAACTTATTGGGTTTCATGTGCATATATGGTGCCACCCGAGATTGGGATTTGCATTGGTTTTAACCAATGATAAGTGGTTACACCCACCACTAGCTTCACTTCCCAATTTACTTTTTTTACATAGACACAAAGTTATTGTCACGACTAACTGCCACGGTTAACACTTCTCAACACAAGCATTGCGAGACCGTGGGTGTGCTGGGTCATTCAGCGCTGTCACCCCGACTTGGAACGAATAACCAACTCTCTACGTGGCCAGGTAACTCGACATCTTTGGTCCTTCGGGTGAAATTGCCCTGTTGGTTTGGATGGGTTACTTGAGACTCTTGGTTCTCTGTCTTCTTATGCTGCAACCAAGCCTTCGATCGTCCTTGCTGTTGCATGTGACTTTGTTTAGGGGTTGAAGGCTTGCCCCAGCCTGTAGGTGCATTTAATGTTGGCCTTGACTTGTATGGGGAACAAACTCTTCATTTCTCTTGACCTTGGGTGTCTTGGCCATGCTGGGCATCACTGGTTTAGTACTGTCTCATTTAGGTGTGACTCGTGAAGGGATTCAAGTGTGAAAAGGAGAGTGAGAGCTCTCTGGACTGTATTATTTCTTTTTGTAAATAATGAATGCATTGAATATGAAATGTTTAAGTATTAGTTTGTCTTATTACAGTGTGGAAATGATATGGATGCTCTCAGCCTCTATTTGCCTCTTTTACATGAACAGAATCTTGTTGCAATCATCCTTTTAAATGTGGAAAACGGTTAACTCATTTAACTCCAACAATGGGATAATACTTATAAAGTTTTCTCCAATAATGTCTGTGCATTATTCATTGTGCTCGAAATGGTAAGATGATATGTTACAACATTCAAATGATTGTTGAATAATCTGTTCCTCAAGGCACATATTTATATATGTATTTATTCGTAGTTTACACATGGTAACTGTGCACTCATCTTGACTGTGAATTCGTGTTAATAAATTCTCCAGCACTTGTTCTTTATATAATATAAATCTTGTTTGTTAGGCTTCTCTCTGAGCATGGCCATAGGCATAAATATGTGCAGAAAGTCGCTTAAAGTATGCGTAGAGTAGATTATAATGCCTAAATCATGGTAGATGTATAAACATGGAAAAATCGTCTTTAAAGTTATTATGCAACGTTGTTTGTTTATCATGTAGTTATGCTGCACGATTTATTTTAATGCGCAGACTGTGTAGATAAATGTATGAGCACTTTCAAAAATAAACATTTCCTTTAAACATGTAGGAAAGATATCCTAATCACAAATATCTCCATTATGGGTTTATCTTATAAAAATAGAAAACAAGGGTTTATATATATTTAGGGCTTCACATGTAAACCCTTTGGTTTACATGTCTTCCTGATTTGCACAATAATATATATAAACATAGTTCTGTCAGTAATGTTCGGGTACACAGGGTACTACCAAAGGACCGAACACCAAGAGAAACCACTTCACACAAACAGATCACAGATCAACACACCGATGTTTTGACGTGGTTTAAACCCTCTTAAGGGAAACACTCCACGGCCCCGGCCAAATAGCTTCTACGGGACAATTTATTATGCAAAGAAAGAAAGTTACAAATGAGCTTCTCATAATCGATCAACTAAACAATGACCCTCCATGCTATTTAAATAGAGATCATGGACCAATCGGGTGTTAAGCCACAGATCAAGGTTAGGTTTGATCTAAGAGAAGTTGAGCCGTCGGATCACTCTATGTCGGAAACATATTGTGACCGTCGGATTAAGTATTTACAAATGCATACTAATGCATACTAAAGAAACACACTATCCCTAATGGATATATTACACAAGTTGATCTTAACTAACTCCTAAGTGTCTAAATATCCTAACATCCCCCCTTAAGAACAATTTGGGATAGGATTGAAGGATTTACAAAAGTGACACTATTAGGAGAAGGAAGGAGGCATTAGAGCCTATCCCCCCTTAATGACAAGTTCCTGAACTCCTAACATAGATCGAAGTTTAGAAAACTTTGCTTCTGTAAGAGACTAGGTGAAGATGTCTGCAACTTGATCATCTGTAGGGCAAAAGAGCACTTCAAGAACCCGATCATGAACAAGATTTCTGATGAAGTGCATATGTAGCTCAATGTGTTTGCTGCGTTGATGTAGAACTGGATCTTTGGCAAGCTTGATAGCACTTTGATTGTCGCACCAAAGTGGAGTAGGCTGCTGCTGCTCGAATCCAAACTCTGAAAGGATCTGTTGAAGCCATAAAGCTTCCTGACTGGCATTGACGGCTGCTCGATATTCTGCCTCTGCTGAAGAAAGAGCAAGAGCTTGTTGTTTCTTACAATCCCAAGTAATAGGTCCAGATCCCAGACTGAAAACATAACCTGCAGTAGACTTTCGATCATCAAGATCGCCGGCCCAATCTGAATCAGTGAAACCAACCAACAAAGGTTTCCCCCCTGTACTGTAATGAATCCCAAACTGAACTGTACCTCGAATATATCGAAGTATTCTTTTAGCTGCTTTCCAGTGACTTTCATGAGGTGTCTGCATATAACAAGAAACTCGACCAACGGCAAAGGAAAGGTCAGGACAGGAATGAGTCAAGTATAAAAGACTACCAACAAGCTGACGATACAAGGTGGCATCTACTTCAGGTCAAGTACATGTGGCAGAAAGTTTGACTCCAGATTGGAAGGGAGAAGGGGCTGGTGTACAATCTTCCATGTGAAAGCGATGAAGAAGGTCACAAGCATACTTAGACTGAGAAAGAAAGATTCCTTCTTTGGTTTGCAGAACTTGGAGACCAAGAAAATAATGCAAATGTCCTAAGTCTGACATTTCAAAGGTTTGTTTAAGACTGGATTTCACATGGGTTATAAGCTTAGGGTCACTACCAGTAAGAATAAGGTCATCAACATATAGAACAAGTATGATGAGATGGTTTCCTACTTTCTTGGTATAGACATTGGGGTCAGAATGACATCTAGAAAAACCAGTGTCAAGGAGAAAGTTATCCATTTTGGCATACCAAGCTCTAGGAGCTTGCTTAAGGCCATATAAGGATTTCTTAAGGCGGAAGACAAGGCTAGAGTTATTCTAAACATAGCCAGGAGGTTGTTCCATGTAAATTTCCTCCTGTAAATCACCATGTAAGAAGGCAGACTTGACATCCATTTGATGGACTTCCCAGTTGTGTAAGGCTGTAAGGGACAGAACAAGGCGGATGGAGTTCATTTTGGCGACGGGAGCAAAGGTTTCATCGTAGTCAATCCCTTCAACTTGGGAAAAACATCTGGCAACTAACCTTGCCTTAAGTCTTTCAACACTTCCATCTGATGCATACTTAGTTCTGTAGACCCATTTACATCTGACAAGTTTTCTTCCTTTTGGAAGAGGTACAAGATCCCAAGTATCGTTCGCCATTAAGGAATGATATTCTTCATCCATGGCTGCATCCCAATATGGATTCCCTGAAGCTTTTGCAAAAGTTTCTGGATCATGATTCTCGAAAACTTGAGCCAAAAGAGAAGAGGCTTGCTGAAACTGAGAACGTGTTCGACATTGATCTCTAGGATCACCGGCAAGATCACCAGCTGCTTCACATGTTGAACGGACCCATCGAGGAAGCACTTGTGCTGGTGCAACTGGAGGAACATGAGCAGGCGGAGGTGGATTTTCATCCTCACTATCATCATCAGAAACTGGAGTTGGAAACCTGTCAAGGAAGTTGGAAGAAGAAGAAGAAGAAGGCACAAACACCGAATCAGGCTCGTAGACCAAAGATGGCACAATCGCCGAGTTAGGCTCGCAGGCCAAGATATTTTCATCAAATTTAACATCTGTTCTAATGATTATATCATGAGAATGTGGTTGAAGAAGTCTATAACCTTTTACATCTTCAGAATATCCAACAAATATACACTTTTCACTTTTAGGCTGCAATGCTTTCCGTTTTTCATCCGGAATGTGAGCCCATGCTTCACTACCAAACACACAGAAGTGACTTATATCGGGTTTAGTTTTACTCTATGCTTCTTCTGGTGTTATACCTTGTAATGCTTTAGTGGGGGTGCGATTAACTATGTAATTTGCACAGTTAATGGCTTCAGCCCAAAATTGAAGACTTAGTCCCTTAGATTGGATCATACAATTAGCCATTTCTTTTAAAGTGCGGTTCTTCCACTCAGCTACACCATTTTGTTGTGGTGTATATGGAACAGTGTGTTGTTGTTGGATGCCTTGTTCAGTGCAGAAAGTAGTGAACTGTTTGTTAACATATTCTCCTCCATTGTCAGATCTTAACTTAATAATTTGATGACCAGATTGTTTTTCAACAAGGGCCTTGTAGGCCAAGAACATGTTAAATACTTCGCTCTTAAGTTTTAGGAAATAAACCCAAGTGCGTCTGGTGTAATCATCGATGAAAGTTAAGAAATATTTGAAACCAGAAAAGGAAGCAGATGGAAGAGGACCACACAAGTCACTATGCACAAGCTCCAAGGGAACCGAGGCGTGCCAAGAGGCACGTTTGTCAAAACTGTCCCGATGATGTTTTCCGAGTACACAACTGGAGCAAACACCATCTCTGCAAGATACCACGGAAGACCTGTCACCATATTTTCTTTACATAGTTGTTGCAATGAGCGATAATTTAAGTGACCAAATCGCTCATGCCAAAGTTTGCTCAAGTTATCACTATGAGCAACAAAAACTGAAGGGAAAGGTGATGACCCAAAGTTGTTAAACTTGTACAACCTGGTAATATCATCAACAATTCCGGTAGCTAGGACCTGTTGAGGATCTTTAAAATCCTTGATTACAACTTGGTGAGGTGTAAAGGTCACAGTTTTACCTTCACCAGAATGAGTGATCTGATAGACTGATAACAAATTGTAGGAAATTCTTGGAACACATAGTACATCACTAAAATGACCATTATCTACTGGAACTGTTCCAGCTCCTATAACACTTAGAGATCTATCATCACCAACAAATATTTGTTTGGTGTTACATTCATGCATAGTAGAAAATATGGCTTGATCCTTAGCCATATGATAAGATGCTCCAGAATCAATGAGCCATTCATTTGAAGTAGAAGAAGAAGATGCATTATAAGAATAACCAGAAGAACAAAGTGCATGTCCATGAGAGGTAGATTCTGAAAGCGAATCTAGGCTGATGTGGTGCTTCTTCATTGCTGCTTCCAAGGCTGCCATCTTCTTGAAACACTTAGATTCATCATGATTATCTTTCCCGCAATAGTTGCAATGACGCTTAGTCTTCTTGCCTTTTGGCTTGGATCCTTTGTCATTTTTTAAAGAAGGAGCTGACTGAGAGGGTTTGGGACCCTTGTTTGACTTATTATTGCGAAAATTTTGTTTCTTGGGAGGCTTGGACTTTTCTTTCTGTTGGGACAATAAGGCTTTCCCAGATGTATCTGCATTGTTGATTATTCCAAGGTGAATGAGTTTATCTTGTTCTCTAATCAAGGAATCACAAAAGGATTCAAGACTAGGCTCTTGATAGCTAGCTGCATTCAAGGATGCTTTCATGGAGTAAAATGTAGATACAAAAACAGAATATGCAGGTCCAAGTTTGGAAAGAATATGATAAATGCATTGTTTGTCTTCCCTCTCAATCTTACATTCTGCACATAAGAGTTTAAGAGTTTTGTACTTAGATAAATAATCTTGAATGCATGAAAAGTCACTTGTATTTAAAGAAATCAACTCATTTTCGAGTTGGTGACCTCGAATTTCATTGTGTTTACCAAACACAGATTCCAAATTGTTCCAAGCAGCATTAGGTTCATCAATTCCAGATATGTGGAATCGCAAATCAGTAGAGATTGACATCCCAATCAATCCACGAGCTTCATCACATCTATTTGCCCATTTTATTTTTTTATCATCATTAGTGGGTTCTTTTTCTTTCCCTATTGTAATTCTGAAAAGTCCCCTACTTCGTAGAACATCCTCCATACGAGATTTTCATGAGAAATAGTTGGAACTGTTAAGTAGAATTAATGGCTGTAAAAGTAGAAACCAATAGTTTGGATGTGAAGAGCTCGAAAAAAATAGGCGGTTTAAAAAAAAACGGCACTGAAAAGGGACTCTGTATGATGAAGTTATGCTTGAACAAAGAAACTGTTGAAGATGTCCCCAATGGTGATGTGGCAGCTAGAGAATGTCCAGTAAAAAAAAGAACCCCCCTCTTCCCAAGATGAACCTTTTGACAAACACTTTACAAGAAAGTTGCTTTAAGTGAACCACTTTTGTAAAATAAGTGATTTCACTTTTACAATGATATTACTTTTAAATAGTGCAACAATAAAAAAACTTAAGTGACTCACTTGTATTTTTATTTTTTATTATTTAAGTGAGATGCACTTTTACAATAAAGTAACTTGAAATTAGAAATTGCATGTACTTTTTCTTTTAAAAGTAACTTCCTGAGACTTGAACTCAAGACCTATTAAGGAATAAAGCAACTTTGAACCAAGTGAGGTATGTAAAATATGGGAATGAGGAAGGGTTTTTTTTTTTTTTTTACTCTTCCTGCTCGGTTTGCGTGCTTGCCCTTTTTCCTGCAAAACAAACCACAAATCGAAAAACACTTTTCCACACTCGTGGAGTTAGATTTTGTTAGCTTTTCCAGAAAGTCTATGTTTTCTCTCTGTTTCTGATTTGCTGAGATCGCACAAGGTGCACGGCAAAGAGCATACGCAACCGAGAAAAACCCTTTCCCTTTCTGTTTCTGATTTGTCGAGATCGCTCAAGGTGCACGGCAAAGAGCATACGCAGATGGGAAAGAAACAATCCAAACCAAAAAAAAAAAATCTAACAGTAACAAAAAAATGAAATATGAGATTCAAAAAACGAAATAAAAAAATGCGTCACTGTAACATTATACCTTCAGATCTGATAAAATACGCGTTTCTAGAGCAACCGGGAACCGTTTTCGATCAAACGAAAACTATTTCCCAATGAAAACGATGCTTCAGACACAATGGAACACCTCCTACAACCCAAAAATGCACAGAAATACCAGAACTAGAAACCCTTTCGAGTTTCGGCAACAACAGTTCAAGATCTAGATCATAACCGGAAGCGACACTTCATAAAAGCTCTGATACCATGTTCGGGTACATAGGGTACTACCAAAGGACCGAACACCAAGAGAAACCACTTCACACAAACAGATCACAGATCAACACATCGATGTTTTGACGTGGTTTAAACCCTCTTGAGGGAAACACTCCACGACCCCAGCCAAATAGCTTCTACGGGACAATTTATTATGCAAAGAAAGAAAGTTACAAATGAGCTTCTCATAATCGATCAACTAAACAATGACCCTCCATGCTCTTTAAATAGAGATCATGGACCAATCGGGTGTTAAGCCATGAATCAAGGTTAAGTTTGATCTAAGAGAAGTTGAGCCGTCGGATCACTCTATGTCGGAAACATATCGTGACCGTCGGATTAAGTATTTACAAATGCATACTAATGCATACTAAAGAAACACACTATCCCTAATGGATATATTACACAAGTTGATCTTAACTAACTCCTAAGTGTCTAAATATCCTAACAAGTAAGATATAAATAAAGGCATTCTATGTAAAACGCATGCATATAACCATAGGTTAGCATGGGGACCATATTTACTCTAGGGTGCCTCTCTCAAGCTTGCAAACCCTGATTTAAACAATATTTCTGTGTAGTTAAATGCATCAGAACTATATCCATTCCACAACAAATATAAACTATGAATATTTCAGGCATTTCAACCTAGATCATAAAACTATATAATATTACAGAGATCTAGGAATTTAAGGCAGATCTATACTTAGAAATCAGTCTAACAATATACATATAAACATACCTAAATAGTAAATCATTCAACAGTAGTTCCAGGAATAAATATAAACAAATTCCATTATAGTCCATAAAAAATATCCGATATGGCAGTAGATAAACTTATCTGAACTCTGATGACCAATGGAACCAAGCACAAACCTCCCAACCTTTGACCAACAAGTACTCCTTGCTTTTAGGTCATCCCCTAGCTGAGTTCATAGTCCCCCAAGTGAGAGTGTAGATTTTAATTTACCCTTAACTTATTTTTCCCAAGTTATTCAGGATATTTCAATGGCAGTAGGAAGCCCAACATCCAACTTAGTACTCCTGAGCTCCAGGGGATTTTAATCCCCAACCATTAAGAGAATAAATAAAACAAAGCCTATTCAGAGTAAATGCAGTGCTCCTGCAAGCTTGGGGTAGGTCTCCTACCTGCACACAATTAAGTGGCCAAGCCAATACCCAGCTATATGATTCCTCTTAATCTGCACCAGTTTGGTTCTCCTAAATATGTCCTCCTTCAGTTGTCTTCATTTGTCTTAGGTTATTGTTCTTCCCAGGTTCCCATTTCTCATGTGTGTTAATGATCAATGAGAATGTGTAGAATATCAAGTGTTTCAAATGAGTTTCAATTTTTACTCTCTTAGGTGTGAATTTCCTCATTTTATGAATTCTTTTATTTCATTAGTCTCTCAAATCTTTTCTTTAGGGTTTGCCATGGCATTTTCCCTCCAACCCATAGGGGACTGTGAATCCCATCTCATTAATGTGTTGGTCCACATGGTCATTAGAAATCAACTTTTCATATTTATAATATCAACTAAGTAAAAGAAAAAATAATACTTAGCAAAATATAATAGGGATTCAAAGTCCAAAATTGGGGTATTACATTTTCCCTCCTTTTAAGCTTTCACTATCCTCGGTGTTAAACAGTTTTGCAAAAAAACATAATAACATAATAAGAAAATTCAATTTGTTTCATGTACTGCTTCGAATAGGAAAGGGTATGCTTCTTGCATTTCCCTTTCCATTTCTCAGGTAGCCTCTTCAGGCTTATAGTGCTCCCATTGCACTTTTACCTGTACGATGGTTCGATTATGAAGTACCACCTCTTTCCGATCAAGTATGCATATAGGGTCTGTCTGGAAGTCTCCTTCTCATTCCACCTGAATCACATGCCAGTTTACAATATGCTTAGGATCATATACATATTTCTTCAGCAATGAAACATGAAACACATCATGTACTTTAAAATTTGTTGGTAAAGATAACTGATAAGCAACAGGTCCTACTCTAGCAAGTATTTGGAAAGGACCACAAAATCTTGGTGCAAGTTTGGCAACCTTTCCCAAGCTCAAAGAAATTTTCTTTTCTTTCACTCTTAGGAATACATGATCCCTAACTTCAAATTCTTTATGTTCTCTATGCTGATCAACATATCTTTTCTTCCTGTCTTGCACAGTTTTTAAGTTTGTTTTCACTTTTAGCACAATGTTTTCTAGTTCAGCTAACATTTTGGGACCCATCACAATTCGATTTACCGGATCATCCCAAGTCATAGGGGTTTTACACTTTCTTCCATACAACACTTAGAATGGACTCATTCCGGCAGAATTTTGGTACCCATTGTTGTAAGAAAATTCACCTAAGTGTAGGTAGTTTTCCCACTACTTTGGATTGTCCATGACATACAAGCGAAGCATGTCCTCTAGGACTTGGTTCACCCTCTCGGTATGTCCATCTATTTGCGGATGGTAGGTTGTACTAAAAATAAATTTAGTTTCCAAACTTGTAAATAAATCCTTCCAGAAATGTGAAGTAAAATTTGTATCTCTGTCGGATATGATCACCTTGGGGATTCCATGGAGTCGGAAGACTTCTTTCATGAAAACATTTGCAATCTTTATTGCTTTGAATGTGGACTTGACTGGTATGAAGTGAGCTGCCTTAGTCAACTTGTCCACTACAACCATGATGGCATCATGTTGCTTTTTATTTTTAGGCAATCTGGTGATAAAATCCATAGAAATGGGTTCCCATTTCCATTATGGTATGGGTATAGGGTGTAAAAAACCAGCTAGATGTTGATGTTCCACTTTCACCCGCTGACAGTCCGTGCACTTTTCTATATACTCAGCAATTTCAGATTTCAATCTCGGCCAATAGTGCTATTTTTTAACAGCTGTTATAATTTTCTGATAACCTGGATGACCAAAATATGGCCTTTTGTGAAACAAATCTAGAATTAACTGTTTTAATTCTTCCTGATATGGTATTTAAGGTCTGTTTTTAAAGAGCAGCAACCCATCTCTAGATGTGCTATAATTTGTTGCTTGTTGATCTGAATTTTCTGCAAGACACTTTTGTCTTAAATTCAAATATTTTCTGTTAAATTTTGAGCATTAATTCACAATACTCTAGGATCTTCACTGAGAGAATAACATATACAGTATATCAATGCATAACAATCACAATAAGCATGACAAGCATCACAAGAATCAAAAGCATGAGAGACAAGAGACATAGAGTTTCCGTGGGGAAAAACCTAAGGTGAAAAACCCCACAACTTCCTCAGAGATAGAGAGAGAAATGGCTCAACCAAAGTACAACCAAAATACACTGAGATAGTCTCCTAGTAGCAGATGATCCTCCTCCTCACTAGTGCACCACTTTCTGAGTGAGAGAGATATGACTTTTCGAATAATCTAAATAGAGATCACCTGATCTCTATTTATACTAACCTGTTTTCCCAGAGACCTTATGGGGCCGACTTGTCTAGTTAGGTACATCCACATTATAATATATATATTTCAGGGTCGAACCCACACATGGTGGTCTAAGAACCCATCGACAAGTACACACACTTGCGACACTTGTCAATCCACATGACGACACTTCCTTATAGAGGAATAACACATCTCTAATAAGGGTACAATAAATATATATTAAATACATAGATGAAATACATTCCGAAGTTACATATACATCAACACTCCCTCTTAACCAGGAAGGTATTTCTCGACACAGATCTGATAGACAAGTCTTCTTCTTAGGATCATCGTCATCGTCATCGTCACTGCTGATGCTATCTCAACCAATATCTCACTCTACTCATCATAGGAAGGAAGTTCTACAGAGCCAGTCCTTTTTCATACTGGATGTAGGCCCACCACCTGCAGGTCTTCATCATCACTGGCCATACTATGGAATCCTCAGGACTTATTACATGCGTCACAAAACCTTAAAAGAGCATCCCAGGCTGTTACGAGCACATGGCTCTACCTATAGGATGTCCCAGGGCCATATTATATGTGACCTCACCACAAAACCTCGCAAGAGCATCCCAGGCTGTTACGAGCACACAGCTCTACCTATAGGATATCCCAGGGACAGATTATATGTGGTCACCAAAAAACCTCACAAGAGCATCCCAGGTTGTTACGAGCACACAGCTCTACCTATAGGATCTCCTGGGGCTAGATTATATGTGGTCATGGAAAAACCTTGCAAGAGCATCCCAGGACTTATTACGGGCACACATCCCAACCTATCGGATCTCCCAGGGACATATTATATGCCATAGGACAAAACCTCGAAAGAGCATCTGCCATATATCCCAGGGCCAGATTATATGCCATAGGCAAAACCTCGAAAGACTATCTACAGATCTCCTAGGGCCAAATTATATGTCCTCCTAGAGCAAAACCTCAAAAGAGCATTTGCCAGATATCCCCGGGCCAAATTATATGCCATAGGAAAAACCTTGAAAGACTATCTACAAATCTCCCAGGGCCAAATTATATGCTCATCTGCACAACCTGATCCATGGCCATAGAGTATCAACCTGATACTCACCATACATCATCCTGATGTACACATGATCATCCTGATCATCATCACTGCAACATCGTGAAGCTTGTCATCCATGATCATCCTGATCATACAATGCATCTACCTTATGCATACCAAGTATCTACCTGATACACATCATCATACATGATCCATCTGATCATACAGTGTATCCACTTGATACAAATACAAATACATGATACATATCACCATACATGATCCACCTGATCATACAATGTATCCACCTGATACATATACAGATACATGGTCCAAGCATCCAACATGATGCATATACAAAAATACATACACATGATCCAACAGATCATATCCAGCATCCAACATGATGCGTACATACATATAAATGATCCAACTGATCATATCCAGCATCCAACATGATGCGTACATATATATAAATGATCCAACTGATCATATCCAGCATCCAACATGATGCGTACATACATATATAAATGATCCAACTGATCATATCCAGCATCCAACATGATGCATACATACATACATAAAAATGATCCAACTGATCATACAGAGCATAAACCAGAACATCATCCTGATGCTCATCATCCGACGCTTACATCCACAGCCATGTTAAGGATCCTCCTTCCAACATGCTTGGAATGGCTTCAGCAAATGTGTCCATCACTTCTTCCTCGAAGTATCATCAATCTGAAGAACACCAAGCCTCTCTCTGAAGTACTCGAACTTCACCCTGGCTAGTGGCTTCATCAGCACATCTGCAATCTGCTCGTCCGTCGCAACATACAGGAGCTTCATAGCTCCTCTCTGCACCATATCCCTGATATAGTGATATTTGATCTCTATGTGTTTCGACCTGTCATGAAACACTGGGTTCTCAGATAGCTTCACATAACTCTGGTTATCGCAGAAGATACCAGTAGCATCCAACGGGAGATCAAATAACTCAGACAGTAGCTTCCGTAGCCATACTACCTCACAACTAGCTGAACAAGATGCAACATACTCTACCTCAGCTGTACTCAGTGCTACGCAGGGCTGCTTCCTGTTAAACCAAGAGATCACACCTGATCCCATACTGAAGCAGCACCCAGATGTGCTCTTCCTATCTGTAGCACTGCCAGCCCAATCTGAATCAACATAACCCTGTAGGTTAAACTTTTGATTTGCTTCATACTTGAGCCCATAATCCACTGTACCCTTCAGGTACCTCAGAACATGCTTTACAACAACCAGATGAACACTCCTCGGATCTGTCAGGAACTAACTTAATGTGTTCACCGCAAAGCAAATATTTGGTCTCGTGTTCGTCAGGTACATCAAGGACCCAATCATCTGACGATACATAGAGACATCAACTGGCTCAGATGAAGCATCACATAGAAGCTTCAGATTTGATGCCATAGTTGTGTCCATGGCCTTGCAATCCATCATCTCGAATCTCTTCAGGATATCTACTGTGTACTTCCCTTGACCAAGGAAGATCCCACCTGCACTTTGCCACACCTCCATACCTAGGAAATAATGCATCATTCCCAAATCTTTCATATCGAACTCAGTAGCAAGCTTCCTCTTCGTATCTGCAATCAATCTGTCATCTCCTGTTACAAATAAGTCATCCACATACAGGAGTAGAATCACAGGATTCCCTTCCCCAGCCTTGTAATAAAGGTTGGAATCCGCTTTAGTCTTGGTAAAGCCCAAACTAGATAGGAAACTGTCCATCCTACCATACCAAGTTCTGGGAGCTTGTTTCAAGCCATACAAGGCTTTCTTCAATCTGCACACATATGACTCCCTGTCAAGTATTTCAAAACCAAGTGGCTGCTCTACATATACTTCCTCTTCAACTACACCATTCAAGAAAGCAGTCTTGACATCTATCTGGTGTATTTTCCATTTCATTGCTGCAGCCAGGGCAAGTACTGTTCTGATGGAAGTATACCTGGCTACAGGTACAAAAGTTTCTTCATAATCTATTCCCTCTTTCTGAGAGAAGCCACGAGCTACGAATCTTGCCTTGTATTTCTCTACACTCCCATCTGTAGTATGCTTGATTTTGTAAATCCATTTGGAAGTCACAACAGACTTCTCTTTAGGTCTTGGGACAATATCCCAAACATCATTCTTCATTATTGATTGGTATTCCTCAACCATGGCATCCTTCCATTCTTTCTAATCTGCTGCTTCTTCATAACTGGAAGGCTCTTTGTTCATAATATCATAGAGTAAAGCAACATAGCTGGTATGTGATCTGGTTCTCTTCTTTGCTCTGTGTTCTTCTTCTGGAATGCCAAATCTTTCTGCATCTTGAATGAGCTCTCTAGCCCATGTAGGTTTCCTCTTGTGAGAGTTATCCTCACGGGGTGGATCTACAGGTTCTTGTGGATCTTCAAACTCACGAACAACTTCTGGAACTGCTTCGGTCATGGTAGTGTCTTGAAATCTAGTTTCCTTAGGTTCTTCATAAACTTCGATAGGTGCCTTCCTTGATTTGATAAATGCTAAGTTTTCATCAAATGTTACATCCCTGCTGACATCAATCTTCTTGAACCCTGGAAAGTATATTTTGTAAGCCTTCGAGCTTTCACTATAACCCACAAAGATACCCTTCTTTCCTGAAGGATCTAGTTTAGTCCTCTTTTCCTTTGGGACATGAGTCTATACTAGACAACCAAATATTCTGAGATGGCTGACTTTAGGTTTCTTACCAGAAAAGACCTCTTTTGGTGTCTTGTTGTCCAATATCTTGTGGGGTGTTCTGTTTTGTACATATACAACTGTTCTAGCTGCTTCTGCCCATAGATGCATAGGTAGATCTTGGTCATGCAGCATTGCCCTTGCTGCTTCCATGATAGTTCTGTTCTTCCTTTCCGCAACTCCATTTTGTTGAGGATTATAAGGAGCAGTCAACTCCCTCTAATCCCTGAATCACTACAAAGATTCTTGAAGTCATCGAGGTGAATTCTCCACCATTGTCGGATCTAAATGTTTTGATCTTTTTGTCAGTTTGATTCTCCATCAAGGTTTTGAATTCCTTGAACTTATCAAACACCTCATCTTTGTTCTTCAAGAAGTATACCCAATTCTTCCTGGAGAAGTCATCAATAAATGAGACATAGTAAACATACCCACTAAGAGAACTGGAGACATAGGACCACATACATCTGAGTGGATGATTTCCAGGATACCTTTGGCCTTGCTTTCACTGCTTGGGAAATCCTTCTTAATGTTCTTACCTTTTGCACATCCTTTGCAAACACTTTCATGTTTGGTCTTGATTTCAGGAAGACCTTCTACAGCCTTGCTTGCAATTGGAAGTGCCCTATAGTGCATATGAGCAAGTCTTCTATGCCAAAGTTCACTTGGCTCCATGGATTCATGCACCATGGCATGTTCAGGTTGTCCCTTCAATTTATACAATCCTCCCTCTTGCTCTCCAATCACTACTGTATCATCTATGGTCTTTCCCTTTGGCCACATTAGGACTTGACCATCCACAAATGCAACCCTCATACCTTTTTCATCCAATGCAGAGATGGAGAGTAAGTTCTTCTTGAGCCCAGGTACATAAAGGAATTCTTTCATCTTCAAAGATTTTCCAGAATCTAGGTTGTAGGAGGCTTCACCACTTCCTTTGACTAGGTATTGATAATCATCCCCAAGTTTCACCTTATGGGGTGATTCATGTTCAGATAGATTCACAAAATATTCCTTAAACCCAGTCATGTGTTTGGAAGCCCCACTATCAATCAACCAATCATTACAACCATGGGAGATAATACCTGTGAGAGCGGAGATTAGAACATACTCTTCTTCACTTGATGAGTCATCATCACTTTTTTCCCTAGCCTTCTTCTTTGGATGTTCATCATCTTCGGTAGCATGAGCATGGAACTTTCTTTTGTTGCCCTTCTTCTTCTTGCTGAAGTTGTTGTTATTATCGCTTTTGTTCTTGGGACAATCTGAAGCAAAGTGACCCTTCTCATTGCATGTGAAGCATCTTAGATCCTTCTTATTCTTTTGATAGGATCTTTTGTAGTGAGAGTGCTCCTTCTTGGGATTGCTTCTTTTGGTGTGAGTTGCGAGAGCGTGATCTTCACCTCCCATCTTTTCCTCACGAGCTACAAGTCTAGATTCTTCTTGAGAGCATTCCTCCCATAGTTTACTGAAAGAGATCAATTTATTTCTTGCACAGATTCCTTGAATAAAGGAGTCCCATGACCTAGGTAGGCCATTCAGAGTGGTCATAACAACTTCACCATTGTCCACTACTTCATCCACAACTTCAAGTTGCTCCTTGATCTGAGAGACCTTGGAGAAGTAAGATTGAATGGTTTCTCCATTCAACATATTGACCCCTTTCAATTGATTCCGCAGAGTCATCTTCCGATTTATGTTCTTCCCTTCAAATAGCTTGGTCAAAGAGTCAAACATCTCCTTGGGTGTCTTTAGAGAAGACACATGGGGTATGAGATGGTCTTTGATAGAATCAGCAATGATTCTCTTTGCCTTGACCAAGTTCTTCTTATGCAATACCTTGGCCTCTTCATCCTCTGGGATAGGGATGTCTTCTTTTATATATGAGTCCAACTCATTCTCTTCCAGGATTAACCCAAGTCTATACTTCCAAGCTCGGAAGTTATCAGCCCCTTCAAGCTTGGTGTGGTGAGACATCTTAAAGAGTACTTCAAATGGAAATAGAAAAGATTTAGGTCTTACCACTTGAAATGCTGAAAATTGGATTTGGTCCCAGATTAGGGTTTGTCGGAAAAACTCTAAAAATTCAAAATGTGAATTTCAATTTTCTGAAAGGATAGAAAGATGTGCTTTGATGAGCTGATTAACCTGGTGCATTCAGAATTTGAGATCAGCAAAGTTTTACCCTTCAGATTTTCCTTTTTGTCCTCCCGGGTTCACTAGGGAGAGCCCTGAATTAGGGTTTGAGTTTCCTGGAGATTTACCCAGCCAAAAATCTCGATCCAAAGCTCTAAACTTCGATTTTTGCAAGGAACTTCCAGCTATGTCTTCAGATTTTAGAAATTCCTATTTTTGTGGAAACCCTAATATTTAGGGCCAAATCTGAAAATGCTCGGAATTGAATTCTGATTGGACAGATAGATGCGCCTTGATGAGTAGAGTCAATCTACTATACTGCTTTTCCAAAATCTGTGGAGAGAAACCCAATAAACAAGAAACTCAAGTTTCCGTCACTACAAAATGTCTTCTTCTCAGGTTAGCTCTGATACCATGTTAAATTTTGAGCATTAATTCACAATACTCTAGGATCTTCATGGAGAGAATAACATATACAGTATATCAATGCATAACAATCACAATAAGCATGACAAGCATCACAAGAATCAAAAGCATGAGAGACAAGAGACATAAAGTTTCCGTGGGAAAAACCCTAAGGTGAAAAACTCCACAACTTCCTTAGAGATAGAGAGAGAAATGGCTCAACCAAAGTACAACCAAAATACATTGAGATAGTCTCCTAGTAGCAGATGATCCTCCTCCTCACTAGTGCGCCACTTTCTGAGTGAGAGAGATATGACTTTTCGAATAATCTAAATAGAGATCACCTGATCTCTATTTATACTAACCTGTTTTCCCAGTGACCTTATGGGGCCGACTTGTCTAGCTAGGTACATCCACATTATAATATATATATTTCAGGGCCGACCCCACACATAGTGGTATAATAACCCATCGGCAAGTACACACACTTGCGACACTTGTCAATCCACATGACAACACTTCCTTATAGAGGAATAACACATCTCTAATAAGGGTACAATAAATATATATTAAATACATAGATGAAATACATTCTGAAGTTAGATATACATCAACATTTTCGGTCTTTTTCAGCTACTCTCTGGATCTGTGACATTAAATCAGATTGAAAACTATTGACTGAATCCATAGTCAGTATGTGCATGCATCTACTAAGTGCATCAGCTATTTTATTTTCCTTGCCTTTGATATGCTGAATCTCAAAGTCAAACTCGCTTAAGAAATCCAGCCACCTTGCTTGCCTTCCATTCAGATTTGGTTGTTCAAAAAGATATTTCAGCCCAATGTGATCAGTTTTCAGAACAAACCTTTTTCCCAAAAGGTAATGCCGACACATCTTCAACGCATGAATTATGGCAGCCAGTTCTTAATTTGGCCTTGCATAGTTTACTTCATGCATCTTTAACTTTCTTGATTCATAACTGATTACCGAACCATCTTGCGTTAACACGCATCCCAATCCTTCCTTGCACGCATCCGTGCATACAAAAACGTCACCATAGGCATCAACCACTTTTAGAATAGGAGCAGAAGTAAGTAACTGTTTCAGCTTCGTGAAACTAGCTTCACACTTGGTTGTCCAAAGAAACTTGACTTCCTTCCTCTGAAGGGATGTGATAGGATGAGCCACTTTGGAAAATTCCTCAATGAATTTTTGATAGCACCTGGCTAATCCCATAAAAGAGAGGACATCGCTTACATTTTGGGGAGTAGGCCAGCTCATTATGGCCTTGATTTTTTCGGGGTCCACCGCAATACCTTGGGGTGATATAATGTGACCCAAGTATTGTATTTGGTGCTTGTAAAAGTCACATTTGGATAACTTTGCATAAAATGATTTTCTCTTAGAACTTACAGCACCAAACTTAGGTGTTCCTCATGCTCACTTTCATTCTTCGAATATATGAGTATGTCATCAATAAACACAACAAAAAATTTATCCAGGTACTTGCTGAAAACATTATTCATCAAGCACATAAACGTGGCTGGTGCATTCGTCAAACCGAATGGCATCACCACAAATTCATAATGTCCATAACGAGTACAGAAAGCTGTCTTATGCACATCTTCTTCTTTAATTCTGATTTGATGATAACCCGACCTTACTATCCCTTGGATATTTTTAGGATGTCCCACATCATTAATAAATGTAACAGATTTTTGATAGTAATCTATAACAGCCCTATGTTTTTCCAGCCAATCCATATTGATAAGAAAATTGTATGATCCTAATGGAAAAACATTTAAATATGCATTAGTGTAAGATTCATTCAACTTCAAAGGACACCGATTCACTACTTCAGAAACTTTCCTTTTTGTCCCTGTGGCCATTTGAACTAGCCAAGGATGCATGTATTTTTTTACTAAGTATGCAAGACTCACACAGTTTTGGGTCAACGTAACTTTTACATGCGCTATAATCAATCAATATAGACATGGGTGTCCCGAAAAGCATAGCTTCAACCTCGATTACAGAGTCTTAATGTTCTGCTTTCTGGTTGTTCAATGCAACATAGATCTTCTGGCTCCTTGCTATATCTTGAACCGTAGAATCCTCTTGAAGATTATGCACTGGTTTTCTTATATCCTTCTTATGAGGACAATCATACCATCTTTGATTTTCTCCACAGCCCCAGCATTGGAGTGGTGGCTTAGATGGTGTATGTCCCATTTTTTTGGTGCCTTCAATGTTAAACTTTTTATTTGGTGGAACAAAGTTGGATTGTGACTTGCTGCCATCAAACATGTTGCTGAAAGGTGCCCGCATAACTTGATTTATGAAATGGTTGGGCTTGTGTCCTTTCTTCCTGCTGTTAGATTTGGTTTTCTTATTTTCATTCCACCTTTTTGACACTTCAGTTTTACTCTTCCCCTGTTCGTAACACAGTCTATATTTTTTGAAAGCATATTCCAAAGTCTTAGGATCGTCAAACTCTATCCGATCCTGTACCCATACGAAAAAACAATTCAGAAAACGCTGAATTCTGAATTTCTCATCTTGAATGTAAGGAACATACTTGAGCAATTCCAGAAATTTACTCATCAATTCCTCCATGGTTTGATGTCCTAGCTTTAGGTCGTAAAAGTCTTTTACTTTTCTGTCAATGTACCTTTCAGACAAGTACTTTTGTTTGAATACTGTTGCAAAATTTTTCCACTTTACATTCTTCTCATTGATAGAGTGGGTCAGCTTGAGGTCATCCCACTAAGGCGAAGCTTTACCTTGTAGGTTGAAAACAACAATCCTAGAATTTATGAGGCTAGAATAGTTGAACATGCATAAATATTTTTCCATGTCCCTCAGCCATAGTTCTTCTTCTTCCTCGATTTTAATTTCTCCATTAAAAGTAGGAGGCTTGATCTTTCTCAACTCTGAGCGCAACTGATTTACTTTTTCAGTTTTCTTTTTCTTCTTAGGAATATACTCATAATCTTTTCCATGTGACTCTTCGTCACTGCCAACCATATCATAGCTCACGGAATTTCTTGGAGGTGTGGTATTAAACTTTGAATTTATTTTGGTGACTGATTTTTCTGCATGATATTCCTCTGGTGTTGGGAGGTGACTATTTTCCTTTTCCGTCAACTTTTGTAGTAGGATGGAATTTATTTCTCGCTGTTCTTCAAATTTTTTAATGTTGTCTTCTTTAATCCTGATCAGTTCAGCCTTCATACTTTTTACTATTTCCATCATCTCACTAGATGTTGTTGTTCCTTGTGGAGAGTTCTGATCTCTCTCCTTCCTACTGGCCATTTCTCCTCACTGATTGGATGTTTCCACAGCCAGCCATCCTTCCTGTTCCGCAGACTTCATTTCTGCCACTTATCGTTTCAGCCACTGTGTTGTCTAAGTGTGGTCAACAACTGTTTGTTAGAAGTCATAAACAACAATGTATTTATTAGAAAAAAATTTCAAAACAGTACGCTACATGAATTTTTAGTTATTTATCTCTAAATAAATAGAGCATTCACGCAAATGAGCCTAAGGTCCTAGTGTAGTGACCGTTCTCTGATACTAATTTGTCACATCTCTTCTATGCAATTTCTTTGTTTTGTTTTTTGTTTGATAAAGATCCTAAGCAAACAAACCAATGCGGAAATATACACCCTAGCTGTCGTCACAGCCTACTTAGTAATATTCTGAATGTGTGTGCATTAAACATCATTATTTCTTTTGTCGCTTTCCAAACAAGTGCCAGCCATGGCAACGTGCCTATACCTCATTGTGTTAGTCATTAGGCATCAATTCAATTACTATTCAACAATATGACGACCCCATACTGAATAATTGTGACAATAAGAAAGACACACAACATTAAAATATAATTCAGTTAATAACTATATTAATATCATTAATATATTATTAATTATTAACTGCAACTCATTAAAGTATTAATGTGAATACACATGTAACCTACATGGTTCAATGCTATGCCCAGGTACTATCATATAGCCTAAGCATTAATATTATACTAAGCCCTAACATTAACTTTGTAAGGACTAGGCCTTGGCATAATATACCATAAGCACTTACATTAAAACCATGCATAAAAACATAATGGATCATCTTAAAACAAATGCAATATGATGTAACTTATTGCAATGTAAACTATATATAATTTACAAGCTAAAATACATATATATTTATAGCTTGAAGTATTGTAAACTATATACATATATTATAACCTAATACATATATATATATATATTTACAACCTAAGCGCTTATAGGTTGACCCAAGGTTTAACCTAATCTCTTGCAAATGCACTAAGCGCTCAAATTAACACTTAAGCGAATGTGAATACATCATATGTTAACTTAACATATGGCAATGTTATTTCAATGGACTTAGATTTAAATGAAAACATTATAATGTAATGTAGTTAATGGTTAAGCGCATGGCCAGGTCAACCCAAGGTTGGACCTTGGCTTATGCGACCATGTCACCATGCCACAATGCACCATCAACCGACCCAAAACTTGGCCTTCGTGGTGAGAATTACGCCAATGCATAACATGGAGGTGGTAAAGGTTCGCAATACATGCACTAAGGTTTAACGTTTCATAACATAAGAGTTGTGGTGACTGTATCTAACTTACTCTCTCCCACGCAGAACACGAAATATATGAACAAACGTTTTAAACCCTAGTTTCTTTGGTGGCAGGTAAGTCCACTTGGAAACATCATGGTCCAACACTCAGCAAGAAAAGAACTATCGCTCGTGCTCCTGCTAGCCATGTTGGCTCTCGCAAAAAACTGCCAACTCTCGAGGCAGTGATGCATTAATGTTCCACTGTGGTTGAATTAAATGTAGAGTAAGTTGTGACCGTCGGTCATGATCTGGATCACCAGCATGGGAGTTGTGAAAGCATAAGCGTCGTTGATCTTAGCTGTGGCGATTGGCACCAAATATTATGAGGTACTCTATAATTAAATGAACAAGTTACCAAGTTCATAGGTCGCCACTCCTCACATAGGTGTCGCCTTGATGCACAAAACCACACCTTGCAATTTTGGGTGCTCATTTTACATTCGACAAGCCCCTGCGAGCACTCCTGCTCCGAGCATGGCGTTCACTCCTGAACCAGGGAGGAAATTCTCTCATAACGCTCCAACACTTCTGTGTGAGGTAATTACTGGAAGCTTTGCTGGGTACAAGTTGTAAATGTAAGAATGTTCATCTCTTACGCACTTACAAATCTTTACTTCGTTGTTTTGTTGTGAGAATATTATGTTTCCACCAATTAACTTATAGGGTTTCTTGTACAGGTATGGTGCCACCCGAGCTTGGGATTCGCGTTGGTTTGACCCAACGGTAAGTGATTACAACCACCACTAGATTTCCTTTCCAATTTACTTTTTTTTACACAGACACAAAGTTACTGTCACGACTAACTGCCGTGGTTGACACTTCTCAACACAGGCATTGCGAGACCGTGAGCATGCTAGGTCATTCGATGTTGTCACCCGGACTTGGAACGAATAACAAACTCTCTATGTGGCCAGGTAAACCGACATCCTTGGTCCATCAGGTGAAACTACCCCATTGGTTTGGATGGGTTACTTAAGACTCTTGGCTCTCTGTCTTCTTACGCTGCAACCAGGTCTTCGGTCGTCCTTGCTGTTGCATGCAACTTTTTTTAGGGGTTGAAGGCTTTCCTCAACCTGTAGGTGCATGTAATGTTGTCCTTGACTTGTATGGTGAACAAACTCTTCATTTCTCTTGACCTTGGGTGGCTTGGCCACACTAGGCGTCGCTGGTTTAATACTGTCTCGTTTAGGTGTGACCTATGAAGGGATTTAATTGTGAAAAGGAGAGCGAGAGATATCTGGACTGTATTATTTCTTTTAGTAAATAATGAATGCATTGAATATGAAACGTTTAAGTATTATTTTTTCTTATTATAGTGTGTAAATGACATGGATGCTCTCAGCCTATGTTAGCCTCTTATACATGAATGTAGTTATTATGTGAATCTTGTTGCAATCATCCTTTTAAATGTGGGAAATGGTTAACTCATTTAACTTCAGCAATGTGATAATACTTGTATCGTTTTCGCCCATAATGTTTGTGCATTATTCACTGTGTTCGAAATGGTTAGATTATATGTTACAACATTCAAATGATTATTGAATAATCTATTCCTCGAAGCACATATTTATATATGTATTTATTCGTAGGTTACACATGGTAACTGCGCACTCATCTTGTCTATGAATTCGTGTTAATAAATTCTCTAGCACTTGTTCTTCATATAATATAAATCTTGTTTTCTAGGCAGCTCTTCGAGCATGGCCATAGGCATAAATATGTGCAGATAGTCGCTTAAAGTATGTGTAGAGTAGATTATAATGCCTAAATCATGGTAGATGCATAAACATGGAAAAATTGTCTTTAAAGTTATTATGCAATGTTGTTTGTTTATCATGTAGTTATGTTGAACGATTTATTTTAATGCGAAGACTGTGTAGATAAATGTATGAGCATATTTAGAAATAAACATTTCCTTTAAACATGTAGGAAAAATATCCTAATCACAAATATCTCCATTCTGGGTTGATCTTATAAAAATAGAAAATGAGGGTTTATATATATTTAGGGCTTGACATGTAAACCCTTTGGTTTACATGTCTGCCTGATTTGCACAATAATATATATATAAACACAGTTCTGTCAGTAAGATAGAAATATAGGTATTCTATGTAAAATGCATGCATATAAGCATATGTTAGAAAAAATAGGATCCCAGAGCAATAACAATAAACAAAAATGCAAATATAATCACACATACACATTACAAGAGAGACACAGATATATCGTGGTTCACCCAAGATGGGCTATGTCCACACTGAAGTTTCTAGTCCTTTTTATTAAACCGTCCAACAAAGTGAAGGGATACAACCTGCAGCACAGCCGCTGCACTTCCTCTTCACTGTCTCACAGTCTTGCTTCTGATCTCAGGGATCTTTACAATGCATAAAACCTAATATATCAACCCTAGCCGTGTTACAATGTCTTTCTTTTATAAGGGAAATACAATGGGAAAATACCACGGGACCCCTGCGGCTCGTTCCAGGATCATAACCAAACCTGGGGTATAACACAGCTGAATAATAATATCTCTGAATCTAGAGATCAGGCTCCACAACCAACAATCTCCCAATTGGAGACTGATCACAACAACTCCACCGCTGTTGCACTTGCTGGACCTTGTACTTGGGAAATTTCTCATCTTCACCTTCATGCTAGAAGGGCAACTGAAACCAAGCAGGAACTCAGTTTCTCTCTAGTCACTACCTTTGTAAACATGTCTACAGGATTCTGGCCAATATGTATCTTTTCCAGCATCAACAGTTCATCTTCCAGAATAGAGCGTATGAAATGGTACTTGAGCTGTATATGTTTAGTCTTGGAATGGAATGATAAGTTCTTTGCAAGATGAATGGCACTCTGGATGTCACTATACAACCTGCTATCCTTCTGCTTCTTACCCACTTCCTCCATAAACCTCTGCAACCAAATCATCTCTTTACTAGCCTCTATAATAGCAACATACTCTGCTTCCATTGTTGAAAGTGCAACAACCTTCTGCAGTTTCGAAATCCAGCTTACTGCTATTCCTGTTAGGATATTCCTATACTCCATCCTAGTCCCACCAGTATTTTGATCATTTACATTTTCAGTCACGCATGCACTTTTAGGGTTTGCATTCATTCTAGGGTTTGCATGCATTTTGCATGCATCCCAGCCATCAGTCCAACACTTAGCACTCAGTTATAGTCAGTTACAGTCAATTACAGTCAGTTACACTTAGTTACACTCAGTTACACTCAGTTACACCTACCAGACTCATTTTGACTGATGGTTGACAGTTACTTGAGCATTGATGACTCCACTGATGATGATAAAACTTCCAGTTGTGCTCTGATGATCATGAGGACACCTAGTTGTGTTCCGATGACACTCTATTGATCTTATTATCACTCTGAGAGGCTAATTCGAATTGCTACCTTAGGCATTCGAATCCTCTATACCATTGTACTATTTATTTGTCCATATTGTGATTAATTAACTAGTTTGTGTGAAGTATTATTGCTTCTATCCGAGTTATACTGTATCATATTATTATGTTGCTCATTATACTGCATTGATCACTCTTCTTCTATTTTTCTGCTTAATCATAATTACTCGTGAGGTATACATCATCTTTTAGATCTGCTGTGAGGATTTTCACATGGTATCAGAGCATGTTGAGAGTATTGTTTATCTCCATTCTTGAGAGTTTTTTGCAGGTTATTACCAATATTTCGAGTGCAACAGTTGCAGCAGTTTCTGCATTTTTGCAGCAGTAGCAGTTGCAGTTATTCTATATTGTTTTTGCATGTCTTCTACATCTTCAATGTATGATTTAGAAGGAATCCTTCCTCTTTCTCTATTCAACTATGATGAATGGAAACCGAATATGATAGCATATTTAAAGAGCCATGATCTCTTTGATTGTTATTTTGAAAGAGAGTTCGAATCCTCTGAAGAGAAGATTGACTGGTTGAATGAAGGTGACATGCACCTTGGAAGTATGATGCTTACTATGCCTAAGTACATATTGTACCCTTTCATTATTGATATTGAAACTCCAAAAGAGCTATGGGATCACCTGGATGAAAGATTCGGCAAACAGAATGAAGGATTTGGTCCAAACCCCTTCAAAAGCAAGCAAAGTGATGTATTCGCTCCCCTTGATGGTCTCTCAGATCATGAACTAGTATCATCTCATATTGAAGTTGTTGGCAAAGAACTTGCATATTCTCCACTCATGCTCCAACTTTCTTCTCTTTCTATGCCAGGTCACACTCTAGATATTGCAGAAGGTCCTAAATCCTCTCTTGCACCAGAGTCTATTGGTTTGCATCATGATCACAGGATTATTTAGGAGGTAAAATCAGCTATTGGAGGTAATGCATTCGCTCCTCTCAAGCAATAATCTCTTTTATACTACTATATGATCATTAATTCATGCTTTCAAAAGGTTATTGAAGATTATGGCCATTGCCATTCGCTTGGGATAAATTCTCATGCAATTACTAGTTTTGATCTCACCTCTCATGGTTCAAAGGAGATCTCAAGAAACCATGATTCAAGTCTTGGATCTAATTTGGATTCTAAGCAATTACTACTTGGGATAATTTCTCATGCATATGATAGTTTTGATCTCATCCCTGCTGGTTCAAAGGAGATCTCAAGAAACTATTCTTCAAGTCTTAAATTTGATTTGGATTTCAAGCAATTATTATTTGATAGTTCTTTTTGGCATAATCTCACCCATGATGGTTTGAAGGAGAAGACAAAAGACTATCTGCATATTCATGATTTTGATCCTACTTCAGCTGATTCGAATCATAGGTTCAAGGATAATCCTCATACTTTTGGATTTATTCTCATCACATTCAATCTAAAGAGCAAGTAAAAGCACATGTTTTTTGAGCATGATCCACTTCTTCCCAAGAAGAAGATACCTCCAGACATATGACCAAGCATCACACCTGCTTGAGTTTGGAGCATTTATTTTTCTGTGTGCCTTACAGTCTGTTTTTGAGGAGGGGGTATGTTTCCCATGAAATTTTCCCACTTCCTTGGTTTATTGATTGTTATTATTCATTGTATTGGGTGACCTTTGGTCTTAGTTACCAGGGCCTAGGATGGATAAAGGGGGGGTGTTAGGATATTCCTATACTCCATCCTAGTCCCACCAGTATTTTGATCATTTACATTTTCAGTCATGCATGCACTTTTAGGGTTTGCATGCATTTTAGGGTTTGTATGCATACCAGTCATCAGTCCAACACCTAGCACTCAGTTATAGTTAGTTACACTTAGTTAAACTCAGTTACACTCAGTTACACTGAGTTACACCTACCAGACTCAGTTTGACTGATGTTTGATAGTTACTTGAGCATTGATGACTCCACTGATGATGATGAAGACTTCCAGTTGTGCTCCGATGATCATGAGGACACCTAGTTGTGCTCCGATGACACTCTATTGATCTTATGATCACTCTGAGAGGCTAATTCGAATTGCCACCTTAGGCATTCGAATCCTCTCTACCATTGTACTATTTATTTGTCCATATTGTCATTAATTAACTAGTGTGTGTGAAGTATTATTGCTTCTATCCGAGTTCTACTGTACCATATTATTCTGTTGCTCATTATACTGCATTGATGACTCTTCTTCTATTTTCCTGCTTAATCATAATTACTCTTGTGAGGTATACATCATCTCTTAGATCTGCTGTGAGGATTTTCACAGTTCCACCTATAGTAAACACATACCCTATGGTTCTCCTCTTGCTATCCTTGTCACTTGCTATATTTGCATCAACATATCCCTGTAGAATAGTGTCTGAATATTCAACACATAATTCCTGGGTGGTAGTACCTCTCAAATACTTGAGAATCCACTGCACTGCCTTCCAATGTTCTTTACTTGGATTGTTCATATATCTGATCACAACTCCCATTGCATGTGCCATATCTGGTCTTGTGCACACCATGGCATACATCAAGCTTCCAACTGCTGATTGATAGGGAATCTTGTTCATATAATCTGTCTCTTCCTGTGTCTTGGGACACATTTCCTTACTTAGATTGAAATGGATGGCCAAAGGTGTACTAACTGGTTTTGCATTTTTCATTTTGAACCTCTCCAACACCTTTTGTATGTACTCACCCTGAGACAATGTCAATTTGCGATTTTTCCTGTCTCTTGTTATCCTCATGCCAAGGATTTGCTTTGCAGCACCCAAATCCTTCATCGCAAATGAATTAGCTAGCTTCCTTTTGAGCACATTTATGTCCTGCATGTTAGACCCTGCAATAAGCATATCATCCACATACAATAACAAGATAATATAACTTCCATTATCTAGCCTCTTGAAATAAACACAGTGGTCAGAATGACATCTACTATAACCTTGTTATGTTATAAACCTATCAAATTTTAAATACCACTGCCTTGGAACTTGCTTCAAGCCATACAAGCTCTTTTTCAACCTGCATACCAAATTCTCTTTACCTTTGACCTCATACCCTTGTGGTTGTTGCATATATATCTCTTCCTCCAAATCCCCATGGAGAAATGTTGTTTTTACATCTAACTGTTCAAGATGCAAATCTTCTACTGCTACTAGACTTAAAATAGTCCTAATTGAAGTCATTTTAACAATAGGAGAAAATATTTAATCAAAATCTATACCTTTCTTCTATGCAAACCCCTTTACAACAAGTCTGGCCTTGTACTGCTTCTTACCTCCTTCTTCTTCCTTCAACCTGTAAATCCATTTGTTCTGCAATGCTTTTGTACCAGCAGGAAACTGAACTAGAACCCAAGTCTGGTTTCCTAGCAATGATTCCATCTCCTCATTCATGCCTTGCTCCCACTTCTTTCTAGTTTCTACCTGCATTGCTTCTTCATAACATTTTGGTTCACCAGCATCAGTCATCAATAAATAATACATCAAAGGAGAGTATCGTTCAGGGAGTCTACTTAACCTGGTAGATCTTCTTACACTTGCAGGAGTTTTAGGTACTTGTTGCTGTTCTTGATTTTCTGGCACCTTTGGAACTTCATTTTCTTCAATTTCATCAAGTACTGTGTACTCTGTGTTTTCCTTTTCCTGTTTCTTTCTCTGCAACTGATCTTTATACCTGACCTTTTCATTGAATATGGCATCTCTACTTCTAAGGATTTTGTTATTTTCATAATCCCATAAACGATAACCAAAATCATCAACCCCATATCCAATTGTCACGTACCCACCCATCCATCCAAGGCAAGGGAGGGAGCATGAAGCCGATCTATGGGGTTTTTTAAACAAACTCAGCCATTCATTAAATTCATACAATTAAAAACCCATGTGTGCAGATGTCAATTCAACAAACATGCATAGCGGAGATAACTCATCCACACACATAATCTCATATGCATATATCAATAACAATCATTTAATTTAAACACTGCAGAGGCAAAACACATGGATAGAAAACACTTATCTCTGTTGTGCAATTGTCCCACACAACTAGCTATGTCGCTGCAACGTTCCTCCCAAACATAAGTCTCTTCCCAGCCTGTATTATTTCAGCACTAAGAGACCACCCCCGAGCTGGGCATGATATCTACAAGGAAAAGGGGATTTCAAGTTCATACACTGCCAAATAATCATTTGCATTTAAGCCAAGCTAGTCCACAGCTAGGTTTATCAGGCTAAATCTGAACCCTCTTCATTTGTGGATGCTTCCACTCAAGCTCAATCCAAAACAATAGAAACCCATTTCAACCTCAACAATCTTAACACACAACAACTCAAAACTGAGCATGGATACTCATAACAACAAAATCACAATTTCTGGGCATGAAGAAAAAACGTTGGCAACCAAAAACGAAATGGCAATTGGGGAATCACCCTGGGAGAGCAAATTGTTTCCAGAAAACGTTTGGGCATTCAGAAGATGATTTTGGGCATTCCAGGGCCAAAATCGGCCTTCACACAGTCATACAATTTGATGTAAACAGCCAAACAATTTGGGTCATTGATGTGATAGACGAAAGCTCTCAAAACGACCTTCACACAGTCATTAACTGGCAGCAAGGAACCAAAACGAATTTTGGGCAAAACTGTGACGGGTTGGCACCCAAAATTGACATATACATAGTCACACAGTTGATGGAAACCTTCAAAAAATGATTTTTGAGGTAGGAGATAACAGCTGGGTTCACAAAAATGATTTTTGCACAAATGAAACCCAAATATGGAAATTCAAAAACGTTTTTACAACAATAATGGAACATCAAGCTATCAAAACTTATCTGTTGAGCTTTCCAATGGATTCTCCTCTTTCCCCACAGTTCAGCCATCACAAAAACGCCCTTCTCAGCTTGAAAACTAGTGGATTTACAATGTTCTCCATGAGACAAACGCCCAACAAACTCTAAAAACGTGAGAGAGTGAAGTCTGGTCATGAATAATGGCTTGGGAAGGCAATTCATGGGTGTTTTCTTACCCAAGAGGGAGAAACACGATTTTCCATGAGGGTGGCTTGCCCATACTCGAATTTTGGACAACCATACCTCCCTAATCCCCAAGGCATTAACTACTTCACCCAACTCTTGGGAGAAATGAATGATTAGGTACAAAAGTCAACATGGGTAGTTGATGGTTGATGGGTTCTTTGATTGACACTTGGCTTGACTTCATTGGTTCAAGGGTTTGAATATTTTCCTCCCAATTCCTTGTAATATCATGCCCCCATCTCTTGTTGCATTGCATAGCTAGTTGTGGGTATTTATATTAAAATGCATATTTACAATTCCCATGGCTCACTAGCACATGGGTTAAATAATACCAACATACTTTCCTTTTCAAGGTCGAGTGTTTACTAGCGGGGCCTTGGCCTTGAGCTCCATGCTAGGAACCATACATAATATGCATATAATATTTACATTATAACCCAAAATATTACAAGGGTCAAAGTGGGGACATGACAATCCCCTCCCCTTGGAATAACACCATCCTCGGTGTTCCAATTACTTAGGAATACATACACGCTTTATACATGACCAAAATTCACAAAATATGGTAGGTCTGTCCCGCATTTCATCCTTTTTACTTTGAACATTTAGAATCTAGTCCTTTGGCTTCCACAAGTTTCTCATGCTGGCTTTGATCTTCCAGCTCTATAGGTGGGCATCGCTCCACAACAATCCCTTCCTTTTATTACCCTTCCAGCTGATCTACAAGCCTGGAATTTCATGGATGCCATCTTTCTCACTGTCCTGGCAACTATCTTAGGAAGATTTCTAACCAAAACAAACAACTTTCAATTTTCTCCCTGTGAAATTTATCATGGAAACTCTTTGTTAGGACAAGCATAATATAAACATTAAAATTAGTCAATTATTTCCCAATTGACATGGAACATCCATGCTTCACTCATTGTGATGAACCTGCAATAATTAATTAATGCAAATACACGAGATATCAGAAATAACAGAACTCATAATCACTTTTATATTGATCACAGGCCACTTCGAGGGGGCAACCTCCTTTGAGCAAGCTCAATACAATTAACTTCACGGTGCCTTCATAGCCCTCAACACACACTTATATACTAAGTCTAGGTGCCAATACTATGAGTCAAAACCATGGGCCAATACAAACTATGGATCAACAAAACTATGGGCGACTTACAAAGCATATGCGCCAACAACAATAACACAAACTATGGATCAACAAATACTACGGGACAAATTACAAAGCATATGTGTCCAAAAACAATATACTAACAAAGTAAAGACATGGGTTCCTAACATCCCCTCTCCCTTAGAAAAAGCTTTGTCCTCAAAGCTTTAGATATGGAAATTGATGCAGAATCTGAAGGAGTGGGTTCCCTATAGCATCCTTGGGTTGCATTCCAGGCCACTGGCGCCTTTTGAGTTTCAGGGAGGATTGCATGGAAGTCTATAGACGAAGAAGAACCATATCAGTGACATGAAAAGTGCACGCAGAATGGTGCTGATCGACTTGTTGTTTCAGTCGAATTCTTGCCATGTGAAGATTGTTCTGCAGAATGAGAAGAAGCTGATTGCGGTTTCGAAGAATTGAGTCAATTTCCTGAACTGGGGAGCTGTTGACTGTGTATGGAAGAAGAACTGGCGATGCCTGTCCAGAGACTACTTCATATGGTGTCCTTTTAGATGTGGTACTATACCATTGGAGCGCTTCTAGGAAATCCATGGAAATAGTTGTCCAAATCTGTGTAAGGATGGGCAAGGGTTCGAGCAGTCCCGAAAGGAGTGTTGTTTCACCCTTGTTGATCTGGAAAGTATCATAGTCAACCACCATCCGTTGAATTATCATTTTCAGTCCCTGCCAAAAGAATTTACATCGTTCCTGGTCATACATTTTGAGGAACCCAGAGTGCCCTGCTGATGAAGAAGCATGGAGTTCATAGAAGAGATAGCCCCATTGAACAGATTGCAACAAATTTGGAACAAGCAGAGAAATAGCTGTAAGAGAAACTGGGTCATCAAATGTGCGAGAAGGAGCATCTACCACCATATTGTCCTTACCCTTCTGGTAAGTGGTCGCATAGTCATAACCCATGAGTTGGATAACCCATTTCAGGTGTGCTGGGGAGGAGACCTGTTGTTCCAGGAAATTTTTCAGACTCTGGAGATCAGTCTTGATGCATAAATAATTCCCCAATAGGGATGGCTTCCACTTCTGTACTGCATGCAAAATAGCCATCATGTCTAGCTGAGATGTAGATGCAGCTAAATGCTTACCGGAAAGGTCTCATGAAGGCGGCAAGCCCACTGGTGCAACAAAGACACCTGCATATCTATCCAAGGAATTAGTGGAGACCATTGGTGGGTACATCTGAAGGGAATGGAGTTGAGCAATGACACCATGTGAATTTTTCTTAAGGATATTTTCCAGGCGATGTGAACTGATGATGCAGAGAGACCCTAGTTGTAAGCTAATAAATTTGTGTTGTGTCCCATTGACTGAAAGCTGCATCCAAAGTTTAGCAAAATCGCATAAGATGGGGTCAAGTGTGCATAACCATTGAACGCCTAAAACCACATCACATCCGCCTAAGGATAAGGCAAACATGTCAGAGCGCAGGTTATAATATTCCATAGAGATACGCACATTGTGACACTTCCCTTTGCAAGGTAAGGTGCCCCCATTGGCAACCATGACTTCAAAATTGGAGCAAGGATGGACAAAACAATTAGCTTGTTTGGAAATTCGAGGGTCAATGAAGTTATGAGTGCTACCAGAATCAATGAGTATGGTAAGAGGGAGCTGCTTGAAGTATCCCCTGACCCGCATTGTTTGTGGGGTGATGACGCTTGTTACAGCATGGAGAGAGATCTCGGGTGGGTCGTCCTGAGATGGGGTGTCAACATGTGGGTGTTGAATGCTAACCTGATCATCGACTATATCTGGGGCTTCTTCACCAAGTTCAGAGGCAGGCGAAGAATCCACATCCAAGAGATAGAGCTTTTGTTGAACACATCTATGTCCCCGAGTGAATTTCTCATCACAATTATAACAAAGCCCTTTTTCTCGGCGTGCCTGCATCTCTGTTTCAGACAAATGCTTGATAGGAGTTGGTCAAGGAGTAGGCTTGATGGGAGGTCATTGGGAACCCATATTTCTGAAGGGAACAAAGGTGGGTTTGGAGCATTGTTGAGCTGCGATCTTGTTCTCTGCCAACTTAGCCAACCCTAGGACTTCCATCATTGTGTTGGGACAGAACATTTTGACCTCTGAGCGGATTTCATCCTTGAGACCACTGATAAAACAAATCCTATAGAATTCATCAGACAATCCTTCTGTGTGATTGGCCAGTTTCTCAAATTTTGTCTGATACTCTCTCACGGTGCCAACTTGGTGAAGTTTAGTGAGTGCTCCCATGAAGTCATCAAAAGCACTAGGACCAAATCGTGGCAAAAATCTGTCTAGTTTGGCTCGGGATGAGCTTTGATGTACCAACGGTACCATTGAAGGGTTTCCTGTTCCAAATGAAAGGATGCAAGTGGAACTTTCTGGACGTCAAAAGTATTATGCAGACTAAAATATTGTTCTGCTCAGTATATCCTTCCAGTCGGATCAGTACCATTGAAGCGAGGAAAATCAAGCTTCAGCCCATGAAAATTGCTGGAAGAAGAGAACCCGGTGGCTGCAAAATATTATGGCTGTTAGTTATTGTTCATGGCTGAATGCTGAAGATGGAGGCTGAGAAATTTTTCATCCAGATCTTGAAGTTTGGTTTGGATGGCTGCAAGTGCTTCCTCATGGTGTGTGCTCCTTCACGGGTGACAACCATAACCAGGGTTTTTTTTGTGGAATGGGTAGAAAAACACAAACAGAAGTTGATTTAGTAAAGGAAAATTTGGATTGGGGAAACAATCTGATGGGTAATTGGGGTTTGACTAGATTTTGGACACTGTTGAAAGGACAGGAAAGCAAAAAAGGAGGATTTCAGAAGTGGGGTGATAGAATGAGAAAATTTGGCAGAGAGGGACAAAGAAGCAGAATTAGAAAAGGAACTTTGTGGTAAAATTTGAAGGTGATCGGGTGAAAATCGAAGAAGTTATGGCAAACCCTAAAAATAGACAAATGTGAGATTTCGGGTGTTGGGAAGTGGAATTTGGGATAGGGTCCTCAGGAATGAAACATGCAGAATGGGATTGCAGGGGTGTCAGAGAAGTTTCAAGGGAAACAAAGTTAAAACAAGGGAGATATGGTGGAAAAACATTTTTTTTTCCAGAAATGGATCTGTAACGGTGCGGAAGGGATTGGCAACAGATGGATCTCAAATGGCACTGAATGGACCGAAAACGGTTGGATCTAGAACGATTGTCATAATAGATCTGGAACTGCTTTTAGAATGGATCTGAAACAACTGTATATGAAACGGCTTGGAATGGATTTGAAACAGCACGGAAGTGATCGGCAACAGTTCAGCTGAAAATATATATGGACCCCAGGTATGTTCGGCTTCCTAACAGTTCAGGTGTTTCACTCATCCACCAATGCTGTTTGACGGATTGCATATTGGGGCAGTACTCTTCACTCCACGGCTCAGGTAAAACTGATAACCGCTTTGCCACAAACGACAGCTCTTGGTTTACCTAACGGGTGGGAACTAGTCAATCAGGTAGGGGTCGTTGCCCTTTTCGCTAGCAGGTCCTCTCAATGGGCCAGCTACTTTGGGGTTCCTATGGTACTCCTCACAGTGAGTTTTAGGGATTATGCCCAAGTACTTCCCACGGTTAAGTGGATAGGGATTATTCCCAGATTTGAAGCTGCAACAGATGCGAAAAAAATTTGATAGAAATTTAACCCAGCGAGCCCAAGAAAGTGCTCTGATACTAGATGTGATGAACCTGCAATAATTAATTAATGTAAATACACGAGATATCAGAAATAATAGAACTCAGAATCACTTTTATATTGATCACAGGCCACTTCGAGGGGGCAACCTCCTTTGAGAAAGCTTAATACAATTAACTTCACGGTGCCTTCATAGGCCTCAACACACACTTATATACTAAGTCTAGGCGCCAATACTATGAGTCAAAACCATGGGCCATTACAAACTATGGATCAACAAAACTATGGGCGACTTACAAAGCATATGCGCCAACAACAATAACACAAACTATGGATCAACAAATACTACGGGACGACTTACAAAGCATATGTGTCCGACAACAATATACTAACAAAGTAAAGACATGGGTTCCTAACACTCATGCGACTTCCAAATATATATATATATATATTTTCATGCTTTCCCAACATACACATGATCTCTTTCATGTTCATCCTCTTACAGGAAATTTACTATTTTAGCATTCACAATTCATTTCAAGCAATTAACACAATCAACTTTCAGTCACAACATGCATTCAACAATCCTTTGTTTCTGAAATGCATCAATAAAAAGGAAAGAGAAGAGTAATAGTTTCCCCCTCTTAGTCTTGTTCCAATCTGGAGTCACACCATAACTTTGGTTTCATGCTCCTTAGCCTCTTTCACTTCAATGTGAATACTTGATTTGCCCTTCTTGGATATGACACTTAGTGTCTAAGGTCTGTCTTAGGATTTTCAACTAGGGAACCCCTTTTCCCCATTGTTGTCTACAGAACCTTTGGCTGCTAGGACCCACACATGTCCATTAGAACCATCTTTCATTACTTCTCATACTGAGCTCTTTAGGACGGTCACATGTCCACATGCATCTCTATGATGCCCTCATAGTCCTTGCTTCCAGCAATACCTATACTCAAACATTGAATTAATTCACATGTTTAGTTTATTTTCATAGGTTTTATCTCCAAATAGGATTTTAAGAACTCATAACCAAATCCTATACACACGAATTTTCATACTAAATAAGCAAGAAGTTGCAAGGTAACCAAATACTTATCTGCATTGGGTGTCTTCACTTTATTCCACAGGATCCCTCTTCGCTTTATAAGCCTTGGATTTCCTGTGGATGCAATAATGAATGTTGGGCCAACACACAGGATACTCCACAACCATTCGAATGTCAATGCCAGGCCAGTATGCCGATTGGTTTTATCAATTAATTAAAGAATGTTTGGCCAGCACGCTGGCTGCTCCACAACATCAAGTGGTTAATGCTCCCACCAACTATTCTCTGAATTTATCGAGCATCAGTTGCTCTTTGGATTTACCAAGAATTTCAGTGCCGAACCAGTTACTCTCTGGTTTACCAAGCATTTCAGTGCCCAACCAGTTACTCTCTGGATTTACCAAGCATTTCAGCGCCCAACCAGTTACTCTCTGGATTTACCAAGCATTTCAGTCCCCAACCAGTTACTCTCTGGTTTACCAAGCATTTCAGCGCCCAACTAGTTACTCTCTGGTTTACCAAGAATTTTATAGTTCTTTCAGGTTCCTTGCTTCCTGCAATGGCCAAGGTTTCCAATAAAGAAACAACAGTGTATTAACTTGGTTGTCATAAGACTTATACCTAAAATCTTCATTATTCCAAACAAGAAATAAATGAAATGAATACTTATCTGTACTGTACATTTTCCTCGCTACTCCACAGGTTTCCTTCTCTGCTTTACAAGCCTTGGATCACCTGTGGGGTGGATGCTTGTCCAGCACACACGTTTCTCCATAGCATCATCTGAATAGGCAATGCCAAGCCAGTATGCCGACTGGGTTTATCAGGCATCCCTAAAATCAGTATGCTAAGCCAGTATGCGAACTGGTTTTATCAAGCATTTTAAAAATCAGTATGCTAAGCTAGTACGCCGACTAGGTTTATCAAGCATACAATGACCATTTCCAATCCAATTCTCTGACTGGGTTTGTCAGGAAATAACACCCTTCACCAATACCTCCACAACATGCAAATAACCAATGCCAAGCCAGTACACCGACTGGGTTTATCAGGCATACAACAACCATTGCCAAGCCAGTACATCGACTGGGTTTATCAGGCAATATGAATCAACATAATATGATTACGTGGTTCATTCTCTTATGCAACCAGTGGTTCCCTCCAGGAACTCCATAGGTGACTCACTTGACTGCAGGATAGCATGGCCCCACAATACCCACTCACACTACACAAGGATGATACCCCTTTTCTGCAACACAGCTCCTCGGGCCTATCCATCTCTTGTAGTGTCCTTTAGTGTGAACATAGAAAGGTTACCACTGCCCATACAGTCCTCTTGAGTATTTTCTCTTCACATTGCCCCTTAACGTGCAAAAACCAAATTGCATGCGTATAAGCTGACAACACAAGAAGGATAAGCAGGCTCATCAATATTGCTACTCAAAAATTGTAATCATATTTCATAACATTCACTATCAAGTATTGAAACACCAGGAATGCATCCATCCCCTTAGGGTGTAGTCAATATTGAAAACCCTATCATGACCCAGCACCATAAAAGGTGTGTACCTCCATTCCGATGTGCGCCATGTAGGCCCTAATCATACTCAAGCAGTCTGCAATGATATAAATAAGATAGAGTATACTCTGCATATTAACCCTAATAATTTAGACATGCATGTTCTTGTGTAGGGTCACAGAATACTCATTCATTTTATAGATGTATCTCACATGCCTTCTAGGCATAGCTTTACCATCTCATTCTCATGGTTTACTGACATGCGGTTTGGCTGAGATATTATCAATGGCATTTCACCCGAAACCCATTTCCAAAGCATGGGATCTTTCCCATCTAGTTTGGCTTCTGCAGGCCATCACACATGGTCTTCCTGCAATGTGTCTTCTTTACAACCATGAGGACCTTCTCATAGCCTTTGGCTTCTGCACATGGTAGATCTCGGTCTGTACTATGGACTTATCCTCATTGCCATACGTAATATTTTTCTACCTGAAAACTGGAGCTTCAATCAGCGAAACACGTTGTGAGTATCTATGCATATAATCCTTTCATTGCCATAACAGTCATTGAAGTGATCTAAGAATTATGACACTCAATAATTCAAACACCTTCAACTGTTAACATTTGAAATGCAATGAAATATATAAATTCCTATATATGCATCATTGTCACAATAAAATTGCAAGACAGAGTCACATTATCCATGCAATTTAAATAAACTGTAAATACTCATTACTTCACATTCCATGCAATTCTGTCCTTCCAACAGAGCATTCTGGTAGCCCATCACATGTCTACCTTCTTCATGCAATCATTCTCCTATATTCATAGCATCTCATGAAATGATATCAGGATTAACAATAGTCCACCATTTCATCTATTATCTAACTGCATTGAAACATATATATATATATATATATATATATATATATATATATATATCACAACCATGCATTCACACAATGCATATCAACATGTGCACTCGCACATATGCATGCACATTCACAACATGACCATAAACCCTCACTTGCTTTGGTTGTTAAACTCACAACCGGCATACACAAATGGCATGACATAATTTCACATGAATGCATTGAGATTTCTAAGCAATTATAGGGTGTAAGGATCATTGCCTTCACTTACCCATACCTCACCATACTTGGTAGGTTAACAGTCCCATTCGGGCACTCAATACCATATGCAAACCAAATCATCATAGTTCAAAACATAGTTGAAGGGATCTCACCAGATCCTCTTTCCACATTCATGCAATTAAGAAAAAATAACCATTACCTACATGGTTGTTATTAACATCGCTTGATGTTACCTGATCAGTGGGCCTCTTACCAAGGCTACTTAGTCCTTTTTTCCAACATCATGATCACAGACTTGTTGCACCATCCTCTATTCATAAGGTCATTGGTCACATGCAACAACATCATCCTCATCTTTTTAGTCATGCTTCAGTTGACTTTAGTCCTATAACCAATGTGAACACATCTAATTATTAGCAACCACGATCATTATCTTAAGTGGCTTATTGCATATGCAAAACCTCACTATTTTACTGATATGCAATATCATATACATTCAAAAACATTTTCACATGCACTATTCTCTTGCATTTTCAGCATCCCTATGCCATAAATTTTAGTATATAAACTTAGGGAATATAAATATAATAACAATGGAGGAGTTAAGGAATTCTCCCTTTCCCATTCCTCATCATAACATGCAGTTCCTCCTCCACATCATAGCTGATCCCTTTCTTGGCTTTCCTACCAAGAATATGAGTAACCATTAGCTATGATATTCTCATGAATTAGCAATTCAACATATACATACGCGTAATCATTCATTCTTGATATTTTCCAAACATGCAATTATGATGCTATAAACATAAATAGTTTAAGGTGAGAGATTTCCTCGTTTGGCGCAATATTAAGGCTAAAATGGCCGCCATTATCGTGGAAATTTAACATTACTTTCACCGCGCGCGTTGCGCGCATCGCAGATTTAATGCTAAACCCGCGCAGATCTTAACATTAAAATTGCCGCCGGTCGCATATTTTTAACATTAAACTCGCCGACCGCGCACGCAGAAATTAACATTAATTTCGCCGCTACATCCTTAGGCAAAATTTCAACACTTGCTTCCCTAAAGTTTTCTCAATTATTTTCTCTAAGGCAAGGTCACCTTGGACTCTTCGGCACATTTTTAGCCTTACTCTTTCGCTTGGTGCTAATGTTGAACATATGAAGGCCTCCCTTTAGCACAACTGATAAACATAAATCTATTGCTTGGCGCATTTGCTAATGATAAGTTTTCTGCCGACGCAAAATTTAATCGACAATCCGCCTCCTTAGCGGTAGTCGCATTCCTTTGTTGGCTGCTTGTAGCGCAAAACATAAACCGGCCGCCATTAGCTTACGTTGCTTAGCGCAATTAGTAACCATATCTTGACCACCATTCTCTCAGGATTTGTCCTTAAGATCGCCGATTGCTTTCCTTTGGCACGGAGTTTAATAGCCATTTCACTGCCGTGGGCGCAGAAAGTAGGCCTAACTTTCGCCGCCATGTCGCTCAAAAAATGCCCTAATTTTTGAGATTTTCTCTCCCTTTTAGCGCAGAATTACCAACTTCTCCACCGACTATGTCGCAAAGTTTAACCGTAACTTCTGTGCCCGCAAGCCTTCGTCACCGCGACCACATCGCAGGTTTTAAGGCTACAATCGCCACCGCACGCAAGCCTCCATCGCAGTTTTAAAGTTAAATTGCCGCCACTGCACGCAAAACTTATCATTAATTCCACTGCCGCAGCCTTAACAGCAGACACTTAGAAATTTTTCAAAACAGTTAGAATTTTTTTTTCTTGAAATATGTCCCTCGTTTCTTTACAGAGGTAAGCTACTTTCATATTAAACTCGCATAAAACTGTAAAAGTGTCTCAAGAAATATTGCACCTCTTTCATGTCAAGAATAAAATTGCAAAAGAACAAAATAATATAAGAAGGAAAAGGTTGCGCCTCCTTTCTCTCCTCCATGGAGGCAAACAGACAAATACAAAACTGAATGCTACTGTATTGGGGACAATTTAAAGCAAGCATTCAACCTGAAAAGGGATTTTCTCCCTCCTTCCTCAATTTCATAGCATGAAATCAATGCAAGCAATTTTGCAAGAATCCCCAAAACAGTCCTAGAAATAATTTCCCATCTTAATCAAATAGGAGCTATGAGATCTTTAGGTTTCTCTAATTCATTTAACTTCAAATACTACATGCATATACACACAATGATTTATATCTCTATGAAGGGCCCAACAGCCGTAGTGTTGAACCTTAAGATCTGATACCATTCTGTCACGTACCCACCCATCCATCCAAGGAAAGGGAGGGAGCATGAAGCCGATCTATGGGGTTTTAAAAACAAACTCATCCATTCATTAAATTCATACAATTAAAAACCCATGTGTGCAAATGTAAATTCAACAAACATGCACAGCGGAGATAACTCATCCACACACATAATCTCATATGCATTCAATATATCAATAACAGTAATTTAATTTAAACACTGCAGAGGCAAAACACATGGATAGAAAACACTTATCTTTGTTGTGCAATTGTCCCACACAACTAGCTATGCCACTGCAACGTTCCTCCCAACCGTAGGTCTTTTCCCAACCTGTATTATTTCAACACTCAGAGACCACCCCCGAGCTAGGCATGATATCTACAAGGAAAAGGGGATTTCAAGCTCATACACAGCCAAATAATCATTTGCATTTAAGCCAAGCCAGTCCATAGCTGGGTTTATCAGGATAAATCTGAACCCTCTTCATTTGTGGATGATTCCACTCAGGCTCAAGACAAAAAAATGGAAACCCATTTCAACCCCAACAATCTTAACACACAGCAACTCAAAACTGAGCATGGATACTCATAACAGCAAAATCACAATTTCTGGGCATGAAGAAAAAACGTTGACAACCAAAAACAAAATGGCAATTGGGGAATCACTCTGGGAGAGAAAATCATTTCCAGAAAACGTTTGGGCATTTATAAGATGATTTTGGGCATTCCAGGGCCAAAACTGGCCTTCACACAGTCATACAATTCGATGTAAACAGTCAAACAATTCGGGTCATTGATGTGATAGATGGAAGCTCTCAAAACTGCCTTCACACAGTCATTAACTGACAGCAAGGAACCAAAAAAAATTTTGGGCAAAAATGTGATAGGTTGGCACCCAAAATTGACTATACATAGTCACACAGTTGATGGAAACCTTAAAAAAATTATTTCTGAGGTAGGAGATAACAACTGGGTTCACAAAAATGATTTTTCCACAAATGAAACCCAAATCTGGAAATTCAAAAACGTTTTTACAACAATAATGGAACATCAAGCTATCAAAACTTATCTGTTGAGCTTTCCAATGGATTCTCCTCTTTTCCCATAGTCCAGCCATCACAAAAACGCCCTTCTCAGCTTGAAAACCTGTGGATTTACAACGTTCTCCATGAGAGAAACGCCCAGCAAGCTCTGAAAATGTGAGAGAGTGAAGTCTGGTCATGAATAATGGCTTAGGAAGGAAATCCATGGGTTTTTTTCTTGCCCAAGAAGGAGATACATGATTTTCCATGAGGGTGGCTTGCCCATACTTGAATTTTGGACAGCCATACCTCCCCAATCCCCAAGGCATTAACTACTTCACCCAACTCTTGGGAGAAATGAATGATTGGGTACAAAAGTCAACATGGGTAGTTGATGGTTGATGGGTTCTTTCATTGACACTTGGCTTGACTTCATTAGCTCAAGGGTTTGAATATTTTCCTCCCAATTCCTTGTAATATCATGCCTCCATCTCTTGTTGCATTGCATAGCTAGTTGTGGGTATTTATATTAAAATGCATATTTACAATTCCAATGGCTCACTAGCACATGGGTTAAATAATACCAACATACTTTCCTTTTCAAGGTCGAGTGTTCACTAGTGGGGCCTTGCCCTTGAGCTCCACGTTAGGAACCATACATAATATGCATATAATATTTACATTATAACCCAAAATATTACAAGGGTCAAAGTGGGGACGTGACACCAATAAAGGTACATTTCTTGGATTTAGCTTCAAGCTTTGTTCTATTTTTTTTTATCAATATGGACAAATGCTTCACAACCAAAAGTTCTCAGAAATGAGTAGTTTACCTTTTTACCTGTCCATGCCTCCTCTGGAATACCACCATACAAAGCACTTGAAGGCCCTTTGTTTATTAAATAAACAACAATATTTACAGCATCTGCCCAAAACTGTAAGGGCGACCCTGCATGCAATCTCATACACCTTGCACGCTCCATGATTGTTCTATTCATCCTTTCAGACACACCATTTTCTTGTGGTGTTCCTGGGACTGTCTTCATCTCTAAGAATCCCATGGTATGAATAGTAACTATCAAAGTTCTTGCCGCAATACTCACCTCCATTATCAGATCTGAGACACTTCAACCTTTTTCCTGTCTCATTCTCAACCAAAGCTTTCCACTTCTTATAAGTAGCAAACACATCAGATTTCTGTCTAATGCAATAAACCCAAGTTTTCCTAGTTGCATCACCAATAAATGTAACATAATAATGAGATCCACCAAGAGATTGTACCTGAGTCGGTCCCCATACATTTGTATGCACAAGCTCTAACTTTTCATTCTTCTTTTGTTTCCCAACCCTGAGAAATTTGACTCTCTTTTGTTTTCCATAAACATAGTTCTCACAAAATTCCAAACTTACCTGCTTCAAATATGGCAGCAACTTCCTTGAGTGGAGAATTTGCATCCCCTTCTTACTCATGTGACCAAGCCTATGATGCCACAATGCTGTATCTGTTCATGTGGAAGCTAAAGAGATAGAATGGTTAGTGTTATGAGGATATAAATACAATGTACCTACCCTGTCTCCTTTTTCTATTACCATTGATCCTTTAGTGATCTTCCACCACTTTTCTCCAAATGTAGATAGACAGCCACCATCTCCCAACTTCCCTGTTGAGATCAGATTTCTTTTCATAGCAGGAATATGCCTAACATCTTTCAATAGCCAATCAATTCCATCTTTAAATTTTATCCATACCTTACCCATTCCAACAATTTTGCATGGCTCATCATCACCCAATAAAACATGTCCAAAATCGCTTGGAACATACTCATGAAAGTATTTCCTATGGGGTGTAGCATGACATGAAGATCCTAAGTCTACTACCCAATAATCACTAGTATTATCTAATGCAAGAATCAAAGCATCTTGTAACACATCACCTGCTACATTTGCTTCCTAGGTAGTTTCCTTCTGTCCATCTTCTTTCTTCTTTAGAGATCTACAGTGTTTCTTCAGATGTTCTTTTTTTCCACAGTTCCAACACTCTATTTTTCCCAATCTGGACTTGGATCTGCCCATTTTATACTTGCCATGATTACCTTGGCTCTTTCCTCTCTCCTTTTGTCTTCCCCTACTCTCCATGGTCAATGCATTACCTGATGTCTCACCTGTTCTTTTTCTTCGCATTTCCTCGCTAAGAATAACACCAATAACATCATCAAATTTCAAGGTGTTTGAACTAGAGACATAGTTACTTACATCCATGACCAAGCTATTCTAGCTTTATGGCAATGAACATAAGATTAGAAGAGGCCTAACCTCATCATCGAAGTTCACACTTACAGAACTTAGTTGATTTGTAACCGTATTAAATTCATTTAAATGATCAGTAATAGATCCAACTTCAGACATCTTCATATTAAATAAACGCTTAATTAGAAATACCTTGTTGGAGGCTGAGGGTTTTTCATACAGCTTACCCAGTGCACTCATCAAACCCTCCATTGTCGTTTCTTTTGAGATATTGAAAGCCACCGACGAATCCAGGGACAGCCGTATTGTTTCCCAGTGCCTTTCTTTCAAGGACCTCCCGTTCTTCGTCGTTCATAGCCGCTGGCTGCTTCGCTCTTCCTCCCAATGGTAGGAATAGATCCTTGTGGCATAGATAGTCCTCCATTTGCATCTTCCATAACTAGAAGTTTTGGCCATTAAAATTCTCGACCTTAAAATTTCCTTTTTTTTCCATTGCTCCCACTCGAACCAAAAACCCTAGCTTCCTGCAGGTTTATCTGCCAAATAGACCTTCAGTTCTGATACCAATTGTTAGAAAAAACAGGATTGTAGAGCAATAACAATAAACATAAATACAAATATAATCACACATACACATTACAAGAGAGACACAGATATATTGTGGTTCACCCAAGATGGGCTACATCCACACTGAAGTTGCCAGTTCTTTCTATTAAACCGTCCAGCAAAGTGAAGGGATACAACTTGCATCACAACTGCTGCACTTCCTCTTCACTGTCTCACAATCTCTCTTATGATCTCAGAGATATTTACAATGCATAAAACCTAATACATCAACCCTAGCTGTGTTACAATGTTTTTCTCATATAAGGGAAATACAATCGAAAAATACCACAGGATACCCAAAGCCATGGGCCCGAAAACCCAGACCCCCTGGAGCTCGTGCCGAGATCATAACCAAACCTGGGGTACAACACAGCTGAATAATAATATCTCTGAATCTAGAGATCATGCTCCACAACCAACACCATATGTTTGCATGGAAACCATATTTACTCTAGGGTGCCTCTCTCATGCTTGCAAACCCTGATTTAAACAATATTTCTGTCTAGTTAAATGCATCAGAACTATATCCATTCCACAACAAATATAAACTATGAATATTTCAGGCATTTCAAGTTAGATCATAAAGTTGTATAATATTACAGAGATCTAGGAATTTAAGGAGATCTATATCCAGAAATCAGTCCAACAATATACATATAAACAAATCTAAATAGTAAATCATTCAACAATAGTTCTAGGAATAAATATAAACAAATTCCATTACTGTCCATACAAATTATCCAATAGGGCAACAGATAAACTTATATGAAATCTGATGACCAGTGGAACCAAGCATAAACCTTCCAGCCTTTGACCAGCAAGTACTCTGTGCTTTCAGGTCACCCTTGGGATGAGTTCACAGTCCCCTAGGCCAGAGTGTAGATTTTAATTTACTCTTAACTTGTTTCCCTAAGTTATTCAGGATATTTCTGTGGCAGCAGGAAACCCAACATCCAACTCAGTACTCCTGAGCTCCAGGATGATCCAGGAGATTTTAAGCCCCTTCCATCAAGAGAATCAATAAAACACAACCTATTCAGAGTAAATGCAATGCTCTTGCAAGCTTGGGGTAGGTCTCCTACCTGCACAAAATTAAGTGGCCAAGCCAATACCTAGTTGTATGATTCCTCTTAATCTGGATCAGTTTGGTTCTCCCAAATATGTCCTCTTTCACTTGTCTTCATTTGTCTCAGGTTATTGTTCTTCCCAGGTTCCCATTTCTCTTGTGTGTTAATGATCAATGAGAATGTGTAGAATATCAAGTGTTTCAAATGAGTTTCAATTTTTATTCTATTAGGTGTGAATTTCCTCATTTTATGAATTCTTTTATTTCATTAGTCTCTCAAATCTTTAGGGTTTTCCATTTTTCTCCAATAATAATTTCTTATTATTATTTTAATTGGCATTTTCCCTCCAACCCATAGGGGACCGTGACTTTGATCTCATTAATGTGCTGGTCCACACGGTCATTAGAAATCAACTTTTCATATTTCTAATATCAACTAAGTAAAAAATGAAATAATACTTAGCAAAATATAATAGGGGTTCAAAGTCCAAAATTGGGGTATTACATTTCCCCTCCCCTTAAGCTTTCACCGTCCTCGGTGTTAAACAATTTTGCAAAACAACAAAATAACATAATAAGCAAATTCAGTTTGTGTCATGTACTTCTTCGAATAGGAAAGGGTATGCTGCTCGCATTTCCCTTTCAATTTCCCAGGCAGCCTCTTCAGGCTTATAGTGCTCCCATTGCACTTCTACATGTAATATGGTTTGATTCCAAAGTACCAACTCTTTCTGATCAAGTATGCATATAGGGTCTTCCTGGAAGTCTCCTTCTGATTCCACCTGAATCACATGCCAGTTTACAATATGATTAGGATCATATACATATTTCTTCAACAATGAAACATGAAACACATAATGTACTTTAAACTTTACTAGTAAAGCTAACTGAGAAGCAACAGGTCCTACTCTAGCAAGTATTTGGAAAGGACCACAAAATCTTGGTGCAAGTTTGGAAACCTTGCCCAAGCTCAAAGAAATTTTCTTTGCTTTCACTCTTAGGAATACATGATCCCCAACTTCAAATTCTTTATGTTCTCTATGCTGATCAGCACAACTTTTTTTACTATCTTAGGTAGTTTTTAAGTTTGTTTTCACTTTCAGCACAATGTTTTCTAGTTCAGCTAAATTTCGGGACTCATCACAATCCGGTTTACTGGATCATCCTAAGTCATAGGGGTTTTACACTTTCTTCCATACAACACTTCGAATGGACTCATTCCTGCAGAAGTTTGGTACCCATTGTTGTCAGCAAATTCAGCTAAGCGTAGGTAGTTTTCCCACTGCTTTGGATTTTCCATGACATATAAGCGAAGCATGTCCTCTAGGACTTGGTTCACCCTCTCGCTCTGTCCATCTATTTGTGGATGGTAGGATGTACTAAAAATCAATTTAGTCCCCAAACTTGTAAATAAATCCTTCCAGAAATGTGAAGTAAAGTTTGTATCTCTGTCAGATATGATCACCTTGGGGATTCCATGGAGTCGGAAGACTTCTTTCATGAAAACCTTTGCAATGTTTATTGCTTTGAATTTGGACTTCACTGATATAAAGTGAGCTTCCTTAGTCAACTTGTCCACTACAACCATGATGGCATCGTGTTGCTTGTTATTTTTAGGAAATCCGGTGATAAATCCATAGAAATGGTTTCCCATTTCCATTCTAGTACGGGTATAGGCTGTAAAAAACCAACGGGATGTTGATGTTCCACTTTCATGCGTTGACATCCCATGCACTTTGCTATATACTAAGCAATTTCAGATTTCAATCTGGACCAATAGTGCTATTTTTTAACAACTGTTATCATTTTATGATAACCTAGATGATCAAAATATGGCCTTTTGTGAAACTCATCCAGAATTAACTGTTTTAATTCTTCTTGATCCGGTATGTAAAGTCTGTTTTTAAAGAGAAACAGCCCATCTCTAGATATGTTGTAATTTGTTGCTTGCTAATCTGAATTTTCTGCAAGACACTTATGTCTTAAATTAAGATATTTTCGGTCTTTTTCAGCTGTTGTCTAGATCGACGACATTAAATCAAATTGAAAACTATCGACTGAATCCATAGTTAGTATGTGCATGCATCTTCTAAGTGTGTCATCTATTTTATTTTCCTTTCCTTTGATATGTTGAATCTCAAATTCAAACTCGCTTAAGAAATCTAGCCACCTTGCTTGCCTTCCATTCACATTTGGTTGTTCAAAAAGATATTTCATCCCAATGTGATCAGTTTTCAGAACAAACCTTTTCCCCAAAAGTTAATGTTGCCACATCTTCAATGCATGAATTATGGAAGCTAGTTCTAAATCATGCGTCACATAGTTTACTTCATGTGTCTTTAACTTTCTAGATTCATAATCGATTACCGAACCATCTTGAGTTAACATGCCTCCCAATCCTTCCTTGCACGCATCCGTGTATACAACAAAGTCACCATAGGGATCAACCACTTTTAGAATAGGAGCGGAAGTAAGTAACTGTTTCAGCTTCACGAAACTAGCTTCACACTTGGCTATCCAAAGAAACTTGACTTCCTTCCTCTGAAGGGATGTGATAGGATGAGCCACTTTGGAAAATCCCTCAATGAATTTCCGATAGTACTCGGCTAATCCCATAAAAGAGAGGACATCTCTTACATTTTGGGGAGTAGGCCAACTCATTATGGCCTTGATTTTGTTGGGGTCCACTGCAATACCTTGGGTTGATATAATGTGACCCAAGTATTGTATTTTGTCCTTGTAAAAGTCACATTTGGATAACTTTGCATAAAACTAATTTTCTCTTAGAACTTGCAGCACCAACCTTAGGTGTTCCTCATGCTCACTTTTTTTCTTTGAATAGATGAGTATGTCATCGATAAACACAACAACAAATTTATACAGGTACTTGCTGAAAACATTATTCATCAAGCACATAAACGTGGCTGGTGCATTCGTCAAACCTAATGGCATCACCACAAATTCATAATGTCCATAACGAGTGCAGAAAGCTGTCTTATGCACATCTTCTTCTTTAATTTTGATTTGATGATAACCCGACCTTAGATCAATTTTTGAAAAGACAATAACACCCCCAACTTGATTGAAAAGATCATCAATCCGTGGCAAAGGATGCCGATTTTTTATTGTTCCCTTGTTCAGCTGTCTATAATCTATTCACATTCGGAATGTGCGATCTTTCTTATGTACAAAGATCACCTGTGCTCCCCATGGGGACACACTTGGACACATATAACCCTTTTCCAATAGCTGTTGCAATTGTGCTTTCAACTCTATCAATTCAGGAGTTCTCATCCGATAAGGTGTCTTAGAATTTGGTATTGTTCCCAGGGAAATGTGTATGGTAAATCCAGTTCTTGTCTAGGAGGTAACTTCGGAATCTCCTCGGAAACACATCCTCAAATTAAGCCAAAACTGGATGTTTTGTGAAATCTGAAATTTCACTTTTCTGATTTTTTGTCATGTGAACAGCATAAATTTTACAACCTTTTTGTGCATTTCTTTTCAATTGAAGAGTAGAAATTTCTCTTAAATTCACTGCTCTTACTATCCCTTAGATCTTTTCAGGCCGTGCCACATCATTAATAAATGTAACAGATTTTTGATAGCAGTCTATAATAGCCCTATGTTTTTCCAGCCAATCCATACCGATAAGCAAATCGTACGATCCTAATGGAAAAACATTTAAATCTGCACTAGTGTAAGATTCATTCAACTTCAAAGGACACTGATTCACTACTTCAGAAACTTTCCTTTTTGTCCCCGTGGCCATTTGAACTAGTCAAGGCTGCATGTATTTGTTTTTACTAAGTTTGCATGACTCACACTGTTTTGGGTCTATGTAACTTTTACATGTGCCAGAATCAATCAAGATAGACATGGGTGTCCCTGAAAGCATACCTTCAACCTCGATTACAGAGGCTTGATGTTCTGCTTGTCGGTTGTTCAATGCAGCATAGATCTTTGGGATCCTTTCTATATATTGAACCGTAGAAGCCTCTTGAAGATTATACATTGGTTTGCTTATATCCTTCTTATGAGGACAATCTTACCATCTATGATTTTATCCACAGCCCCAGCATTGGAGTGGTGGCTTAGATGGTGTATTTCACGGTTTTCTGGTGCCTTTAGTGTTAAACTTTTTATTTGGTGGAACAAAGTTGGATTGTGACTTGCTTCCATCAAACGTGTTGCTGAAAGGTTCCCACGTAGCTTGATTTCTGACATGGTTGGGCTTGTGTCCTTTCTTCCTGCTGTCAGATTTGGTTTTCTTATTTTCGTTCCACCTTTTTGAAACTTCAGTTTTACTCTACCTTGTTCGTAACACAGTCTAGCTTTTCTGAAAGCATCTTCCAAAGTATTAGGATCATCAAACTCTATCTGATCCTTGTACCCATACAGAAAACAATTAAAAAAATGTTGAATTTTGAATTTCTCATCTTGAATGTAAGGAACATACTTGAGCAATTCCAGAAATTTACTGATCAATTCCTCCATGGTTTTTTGTCCAAGATTTAGGTTGTTAAAGTCTTTTACTTTTCTGTCAAAGTACCTTTCAGACAGGTACTTCTGTTTGAATACTGTTGCAAAAGTTTTCCACTTTACCTTCTTCTCGTTGATAGAGCGGGTCAGCTTGAGGTCATCCCACCAAGACGAAGCTTTACCTTGCAGGTTGAAAACAACAAGCCTAGCCTTTATGAGGCTAGAATAGTTGATCATGCATAAATATTTTTCCATGTCCCTCAGTCACAGTTCTGCTTCTTCCTCGGTTTTAATTTCTCCATTAAAAGTACGAGGCTTGATATTTCTCAACTCTGAGTGCAGCTGATTTACTTTTCCAATTTTATTTTTCTTCTTAGGAATCTACTCCTCAGAATCTTCACCATGTGACTCTTCCTCACTGCCAACCATATCATAGCTCACATAATTTCTTGGAGGTGTGGTCTTAAACTTTGAATTTATTTTGGTGACCGATTTTTCTGCATGTTTTTCCTCTAGTGTAGGGAGGTGACTGTTTTCCTTTTCTGTCAACTTTTGCAATAGAATGACATTTATTTCTCGTTGTTCTTCAGATTTTTTAATGTTGATCAGTTCAGCCTTCAAAATTTTGACTGTTTCCATCATCTCCCTGGATGTTGTCGCTCCTTGTGGAGAGTTCAGATCTCTCTCCTTCCTACTGGCCATTGCTCCTCGCTGACTGGATGTTTCCACATCCAGCCTTCCTTCCTGTTTCGCATACTTCATTTATGCCACTTACCATTTCAGCCACTGGGTTGTCTAAGTGCGGTCAACAACTATTTGTTAGAAGTCATAAACAACAATGTATTTATTACAAAAAAAAAATCAAAATAGTACGCTACAAGAATTTTTAGTTATTTATCTCTAAATAAACACAACATTCACGCAAATGAGCCTAAGGTCCTAGTGTATTGACCGTGCTCTGATACCAATTTGTCACGTCTCTTCTATGTGGTTTTTTTTTTTATAAAGATCCTAAGCAAGAAAAGCAATTCGGAAATATACCCTAGCTGTCGTCACAACCTACTTAGTAATATTCTGAATGTGTGTGCATTAAACATAATTATTTCTTCTGTCGCTTTCCAAACAAGTGCCAGCCATGGAAACGTGCCTATACCTCACTGCATTAGTCACTAGGCATCAATTCAATTACCAATCAACAATATGACGACCCCATACTGAATAATTACGACAATAAGAGAGACACACAACATTAAAATATACTTCGATTAATAACTATATTAACATTAATATGTTATTAATTATTAACTACAACTCATTAAAGTATTAATGTGAATACACATGTAACCTACATGGTTCAATGCTATGCCCAGGTACTATCATACAACCTAAGCATTAATATTATACTAACCCCTAACTTTATCTTTGTAAGGTCTAGGCCTTAGCATAATATACCATAGGCGCTTACATTAAAACCATGCATAAAAACATAATGGATAATCTTAAAACAAATGCAATATGATATAACTTATTGCAATGTAAAATATATATAATATACAACCTAAAATACATATATATTTATAACTTGAAGTATTGTAAACTATATACATGTATTATAACCTAATATATATATATATATATATATATATATATATATTTACAACCTAAGTGCTTATAGGTTGACCCAAGGTTTAACCTAAGCTCGTTCAAATGCACTAAGCGCTCAAATTAACACTTAAGCGAATGTGAATACATCATATGTTAACTTAACATATGGAAATGCTCTTTCAATGGACTTAGATTTAAATGAAAACATTATAATGTAATGTAGTTAATGATTAAGCACATGGCCAGATCAACCCAAGGTTGGACCTTGGCTTATGCAACCATATCACCATGCCACGATGCACCATCAACCGGCCCAAACCTTGGCCTTCGTGGTGAGACTTATGCCAATGCATAACGTGGAGGTGGTAAAGGTTCGCAATAAACGCACTAACGTTTAACATTACATAACATAAGAGCTGTGGTGACTGTATATAACTTACTCTTTGCCATGTAGACTATAGAATCTATGAACGAATGTTTTAAACCCTGGTTGCTTTGGTGGCAAGTAACTCTGCTTGGAAATGTCATGGTGCAACACTCAACAAGAAAAGAACTATCACTCGTGCCCCCGCTAGCCATGCTGGCTCTCGCATGAAACTTCCAACTCCCGAGGCAGTGATGCATTAACATTCCACTGTGGTTGAATTAAATGTAGAGTAAGTCGTGATCGTCGGTCATGATCCGGATCGCCAGCTTGGGAGTTGTGAAAGCATAAGAATCGTCGATCTTAGCTATGGTTGTTGGCGCCAAAGCTTACGAGGTAATCTGTAATTAAATGAATAAGTTACCATGTTCAAAGGTCGCCACTCCTCACACCAGTGTCGACTTGATGCACAAAACCATACCTTTCTATTTCAGATGCTCATTTGACATTCGACAAGATCCTGTGAGCACTCCTACTCTGAGCATGGCGTTCACTCCCAAACCAAGGAGGAAATGCTCTCATAATGCTCCAACACTTCTGCATGAGGTAGCTACTGGGAGCATTGCTGGGTACACATTGTAAAGGTAAGAATGTTCATCTTTTACGCACTTACAAATATTTACTTCATTGTTCTGTTGTGTGAATATTATGTTGCCACCACTTAACGTATTGGGTTTCATGTGCAGGTATGGTTCCACCCGAGCTCAGGCTTCGCATTGGTTTGACCCAACGGTAAGTGGTTACACCCACCACTAGTTTCTCTTCCCAATTTACATTTTTTTACATAGGCACAAAGTTATTGTCACGACTAACTGACGTGGTTGACACTTCTCAACACAGGCACCGCGATACATTGGGCATGTTGGGTCATTCGGCGTTGTCACTTGGACTTGGAACAAATAACCAACTCTCTACGTGTCCAGGTAACCCGACATCCTTGGTCCATTGGGTGAAACTGCCCCGTTGGTTTGGATGGGTTACTTAAGATTCTTGGTTCTCTGTCCGCTTACGCTGCAACCAGGCCTTTGGCCGTCCTTGTTGTTGCATGCGACTTTTTTTAGGGGTTGAAGGCTTTCCCCAGCCTGTAGGTGCATGTAATGTTGGCCAACAAACTCTTCATTTCTCTTGACCTTGGGTGGCTTGACCACGTTGGGCGTTGCTGGTTTACTACTGTTTCGTTTAGGTGTGACCTGTGAAGGGATTTAAGTGTGAAAAGGAGAGCGAGAGCTCTCGGGACTGTATTATTTATTTTTGTAAATAATGAATGCATTGAATATGAACCGTTTAAGTATTAGTTTTTCTTATTACAGTGTGGAAATTACATGGATGCTCTCAGCCTCTGTTTACCTGTTTTACATGAACGGAGTTATTATGTGAATCTCATTGCAATCATCCTTTTAAATGTGGAAAATGGTTAACTCATTTAAATCCAACAATGGGATAATACTTGTATCGTTTTCGCCCATAATGTCTTTGCATTATTCACTGTGCTTGAAATGGTTAGATGATATGTTACAACATTCAAATGATTATTGAATAATCTGTTCCTCAAAGCACATATTTATATATGTATTTATTCGTAGGTTACACATGGTAACTGCACACTCATCTTGATTGCGAATTCGTGTTAATAAATTCTCCAACACTTGTTCTTTATATAATATAAATGTTGTTTTCTAGGCTGCTCTCCGAGCATGGCCGTAGGCATAAATATGTGCAGACAATCACTTAAAGTATGCGCATAGTAGATTATAATGCCTAAATCATGGTAGATGCATAAACATGGAAAAATTGTCTTTAAATTTATTATGCAACGTTGTTTGTTTATTATGTAGTTATGCTGCACAATTTATTTTAATGTGCAGACTGTGTAGATAAATGTATGAGCAGATTCAGAAAAAAAGAAAATTTCCTTTAAACATGTAGGAAAAATATCCTAATCACAAATATCTCCATTCTGGTTTGATCTTATAAAAATAGAAAATGAGGGTTTATATATATTTAGGGCTTGACATTTAAACCCCTTGGTTTACATGTCTTCCTGATTCGCACAATAATATAAATATATAAACATAGTTCTGTCAGTAAGATAGAAATGAAGGTATTTTGTGTAAAATGCATGCATATAACCATAGGTTAGCATGGAAACAATATTTACTATAGGGTGCCTCTCTTAGGCTTGCAAACCCATATTTAAACAATATTTCTGTCTAGTTAAATGCATCATAACTATATCCATTCCACAACAAATATAAACTATGAATATTTCAGGCATTTCAAGTTAGATCATAAAACTGTATAATATTACAGAGATCTAGGAATTTAAGGCAGATATATGCTCATAAATTAGTCTAACAATATAAATATAAACAGATCTGAATAGTAAATCATTCAACAATAGTTCCATGAATAAATATAAACAAATTCCATTACCGTCCATAAAAATTATTGTTATTGGAGAAAAATTCCTATGGCTTGGGGTAGACCACAACAGACAGATGACTTCCAGAAATAGACTCAATTCTCAATGCAGTGCTATATAATTGACAATGCTAAGATAATGGAGAATATAACCAACCTCGATGCAACATTTGATGTAGATCCCCGTTGAAGCTTTCAATCAACGTACACTTTCAATCCTTGTACTTAATCCTGCAAATTAGTCTTAATAGCCAATATACAACAAGTACATATAATATATGAAAGACATTAACATCATCAATAACAACGGTCCATGATATTATAAGTAAATGCAACCCAATGTGATATAAACAACATTCAAAACATTAATGGATGAGAATATGAGTATTTCTATTAATAAACAAGAGAAGTACAATGTGATACAACCTCTTGCCGACAACCAATCCGAACCAAGAACTAGGTCAATCCACTTGCGCCTCCACCACTTCAATCCTCTATGAAAGGAAAACTCAAAATATAGAAGGAGTTTGGAAGGTGAACATAAGAGGTTCACAACAACTAGGATCAATGAGTGTAGACTCAAGATGAGGCAAAAATCCACTAGAGTTCTCTTGCTTTCTCTTTCTCTCCTCCCTTCCATGTGCCATAAATGCTCAATATATAGCCTTCCAAAGGTAAGTGAAAGGACACATCGAGGCGTTATTGGGAAAATGGAGGGCCAAAGGTCACCCTAAGACCGCTTTTTGGGAGTAAAAAGAAATTAATTAGTGGTTTTTACCATTTTACATGCTACCCGCGGGCTATAGTGCTATAGGTCGCGGGTACTCTCACTGAAATGATACAGCAAGTAGGTAAGGAGAAAAATGTGGAAAATGTGTGTCTGGAGGACAGAAAGTCTATTTGAGTCAGTAAAATGGATCCTAATGGCCAAAGAGTGCTGATACTCACAAGGTGGAAGATTACATTGTAACAGATGCCCCCTAATGTGTGAGGTCAAAGAATGGTGCTACAATGGCCGAAATACATTATAAATCTTAGAAGTGGAGTGATGGAGACACAAGTGGAAAGAGCAGCTCGCTCGTCATAAGAATATCTCTGATACATATCAGTATGATACAACAATCTGATACAATGGCCATGAATAGGTAGTACATAATGAATACATGTCATAAGTGATCATAACCGTGATCCCTCTACAGTAAGATATGGTTCCTGCTGAAAAAAGAACAACTGGTGCAAACTAGAGGTACAAACTGCTGAAGTCTGAGAGGTGATATCTTAGATGTAAAGTCATGATCATAAGTAGCACATTGAATGCCACTATCTCCTGGGGTCTTCTACACAAATCGTCTATGGTGCAAGTCCCATCAAGTGAATAAAGGTGTTGAGGTTGAACCTGATGTGACATCGTCTGATTACCGGTCAATGATGTATACCGTTAATAGATGCGAGATAACCCACCAATAATAAAAATGGGCATCAAGGCACATAGTACAATCATCAAAGTGTGAATAGATGTGGTGAAGTCGAACACTAAGATGAATCCATCAATCAGGGGACATTGATGTATTCCCAAAACTTGTCGATGGCGAGAGAACCTACCACTAATGACTGCAAGCCTTAAGGTACTCAACCGAGCTCTAAGTCTCAAATTCCGGAATAAATGGATTGAAGTCAACGAAATGAAACTCACTGGAGGGAGGGAATTAAGGCATCCCCCATCGACTAGCACGAGGTACCAGCTATGCTGAAAGATTTGGAAGAACTCAGGTAGAACGGACTGACTCAATAAGGATGGTCGACATGCAATAGTCAAGAGATCTAAGGAGTGGCTGACACTAGTTTCAAGACTTCCTTTGAACAAGAGCATGAGCAGATGGATAGACTCAGTAAGCATAGACTCGACATAAGACTGTACGATGCAGGAGGCATCGACAAAGGGCTCCATAGTGACTGGAAGTGTAACCAATCGGTGGAGTAAAACTAAAAAAATGAGTACAGCTCCTAAGGCCCAACTATAGTCTCAACTCATAATGTATGGAGTGGAATGAATGCTCTGTTCAAAGGTGACACTACAACTTCCAACAAGAAGTAGTAACCATAATCTCGTCCGGCTTTTTGGAATATTTGATTTTTTTTGTCTTTTTCATATTTGGAAAGCTTGAAAAAGAATAAAATTGCTTATAGTACAACAAGTGAGGGAACGAGTGTCAGATAGCGAGCAAACTAGTCCCAAGCAGTGGAACATACCTATGATCAATGCAAGGAAGCATGTGCAGGATGTGGACACTTGGGGGAATGTTTCCTCAGGGTAAAGGGTCATCAAGCTGCGAAAGATAAATTAAGGCTCTGCTTGGCTCGGAAGGTAAAGTGCTCAGGCACATGGCTAATAAGTGAGTAAGCGGGAACCAGCACAAAGCTCAAACGGCAAGCAGGATAATGTAATGCAATCTCAACTTGACATAAAAGGGGAGTCCTTTTTCGTAAAGTTAGTCTCCTCACATGAAAAAGTGTAAAATAATGAGAGAAGAACTCTTCTAGTCACGTATGACTAGAGTATACCTTTTTTGTAATTAATCCACAAAGGTCCGAAAAAGGGGTAAACTTATACCTAAGTGGATGTCGCTTCAAATCCTTTAATGAGTCTAAAATGACAAGTATACTCGGCAATCTTGTTTGATTTTGAAAAAGTCTAACAAGGGCTTAAAAAAGACTTTATAAAAATATTTTTCGTAAAGGTTTAACGAGCCCGAAAAAGTAAACTCGTGGCCTCCTTACTGTTTTTAATGAGCTTAAAGGAGAGATGGAAGAATGCTCGTAATGGGGGTAGATGAGTGTCAGGGACATGCGAGACTAGTTCCAAGCGCATGGAACAAAGCTATGCATAATGCAAGGAACATGAGCAAGATAAGGACACTCAGGGGGTGTCTGCGAACTCGGATGGAAAAAGGTTCAAATGCATCATAACAATGGTGAGGCCTAAACCTATATGCAAGGTTCCAAATATGCCTTCCATGACCGAAGCAAATGTTGAAAAGAACTAGTAAACAAGTATAAGTCCAGCTAAGAATCCTGTCTCCAAGAAACATAAGTACCAAGATCATCTCTAAAATGTACATAAAGAGAAATCTGATACAGGTCACTATGGTAGAAAAATTTTCAACTTCACTATTATCACCCTCAGACATAATGCAGGGAGAGCTAACCACTGAAGGTGCCATAGTACCAACACCCGAGGGACCAAAATGATCAACTTTGGAATGAAGAGTAAAGCTGAAGGATGTGGAGGAATCTGCAGTGGCAAATTCATCATCACGGGAGTTGGAAATTCCAGAAGTAGAATCGAACTCAGTAGGATCACCGATTTGTAGATCTATAGGAGAATATAAAGACTCATCACTAGGGAGATCATACTTTAATGTCAAACCGGGGCTAGACAAAACTATGCCTGGATCAAAATCCAAATGCATGGAAGGTTGTACTCGAGGCTAATCTCGTTCAATAAGATCAAGGGTAGGAAGGAAAAAAAATTGATGATGATGATCCTCCCAAGGCTTGTCATTACCATTCATGGCCTCGATAAAAATTTCATCTGAAGGTAGAATACCATCGAGGAAATCATGTGAACAAGATGGGTCGACTGCACACGTGGGAAACATAACGAGATCTTCTTCCCCTATCCATGAAGAAGAGAGATCTGGCTCTACAGTGGCTTGTTGAATATCTTGAGGAGTAAGATCGACTGCAGACAAGGGCATATCCATTCCGATGTGCGAAACGTCTCCAGACGGGGAGCTCGTGGAAAGTGAATCCCACAGATAACTATGATATGAGGTCCGGAAAGGTACATGATTCAACAAGGAAAGAGTATCATCGAAGATGGTTTCTATGAAGGATATTGGTGCAGGGAGGTCGAAAGATCCCATCAAAGAAGGGTACAATCCTACACCAATGTTCCCAGTTTCCAACTGAGAATCGTTAACTTGGGGAACAACAGATCCCGTGGATGCTGTGGAAGAAGGACTAACATAATCTAGCTGATTGATGGTCACAATATTGCCTTCGTGAGGAAAGCAAATAACTCTGAATACAGTAGATGTGACATCTTTCATAACGTACGTCCAATTCCTACCAAGTAAAAGGTTGTAGTTGATGGGTGCATCAACCACCTCGACTTCAATAGGCACAGGTTTCCCACCCAAGCTGACAACAAGGGAAGGGATAATCCCATGCGACTTAAATGAACGACCATCAAATGTAGTGAGCATGGTCATAGACTTAGCTAAGGGAGGAGTGCCAAGAGCTTTCCAACAAGATATTGACATTATTGACGCCGGCGCACCTTCATCAACCACTGTTCTCCTGATGAAGTTCTACAAACATTCCACCTGGATCTGAAAGGCCACGTGGTAAGGAAAGTGGGGTTGGACATCAGTAGTGTCAAATTGAATAACGCTTGGACTTCCCCCATCCAGGAATCCTAAAGAAGATAAAAGGGCATGCCATCGTGACGGGAAAGCCTATAAAACCTCGAGAGCCGACATTGCACACAGAGTTTGGCCCAAATCTTCTATAATGGAGTAGTTGTGGGCAGCTCGGGCATTAGGATTATGCATAGAGCGCTTAAGAACACCTTTTGGTATCCACGGCATAGTAGAGGGCTTCTCGATATGCAAGGATGTATCAAAAGGAGGGGGAGGCTCATTCCCCATATTCGTTTGTGGTGCACCATAATCACACTGACAAGTAGCAACACTAACCGCTGATTGGACCATATTCACACATCCATAGCCACTAGTATTGGGAGAAGACTTTGGAGTCTCATTAGGTCCATAACCAGTGGTGGGAGTATGAGAAGCCATATTTTGATGATGTGGAAGGGGATCATTCAACACAGCTGGGGTCAGTGCAAGATGCTTCGATGCCTCCTCAATCTGGGGACACAGGTGAGTAAGGTGGTCTTCCCCACAAATCTTGCAAGGGAATTTCACTTTACGTCTAGGCTTACGGTCCCCACCAGCATTTCCGCCGTCCCAAGGAGGGTTGGCGTTTTCTTTCCGTGGAGTATTGCGATTACTGCCATTGTTCCCATTGTTTCCACCCTTTCTATTGTTTCTCCCCTTCTTCTTACCACCAGGCTGTTGGTTACCTGATGGGTTCGTTGATTACATAGAATGTACATCAGACGATGGGATGGAAGTGGACAAGGTGTGAACTTGTCCTAGGGTAGATTGGTTAAGTGACAAATTTTGCATTTGATTTGCAACCAAATCCATAGGTCGAGTGCTTTCGGAACCCACGATGCCATCGGCATGTGGTCCAAGAACTGACTTGGGATCATGACGTGTTTGTGGTGCGTCAGGGATAATGTCGTACAAAATGCCAGACTGGGAATATAACAAATCTAGCTGCTGGACTTTTAAGATGGCTTGTTCCTCAGTCATAATTCCAGACATCGAAACATCCTTAGCAATATATGGAAGTAGAGACTTGAGAAACCACTCCAACAGAAATTCTGGAGGAATGTTGGCTTTCACTAACCTCTTCCGTCGACGCCACTCTTGGACATGGTCAGAAATATACGTGGCCTTGTTCTGGCGGAAGGTGGATAAAAGTTTAGTACTAGTATCATAACGAACTAGCAACTGGAAATGATCCAAGAAAACCAAAGCGATCTCATTAAACCCCCTATAGGTTCCCCCAGGCAACTTGACATACCACTTCGTGGCTGCCCCCGTGAGGGTGCGTTGAAATAGTCGTAAACGAACGGAATCATGATTCAATGAGTTGGACAAGCACCAAAGGTGAAAGGTTGTGACATGGTCCCTTGTGTCCTCAACACTCTTCCCTTCAAACTTTGGAATGTCCGACGGAAGCTTAGTGGGGACCGGAGGCCAACTAGGATAGTGACACACCGGATCATTCATGATCTTCGAGAGATCCGGAAGGTTCAATCGAGCGAGGAATGGAAGCTGCGGCTGAAAATCTTGATTATGAGCTCCCATAAAAGGTTGTGTGTACGGACCCGATGGATAAGATGGACCATAAGCTTGATTATGACCATAAAAAGGTTGATTATACGGACTAGACGGACCATACATTTGACCATGGCCACAAGGTGGATAATTCCCTCCAACCTGACCCATGTGAGGCTAAGATGGTATATAAGTGTTCTGAGCACCATATTGAGGTGGAGGGTACTGATGGCTAGCACCGACTATGTTGTAGTGAGGGTTGCCACCATAGTGTTCTGACCATGGCCACAAGGTGGATAATTCCCTCCAACCTGACCCATGTGAGGCTAAGATGGTATATAAGTGTTCTGAGCACCATATTGAGGTGGAGGGTACTGATGGCCAACACCGACTGTGTTGTAGTGAGGGTTGCCACCATAATGATGGGGCATGTACGTGCTATTCGTAGCGAGAACTGTGTTATAAGGACCATAGTTATGAGGTATGTTCCTGACCCCTACATAAGCATTATTCGTCGTGTGAGCAGTCGTGTGTTGGCTGTGAGTATGAGGTATATTTCCAACCCCAACATGGGCGTTACTAGTAGCAGGAATGGTGGAGTTTTGAACATGAGTGTGAGATACATTCCCACCTCCTACATTAGTGTTACTAGTCACGGGAATAGTTGAAAACGTATACGGTATATTTCCACCCCCAGTATTAGGAGGGTTATTCACATTCGCGAAAGTGGTCACAAGTTGTCGTGTATGGGCATGTGTGTTATGTGGTACACGAGTCAAGGTAGGCATAGCATTCCTATTGTGATGGTTAGTCCTAGGAGGTGGTCATCTTCCAACATTAGCGTTGTTAGGAGGAACATGACCGGTCCCCATACTATGTGTGTGAGTAGGCAACGTGGTGCCCCCAGTGAGGGTATTGCCCCCAGTGGGTGCAACGTTACTAACACCATGACTAGCGCTAGTGTGAATATCTGATCTAGTAGATGGATGAATGGTATCGTAACCAGGCATACCAAAATAGAATGGATTAACGTTAGGCGTAGTATCATGGTCGACATGAGACTTTGTCCTTCCGTATAAATAATTAAACGGGTTACCCTCGGGTGGAATCGTGTCATAAAAGTTAGGTTCAATCTCGGGTGTAGCCGGACCAAACAAGCTAGGATGGGTCTCAAGTGGATCACCCCCCCACGCCTCTCGAGGAGTAGGGGTGTATGAAGTGTGTTTGACTCCACCCGGTGGAGCTGTAGGGATGTCTCCCGTGCCAGAATATGTAGACATGATATAAGTATGAAGTTCCTCAAAACTAGAGGCATGTCACAAGCAGTGGCCTTATCGTGATATTTTTCCATCTCACGCCAGGCCTGAAAGAATGCATCACACTCGGAATCAATGTCAAATGACAACTTCTTCTGTCCTACTAATCGGATGAGTAGATGTGGGCTATCCTCTCCTATTGTTGTACCTCCCCGGGTGATAATGACGACAACAACATCTTGTGGCCTTGGCTCCGTAGAAATTGTTGCAATAGTTGCGTCCTGAGAGCGGCAAAGAGCCGTACTTATCGCCACGATATCTTCAGAGAGACTATAAAATCAAAACGTGTCCTATCGACCAAACTATCGATCAAAAATAGAAAATCAAGAGCACACACCTAAGAAGAACCTATAGCCAAATGCACATAAACGGAACTGGCTCAAGGAGCTCCCGACACTACAGCCAATATGCCTCGCCTAGGAGAGGCTTGAGACTCCCAAACTATATCCGAAGGTAACAGAATCAGTTATAAGGATTCCCAGGATTCACTGCATGTAAAGGGCCGTAACCCTCGACAACAAACAACTATGTTGTCCAATCCCTATCTGACTCAGGACACAAATAGTATAACCACTACAAGTACCCTGTGTGGCACCTAGGTAAGGAAACTAAGGTCACCACAATATAACCAATGCTCAGGAGGACAGTCGCAGGTGGGATCTGTTGTATGGGAAGGGTAACTAAGCCCGAAACTCAAGAGGGTCAAATCCCCCAAGAGTCCCCTATCCGAACAAATCCTGGAAATATCTCCCATGTTCAGCTGGTATTGGAGGGCTATCTCCGCAACCAAACTCCCATGACCTTGTGCTTAACTCTGGTCTGAGTAGAGCTTCTTGAGAACACTGATGTATACGATGGAATTCACCACTCCCTGGTCAGACACATAATGTTGGTCTAATAGTCTTGGATTGTTAACTCACAATGATCTATTCCAAGACTCTAAACCTAAGCTAGTTGGTGCACCCTATAAAATAAAAATCGTTTCTAATCAATTTTAAGATTAATCATTAATTTTAGGTGGCTATGATTACTCAAAGGATATGGTCGTGAAACTAGTGATGTATATGAATCGATATTATGCACAATCGTTCAAACATCTAGACTCAGCTACTCAATGAAAACAATGCCACTAACATGACAAGCAATTCCAACGGTTTCAAAATAAAATCCTGAATGAAAGCACAAGCACTCGAATGCAAGATGCAATGTGGAAAGTAAAATGTCTTTGTATTTTCTTTTGTAAATGAAAAGGAAAATGCAAAGCAATATTTTTGTAGTTTTCAATATATTGAAATGAAAAATGCCAGCGAAATCTACCTATTTGGATACATGAATGCATAGCAGATCACTAAGATAACCTAGCACACCCCAAACAGTGAGACTCAACCAATGAAATGAGCTAGAAAATAAAAAAGGGTGATAAACTAATAAGACTCAAATCAAAGAGAAAAAGGGAGTTCTCATCACGAACAAGGCATGGAACAGTCAGGAACAAGGCCAAAGAAGACTCAGGAACACTCACCATCCACCCAAAAATAACCCAAGGTCATAAACCAACCAAAGCCGGAGTTATATGCGACTGTCTAAGTAAAAGCTACAGGTAACTGTGAGCTATAGTGAAGACAGAGGCGGGTAGACGCGGGCAAAGCAAAGCTCACCCATGGGTAGGGAAAATTAAATGAACAGCTAAAGAGCCCAATGACCCAGAAAAAACCTGCTTTCTATGAGGTATCCTAATGGCCAGACAATGACACAGAGGCTCGACAAACAACAACTCAAAATAAGGACTAATGCCTAAAAATCCCCAAAATGGATGTTCTCCCCAGCAGAGTCGCTATTTCTGTTATTGGAGAAAACTTCCTATGGCTTGGGGTAGACCACAACAGACAGATGACTGCCAGAAATAGACTCAATTCTCAATGCAGTGCTATATAGTTGACAATGCTAAGATAATGGAGAATATAACCAACCTCAATCCAACATTTGATGTAGATCCCCGTTGAAACTTTCAATCCACGTACACTTTCAATCCTTGTACTTGATCCTGCAAATTAGTCTTGAAAGCCAATATATAACAAGTACATATAATATATGAAAGACATTAACATCATCAATATCAATGGTCCATGATATTATAAGTAAATGCAACCCAATGTGATATAAACAACATTCACAACATTAATGGACGAGAATATGAGTATTTCTATTAATAAACAAGAAGAAGTACAATGTGAAACAACCTCTTGCCAACAACCAATCTGAACCAAGAACTAGGTCAATCCACTTGCGCCTCCACCACTTCAATCCTCCATGAATGGAAAACTCAAACTATGGAAGGAGTTTGGAAGGTGAACATAAGAGGTTCACAACAACTAGGATCAATGAGTGTAGACTCAAGATGAGACAAAAATCCTCTAGAGTTCTCTTGCTTTCTCTTTCTCTCCTCCCTTCCATATGCCATAAATGCTCAATATATAGCCTTCCAAAGTTAAGTGAAAGGACACATCGAGGCATTACTGGGAAAATGGAGGTCCAAAGGTCACCCTAAGACCGCTTTTTGGGAGTAAAAAGTAATTAATTAGTGGTTTTTACCATTTTACATGCTACCCGCGGGCTATAGTGCTGCAGGTCGCAGGTATGCTCACTGAAATGATACAGCAAGCGGGTAAGGAGAAAAATGTGGAAAATGTGTGTCTAGAGGACATAAAGTCTATCTGAGTCAGTAAAATGGATCCTGATGGCCAAAGAGTGCTGATACTCACAAGGTGGAAGATTACGTTGTAACAATTATCCAATAGGGCAACATATAAACTTGATGACCAGTGGAACCAAGCACAAACCTACCAGCCTTTGAACAGCAAGTACTCATTTCTTTCAGGTCAACCTCGAGCTGAGTTCAAAGTCCCCCAAGTAAGAGTGTAGATTTTAATTTACCCTTAACTTGTTTTCCCCAAGTTATTCAGGATATTTCAGTGGCAACATACAACCCAACATCCAACTCAGTACTCCTGAGCTCTAGGATGGTCCAGGGGATTTTAAGCCCCAACCATTAAGATAATCAATAAAACACAACCTATTCAGAGTAAATGCAGTGCTCCTACAAGCTTGGGGTAGGTCTCCTACCTGCACACAATTAAGTGGCCAAGACAATACCCGATTGTATGATTCCTCTTAATCTGGACCAGTTTGGTTCTCCCAAATCTATCCTCCTTCACTTGTCTTCATTTGTCTCAGGTTATTGTTCTTCCCAGGTTCCCATTTCTCTTGTGTGTTAATGATCAATGAGAATGTGTAGAATATCAAGTGTTTCAAATGAGTTTCACATTTTATTCTCTTAGGTGTGAATTTCCTCATTTTATGAATTCTTTTATTTCATTAGTCTCTCAAATATTTTCTTTAGGGTTTTCCGTTTTTCTCCAATAATAATTTCTTATTATTATTTTAGTTGGCATTTTCCCTCCAACCCATAGGGGACCATGGCTCCCATCTCATTAATGTGTTGGTCCACATGGTCATTAGAAATTAACTTTTCATATTTATAATATCAACTAAGTAAAAAACGAAATAATACTTAGCAAAATATAATAGGGGTTCAAAGTCCAAAATTGGGGTATTACATATAGGTGATAGTGATGTAAGATAGAGGACCAATGTGCATGGTGCACAAGAGGAGCTTCATGTTTTGTTGGAGAGGCTCACAAAGGTTGGAATGAGCATTGAGATTTATTAACTTCCAATCTGGTGGTGGGATATTGGCATCCTTAAGAGTGGTAGACTTATCTAAATGACAATATTGATAGGAGTGGTGTAGCATTGAAAGTGGGATCCTGGTATTACCTGGTTTAACAATTTAGAAGTTGGAATAGGAGATAGAGCCAACCATCCATTTCAGGAGCCTATCCATGCAAAGTAATGGATTAGTTTCCTAGGTGGGAAACCTTCTAATGGAAGGATACAATGTTTTCCTATTGGGTGGCTTGGGAGACTACAAGAGGCTCTTTGTGTGGAGAATATTCAAGGAAAAGGTGGATGCAGTAGACAATCCACATTTCTCAAGTTCATTTGGGACCCCCGGATCACTCTTGGACTCAGTTGTTTCATCTAGGTTGTTGGAAGGACATTTAGGGATATGGAGATATCTCTATAGGGGATGATTACGATCATAGTGACGCAGTGAAAGTATGGTGGTCTCTTTTTGAGATTAGCTGGGGATATTAGAGTTATAGTGTGTTGGGCGCATCCCAAGTGGGACAGTTTTATGGTGTAGTCCAAGCGAAAGGATAGTTTTGATGGAAGAAGTACAAGTTAGGTGAAGGCCAACATCAACTAGTTTTGGGAGAAGTGACTTTGCAATTATCGGGAGCAGGGCGTGGAGTGCGGCAAAGTGACAGATAGGGATCTTCCCCCTTAGTAAATGTGAAGTACTAAGGATCAACGAAGTAGTTGGAGCAGTTAAGGAAGAAGCAGCAGACTTTTAACTACATGGATGAATAAGTAAAGAGACAAGATGGTGTAAAGGACTTACCATGTCAGCTTCAGAGCCGCACGGTCATACTATGACTGTCAGAGAAGCATTAGAAATTGAATAAGTGACACAAAGGACAATAGAGATCTATGAGAGGAAAAAGGCGTTGTAGTTGTGTGTGTAAATACCTATTGTAGAGAAGAGTCTATAGCTGAGTGCGCAAACTGGAACTGTTAACCCTTCCAAGAAATAAACAAGAGTTCACGTGGATGTAGCTCCCATCTAGGGGGTGATGTTGATGCAAATCCTGTCAACAAGGGTTCCCGTCATTGTCGATAACCAATCCATCGCGATCTCCCTGAGCACTGGCCTAGACAGGTTTTACCCTGTCCAACAACACCTGCAGAGCAGATGAGGTCTCACCCGAGATATTCAAGGGAGAGTTGACGGAACCATGTTTCCGCCAAATGAAGGAGGATGTTGTGCATCAATTACTTAACTTATTGCAACATTCATAATTAGATCTAAGCATTCAACTCAGGCCTTACACATAGTTGCGACATCATTCAACGGGAACAGATCTACTATTAGAACAGATATAACAGTAAAGCATTAATTGAAGCAAGGAAACATCGCATCATTCACAAAGTCATATCGCATAATGCATTTTACCACAGAAAGATGGAACGGTACAAAAGGTTATTCTCAAAAGATCTGTCACATCATATTATCTTGGCAAAAACCAATATACAACAAAAATACTCAGTCTCCACTTCGGATCAAGGAGTAAAAAGGATGTCCAATCATTCGTTGGTAAAATCAATTTTCTGCGTTGGTTTATACCCAATTTTGCTGACACTATCAAACAAATCACAACGATGCTAAAAAAGGATCAAGAAGTTAGGTGGAACACTGAGGCAAATAGTGCATTTGAGAAAATTAAAGTGGCTCTTACTGAAGCTCCTATATTAGTAAGCCCAGATTTTACTAGAGAATTTCTTACATTCTCATTTGCATCAGAAGATACAATAACAACTGTTTTATTGCAGAAGAATAAAGACGGACTGGAGCAGCCTATTGCATTCTTCAGTAAAACTCTCAGAGATTCTGAACTGAAATACAGTATTTTAGAAAAGCAAGCCTATGTTCTGGTAAAGGCTTTAAAATTTTTCAGAATCTATGTGTTGCATTCTAAATTTATTTCATTTGTACCTAATGCTGCTATAAAAGATGTGTTAACACAGCCTGATAGTGAAGGGAAAAGAGGCAGGTGGATTGCTAAAATCATGGAGTATGATGTAGAGATCAGACCTACCAAACTCGTCAAGGGACAAGGTTTAGCCAAGTTGCTGGCTGAATCAAATTGTCAGCCTCTGGGATTGCATGTTATGGATGAAGAAATAGCTCAGTAAGAAGATAAAGCATTACTGGAAAAAGAAAAGATCATGGATTATTATTCATCATCAACATGGTATGTAGACATTGTTTATTTTCTGTTGTTTTTGCAATGTCCCGAGCATTTAGATAAAAAACTGCTGGATCCTTAAAGCTTAAAGCTACTAAGTATTGTCTAGTAGAGCAGCAGTTGTTCTGGAAGGACCCAAGGGGTATCTTACTCAGATGTTTGGAGAAATCTGAAATTGGAGGAGTGATTTCTGAATCTCATGAGGGTGCTTGTGGAGGGCACAAGTACTGGAAGACAACAACATACAGAATTTTAAGAGCTAGATATTATTGGCCCTCCTTGTTTGCAGATGTTTATCAGTAGGTGAGAGCCTTTATCCTTTGTCATAAGTTTGCTGGCAAACAGAAATTGCTGTCTTTGCCCCTGAAACCTATTGCAGTTAATGCTCCTTTCCAGCAATGGGGTCTAGATTTTATTGGAGAAATAAACCCAGTTTCCTCAGGACAGCACCGCTGGATTCTGACTGCAACAGACTTCTTTACCAAATGGGTGGAAGCTATCCCTACTAGGAATGCTACAGACAAAGTTATCATGGAATTTATTGAAGAGAATATTCTTAGTAGATTTGGTTGTCCTCAGAAATTAGTAACAGACAATGCAAAGGCTTTCAAGTCTAAGGCAATGGAAGCCTTTTGTGAGAAAAATGGTATTTTACTGAAACATTCAACTCCTTATTATCCCCAGGGTAATGGTCTGGCTAAATACTCTAATAAAAACATCATTCAAAGTATCAAAAAGTTGCTCAAGCATAACAAGAGATCATGGGATTCAATGCTGAAATATGCAATGTGGGCAGATAGGATAACAGTTAAACAAGCAATTGGAACTTCTCCCTTCTAACTAGTTTATGGTACATATGCAATATTTCCTGTTCAATTGGGAATCCCAGTGATAAAGTTTCTTCAGAATTCCCAAGAAGATCCAAATGATATGCAGAGAAGGATTTATGAGATGATAGAGTTGCAGCAGAATAGGGAAAAGGTGGAAGAAAGGGCACAGTTGTACAGATTGAAGATCAAAAGCAGATTTGACAGGAACATCAAAGAAAACACTTTCTCAATTGGTGATATGGTTCTAAGGTGGGATGCAAGGAAAGATCAAAAGGGGAAGCATGGTAAGTTTGATAACCTCTGGTTTGGCCCTTTCCTAGTGTCTAAAGTTTTGGAGAATAATACTTTTATCCTGCAGTCTTTGGAAGGTGAGGAGTTGTCCAGTCCAGTTAATGGACGATTCCTCAAGCATTTTTACAGTCTATAAGGAGATTTTCACTTTTCATTGTACATACCAATGTGAGTGAAGCATAATAAAGACTCCATAGCCCAATGGAAATTTTGCAGACAAGTAGGTAGCAGACAAAAGGCACTGGTCTACAGGTCCTTGAAGCCTCACAGGGAGGACTTTGTTGATGTATATGTAACTTCGGAATGTATTTCACATATATGTATATTTTATTCCTATAGAGATGGTATTATTCCTCTATAAGGAAGTGTCGTCATTTATATTGTAAGTGTCGTAACTTATACTTGATGGGTTATTATACCACCTTATTTGGGGTCGGCCCTGTATAAGTCATGTGGGTCAAAGGGTTATTAGACCACCCTATTGGGGGTCGGCCATGTGGGTCAAAGGGTTATTAGACCACCCTATTGGGGGTCGGCCCACTCAGCATTATGTTATGTGGTTAAGTTCGAGCCTACATGAGTTAGGTAAAAAGGCAAGTCAAGTCAAGTATAAATAGAGTGCGGGAGGCACTCTATTTACTCACTCACTTCACACAAATGCTCTCAAGGAGGAGAGGCACACTTATGGAGGAGGAGGATTGCTGCTAGGTTATGGCTATCTCTATTGGTTGGTTGTATCATTTCTCTATCTATCTATGAGGAAGTTATTGGGGTTTTTCACCTTTATGGTTTTCCCCAAGTAAATCTTTGTGTCTCTTGTGTGTGCTTGCATTATTGTCTCCATGATTGATATGCTGTAGATATGCTGTACATGTTGTTCTCTCAGTTAAGATCCTAGATCAGATTGAAGTAAATTCAGAAAATTCAACATGGTATCAGAGCTAGCCTGAAAGAAGGCATGATATGGCATGTATGACACTTGTTGCACTTACGATGCTAGGGCTTGATATAGCAAAAACCAGTCATCGTAGCACTTTCACTATAAATACGTTTTGGAGAAGTTTTCGGATCTGAAATTGTTACAGGCCGAAGCTAAGATCTCCAGGTATCTTGTGTCCAAAGGAAAACCTCTAACTCGTTGTACTTTGTGATTTATGATCTGTACAATATAGGGTTTCTGCCTCTTCCAGATCTGAGTCAAAATCAGGTGACCTTGGGAAAAAGGTCATATCTTGGGCTAGGAAGCTCCAAATGAAATTTCGTAAAAAGTGACAGGTAGTACACAGTCTGCACTATCTCAGAAAACGTTTTCAGAGGCCGAAGTCGAACCAGTGACACGTGGCACGCCGTACAAGTTCGCTCTCTTGTATTATCCCATAAACAGGTCACGTTGCGACATTTGGCATAACTCTCTCTCAGAGAGTCCAATTGAGGTTAGACCTGTCAGGATGGAAAGGTAACAGGCCGAGCTATTTCAGAAAACTTTTTCAGAGGCTGAAGTTAAAACAGTGACACGTGGCACACCGTACAAGTTCGCTCTCCTGTTTTATCCCAAAACAGGTCACGTTGCGACATTTGGCATATCTCTCTCTCAGAGAATCCAATTGAGGTCAGACCTGTCAGGATGGAAAGATAACAGATCAGGCTATCTCAAGAAAATTTTTCAGACCCTGTGGATCAAAAATTTCGGAGTTACACCAGAAACAATCAGGTACATATTTCTGTCAAAACAGAATTATTTTTTGGTACCTTCATTCATGGTTTCCGGAATTTAGGGCTTTGGAGAAAGTTGGAATTTTTGTAATCGGAGACCACGGCTGGATGCTACTCATCAAAATAGAAATTTAGAGACCAAGATCAGAATTTTTGGTTGGGCAGAAGGCCGGGCTTGATTAGACCCTAGTTCGGGACTTTGATCAGAAAAGTGGAAAATTAGGGCTTCTGTAAAAATGGGATTTTTTGAAATCTGTGACCACGGCTGGAAGCTCCTCAGAAAAATAGAAGCTTAGAGCTTTGGATCAAACATTTTGATGGGGCAAAAGAGTGGGCTTCATCAAACCCCAGTTCAGGGTCACGTCCAGTGAATCTAGAAGTTTCAAAGGCAAAATTGAGGAGTGAAACTTTGCAGTTTTCAAATTCTGAATATACCAACTTGATCAGCTCATCAAGGCACATATTTCTATCCTATCAGAAGTTTGAAATTCAAAGTTTGAATTTTTGGGGTTTCTCTGACAAACCCATATCCAGCTCAAGGTCCAGTTCTTGCAAATCAAGTGGATTGGGTTAATCACTTGCATAAGTGAAGAAGTTCCTGTTTCAGAGGGAGATGAGGCTAAGGCCTTACATAAGAAGATTACAAGTGATCTCGACAGGTATGACTCATCGAGGTATGTTTTGAGATTTGTTCATAATTAAGTTTATGGTATGCTTGTCTTCATATTATCACGGTTAGTACAATCTTGATTTTAGACTTGTCATATCACCTTAATAAAATTATGAATGCATGATAGAAGTCATTCATTTATTAGGAGTATGAAACTTATGTTTGTACTAACACATTGTGATGTTGTATGAGTTTTATGTTGTCTACTAACATGAAAGGTACACCAAGAAGACAAATCATGTTCTAGTTCAAGAACATATGATCATGAGGACAAAGATTCATCCATTGCCATGGATCTCATAGAAGATCCATTCTCGAGGTATGTATAACTTAGTTTTATAATGGTTAACTTATGAGACATGCAGGTTACTAGCACAAGTCACTAAAGAGAACCAGAAGACATTATGCGGGTATGTTAGACATAAATAGCTAGCATGCTAATCCAGGTATGTTTTTCCTATATCAAGCTAAAATCCTACCTTGTGTTAGGATCTTATACTGTTGTTGATAATAATTATTCATGAAGTCATAGGTTTGAATAATCATGGTTGGATGTATATTATTATAATTGATGATATGACTAACCAGAAGAATCATGAAAGTATAGGCTTGAATAATCACAGGTTTTATGCATTTTATATCTTATCTTGATTGATGATTCAACTAACCTGAAGAGTCATAGGCTTGAGTAATTACAGGTTTAGACATGTTATGTTTCTTATGATTTGACTAACCATAAGAATCCTTGAATGCTCATGCTTATTATTTCTGTTTGAAATGATCATGACTATACATGCTTGAGATTATTGTGTTTTAATAGTATACTAATGAATGTATGATTTTATATGAGATCACAAGGATAACACATTCATGATACTAATAAGCATGCATAGGGACCAAGGATGAATATGAGTTCAAGAACAGGTAATTCAGGAAGCAAAGATCAAGAGGGAGCACACTCCAGTTGCTCCTGCCAGAAAGCAAAGGAGCACACTCTAGTTGTTCCTGCAAGAAAGCAAAGGAGCACACTTCAGTAGTTTCTGCAAGGATGCAGATATTCAGAGGGAGTTGATCATCTCTCTACATTTCACAACAGAAAGGTGTAGAAGAAGCTACCTCAGATTAGGACTCCAGCAGCTCCTGCAAGGAAGCAAAGACTCAGAGGGAGTCCACCCAACGAACAAACAAAGATAAGTATTTGAATTGTCATTTCTTAAATAATACTGTTCAATAATGTATATACTGATGTTCCTAGAATTAGGTTGTGTATTATGCATATTAGAATAATTGCATTGATGAACAGTATACTACTAATATGCATGGGTAAGTAGCCTATGGCACTGTACAACATTCCATTGCTACTTATCTAGAATGAAACCTCTTTGCTGACATGTTGGGAGTTGTGCACACTCTTAACAATGTTCTGGTAGAGATTGGAAGGCATCTAGAAAGTTACGGGATATGGATAAATGTTGTATTGAAGCATTGGCTAAGATAATTGCATGACTGTATGGCATATTTCTTTATGTGTAAGAATTTGTTCTGAAAACTATAAGATGTTTTCTAATCATGCAATTTAACTTGTTGTGTAGGAAAGATCATATGCCATCTCCTACAAAAGGACTACAACATTTGTTCCAGCAAGAAAGATATCTATTGAAGATATTGAAGTTCCCAGGATCTGGGATGAAGAAATGGAATGCCATGATCCGTAGATCATGAAGAATGATGTTTGGGATGTAATCCCAAGACATGAAGGGAAGTTTGCTATGACTTCCAAATGGAACTATCAAATCAAGCATGTTGCAGATGGCAGCATTGAGAAATATAAAAGTGATGAAATAGAAGATACACCAGATGGATTCAAGACAGCTCCCTTGAATGGTGTAGTTGAAGAAGAAGTGTATGTAGAGCAGCCACTTGGTTCTGAGACTCATGATAGGAAATCATATATGTGTAGAACTTGGTATGGTGAAGATAGATTGATTGCCGACACGCAGCGGAAGCTTACTACCGAGTTCGAGATGAAGAACTTGGGGATGATGCACTATTTTTTTTTGGCATGGAGGTGTGGCAGAGTGCAGATGGAATCTTCCTTGGACAAGGGAAGTATGCAGTAGAGATCCCGAAGAGGTTCGGAATGATGGATTGCAAGGCCATGGCCACACCTATGGCATCGAATCTGAATCTTCTATGTGATGCTTCATCTGAGCCGATTGATGTCTCTATGTATCGTCAGATGATTGGGTCCTTGATGTACTTGACGAACACGAGACCAGACATTTGCTTTGTTGTGAACACATTGAGCCAGTTCCTGACGGATCCGAGGAGTGTTCACCTAGTTGCTGTAAAGCATATTCTGAGGTACCTGAAGGGTACAGTGGATTATGGGCTCTGGTATGAGGTGAATCAAAAGTTTAACCTACAGGGTTATGTTGATTCAGATTGGGCTGGCAATGCTGCAGATAGGAAGAGCACATTTGGGTGCTGCTTCAGTATGGGATCAGGTGTGATCTCTTGGTTTAGCAGGAAGCAGTCCTGCGTAGCACTGAGTACAGCTGAGGCAGAGTATGTTGCAGCCTGTTCAGCTAGTTGTGAGGCAGTATGGCTACGGAAGCTACTGTCTGAGTTATTTAATCTCCCGTTGGAGGCTACTGGTATCTTCTGTGATAACCAGAGTTGTGTGAAGCTGTCCGAGAACCCAGTGTTTCATGACAGGTCGAAACACATAGAGATCAAATATCACTATATCAGGGATATGGTGTAGAGAGGAGCTGTGAAGCTCCTGTATGTTGCGACGGATGAGCAGATTGCAGATGTGCTGACGAAGCCACTAGCCAGGGTGAAGTTCGAATACTTCAGAGAGAAGCTTGGCGTGCTTCAGGTCGAGGACACTTCGAGGAAGAAGTGATGGACACATTTGCTGAAGCCATTCCAAGCATGTTGGAAGGGGGATCCTTCACATGGCTGTGGATGTAAGCGCTGGATGATGAACATCAGGAGGATGTTCTGGTTTCTGCTGGATATGATCAGTTGGATCATGTATATGTATTTTGTGTATGCATCATGTTGGATGCTGGATATGATCAGTTGGATCATGTATATGTATTTTGTGTATGCATCATGTTGGATGCTGGATATGATCAGTTGGATCATTATATGTATGTATGTATGCATCATGTTGGATGCTGGATATGATCGGTTGGATCATGTGTCTGTATTTTGTATATGCATCATGTTGGATGCTGGATATGATCGGATGGATCATGTGTATGTATTTTTGTATGAACGCATCATGTTGGATGCTGATGGATACATTGTGTGGATCATGTATCTTTGTATGATCAGGTAGATCATGTATACTGATGGATACATTGTGTGGATCATGTATCATTGTATGATCAGGTAGATCATGTATACTGATGGATACATTGTGTGGATCATGTATCGTTGTATGATCAGGTAGATCATGTATGCTGATGGATACATTGTGTGGATCATGTATCTTTGTATGATCAGGTAGATCATGTATGCTGATGGATACATTGTGTGGATCATGTATCTATGTATGTATCAGGTGGATACTTGGATGATCGTGGATGACGAGCTTCTCCAGATGACATGCAGCAGGATGTTGCAGTGATGATGATCAGGATGATCATGTGTACATCAGGATGATGTTTGATGAGTATCAGATGATACTTTATGGCCGTGGATCAGGTTGTGCAGGAAAGCATGTAATTTGTGCCCTGGGAGATTTGCAGATGGTCTTTCGATGTTTTGCCTATGGCATGTAATTCGGTGCCCTGGGACATCTGACAAATGCTCTTGCGAGGTTTTGCTTGAGAGGACATGTAATTTGTGCCCTGGGAGATTTCAGGTCGGAGTTGTGTACCCGTAACATCCTGAGATGCTCTTGCGAGGTTTTGTCCTATGGCATGTAATTTGCTCCTGGGAGATCTGGACAGGATGAAAAAGGCCTCAGATGCTTCAGCCAGGTTTTGCCATGACCACATGTAATTTGCTCCTGGGAGATCTGGACAGGATGAAAAAGGCCTCAGATGCTTCAGCCAGGTTTTGTGGTGGACCACATGTAATTTGCTCCTGGGAGATCTGGACAGGATGAAAAAGGCCTCAGATGCTTCAGCCAGGTTTTGTGGTGAGATCACATGTAATGTGCTCCTGGGAGATCCGACAGGTAGAGCCGAGTGCTCGTAACAGCCTGGGATGCTTCAGTCAGGTTTTGTGATGGGTCACATGTAATGTGCTCTTGGGAGATCCTACAGGTAGAGCTGTGTGCTCGTAATAGCCTGGGATATTGCAGCCAGGTTTTGTGACGCACGTAATAAGTCCTGAGGATTCCACAGTATGGCCAGTGATGATGAAGACCTGCAGGTGGTGGGCCTACATCCAGTATGAAAAAGGACTGGCTATGTAGAACTTCCTATGACGAGTAGATTCAGAGATTGATTAAGATAGCAGTAGCAGTGACAATGATGATGATGACTCGATGACGATTATCCAGTGACGATGATCCAGAGAAGATGACTTGTGCTAGAAGAACTGTGTTGAGAAATACCTTCCTAGTTAAGAGGGAGTGTTGATGTATATGTAACTTCGGAATGTATTTCACATATATGTATATTTTATTCCTATAGAGATGGTATTATTCCTCTATAAGGAAGTGTCGTCATTTATATTGTAAGTGTCGTAACTTATACTTGATGGGTTATTATACCACCTTATTTGGGGTCGGCCCTGTATAAGTCATGTGGGTCAAAGGGTTATTAGACCACCCTATTGGGGGTCGGCCATGTGGGTCAAAGGGTTATTAGACCACCCTATTGGGGGTCGGCCCACTCAGCATTATGTTATGTGGTTAAGTTCGAGCCTACATGAGTTAGGTAAAAAGGCAAGTCAAGTCAAGTATAAATAGAGTGCGGGAGGCACTCTATTTACTCACTCACTTCACACAAATGCTCTCAAGGAGGAGAGGCGCACTTATCGAGGAGGAGGATTGCTGCTAGGTTATGGCTATCTCTATTGGTTGGTTGTATCATTTCTCTATCTATCTCTGAGGAAGTTATTGGGGTTTTTCACCTTTATGGTTTTCCCCAAGTAAATCTTTGTGTCTCTTGTGTGTGCTTGCATTATTGTCTCCATGATTGATATGTTGTAGATATGCTGTACATGTTGTTCTCTCAGTTAAGATCCTAGATCAGATTGAAGTAAATTCAGAAAATTCAACAGACTTCATCCCGCAGCTGGAGCCAGATGTTAAGTCAGGAACTTGTTTCTTACTATTTTATGTTTGATTGTCATTTTTATTCCAGTTTGCTTGTTTGCTTGAGTTTGTCCTTTTACTTACTATGGAAAATTTTAGATTTTTAGTGAAATTTTCAAGTTTTGCCTTTAGGTTTTATTTATTTATTTTTGTTCTTTTAGGTTTTTGAAGGGTTCTAAAGGTCATTATGTTGAATAATGGGTTCACAAATAACATCATGATTATAGTTTCTCACTTAAACCTCACTCAAAATGGAAAAAATGGTTAAAATGGTACCAAAACCAAATTCAAATTATTCTTGTAGTGCAGCGATACAAAATTAACACAGAGGCGCTACAAGAATATCGCGCGCATTGAAATCACCGTTTTTCAAGCTGAATTTTCGCATGAGTTCGATTTCTAAGTGACTAATCGCATGTTTAAAGGGTGTTGATACGTGTTGCTCCAGTAATCATCATGAAAGCAGGTGTGATTGTGTCGTGGAAGAGATCGTGGTAATCATCAGCTAGAACACAACGTATCATGACAGATAGAGGCATAGACCGAGTTTGATGTGAAGGAAGTTTTTCCATACATGTATTATGAAACTGGAGACTAAGTGGAGCGAGGACATTTGCCTAAAAACCGGAAGCTGCAGTTACAGAGGAATTTTTGGGTTTTCACAGTTACAGAGAAATTAGGGCTTTCTCGTCCTGTCAGCTGGAAGCAAATTGGAGACCCGAAGACACTTGTACAGTTAAATTTGACAATCAGATAGCTCAAGGATTGATTTTAAACGTCTATAGCAAGACATGAATAAGGTATTCCGCGTTAAACTGATACTGGCTGCTAAATTGGGGTTTTCCCAGTAAAGCTTGTTTTGTTAAAATTCATTAAGGAAAACATAAATGTAGGCTTTAAACAAAACTCCTGTCGAAGAGATATCAATTTAAGAGGTTTGGAGATGCTGTGGCAAGTGGAAAGTTGAAAGGTAGCAGTACATTGAACCACTACCTTTTCAAAGCTTGAAAGCAGCTCTTAGGTCATTGACAGAGCTCTAAAAGTACACAGAATTCAGCTATTGAAAGCAGATGGGTAAAAGTGGCAAAACAAATAGGGCTGAGCCCACTGAATTAAGCTGGATTGATCAATTTCCAGGTTGTGCAGAGCTTTTTCAGAATGCTGGTTGGTTGGATTTCTTCAAGAAGATCGATGGCTATAACACTGAGGTCTCTTATAAATTTGCCCAAAGCTATAACCAGGACATGATAGTATTTGATACTCTAAAGTTTAAGTTGACTGTGGAGCTAGTTGCTGAAGCTACAGGAGTCAGAAATGAAGGTGAAATGTGGTTCAAGAAGTTGCCTTTCACCTTTAATGCCCAAAGGTACCTTTTACCTGGTATTACTCCAGACTGGCGCAAAGGAGTATTAATCCAGAATTGCAGAGATGAGTGGGTGGATCCCATTAGAATCTTGTTGATGTATATGTAACTTCGGAATGTATTTCACATATATGTATATTGTATTCCTATAGAGATGGTATTATTCCTCTATAAGGAAGTGTCGTCATTTATATTGTAAGTGTCGTAACTTATACTTGATGGGTTATTAGACCACCTTGTTTGGGGTCGGCCCTGTATAAGTCATGTGGGTCAATGGGTTATTAGACCACCTTGTTTGGGGTCGGCCCTGTATAAGTCATGTGGGTCAAAGGGTTATTAGACCACCCTATTGGGGGTCGGCCATGTGGGTCAAAGGGTTATTAGACCACCCTATTGGGGGTCGGCCCACTCAGCATTATGTTATGTGGTTAAGTTCGAGCCGACATGAGTTAGGTAAAAAGGCAAGTCAAGTCAAGTATAAATAGAGTGCGGGAGGCACTCTATTTACTCACTTACTTCTCACACATGCTCTCAAGGAGGAGAGGCGCACTTATGGAGGAGGAGGATTGCTGCTAGGTTATGGCTATCTCTTGTTTGGTTGTATCATTGCTCTATCTATCTCTGAGGAAGTTATTGGGGTTTTTCACCTTTATGGTTTTCCCCAAGTAAATCTTTGTGTCTCTTGTGTGCTTGCATTATTGTCTCCATGATTGATATGCTGTAGATATGCTGTACATGTTGTTCTCTCAGTTAAGATCCTAGATCATATTGAAGTAAATTCAGAAAATTTATCATGGTATCAGAGCTAGCCTGAAAGAAGGCATGATATGGCATGTATGACACTTGTTGCACTAACGATGCTAGGGCTTGATATAGCAAAAACCATTCATCGTAGCACTTTCGCTATAAATCCGTTTTGGCGAAGTTTTCGGATCTGAAATTGTTACAGGCAGAAGCTAAGATCTCCAGGTATCTTGTGTCCAAAGGACAACCTCTAATTCGTTGTACTTTGTGATTTATGATCTGTACAATATAGGGTTTCTGCCTCTTCCAGATCTGAGTCAAAATCAGGTGACCTTGGGAAAAAGGTCATAACTTGGGCTAGGAAGCTCCAAATGAAATTTCGTAAAAAGTGACAGGTAGTACACAGTCTTTACTATCTCAGAAAACTTTTTCAGAGGCCGAAGTCGAACCAGTGACACGTGGCACGCCGTACAAGTTCGCTCTCCTGTATTATCCCATAAACAGGTCACATTGCGACATTTGGCATAAATCTCTCTCAGAGAGTCCAATTGAGGTCAGACCTATCAGGATGGAAAGGTAACAGGCCGAGCTATCTCAGAAAAATTTTTCAGAGGCTGAAGTTAAAACAGTGACACGTGGCACGCCGTACAAGTTCGCTCTCCTGTTTTATCCCAAAACAGGTCACGTTGCGACATTTGGCATATCTCTCTCTCAGAGAATCCAATTGAGGTCAGACCTGTCAGGATGGAAAGATAACAGGTCAAGCTATCTCAAGAAACGTTTTCAGACCCTGTGGATCAAAAATTTCGGAGTTACACCAGAAACAATCAGGTACATATTTCTATCAAAACAGAATTATTTTTTTGGTACCTTCATTCATGGCTTCCGGAATTTAGGGCTTTGGAGAAAGTTGGAATTTTTGTAATCGGAGACCACGGCTGGATGCTACTCATCAAAATAGAAATTTAGAGACCAAGATCAGAATTTTTGGTTGGGCAGAAGGCCGGGCTTGATTAGACCCTAGTTCGGGACTTTGATCAGAAAAGTTTAAAATTAGGGCTTCTGTAAAAATGGGAATTTTTGAAATCTGTGACCACGGCTGGAAGCTCCTCAGAAAAATAGAAGCTTAGAGATTTGGATCAAACATTTTGATGGGGAAAAAGAGTGGGCTTCATCAAACCCCAGTTCAGGGTCACGTCCAGTGAATCTAGAAGTTTCAAAGGCAAAATTGAGGAGTGAAACTTTGCAGTTTTCAAATTCTGAATATACCAACTTGATCAGCTCATCAAGCTCAAGGTCCAGTTCTTGAAAATCAAGTGGATTGGGTTAATCACTTGCATAAGTGAAGAAGTTCCTGTTTCAGAGGGAGATGAGGCTAAGGCCTTACATAAGAAGATTACAAGTGATCTCGACAGGTATGACTCATCGAGGTATGTTTTGAGATTTGTTCATAATTAAGTTTATGGTATGCTTGTCTTCATATTATCACGGTTAGTACAATCTTGATTTTAGACTTGTCATATCACCTTAATAAAATTATGAATGCATGATAGAAGTCATTCATTTATTAGGAGTATGAAACTTATGTTTGTACTAACACATTGTGATGTTGTATGAGTTTTATGTTGTCTACTAACATGAAAGGTACACCAAGAAGACAAATCATGTTCTAGTTCAAGAACATATGATCATGAGGACAAAGATTCATCCATTGCCATGGATCTCATAGAAGATCCATTCTCGAGGTATGTATAACTTAGTTTTATAATGGTTAACTTATGAGACATGCAGGTTACTAACACAAGTCACTAAAGAGAACCAGAAGACATTATGCGGGTATGTTAGACATAAATAGCTAGCATGCTAATCCAGGTATGTTTTTCCTATATCAAGCTAAAATCCTACCTTGTGTTAGGATCTTATACTGTTGTTGATAATAATTATTCATGAAGTCATAGGTTTGAATAATCATGGTTGGATGTATATTATTATAATTGATGATATGACTAACCAGAAGAATCATGAAAGTATAGGCTTGAATAATCACAGGTTTTATGCATTTTATATCTTATCTTGATTGATGATTCAACTAACCTGAAGAGTCATAGGCTTGAGTAATTACAGGTTTAGACATGTTATGTTTCTTATGATTTGACTAACCATAAGAATCCTTGAATGCTCATGCTTATTATTTCTGTTTGAAATGATCATGACTATACATGCTTGAGATTATTGTGTTTTAATAGTATACTAATGAATGTATGATTTTATATGAGATCACAAGGATAACACATTCATGATACTAATAAGCATGCATAGGGACCAAGGATGAATATGAGTTCAAGAACAGGTAATTCAGGAAGCAAATATCAAGAGGGAGCACACTCCAGTTGCTCCTGCCAGAAAGCAAAGGAGCACACTCTAGTTGTTCCTGCAAGAAAGCAAAGGAGCACACTTCAGTAGTTTCTGCAAGGATGCAGATATTCAGAGGGAGTTGATCATCTCTCTACATTTCACAACAGAAAGGTGTAGAAGAAGCTACCTCAGATTAGGACTCCAGCAGCTCCTGCAAGGAAGCAAAGACTCAGAGGGAGTCCACCCAACGAACAAACAAAGATAAGTATTTGAATTGTCATTTCTTAAATAATACTGTTCAATAATGTATATACTAATGTTCCTAGAATTAGGTTGTGTATTATGCATATTAGAATAATTGCATTGATGAACAGTATACTACTAATATGCATGGGTAAGTAGCCTATGGCACTGTACAACATTCCATTGCTACTTATCTAGAATGAAACCTCTTTGCTGACATGTTGGGAGTTGTGCACACTCTTAACAATGTTCTGGTAGAGATTGGAAGGCATCTAGAAAGTTACGGGATATGGATAAATGTTGTATTGAAGCATTGGCTAAGATAATTGCATGACTGTATGGCATATTTCTTTATGTGTAAGAATTTGTTCTGAAAACTATAAGATGTTTTCTAATCATGCAATTTAACTTGTTGTGTAGGAAAGATCATATGCCATCTCCTACAAAAGGACTACAACATTTGTTCCAGCAAGAAAGATATCTATTGAAGATATTGAAGTTCCCAGGATCTGGGATGAAGAAATGGAATGCCATGATCCGTAGATCATGAAGAAGATGTTTGGGATGCAGTCCCAAGACCTGACAGGGAGTCATATGTATGCAGATTGAAGAAAGCCTTGTATGGCTTGAAGCAAGCTCCCAGAACTTGGTATGGTGAAGATAGATTGATTGCCGACACGCAGCGGAAGCTTACTACCGAGTTCGAGATGAAGAACTTGGGGATGATGCACTATTTGTTTTTGGCATGGAGGTGTGGCAAAGTGCAGATAGAATCTTCCTTGGACAAGGGAAGTATGCAGTAGAGATCCCAAAGAGGTTCGGGATGATGGATTGCAAGGCCATGGCCACACCTATGGCATCGAATCTGAAGCTTCTATGTGATGCTTCATCTGAGTCAGTTGATGTCTCTATGTATCGTCAGATGATTGGGTCCTTGATGTACCTGACGAACACGAGACCAGACATTTGCTTTGCTGTGAACACATTGAGCCAGTTCCTGACGGATCCGAGAAGTGTTCACCTGGTTACTGTAAAGCATGTTCTGAGGTACCTGAAGGGTACAGTGGATTATGGGCTCAGGTATGAGGCGAATCAAAAGTTTAACCTGGAAGGTTATGTTGATTCAGATTGGGCTGGCAGTGCTGCAGACAGGAAGAGCACATCTAGGTGCTGATTCAGTATGGGATCAGGTGTGATCTCTTGGTTTAGCAGGAAGCAGTCCTGCGTAGCACTGAGTACAGCTGAGGCAGAGTATGTTGCAGCCTGTTCAGCTAGTTGTGAGGCAGTATGGCTATGGAAGCTACTGTCTGAGTTATTTGATCTCCCGTTGGAGGCTACTGGTATCTTCTGTGATAACCAGAGTTGTGTGAAGCTGTCCGAGAACCCAGTGTTTCATGACAGGTCGAAACACATAGAGATCAAATATCACTATATCAGGGATATGGTGCAGAGAGGAGCTGTGAAGCTCCTGTATGTTGCGACGGACGAGCAGATTGCAGATGTGCTGATGAAGCCACTAGCCAGGGTGAAGTTCAAGTACTTCAGAGAGAGGCTTGGCGTGCTTCAGATCAAGGATACTTCGAGGAAGAAGTGATGGACACATTTGCTGAAGCCATTCCAAGCATGTTGGAAGGAGGATCCTTCACATGGCTGTGGATGTAAGCGCTGGATGATGAGCATCAGGATGATGTTCTGGTTTCTGCTTGGATATGATCAGTTGGATCATTTTATGTATGTATGTATGCATCATGTTGGATGCTTGGACCATGTATCTGTATTTGTATCAGGTGGATACATTGATGATCAGGAGGATCATGTATGATGATATGTATCAGGTAGATACTTGGTATGCATCAGGTAGATGCATTGATGATCAGGAGGATCATGTATGATGATATGTATCATGTATTTGTATCAGGTGGATACATTGATGATCAAGAGGATCATGTATGATACTTGGTATGCATCAGGTAGATGCATTGATGATCAGGAGGATCATGTATGATGATATGTATCATGTATTTGTATCAGGTGGATACATTGATAATCAGGAGGATCATGTATGATACTTGGTATGCATCAGGTAGATGCATTGATGATCAGGTGGATCATGCAGCAGGATGTTGCAGTGATGATCAGGATGATCATAGATGACGAGCTTCAGGATGTTGCTCCAGATGACATGCAGCAGGACGTTGCAGTGATGATGATCAGGATGATCATGGATACATCAGGATGATGTATGGTGAGTATCAGGTTGATACTCTATGGCCGTGGATCAGGTTGTGCAGATGAGCATGTAATTCGTTGCCCTGGGAGATTTGCAGATGGTCTTTCAAGGTTTTTCCTATGGCATATAATTCGGTGCCCTGGGACATCTGGCAAATGCTCTTTCGAGGTTTTGCTCTAGGAGGACATGTAATTCGTTGCCCTGGGAGATCTGCAGATAGTCTTTCGAGGTTTTGCCTATGGCATATAATAGCGCCCTGGGATATCTGGCAGATGCTCTTGCGAGGTTTTGTCCTATGGCATGTAATTCGTTTCCCTGGGAGATCCGATAGGTTGGGCTGTGTGCCCGTAATCAGTCCTGGGATGCTCTTGCGAGGTTTTGCCATGACCACATGTAATTCGTTGCCCTGGGAGATTTCAGGTCGGAGTTGTGTACCCGTAACATCCTGAGATGCTCTTGCGAGGTTTTGTGGTGGACCACATGTAATTTGTGCCCTGGGAGATTTCAGGTCGGAGTTGTGTACCCGTAACATCCTGAGATGCTCTTGCGAGGTTTTGTGGTGGGGTCACATGTAATAGCGCCCTGGGAGATCCTACAGGTCGGAGTTGTGTACCCGTAACATCCTGGGATGCTCTTTCGAGGTTTTGTGACGCACGTAATAAGTCGTGAGGATTCCACAGTATGGCCAGTGATGACGAAGACCTGCAGGTGGTGGGCCTACATCCAGTATGAAAAAGGACTGGCTCTGTAGAACTTCCTATGACGAGTAGATTCAGAGATTGATTGAGATAGCAGCAGCAGTGACGATGATGATGACTCGATGACGATTATCCAGTGACGATGATCCAGAGAAGATGACTTGTGCTAGAAGAACTATGCTGAGAAATACCTTCCTAGTTAAGAGGGAGTGTTGATGTATATGTAACTTCGGAATGTATTTCACATATATGTATATTGTATTCCTATAGAGATGGTATTATTCCTCTATAAGGAAGTGTCGTCATTTATATTGTAAGTGTCGTAACTTATACTTGATGGGTTATTAGACCACCTTGTTTGGGGTCGGCCCTGTATAAGTCATGTGGGTCAATGGGTTATTAGACCACCTTGTTTGGGGTCGGCCCTGTATAAGTCATGTGGGTCAAAGGGTTATTAGACCACCCTATTGGGGGTAGGCCATGTGGGTCAAAGGGTTATTAGACCACCCTATTGGGGGTCGGCCCACTCAGCATTATGTTATGTGGTTAAGTTCGAGCCGACATGAGTTAGGTAAAAAGGCAAGTCAAGTCAAGTATAAATAGAGTGCGGGAGGCACTCTATTTACTCACTTACTTCTCACACATGCTCTCAAGGAGGAGAGGCGCACTTATGGAGGAGGAGGATTGCTGCTAGGTTATGGCTATCTCTTGTTTGGTTGTATCATTGCTCTATCTATCTCTGAGGAAGTTATTGGGGTTTTTCACCTTTATGGTTTTCCCCAAGTAAATCTTTGTGTCTCTTGTGTGCTTGCATTATTGTCTCCATGATTGATATGCTGTAGATATGCTGTACATGTTGTTCTCTCAGTTAAGATCCTATATCATATTGAAGTAAATTCAGAAAATTTAACAAATCTTACAAAGTTATATCACCTGTGAAGGCAGATATGCCTATGTCTTCAAATACCATTTTAGGTTTTTAGTGCACTTGGTTGGTGAATCCAAAATGAACCTTCCTTTCTTCTTGTTCAAAAGTCTGCAGAAGATGTCAAGTAGAGTCAAGGGACATCATGATCATACTACACAATCCATCTTCCATCATGGTTTGATCAAGCTCATTATCAGTACTGCTCTACAACGAGAAGGGAAGACATGGAATTATTTTTTGTTTTGGTCTGGTTTTCAAATTAAGCAAGAAGAGCAGCTAACCAAAAAACATGTAGACAAAGTTCAAACCCTAGTTAGGAAACTAGGTTAGAAGATCAAGTCTGAAGACAAGAAAGAGGTTAAACTTGAAGAAGCACCAGAGTCCTCGAAGGATGAGAATGAAACTCAAAAGTTTGCAGCTGACAGCAAAGGTAAATATTCACTGTTTTCACAAAAGGAAGATCAGCTTGAGCAACACATGGCACCAACAGAAACTTTCAGTGAAGAGAAAACTACTGCCACAGAAAAGGTTGTTGTAGAGAAAGAAAACATTCAGGTCCAACAAGGCAGCCCCATCACTATCTTATCTGAGGATGAGGGATATCTGCTAGAGGAAGATGAATTCACTGTCAAAATTGAAGCTAGGGTTGACACATACACAGAATGCTACAGTCAAAAGGATAAAACAAAGAGATCAAAGAAAAAGAAGACCAAAATCAAAGCTATAGAATTAGCCACAGTTAGACATCAAGGAAAAACTTTGAAGATGGTGAAAGAGCTTGCTTCAGAATGGAGACCAAAAACCAGACCTAAAAACAAGTTAAGGCTGAGTATGAAAAAACTGCTAAACCTTGAATTAAATACAAAAGAGATAAATGTACTCAATGATGATTCTTCAGATGAAAAAACAAAGATTGAGAAAGAAGCAGTTCCAAAAGGTCCAGTTTCTCATCATACAAAGGGAAAAAAGTCATTGAGGTCAGCAGAAGACACCAGCCTCACCCAAACTAAACTATCAGCTATGTTTCTGAAATTAAAAGATGAAATGATTAAAGAACAACAGAAAAAGGAAACTGAACTTTCTTATTCTGAAGATCAGCACTTGATAGATGAAACTACACCTATTGAAGCAGCAAGTCAGGAAAACCCTATTGTTCATGGTGTGTATTCAACGCTGTTACAGGAGGATGAAGACATTTTTAGAAGACTAAATATCCCATGGTTGCCCAGTGAGATGCAAGATACCACAATAAGGAAGGCTTTTGACTCAGACATGGAGAACCTACAAAGAACCATCAAACAATACAGGCATCAAATGGATTGCATGCAGGAGACTAATGATGCTCTGATTCTAGCAAATAAAAGGCTCGGGGAAGATTTACAGGAAGTAAATGAGAATTATCAAGAGCTAATAACAGTTTCTAAGGAAGCCCTGAAGAGAAAGAGAAGCACAGATGTGCAATATGCAAAGATGAAGCAGACTGTCAGATACTTGCAGCAGCAGAATGAAGAACTCACAAGAAGGGTAGCTTATATGGAAGTTGAGCAGAAGAGAGCCAGGAAGAAATCCCAAGCTTTGGATGGAATAGACTTGCTAGCTGAAGCTGCAAAGGACCTTTGAAGTTTGTTAGTCAGTTACTTGTTAGATCTTTTGAGAAATACTTTAGTTAGTTAGTTATTAGTTATGTTTTTGAAGAAACACTTTATTTTGTAAAATTGTAATTTAACTTTATTTCATCGAGTAGTTAGCTAAAGACAGTTAGGGTTTAAACCCTAACTGATTTTTGATTGAGGAATAGTATTTAGATAGATGAGAAAGACAGAAAGGAGGTTCGATTTTTGGCTGGCTTAAGGAGGTCTGTGACTTGTTTATGAGATAAGTACTATAACTCTCATGTGTATTTGCTGAATAGAATTATGAAATATATGATCCTTTCCACCCTTCAGACTGTGTTTTGGCTTCATTTTTAACTTGTTTAGTTACATAACTGATAAATTCATTGCTGGTTTATGGTTTGTATGCTGGTAGTGCTTGTCTTTTATGAATGAACTTCAATGTCATATTCTGTTGGATACTGGTAATTATATTATGCATCTCTGTTCTCTTTTGCTTGTGATTCAATTCATGTTTGGCTCATGAATGTATTCCCTTCAGTCACCAAATTTACAACCAAGAAAACATTTCAGAAACCCTAAAACATAGTTTATTTTATTGAGTTTTTTAAGATTGTGTTGGCTTGTTTCTTTATAGCCTGGAAACAATTTCTGGCACAAACACTGCCACTCCTCTTTCAAATCTGGTCAAGATAGGGATTTTAACTAGTAAATTGTGGTTCAAATCCCCTAGGGCTAGATGATGAAAATGAATTTCCAAATTCACTTAATACAACTCAAATTTCTAAATGGAAGTAGGGTACATATAAAGGACATCAACATGAACTCATATGCATCACCATTCAAATTTTAATGTCTTCTATAACTCCCTTAGATCAGATGCAAAAAGACTAGTTTCGACCTTGGGGGAAATGGCATTAAATCTTCTTCAAATGGTATTAAACTAATCAAAATGACTCCAAATGCTTAAGTATTGAACATGAAACTTATTCAGCTCATAAATGATATTCCATTAATCATAAATACATTAGAGGAATGATATTTCATTCGAATGCATCAATACATCATTGCTACACATCAAGGTAGTGGGGAAATGGCACCATTCTTTCATTACAAATAGGATTTATACATTTCCACTTGGAATTTCGGCCTGAAAATTTTTGAATATGAAGAACAGAGTATTTAATTCATATTACAAAATAAATGGGGCATTAGAAGCTCCCCCAAAGAGTACAATAGCTCACCAAAAACGCCATCCCTCAAGGAGCAAGAATATGCAATGAAAACTGGAAATGGTTGAATGAGTGAGATGCACTAGAAGAAACCACGAGATGGCCTGTAGCTTACACCTGAAAATAAAGACTCCATTAAATCTCCATGAAAGACCTGAATGGCCTTTCCAAACACCAACTTGGATGAGAATCTTTCACCCTCGAAATTGGCTAAGGCAAGAAACTAGTCATCCACTAGCTCTCCTCTCACAAATGCAATTGAAAATTCTAAAAATGATCAAAATATTCCTTCATTCTTTGTTCTTGAAATTTATAAAGTTTCCAAGCTCTCTATGGGTTTAATTCCTTCCAAGAGATGCATTCCAACTCAAGTTGGGAAGAGAATCCAAAGGATGTCACTTGTACAATAATTCCTAGTCTCCCACTTCCACCAAATCACATGTGGAAGCATATTAGCTTCCCTAAATCCCTTGAGTACACTCTCGAAGGCTATTTTTAGCCCTTACATGTCATATATTTCAGATTTCATCCTTTAGGTCTGATTTGTGTCATAGGTGTCATAGCATCGTCATCATTGTTGTCATAGAGTTAGGGAATCTAGTCCAAGTGTCTCACTAGCTCCAAAATGCCTCTTCCTCTTCCATGGGAGTTACTTTTCCACTCCAATTCAACGTTAAGTGATTCATGCCAAGTATATTGACCTTCCAACTCATCCCAAGACCCTTGGGATTCTTATGGATTCGAAATGACAAGAGGAGGATGCCATGTGGCATAGAAAATCTAGCTTGTGTGGGTCCCACCTCCTCCATGTGTCTTCATGGTCAAATGCCACTTTGATTTTCCCTTGTATATATTTATTTAGATCCTTTATTAAATATTTATGCTCTTCTAATGTCCACACATCATTTATTATCCTTCTTATTTCAAATCCCAATGCTTCCACCTACAACCTAGGAAACTAGTAATTTTCCTCCTTGGCACTTATTTGACCCTTAACATTTAATTTGACAAACTCTCATGAATATGGCCAATGGCTTAGGTCATTGTGACCCAATGCAAATTTTGGGACATGAAAAATCGTCCCTTAGAAACTTCAACATCTAAATGGTACGATCATATTAAGTTTTTCTTAAACCATGGGTGTGCTCCTGAAACCCTTGACTTCAAAAAACGTATAGCTTTAAGGTTAAAAGCTGCTCCATATCAGTTTATAGATGGCGTTTTGTTTAGGAAGAACTATGATGGTGTTTTTCTCAAATGTTTAGAGAAGAATGAAACTGATGATATTCTTTTGCAATTTCATGCGGGACCTGTGGGAGGGCACTTCTGAGGAGAAACCACTGCACACAATATTTTTAGGGAAGGGTACTACTGGCCTACCTTGGTCAAATATTCCTATGCTCATGTCAAAAAATGTGAGTCCTGTCAAAAGTGTATTGGGAAAATAAAAAAACCCGCCTTTCCTTTGCAGCCAATAATAGTTCAGTTTCCATTTAAGCAATGGAGACTGGATTTTGTTGGACCCATTAATCATGTTTCCTCCCTGCAACACAAGTATATCTTGATAGCCACGGACGACTTTACCAGGTGGGTAGAGGCAGTCCCTCTCAGACATTGCAATACAAACCAATTGATATCCTTCATTGAAAGTCAAATAGTCACTAGGTTTGGTGCGCCCGAATATCTAGTTTTTGACAATGCATCTTACCTTTCTTCCATTCATCTTACACACTATGCCCTATAAAAAGGGATAAAACTCAAGTTTTCTGCCAATTATTATCCACAAGGTAATGGGCTTGTTGAATCTTCTACAAAGAACTTGATAACTATTTTGAATAAAACAGTAGCTTCCCATCACAAAGATTGGCACACCCAGCTTCACAATGCTCTTTGGGAAGACCGGATTACCCCAAAGGAAGCTATTGGAATTTCTCCTTACTGTCTTGTCTATGGTAAGGAAGCCATCCTACCATCCAACCTTACCATTCCCTCATTACAACTAGCCCAATCCATTCAAGAATATGATTCCTCCTCGCTTCGACAGAGAATTGATACCAGGGTTAAGTTGGAGGAGGATAGGGAAAGGTCTAAAAACAAATTGTATGAACATCAACAGTTGGTTAAAAGATGGTTCAATGAGAAATCCTCTTCTGACATAGATTTTTCAGTAGGAGATTTGGTATTGAGATGGGATAAACAACATAAGGACAAAAGAGAATACACCAAATTTCAATGACTTTGGCTAGGACCTTTCATTGTTACAAAAAAGATTGGTCCTAGTACTGTCCAGTTGCAGACACTGGAGGGAGTCATTGACACTTATCCAGTGAATGTTTCTCTGCTTAAGAAGTATTTTGTTTAAACAATTTGATGCATCTTGTACATAAGTTTGGTGTGTTTCACTTTTCTTTTTGATTGGTTTTCCTTTTTAGTTTGTGTTTGAATAATCCCCACACATTTGGCAATGGTTGTTGATCAGTCTGTCTCAAGATTAATATACTCTGAAGTTTTTTGACACATTGTCAGTCTTAGCTTTTCTCATCCTATGTCAGAATTTGTTTTGTATAAAATTCACAATCAATAATTGCAGATCTTTGATTGATACCTTCCCATCTTCATCATTATCTTTCTATATGTTTTATTTGGTTAATTGAGATTATGGGAGTGACTGTTTTTTCTTATCTTATGCTTCATTAGTGTAATACAGCATATCTTAATAGCCTGGTCAACCTTTATCTGCTCCGGATCCTATTATAGTCACCCTGAAAATAACTTTCCTTAATAATTGTAGATTACAAGATGGGGGGGTCTTATCACAAGCCATCCCATTAGGTTCATAGGTGTTTAGTGGAATGACATCTTCACATCAAGCCACCAAACTTTGGAGATGACTTTCAGTTTCTACTAGAAGGTGGAAGATCCTATCACAGGTCGGTCCACTCATGATCTACAAAGAATTAGCGAGTAACACTACTATTATGTGGTTACCAAGCCATGGTAGTGTCTTGTAATTTACACTCTAATAAATATTTGTTTTCTTTGTTATAAGACAATTGTTGTATATAAGGATAAGTGGGGTCTTATTACAAGCCATCCCTACCATGATCATGGATTTGATTTTGGACTTAAATTATCATTATGTGGTCACCAAGCCATGATAATTGCTTTCAGTGTCATAGCTGGAAGACAAGGAGTCTCCTTACCGAGATAGCTTGTTCAGTTTCAAGATCAGGTTTGTGAATGGCATTTCCAAAATCTGATCACCAAGTCAGGGCAGTGGTCTTATGTCAACAAGGACTTATGTGCATATTTTCATTTTTGTTTTCAAAAGCAAAAAAAAAAAAGGGATAAGAAAAATGTATATATTGTTAATAATGCATATGTATGTAAATAAAGCAATTAATAAATCAAGGTGATTTATAATTTGGATATCCAGAGTATGTTTAATCTTGTTCTCAGGTTCAACTCAAGCAGTCTTCCTGTGATTGCATAATGGTAATGAATCCCTGTTATTTCTTACATCTCCTTATTAGATTTGCATCATCCTTAATTGATTTTGGATGGTATTTTATCAATCATATGTTTAACTCTACTTGTTGTTTGTGTTTTTGTATGAACATTTTTTAAATTTTAGGTTGAAGCATTAGTTTACTGACATGTTTTTTTTTAACTGAAGTTTTTATTTACAGAGATAACTGGTTCATCCCAGCTAGTCGCCATTTGTTGTAGGTACAACATATCCCATGTTCCATTAGAAGATGGGAGCCCCAATATTTTTTAAATGCAAAGGTAATGGTATAAAATTCCTTTATCATTATGGGGTTTTCCATCATGCTCATTATGGTTTTATGCCTTTGCATTGTTTTGACTTAATTAGGATTTTCCCTTCTGAAAATTTATAGCTTTTTCACTATTTTTCAGAGTTGTGGGAGGCTCTGATTTTTCCAGAAAGTTGTGTTCATCCTGTAAACCCACAATCCTGCAATTGTGGATTGCAGGAGTTTGTTTTTCCTTTTTGGAATGTTGTCATCCCGCAACCCGCAAATTGTAGATTGCGGGAAGACCTTGTATATATGTTTTGAAATTTTTCATTCTGCAACCTGCAATTGCGGATTTCGGATTGTTGAAAGCAGATTGACTAATAAAATTGCGTTGTGTGTTTCCTCAACCCACAAAAGCGGATTGTGGATTACGAAAATATTATTTTATTTAAAAAAAAAAATTGTTTGCATTCCCGCAACCCACAATTGCGGATTGCAGATTGCGGAAACTTGTTGTTTGTTGTTTTTCTAAGTTGCGATCCCGCAACCTGCAACTTGCAATTGCAAATTGTTGATTGGGGGAACAATGTATGTAGTTGAAAAAATAAAACCATGCAGCTTAACTCCGCATCCTGCTAGATTAAATCTTGACCGTAGATTTCTTTTGATCTGGCGGATGAAATTGCATTGCATGATTTAATTGATTTTGGAATTTTCAAGTCTTTCTTCACTCTTTACAACCTAGTTGCTGACTATAATTTTTACCTTCGGCTGAATTTGAAGTCATGATCACTGATTCGACTGATCCATAATGATAAGATTTTAGATTCGACTTCAAATCATACGTGATATAATTGGAATCGTACTTAATCTCAATCCAAATCTGGTTAACGCGTGCTACGAGTTACTTCATTGGAGATGGGATGATTTTAGTTCTTTGATCTTAAGTTTTTAATCACGGCAGTTCCTTACACTCGATCCTTATGGTTTTATTAATTATTCTTAAATACAAAGACGGATATGGGAGATTTATTTATCATCAAGATTCCATAGAGAAGTCTTTTTTTCAATTTGGAGCGGTTTCCTTTTGACAATATTTGTGTGAGCAATATGCAAAGAAATCACAAATCTTCAGGCATATTTTGTGAAGAGAAAGAGCTTCAGCCTCTAGTATACTAAGAACCTATGTCACCACCTTTTGATGCAGGTGTTCCTGATGAAAGCAGTGCTACCAAAGAAGAGGACTCTGAGACTCTATCCGTCTGCATACAACTTCCTTAGAGGAAGAGGAGAAAAACCACTGAAGATTCAATGGATCGAGATGATTCTATTATCCATGATTTTATAATCAATCAAGTACCCGTTATTCCAATCATTCCTTTGAAGGAGGAACAACTAGCCGACTTTTCAATTTTTGAGAATGTTGTTGATCATCTTGAATCTTCGAAGGAAGATATTTTGGTTCCCTATTTTCCTATTATAGGACGCTAATAGATTGTTGTTACATTCCACAGTTTGTTATGGAGTGTCTCCCGAAATTATGTGATGAAAATCTGTTTGAAATCTTGCCAAAGTTTTGGAGAAAATCACTTTAATATGCTCCAGGATAATGGATTTTGGAATCCCAGTTTTATGGGAATTTACTATTTTGTATCATTTTGTAATTTTTATTTAAGGGTTAGATCTCTCGTAGGTTGGGGATGATGGAATTTGGAGGAGAAAATCAACAAAAGAGACTAGAGATACTTCGGTTAATGCAAAGCTTGTAATTTCTTGCAAACTTTTAGTAATATAATTATGTTATTCTCTCGGATCTTCTTTTGTCTATTAATCAAATTTATTTGGTCAATATTGATTTTCACTTCAGATTGCTTATCAATACTATTTACTCTTTGCAATTTATAAATACATTGATCCACATTTTTTATTTGTCTCTGCTTATGATCTGTGTATCCTTTAATGTTTTAAGAGAATTTATTCAATTAAAATGTTTATCTATTTCTGCAAATGGTTCACAGAAACTCATAATTTATGTTAATTTTAAAATTGACATATCAGTCACAGGTTAAACTTGAATGCACCTAAACCCTTAATTTTCCATCAATCAATTTTAATTGGTTGGTAGTAACTTGAGTAGATAAGTAATTAATCTCTTTTACATTTCTGTTAAATTGGTGAACATGCTTATCTATTTTCACAACAAGTTAATCTGCACATAAAAAAGATACCTTCTTAGAGTAGGTCTAACGTAAATTAGATTTCCTTTTAGGTAGATTTGTTTTAGACTTAACACACTTAGTTTTCATTCATTGGAAGACAAATCCTTTCAGAATAAAAAATATAAGTGCTAGTGGAGGCCTTTGTATCCGTGGGAGATTACTATTCCAAACATGATGGGGATAGAACTGTCTTTGCATAGTACCTTTTGAATCCTTTCAGTATGGGGTTTCCCCCTCTGTTGTGATCCGTAGAACCATTCCAACAACCTACACATCTGAGGCCTCAACAGAGACATATGAAACTCTTGTAATCAATGTAAAGAGTGATGGAAAATATAGTTAAATATTATCTTATAAATCCATGGTTAACAAGTTGACATATGAAGAAATAAATTTGAAAGGAGAGATTGTAAACATCTACCAGAAGCCACAAGCATTGATTAATTATATCATATATACTTTTTCAAGAGAAGGAGATTGGGTTTTAGATTTATTCTTGGGATTAGGTAATATTTATGATATTACATATGAAACTAGTGCCGTAATCTAAATTCAGTAATATATATTTTTTAAATTTATGTTTCATTATTTTATTTAACTTTTTTTGTTTTGTAGGTGGTGATTAGGTACAACAATAGCATGCTCATTACAAAAAGGATTAAATTGAATATCCATTGGCAATGATCTACTACAATGCAATTATATCAAGCAAATAATTAAGGTTATGAAAGTTCTTCCAAATGAAATGTAGGAAGTTGGTTTGAAGAAAGGAGAATTCAGTGAGTCACTTGTGGCAAAGATGTCAAAAGAGCCTTGGCCTCCTTTAAAAGGGATGTTCGAAAAAGATAACTTTGGGCATTTTGTAGAAGTACAGGACCCAATGGAAGAACACATTGAGGTCCAGGAAGAGAGCCAACCAGCAGAACCAATAGAAAATGTCAATTTCGATGAATATTTTGGGATGGATGATATTTTTGATTAGTTTCATATCGTTGAGGAAAATGTCAAAGTTGACAAATTTTTGATAAGATATCTTTGTAATGTTTTGAATTGAAGATTTTATTTTGAGAATAACTGTTATCTTTTTAATATGCTATTTAGAAATATATGGTATACGTTTTGTTCAGTTTATGTGAATCATAGCTTTATGGAAAATAATGTTAAAAAGTATCATTTTTATACATCAAATAGCAGAAAATACATTGAAAGATGGTTTGAAATGTCTTTTTTTTTTCATTTTGTTTAGGAATTTGCTCAAAAAATTACTTCTTTAAGATAAAGTTTAATAAAAATATTTGAAAATGCATATATTTTTCGTTCTAACTAGCTTCTAAATCTTACAAAAATTCAAAAGTGTGTGTATTTTTTTACTATAACCAGCTATTAAATGTAGATTTTTTTGTAAAGTTTGGAAAATGTCCCTTGTAAATAAAAGTTATAGTTTTCTTATGACCAAGAAGTTTCAAAATCACAAAAAAATGGCTCAAAATGAAAAATGGTGCTACTAGTATACACACTTTTTGAAACGGAGGTAAAAACAACTACTAAAATTGACCCCCAAAAAATGAGAACAATGTCGAGTTCTCGTCAAGTTGTATAACTTGATTCTTGTGTCAAGTCTGTCCCTCCACCCATTGGTTAAAATATGATCTCAGTTCTCAGAGTAAGACCCCTGTGTTATCATGTGCTTCAACTCTTAACGATGTCAAAACACTAGATTATGAGAATTGCAGTAGATGTAGTTGTACCTTGGGATCCCTTTCAATCACTAGAAGGGATCACCTCAAACTTGGTAGGGAGATTCATTAGTGCTCCATAACTAAGTGTTTTCCCCTATGATCAACGCCAACACATCATCACATTGGGGGGAAACGTACTTTTGAAGGTAGTAGCATTCACATTTGCAAATCATGGTAGTAGTCTACTTGCTATAAGTGAATTTCTTATGGAGATTCACATACCAGTTCGATTCCCCAGCCCCGTGGGATTATCATGATCATCAACTATTTCTTTTCTTCAGCAATCCACATCAATTTCGTGATTATTCACTCAAACATGGATCGAATCTTCCTTCATCCATGTCTCAACAATATAGTAGAGTTGACCCGTTGGTCCTCTCTCATTGTAATCACTTTGCAGCATTTCATGAGCATGGGTATGCCCACATCGTTTGTATAAAAACCTATTCTTCATTACCGCTCCAAAGGTCGTCGCTTGTAATCTTATCCCATGGGAGGACCCCATTTGTACACATATACTTCATCCTACAGAACATGAGAGAAATAAAAGAAAACATGATGCATTATCAGCTCTAAAGTACCCTCCGAACCTCATACATCAGGGGGCATCTGTTAACGCCTAAATTTTGCACATATGCGACATTTCAGAAATTATTCCTATAAGGAATCATCAACATAAAGAATGCATCTCACCACATACATCCTCAACAAATACAAGACATCATGAGTCCAAAAGTGCCAAAAAACTAGTCAAAATAAAGTGTAGCACAGCTAATACATTGTCAACCCGCGCTATAGCGCAGGTTACTAGAACAATGCCTACGCTACACCCACGCGAATATTCATTCGATAGTCGCGCTACTGTCAAAACAATGATACCACCAACTTCCTGCGGTGCATTGAAGGCTCCATACCCTCCAAGGACCCAAATTGGACCCCTCACACACTTGGTGGCATTAAATAACCCCCTTGGTGTACTTGGGAACTAGTTCATGGAGGATATGAGTTCACATTTGTATCTAGTTGTTTGTTGGACACCTCTTAGCCTATAAAAGGAAGCCATTGGCATGCATTTTGTAGAGAGAAATCAAGAGCAAGGTTATGCTGTTGGATTTTTGTTGGAGCTTTCTCATAGCCCACCTCTTCCTTTTATTGTAAGCATTCCCAAGATCCCTTGCGAGCTTCCATCAAGGTGCAAGAGTTTCTCTCCATGGTTCTATCATCTACTTAGCATTTAGTTTGGACAACAAAGGTCTTCCTAATGGAGATTGTTGGATTCCCTTGAACCACACACCTCTTGGGCATTGTACAACTTGACCACTGGGAAATACAAAAGTGGTTTGACACATCTAGGATTGTTATTGGAGTTTTCATTCTCCCCCCATCTCTTTTATTTTGTTTTTTATCCATGTTTCTTTGTTTTTATGTGAATTGCACTAACAATCTCTTGTAGGATCACTTGGAGGACAACCAACACACCTCATGCCACGTCCCCTCCCTTCAATCCGATGCAAGGGAGGGAACATCACCAAACATACCGGGCTTATTTGACAATCTCAGCCCCATTCATTACTAAGAAATTCATGGATAAATAAAGACCGTTCATACCCAGCAAACACAGCGGAATTAAACAGTATATACACACGGTTTCATCATGCATTCAGCATATAAACAAGAGTCATTAATTAAAACATTGCAGAGCACATAATTAACATAACTCAATTCACAAAGAATACTTATCTTGAAATGTAAATGTCCAAACAACTGGATATGTGAGAGCAATGTTACACCCAACCATAGATCTCTGTCCAGCCTATATTCTTTCAGCTGAGAGATCACCCTCGAGCAGGGTTGTGTATCCACTAAGGAGGAACTGAACAGGACCACTCATAGCCATGATTTCACTCAATATCTATGCTAAGCAAACACCTAGTTGAGTTTATCAAGCATACGAGAGACAAAGGAGGGAAATGCTAAACCAGTGAGCTCAACCACATACCTACAAGCATCTCCAGATAATTCAAACAGTCAAGGCACCCACAATACCTAACACACCCAACACAAGGAAGGTCCCCTTCTCTGCTGCGTAGTCCCTCAGGCGTCCCTTCCCTCCAGTGCTATTCAGGGTGGGAATAGAAAGGTCCAGCTGCTAATTCCTTGAGATTCCATCCTTCACTGGGTTTATCAAGCAAGCCCAACCTATGTTCAAGCATTCACACTTGGATTTCTCACCATTTTGTGATCAAATAACTCAATCCCATCACTGGATTTATGGGCTATAAAAACTGGGTTTTTCCTATGGATTTCGAGGTATCTAATACTGTCAAATTCGCCCCAAGGTTCATATCTATGGATCCCCCATTGGATTTCAGTGTCAAATACCAATTCTGGGCATTTATGGCTCTTCAAAATGTGGGTTCTTGCAAAGTTGCGATTTCTTGTTTTTCTCACTGCCTGACATTCGTAATGGATGAAAAATGATGCTGAGATGTTCCACAATGGAATGGGAATGAGGAAAAACAAATTTTCATGTGGTAGAGTGACTTGTGGTACAAGAAAAATAGAGCCCATACCTACAATACGAATTTCTGGGTTGTCAATGTTCCATTGAAGCCATGGACTGAATTTTTCAACAACTTCCTTACAACATAATTACATGTTAGCAAGGAAAGTCAAATGGGTTCACAAGATGACATTTGGCAGCATATGGTTCATCCCCACAACCCCCTCACCACTCCCTAGTGGAATACACATGGCCCCTTCTCATTCGTTGCTTCCATAGTCAGTTTTTGTATTTGATTGAAATATTAATATTTACATCAATTTACAATATCCAATGGCTTAATTGCACATGGATAAAAAAATATCAAATGCTTGTCCATTTTAAATAAAATACGAACATACACTAGCGGGGCCTTGGCCTTGAGCTCCACTCTAGGGAAACATACATTGCATGTATACAATATTTACATTAAAAGCTAATATATCATAAGGGTCAAAATGGGGTATTACATTCCCCTACCCCTTAGGACAACACCATCCTCAGTGTTCTTAAAACTGAACAAAAATTAGAATGCCTCTCTCATGCCATTGTTCAACTCCCATGTAGCCTCTTCGGGACTAAGGTGCTCCCATTAGACCTTTACCTGCCCGATGGCTCTGTTCCATAGCAAAGTGACCTTCTTTTCGAGGATGTGCATAGGCTCTACTTGGAACTCTCCCTCGGGTTCCACATGTATCACATTCCAATAAATCATATGATTAAGATCATGTACATACTTCTTAAGGAAAGATACATGGAAAACATTATGAACTCTTATGTTAGCAATCAATGAAACTCTATATACAACTAGCCCTATCCTATCTAGGACTTTAAATGGCCCACAATATCTTGGTGACAACTTGGCACAACTCCCCAACTTGAGAGAACTTTTCCTTGGTTTCACTCTCAAATAAACATGATCCTCAATCTGAAATTCCTTATGCACTCTTTTCAAATCTGCATAACTCTTTTGCCTATCCTGGGATGCCTTTAAATTCTGCTTGATCTTAGCAACTTCCTGTTCCATTTCCTTGATCATCTCTGGCCCAAGCACTACCCTGTTCACCAAACTATCCCAACTAACTAGAGTCCTGCATCCCTTGCCATACAATGCCTCAAATGGACTCATTCCCAATGATGCGTGTTGTCCATTGTTGTATGCAAATTCTACCAAGTGTAGGTAATTCTCCCACTTGGATGGTTTATCCATCACATACATTCTCAACATGTCTTCAATAACCTGATTCACCCTCTCAATTTGGCCATATGTTTGAGGATGATATGTTGTATTGAAGTTCAATTTAGTTACCAATTCCTAAAATAATCCTTTCCAGAAATTGGAAGTAAACTTGGTATCACTATAAGAAATTATTGCCTTGGGAAATCCATGCAATCTGAATATCTTTCTCATGAAGATATTTGCAATGTCATTAGCCTTGTGAGTGGACTTGACTAGAATAAAGTGAGCTACCTTTGATAGTTTGTCCACCACAACCATGATTGAATCATCCTTCTTCACTGTCATGGGCAGACCTGCTATCATATCTATAGAGATCACTTCCCACTTCCACTCTGGAATGTGTAAGGGCTGCAATGATCCTGCTAGATGTTGGTGCTCTGCCTTGACCTACTAGAACCTTTGACACCTAGCAATGTACTCAACTATGTCCTTCTTCATACCATGCCAAAAGTATTGCTTTCTTGCTGCACTTATAGTTTTCTGATATCCTGGGTGTCCAGAGTATGGCATTTGATATATTTCATCCAGCACAAGCTTCTTCAAATCTGCACCATTTGGAATGTACAATCTGGTATCATGATAAATGAGAACATCATCCTCACCCAACTGATATCTTGCACATGCTTTATCCACATTACCCTGCTGCAACTTTTCTTTAATTTGAATGCAAGTTTCATCCCCGTTTTGGGCTTCAAGAACTCGTCTTCAAATCTGATTTACACACACTTAATGCAGCAACACAAAATTTTCTTGCTGAGAGCATCTGCAACCTTATTCTCCTTCCCTTTTACATGCTTAATTTCAAAATCAAATTCACAAAGAAACTCCATCCATTTATCTTCCTTGTCATTCAAGTTTGGCTGGTCAAACAAATACTTCAAGCTCATGTGGTCTATTCTAAGCTCGAATCTTCTTCCTATCAAATAATGTCTCCACATCTTAAGAGCATGTACTATGGATTCTAATTCTAAATCGTGTGTGGAATAATTATTTTCATGCTCTTTTAATTTCCTTGACTCATAGAAAATAAAAAATTCTTCTTGCATGAGCACTCCTCCTAGCTCTTCAATGCAAGCATTTGTGCACACTACAAAATCCTTCCTTGGATCTACTATCTTCAGAACATGAGCACTGGTAAGTAACTCCTTTAACTGCTAAAAGCTTTTCTCACACTTTTCAGATCATACAAATTTAATATTCTTTCTCTGCAATGAATTGGGTAGGCTATCTTGGAGAATCCTTCAATGTGCCTTCAATGAACCTTCTGTAGTAACCATCAAGACCCATAAAATATCTAACATCTGAAACACTCCTTGGAGTAGACCAATCCATGATGGAATTAATCTTTTCTGGATCCACTGCAATTCCTTCTTCAAAAATAACATGACCCAAATATTGTACCTTCTTTTGATAGAATTCACACTTACTTAACTTGGCATACAACTGGTGTTCTATAAGAACTTGTAACACCATCCTTAGATGTTCTTCATGCTCTTCTTCATTCCTTGAATAAACAAGAATTTCATCCAAGAACACAATCACAAAGTTATCCAAATATTTGTTGAAGACACTATTCATGAGACACATGAATGTAGTAGGTGCATTGGTAAGACCAAATGGCACCATAGTGAATTCATAATGACCATATCTTGTCCTAAAAGCTATCTTGTGAATGTATTATTCCTTTATCCTCACTTAATGATAACCAGACCTCAAGCCAATCTTTGAATACACTTTAGCTTCCTTGATTTGATCAAATAAGTCATCAATTATTGGCAATAGATACTTGTTCTTGACTGTCACCTTATTTAGCTGCACGTAATCAATACACAACCTTAAAGTCCCGTCCTTTTTCTTAACAAATAGCACGGGTGCTCCCCAAGGAGATACACTTGGCCTGATATATCTCTTGTCCATTAACTCTTGTAGCTACATCTTTAACTCTACCAATTTTGGTGTGCTCATTATATAAGGAGCTTTGGAATTTGGTGCTGCCCCTAGAACAAGATCGATGGTAAAATCAATATCTCTCTTTGGTGGCAGTCCCGACACTTCATCCAGAAACACATCTTGAAACTTTCGCAACAATGGAAAGTCCTCCATCATTGGTTCTTTTTCCTCTGACGAATCTAACATATGAACCGCATATAATTGACAACCTTTCTTATAAAAAAATTTCAACTGTAAGGCTGAAATCTGTCTTACTTAAACTTGCTTGGGAATTCCTCTTACCAATCTTGCTCTTCCCTCTTCATCAATACATTCAAGTGCTTTCTCATAATAGTCCAACTTGGCCCTATGCCTTTCCAACCAATCCATGCTAATTAAGGCATCATAAGATCCTAATGGTAATACATTTAGTTCTACATGTGTGTGGAGTCTATTCAATTATATGGGGCACTCCACCACCACTTCACTAACTTTTCTCTTCGTCCCTGTGGCTAATTGAACTAGCCAAGACTTATTACGCTTCACTTTTCTAAGAGAACAACCTTTTACCACTTTTGGAGAAACATAACTATGAGTAGATCCTAGATCAATCAAAATAGAAATAGATTACTTAGCAATATTACCTTCAACTTCCACCACTGATGATTGATGGTCTTCCTGATGATTATCCAATGCTGCCTAAATTCGAGGCGTTTCCCTTGCCATGTCCTCCACTATAGATGCTCCCTTTAAGTTGTGCAACCTTTGGGGATTCTCCTTCCGATGTGAACAATCCTTTAACTTGTGGTCTTCTCCACACCCCCAACACTGAAGTGGCCCTTTTGATGCTTTATCTGCTGCTACTGTTGGCTTGAATCCACTCCTTGCTTGCTTCCCCTGTGGAAAGGTTCTAGGATGACTTTTGAATGGTGGTTTGAAACCACTTTTGTTTTGATCAAACCTCTCTCTTGGATTTCCTTTCCATGCTAGGCTAACCTCTGATTTTCCTTTATTCTGCTCATAGAAATGCATTTCCATTCTAATGGCTTCATCAAGACTTGGTGGATTAACAAACTCAATTCTATCTTTGAAACTTTGGGGTAGACTTCCAAGGAAGCATTGGATCTTTATCCTCTCATCTTTGATATAGTCCACATACCTCAACAATTCCAAAAATTTATGGACATGCTCTTCCATAGATTTTTGTCCCAACCTAAGTTCATTGAAATCTTTTCTCTTACTGTCATAATACCTAGCAAAAAAGTATTTTTCCTTGAAGTACTTCTTAAATCTTTCCCAACTGATCTTCCTTTCACTAATCCCTTTTACTTGCAAGAGGTTATCCCACCAAATTGAAGCTCTGCCATTTAGATTGTAAATGGAAATTCTCTCCTTTTTACTCCCCGAGTAATCGTGGATTCTGAAATATTTTTTCATTCCAAGAAGCCATGCCTATGCCTCTTGGCCAGTCTTGTCTTCTCCATCAAATGTGGGAGGCCTTTCCTTCCTGAATTATCCCTGTGAGATTCCTTTGAACTTCTTTCTTCCATCAAATATCCTGGGCATATGCCTTGGACTTCTTTGAGAGCCTCCAGAGTCACATGATTTGCTAGAAGAAGATCTAGAGGAAGGTGTTCAATGCTTCTTGCTCATAGAACTCTTCCTTGGGCTTGGAGTCCTCTTCTTTGAGCGACCTCTAGAGCGACTCTCTGCATCTCTTCCTTCTTCACCTACATTGCTTGGGTTGGACCCAATTTTTATCCTCTGTTGCATATCAGTGAGGCTTTGCAAAATAGCAGCATTGAGTTGGTTTTGTTCTTCCTACGCCTTCATCAATCTTTCATTGAAGCTCACGATGGTTTCAATCAAGTTCTGAGGCGTTATTTGCTCCCTTCTCCCATTAGATTCAGTCTCAGTATTCCCTTCATGCACATTTTATCCTAGCACATCTTCATCATGTTCATAAGGATCCTGAGCATCATTTATGGTCACCATTTTTCCTATAGGTTGCCTTTGCTACCCTATTAAATCTTATGAGCTGCAAGCACTGTGCATTATGAAAATATTTGTTAGACGTCTTAGGAATCCTTATAGAAACATAAACAATCAATATTTTAATAGAATTAAATCATGGAATAATTCACATAGCTATTATGCATTCATTTCTTTTTCCCATTCATCAATTCTGGAAATTGCCCATATTGTCAACAATTTGTCAAAACAATTACTGGCACTTTTCTGCTCTAAATATCCATAGTGTATGATAACCCCATTCGAATTCTGACTATGCACCATTGTTCCCTTCTGGATAATCTTTGCAATGCCTATCCATGTGCTCCATTCCAACATCGGGTGTGGGAATTGCATTACTCCAAAATTGACAATTTTCTCTGCAATTCTGCATATATTTACACAGTTGCAAAATATCCTGAATTGCCAACTTCAACCACCTGTAGAAGCAAATCTAGAAAGATTCAGCAAAACATTTCTATCGGGAGAAATTAGTCCATACAACAAGGAACACCCAACAACTCGTGGATCTTTGTTCCTATGCACCATTCATTTTCTATTAAATTATGGGTTTGACTACTTTCCACTTTTCACATTTTTTCAAAATTTCCAATTTTGAGCCAAAAATGGCTATCTCCCAAACTGTGCATTTTTGGAAAATATTTGTTTAACATGAATTGTCTATTTTCATGAGAATAAGAAATGTTGAGTTTAGTAAATTTCTTGAATCCTTCATCTGAGGTCTCTTTCATCCACTGCAAGCTTTTCAAAATTCCAAAAACGTGGCCTAAAATAGTGTTTTTTGACCTTCTTGCACACCCCGACTCCACATACTTTGGAGTTTGGCTCCAAAATTCCAAACTTAACACTGTGCCTTCCCTATGGCCACTTCATATTAGTTTCAGCTCGATCCGACCTTCTATTAAGCGTCGGGACTCCGATTTGTAAAATCCATTAATTCCAAATTTATGCCAAATTGGAGCATAATGGGCTCGAGATCATCACTGGGTCATTCATGGCCCACGTTTATGGCCTTAGAACGCCATTGATCTCATCCAATTCTGATTCTGTATGCCGCTGCTATCCAAAAATAAACTTTTGGGCAGTTTCAGCTCCTGCATCACAGTTGCGCAGCCCTACGATCGGTAGTTGTGCAGCCCCGCAATCCACAATTGCGCAGCCCTGCAATCCACAGTTACGCAGCCCCGCGATCAATAGTCGCGTAGCCCCGCAATCCACACTTGCACAGCCCCGCAGTCCGCGGTCGCGCAACCCTGCAATCTGCAGTCGTGCAAACACCTTTGTTCTAGCAACTTGTGGGCTCATATCTCCCTCGTACCTTAACCAAATAAGGCGAGTCTGGTACCGTTGGAAAGCTCTTGGAGAGATCTATGAAATGGTGTGATCCCCTACCACACTTGAGAACTCTGCTTCTGTCATTTTCCAAATCAAAAGTTGCCCAAAATTCATCGATTCTACGTTGAAACATTCTGATATATGCCTGCGACCTCAAAGTTTGGCCCAAGCAGCCCCAGTGCTGCAACATGGGCTCTGATACCACTATGTCGCATCCCCTCCCGTTAATCTGATGCAATGTAGGGAACATGACCAAACATATCGGGCTTATTTGACAATCTCAGCCCCATTCATTACTAAGAAATTCATGGATAAATAAAGACTTTTGAATATATGTTCATACCCAACAAACACAACGGAATTAAACACTATATACACACGATTTCATCATGCATTCAACATATAAACAACAATCATTAATTAAAACATTGCAGAGCACATAATTAACATAACTCAATTCACAAAAAATACTTAACTTGAAATGTAAATGTCCAAAAAATTGGTTATGTGAGAGCAACGTTCCACCCAACCATAGATCTTTGTCCATCCTATATTCTTTCAGTTGAGAGATCAGCCTGTATCCACTAAGGAGGAGCTAAACAGGCTCACTCACAGCCATGATTTCACTCAACAGCTATGCTAAGCCAACACCTAGTTGGGTTTATCAAGCATACGAAAGACAAAGGAGGGAAATGTTAAGCCAGTGAGCTCAACCACAGAGCTACAAGCATCTCCATATAATTCAAACAGTCAAGGAACCCACAATACCTACCACACCCAACATAAGGAAGGTCCCCTTCTCTACTGCGTAGTCTCTCAGATGTCCCTTCCCTCCAGTGTTATTCAGGGTGGGCATAGAAAGGTCCAACTGCTAATTTCTTGAGGTTCCAGGCTTCACTGGGTTTATCAAGCAAACCCAACCTCTGTTCAATCATTCACACTTGGATTTCTCACCATTCTGTCATCAAATAACTCAATCCCGTCACTGGATTTTTGGGCTATAAAAACTGGTTTTTTCTATGGATTTCGGGGTATCTAATACTCTCAAATTCACTCCAAGGTTCATATCTATGGATCCCCCATTGGATTTCATTGTCAAATACCAATTCTGAGCGTTTATGGCTCTTCAAAACGTGGGTTCTTGCAAAGTTGCGATTTTTGTTTTTTCTCACTTCTGGGCATTCATAATGGATGAAAACTGATGCTGGGATATTCCACAATGGAATGGGAATGAGGAAAAATGAATTTTCATGTGGTAGAGTGACTTGTGGTATAAGAAAAACAGATCCCATACCTACAATACGAATTTCTGGGCTGCCCATGCTCCATTGAAGCCATGGACTGAATTCTTCAACAACTTCCTTACAACATAATTAAATGTCAGCAAGGAAAGTGAAATGGGTTCACAAGATGATATTTGGCAGCATATGGTTCATCCCCACAACCCCCTCACCACTCCCTAGTGGAATACACATGGCCCCTTCTCATTCGTTGTTTCCATAGCCAGTTTTGGTATTTTATTGAAATATTAATATTTACATCAATTTACAATATCCAATGGCTTAATTGCACATAGATAACAAAATGTCAAATGCTTGTCCATTTTAAATAAAATATGAACATACACTAGTGGGGCCTTGGCCTTGAGCTCCATGCTAGGGAAACATACATCGCATGTATACAATATTTACATTAAAAGCTAATATATCAGAAGGGTCAAAATGGGGTATTACACCTCACAGGGGCTCCAAGGACTGAGGCCTTGCTATGGCCTACAAAGCCTATCCTCTTATCAACTGGAAGAGTGCACATTGTGCAATTTTTTCCACAAGAGGACTAAAATTAAACTACCTATTTAAGACAATGCAATAGTGTTAAATGTTCATGTAAATGGTTAGATATCTATGAATTACAACAAATCCATTGGATCACATACCAATGCTCTCGACATTGACATTTTGAGATTAATTAATTAATTTCAACATGCACAAATTTTTGGCTCTCCACATGTAAAAGACAAGATGACCATAATCCAAACCAAATTCTATTCCCTCTTTATTTTTATATATCAACTCTCTATTCTTACATGAAAGAATTATTTAACATGAACTTATGCTAAGTGGTATATTACAACACTAGGTGCTTAATATTTGTTTTATTATAAAATCTAATAATAACATTTACAAATTGATGCTAAAAAGATGAAATATGGAAATTCAATGCATGTGCGACAAACATATGATGCAAACAAATTATAAAATTGACACAATGTAACACAAACCTACACAAAACAAAACTAAGGATTTTTATTTTTTGTTTTTGTTTTCTAATGTAAATAATGACACAACCATGATGCAATCTCGAGGCAAAGATGATGGAAAAACTAGAATGGAAAAATGTGATGCATACCTGCAAAAATGCAACAAAGAGGTTTGAGCATTGCCACAATATTACAACCCTGTATTGTGGTAGAGAATTATGGATGGTTATAATGATTTGTAAATAGACAAAGGCATTGTATTACATTATTTTGTGATTGTATGCATGTTATCTTTTATGTTGGAATGTTGTTATCTCAATACTCTACATTACTAAATTCTTATTGGAAGAACATCCAAGAGTTATGACACCTGGAGGCATGGAGGATGGTGGAGAAAATGAAAAGGGGGAGGGGGTGATTGTACCAAGCATATGAATCCAAAGGTTATGTTGAAGACAAGAAGTGTGGACACAAGACAAATGAAATTCATATTTTTAGAAATGCCATTGAGTATGTATTATTATGGTATTAACAAGTTCACCAAAATCAAATAAGCTTTTAGGGAAAAATTATTTAGCATGAATCTAAACTAGGTGGTATATGACAACACTAGTTACTTAGTAACAATTTGAATGGTAAATTTTCCTATTTTCTATAAAGTATTAGCCTAACTTAGAATACTATAAATAAGTTTTAGAAAAAATGTATACTTAAATAATAAATATATATACAACCTTTTGTTATATATCATTCCATCCACAATTTTCTTATGATTTGTCACATTAAGTTCTAGCATTTGTCACTTTAAGTTCTACCTAGGACACTCTTGACAATGATCAATATCTCATTTGTCACATTAAGTTCTAGCATTTGTCACTTTAAGTTCAACCTATGACACTCTCGACAATGATCAATTGAAAATGTGTATGACCTTGTAGTAAAATTGGACTATGGTATTACTTAAAGTTTGAGACCTTATTTCAAATTATAAGTTGGTTGAGTTTGATGAGTTATTGAAAAACAAATTCAATTTTTGTGTGATGGGTGGTTTAATTTCAATTTTTTTTATCAAAATGTACTCAATCCCAAAAATATTAAAAATTAAATGACTTATAATATTACACAAATTTATCAAGGGAAAAATTGACTTTTAAATTTTTCATAAATCCATGAATATCAACCAGAGTTCCAAGCCATTTTTTTTTTCAACCTGAAATTGCCCAACCCTGATATTCACGGCTGCCAGCCATCTTTACAATGAATCATATGAAATTTCTGTGGATGCTTAAGATTACCCATGTTGGAGAGGGATCAGGTCGCGAGTAAAGCACTTTGGGAACGGGTTCTGGGTATATATATATATATAGATATAGAACAGTAAAGAAATCTCAAACCATCTAAGGACAATCAGATGTCACAGAGGGCTTCTGTAGTGAAAATGGAATCCAGAGCGGCAACAACAGCCCGCATGGCGATACAGCACGCCCTGGTAGCTCGTGGTTCCACAATATTGGCAGAATTCAGCGTCGCTCCCAGTCATGCAAGAGCAATTGCACAGCAAATACTGGGAAATATCTCTGCAACTACCAGTGATGGCGAGAGTCACTTCTCGTATGCCCATGGCGGGTATGTTTATCATGTGAAGAAGAGTAGTGATATGGGAGGATTGATGGTTTTGTGTATGGTGGATGAGACAGTTGAACGGATGATCCCGTATGCATTTCTGGAGGATATTCATGCCAAATTTGTCAAGGCATATGACAATCAAGATCTTGATATGAACGATGAATTTTCGAGAGTACTGAGACAGCAGATGCATTATTATTCTAATAGCCCAAATGTAGACAGGATTCAACATGTAATAGCACAACTGAACGAGGTCCGCCATGTGATATTGGAGAATATTGAGACAATTCTGGGGAGAGGCGAGAAATTGGAGGTGTTGATACAGAAGGCTCGATGCATACGAGACCAGAATTTCAAATTTGTGAAGCAGGCACGCCGTTTGAAGAGCCCAGGCTGGTGGAGGATATTTCTGCGTTAGATTTCTAGGTCATTTTAACACTCAGCAATCTCACATAATATTAAGTTTGGGTATATTGGACAATATGATGATGATAGTTAGTTATTAACGTTGAGGTGTCATTTTTTCGATTCTTTATGTGTCAAGATGATAGATTCTTTCATTCCATGGCATTGTTCAACTTATGTTTCAATATGTAACTCACGAGAATTTGTTCTTATTTTAATGATTTAATATTTAAACCAACTATGATATGACTCACAACTTGTCCTTTTATGTGAGGATGTATTGTTGTAGACACTCTCAACTAAACAATTATTTTTAGCTATTCTTAGCTGTTTGTTGGGTCTCCTCAATCCTATAAAATAAGGCTCTCTCATGTATTTTGTTTATTCAGTTTAATGGAGTTCCTTTGTTGTTTTAATCATGTGGAGGTTAATTCATGATCGAGGGTAGAACTTAGATCTCTACATGGTATCAAAGCGATCTATGCAAATATCTTTTCATTTTTTCCCTTATTGTAAGGAAGCCTAAGATTTTGGTTCTGGAAGTTGTAGTTCTGGGATGTTTTGTATGCAACTTGTGGTGTCTCTTATGCTTTTTCTTTGTTTTAGTGTTGGAGATCTGTGGGTATTCCAGATCCACAATCTCTGTAAATTTGAGCTTTGTTGAAGTAATTTTCTTAGATTGTGCTTGGAGGAACCCAAATTCCTCCCTTGTGCAGATCGCAGGCTTAAGATCAGATGCAAGCTGCGTAGGTGGCTAATCTCTTACATAGTAGATCTATAACTCGTTCTTTGAGTGAAGAATTGCAGTTCAAAACTTCAAATCCAGCGTGTAGATCTTGTATTTCTACACGGAATCTTCCATCAGTGTTCTTGAAATTTGATCTTGGTTGCAAATTCAAGCCTCACCAAATTATGTGTGCTTTGTGTTGGAATAATGTAGAAATGATAGGCATGTTGGCAGGGATTGAGTTGATGTGTACTTTCCATACTCAGCATGGTTTGGTTTGAGATCGACCTTTCTTGGATCTATGATCTGGTTTGTTATGATGTTTGTCATCTATATATTGTAACTACTTCTCCATCAATAATCGAATTGGTTTGACCATTCCTTTGTGTATGAGAGCGAGCCTTTGTGCTCTGCTCTACATTGCCTCTCTAAATGTGTTAATTTGGTATCAGAGCTGAGGTTGGAGGAACTCACCCAGCGGCCTGTGTGTGGAGGAGAAGCAGACTGTGAGGTTGAGATCACACTCTGTAAGTCATGATCCATTGCTGAGAAAATTTGTGAAGTTGAGCTGAAATTGAAGCTATTTGCTGGAGATTGTTGCCTTGTTGAGAAAAATTTTCTGAAAAAGGAGAGAACACTGCCGAGGAATGTTGTCAGAGGCAATTTTTTTTTTACAGCTGTTGTATTGAGCCATGATGTGAAGAGGCTGAGAAGCCCAGTCATCGAGCGCTGCTGAGAAAAGAGGCCATGAGTGCCATTGTGAGGAGGCCATGAGTGTGCCATTGTGAGGAGGCCGTGAGTGCCATTGTGAAGAAGCCGCGTTGAAGAAAGTTCCACAATCCGCTGCTATCAATCGCTAAAGAAGCCCGATTGTGAAGAAGCCCAATTGTGACAATTGCTGCCCACTCAGAGCCGACAAGAGAAGCCACCATTTGTTTGAAAGATGTGTGTATTGTCGGGAGATCGTGGGCATTTGAAGTGATCGCTACTACTGGAAGTGAACTGCCAGTTTGCTGGGGAGCAGCACTACCGCGCGATTCACCACTGCTACAGCGTTGTACTTCAGCACTACCGCGGATTCACCCACTGCTAGGGCATGGTACTTTAAGGACTTATGTGGTATTTTTCTCAGCTTCTACCGCGCCGGTGCTGTATTCCCGATGGAGGTACTGCATTCTTTGGCTGCAAATCAGCGGTGTAAAGGTATCTACTACAATTTTTTTTATTTTGAGTTTAACTGCAATGGCTGCCGCCTCCCAACAGTCGTTGGCTGATACATATATCAATGAAGCCTCCAAATTGAATGGAGAAAATTATGTCAACTGGAAATTCAAGCTGCAAACCGTTCTTGAATTATTCGGTGGCTGGACGATTGTGAATGGCACTGAGTTGAAGCCCGCAGATCCCACACTTGTTCCATAATGGAACAAAAGGGAAGCCAAAGCGAAGGTGACTCTGCGAATGTCTATGCAAGACAAGATTATCCCTCACATCAGAAATTGTGACACGTCTAAAAAGACATGGGATACGCTTAAAACACTATATGAAACAACTGATGCAAATCGCATATTGTTTCTGAAGACCAAACTATTGTCAATCAAGATGGAAGCAAATGAAGGGGTAAGTAAATTTATTTCTCGTATCAAAGATCTGAGTGATAGCTTGGCAGCTATAGGTGAAGCAGTAGATAGTACTGATCAAGTAACTATCGCACTGAAAGGTTTGCATCCCGATTACAAAGTGTTTATTTCAGCACTTGTAGCAAGAGAAAAACCCCCAAATTTTGAAGAACTCACAGGTATTCTGCTTCAAGAAGAAGAGAGGATGAAATCTTATGATATCGAGGCTCGAGGTTCTGATCTCGCACTTATGGCAAGAGGTCGATATATGCACAGAGGAAAACCATGGGGCAGGCCATGGAATGGAGACAGAGGCAGTTCGTGGAACCTAGATAGAGGCAAACAATGGCATGGAGACAGAGGTAGATCATGGAATGAAGACAGAGGAAAATTTCACTCAAAACATAAAGGCATGGTTCAGACTGATCATTCTAGAAATAATGTAGATGGTCATTATTGGGATAAACCAGGACACCTCAATAGAAATCATTATCAGAAGAAATATTATAGAGGTAGAAGCTACAATGGAAATCACAATGCAAATCATAATGGTAATTTTGCAACCACAGACACTCCTGAAAATGAATTTAGAAATATGAGATTATTTATTTCTGAGGATGCTCTGTCTACTGAGACAGATGATAAGAATGCATGGTTCATAGATTCAGGTGCATATGCACATATGTCTTGTAGGAGAGAATGGTTCGAAGAATATAATGAGAATCTCAATGACACTCACATCTATTTAGGTGATAATAGGTCACTCAAAGTTCAAGGTTATGGAAAAGTAAAGGTGAAATTATCTAATGGTGAATTGAAACAGATACATAATGTTATGTATGTTCCTGGTATTAAAAAGAATCTTATTTCTGTTTCAACCATAACCGAATATGACCTAAAGGTAGAGTTTGGCAAGTACCAATGTCATATTAAAGACATTCGAGACCACTACAAGACTGTTGCTACAGGTTCAAGATGTGGAGGACTATATAAGCTGGATGTGTGCAAAGGCAGTTATCAAGCACTGGCATCCACCATCATCACCACAGAGGAACTCTGGCATCAAAGGTATGGCCACATTAATCATCATGATCTTATGCTGCTTCAGAACAAATTAATGGTTGAAGGTCTGCCTATTATAAAGAATGTGCATTTAGAATGTAGTGCTTGTGCACTTGGAAAACAACACCGAGATGCATTCCCAATACATCAAGAGAAGAAACAAACTTATCTGCTTGAATTAATCCATACAGATGTATGTGGACCTATGCAGACTATATCATTAGGAGGTGCATTATATTTTCTAACATTTATTGATGATAGATCTAGATACACATGGGTCTATTTCATAAGAAGAAAAGGAGATGTCTTCGAATATTTCAAGGAGTTCAGAATGATGGTTGAAAAGCAAACAGGAAAATGCATTAAATTTATCAGATCTGACAATGGAGGGGAGTACGTGTCTGGAGCTTTCAAGAAATACTGTAAGGAGAATGGAATCCAGCAACAATTTACAGTATCCCACACTCCTCAGCAAAATGGTGTAGCTGAGCGAAAGAACAGGACACTAGTTGAATGTGCTCACAGTATGCTCCAAGGTAAGAACATGTCGAATGGTTTTTGGGCTGAAGCTGTTAATATTGCTGTATATTTGAAAAATAGAAGTCCAACAAAGAAATTAGATCTGCAAACACCATTTGAGGTCCTTTATGGATATAAACCTGAAGTTAAGCATCTACGAATTTTTGGTTGTAAAGATTTTGCACATATACCAAAAGACGATAGAAGGAAACTAGATGCTAATCCTTTGAATGTATCTTTGTTGGATATCACAATGATCATAAAGATTATAAGCTAATTCACCCTAGCTCTCATAAGTTAATTGCAAGCAGAGATGTAGTGTTCCATGAACATGCAGATACAAGTGACAAATATGATCAAGGACATACTTCTACTAATGAATATGTGAAATTAAATTCCATCATTCAGTAGCAGGAAGTGGAACAGCCACAAGAGAAGGAGCAGGAACAGAATAGCAGAAGCAATGGAAGTAGCAGCAGCAGTCAAAATAGCAGAAACATCATGAGCACTTCTATCAGTTCAGATGAAGATACAGCAGAAAGCAGAAGGATAATGGATGGTACCCCTACAAGCAAAGTAGGACTAAGAAGGTCTTCAAGACAGACTCGTCCTCCTTCAAGGTATGATGACTATGCTTTAATGTCCAATGCAATGAATGAACCAATGAATTATAAACAAGCCAAAGATAAAGAAGAATGGGTTGAAGCTATGAATGAAGAATATAACTCTATTATGAAGAATCAGACTTGGGAATTAACAGAATTACCAGAGAACAAAACACCCATAGGATGTAAATGGCTATTTAAACATAAGCTTAAATCGGATGGAAGTATTGACAGATTTAAAGCAAGACTAGTTTCCAAAGGTTATGCTCAACAGGAGGGAATTGACTTTGAGGAAACTTTTGCACCAGTAGAAAAACTAAATACAATTAGAATTATGGTTGCATTAGCTACAACTCATAATTGGAAGACCCATCAATTAGATGTAAAATCTGCTTTCTTAAATGGTGAACTAAAAGAAGAAGTGTACTTAGTCCAACCTGAAGGCTTTGTACATAAAGGTCAGGAACATCTTGTATGTAAATTAAATAAAGCCATCTATGGATTGAAACAGGCCCCTAGGTCATGGTACATAAAGATTGATACCTTCTTTAATCAGAAAGGCTTTGCGAAAAGAAAAAGTGATCCTAACCTTTATTTGAAGAAAGATAAGAAAGGAAATGTTTGCTTAATATCGTTATATGTTGATGATCTCATTATCACAGGAAATGCATGTAAGTTGATTGCAGAAATCAAAAATCAATTATCACAGGAATTTGAAATGAAAGACCTTGGTGAACTTCACTATTGCTTGGGACTTGAAGTATGGAAAGAATCTGGTAAAACTATGATCACTCAAAGTAAGTATGTGAAGGAAATATTGAGCAGATTCCATATGAGTGATTGCAAAGAATCAGTAATTCCTTTAGAATAGAATGTGAAGCTATGCAGTCAAGATGGAACAAAAGATGCAGATGGTTCTTTGTATAGACAATTGGTGGGAAGTCTGAATTATCTCACTACTACAAGGCCAGATATCTCATATGCAGTCAGCATTCTTAGTCAATTCATGGCTAAGCCAAATGAAAGCCATTGGAAGGCTGCAAAGAAGGTCCTTAGATATCTGAAAGGGACAATGAACTTTGGTCTTTTATATACTGATAAGTTTGATGTTCAATTGGCAGGATTTTCTGACTCTGATTGGGCAGGAAACGTTGATGACAGAAGGTCTACTACAGGATATGCATTCAACATTGGATCAGGGGTCGTAGCATGGAGCAGCAAGAAACAACCAATTGTTTCTCTATCATCCACATAAGCTGAATATAAAGCCATGTCTAGTGCTACATGTGAAGCTGTCTGGTTGAGGAGAATTCTTGAAGATGTTGGAGAAAAGCAAGCAGAACCCACAAATATACATTGTGACAATCAAAGTGCAGTCAAGCTAGCACATAACCCAGTTTATCATGTAAGAACAAAACACATCGAGCTGCAACATCACTTTGTTAGAGAAAAGATTGATTCTAAGGAAATTAAACTTCTGTATTGTAATACAAGTGATAATGTCGTTGATATATTTACAAAACCCATTGGCAGAATTCACTTTGAAATCCTTAGGCAGAAATTAGGTGTTGTAGAAAATCCATTTCTACATTAAGGGGGTATGTTGGAATAATGTAGAAATGATAGGTAGATTGGCAGGGATTGAGTTGATGTGTACTTTCCATACTCAGCATGGTTTGGTTTGAGATCCACCTTTCTTGGATCTATGATTTGGTTTGTTATGATGTTTGTCATCTATATATTGTAACTACTTCTCCATCAATAATCGAATTGGTTTGACCATTCCTTTGTGTATGAGAGCAAGCCTTTGTGCTCTGCTCCACATTGCCTCTCTAAATGTGTTAATTCTTTGATCTCGAATAATGTGAAATTTACATGGAAAAAATTTGATATTCAGTTGATAGATCATGATTCCAGCCGGTAGAGGATTGCCTCAGATCTTTGTGTAATCCAGGTGTGTCTGTAATCTTGGAAAATTTTGAAGCTGGGATTTGTGTGCATGTAGGAGTTCCAGGCCATTTTGGAAGTCATGTTGATTTTTTTTTTGACGTTTTGGGTTTTTATATTATTCATTGGAAACATTTTCTTTAAAATTTTATTTTTCAACAATGAAGTCTTCTAAAAAAAATTACCTTTCAATAATTTAAATTTTGAAATTTTGTTGATTGTTTTAGAAATATTTTTTTTCTTGACTTTTTTATATTAAAATTAAAATAATCATTATTAATATGTATCATTATCTTCACATTCATTTTATTTACCATTTATGTACTAAATTAATATTATATAAAAAGATAACTTAAAAAGAATAAATATGAATGCACTTCATAATACGAAAAAAATAAATAGATAATGGAGCTTGAATTGAATCAATATGCCCACTGGAAAGCTATGTAAGCTATATATCTATACACTAGTCATTATTGTTATAAAAGATGCTTGACTTTTTGTAAATATATGACACATGTAATCATAATCCATATTTTTAAATAGATTCAAGCCTCTGTAAATTGAATCGTTATAAATAATGAATGTAATACTACAAAATATAGCTCTATAATTTTCATTCCAAATGTTGCAGAGTACTTTCCTTCATTTAAATTCTGCATCCCTCACAGAAATTGAACCATGAGAGAAATATAAGAGATGTTCATTTCAATTTCAATGGGAGTTGGAGAATTAACCAATACTCTTAGATCCAAATCTATATAGATTATTGAAAATTATGGGATAAATGACTAAATACACATACAAAAAAATAGTGCAAGAATTACCTCTATAATGCAAATAACTCTCAACCTTTGTCTCCAAGGTCCTCCAACTCCCAAAGTTGTTGCAACGTGCTAATACAATGAGTGAGCATTGAGCACTGAAATTTGTAGAGTGTAGATGCCCATTGCACTAATAAAAAACTAAGAAAATATGAGTTTTCCTGTTTTAGGAAAAATCCATGCAACTTGCAAATGGAAAGGCATGGAAATAATTATAATTTAATAGATGTTTCTATTTTTTTAATAAATGTATTCTTTGGAAGTTGGAATTTAGAAAGTATAGATTAACAAATCAATGCAACTTGCACATGGAAATAATTTTAATTTAATAGATGTTTCTATTTATTTAATGAATGTATGCTTTCTAAGTTGGAATTTTGAAAGTATAATTTATATAACATAAATATATTAATACTACTATTAAATTAGTAATAAAATAACATTTTAGGAATTTTTTTGTCTTTAAAAAATAGTAGTAATATAATGACTGTTTAGAAATTTTGTTGTCCTTCAAAAATAAGTTTACAAAATTTATCACCCTTCATAAAAGACTGTTAGCTAAAATTTTAAATTTTATTTGACGATCAAAATGCTCCATAACCACTATTTTTCCTGTCAAATTCCATCACTGTTTGGCAGTCCTGTATCTACATGTACAGGTGGTCCTGTATTAGGCTCATGTCCCTCCATGTCCCTCACCTGGAGACAAACCTCCTTCTTCAGCTGCAGTGTTGACAGTGGTCTTGTTCCTACAGCCAATCAAGGAACATTTCCCCATATTCTTCTATGCCGACCTTTATTAGTTGGTTGGTGTGGTGGCTCTTGAAGTGACCAGAGGATCTGATATTATGTTTGATCCTAGAATTTGGCAGTTGAGGGACACACCGTCGATATATCACCACTATACCATTGGTATACATTTCCCTACATGTCGATCAACTGACACAATGCCACCAGTGGACCTTCCCCATGGCATGAACAGAACTTGGAGGTTGTTGACAGTTTGTCGGTCGACAAACACAATATTGGCGGAAGACCACCACTTTACCGTCACTGGACATAGCATGGCGATAGGTGGACCAACACACTGTCGTTGGTGGAGCTTCCCCATGCTATCAGGAAACAACAATGGGTGGACTCATCGTTAGTACGCTGCCACCTTCCTGTCGGTTGACCTGCCCCATTCAATGGACGGTTCAATGTATTTTCCATGCAAAGGACAGTTTTATGTTGCCAATTTTGACTTTCATACATTGGTCGACCGACACTTGCTACGTGTTTTTAAAAAAAATTATAAAATAGGAGATCCGATCAATGTAAAAAAAAAATGGGAAAATGGAACTAATTGCCAATCCGAACTAGAGAATGATTGAAATAAAGCTTGAATTTCAAAAATACTACATTATTCCTATATGCTTTTACAACATTCAAACTCAAACATAGCTTTTACCATAAGCAAAAGACTAATCCGGTTTTTACAAGCCAAAATATCTACCGTTTAAATGTTGTGTGATGCTTATTTTCCTTTGCAACTAGTCGAACACAATATCTTTGATGGTTGTTACATTGACAACCACTGCTATATCAAAAGACTAATCTAGAGTAATGACCACTGCAAATAGACTTCCTAGGTAAGTTGAAATAGAGAATGGTTAGATAAGAGTTTTTGGCCTAACTAGAAAAGTGTATGAAATCGAAAAACATGGTAAGTTATTAATAAAAGGATGAATATGGATATATATCAAGTTGTAATCATAACACATGAATACTTTCACAATCATCCACATGGCAAAATAAAGGAATGGATAAAACCAAGTCATTAGGTAGAAATATGAAGCATAAAAGTAGAAGATCAATGATAGTGTCCCAAAATGTGTACCCAAGAAAATATCCAGAGATAGCTTCCTGAATATTTCAAAAAAGATTCGGGACAACAGGAATGGGTGGGGAGATTCTTTCCCTAGGGGGACACACTGGAAATCACTTCTCCTGGAGTTTAGGCCTTGCTACCAATAACCAAGAGGAGGATTTGACTTTGCTCCAATAGCTTCATTTGGCTATGCTAGAAGGAATCGAGGATCTAATAATTTTGGGAGACTCTCGAATAATCATCAACTTCCTAAGGAAAAACACCCTCCTGAAGACATGAGCCTCCTCTCTATTTTTAGAAGAATCTACACCGAAGTGCAATATTTTTCAAAGTTATCTATATTCCACATCCTTTGGGCTAACAATGTGGAGGCAGATCAACTTTCTAACAAGGAAACCAAATACACGGTGGAAACTTTAGCAATCAATGGAGCTCAATCTAAGCAGTTGATCCCTTAGATGAAATATATCAATCTCAAGGTTAATCCACCATGGTGGCACTAGAGTTCAATTCACCCGGAGAGTTATTTTGGCACGTTTGATTCGTTTCCTTGCAGTACAATGCAGTGGCAATGTGGAATCAGTAATCATTGTGTGACTGGGACACTTGGAACCCTGTCAATGAAACTCCATTCTATCCCCTTCCACCATTTATTATCCCTTATGCACAGGGTGATGAAGGGAAACTCCATTGAAATTATTGCAAGTCATTTCACCGTGCAATGTAGTATGTTAATCACAACATGGAATAATTGTAGGCATATCACGGTGGATCCAAATGATCCAGATTGTGTATAGGAAACAGGAGGGGGACAACAGTTCGACTAAATGAATTGACTCTGTTATGGCGGAAGCTTAATATACAGAATGAACAAAAGCAGGATTACTCAACACAGATAAACACAATACGCACAGACAATATGCAGGAATGCGAACTATTCTTCTATTAGATGTAAAAAGATCAAAAATTGATTGATTGTGATATATGTTACAATATTATACATGCTTATAAATAATTCTGAGATTCTTGGGTGCCTACCCGTTACAGTCGACTGGAAGATAGAGAGACAGTCTATCGAAGTTCGACAATCGTTAGTCGAATGTCAACGCTGCATGTCGATATCGCGAACCGTGAGGTTGTTGAACATGTTGAAGGTGTGGAACGTGTCGCAGTATGTCAAAGTTGAAACTTGTTGAAGTTGTATTGACATCGATGACTTGCCAACTATGATGCGGATCAGAAATCATGCCCAGCTCAGGGGTGGCAGTTGTGTTGAAATATTGATGAACACAATTGACCTATGGTTGGGTGGAACGTTGCAGCGACATAGCTAGTTTCTTGGGGCAACTTTACATCAAGATGAGTATATTCTTTGTGTCTATTTACTCCTGAAATGTTTTAATTTGATGAGTGTATTGATATGTTGTATGCATGAGAAATGGGTGTGGACAATTTAATTCTATTGTACATGTTTTCTTTGAGTTGCATCTGCACACATTTGTTTTTATTCGTATGAATCTAATGAGTCGGGCTGAGTTTATGAAAAATCCCTAGATTTCGGTGTCATGTTCCCTTCCTTGCGTTGGATCGATGGGAGGGGACTTGAAAAACTACTTAGTCATTCTAATCTCTTGCATGCTTGATCCCTCTTTGAGTGTTAGTCCCAGTTAGTTTAGAAAGAATAAAAGAAGGTAATTCATATTTTAGTCTAACAATAGTAAAACTAATTAATGATGATCCAAATCCTCCAGCTCAACATCAGTAATCATAGTAAGTCTAAGTGCTTCCAAGGATTTTTTTGCTCAACACTCACTCAATCAATAGTTCCAGTGCTCTCCCATAACTTATGCTCAACACTTATGTAGAATAATTCTAGTGCTCTCCTAGAGCTTATGCTCAACACTAATCTAGGTGTCCCCAAAGCACACCTAGAGACAATGATCAAAGTCAAAGTGATCCAGATCTTACGCTCAACACCAAAATAGAATAGTCCATGTGCTCTAAAGCTTATGCTCAACACACAAAAAAGTAGTCCATATGATCCAGAGCTTATGCTCAACACAAAATATGTGATCCAGAGCTTATCTTCAACACAAAATATGTGATCTAGAAATTACACTCAACACAAAATAAAGTAGTCCATGTGATCCAAAGATTATGCTCAACACAACATAAAGTAGTCCATGTGATCCAGATCTTATGCTCAACAAAACATAAAGTAGTCCATGTGATCCAGAGCTTGTGCTCAACACCAATGTAGTCCATGTCTGGGGATACTACACCCCTCCCCGCTTAGAACAACATTGTCTCAATGTTAGGGACTTCAAATGAAACCCTTAAATAAGGAGGGGTAGTCCTCTTTCAACGTGGTTTAATTTTCTCATGTGGCATCATCAGTCTCGAAATGATTCCATTGCAATTTCAGTTGGACAACGGTTCACTTCCTAATCTGTACCTCTCTCTTTTCAAGTATATGAAGGGGTTCTGACACAAATTCCCCTTCAGGTTCTACCTGTAACATTGACCAATCAATCACATGCTTAGTATCCTAAATATATTTCTTTAGTAAGGATGGATGAAAAACATTGTGCACTTGCACATGGGTAGGTAGTGTTAGCTCATAGGCCACAAGGCCTCTCTTGGCCAATATTTCAAAAGGCCCACAAAATCTGGGAGCTATCTTTCTACATCTCCCCAAGATTAATGAGCTTCTTTTTTACTTTACTTTTAAGTAAACATGTTTGCCGATCTGATATTCCTTATCTTTTCTTTTTTCTATTGGCATAGCTTTTATGTCGATCCTGTGCTTCTTTTAGAATTTTTTATACTTTGGTAACCAACTGTTCCAAATATTTTAACAAATCTTGCCCCAACATGAGTCGGTCCACTGGGCTATCCCAAGTTACCGGTGTTCTGCACTTTATACCATAGAATAATTCAAAAGGACTCATCTTGGTGGAGGTCTTATAATCATTGTTATATGAAAACTCTGCAAGGTGTAAGTAGTCTTCCCACTTTGTGGGATTATTCATCACATACATTCTAAGCATATCTTCTAATATTTGATTCACATGTTCGGTTTTCCCATCCAATTGTGGGTAATAGGTAGTACTAAGTTTCAATTGTGTTTCCAATCCAGAAAATAATGATCTCGAAAAGTTACTTGTGAATTTTGTATCTCTAATGGAGATAATGGCCTTAGGTATTCTGTGTAACCGGAAAATTTATTTTAAGAAGATATATGCAATGTGAACATCTTTATAGGTAGATTTTACTGGGATAAAGTGTGCATCATTGGTAGTTTGTCTACTACAAACATTATAGAGTTATTATGTTTCTTTCCTTTAGGAAAACCTGTGATGAAGTCCATGCTAATCACCTCCCATTCCCATTCCGAACTGGGTAGTGGTTGAAGCAAAATTGTTGGATGTTGATGCTCCTCTTTAACTAGCTAAAATTCATGGCATTTGGTAATAAATAATGCTATGTCTATTTTTAACTTAGGCCAGATGAAGTGTTTCTTTACTACTGATATCATTTTCTGATATCCTAGATGTTTGAATAAGGCTTCATATGGAATAGAGTTAATATTTCAGTTCTAATGTCCCCACTCTCAGGAACATAGAGTCTCTCTTTGGACCACAACAACCCTGATTCATTGATTTTATATTCTTTCTGTTGTTGAAACAACCCGTTCTCTTGTATCTTCTGAATAATTTCAACATAGAAACGATCACTTTTACTTGCAGTCATGATCTTTTCATGTAAGTCAGAACTTGTTTGACTTACAATTACTTCATAAAGCAGGTGAATTCTGTGACTTAAGGCATCAACAATTTTGTTCTCCTTACCCTTAATGTGTTTTAATTCAAAGTTGTACTCGCTAAGGAAATCCAATCACCTGGATTTCCTAGCATTTAGGTCAGGATGATCAAAAATATATTTCAAGCTCATGTTGTTTGTTTTCAGGAGAAATTTCTTCTCCATGAGATAGTGCCTTCACATTTTCAAGGCGTGGATGATGGAAGCTAACTCAAGCTAATGTGTTGGATATTTTTTCTCATGTTCTTTCAAATTTCGTGATTTATAACATATCACAAAATAATTATACATAAGGAATCCCCCAAGTCCTTCCTTGCTTGCATCCGTGAAAACAAAAAAATCCCCATTGGGATCCGCAATCCTCAGTATCAGTGTAGTAGTCAATAGTTGTTTTACTTTCTGAAAGCTTTCTTCACATTTAGTTGTCCATAATAATTTTGTTTCCTTTTTCTGCAAATATGTCATGGGACAAGCAATCCAGGAGAAGTTCTCAATGAACTTCCTATAATATCCTGATAATACAAAGAATGATCTTATGTCTGTGACACAAGTAGGTGTAGGTCATTCTTCAATAGATTTGATATTTATTGGATCTACAGTGATACCTTTATCTGAAATGATGTGGCCTAGATACTATATCTGAGGTTTATAGAATTCACACTTATTGAATTTAGCATATAGTTGATATTCTCATATGACTTGTAATACAATCCTGAGATGTTCCTCATGCTCCTTCGCATTTTTAGAGTAGATTAATATTTTGTCTATGAATACTAGTACAAATGTATCCAAGTATTCACTGAAAATGTTGTTCATCATGCACATAAAAATTTTCAGTGCATTAGTTATCCCAAAGGGCATTACCACAAACTCGTAATGACCATACCAGGTTCTAAAGGCAGTGTTTTTTATGTCTTCATCTCGGATCCTTACCTGATGGTTTCCCAATCGTAAGTCAATATTAGAAAATATTATTGCTCCTCCTACCTGATCAAATAGGTCATCTATCCTGGGGAGTGGGTATCTTTTCTTTATAGTTAACTTGTTTAGATGTCCATAGTCAATGCCTGCATTGTACCACATTTCTTCTTTACAAAAAGTATAGGTGTTCCCCGTGGGGACACACTGGGTCTGATGTATCCCTCCTCTATTAGCTCTTGCAATTGTAGTTTTAGTTCTACTCACTCATGGGTACTTGTGATATAGGGTGCTTTCGGAATTGGTACTGATCCTGGTACTAGTTCTATGGAAAGTTCTAAATCCCTCTTTGGTGGTAACCCTGGTATTTATTCCAGTAATACACCTTTAAAGTCTGCTAGAATAGGAAAGTCTTCAATTTTTCGTTCCTTCTCTTTTTCCAAGTTGTGAATGTTAATTGCATAAAGTTTTCATCCATTCCTTACACACTTTTTAACTTGTAAGGCCGATATTTTTCTAACAGAGACCTTCTTAGGTATCCCTTGTACCTTTCTTTGATTTCCTTGCTTATCAGTGCACATGAAATATTTATTTAAGCAATCAAGCATGACATGGTGTTGTTCTATCCAATCCATGAATGTCAGTAAGTCATATGATCCTAAAGGTAGGATACACAAATATGCTTATGTCTGGAATTCGTTCATGTCAATATTACAAATTTTAACGAGTTTAGAAATCTTTCTTTTTGTGCTCATGGCTAATTGTACCAACCACGTCATGTTGTGCTTCTCTTTGTTCAATTTACATGTTTCAACAATTTTGTGGGAAACATAACTATGACAAGCTCCTGGATCAATTAAAATTGAAATTGGTGTAGTTGATATTTTACCTTCTATCTCGACCATGGTATATTAATGGTCTGCCTGCCTTCCTTCAAGAGAAGCACAAATTCATGGCGTTCTTACCATATCTTCCATGCTTGCTTCTTCTTGTAAGTTGTTTAGGAATCCATTTTATTTGTTCGGGTAGTCTATGTAGTAGTGGGATCCTTGACATCCCAAGCATTTAACTGGAAGTGGATTTGTTCTAACTCCCCTATCCATTATCGGGTTATTGACACTTTGAGCTAGCCTATTTGATTGTGTCCCATGCTTGTTAAAATTTCGGTTAGAAGGAAAACTATTATTTTTATTTCGGTAAGGAGGTGGCCTAAACCCTCTCCTCCTATTATCCGAAAATGTTTTATAATTTTATTTATTCCTATTCATGTTCTCAGTCCTATGATGGATGTGCTCGTAGGAGAGCCTGACCTTGTGTAAGGATGTATCAAATGTCTTGGGTGCATGAAATTCAATTTTCTCTCAGAATATGGAAGGAAGACATCCCAATAACTGTTGTAGTTTTACCTTCTCATCCTTAATATAAGGCACATAGTGTAATAGTTCAAGAATCTGTTGATAAAAGCATCCATGGTTAAAGAGACCATTTTTATCTCGTGGAATTCCTTTATCTTCTTATTGAAAAATATTTGAGAAATATAATTTTTTCTTAAACAATTTCCTAAAAGCACTCCATGTGAGACTCTTCTCCCTTTGTTTCTTAGTATGTTTCAGATCTCACCACCACCTGGAAAATTTTCCATTCAAATTAAAGATGGAAAATCTAGCTTTCATCTTGCTAGAATAGTTATGTACCCGAAAGTACTTGGTCATTCCTAAAATCCATTCCTCATCTTTCTCTCCTGTGTCCATCTCTCCTTCATAAGTTGGAGCTTTGAGTTTCCTGAATTCTCCTTGCAAACTATCATCACTCTTGTGTTTATTTCTACGAGGAGATGGTGAATAGTTATCGGAAGAACTTTCGTGATTGTCATCCATGGTATTGAATGATTCTGAATGTTCTTCTTGCTCTTTAAATTCCAGGCTGTTAGCTCTTTTCTTATGGTGATATTCCTTCATAGTTTTGTTTGCTGAGTGATTTGTTTGTCTTTGGGGTCTTTTCCCTGTCAAGTGTCGCATCAGTTCTTAAATTACTTCATGTTGTTCCCTCTTTCATTTAGTTTTTCATCCTTGAAACTGCGAAGTTCAACTTGCAGGCTCTGCACTATTTTTAATCGTTCAGAAGGGTTGGATTCCATTAGGATGTCATTCAATTCTACCACCAGTTCCTCTTCTCGAGGTGGTAAATCCAAGTTTCCATGCCGACTGTTATTTATGTAAGCATCCATGATGTCTATCATTTTTGAAAAATAAATCAGGCAATGTGCAACAAACACGAATTTTATTAGTTTACTAAATAAACAATATGAAAAAATTGCAGCATTTTAAGTAATAAGCTCAAAGGTCTTGAGTATTTGAATTTGGGTCTTAATACCACTTGTAATGTCCTTAAAAATAGACCCTAATTTTTTTTAACAAGGGTCCCTGAAATTGATATAAAAACACATGTTACTAGTTTAACTTCAATACTGAGTGGTGAACTAGTATAATTACTTGTGTGTTTATCCGAATGAACTGTTTGTTCTCACATAGTCTTAGAATATCATTTTTCACTAGAATTTTGTTTTACATTCCTAACTGATTTGTATGACTGTATTAAAATATGTTTTGTCATACCTTTACTAGAAGAATGGTTGTCTTTTAATTATGATAAATAATCATCAATTTATGTGATATGGTTTATATCTTTGATCTCTGCCGTGATAAATAATAGAGATTGTTTTACTTTAATGCAGAATTTAAACTCTTCTTGATTTTTGTTGGCTTGTGTATATGAATGTTATTATCTTCAGATGCTTTCTCTATGGATAGGATTTGATCCTTAAAATCCTAAGTTTTACTTAGCTTTCACAAGCTAACTTATTTATCTACTTTCTCTCTTCTAGGTACGAGGTTTCCTATACTATGCTCCCCGGTCTACAACTTTTGTTTAGGCTGAGTCTATAAACTCAAACAATAGATTCATTTATCTAAAGCAAGGTTTTTAAGTATGAAACTTACTTATTATATGTTATGTGGAGACCAATATTTAGCTTTGGTCATGTGGTCTTTATAATTAATGAAGGACACCTTTAAAAATTTGTTCAAACTAAAACTTATGGCATGACCAAGATTCACACTTGTCATGCCAAGATTTCCTTATAGAGAAGGCATTGAAGACTTTATGGTTTAAACGTTTGGAATTTGATCCATATGATAGAGTGTTTTAAAGTGGAGGTAGTTGGTCATTTAAGACGGTCCATGTGATGGTGAGTTGTGGAGCGAGTGGTGAGTCTCCACGTTGGCTTGACATTTAAGATCTATCCTCGATAGGGTTTCTTTGTTTGATGTTTGTTTGGGAGGTTTCCATTTTTGTATTCGCTATGCTCTATGGGAGAGGGAATCAAACAACTTCCCCTCCATGCCATCTTGGAAACGTTGCATAGAGCTCAACTCTCGAATTCGATCGTGTGGCGTCGTTGTGGTCTGCGAAGGTCTTGCTTATGCACATATATTAATTTGTTTCAAGGTGGGTTTCATTGTGTTTAATATAGCTATGTACTTATGTTTATGTGACCATACTAATCCTTAGTTTTTGTTTCTAGTTGTGAGGTCTGTGTGTAGGTAGTCTTTGACATGGGGGGGCAGCTTCCATGCGTGCACTTGGAATTCATTACAGCTCTCTGGGTAAGCTCATGGCTCTCTATGGGATTCGAATTCCCCCATTGGAGAAACAATATTGAATATATCTTAGTATGTGCTTTGTGAATCGTTGATGGCTTGGTGTTTTTACCACAGTCCTGATTGCGCTTTTAGTGGGGAGACAAGGAGTTGCGGGTCATGGTTTTATTTCATAGGGTTTACCCTATTTTCTGTTTTCCATGTAAAAGTTTCTCCCCATTGGGGTTTCTAACTCAGATGTTTATATATAAAATATGACTACTAGTTCAAACTAATGTATGCGGTTTAAACAAAGGTCTAATCATGTTAAAGTGTTTTGTAAAGATATAGTTTGTATTTGTATGATAGAGGAAAAATTATTCTTATCTTCACCCTATTTCTAGTCATGGTTTTAAATTTTGTTTTCTTGTTTAACTTTCGCATTAATGGATATTTTATGGACTATGTAAAATATGCCTTGAAGTGGCTCTGTTTTTGTGTATGTGTATGAACTGTGCGTAAATAAATTTGTTTGATGTTTGGGAAGTCTAAATAGTATTTTACAAGATTCGATCCCTTTTTCATGTCTTTTCTATATTTTCGTTTATTTGAAAGACAAAGAGAGGGAGGTCACGCTAGGAAAAGAATCATTCGCTCCATCCTATGTGTTGGTTCTCGTTTAGAGGGATTTGATCCCTGTCAACGTTTTTAATGTTAAGAAGTGTAAACTCCAGTCCTTGAGTGTGTTTAAAAGTGAACTGGAGGTTGGATCACGAATTTCATAATCCGTTGATCCTAGCTCTCATACTAAAAGCATCAACCTTTGGTTGATGTCTCCGGTCCTCTATTCGTGGTAAATATCGCATATGTAATTTAATGTTACAGAGGTCAAATCTGTGTTGACAGCCAGCCATGAAAATCATGGGTCTTGTATTGTGTTGGTTTTCACCTGCTTCATGAAAACACTTTACATATAGAGTTTGATTTCTTTTAGAAGTTTTGACATTTACTTGAAGTCTTGCATGGGTGATAGAAGCATATGATGTGCTATGGTTTTTCATAATGGATTTGGTTTATAATTGTAATTTGTAATATGTTTTATACTTGGTTTATTTAATATATATCATTTATAAATATATATTAAATAACCTAACTAGGATTTAGGGACTTGGTCTCGGTATCTATATCTAGGATCTTCTCCCTATTTAGGGACAATGGAAGTTTTACTCCTAGGAAAAGTAGCCTGTGATATGACAATAATTAAAATAAAACTTGGAAATAAAAATAATGATAGAAAGAGAATTAAGAAGATTTTAAGACCCATGAGTCATGACTAAATAATTTTGTCATTGACCATATTCAAAATAATCATTGCAACATATAAAGTAGGATTGTATTTCGAACTTGAAAATATAAATTTCATCAACAACTAATCCTATAGAGAATATACCTATCCATTAATTCTAAATCAGATTTTTAATAAATAGAATCAACATACAATGATCATGACATATAAGAATCTTACATTAACATATTTAGAATTTAAGAAGAATCGAATCCGATCCATAAAGATAAACTTTGAATTAATAAGAACAATCTAAAATACTTACCAGTCCTCTTTTTCCACTTTCTGACTAACTTGGGAATTGCCACGTTCCTTCCAACCATAGATCTTGAACCGTTCTTGGTTCGTTCAACATATCACCCTCGAGCCGAACCGAGCATGCCAAGAGACTAAAAGTCCTAGGGAAATTGTTATCTTTCTTACTAATCCAAAAACTCAATTTGGATCCTCTAGTGCTCAAATATTTATGAATTGGATCCTTCAATGATCTTCGGGCCACCGCCCCTTGCAATGTCAACCTATTTATAAGATTTTATTGAGAAGAGGGCTCCTAGTGTTTTGGCTTTAGATCACTCAGATCAGTTACTCGATAGATTGAAAGTTATGTTTTTTTATCTTTATTTAACCATTTGTTTTATTTTAAAACTCTCACCGTTTAATTTATCTTTTATTAATAAACTGATCTATTTTTAAACTCTCACAGTTTCTTTTATTTTTAACTTAGATAATCATTAATATATATATCTAAACTTTCATACAGAGTAATTTTTAGGGGCAAAATTTCGCCAATTGGCTATTTTTAGGCTTTTTTTCAAAAAATAAATTCATTGTTTGGTAATTTTTAGTCTCTAATATCGCCCATATTTACATAAAATGTGTTTTTTTGTCATAATATTCTCCAAAATTTACACATTTTAGTAGTAAATTGCATGTTTCATATTTAATATTCACCTACCTATCTATATACATGTTTTTTTCAATCCAAAATAATTTCCTATGATACTACACTTAAGTATAAACTTGACGAAACCACTAGCGAGAGTGAAGTTTGAGTACTTCAGAGAGAGACTTGGTGTTCTTCAGATTGACGACACTTCGAGGAAGAAGTGATGGACACATTTGTAGGAGCCATTCCAAGCATGGTGAGAGGAGGATCCTTCCCATGGCTGTGGATGTAAGTGTTGTGTGATGAGCATCAGGACAATGCTCCAGTTACTGCTTTGTATATGCATTAGTTGGATGCTTTGATCAGTTTGATCATGTATTTATATATGTATCAGGTGGATACATTGTATGATCATGTGGATCATGTATTTTGTATATGTATCAGGTAGATACATTGTATGATCAGGTGGATCATGTATTTTGTATATGTATCAGGTGGATACATTGTATGATCAGGTGGATCATGTATTTTGTATATGTATCAGGTGGATACATTGTATGATCAGGTGGATCATGTATTTGGATATGTATCAGGTGGATACTTGTATGATCAGGTAGATCATGTATGATGATATGTATCAAGTAGATACTTGGTATGCATCAGGTGGATGCATTGTTTGATTAGGATGATCATAGATGACGAGCTTCAGGATGTTGCTCCAGATGATATGCATTAGGTTGATGCTATGATGATGATCAGGTTGATCATGTGAGGATGTACATCAGGATGATGTATGGTGAGTATCAGGTTGATACTCTGTGGCCGTGGACAGGTTGTGCAGGTAGCATAGAAAAGGTCCTTTAAAATACAGACAGGTAAAGCGGTGTGCTTGTAATAGCCTGGGATTCTCTATCAAGATTCGTACAGGTAGAGCAGTGTGCTCATAACATCCTGGGATGCTCTATCGAGATCCAGACAGGTAGAGAAGTGTGCTCGTAACATCCTGGGATGCTCTGAGTAGGTTTTGCTACGGTTTCACATAGAAAAGATCCTTTAAAATCCGTACAGGTAGAGCGGTGTGCTCGTAACAGCCTGGGATGCTCTATCGAGATCCGGATAGGTAGAGCGGTGTGCTCATAACATCCTGGGATGCTCTGAGTAGGTTTTGTGAAAGTTCACATAGAAAAGATCCTTTAAAATCCAGACAGGTAGAGTGGTGTGCTCGTAACAGCCTGGGATTCTCTATCAAGATCCAGACAGGTAGAGCAATGTGCTCGTAACATCCTGGGATGCTTTGAGTAGGTTTTGTGAAGGTCAACATGTAAAAGATCCTATAGTTTGCACTAGGTTTTATTGACGCATGTAATAAGTCCTAGGTTCCATAGTATGGCCACGGATGATGAAGACCTACAGGTTGTGAGCCTACATCCAGTATGAAAAAGGGTTGGCTCTGTAGAACTTCCTATAATGAGTAGTTCAGAGATTGATTGAGATAGCAACAGCAGTGACGATGACGATGATCTAGTGGTGATTATCTAGAGAAGAAGACTTGTGCTAGAAGATCTGTGTCAAGGAATACCTTCCTAGTTAAGAGGGAGTGTTGATGTAGTTGTAACTTCGGAATGTATTTTACCTATGTATATTGTATTCCTATAGAGATTTTATTATTCCTCTATACGGAAGTGTCATCATTTATATTGTAAGTATCATAACTTATACTTGATGGGTTATTAGACCACCTTGATGGGGTGAGCCCTGTATAAGTCATGTGGGTTAAAGGGTTATTAGACCACCCTATTGGGGGTCGGCCCTATCAACATTATGTTATGTGGTTAAGTTGAGGCCGACCTAGTAAAGGTTATTAGGCAAGTCAAGTCAAGTATAAATAGAGTGTGGAAGGAACTCTATTTGATCATTCACTTTCTCACTCATACACTCATTGGAGGGGGGTGTACTAGTGGAGGAGGAGAAGCTGCTGCTAGGAGAATATCTCTTGTACTTGGGTTTTGTATCATTGCTCTTTCTATCTCTAAGGAAGTTGCAAGGTTTTTCACCTTCTTGGTTTTCCTTGAGGAAACTCTGTGTCTCTTGTGTGATTGATATTGTGTCTATGATTGATATGTTGTACATGTTATTCTCTCAATAAAGACGCTAGAGTATGTTGAATTAATGCTCAAAAATTAACATTAGTAATTGGAACAACCCCACCCATAAAATATAATCCCCCTTAAAATAAAAGGATCCTTAGTTATCAACGTTTTGGAAAATTGAAAAAAAAAAATTAGGAGGGCGAAGCCCCCAATCCGGGAGGTGTCAGAGCTTGTATGTGCAGAGGAGGTGTTGGAACCATGGTTGCATGTCTCTAAAGATGAGCACCTAAAATATTATGTTGAGCAATTGTAGCTGACAGGTTACCAAATCTATAATAAATTATGTTGCTTTCCCTAAGTTCTCTCTTGATAAATATTCTAAATGGCACAAGGAATAAATTAAGACCCTAAGTTGTTTCATACCTTCTTCAAGTTTTACTTAATGAGCCTAATATAGGTTCCCTATTTTGTTACTTTTTCCACAATTCAAAAGTGTGTTAGAATGCTATTGCCTAAGACTCACTCGGGTGCCATTTTCCTTGACCAAAAATTGATATCACATATGAGGTCATGCAATTATAGGGATACCGTAGGATGGAAAGGATACTTTTGAAGCATTCTCAGACCAAGTTTTAGCACAAAAATACCAATGGATAAGGATCATGACTCATCTTTTGGCTTCCTCTATTAATAATGAAATGCAACGGAGTTCTCTTCACCCACATTTGCAAGTGAAAAAGGCACTCACGTTATTCCATCTCCTCTAGTTCATTGAGATGGAACTTGGTGGTAGTGATTGTGGAACTGGGATCTGCATAAATGATCTGCTTCCCCTTACCTGGATCTAAATTAGAGCCAAATCCTGGATCTTACTCTAATGCTTTAAGCTCAGCCACCAATGACCTCTTTGAGTGACATTCATCAGTGTTGTTCCATGGGATTTTATGGAACTCACATGACTTCTTAGTGTCTTTATTCATCTTACCATTACCCTTCTTTGCTTGCGGCTTAGACTAATTGTCCCCAGGTTTTCCAACCTTGCTTTGTCCTTTGTTCTGTGGAATGGGGGGTACCTTTTCCCTACTTCTTTTATGATTCATTCATAGATTCAGGCTCTCATTTATTCCTCTGCTTTAATTTTTTCTTGATTTTGACAACATAACGATAAGTGGCTCCCATTGATGAGATTTCCAAAAACTACATCTATGTTTGGATGTACCTATGTATACCCCCATGGAACTTTAGAACTAGATTTCTCTCGAAGTATTTGATACCCATCTTGGTGTGCAAGGTATGGAAAGTATTTGTTAACTCTAGCACTGCTTAGTCCATCTCTGAACACAATGTGTTCCATCTCATGTATTGATTGTCATAGTTTCCAATAGGGTAATATTGTTACTTAAGGACATCCATAAAAGACGGCCAGTTGGGATTGGCACCAAACATTTTAGACTCCTTTGCAGAGTTTTTCTCACAACAATCCCCCCCTAATTTTGTTATATGGGGGAAAACCTTAAGAAAAAAGGTGATAATTTCCCTATCAGAAACATTGTGGACAAAGAAATACCCTTATAGTAGATTTAACCATTTTTCTAAAGAATCTACATTTATCTGACCTTCAAATATAGGAATATTAAAACTAACTTGTACCTTGAAGGGGGCAATGCCTCCAAAGTTTTCACTTCACAAAGACGCATATATTGTTGTTGGCATCCATCGAAGGATTTGGGAAAAGTTATCTATCATCATGTCCCTCTATTGCATGAGGTATTCCTTGAGAAATAGATTAATAGGGTATCCTCTTCCCTCATCTCTCTTTTCTTATGTCATGGGATTTCATCGGTGTGGGAAAGGATGGTATTTCAAAGGATCAAGTAGCTTGAGTCCCAACTCCTTATACCCTGACCTCATTGGGGACATGCAAAATGAAACAAATAAAGAAAAGCTTTCTATGATACCATTGACTTGAGTTTATGAGGGAATGAAATGAAATGCAAAAATACTTTGAAAAATGGTAGAGATACATTAATACTCAATTTCCATTAATGAATGAAATATGCAAGAATTGTAACAAAATGCAGAGTGAAATGAACTCGTTAGAATGGTGGTATTTTATTTCTAAGAAAAGATGTGACGGCTACATCATTTCTAAGAAGTGAGTTACAATGAGGAAAAAATGCCTTTTAACATAAAGCATCAATGAGAATAATGATAAACATTCAAAACCCTAACCCCAGAAGATGAAACACCAAAATGTTTGTGGGACCTGTAGTGGGTAGTTTATATGTCGACTTCCTAGGGGCATATATGTTGCATTCGATCTTCATTTGGGGTGCTTGGTATCCTGTCAGAAAGGTATAGATAAGAAGTATACATTATAAATGTTCCAATACATTCCTCTAGCAATCCATTAGGCGTTTTCATTCCTAAAACGAATCGTTTAGGGACACAAAACAACCCTAGAAGTTCAAGACCTGAAAAAACCATAAAAATGCCATGATGGAAAACTTTGTTTTGAGGTATGTGTCCACTTTTAGCCACTACTTTTGTGGGGAAGCACAACATAATGAATATTAAATGAAATTTCACTTTTGGGACCAAGTTGTAGCTTTTTGGGCAATATGTACGATTGAGTTCGTTCCTTTCGAAGGAAAAGGCACGATCCTCTAGATATGGTCAACTTCTAGGTTTGACTTTTATTTTTTTGGTATTTTTCACTTACTCAGTTCATATGGATGATGTATAATAGGGATTAAAGTTATTACAATTTTAGTGAGCAAGTTTTGGTTGTTAACACTATCTCTTAGCCCAAGCCATTTTCTCTCACGCGTAGCCAATTTGATCACCACAAGTCACTACAAGTACCTCATTCAAAAATAAAAACAATGAAACTCTCTCCCCCCTCCTCCCCCTCCTCACCCTTATTCTCCCTCCTCCTACTCCTCTCCCACCTCTCTCCTAGTCCTAATCCTCCTAGGCCCCCTTCCTCACTCCTCCTCGCCCTCCCCCTACTAATCCCTCCTCCTCCACCTCCTCCCTCCTCCTCCTCCCTCCTCCTCCTCCTACTCCCTCCTCCTCCACCTCCTCCCTCCTCCTCCTACTCCACCTACTCCTCCTCCTCCCCCCTCCTCCGCCACAACCTCTGCTCCTCCTCCTCTACCACCACCCTCCTTCTCCTCCTCACCCCCCATTTCCTCTCCCTCATCCTACCCCCCCCTCCTCCTCCTCCTCCCACTCCTTACCCACCTATCCTCCCCCTCCCTTCTCCTTCTTCTCCTCCCCCCCCCCTCTCCTCCTCCTCCTCCCCTCCTCCTCCTCCCCCCTCCCCCCTTCTCATCCTCCTCCTCCCACTCTTCCTAATCCTCCCGTTCCTCCTCATCATCCTCCCCCCTCCTCCCTCATCCTCCACACCCTCTCCTCCTCCTCTTCTCCCACCCCCCTCTCCTCCCTCCTCTTCCCTCCTCCTCCTCCTCCCTCCTCCTGCCTCCTCCTCAACCTCCCCCCTTCTCCTCTCCCTCCTACCCTCCCCCCTCCTACCCTCCCCCCTCCTACCCTCCCCCCTCCTCCTACTCTCCCAACCCCCTTCTCCTCCTCACCCCCCTCTCCTATTCCTCCTCTTTCTCATCCCCCCGTCCTCCTCCTTGTCACCCCCCCTCCCCCCTCCCCCTTCTCCTTCTCCTCCTTCTCCTCCTCCTTCTCCTCCTCCCCCCCCTCCTAACTCCTCCTCCTCCTCTACCTCCTCCCCCTCCTACCTCCTCACCTCCCCCCTCCCCCCTCCTCCACCTCCTCCATCCTCCTCCACCCCCTCTCCTCCCCATCCTCTTCCACCCCCCTCCTCCTCCTCCTCACCCCCCTCTCCTCTCGGTCCTCTCACCCTCCTCCTCATCCTCCTCTCCCCCCCTCCTCCTACTCCTCTCCCCCACTCATCCTCCTCCTCCTCCTCCTCCTCCCTCCTCCTTCTCCTTCGCCTCCTACCACCTCCCCTCCTCCCTCCTCTACATCCTCCTTCCTCCTCCATCCCCTCTCCTCCCCCTCCTCTGCCAGCCACCTCCTCCTCCTCCTCGCCCCACCTCTCCTCTCATTCCTCCCACCCTCCTCCTCTGCCTCCCCCCTCCTACTCCGCGTCCCTCCTCCTCCTTCTCCTCATCCCACCGCCCCTCTCCTCCTCCCCCCTTCTCATCCTCCTCCTCCCACTCTTCCTAATCCTCCCGCTCCTCCTCATCCTCCTCCCCCCTCCTCCCTCATCCTCCACACCCTCTCCTCCTCTTCTCCCACCCCCTCTCCTTCCTCCTCTTCCCTCCTCCTCCTCCTCCTCCCTCCTCCTACCTCCTCCTCAGCCTCCCCCCTTCTCCTCTCCAGCCTACCCTCCCCGCTCCTCCTACTCTCCCACCACCCCTTCTCCTCCTCACCCCCCCTCCTTCTCCTTCTCCTCCTTCTCCTCCTCCTTCTCCTCCTCCCCCCCTCTCCTCACTACTCCTCCTCCTCTACCTCCTCCCCCTCCTACCTCCTCCCCTCCCCCCTCCCCCCTCCTCCACCTCCTCCATCCTCCTCTACCCCCTCTCCTCCCCATCCTCTACCACCCCCCTCCTCCTCCTCCTCACCCCCCTCTCTTCTCGTTCCTCCCACCCTCCTCCTCATCCTCCTCTCCCCCCCTCCTCCTACTCCTCTCCCCCCCTCCTCCTCCTCCTCCTCCTCCTCCTCCCTCCTCCTCCTACCTCCTCCTTCTCCTTCCCCTCCTACCACCTCCCCTCCTACCACCTCCCCTCCTCCCTCCTCTACATCCTCCTTCCTCCTCCACCCCCTCTCCTCCCCCTCCTCTGCTAGCCCCCTCCTCCTCCTCCTCGCCCCGCCTCTCCTCTCCTTCCTCCCACCCTCCTCCTCTGCCTCCCCCCTCCTACTCCGCGTCCCTTCTCCTCCTTCTCCTCATCCCACCGCCCCTCTCCTCCTCCCCCCTTCTCATCCTCCTCCTCCCACTCTTCCTAATCCTCCCGCTCCTCCTCATCCTCCTCCCCCCTCCTCCCTCATCCTCCACACCCTCTCATCCTCCTCTTCTCCCACCCCCCTCTCCTCCCTCCTCTTCCCTCCTCCTCCTCCCTCCCTCCTCCTGCCTCCTCCTCAGCCTCCCCCCTTCTCCTCTCCTACCTACCCTGCCCCCTCCTCCTACTCTCCCACCCCCTTCTCCTCCTCACCCCCCCTCTCCTCTTCATCCTCCCCCCCTCCTCCTCCTCATCACCCCCCCCTCCCGCCCTCCCCCTCCCCCTCCTTCTCCTTCTCCTCCTTCTCCTCGTCCTTCTCCTCCTCCCCCCTCTCCTCACTCCTCCTCCTCCTCTACCTCCTCCTCCTCTACCTCCTCCCCCTCCTACCTCGTCCCCTCCCGCGTCCCCCCTCCTCCACCTCCTCCATCCTCCTCCACCCCCTCTCCTCCCCATCCTCTTCCACCCCCCTCCTCCTCCTCCTCACCCCCCTCTCCCCTCGTTCCTCCCACCCTCCTCCTCCACCCCCTCCTCCTCCTCCTCACCCCCCTCTCCTCTCCTTCCTCCCACCCTCCTCATCCTCCTCTCCCCCCCCTCCTCCTCCTCTTCCCCCCTCAGCCTCCTCCTCCTCCTCCTCCTCCCTCCTCTTTCTCCTTCCCCTCCTACCAACTCCCCTCCTACCACCTCCCCTCCTCCCTCCTCCTTCCTCCTCCACCCGCTCTCCTCCCCCTCCTCTGCCAGCCCCCTCCTCCTCCTCCTCCTCACCCCCACTCTCCTCTCCTTCCTCCCACCCTCCTCCTCCAACCCCCCCTCCTACTCCCCGTCCCTTATCCTCCTTCTCCTCATCCCACCCCCCCTCTCCTCCTCCCCCCTTCTCATCCTCCTCCTCCCACTCTTCCTAATCCTCCCGCTCCTCCTCATCCTCCTCCCCCCTCTTCCCTCATCCTCCACCCCCTCTACTCCTCCTCTTCTCCCACCCCCCTCTCCTCCCTCCTCTTCCCTCCTCCTCCTCCTCCCTCCTCCTGCCTCCTCCTCAGCCTCCCCCCTTCTCCTCTCCCACCTACCCTCCCCCCTCCTCTGCCCCCTCTCCTCCTCGTACTCTCCCACCCCCCTCCTCCTCCTCACCCCCCCTCTCCTCTTCCTCCTCCCCCCCTCCTCCTCCTCATCACCCCCCCCTCTACCCCTCATCCTCCCCCTCCACCCCTCCCCTTCCCCCTCCCCCTTCCCCTCATCCACCCCTCAACCTCATCGCCCCCCCTCTCCTCTCCCTCCTCCTCCTCGCCCCCTTCTCCTCCTTATATTCGCCCCCCCTCTCTGCCCCACTCCTCCTCCTCCTCCTCCCCCTATTCCTACTCCTCCCCCTCCTCCTCCCCCTATTCCTACTCCTCCCCCTCCTCCTCCTCCTATCCCTCCTCCCTCCTCCTCCCTCCTCCACCCCCCATCTTGATCCTCTCGCCTCCCCCCCATCTTGCTCCTCCTCCCCCCCTCTTCCTTGCTCCTCCTCCTCCTCCTCCTCCCCTCGCTCCTCTCCCCCCTCTTCCCCTCCTCCCCCACCCTTCTCCTCCTCCTCTGCCTCCCCCCTTCTCCTCCCCCCCCCCTCCTCCACCTCCTCATCCCCCTCTCCTCCTCCTACCCTCCCACCACCCTCCTCCTCCTCGCCCCCCCTCTCCTCTCCCTCAACCTCTCTCCCCCTGTCCTTTCCCTCCTCCCCCCATCCCCCTCCTCCTCATCCTCCCCTCAAGCTCCTCTCCCCCGATATCCTCTCCCTCCTCCCCCCTTCCTTCCTCCTCCTCCTCACCCCCACTCTCCTCCCCCACTTCTCCTCCTTCTCCTCGCCCCCCCCCCTCTCTCCTACTCCTCCCCCTCTTCCTACTCCTTCCCCTCCTCCTCCTCCTCCCCCCTACTCCCTCCTCCTCCACCCCTGTCTCCTCCCTCCCCCCACCACCCACTTGCTCCTCCTCCACCCCCCTCTTCCTTCCTCCTCCTCCTCCCCCTCCCCTACTACTCCTCCCCCTCTTCCCCTCCTACCCCTCCTTTCTCGTCCTCCTCCCGCCCTCTCCCTCCTCCTGCCTCCTCCTCCTCCTCCCCCTCCTCCCACTTCCCCTCCCCCCCTGCCCCCTCCTCCATCCTCCTCCACCCCCTCTCCTCCTCTCCCACCCCCTCCTCGACCCCCCTCTCCTCCTCCCCCCTTCTAATCCTCCTCCTCCCACTTTTCCTAATCCTCCCGTTCCTCCTCATCCTCCTCCCCCCTCCTCCCTCATCCTCCACACCCTCTCCTCCTCCTCTTCTCCCACCCCCCTCTCCTCCTCCTCCTCCCTCCTCCTGCCTCCTCCTCAGCCTCCCCCCTTCTCCTCTCCCGCCTAACCTCCCCCCTCCTCCTACTCTCCCACCCCCCTTCTCCTCCTCACCCCCCCTCTCCTCTTCCTCCTCTTCCTCCTACCCCTCTCCTCCCCCTCGTCACCCCCCCTCCACCCCTCATCCTCCCCCTCCCCCTCCCCCTCCCCCTCATCCTCCCCTTAACCTCCTTTCCCCCTCTCTCCTCTGCCTCCTCCCCCCCTCCTTCCTCCTCCTCGCCCCCTTCTCCTCCTTCTCCTCCTCCTTCTCCTCCTCCCCCCCTCTCCTCACTCCTCCTCCTCTTCTACCTCCTCCCCCTCCTACCGCCTCCCCTCCCCCCTCCCCCCTCCTCCACCTCCTCCATCCTCCTCCACCCCCTCTCCTCCCCATCCTCTTCCACCCCCCTCCTCCTCCTCCTCGCCCCCCTCTCCTCTCCTTCCTCCCACCCTCCTCCTCCTCCTCCTCTCCCCCCCCTCATCCTCCTCCTCCTCCTCCTCCCTCCTCCTTCTCCTTCCCCTCCTACCACCTCCCCTCCTACAACCTCCCCTCCTCCCTCCTCTACCTCCTCCTTCCTCCTCCACCCCCTCTCCTCTCCCTCCTTTGCCAGCCCCCTCCTCCTCCTCCTCGGCCCCCTCTCCTCTCCTTACTCCCACCCTCCTCCTCTGCCCCCCCCCTCCTACTCCCTGTCCCTTCTCCTCCTTCTCCTCATCCCACCCCCCCTCTCCTCCTCCCCCCTTCTCATCCTCCTCCTCCCACTCTTCCTAATCCTCCCCCTCCTCCTCATCCTCCTCCCCCCACTTCCCTAATCCTCCACCCCCTCTCCTCCTCCTCTTCTCCCACCCCCTCTCCTCCCTCCTCTTCCCTCCTCCTCCTCCTCCTCCCTCCTCCTGCCTCCTCCTCAGCCTCCCCCCTCTTCCTTCCTCTCCTCTCCCCCCCCTCTTCCTTCCTCTTCCTCCTCCCCCTCCCCTCCTCCTCCTCCCCCCCCCCTCTCCTCCCTCCTCCTCCTCCTCCCCCCCCCCCTCTCCTCCCTCCTCCTCCTCCTCTTGTCGCCTCCTCCCTCCTCCGCCTAACCTACTTTAACCTACCCTACCCTACCATAGCATAGGATATACTACCCAACCTTAGACTACCTTAGCATAGCCCATACTACCCTAACCTAGCCTACTTTATCCTATACTAACCTACTTTAGCCTACGCTAACCTAACCTCCTAAGTCAAAATCTTATGTCTAAATCCTTAAGCCTAATTGTAAGATTGGTTCCATCTTCTTTCTAAACTTAATACTTGCGCAAACCCCAAACCAAGCTAAATCCTAAACCCAAACCTCATATATATGTATATATATATATATATATTGATAATCTAGTTTTTTTATGAAATAACAAATGGGACATACATTTTGTATTTAAAAAAAAATATATATATATAAAATAATAGAAAGCTAATAAGTAAATACCTAAGTGAAAAACAAGAGAAAAAATATCCCATATTAAAAACAAAACATAAAGAATCACAAATGGCAAACAAAGAGAAAATATAACAAAGAAAAAAAAAACCAATAAAAATAACTAACATAAATAAGGAATTGATGATAAAATTTTATGTATATTCTAAAAAGTATATTTTATTTATTATCATTACTTTAAACATAATACATCAAATAAAAATATTGTTTATTCAATATGTGTAAAAGAGATATGTATTTTTTTAGTCTTTTATACATATATATTAAAAATATAAATTTATATTACAATTATCATATACATATATATTAAAAATATAAATTTATATTACAATTATCATAGATTTAATCATTATAATAAAAATTTAATAATTGTGATTAAAACTCAATACATTTAAATTAAAATATAATAAATAAATTTTATAAATAATGAATCATATATTAATATAAAATAATAACCGTGTTTATATATATTAACTCTATTTTTGTTATATATAATGAATACATAAAAACATGACTTATTTACTAATAATAAATTTTAAACACAAACAATTTAACATAATCAAGCATGCAAGGAAGTCAACTTATTAAAATACAAAGACGAAAACGCATGGTTGAGGTTGGTTACTAATGGGAGAGGCCGTAATGGATGAGGTGGCTTAGTGATGGACACACCGTAATGATGAAAACTGACATAAAGATTTCCTTTTATGATTTAAAATTTTAAATGAGGAAATAATATCAACGTGACTGATTTGCAAATGAATCGTTACATAACCAACCCGAATTCATGATAATAGAACGAGTCCAAATATGAGGCATTGCAACCCTTTAGGTTTTTGTCTCCATTGCAATAGACATCGGGATTTGGAAGATAAGAAATCTGTAAACCATATCCCCTTCTTTGATCAAGCCTAATTTCTGCATATAGATTGGGGAATCCTGTATTTTATTATCGTCTAGGCAAAGTAAATTTGAGATAAAATGGTGGCCTCTATCAAGAACGAAGGAGCCCTCTCGCTGAAGACTTTGAACAATATTTCTCTCGTCTAGAGATCGATCGACTATTCCATCAAATTTTATGAAAACATCCTCGGTTTTGTTCATGTCAAGAGAGCTAGATCCTTTGACTTTAATGGCGCTTGGTAACTCAAATCTATTCTCCTCTGCGATCCAATCGTATTTGTGGAGCAAGATATTTGTGATTAGTATTTAACATTGTGTCTCTGTTAATGTTGCAGGCTGTTTAATTACAGAATAGGAATCCATTTGCTGCAATCTACATACCTGTGATTCGTCGAGTTGTCATACATAATCCACGAAAACATTAAAATATCTTACACAGATCGACGAATGACAATGAAGGGGGCACAAATTGCTTCACTTTTTGGGTTACAAAATAATCCACGCCTTGCTTATTTATTAGGCTGTGCAGATTATGTGTGACATGTGCCCAAGAGGAAAATCCCTAATGCTTAATTACTTACAATTGCTAAAAATATGTTTCATTGATACGTTTTGATTTTTAAAACTGCAAATTTAAATTTTACAAGCGACTAAAAAACAAGCCAGCTAAATTGGTGCATTAGTATTTTAAACTGAAAAGATACCGGCTAAACTAATGAACTAAATTCTCTGGTGAACGCGGGCTAAACAAATATAAAAGAAACCGTTAAAGTGCTGAAGAGACCAATTCAGCAGAAATAGGCCATTAAACCGCCAAAGAGACATTTACCTAATGAGAAAAAATAGTGATCTAAAAAAATATGATATAGAGATGTTAACTACTAAACAACCGAATAAGCAAAGGCGGGCAGATTAAAGTAATGGAAAGATAACAGGTTGGGTTTAAAATTTGTGTGTTGGTCAATTTGTGTAAGATCCATCCAAGCAGATCTTTAAGTATTTAAATATATGTGATCAATGGTGAACTTTAAATTGTTGTAAACTATCAGGCCGAAAGGAGCCATCAAAACACTGTTGCTCGTTTGATTGAACAATTAGGGAAAATATTAAACTATGTAATATTCAGAAATAAATTATGGATTTGTTATGAAACCATCGAAATACTATTTTGAACAGCTAGTTAGGATTAACTCTGTTTTCACCGTTAGTTTCTGGATATTAAAAAACAACAACACACATCTAAATGAAGAGTGCCAGTTGGGTAGATTGTGGCTAAGGGGCTGTTGTTACTTAAAATGCAAGTGCTAGAAATTTTTCGTTGAATAATTAAGTAATGAAATGAACCTGAATGGTTACAACCAAACCTTAGAGTCACCATTTTCTCTACCTGAGCAATAGCGTATTGAATGATTTATATTTGTATGAGCGAGATAGACATTAATATAGTCTACCTTGGATACAAGCGCTCGAAGTAAACTTGTTTAAATGACCCATTTTAAACAAGCGCGCTTAAACCGGTCTATGGATCTTCCCTAAAATAATCAGGAAAATTGAACACTGGAAAATCGTTGTCTCACTTGAATCACGCATTCAACATGTAAAGAAAGGCGGGCAGATAAAGTCATGGAAAGATAACAGGCGGGTTAAAATGATGTTAATGAAAGAAAACATTTATTAAACATGGCAGATGCATGGGGTTATGGCCAGAGCAAATATGGCATAACGTTTAATGATTGAAAGATAATTAATTAGGCGAATACAAGCCAGAGCCGTCCATACCCGTGGCGTTCAAGTTAAGGGTGTCAAGGGGCTGAAATTCATTGAAGAAGAAGGGTTTGAAAGGATTGAATCATATTGAACGGTGGTCTTCCAACCCATGGCGGTTTGCAAGAACATAACAGAGCCGAACCTGAAATAGTTTCCATCAAATTTAGATTTGAGATAAGATTACTACTTTTGACAGAATTTGAAAAAGGAAGTAGGGCTTCTGAAAGCAGAGGGAAGAGAAAAGAACAACAAAATGTAAAATGTAAAGAGCAGAGTGAAGAGGAAAGAATAATAAAATGTACCGTTCACAGAGCTGTTCGGCTGCCTATCCCTCAAATTTGTTTGCTCCAGTTTCCTCAATTCTATTACCAGAGGCTCGGAAGCGTTCTCCATCTCGGCCACTGCTGTTGTACCAATCCCGGCCATTCATAAGTTCAAGGCACGCATGCGAGCTGAACGGGAACATCACATAAATCGAAAAAAAAAACTAAGCTCTAAGTTGACACAATCATGTCAATCGGCCAAGCAGATCGGACAATCCGTGGCTTTGAGGTAGGGCTGTAAACGATAATGGGCAGAGCTTTCAAATCAGAGTTAGCCATCCGGATAATCATCTGGCCTCTGCAGCCCAGAAAGTATTTGACCAACCAGTTGAGGCCGATAGCTAAGATGAAAGCACCGAGCAAAGACACGAGAATGATTATTGGATCGGATTCCAGAATGGACTTGTTCATCTGCTCGTCTCCTGTTCAAGAAGGTGCGCCGGGGCTAGAACTTAACAAATTCCTTCCAAATTCACAACAGAAAACCTAAAATTCTATGGAACTCAAATTTATTTTGATACAGATTCTCAACGGTCCACTTTATTCGAGGTTTTAAGGCACCGTCCGTGAGAGGCTCCCAATGCTTTTCAATTTGAATTCAAATTTAATCATACTTTTTTTAAATTTTATTTTGTGCTTTTTTTCCTAAATTAGTAAGACCTGCTGTGACAGATTTTCCTTCTCACATGACTTGTCATTTGAAAGATCACATTATCCATTCAAGGATTTGAATCTAGATCTCCACCTTACAAACCCCATATTACATCCTTGTGGGTAGTGTGAAGTTTTTGGTAATAATGAAATTATGATTTCTAAATTATAATGAATTATGTATCATTTCAATATAGTAGTATTATTTGTTAAGGGTATTTTTTCTTATACTTACAAAATCTCAAGATTCCATGTTTCAAATTTGTAATATTGGAAAAAATGATTTATGAGCCCATGTTCATGTCATCCATTTATTATTTGATGAGTCAAGAAAGTTTAAATTTTTTTATTGAAAAACACCAATAGTGGGGTAGAGCAAAAACATCTAGTTATGGGTTCCACTTACTAAAAAAATTGTTTAAGCCTTAGGTGACTTTGGTGTTGGTCTACATCACATCCATTGAATCTAGAACTAAATTTGTGAAATCCATATGGAATCATGGTATATTGGTCTTGCCACTATATTTTTTCCTTTGTCTTTGAAATTGGTTGGATAAACTTTTAGCATTGAAGGGAGATTGGTTTCATCATGGTTTAGTTCATGCCTCAATATTGATGCACTATGAAGATAGTGGATGCCAAAAGTCATAATGTAGATGCATTCATTTTCTTTAACTTGAAAATAAAATGCCCTAAAACCATAATATGGGAGATCCACCCAATTTTGTTCTTATTTTGACTTGATAATCTCCTCGGGGCCACCTCACAATCTATTTTTTTTCCAAGTTGGAGGTAATGGTTAATGATAATAAATATCTCATAAAAATCATAAAGCTATTGTAGTGAATGGAAAGCAAAAAAGGCCCACACCTTATAATTTAAGAAACCTAACTAGTGGTTCCAATATGTGCTTATGTGATGCTTTCAATGATACTATTTCCAAAAGGACCTCTATTATTCCTCTTTTAGAACTTCATGATATGAAACAAGGCTATTCCTTCTTCAGGTTTGTTTCTTCCAGCTATTGAATTCGAGGACACACCACTTGCGATAAGGCTAGTAACACATTTAGTTTATCATTATTTATAGTGATTTCCTTAAAGTTAATTTTCTAGAGAAATGTAGTGGAGATGGAAACATGGTGTTGGGGAAAGTAAGTATTGTTTGTTCAATGTTTACAATGATTTTCATTCTAAAATGATGGTTACCTATATTTGGATTTGGGTGCATCTTCCCAAGTATTCCCCTTTATATATAATTCAAATATGGAATGTTATTGGTAAGACTGTGTCTAGTGGAACCCCATCCAAGAAAGAGAACAATGGAATTTGCTAGGATGTGTAGATATTTACCATAAATGAGGATAAATGAGGCTTGCTGGAGTATATTAAACTCAAATTTAAAGGATTTCCACTATCTATATATAAGAAAGCTAGATTTCAAATTTGTTGTATTCATCGTCATAATGTTAAGCATATACTCATCTAGAGAAATCATGTAATATTTTAAAGCTAAAAATATTTGTGGTTGAAGGAAAATTAATATTTGCAAAAAACATCTAAGTACATAACTTAGTAGATTCCTTTTTGAATTCCTATATTTAAAGAGGAAACATAAGTTGAATCTAAAAATCACGAAATAAGCTAACCTAGGAAGAAGTTGAAAAATCATTGAAGAGGAAAAGTCTATGGATAAGTTCAAATCAGTTATGACTATGCATTACCAAAACAAAGGTGCAGAGTGTAGATAAAATGTTGTAGTAGGATTAAAATATGAGCCAAACATGTTGGAAAATGCCATTGATACTAAATAAGTCCAGAGTTCAAAGTTCAAAGAAAGTATAAATGGAGATGAATAAAGTTTGAATTGGAATTTCTCGAGGAAATTCAAAAGTTTATTCAGCAAAAATGATTGAAATGTTTCCCACATCCCTAAAGTGAAAAGAAATATGGGTTAAGAAGATACCGTAGGCCAATCATTCAACCTAAAAGAAATCCATCATGGGTTGGTGCAGGAGGTCATAGGTGGTTGCTATAATGAGAGGTTCTTGAGAAAAAGGTTCGATTTAAACTAGTTTGTATTTGTATAAAAATGTGATTTGAAACTTTACAATTAATTGTTTTAAATACATGAGAAATTTTCAAATAAAGGTTGGTGCAAGGTAATGATAGCCACTTACGACGCATTAGTTGCAATGGACTTCCTGGAAAACATAAATCCGACCATTAAAATGAATTTTTAGAGGTACCTACACATTTTTTTAGAACATGGTGTAAAAATATGGAACGTAGAGAATTTGATCACCTTTCAGAATATATAACCTTTATTTATGGAAAAGAGGTATAACTCCCAAAAAATGGCATTCTTCTAGGGTTGGTATGCTTTTTTTCTTAAGAAAACATAATGCATGTGTTGGTATGTAAAATGTCTAAATTTGTAAAACAAATTATGTAGGGTTGTAGATAATAGGTGGATATAGTGCAACGCTATTTTTTCAAGCTAATTTTATATATTTTTTTTAAATTAAGGAAGTTAGGACATCCTTAAAAAGACAAGGTTGAGCGTTATACCCCGCTATCATGGTCTTAACAAAGTCTTTTTTTTAGTGCATAGGTCTTTCAGTATACTTGTGTGGGTTCTTTTTTGTTTTCAAAATATGTGTGTTAGTCAAAATTTATAGTTGAAATAAGTGAAGTTAATTTTATTTAAATATGAGATGGTTGCAAACAAAAATGAATAAAAAATAGAAAGTACTAACAAATTTATTCAAAAAATAGATATTTGGAATCTACGCAGAGAGTTCTATAAGCATGTGCAATTTCATTAACAGTGGACAAGTGGAGCATATATAGATTCGAGGTTGAAAAAAATGAAGTTACATAACATGGCATGTTTTGCTATAATTTAGTCCAAGGCATTAGGTTCGACAATATGAGCCTAGAACCACACCTACTGAGTCATTACACACGGTATGGAAAAATGAAATCATGCCAAAAAAAATTTAAATTTTTAGAGCGCATGCATTAGTAACATGCACACACAAAAAGCATGCACACAATATTGGTGCACACACACTATTAGTGTGCACACACTATTAGTGCATGTGCTAATGTTACATATTTGTTTCACTCTCCTTCTAGCTATATCTCCCTTTCTCAATATAATCCCATGCCCCCTCCCTTTTTACAACCCCACCACCCTCTCTCTCTCAACCACACATATATCCCCTTACCATAAAGCATAAGCCCATGATTAAAAACATGTACCATAAATCCCAATCCACCCATCTCTCTATTACCCTAAGCCCTAACCCCCTCCTTTCTCTATTTCTCTAACTCCCTACCAATAACATTGCCCCCTCTCACTTAGTCCTACCACTAACCATCACCCCCCACCTCTCTCCCTCTCTCTCCCTCTCTCTCAACAATTTTTTTTCATATATAAATTGAGGATTTAAAAATATTGTAATAATATTTTTTTATTATATGATTTAGTTTAGGATTCAGTGAGTTAATTACATCATATCAAATTAAGATAAGTCAATTTATAGTAATTATTTGTACGATCAATTTTGTTCTTCATATAAAATTAGGTTACCTTGAATGTAATTTTGGCCAAGTCATCTCGTTAGTTTTTATTATTATAGTTCCGTTGGCATAAACACTCATGGGAAACACATGATTGTGAGGCCATGCATTTGGTGAGAGAGCATTGATTAGAGTGCAGCTTATGCAGTCAGGTCATGTTTTTGGTGTGTTTGAACATACCATTTTCATGGGAATCACTCACGCAACTCATACTACCATTTATATAAACCATTAATGTGGTAGTAAGAGAGGATGGAAATTGATTATTTTTTGAGCTTTTGATTCTTAAAATCACCATCAATATTACAAGTTGAAACTATTGCAATGAATACATGACGCATATTGGAATGTGTAGGATTGGAAAGAATAGAATGGGCTGGCGGTGAACTCATCTTCCTGGAGAATCGACTTCAATCTCTACCAAGGAAATGGATTTCGCTTGCTCTCAAATGCTATATCATGGCATGTGCATGTATATGCTGGCCACCTATCTAGGTGTGCAACAACTGCTAGAGCCAAGGATCTTGTTCACATTACAATGAAAGTAGCCATGGACCGAGTCTCGAAGATTGTGGAACTCCTTCAAGAGACCATACAACATCTTAATGCTTCTCTCGCCAATATGCATGCCCTATCTGATACCCACGCCATGAATCCATTATCAATTTTGTTATTTGTTGCAAATGTAAACACTTGGCTTAGTACCACTCTTACAAACCAAGATACATGCCTCGACAGTTTCCAGCAATTGATTGGTGCAACAGGAGGAAACGTTAGTAGTAATATTACAGACTAAATAAAAGAATCTTCAAAGAAATTATGGGAATTGATCAGAAATTCCATGGCTCTATTCCAGATCCTTGGCCTAGATCAAGATGGCATGGTTGATCGAGATGGCATTAAGGATTTCCCTCTTTGGTTGTCGGCAAAAGATCGCCTACTCTTGGAACTGCCTCCTACATATCTGAAAGAAGATGCTATTGTGGCCAAGGATGGCAGTGACAACTATATAAACATAGCCGATGCTGTAAATAATGCTGGCCACTAACAGAAAAACCAACATCATGTTGTTTGGGGATGGAAAGCAAAATACGATGGTTCTCTTCAACAAAAATGTGAAGGATGGTTATATTACTTTTAATTTTGAAACCATGGAATCCAAAAATTCATAGTAGATATTGGTTAGCTTCTACATCTTTTCCTTCAAGACTTCACACTCTTTCACTTCCGATGTAATGTCTTTATCTCCCTCAACTCCTAGTCCCCAGTCTCTCTCTCTCTCTCCAAGCCCCTAAGCCACAGTCCCTCTCTCTCTCTCTCTCTCTCTCTCTCTAAATTCCTAAACCCTGGTATCTCTCTCTGTTCATATTTATAAATCCCTAACCCCTAATATCTCTCTTTCATTTTCTCTCTGATCTAAACCACTAACCCCCAATCCTTGAGACCCTTTCACATTTGATACTCTCTCTCTCTCTCTCTCTCTCTCTCTCTCCGGGGCATCGAAAAATTCATAGTAGATATTGGTTAGCTTCTGCATCTTTTTCTCCAAGGATTCACACTCTTTCACATCCGACGTAATATATATATCTCCCTCAATGCCTAACCCCTAGTCTCTATCACTCTCTTAACCCCTAAGCCACAATCTCTCTCTCTCTCTCTCTCTCTCTAAATTCTTAACCCCCGATATCTCTCTCCCTCCCTCTTTCTAAATCCATAACACCCAATCTCTCTCTTGCATTTTATTTGTCTAAACCCCTAACCCCCAATCCCTAAGACCCTTTCATGTTTGATACTCTCTCTCTCTCTCTCTCTCTCTCTCTTTTCAGGGCATCCAAAACCTTATAGTAGATATCGACAATATGAGCCTAGAACTAAACCTACCGAGTCATTACACACGGTATGGAAAAAGCAAATCACACCAAAAAGATTAAAATTTTTAGAGCGCGTGCATTAGTAATATGCACACACAAAAAGCATGCACACAATATTAGCGCGCACACACTATTAGTGCGCACACACTATTAGCATGCACACACTATTAGTGCACGCGCTAATGTTACATATTTGTTTCACTCAATTCAACTAGTCAATGTTTCTACTAAATGATTTTTTAGTTAACTACCATGAAACACAATAAAAAGGTACGCCTTTTCATTGTACCTGGTTTTTAACATGTCTTGCAGTAGTAGGTTGGAAAGAACCAGATGAAAGTTAGTTCTTTGATAGAAACATGAAGCCTTTCTAGCTGCAAGGTACACAAATTTTTGTTTACCAAAATTGATCGCGGACAAGTATAAAACAACATTAATTTCTTTTTGTACAATGAAAAAATTAGAGTTATCATAAATGACACACCGCACACACACCCATGAATTATTGATATGTACAAATAAATCACAATCTTCAAAGTGGGGATGCATCATATCTATGTACAATCCAAAAGGGATCCCTAGAGACAATGGTTACCCACTATGCTTTGTTTCTCTGAGGAGGACATTACTCAAATCATAAATGATTAGGATCCAACATGGCGAATCCCCTTGACAGAAGAAGAGGAAGAATTCACACAGCAGGGGAAGCCTGTACGACATAACACTTCACCGTAGGATAAATCTACAAAAAAGGAAGTGTATAAATATTTCCTAATGCCACATATAAAACTGTGCAAACAAAGAAAAGAATAGGAAAGGTGTGAAATTTTGGGATAATCATCTAGCCTCTGCAGCCCAGAAAGCATTTGACCAACCAGTTGAGGTCGATAGCTAAGATGAAAGCACCAAGCAAAGACATGAGAACGATTACTGGATCGGATTCCAGAATGGACTTGTTCATCTGCTCGTCTCTTGTTCAAGAAGGTGCGCCTGGGCCAGAACTTAACAAATTCCTACCAAATTCACAACAGAAAACCTAAAATTCTATGGAACTCAAATTTATTTTGATACAGATTCTCAACGGTCCACTTTATTCGAGGTTTTAAGGCACCGTCCCTGAGAGGCTCCCAATGCTTTTCAGTTTGAATTCAAATTTAATCATACTTTTTTTTCTAAATTAGTAAGACCTGCTGTGACAGCATTTCCTTCTCACATGACTTGTCATTTGAATGATCACATTAGCCATTCAAGGATTTGAATCTAGATCTCCACCTTACAAACCCTAGACTACATCCTTGTTGGTAGTGTGAAGTTTTTGGTAATAATGAAATTATGATTTATAAATTATAATGAATTATGTATCATTCCAATATAGTAGTATTATTTGTTAATGGTGTTTTTTCTTAGACTTACAAAATCTCAAAATTCTATGTTTCAAATTTGTAATATTGGAAAAAATGATTTATGAGACAATGTTCATGTCATCCATTCATTATTTGATGAGTCAAGAAACTTTAAATTTTTTTATTGAAAAACACCAATAGTGGGGTAGAGAAAAAACATCTAGTTATGGGTTCCACTTATTAAAAAAATTGTTTAAGCCTTAGGTGACTTTGGTGTTGGTCTACATTACATCAATTGAATCTAGAACTAAATTTGTGAAATCCATATGGAATCATGGTATATTGGTCTTGCCACTATATTTTTTCCTTTGTCTTTGAAATTGGTTGGCTAAACTTTTAGCATTGAAGGGAGATTTCTTTCATGATGGTTTAATTCATGCCTCAAAATTGATTCACTATGAAGATAGTGGATGCCAAAAGTCATGATGTAGATGATTTCATTTTCTTTAACTTGAAAATAAAATGCCCTAAAACCATAATATGGGAGATCCACCCAATTTTGTTCTTATTTTGACTTGATAATGCCCTCGGTGCCACCTCAGAGTCTATTTTTTTTCCAAGTTGGAGGTAATGGTTAATGATAATAAATATCTCATAAAAATCATAAAGCTATTGTAGTGAATGGAAAGCAAAAAAGGCCCACACCTTAGGATTTAAGAAACCTAACTAGTGGTTCCAATATGTGCTTATGTGATGCTTTCAATGATACTATTTCCAAAAGGACCTCTATTATTCCTCTTTTAAAACTTCATGATATGAAAGAAGGCTATTCCTTCTTCAGGTTTGTTTGTTCCAGCTATTGAATTCGGGGACACACCACTTGCGATAAAGCTAGTAACACATTTAGCTTATCATTATTTATAGTGATTTCCTTAAAAGTTAATTTTCTATAGAAATGTAGTGGAGATGGAAACATGGTGTTGGGGAAAGTAAGTATTGTTTGTTCAATGTTTACAATGATTTTCATCCTAAAATGATGGTTACCTATATTTGGATTTGGGTGCATCTTCCCAAGTCTTCCCCTTTATATATAATTCAAATATGGAATGTTATTGGTAAGATTGTGTCTAGTGGAACCCCATCCAAGAAAGAGAACAATGGAATTTGCTAGGATGTGTAGATATTTACCATAAATGAGGATAAATGAGGCTTGCTGGAGTATATTAAACTCAAATTTAAAGGATTTCCACTATCTATATATAAGAAAGTTAGATTTCAAATTTGTTGTATTCATCTTCATAATGTTAGGAATATACTCATCTAGAGAAATCATGTAATATTTTAAAGCTAAAAATATTTGTGGTTGAAGGAAAATTAATATTTGTAAAAAACATCTAAGTACATAACTTAGTAGATTCCTTTTGAATCCCTATATTTAAAGAGGAAACATAAGTTGAATCTAAAAATCACGAAATAAACAAACCTAGGAAGAAGTTGAAAAATCATTGAAGTGGAAAAGTCTATGGATAAGTTCAAATCAGTTATGACTATGCATTACCAAAACAAAGGTGCAGAGGGAAGATAAAATGTTGTAGTAGGATTAAAATATGAGCCAAACATGTCAGAAAATGCCATTGATACTAAATAAGTCCAGAGTTCAAAGTCCAGAGAAAGTATAAATGGAGATGAATAAAGTTTGAATTAGAATTTCTCAAGGAACTTCAAAAGTTTATTCAACAAAAATGATTGAAATGTTTCCCACATCCCTAAAGTGAAAAGAAAAATGGGTTAGGAAGCTACTGTAGGCCAATCATTAAACCTAAAAGAAATCCATCATGGGTTGGTGCAGGAGGTCATAGGTGGTTGCTATAATGAGAGGTTCTTGAGAAAAAGGTTCGATTTAAACTAGTTTGTATTTGTATAAAAATGTGATTTGAAACTTTACAATTAATTGTTTTAAATACATGAGAAATTTTCAAATAAAGGTTGGTGCAAGGTAATGATAGCCACTTACGACGCATTAGTTGCAATGGAATTCCTGGAAAACATAAATACGACCATTAAAATGAATTTTTAGAGGTATCTACACATTTTTTTAGAACATGGTGTAAAAATATGAAACGTAGAGAATCTGATCGCCTTCCAGAATATATAACCTTTATTTATGGAAAAGAGGTATAACTCCTGAAAAATGGCATTCTTCTAAGGTTGGTATGCTTTTTTTCTTAAGAAAACATAATGCATGTGTTGGTATGTAAAATGTCTAAATTTGTAAAACAAATTATGTAGGGTTGTAGATAACAGGCGGATATAGTGCAACATTATTTTTCCAAGCTAATTTTATATATTTTTTTTAAATTAAGGAAGTCAGGACATCCTTAAAAAGACAAGGTTGAGCGTTATACCCCGCTATCATGGTCTTAACAAAGTCATTTTTTTTAGTGCATAGGTCTTTCAATATACTTGTGTGGGTTCTTTTTTTGTTTTCAAAATATGTGTGTTAGTCAAAATTTATAGATGAAATAAATGAAGTGAGTTTTATGTAAATATGAGATGGTTGCAAACAAAAATGAATAAAAAATAGAAAGTACTAACAAATTTATTCAAAAAATAGATATTTGGAATCTACGCAGAGAGTTCTATAAGCATGTGCAGTTTCATTAACAGTGGACAAGTAGAGAATATATAGATTCGAGGTTGAAAAACATGAAGTTACATAACATGGCATGTTTTGCTATAATTTAGTCCAAGGCATTAGGTTCGACAATATGAGCCTAGAACCACACCTACTGAGTCATTACACACGGTATGGAAAAAGGAAATCACACCAATTTTTTTTTAAATTTTTAGAGCGCATACATTAGTAACATGCACACACAAAAATCGTGCACACAATATTAGCGCACACACACTATTATGTGCACACACTATTAATGCATGCGCTAATGTTACATATTTGTTTCACTCTCCTTCTAGCTATATCTCCCTTTCTCAATATAATCCCATGCCCCCTCCCTTTTTATAACCCCACCACCCTCTCTCTCTCAACCACACATATATCCCCTTACCATAAAGCATAAGCCCATGATTAAAAACATGTACCATAAATCCCAATCCACCCATCTCTCTATTACCCTAAGCCCTAACCCCCTCCTTTCTCTATTTCTCTAATGCCCTACCAATAACATTGCCCCCTCTCACTTAGTCCTACCACTAACGATCACCCCCCCACCTCTCTCCCTCTCTCTCTCTCCCTCTCTCTCCCTCTCGCTCTCTCTCTCTAATTTTTTTATTTTCATATATAAATTGAGGATTTAAAAATATTGTAATAATATTTTTTTATTATACATGATATAGTTTAGGATTCGGTGAGTTAATTGCATCATATCAAATTAAGATAAGTCAATTTATAGTAATTATTTGTATGATCAATTTTGTTCTTCATATAAAATTAGGTTACCTTGAATGTAATTTTGGCCGAGTCATCTCATTGGTTTTTATTATCATAGTTCCGTTGGCATAAACACTCATGGGAAACGCATGATTGTGAGGCCATGTGTTTGGTGAGAGAGCGCTGATTAGAGTGCAACTTACGCATTCAGGTCATGTTTTTGGTGTGTTTGAACATACCATTTTCATGGGCATCACTCAGGAAACTCATACTCCCATTTATATAAACCCTTAATGTGGTAGTAAGAGAGGATGGAAATTGATCAGTTTTCTGAGCTTTTGATTCTTAAAATCACCAGCAATATTACAAGTTGCAACTATTGCAACGAATACATGATGCATATTGGAATGGGTAGGATTGGAAAGAATAGAATGGGATGGTGGTGAACTCATCTTCCTGGAGAATCGACTTCAATCTGTTCCAAGGAAATGGATTTCGCTTTCTCTCAAACGCTATATCATGGCATGTGCATGTATACGCTGGCCACCTATCCAGGTGTGCAACAACTGCTAGAGCCAAGGATCTTGTTCACATTACAATGAAGGTGGCCATGGACCGAGTCTTGAAGATTGTGGAGCTCCTTCAAGAGACCATACAACATCTTAATGCTTCTCTCGCCAATATGCAAGCCCTATCTGATACCCATGCCATGAATCCATTATCAATTTTGTTATTTGTTGCATATGTAAACACTTGGCTTAGTGCCACTCTTACAAACCAAGATACATGCCTCAACGGTTTCCAGCAATTGATTGGTGCAACAAGAGGAAACGTCAGTAGTAATATTACGGACTAAATAAAAGAATTTTCAAAGAAATTATCGGAATTTATCAGCAATTCCCTGGCTCTGTTCCAGATCCTTGGCCTAGATCAAGATGGCATGGTTGATCAAGATGGCATTAAGGATTTCCCTCTTTGGTTGTCGGCCAAAGATCGCCTACTCTTGGAACTGCCTCCTACATATCTGAAAGCAGATGCTATTATGGCCAAGGACGGTAGCGACAACTATATAAATATAGCGGATGCTGTAAATAATGTTGGCCACTAATAGAAAAACCAACATCATGTTGGTTGGGGATGGCAAGCAAAATACGATGGTTCTCTTCAACGAAAATGTGAAGGATGGTTATATTACTTTTAATTTTGCAACCATGGAATCCAAAACTTCATAGTAGATATTGGTTAGCTTCTGCATCTTTTCCTTCAAGACTTCACACTCTTTCACTTCTGATGTAATGTCTTTATCCCTCAACTCCTAGCCCCCAATATCTCTCTCTCTCTAAGCCCCTAAGCCACAATCTCTCTCTCTCTCTCTCTCTCTCTCTCTCTCTCTCTCTCTCTCTCTAAATTCCTAAACCCTGGTATCTCTCTACGTTCATCTTTCTAAATCCCTAACCCCTAATATCTCTCTTTCATTTTCTCTCTGATCTAAACCACTAACCCCCAATCCCTGAGACCCTCTCACATTTGATACTCTCTCTCTCTCCGGGGCATCCAAAAATTCATAGTAGATATTGGTTAGCTTCTGCATCTTTTCCTCCAAGGCTTCACACTCTTTCACATCCGATGTAATATATCTATCTCCCTCAATGCCTAACCCCCAGTCTCTCTCACTCTCTTAATCCCTAAGCCACAATCTCTCTCTCTCTCCCTCTCTCTCTCTCTCTCTCTAAATTCCTAATCCTCGATATCTCTCTCCCTACCTCTTTCTAAATCCATAACACCCAATCTCTCTCTTTCATTTTCTTTGTCTAAACCCCTAACCCCCAATCCCTAATACCCTTTCATGTTTAATACTCTCTCTCTCTCTCTCTCTCTCTCTCTCTCTCTCTCTCTCTCTCTCTTTTCAGGGCATCCAAAACCTTATAGTAGATATCAACAATATGAGCCTAGAACCAAACCTACCGAGTCATTACACACGACATGGAAAAAGCAAATCACGCCAAAAGATTTAAATTTTTAGAGCGCATGCATTAATAATATGCACACACAAAAAGCATGCACACACACTATTAGCGCTCACACACTATTAGCGTGCACACACTATTAGTGCGCGCGCTAATGTTACATATTTGTTTCACTCAATTCAACTGGTCAATGTTTCTACTAAATAATTTTTTACTTAACTACCATGAAACGCAATAAAAAGGTACGCATTTTCATTGTACCTGGTTTTTAACATGTCTTGCAGTAGGAGGTTGGAAAGAACCAGATGAAAGTCAATTCTTTGATAGAAACATGAAGCCTTTCTTAGCTGCAAGGTACACAAATTTTTGGTTTACCAAAATTGATCGCAGACAAGTATAAAACAACATTAATTTCTTTTTGTACAATGAAAAAATTAGAGTTATCATAAATGACACACCGCACACACACCCATGAATTATTGGTATGTACAAATAAATCACAAGCTTCAAAGTGGGGATGCATCATATCTATGTACAATCCAAAAGGGATCCCTAGAGACAATTGCAATGTCCCCCATTTTGACCCTTGTAATATTTTGGGCTATAATGTAAACAACATATGCATATTAGGTATGATTCCTAGTGTGGAGCTCAAGGCCAAGGCCCCACTAGTGAATGCTCGATCTAGAAGAGGCAAGTATTTGATATTATGCTACGCATGTGCTAGTGAACCATGGGAATTGTAAATATGCATTATAATATAAAATCCCACAACTAGCTATGCAATGCAACAAGAGATGGGGGCATGATATTACAAGGAATTGGGAGGAGGACATTCAAACCCTTGGATCCAATCAAGCCAATCCAAGTGTCAGTGAGAGAACCAATCAAACCCTCAACTACCCATGTTGACTTTTGTACCCAATCATTGATTTCTCCCACGAGTTGGTTGAGGTAGTTAATGCCTTGGGGAATGGGAGGTATGGCTGTCCAAATTCGGGTATGGGCAAGCCACCCTGCATGGAAATTCGTTTTTGGCTTCTTGGGCAAGAAAAGAGCCATGAATTGCTCCCCAAGCCATTACCCATCAACCCACTTTGCCCTCTCAAGAGTTTGGAGCTACCTGGGCATTTTCCTCACTGGTTTTATTGTGTTTACCTTCATTTTCCTAACTGGGAAGGGCGTTTTTGTGTGTCTAACAGTGGAGACAAGAGAAAAATGATTTTGGGGTTTTTAGAGGCCATTTTTGGCCCACTGTATGCTCATACGTATGTGGGTAAAATCGGTTTTCTTCCCTGGGGTTGGATTCCTCTTCCCACAATCTGTTTTTGGTGTGCCTACGTTTTGGGAAAATCCCTATCCATATAGTTCCTAAGTTCCACTGCTGAAAGTGTGTTCCAGAGCCCATATCTGAGTTTGGTGTGCAAGAGAATGCTGGGGTTGAGTTGGTTATCCATTGCTTTGGCTGAGCTGAGCTTGAGAGTTCCCTTTTCCTTGTAGATATCATGCCCAGCTCGGGGGTGGTCTCTGAGTGTTAAAAGAATGCAGGCTGGGCAGAGACCTATGGTTGGGAGGAATGTTGCAGCGACATAGCTAGTTGCTTGGGACAGCATTACATCAAGATGAGTATTTATGGTGTTTACTTCTACACTATTTTAACTATTTTATGACTGTTAATGATATGTTGAATGCATATGATATGTGTGTGGATGATTTGTTTATTCCATTGTGCACATTTCATTTGTTTGCATCTGCACACAAATGCTTTATTCATATCATTTAAATGAGTGGGCTGAGTTTATGTCAAATCCCCATAGAATGGGATCAGGTTCCCTTCCTTGCATTGGGTCCAAGGGTGGGGACATTACACCAATGGTTACCCACTATGCTTTGTTTCTATGAGGAGGACATTATGCAAATCATTAATGATTAGGATCCAGCATGGCGAATCCCCTTGACAGAAGAAGAGGAAGAATTCACATAGCAGGAGAAGCCTATACGACATAACACTTCACCGCAGGATAAATATACAAAAAAAGGAAGTGTATAAATATTTCCTAATGCCACATATCAAACTGCGCAAATAAAGAAAAAAATAGGAAAGGTGTGAAATTATAGAACACGGTAGATCATAGAGCTGAGAATACCTCACAGTGAAAAGAATGAGCAGAAAAGATGAATTACAGTGAAAATTGCAGTGAAATGAGAAGTAAAATTAATCATGCATTGGAACTTAGATAGAAACAGAAATGTGTGGTATAATCCATTAATCAGTACAGTCAACATATAAGTTACAATGGATAGAATTTGATTATCCTAGGATAATTCGAATCCATGTCAGCCTAGCATAGGAATTGTCACCAGTGGAGTGCTCCAGAAGTCCCAAACTTAACTCAACTCAACCAAAAATTAGTTAACTGAAGCTACTATTAGTTAACTGACCAAGGAGGGCGCAATTGTGAGTTTTTCATGCAAATCAATCAGAAAAAGGGTGCATTAGATCATGATCAATGGTGATTGGATCTCAAACCCTCATTAGATTTCAAGAACTCAGATGAACTGAACTAGAACACATAGTTAGCTCCTAAAATGTAGGGAACTGACTCTAGTGGGCCTAAAATCATGCATCCAAGGCACATTAGGTGGCTAATGGGTCCTAGATGACATATGAACACCACTAGGGGGGAAATAACATCATCAACTACTATGAAAAGGTAAATAATGCTAAGTAGGACAAGGATGGAGTATTAATTATCCTGACACCCCCCCCTTAATCCAAACTTGGACATCCTAGGCTCTGGTTACTGAGACCAAAGTTCACCCACACAATCAAATAAATGACAAAAAACAAATTTTCATGAAAGTAAGGAAATGGGGAGAACCTCATGGGAAAAATACCCCCCTAAAAAATGAATAGCGGGGAACTCAATTAGCTTTCACATGTGCAAAAACTTGGTAAAAATGTCTGCAGTCTACTCCTCTGTAGGAAAATAATGCAGTTTGTTAGTCGTGTTGTGCACTAGTTCCCTGATGTAGTGCATGTGAACCTCAATCTGTCATTTTGGATCATGGCAAGTATCTTTGAAGGATTGTAGATCAGATCCCATCATCATGTAGCACCTCTTTGATAGAAGTGTATCTATATGACATAGTTCATGGTTTGCAACTTGATACTGAGATTTGGTTCTCTTATGGTCAGATTGATCCCCAGCTACACTCCCAACATCTTCAAGGAGTTTGTGAGCCCATTTTTTCCTTGGCCATGGATTGGGAGCAAGTGCTAATTCTAGATCTAGATCTGGTTGATCTTCATTCTCAACAATGAGATCTTATTCAAATTGGTCCTCATCAGAAGAGACATCATCCTTATCTTCATCAGGTGCAAATGGAGTAGGCATATCATATCTACCTTGGTCTTCAATTGGATGCATATCTTGCAATGGATGTTCATCGAAACTGACACTTCTTTCAATGAAGCATATTTTGGTTGCAATATCCATCAACTTGTATGTTTTTTCATCTTTTGCATATCCCAGTAGAATGCATTCACTAATTTGGTGTTGAAGAGATTTTATTTTGTTAGATGGGATTCTGGCCCATGCCTTGGATCCAAAAACCCTCGGGTGTGAGACATCTGGCTTGTGTCCCTTTAGTGCTTCAAATGGAGTGACCTCATTCATTGACTTGTGGGGTACCCTATTCTGAATGTATGAATCACAATTCACTACTTCTGCCCAGAGATATGGTGGAAGATTCCTCGCTTGAAGCATACATGTTGCCATTTCTTTCAATGAACTATTCTTCCTCTCAGCTACACCATTTTCTTGTGGTGTGTATGGGATTGAATGCTACATTTGGATACCCCCAGAAGCAAAATTCTGATTCAAATCCTTCTTGATGTACTCCCCTCCATTGTCAAATTTGAGTTCTTTGATCTTCTTCCTGGCAGTGTTCTCAGCCAAGGCCTTGAAAAATTTGAAAGTCTCAAATACCTCATACTTATGCTTAAGAAAATAGATCCAACAAAACCTAGAGTAATCATCTATGAAGGTCAAAAGGTATATGGATCCATTCATAGAATTTGTGCGAATCAATCCTGAGACATCACTATGTATCAGATCAAGTGCGAAGGAAGCTCCCCTTGCCTTCCCAACATCATACTTTCTCTCTGGATGGTTCCCTTCCAAGCAAGCTTTGTAGATCTCTTGAGAGAACTTTATGTCGGGCAATCCTTCAACCATCTCTTCCTTGTGCAACTATTGCAAGTACTTGAAGTTTAGGTGTCCAAATATTTCATGCCAGAGTCTACTTGTCTCATTTGCATGAGTCAAGAGAGCACTTTGATATGAATATGAAAACAAATGTGAGAAATCATATGCCTTTGAGGCATGGTTTGCAACACCTTTAGCTATTACCTTCCTAGATGAGATCTCTAAAATCTCAATTGTGTCAGGTCCAAAAACAACTTTCTTCAGTGAACCAGTGTGTTTCATCTATTAAATAGACAACAAGTTTGCTTCCAAAGAAGGCACATACAAAACATTACTAAAATTTCCATGATCTAGTTGTATGGTTCCTTTCCCTTCAACATAGATCTGAGAATCATCTCCCATGTGAATACTAGGACCATCGATAAGATCTAGAGAAGAAAAAAATTCTCTGGAGGAAACCATGTGGTTGGAGGCTCTAGAATCTATGAGGAAGGCTTGTGATTGTGAGAATCCATCCTTCAATGCATGGCATCTCTCATGATCATCTGTATCACTTCTAAAATCAACCTTCCTTGCACCTTTTAGGAGGGAAATGTTGTGTTGTTCAAGGATTTTGTTCATTTGATCTATCTTCTTCTTCATGCAAGAGCTCTCTGGATGGTTTCCTTTGTTGTAGTATGTATACTTTGTATTCTCAAATTTATTTTGCTTATCCTTCTTGGATCTGCAGGCTCCTTCTGATGGATTAAACTTCTCCTTTTGCTTGTATTCAAATTGCTTCTTTTCTTTCCCTTTATGCTTCCCTTTAGCATTCACACTTTTTGACATTCCAACCATAAGAGATTGATTTTTGGAGGCCTTCAAGGCTCCCATCTGAATCTGTTTGTCTTTTTATTCGATGAGAGATTCAATGAATCCATCTAAGGAAGGAATTTTCCACTTGGGGATTGGAAATCTTCCTGAATGGAAGGTAGACACAAATATTCAAAATTCCAGACCAAGCTTTCTTAGGATGGATAGCACCAGTTGGTCATCCTTCTTCTCAGTGCGATAACCAAGGATTTGAATTTAGAAAAGAATTGTTGTATGGTTTAAAAACTATTGGGTTGAAGAGAAATTAATTCATTCTCCATAATATGGCCTCTCAGCTCATCTTGCTTACTTAAGAGAGTCTCAAGATTCAACCAAACCTCTCTTGGAGTCTTCAATTATTCAAGGTGGAAGAGAAAATATTTGGAAATATGAATACACATGAAACCAAACACTTCATCTAATCTTTTAAATTACTTGTACTTCTCAATAGCTACTTGAGGTTCGACCTCCTTTCCCATTGTGAACCTGTACAGACTCTTGTTTCACAACACCATCTATGTATTAGCCCTCCAATCAAGATAATTGAAGGGTGTCAGGATCCTTGGAGACAAAGGAAGATTTGAATTCTCCATATGAAACTGCTGGAGCGAATACAAACTGAAACTACTACTATTGCTGCACTGAAAAACATTCAAAATCCTGCAAAAAACCCTCAAATTTGGAGATAAAATTCTACTCAACATTTCTTTAGGACAATAGCCACTTTTATCCGGATCCTTCACGCCTAGCTAGAACTCAAAGGATTTCTCCAATGAATTCAATGCAATGGCACCAGGATTTGTTGTGGAAATCCAGAGGCTTATGGTGCACTACTGAAAGAAACTTCTCAACCTATGCTCTTTGAGATTTGATAACATGTTAAATTCTAGAACGCAGCAGATCATAGAGTTGAGAATACCTCACAGTGAAAAGAATGAGCAGAAAAGATGAATTACAGTGAAAATTGCAGTGAAATGACTAGTAAAATTAATCATGCATTGGAACCCAGATAGAAACATAAATGTGTGTTATGATCCATTAATCAGTATAGTCAAAAAATATCTTACAATGGAGAGAATTCGATTATCCTAGGAGAATTTGAATCCATGTCAGTATAGCATAGGAATTGTCACCACTGGAGTGCTCCAGAAGTCCCAAACTCAACTCAACTCAACCAAAACTCAGTTAACTGAAGCTACTGTCAGTTAAATTACCAAGAAGGACACAATATTGAGTTTTTCATGCAAATCAATCAGAAAAGGGCGCATTAGATCATAATCAATGGTGATCATATCTCAAACCCCCACTAGATTTTAGGAACTCAGGTGGACTAAACTAGAACACAGAGTTAACACCTAAAATTTAGGGAACTGACTCTAGTGGGCCTAAAATCATGCATGCAGGGCGCATTAGGTGGATAATGGGTGCTATATGACATATGCACACCACTAGGGGGAAATAGCATCATCAACTACTAGGAAAAGGTAAATAATGCTAAGTAGGACAAGGATGGAGTATTAATTATCCTAACAAAAGGAACGAGTGAAAGGGTCATCAAGAAAGAAGAGAAAATAATCCAAGCCTAATTTTACTCGGGTCATGATAGAAGATGACCTAGATCAAATTGGCATGGAGGTCAAAAATGTCAAAGAGGAGATTATGGAAAAGGTGGAAACAAAGGAGGATTTGGAAAATATCTCGACAAAAAAGGAAGAGATCCTCATAAAAGTTGGAGAAGAGTTTGCAACAATGAACAATATGACAATGAATACTATGAAATAAGAAAGACAAAGTAGCACACAAACACCCTCATAAACACACACGATCATCCCACAGGCATAGATAATTGCACATATGAAAGACATAACATAACCACAACAAGGTTTCAGTATTCCAGCTTAAGCACTGGTGTTTCCCACTAAGGAGATGCAAGAGTCGGAATTTGAAATAAGTCCAATAGAAATGATCTTGTCACGGTTACCTATGGATGATTTACACACACCACATGCATCTGTTGGGAAGGAAATTCGAAGATGACATGAAGCGGTCTTAGCAGAAAGATGTAAACATTTCAATGAAAAGGAATCATTGCAGGAGGAATGTCGAAAAATTCAAATGTAGAAGGAAGAAACTGCGCCAAAGAGAGACAAGTAGAAAAAGGAAGTGGATCAAAAGATGTTAATTGCGCAAGAGTTAGAGAAAAAGTTGCATGCTCACTTGGACATACTACCAACCGTTGAAAAAATGGCCAAAATGGGAGAATACAAGAAACAACGACATGAAGTATGCAGGATCAGGGATGAACATTAGAAGATAACCAATAGGCTTGAATCACTACAAGCTGCAATATTTCAGATCATAGAATAGTTTGTACAAATACTAGGGGAAGCTAGAGAAGCTACCGATGGCTATATAGAAACCCTAATATTGTTTGCAGGTGAGCATGTGGAAGAAGAAATACGAGGAAAAGAAGCAAAAATGAAGGAGAAATTTTCAACAGCACATGCATCTCTACATAAGTTCACAACAATGCTACAACCAAAAGAGGAAACATAAAATATCATTCTATGATATTTTCTAAAATTATGGATACTGCATAGAATGGAATGTGGAGTGAAGCATAAATCCAGGGGAGAAAATTGCTTATGTTGTGTAGATATAAGTTTCAAAATTTTTGTCACCAAAAGTACAGATCCCCTTGCCATTGATGTCAAAGGGGGAGAGAGATGTAATAGCCGAGAATCTGAATTTTCATAGGGGGAGTACAAATTTGATACATAGCACGTATTCAGGGGGAGCTTAGTTTCTGCTAATTGTTAACATCAATGACAAAGGGGGATATTGTTGAAATATTTTCATTGATGTCAAAGCAAGTGAGACTTCTGCCACTATGATAAGTCAGGTAAGTTGGCCATATTAAAGCAAGTGTGACTTTCGTTATCTTGTTAAGGTCGCTATGCCATAAAACAAGGATAAGTATATCTAATATGATGAGTTGGCCTTACCACACAATATTTTTTCGGCCTAAGAAGTGACTCAACACTCGTATAAATAAAGGAGGTGATCAATATATTCAGGTATCCATCCAAGTAAGAATGGAAATCTGAGTAAGTGCATTGATTTCAAGTAGAAGATGAATTATTGGGGCTTAGTTAGTGAAGATGGTTCATGCTAAGTCCACACATCTAAGTGCACAGTAAATGCATATATCTAAGTGGATAGAGAATGATCAGAGCATATGGATGAGTATGTGTGTTGGCTCGGTTTTGCAACCAAGCTTAGTGCTATGGGCACCTACTAACTAGTAGTAGCAGTTTCAATAGAAATAAAAACAATAAACTAAATAAACAATACTTTTCATGGATCTAAGCAAAGATATTAAGCAAATAACAAAAATAATTTAAGATCAAGAACAAGAACATATAAAATAAAGAATTTGTATTGAAAGTATGGGGCAAGCAAGTGCTTGCGGAATCAATACCTCTAATGGTGAGGTTGAATAGCTCCAAGGATGAGCAACTTCCAATCTCCAATGGTCTCTTCTCCAATGTGGTTTGCAATGGCTAAAATGCTCAGGGGAGATTTCAGCAGCATAAGGATGAGATAATGGATGGATATGAAATGAGGAGCCCCTACCACCTTTTTATAGGTTTTGGTGGTGAGGAATACCATTTGTGGTTTTGTGGAAACCAATGGTATTGACCAACATGGTTTAGGTAATTTTCCCTCCTTTTTCCTTTTTTGAATAAAAATAATATTTTAATTCCCTTTTTAATATTTTTGGGAATTTGGACCCTTTTTGAGGGTTTTTTATGATTTTCTTGGAAAAATAATCTTTTTTAATGGAAAAAGGGGTGTACCAAGGTCTTTTGGTGACCTTTTGTTGGTTTCAGAGGCTCAGATGGTGGAAAAGTGGACAAATGGGTCATGTGAGTAAGGGAATGAGCTAGTGAGCACTTTTTAGGTGTTAACAGATTGCCCCCTGATGTGTGAGGGCAGGAGCTCATCGTATGGCCGATAGACATCATAGTTCTTTTGTCCTTTTTCTGGGTTTTAGGGGAGAGAAGAGACCGGTTGGAGACTGGAGCCACGGCCCTTGGAAGCTGCAAAAACAAAAAATATTACATTGCCTCAATATGAATGAGGTATAATCTCTGATAAAGGACGAGGCGGGCATTCCCATGCTCGTATCAAGACATATACAAAACAATTAGTCCCAAGAAGGGGGATCTAATACGTAAAGAAATATACCGGTACATCATAATGGTCCAGAGGGGACATGATTGTGGGATATACTCATGATCATGGCTAATCTCAATAACTGATACACTGGAATAACTGTTGAACTGCTGAAACTGAAGGTGTCCAACATCTGTATGGATTCAATGACTGTGAGCCATCTCTTAGGGAGTATTGTAACTATATACTCAAGGGAGTATGAAACCTGGGTAAATCTGAATACTGTCGCCATGCGCAGCCCGGATATCTATAGAAAAAGTGTAACTGGTGTTATCCATAGGAAGACTCTCAAATGTGGAGGAGTCAGGAGGTATCCGGGGTCTTCGACCAATAACTGAACGGACCAATACCCTGTGCGAGTCTCAACGATGCGATCAAGGTGTTGAAGTCGAGCATGTGAGAAACAACCATTTGGAGAGGCAGTAAGGATTCCTCTCGAAATGATTCGTAGGCACTCATCATAGATGGTAATGAGTCCAAGACACAGGGACCTCTAGGTCTATCCTCTGGAATCAATGTGGTTGTCGTCGACAGAGGGAGACTAGCAACTAACAAGGCAATGATGTATCCTTGCTAGGAGCGCGAGGTGTAAACTGAAGTGATGTAGTACTGCTGGTAGGACTGACATACTTGTGGGGATGGGAAATAACTGGGTTAAAAAATGGGTAGACTCAAACTTCCTTTGTTCAGAGCATGATGACATGGTTGACCTGGCAGCATAGGGAACTGACTTGTAGGTGTGGGGATCATCTTTTAGGGACTGAAGGGTATGTACTGACTCTGGGGGGGTGAAGCTGATGGTAGCTGTCGAGGGAGTTTCCGGGTGACATACTGCAGAATACTCTGAACAAAGGCGACCAGAATGGGGAAGCTGCTATGTGAGTAAACATGATCTGTCGTGGCGCCAAGAGGCACCATTCTTCCTTCTTCGTAGTTTTAATGAGCTCCAAGAAGGGATAAAAGTGTGCTCTGAAATGGTACGGTCCTGTGGATTTTGTGAGCCCAGGACGGCGCATGCTCATGGTTGCTTTCATGTTTAGAGAGTCTGAAAACGGTAAGTGGACTCTGTTGGTGTTTCTTTTTCGTAAGTTTAGTCTCCAAGGCCCGAAAAAGGATAAAATGATGCGGATGGAGAACTCTTCTAGCCGATGTGACTAGAGTATACATTTTTCGTAATTAGTCTACGAGGTCCGGAAAAGGGGTAAACTTATACCAGGTAGACGCCCTTTCAGATACGTTTATCGAGCATGAAAGGAAGCAAGATTGCTCGGCGATCTTTTCATTGTTTTAGGAGTCAGAAAAGAGCTTAACAGAAACTCCCTAAGTGCCTTTTTCGTAAAAAGGGGTTGCTCGGCCCGAAAAAGGGATAAAATTATACCGAACAAAAAATGGATTGATGAGGGCGAGAAAAGGTCTCAAGCATCGTCATCAGTGCGGAAAACTGGATCCGGTGACATAAGGATTGTCGGAAACGGAGAACGGCCGATGTGGCACGCAAGCCGAGGTGACGAGGGGGCATGGAAAAGATGCCCGAAAAATATAAAGGTGAGAGCGAGAAATGATCTCTAGCATCATCACGAGCGCGGAAAACTGAATCTGTCGATATAAGGCAAGTCGAAAACGGAGAACGGCCGATGTGGCACGCTAACCGAGGTGACGAAGGGGTCGTGGAAAAGATGCCCGAAAAATATAAAGGTGAGAGCGAGAAATGATCTCTAGCATCATCACGAGCACGGAAAACTGAATCCGGCGATATAAGGCACATCGAAAACGGAGAACGGCCGATGTGGCACGCAAACCGAGGTGACGAGGGGGCGTGGAAAAGATGCCCGGAAAATCTAAAGGTGAGAGCGAGAAATGATCTCAAGCATCATCACGGGCACGGAAATATGAATCCGGCAGTGCAAATGGTGCAAAAAACGGAGGTCATAAGGACTCCGGAATGGTAAAAGGAAAGAACTAGGTTAAAAAATGGCTACAAATAAAGGTGATCCCACCAAGCGAAGGATGCAGTGGTGGGGAGAAATGATGACCCGTGGGGGAAAAATACTAGGTGTATCAAATCAACTGAAATATACAAGTGACACATGACCTCAAAAATGGTTGAGATCACGAATATGAAAAAGTGAGCAGGGTTAATGACCTGCCCCCATGCTATGTGCATGGGGTTTGTGATTGTGGATCACATATGTGTTGGTTTGAACGATGGGCTCATTGAGGTGTTGAGATAGAGATGATGGGGAAGGTTCAAAATGATTGATCATGCCCCCTATCCCGGGGTCGAGGTAATCTATTATGCCCCCTAACTCAGAGGTGTCAATGTGGTGCAGATGTTGTCTCATAGAGAGATCAATAGGGCATTGAGCAACTGCTGGCGGGGTGTTATACCATGAGGCTGTGGGTCGTGGTGGCATACTGAAGTGATGATATGATGATGGGGGATTCCCTTTGTGGGGTGGATGCCCCCAGTATCTCCGACGAGGATCACGGTGATGATGAGTAGGCAAGGTTTTGGGCATGCCCCCATGTTGTGGACATGTGGTTTCCTGGTTGATTTGAAAGGGTTCAACCTGTGTGTCAAAGGGATCAATGGAAGGGGCCGACCGGACAGAGGGGTATCCAGTGGAGATCATATAAATGGCGGGGTCAAGGCCAGGCATTTCGGTATCTGACCAAGTAAAGACATCAGTGAATTCTTGGAACAGTTGTTGGTATTCTCCGATGTCATGCTCACTGTGGGAGGTCCCTAATGTGATGGTATGAAGGGCACCAAGTGGGTCAGAGATGTCAATGTGGATGACGGGAGAAATATCGGCCATGGGATCCGTTAACCAGTCGATTTTAGTAGGAAGGAAATCCTTGGACTCAACCGCGGATTGGGTAGCGGTGGTGGATGAAGTCTCTTCCAGGAGGAAGTATGGACGATGGTGCATGTCTTCCCCGGGATAATCAAAGGTAGTAGGAGTCTCGAGAACCTCTTCATCATTGCGGGACCTTTGAGTGGTCAAATCGAGTGATGAGGTAGTGGTAGTCGAAGAGATCATATAGATGGTGTTAATCTCTCCGGATGAGGATGATGCGGGAGGGTAGATCTCCTCGATAGTAGAGGGTGCCGTCTCTAGGTCCAAATTGTTCATCTCGTAGAGAGCTGCTCTGTAGTCTGGGATGTCAGGACAGTTATGCGAGTAGTGGCCATAAATACCGCATATCGCACATGGGTGGTTGGTACGCAGTGATTTATCACGAGGCATAGGGTTTGGATCTAGTTTGACCACCGGGATGTTGGGGTCGTCGTCCAACATTTGCATGTGTTCCTGCAATGCAGGTAACTGTGGGCACTGATGGGTTGGATGGCCTAACTCATCACACAGCGAGCATTTTGGAGGAGCACGAAATATGGGGGGAGGTTTAACTGCCTTGGGTGGGGGAACCGCAGTGTATGGTTGTGGGCCTCTGCCCCCAGTGGGCCTGACGAATGGAGGGGGATTCGTCGACGACGAAGGAGTCGTGATACCGGGAGGTGGTTGGGTAGAAGTAACAATGGGTTGCACCGGTTGTAGGATGACATTTGGTGTCGGTGGAGGAACGGGAGGTGTAATATACCACACGGGTAATCCCAATGTTAACCCGGGGAGACTAAGGGTAGCCATAACCGGGGCGCTTACTACACCCGAAGGAGGAAATAGAAAGGGGATTGTGTGGATAGGTGTAACACCGATGTGACTAGGGACCAATGGTGGTTTGGGTAACAAGGAGGGTTGATTACCGGGTGTTTGTGAAAGAGTGCATAGGTTAGCGACCTGGGTCTCCGGTGACGGTGGTGGAATGGCCTGGAATGTAGAGGTCATTGGTGTATCCGAATACAGTCCGGGTGCCACAGAAGACACAAAGGAGGTAACTGCACTAGAAGCGGGTTGTTCAATCATGGGGAGAACATTCTCCGGTGCTGCAGGGGCGTTGGGGTCATAGTAGGTGAGTTGGTCAATTTTGACCACGCGGCCCTCATGGGGGAACATCATGGTGCGGAAGACGGAGGAGGCGACCGCTTTCATGGCATACATGTAACTGCGGCCAAGTAAAAGGTTATAGTCCAGCTGTGCGTTAATGACCTCTATGTCGATGAGCACAGTCTTCCCACCTAATTGGACGGGTACCTTGGGTAACAAACCTTGAGGTTGAGCTGACCGGCCGTCGTAGGCCCGCAATGCAGTGGTGGATTGCTGGAGAGCAGGGGAGCCCAACTTTTGCCAAACAAAAGTGGACATGACGCATGTGGAGGCACCCTCGTCGATGATACATCGATGGATGACAAGATTCCGAATAGAAACGGAAACTTGGACTGCTATGGTAGAAGGCAGCCGTGGTTCAGATTGGTCTAAATCAAAGGTCATCAAGTTCGAATCATTTGGGTCAATCGCCCCAATGGCGGAAAGTAAAGTCTTGCGCTGAGTAGGACAGGTTTTTAAGACTTCTAACGCAGACATGGCTGCGGGGGATTGAGCTAAGTCATCTACGATGTTGTAATTGGACGCAGCCCGTGCATTGGGGTTGTTGTTGATTCGGCGAAGGGGAAAGCGAGGTGCTTTAGAAGCGCCATCGAGTGGAAGCTGAGGTATACGCAATGTCTGATCAGTGGGATGAGCATTAGTATCCTTTTCAGCGGGGGGGGGCTTCAGTAGTCGGTCCGTATTGATTTCGACGGGTTTGGATATTGACGTCAGCGGTGGACATCATCAATAAGTGGTGGGTGCCTGAATCAAACATGGGTTGATCAGGAGCTGTGTAAGTTATTTGTTGTGGTTGCACGTTGCCCTGTTGGGGGGCTAACGGCTGGGTGTTTACCACTCCCTGTGTTGGAAAGGGGTTTTGGAGAACCAGAGGTTGTTGTGGAGGTGGTGGGGGGTTGGGTGGTGGCTGAGGAGCCGCCTGCCCTTGACGATGGGCGTCATTTGTCCATAGTTGTCGAGCTCGCTCGAGATGTGGGCAAGCGTGGGTATAGTGGCCATAGACACCGCAAATGGAACAAGGATGGTTTGTCCGTAAATTAGCATTTTTAGGTTGCTTAGGTGGCCGATCAGGATTCTGATGAGCGGGCGCCGCGTTATTGTTTTGCGGGGGCTGGGTAGGCTGTGGAGCTTGGTTGCGGTTTTGATTGTTTCCACGGTTGCGTCCTCTTCCGCGGTTGGGTTGTCCACCCTGGTTGCGTTGGTTATTTTGATATTGGGGCTGCTGTTGTTGTGCGTACACATGCCCTTGAGCATTGGGGGGATTCTGAGGAGCCGCAGGTGCGGGAGCAGGTTGCGGTGGATAGTATGCAGGTGGAGCTGGAGGTGGTCCAGTTGCCTGTTGGGGTTGTTGGTACCCCTGAGCTGGTGGAGGTGTGAGGTTAGCCGGTGCAACCGGTTGTGGGTAATGCATGGGCTGTTGTGGAAACTGCATGGGGTTTTGTACCGTAGGTTGAGCATAGTATGTAGGAGGTACATATGCTGCTGGCGCTTGGCCATAACAATGTTGTGGACAAGAGGGTCCATGAACATGATGGGTCTGGTTTGTTTGAGCATAAGAAGTTGTCGCTCCGGAATTGGATGTAGCCCTAGAAAGGTCTGGGGCGGGCATGGTGCTCACCATACTGAAAGGTTTTGCTTGCGGTGTAATTTGGCCAATAATGCCATCAGCGGCATGGGATGCCCCCGGTGTGTCACCGCGTGCAGAGTCACCTCGTGGGGCGTCAGGTATGATGGTGTATAGGTAACCTGACTGGGCATAGATAAGGTCAAACTGTTGGGCCTTAAGGATGGCCTCCTCTTCAGACTGGGGTCTTTCGGATGCTACATCCTTCGCAATGAGAGGAAGGAGGGATTTAAGGAACCAGTCTAAAAAGATTCGGTCGTCTAATTTGATTTTGCATAGGCTTCGGCACCGACGCCAATCATGGATATGCTCAGTGATATGCGTGGCCGTGTTCTGTTTGCAAGACAGTAGGATCTCGACGCCCGCATCGTAACGGACAGGTAACTGGAAGAATTGTAGGAAAGTCGAGGCAAGGGAGGTAAATGTGGCATGCGTCCCATGGGGCTGCTCGATATACCATTTGGCTGCGGAGCCAGTGAAGGTGCGTTGTAAAAGCCGTAGGCGGATTGATTCATCCACTATGGAGTTGGAGGAACACCATAAATGGAAGGACATGATGTGATTTTGGGGGTCTTCTCCAGCCTTTCCCTCAAACTTAGGGATGTCAGAGGGAAGCTTAGTGGGAATATGGGGCCAAGCAGGATCATGTCTGATGGGGTCATTTGTGAGCCTAGCTAAATCTGGCAGGTTCAGACTTGCCATGTATGGTAGACTAGCAGATGTGGTGACCGGAACCGGGACCTGCCTAGCCATTGTGGTATGGTGTAGGGGTCCAGTAGCGCCTATAGGTATGCTAGGTATGGAGGGTATGTGCCCTCCAATAGGTGTGGCCTGATATGGGTTAGCGCTCCCAAGTGCAACATGGGTTATACTTGGGTTAGGAATCGCACTAGGGATTCCTGGGATAGGGTTTGTGGAAACCGAAGGGGGTATGACCCCGATGTTGGGCATGCCCATGACAGGTGGTGGCCCTGTGCTAGGCATTCCTGAATGTGGAGTGTTACCCATATTGGGCATACCCAAGGGGGTGGTTGTTGCCGTGGATGGTACTACCGCAGAAGGGTCTGCGGATGTCTGACCTATGGTAGATGTAAATAGTGGATCAAATGGTGTTCCAGACATAATTGTGGTTGGTGGTAACTCGGTGGGGTTTTCGGATTCTACCTCCAAATCAAAGGTGAAGTGGGGTATGTCAGAATCGGATGACCGTCTAATTGATTGACGATGTGTCGAATCAAGGGATGATGCTCTGCGTCCGTGACGTGGAGAGCCAAGTGGACTAAACTCTGGGAGTTCACCCTGTAGACGACGAGAACGTCTAGAATTCTCAATGGTGAGAATAAATGTAATATATATATATATATAAAATTTGTTTAAGTATCAGGTGGTGATATATGTAAAAAGACTCAAAAACCCTAATGCAACCAAGGGTGCAAGTAGGGGAGTGAAAAAAGGAGGCTCATAGGCCAAAAAATCAATCCTCAAAAAGGGCACTTATTCTAGCAGCTGTGCTACAATAAGTGGAGGAATGCAACAATTGGTCAGAATACCAACATGCAAGCGGCTCCTAGAAAAAATAGGTGTAACTAGACTCAAAAGGTGGTAAAGATCATGCAAACACCTAATCTAAAAGTATTGTGACTCAAACAGACGATATCCTCTGCAAGGTGATGAAATCCAAGTCAGACAATATGAATGTTGAGACAACGGCTAGATATCCCCCTACCGGGAGGGACACCGGGTAATCAATCCTAAAAGACAGGCTACTAGGATACTCCGTTCATGACGCGTCGAGAAAAGGTAAATCTGCCGTTTGGTCCTTTGATCGCAATATCCCAATACAGGGATATCCCGAGAACTGCGAATGGTAGCCCTTCGGTTACTGAATGGGTTTCGGTATCCCACTCAGGCTTCCGGAACCATCCTCGCGACTTCAACCCTCCTAAGGGAGAGGCCTTCCCACAAACCGGTTGTGACCGCGCCAAAAAGTACTAAGAGATTTTAGCTCCCTAATTGGACAACTTCTATGTCTCAGATGTAAGAACTGAGGGGTGTTATTGGAACACCTATCCCCCCAATACTACCTAGCTACAAGAATTCTTTTAGTGTTCCCCAAGTGGGGTTAAAAGTGTGTTCAGATTAAGGTACGTTTTAAGGCTTAGTTCAATTAAGTGATCGTGTGAGTGCACGTGAGGTGTTGTAAACTGAACTTGAAAAAATTAAATGCTTTTACAAGAAATTTTCAAAAAATAAAGGATTTTTCGAAAATAAAAAGCAAATATTTATGACTTTTTCACTAAAAAGGAATTTAAATGCTTTTCAAAAAATAACTCAAAAAATAAAGGATTTCTTGGATTTATGAAAGCAAATAATAGACTTCTTTTTAAAAGAAATAATGGATTTCTTTGTTTTGAGAAAAATTGCTAAGGGCAAGATTTTAAAGAAGTAAACAGGAAAAAATTTGAATCTAGATGAAAATGCAATAATGAGTTTTTCTTTCACTTTCTTGAAAATTTTTAAAAAGATTTCTAGATATGCACTTTAAATAGTAAATTTTTTTTCTATGGCTGTAAGATATGGAGAATCAATACTGTAAAAAATGAGCCAAAATGGGTGAACTGAAGTGATAAATAACACTAAAATACAATATTAGATAAATTTCTATGGAAAATTTCTTAAATCTAATAGCATATTTGGATTCCTTGATCGAAAACACCCAATTTGAAAAAAAAAATCGTTTCAAACGGAGTTCGGGAGAGGGAGATATGGTCGTTTGAAAATTGAGCTGCGCGGCCAAAAAATGACATGGACCGCGCGGGTTTTGGACCAAAAGTCGCGATGGACCGCACGGGTTTTGGGCCAAAAGTCGCGATGGACCGCGCGGGTTTCTGTCGCACAGTCGCGATGGACCGCGCGGGTTTTTGGCAAAAAGCCGCGATGGGCCGCGCGGAAAAACGCAGAAAAGTCGCGATGGACCGCGCGACTGTCTGGCAAAAAGCCGCGATGGACCGCGCGGAAAAACGCAGAAAAGTCGCGATGGACCGCGCGACTGTCTGGAAAAAAGCCGCGAGGCGGAAGCCGTGCACGGAAACCGAGAAACGAACCCGAAAATTGAAAATTTCGGGCTGTTTATGGGGCCAAATCTCAGAACAGCAATGGATCTGCTGTCTAAGATGGTAGATCTATGGATCTAAAGGTTAAAAATTCATAAAAACTAAGATTTAATGGAAAAGCTAGAGATCTAAAGTTCAAACCAAAGCGGAGTCGCCAAAAACTGTTGGCTCGGTTTTGCAACCAAGCTTAGTGCTATGGGCACCTACTAACTAGTAGTAGCAGTTTCAATAGAAATAAAAACAATAAACTAAATAAACAATACTTTTCATGGATCTAAGCAAAGATATTAAGCAAATAACAAAAATAATTTAAGATCAAGAACAAGAACATATAAAATAAAGAATTTGTATTGAAAGTATGGGGCAAGCAAGTGCTTGCGGAATCAATACCTCTAATGGTGAGGTTGAATAGCTCCAAGGATGAGCAACTTCCAATCTCCAATGGTCTCTTCTCCAATGTGGTTTGCAATGGCTAAAATGCTCAGGGGAGATTTCAGCAGCATAAGGATGAGATAATGGATGGATATGAAATGAGGAGCCCCTACCACCTTTTTATAGGTTTTGGTGGTGAGGAATACCATTTGTGGTTTTGTGGAAACCAATGGTATTGACCAACATGGTTTAGGTAATTTTCCCTCCTTTTTCCTTTTTTGAATAAAAATAATATTTTAATTCCCTTTTTAATATTTTTGGGAATTTGGACCCTTTTTGAGGGTTTTTTATGATTTTCTTGGAAAAATAATCTTTTTTAATGGAAAAAGGGGTGTACCAAGGTCTTTTGGTGACCTTTTGTTGGTTTCAGAGGCTCAGATGGTGGAAAAGTGGACAAATGGGTCATGTGAGTAAGGGAATGAGCTAGTGAGCACTTTTTAGGTGTTAACAATGTGCATAGAATGAAGATGTACAGTAAGAGAAGATGTGAGCATAATTATAACATAAACATGAAAGTGCATGTAGCTGGAAGAAAAGCAAAGAACAAATTATAGTAAGAATAGTGCATGTAGATCTGATGTCAATGTGTCAGACGTACAACCACATCTATATATTAGGGCGGTTGGACGGGGTAAGGAAAGGAGATTGTAGTATCCACTCAGGTTTGTGATTAAGCATTGCAAGTTGGTGCTTGCGTAGAGGATTGGTGTCCTCGGGTTGGAGCCTAAATCATCAAATTGGTGCCTGCGCGGAGGATTGGTGTCCTCACTGGTTGAATCCTGTAGAATGGAATTTGGTGCTTTCCAATGGGATTGGTGTTCCAGTTAGATGGGTGCCTAAGTGATTCGGTGATCACATTAGTGGAGATTGGTGTCCCCCATATTTCTATGTAATTTCATTTTATACATATACATAAAAGATTCTTCAAATATTCTATGCACATATTTTTTTATTGATGTGGTTTTAAATAGATATTGGTGAATGTTTTAAAAGTGAATTATTTGTAAATATGCACATGATACTGATTCACCCCCCCTCTTAGTATCATTAATAATTCCAACAATACCTATCTACTCAAAAAAATTTAAAAAAAGAGCATGAAGAATACCCTAGAATAGTGTTGTAGGCATTAAAAGAACATCAACTATATGCTAAACTCAATAAATGTTATTTTTACCAGAAATATGTTCAATATTTGGGGCACGTTGTTATAGAAGATGGGATAGCAATTTATACTGATAAAAAAAATCCATTGGAGAATGGCCTACTTCCAAAGATGGAACTGATATAAGATACTTCATGGGCCTTACTAGTTAATATGGGAGATTTATACAAGGATTTTCAAAGATGTATTATCCTATAAACTCCCTACAGAAGAAATAGATACAGTTTATTTGGTCACTGAAGTGTGAATAAATCTTTCAAAACATGAAACATGTTCTCACAAAAACACCCATTTTAAAATTTACAAATCCCTATAAGGATTTTATAGTCTATACAGATGCTTGAAAGGATGGATTGGGTGGATTCATTTCACAATATAATCATGTGGTGTGCTATGAATCCTAAAAATATATAAAAACCATGAACAAAATTATTCCACCCATGAACTTGAATTGTATTCCCTAATTCATTCCTTAAAGGTATGGAGACACTATCTAGTAGGTAGAATATTTTTGTTGATGATCAATATTGTAGGGTTAAATTATTTGTTTGAACAACAAAATATGAATGCTAGATAGGTTAGATGTTTGTTTTGCCTTGGTGAATATGATTTTGAAGTCAAACATATCAAAGTAAATGAGAAGAAAGTGAATGATGCATTAAGTAGGAACATACATATGATTTACTTAGCAACCGTAAGAAAAAAGTGAATTTCATTTGAAAAATACAGTTAAAAGAGCACTTATAAATGATGCAATTTCTAAAAAAAATAAGGGCATACATGTAACAAAATAAATATGAAAATTATTTAAATATTATCAAATATTTAAAGAGAGAATTTAGTTGTACAAGGGTATATTGTATGTACCAAAGGTAATAGAACTGAAATAATTATTATGGATCTGCTGCATAAAAATATTTATTGAGGACATCTTGGATAACAAAAAATGATTTCTATAGCTAGAAAACTTTATTATTGGCCTATAATGAAGAAAGACATATCAAAATATATAGAAAGATGTTTTGAATGTTATCAAGTTAATGTTGAACATTAACATCGTGGTAGACTCAGTACTACATTTTTAACTTTAGGGAGTGTTTTATTCCACTCCCAAAAGTGAATTTTGGGGGTGGTTTTGTGGTTACGAAAAAAAATTATCATCCACCTTATTAATTGAACTCCAATAGAGTATTTTTTCATACAATTTTCCCACTCGAATAAATAAAATATAAAACTATAAAGTACATGGTTGCCTATATAATATAGACTAGCATTAATTTACTTGTCAACACTCTTTACCAACTCAAAGTTTTGTAAATAACCATCGATTCTTTCTTGCCTTAAACCTCTCCTCAAAAGAATCTTTTTACTCCCTAACAAACACACAATCAAAATCAGCCATATGTAGTTATAATGTTCAAAAAACATAATAATGAAACAAATTAATAATGAGGCATATGAAGCGGGAAAGAGTAACTTAAATGAAATATTTTCAATATGAAATTGTTAGTTCAATGAAAGGAGTGTTCAATATAAAAATATCAAATAAAAACAAGATGGGAAAGAATCTGAAATCCTACTACAACACAAAAAATGAAGTGTAAGTATTATATTTCAATTTTCGATGATATCTAACCATGAAATGTAATCAAAACCTAAGTCGTCACGTAGCCAAAACTTTTATATAAGTGATATGATCAAAATGGACATAGAATTGAGCATCGTGTTTCTTTTCGTAAATGCTTCTACAGAGGTGAATTTAATTTTAATTCCCCTCTATTGGTTAGGGTTGATCTCAACAAAAAGACGGAACCTTAATCCAAAATTGAACAAATTCCAATAGTTCCCATGCCTCTCAAACCCTAATAAAATATCAAGATATATTTTTCCTGCAACTTTCAACGCAATATATTTGATTTTAACTATTTTAAAATACTATAGAAACATGTATGTTAAAAAGGGTGGAAGGAAGCTCGCACGGGTGTAGCTTAACTGGTAATTCGCTTGATATGAAGGAAATATTGTAAATGGAAGTCACGAATTCAAATCACCCCGGCTTACCCGTGCCCCATGCTCGTGGGCTAAGATGTAACAATGGCTGCATTAACCATATCCATAAAATATGGCCTAGTAATATCAAAAGGTGACCCGGTTATGTCATCAAGCATGGTCGGTGATGGAGAAGGCATAATGACCTCTCCATTCAGGTGCTTTAAACAAGCATTTCAATTAGTAGTTCTATGAATACATTAAATACATTGCCATGGTTTGTGTGCCCCCTATCCATGAGCACCCTTTCACTTGTATTGATGATTTGCGGGTGTCAGTAATGGCCCCCGAGGAGATCTAGCTAAAACATATTTAAGTTTAAAATATTTATATTATACAAATAAAAAAGGGCATTATGAAATAAATGACTATACTAATTATAAATCCAATAACACTAATTGGGAACCATTTAAATGAATAAAGTTACTTAACTCACTAAAAAAATCACTATCATAAATATCTCTTGAAGGGCCATGGAAAATATGGTTGCAAGACTTGCATGGATGGGAATAACAAATGTGGCCACTATTAGATGAAGGTATGCCACTAGTGATAGAGGCATACCTAGTGGAGTTATCAAAGAGGATAAGCAATTGATCCTCTATATTCTCACCAAGCTTGGTAAAGACTATTCAGTATTTGTCTCTACTTTCAATTCCAGTCGGCTAACTGCCCCGAATTGGAAGATGCCCACCTTGAATGCCTTCATTGAGTCCGTCACAAAAGATCATGATAAGTTGATTCAAATGGGGTCCATAAACTCCAAAGATTCATCCCTATTTGTTCAAGGACCTAAGAATTCGAATGGTAAAGGAAAGCAAAAGAAAGAGAAGCCCAAATTCGAACCTCACAAGCAAAGAGAGAAAGGAAAGCAGATGGATGCACCATCTAGTTCGAAGTTCAAGCAAAAGGGTAAAGAGGGTAAGGAAAAATCTAAATGTACTTATTGCAACCGTGGATTTCATCCCGAAAGTTCATGCATGAAGAAGACTATAGATCAAATTGCCCTCCTTTTGGAAAAGAATAACATAACTCTTCCTGACGGTGCAAGGAAGAAGGATAGGAATGATGATCATGAAAGAGGACAAGCACTCATGGCAATTGTTTCGAAGCCCACTACTCTTTTGATAGATTCAGGTGCCTCAAATCATATGGATGCAAATATTGATTCTTTTTCTTCATTCGATCCAAACAGCTCCATCCCCATCCACTTGGGAGATGACTCAAAAATTTCTTCGAAGGGCAAAGGTACAATCCATGTAGATCATGGAAGCTTTCAGAATGTTCTCTATGTGCCTTCCTTGGCTTCAAATCTTCTTTTTGTGTATCAAATTACACACACTGGTGAACTGAAGCAAGTTACATTCATCCCTAATACATTTTAAATTTATGATATCAAAAGTGGAAGACTTATTGCAGTCGGAAAGGCGAACCACACTGCAAAATGCTATGAGTTTTCACACTTTATTCCGCTTGCAAAGCCCACTGCTCTTCACACACATGGTAATGAGGTTAGGAGGATTTTGCATGAAAGATTTGGACATCTTACTTATAAGTATTTTCTACTGTTATCAAAGAGATCCATGGTAGATGGTCTTCCACAACTCCATTCCTCGAAGGGAATTTGCACAGGTTGCATTATTGGGAAGCCCCCTGAACACAGGTTCGACCGCGGAAAAGCTAGCAGAGCTTCTACAGTTTTGGGGCTGATACATTCCAACATCAGTGGTTCGCTTCCCAATATGTCATTAAATGGTTCAAGGTATTGTTGGCAGCTAGCAACAACCTCTTCATTTCTTGACAAACTGAAGAGAGATCAGCTCTTATGTGATTTCACAATTCAAAATTATATAGAGCTCCTTCAGAATCTTTGATTCTGAAGGTGCTCTTAATCAAGGAAAAGTAATTAAGGATTCTAGAGCCGATAAGGACTTGATCATCAAACTTGGTTTTTGAATGAAGGATTGATAAGTTTCGTAAATTCTCATTAAAATTACTTAAAATATTGAAACGAGTTTATGTGACTTAAAGGTTTTTGTGTCAAAGAAATATCATCAAATACATTGTTTAGGGTATTATTAGTCTCAAGACTAAGAGAATTTGGGAAGATTAATATCATAAGGAAAAACCTATCATAAACTTTGTCAATATCATAGTTAATTAATAAATGAGGTTTGTATAGGAAACATTTCACATATGATAAATACCCTATATAATGATATATACTATAGTGTGTTAATAGCATGTATAAAGGTTTCGACTTAGTGTTGTATATATATATAGTTTGTACATATACATAAAATAAACACCAAGCTGGCCATTTGATTTATACCTGCTCAACCTTAAAACGCAATTTATGACTCTTCATATCACGACGTAACGTCATAGAATAATGATGATCGTTTGATGAACTGGCCAGGCGCTAAATCAATAGTTAAATCAATAAACGTTTTGGATTGATGAGATGGTATGGAAACGTGGCCTTCACCCCTTGATAGAGACGACAATTGTATGCATTTGGCAAAACCAGGTTGACAGTGTTAATTGCTAGCAGTCATTCCAAACTATGCCATTGTACTTATAATAATGAACCACTGTCAATAATCAATGATCGTAATAATGGTTCTATCAGTTGTCATATCGATGGTTCGCCAAGTTAAGCAGTCTTCATATCGCCGGTTCTCTAAGTTAAGTGGTGATCACTACTGGGCAGGGTCAAAACGCAGATAAGTTGGCATAAGCCATGGTGTAGCATGAAAGTTGTAATATGTATCACCATCCCGCTAAAATGGTAGGTTCAGAGATTTGATTTTGATCAGATTTGAAGCATGTGAATATTTTCTAGCATGTGAAGATTTCCTAGCATGTCATGTATGTGGATACCTATTCCCTCTGTATTCACTTTCCCTTTCATTCCACGACTAAGCCCAGACAGTGCTGAAGAAATCATGTCTCCTCTGAATCGTTTTGAAATCTCAGGGTATGAAATTATTGAAGCCAATCAGGAGGTTGCCCAGAAATTCGAGAAAATGGGATGGACGCATTTCTTTCAAAGCTTTGATGGTCATCATGTGGAGATTACCAGAATGTTTGCAATGAGTTTTAAAAATGACAGGGTGCGAATTGGGGGTTTCGAGTTTATTATCAATGAAGACAAAATTGCTGAAGCCACAAAACTTCCCCAGGTGGGAGAACGCTGGTTTAAAGGCCTTATGGTTGATAAGAAGAAGTGTTTGGATTTGTTTATGCCTTTACCAGATAAAATGAAATTGAGAGTAGGCGTGCCTGTAAAATTTCTCAAGCCCGAGTGGAGAGCTTACTATGAAATCTTGGTAAGGTACGTAACCTGTTGTGGACGTTTTTCCCATTTGCACTTGTATCATTTACGGTTGTTGTTAGCAGTAAAGGGTTATAAACTTAATTTGCCCTTCTATCTGTGGCAAAGTCTTAAGAAAATGTCACAGTCTGTAAGGAATTTCAATAACCCTGATAATAGTCTGTGTCATCATGGATTGATTAAAATTTTACTGCAATTTCAATTATCCGCAAAAGGTCGGTCTTGGGATGAATTTCTAGTCGATTGTAAATTGGGGCCAACACAGCATTGGCCTAATTCATCTCCTCGAGCTCGTAGAAAACGAAAAATCATAGATCCTGAGGATGATAGCTCAGAGGATAATGAACCAGAGGCCGTAAACACGTCCGTAGACGATGAGGTAGATCAAGATGCTGATAGGGTTTCAATTCCTTGCAATTCTAGGGAAATTTTAAATGAACCAAAACCCGATAAGAATGATGGCAACCCTGTAAAATTAAAAGAGGGATCAGCCGAAGACGAAATTAATAAACCTGCTGAATGTGATAAAATTTCTATGCATAAGCTGAACCATTTGGCTCAGGTTTGTTGTGACAAGGAAGGGTCGAAGGTTGGAAACTTATCGTTTTCACGTAGAATCACCAGAAGCATGCATAGTCTTCATTCTACTCCAAGGTATAGGTCTGATCCACAGACTTCCAAATCTACTGCTGCCGAACCTGCAGTTGTAGATATTGAGGATGATATTCCGATACCTGTCCCTAGCGCAATGGATGTAGGGAATTCCACCACTGTCCAGGGGAATGATGTGCAATCAGGTGAGGTCGAGGGTAATCGACCAGAAATAAATATCGACACTGTAGAACTTGAACCATTACACAATCAGCATTGTGATAGTCCTCGTTCTCCTCATGTAGCTAGCGAAGACGAAACCCTACAACAGGTGTTAGGAAATATCTATCAGGATAAAAAAGCAGAGTCTAGAGGAAAGCGCAAACAGTATACGGTCTTGTTGGAGGAAGAAAATAAAACGTTCAAGAAAGAATTGCTAGAATGGATTGACAGGTGGAAAAGGGCCAACGTGAAAAAGAATCAATTCAATAAATCCAAGAAATCGATATTAAAAACAAATCAGATGCTATTGGAACGAATTGAAAAACAAAATGTTAAAATTATCAGGTTGAAGGCTAAATTGGCCGAAGCTAGAAGAGTAGTCGCTCTTCATAATGAAGCCTAATAGTTCTTTTTCTTGTTGACAGGTAACGATTATTTTGATTTAGCATGTCTGTAAAATCGGAGATTTTACAGGCATGCATTTATAATTTTGTTTTAATATTTCGGTTAACTGTGTTAAATCGATTTTAATATAATGTATTTATTGAATTTAATGCAGGGGGGTTGTATCACCGCTTTCTTCCAGGAATGCAGGACATGGTGGATGCGTTGGCATGAAAGTATAGCTGATCTGTTGCAAGTTGGAGTATTCTGAATGGCCAAGAATGTTCTGAGATGTCTCGACTCAGGCTAGTCGGTTCTATTTTTAGTATTAGGTGTAATTAGATGCTTTTATGGTTAAGTAATTTCCTATAATGTTGCATGCAACATTTATAGCAAAAACCGACTCTCACTAGTATATGAAGGAGGATTTTTGATGAACTCGGGATGGATGGAGTGTAGAAGAAAACTTCTTGAAATATATTCTATTGCTAGTATTACTTCAAACTTGAAGCTGAAGCTTTGTTGTGGATGATACTGGATATCTACGAATGATGCTGTGAATGGTATTCATTTTTGGGTTTTTTATATATACATATATTTCGGTTTGTCATCTTCTGTTTACATGCAAACTCTGTATGCTGTGCCATACTGATGTTTAAATAATTTTCTCACTTTATCGTCTCAAGTTGGTTATTGAATGAATATGTCATTGTGGTTTTGTTCATTAGTGTGTTCGCTATAAACATTAACTTGCATGATATACTTACTGTTTTATTTAAAATTTCATTTGTATGTTAACGGTGAATTTTAAATAAGCATTATCTCAAATTTAAATGACTGTCTTGATAGATAATTATTAATCAGTTTTGGAAATGAAATTTGACTGTGTGCTTTAGGTTAAATCTCATCTCCATTTACATATAGCAGAGTTATTGTTGTTATAATTTAAACATGTTTTGTTTATATCATACTTCAACTTTCTGTTATCCGATTAATGATTAATCTTAGTTTCAGATTTGCTCTCAGCTGAGATAGGGTAAATAGGGTAGATAGATTAATTAGTTTATTTTATTAAGCATTGTTGACTCATTCTGTATATTGTAAATAAGCCTTCATACTTAGAAAATTTTCCAAAAATTGAAGTCTTTCTTTATGAAAGCAGCCTTAGGACATTTGTAAATACATAGATAGGATAAACATTAGAATAGGTTAGATTTTGCTAGTTTTAAGGTTTCCTTAAGAGACAAAACTAGCTGGTAGCAGGACCATAACCTGCGAGGTCTTGTTAATTCAAACACACCGGATACTGCTTTAAGTTGATTGTGTGGATAAAACCTCTTTATTGGATTTGATTCATAAAATCAGGCCAACAAATGGCGCTAGAAGGAGGGCTTGAATTAAGTAATGGCAGGTGAAACTAATGAAACATTTCCAACCAGCCAACAATCTCCGGAAGTCAGTAGATCACCTCTTAGTGAAACTGTAAGGAATATCCTTGAACATGATCCTATTACTTCTCCTTTTACTCCTGCACAAAGTGCTCAAACTCTAGAAGAATCCAGACATATCCTTACTAGAGCTTACGCTAATCAGTTAGGTATTACTCCAATAGATTATGGTCTTCCTAGACAACAGCGACATAACCCACAATTGACCATAGTTACAGAAGATTTGGAAATAACTGATAATACTCCTCAACATCAAGCTGAAAGTTATCAAAGACAGATTACACAAACTAATACCACAAGGAGGTTAATTTCGGGAAGTGGTTCTGATCAGCCACCTTCTCCTCCTGAGTCACCACCCAACAGTCCAAGATCTTCTCATTCTGAGAGTTCTTCTAGTTCTCAAGGAAGTCCAATGGCAGGAAATGCAGGAGGAGGAGGTAATCCTCCACCCCCTCCACCTAATCTACAGCTCCCTTGGTTAAGGGCAGCTGCTGTAGCAATTCCTGGGGTACAACACCCATTACCAAAACATTCAGATAAAATTCTTCCTAAGTTTAACCCAGATGACAAAGAACCTGCAGAGGTACATATTGATAAATTCATGTTAGCTGTTCAAACCTTAAATGTTCAGCATGAAGATGTTGTTTGTCGATTGTTTCCTCTCACTTTTGAGGGAAGAGCCTCTACCTGGTACTTTTCATTAGTACAAGGATCTATTACAAATTGGGAGGAATTTAATAAAGTTTTTTTAGATAAATTCGGGGAAGATAAAACACCTGCTCTTTTAGCCCTAGAATTATCTAGAATTAAAATGGAACCCAAAGAAAGGATTAAAGACTTTAATCAAAGGTTTCTAACATTGAAAAATAAAATTCCAATTGCTTCTCAACCACCGGAAGATATAATCATCGAAAATTATACATCAGCCCTACCTAGGAATTCCAGAATGTTTGTGAAGAGAGCTGGAAAAACAACACTGATAGAAACATTTGATGAAGCAATTAAAGTAGAAAAAGATTTCATGTCCTATGAACCAGAGAGAAGTGGTAAAACGGATTCTTTTCCTCGAAAGAAAGTAGAGAGATCTAGTTCAGATAAAGATAAAGCTTTCGATGTGGAACAGCTACAGAATGCTATTCGAACGTTAACTAATGAAGTTATTGGGTTAAAAAAGACTAGTTCTGAAGCTTCCCCTTCTAGGGATTATTTCAGAAATCAATTTAGACAGAACCCAAACGCAAACAATAAGAATGCACCCACAGATATAGCTGCTAATGAAGAGATCTTTAACACGATTCGAGCTGTTCTCTCTTTATCTGAAACAACTAGTCAAGAGATAAATCAGAATAAAGAAGATGAAGAATCTGAAAATGAAGATGAATCAGAAGAACCTCAACAAATCAATGGGCACTTCTGGGATAATTTTGTGAAAAAACATGAGAACAGAAGTCCACCCCCAGGACAACACGCATATAATACACGTAGTAAAGCAATGGCAAATACTCCTGGTGCTTCAAGCTCTACTTCAAACACTGATAATAATAACTCACAACTAAACAAATAGACTCAACTCGGCAAACAAACTCAGTCAAATAAGGGTACCCAAACCATTCAAAACGCTCCAAAGTTGGATTTACAATATGACATAATTGAAGATTTGAAGAAGACACGTGCAAACATTAGTATGTACGATCTCCTTCAAATCTATCCAATGCCTGATAGTCCTATTATCAATCCTGCGGTAAGCACGATCGTCCCTAATACAAAGCAAAATGTTGCTGCAAACAGTTTAGGCAATGATCCAACAGCAACTTATAAAGGGAAAACATCAGCTGATAAAGCTTCTTTGATAGGTAAGAAATCTAAGTCAATTACACCTCCATTCTTACTTACCTTTGAAATTTTTAATAGAAATGTCCACAACTGCATGGTAGATTCAGGAGCATCTTCTAATGTTATGCCTTTATCTGTATGCAAGAAATTAAATGGCAAATTTGTCCCATCCAATGCACAAATAACTCAATTAGATAGAACAAACGTTAAGGTTGTCGGAGAGATGAAAGATGTCTTAGTTAGGATTGCTTGTAATCCTTCAGTTTATCAAATCATAGACATCGTAATTGCTGATATACCTGATGCATATGGACTGTTCTTAAGTAGGGATTGGTCTCAACAGCTAAATGGTTTCTTTGCCACTGATTGGTCAACCTTGTGGTTACCAAAAAATGGAAAAGCAAATCAGATAAAGATACAAAGAGAAAGGTCCATGAAACATACTGTTACAGAACTACATGATCCTAGTGAACCTGTGTTATTTTCTGAGTCCATTATGGGAAACTACATGTATGAGTTAGGTTTTGGAGATTTCAAGGCTGAAAACTCCCTCCTTTCTGAAAGCAGCCAGCAATCTGAGATTTGTAATGTAACAGTTATTTCTCCTAACTGTTCCCTTAGGGAGATCATTGGTGATGAAAATAATGTAAATATTGTAAATATCATAGAAAGCAAAGTAATTGCACATAATTCTATTTGGACTCTTTATTTCGATGGTGCAAAATCTAAAGAAGGAGCGGGAGCCGGTTGTTTACTAATAGATCCCCAAGGTAATAAGACTTGTATAGCCTGTAGACTAGAATTTAGTTGTACAAATAATATGGTTGAATATGAAGCTTTGATTCAAGGATTGAAAAAAGCAATCGATTTGGGCATCAAAGAGATTGTGGTCTTTGGCGATTCAGAGATCATCGTTAGACAGGTGCGTAATTCCATTCATTGTTTATCTGAACATTTGCAAAGTTATCAGAAAGAGGTATGGAATCTTATCACATATTTTGATGCATTTAACATAAATTCTGTTCCTAGAAGTCAAAATCAAGAAGCAGACTTATTGGCAAATGTAGCTTCTAAATTGATTCATTCAGAAAATTTTTCACCAGAATTCTTTTATGTTGAATTAATTTTTAGGCCCTCCATACCTGATAACATTTTTAATTGGCGTGTGTTTGATAATGATGCTCAGGTACTGCATTTTCTGACAAATGATGGAATCTTTAAAGATTCAGCGATAGATGAAATCACTCACGACGACAATTTACGAGATTTTTCGGTAATTAATGATTTTTGTTCAATTGAGAAAGCCTTCGAACAGGTAAAACCCGTTCCCAACTCAGTATTGAGATTAGAAAAGTTTTTTGATTTGCAGGATAAGTTTAAGTCAGTTCCTAATTGTAAAACAAATAGCTCTTGCATGAAATATGAAACTATCAATCTGGGAACGGAATCTAATCCCCAAACTATAAACCTAGGAATAGATTGTGATCCTGTAGAAAGAACAGCTTTCATAAAATTATTCAAAGAGTTTAAAGATATATTTGCATGGACATATGATGACTTGAAAACATTCAATACTCAAGTCATGCAACATATAATTCCAATTAAACAAGAATCAAAACCTTTTCAGCAGAAATTAAGAAAATATCACCCATCATTAGAACCAACAATTAAAAAAGAACTGAATAAATTGCTAATTGCCAGGATCATTTTCCCTGTCAGACACACTCAGTGGGTAGCAAACTTAGTTCCAGTTAGAAAGAAAAATGGGGATATTCGATTATGTGTCGATTTAGAAATTTAAATAAAGCTTCTGAAAAGGATAACTACCCAGTTCCACCCATGGAACAAATTCTTCAGAAAGTATCTGGGGCTGAGATACTGTCTCTCCTTGATGGTTTCTCAGGGTACAACCAAATATTAGTCTCTCCGGATGATCAATTAAAAACAGCTTTTAGAACTCCATGGGGAACGTATGCATACCGTAAGATGCCCTTTGGGTTAATCAATGCGGGAGCAACATTTCAACGAGCAATGGATATTGCCTTTAGAGGCTTGATCAATCATTCGGTCGTTGTCTATTTGGATGACGTTACTGTCTACTCTAAACATCGCCCTGATCATCTTAACCATTTGAGAAAAGTGTTTGAACGATGTAGAAAATTTGGAATATCTTTAAATCCTAAGAAAACAATATTTGCTGTTTCAGAAGGTATCTTGTTAGGATGTGTAGTATCAAAACATGGAATCATGATTGATCCGGAAAGAACACAAGCTATTTCAAAGATTACTTTCCCTTCCAGCAAGAAAGGAATGCAGTCATTCTTAGGGAAAATTAATTTTGTCAAAAGATTCATTCCTAGTTTTTCAGAGACTGTTCATCCTTTGCAGAAAATGATTAAAAAAGATGCTGTGTTTAATTGGGGACAAACTGAAAAAGAATCCTTTCAGAAAATTTTAGAAGCTATTTCAGAAGCTCCTAGTCTTCTAAGTCCAGATTTTAACAAGGATTTTATATTATATACCTTTGCTTCTGATATTGCATATGCAACAGTGTTAACTCAATTAAACCAACAAAATAATGAGGTTCCAATTTCGTTCATGAGTTCGAATTTCAAAGGTGCTGAACTAAACTATCATGAAGTGGATAAACAAGCTTATGCTGTTTTTAAAGCAGTAAAACATTTTCGTCCTTACTTGTTAAAATCCAAAACAAAAGTAGTTGTACCTTATTCTGCAGTAAGAAATTTGTTGGTACAAAAAGATTTAGGAGAAAAAAGGGCACCGTGGATGACAGCTCTTCAAGAGTATGACCTAGAAATCAAACCATCAACAATAGTTAAAGGACAAGGGTTGTGTAAACTAGCTGCTGAAGCTGCTCATTTGTCTGATGATAAAACTGAAATTGTCATTGATGAAGATTTACTTACCATAGAAATTTATTTTTATCCACCACCTCAAGATTCCTGGTACACAGACATACGAGTACTTCTGGAAACAGGGACTGCCCCTAATTACTTAGATCCAAGGAAGAAAAGAGCACTAAGATTGAAATCTGCCCCGTACTTATTAATAGATAATGTCCTCTTTCGAAGAAATTCAGATGGGGTATACCTTCGGTGTTTAGATAAAGATGAAACAGAAACAATTCTGAAAGAATTGCATTCTGGACCAGCGGGAGGTCATTTCGGTGGGGAAACCACAGCCCATAAAATTCTTAGGGCTGGTTATTATTGGCCTACCTTGTTTCGAGATTCTTATACTTTCGTCAGAAGATGTCAAGAGTGTCAACTTGCCGCAGGAAAGGTTAAAAAATCTGCTTTCCCTTTACAACCTGTCTCAGCTGAAAGACCTTTTCAGCAGTGGGGTATCGATATAATAGGTCCAATAAACCCTCCCTCGTCAATGCGACACAAGTATATAATAACTGCAACTGATTATTTTACTCGTTGGGCTGAGGCTGCACCATTGAAAGTTGTGAATACTAATCAAGTTATATTATTTTTGGATTTCTTTATCATAACAAGATTTGGTGTTCCTGATTCTTTGGTCTTCGATAATGCATCATATTTTTCATCAATTGAATTGAGTCAGTTCGCTTTAGAAAAAGGAATAAGAATCAGATATTCAGCTAATTACCATCCTCATGGGAATGGTCTAGCTGAGTCAACAAATAAAAATTTATTGAAAATTCTTAAAAGAACTGTTTCAGTTCATCATCTGAATTGGCATACAGAATTGGTTAATGCTCTCTGGGCAGACAGAGTAACTCCAAAAGTTGCAATAGGTAATTCACCATTTTTCTTAGTGTATGGAATTGAAGCTATTCTTCCGCCAAATTTATTTTTACCTTCATTACAGTTAGCTCAGTCCGTCCAAGAAGAAGAATGCCCAGCAATGGAGAAAAGAATTAATGCATTGTTAAAATTAGAAGAAGATAGAGAACAGTCAAAACAACATTTTAACAAACATCAACAGATTGTTAAGTCATGGTTTGACCAATCATTTAGTTCTGATCGCGAATTCCAGGTGGGAGACTTGGTCTTAAAATGGGATAAAGCCCATGAAGTTAAGGGTAATCATACTAAGTTTCAAAAACTTTGGTTAGGTCCCTTTGTTATTTCTGAAAAAATAGGTCCAAGTACCTTTCGGTTGCAATCACTTGAAGGACAGTCCGAGACATTCCCTGTGAATGGACTGATTCTTAAGAAATATTTCTGTTAATAATTGCTGTCTAAAATGTATATACTTATTCACGGTTTGTAAATAGTTTTTATATTTTTGTATATGCACTAGTAAACTGCATATGAGTCAAATTTCTGTCAATATTAAATATTTCAGGTTGTTAAAATTTCGTGTATATAATTAATTCTCAAAACAGAAATATGTAATTAACAACTGTAATTAGTATAAATAAATAAGATCAGTTTTCTCATCAGTCTTGAAAATTTTGATTTAAACTGAAATCTTTTAAAGTTGTTCGGATTGATCAAAATTTCTTGAGTTTGTAAAAAACCTTCGTTAGTTCTAGTTATAAGTGTTTCCCGGATTTTCTTTCATCTGGTTATTTTCTTAAATAAGGATAGTTTATTATATATCTTTCTCGAAGCTCGTGCTTTTGAAAAATCTTTATAGATTTTTATCATCGGTTTAGAAAACTTTTGTCATTTGAGGACTGTCTAGCATCTGTTCCAGCTAATAAAAAGCTAAAGTGAGAGACGGAAGGTCTCAGTAATGAGCCGGTCTGATCAGAATCATAAATATCATTGGTATGACATTATTAGGAAACTAGTAATGGCTTTTGGTCTTCAAACCAAGAGATAAGGGGTCTCATCACGAGCCAGCTGATTCATTTTCTGGTGGTATTTATGACTGACATTACCATTTGGTTACCATGCTGGGTAATGATCTCTCATTTTAGTTAAAACAAAATTAATGAAAATCCCAATAAAACATAACTTTTGCCTGAAGAATAGGAGGTCTCAGTAATGAGCCGACCTAATCATGATCATCAGTGTTGCCTGGAATAACTTCATTTCTGATCACCAGGGTGATGGCTTTTGATTTTAAATTAAAAGACAGGAGATCTCATCACGAGTCGGCCTGCTTATTTCAGACAACTCTCGTGAATGATACTATCACATTGGGACACCAAACCCAGATAGTAGTCTTCAGACAGAATTATTATTTTAAAAGAACAGCAAAGCAAGAAACAAGAAAATTACTAAACCTCGGAACAGGTTCTAGATAGTTTTCAGAGGAAAGGTATTCGATGCTGATGGTAAGATCATCCTTACTAAGAAGTACTGGTTTCGATAAGGATATATGTAAGCTTATCTCTAATCATATTTTTGTTTCAAAAGATGAAGAATTTCTGGGTGATACTTATGAATCTGAATAAATAAAGGTTTGATATGAATAAAGGATTTTGATTATTTTTAACAGGTCTCTAAGATTTCGTTTTGATCATCTTGTTTTAAGCAGAGATAACTGGTTCTCCCATGTCGTCGCCATTTGTTGGCAGCTAGCAACAACCTCTTCATTTCTTGACAAACTGAAGAGAGATCAGCTCTTATGTGATTTCACAATTCTAAATTATATAGAGCTCCTTCAGAATCTTTGATTCTGAAGGTGCTCTTAATCAAAGAAAAGTAATTAAGGATTCTAGAGCCGATAAGGACTTGATCATCAAACTTGGTTTTTGAATGAAGGATTGATAAGTTTCGTAAATTCTCATTAAAATTACTTAAAATATTGAAACGAGTTTATGTGACTTAAAGGTTTTTGTGTCAAAGAAATATCATCAAATACATTGTTTAGGGTATTATTAGTCTCAAGACTAAGAGAATTTGGGAAGATTAATATCATAAGGAAAAACCTATCATAAACTTTGTCAATATCATAGTTAATCAATAAATGAGGTTTGTATAGGAAACATTTCACATATGATAAATACCCTATATAATGATATATACTATAGTGTGTTAATAGCATGTATAAAGGTTTCGACTTAGTGTTGTATATATATATATAGTTTGTACATATACATAAAATAAACACCAAGCTGGCCATTTGATTTATACCTGCTCAACCTTAAAACGCAATTTATGACTCTTCATATCACGACGTAACGTCATAGAATAATGATGATCGTTTGATGAACTGGCCAGGCGCTAAATCAATAGTTAAATCAATAAACGTTTTGGATTGATGAGCTGGTATGGAAACGTGGCCTTCACCCCTTGATAGAGACGACAATTGTATGCATTTGGCAAAACCAGGTTGACAGTGTTAATTGCTAGCAGTCATTCCAAACTATGCCATTGTACTTATAATAATGAACCACTGTCAATAATCAATGATCGTAATAATGGTTCTATCAGTTGTCATATCGATGGTTCGCCAAGTTAAGCAGTCTTCATATCGTCGGTTCGCTAAGTTAAGTGGTGATCACTACTGGGCAGGGTCAAAACGCAGATAAGTTGGCATAAGCCATGGTGTAGCATGAAAGTTGTAATATGTATCACCATCCCGCTAAAATGGTAGGTTCAGAGATTTGATTTTGATCAGATTTGAAGCATGTGAATATTTTCTAGCATGTGAAGATTTCCTAGCATGTCGTGTGTGTGGATACCTATTCCCTCTATATTCACTTTCCCTTTCATTCCACGACTAAGCCCAGACAGTGCTGAAGAAATCATGTCTCCTCTGAATCGTTTTGAAATCTCAGGGTATGAAATTATTGAAGCCAATCAGGAGGTTGCCCAGAAATTCGAGAAAATGGGATGGACGCATTTCTTTCAAAGCTTTGATGGTCATCATGTGGAGATTACAAGAATGTTTGCAATGAGTTTTAAAAATGACAGGGTGCGAATTGGGGGTTTCGAGTTTATTATCAATGAAGACAAAATTGCTGAAGCCACGAAACTTCCTCAGGTGGGAGAACGCTGGTTTAAAGGCCTTATGGTTGATAAGAAGAAGTGTTTGGCTTTGTTTACGCCTTTACCAGATAAAACGAAATTGAGAGTAGGCGTGCCTGTAAAATTTCTCAAGCCCGAGTGGAGAGCTTACTATGAAATCTTGGTAAGGTACGTAACCTGTTGTGGACGTTTTTCCCATTTGCACTTGTATCATTTACGGTTGTTGTTAGCAGTAAAGGGTTATAAACTTAATTTTCCCTTCTATCTGTGGCAAAGTCTTAAGAAAATGTCACAGTCTGTAAGGAATTTCAATAACCCTGATAATAGTCTGTGTCATCATGGATTGATTAAAATTTTACTGCAGTTTCAATTATCCGCAAAAGGTCGGTCTTGGGATGAATTTCTAGTCGATTGTAAATTGGGGCCAACACAGCATTGGCCTAATTCATCTCCTCGAGCTCGTAGAAAACGAAAAATCATAGATCCTGAGGATGATAGCTCAGAGGATAATGAACCAGAGGCCGTAAACATGTCCGTAGATGATGAGGTAGATCAAGATGCTGATAGGGTTTCAGTTCCTTGCAATTCTAGGGAAATTTTAAATGAACCAAAACCCGATAAGAATGATGGCAACCCTGTAAAATTAAAAGAGGGATCAGCCGAAGACGAAATTAATAAACCTGCTGAATGTGATAAAATTTCTATGCATAAGCTGAACCATTTGGCTCAGGTTTGTTGTGACAAGGAAGGGTCAAAGGTTGGAAACTTATCGTTTTCACGTAGAATCACCAGAAGCATGCATAGTCTTCATTCTACTCCAAGGTATAGGTCTGATCCACAGACTTCCAAATCTACTGCTGCCGAACCTGCAGTTGTAGATATTGAGGATGATATTCCGATACCTGTCCCTAGCGCAATGGATGTAGGGAATTCCACCACTGTCCAGGGGAATGATGTGCAATCAGGTGAGGTCGAGGGTAATCGACCAGAAATAAATATCGACACTGTAGAACTTGAACCATTACACAATCAACATTGTGATAGTCCTCGTTCTCCTCATGTAGCTAGCGAAGACGAAACCCTACAACAGGTGTTAGGAAATATCTATCAGGATAAAAAAGCAGAGTCTAGAGGAAAGCGCAAACAGTATACGGTCTTGTTGGAGGAAGAAAATAAAACGTTCAAGAAAGAATTGCTAGAATGGATTGACAGGTGGAAAAGGGCCAACGTGAAAAAGAATCAATTCAAGAAATCCAAGAAATCGATATTAAAAACAAATCAGATGCTATTGGAACGAATTGAAAAACAAAATGTTAAAATTATCAGGTTGAAGGCTAAATTGGACGAAGCTAGAAGAGTATTCGCTCTTCATAATGAAGCCTAATAGTTCTTTTTCTTGTTGACAGGTAACGATTATTTTGATTTAGCGTGTCTGTAAAATCGGAGATTTTACAGGCATGCATTTATAATTTTGTTTTAATATTTCGGTTAACTGTGTTAAATCGATTTTAATATAATGTATTTATTGAATTTAATGCAGGGGGGTTGTATCACCGCTTTCTTCCAGGAATGCAGGACATGGTGGATGCGTTGGCATGAAAGTATAGCTGATCTGTTGCAAGTTGGAGTATTCTGAATGGCCAAGAATGTTCTGAGATGTCTCGACTCAGGCTAGTCGGTTCTATTTTTAGTATTAGGTGTAATTAGATGCTTTTATGGTTAAGTAATTTCCTATAATGTTGCATGCAACATTTATAGCAAAAACCGACTCTCACTAGTATATGAAGGAGGATTTTTGATGAACTCGGGATGGATGGAGTGTAGAAGAAAACTTCTTGAAATATATTCTATTGCTAGTATTACTTCAAACTTGAAGCTGAAGCTTTGTTGTGGATGATACTGGATATCTACGAATGATGCTGTGAATGGTATTCATTTTTGGGTTTTTTATATATACATATATTTCGGTTTGTCATCTTCTGTTTACATGCAAACTCTGTATGCTGTGCCATACTGATGTTTAAATAATTTTCTCACTTTATCGTCTCAAGTTGGTTATTGAATGAATATGTCATTGTGGTTTTGTTCATTAGTGTGTTCGCTATAAACATTAACTTGCATGATATACTTACTGTTTTATTTAAAATTTCATTTGTATGTTAACGGTGAATTTTAAATAAGCATTATCTCAAATTTAAATGACTGTCTTGATAGATAATTATTAATCAGTTTTGGAAATGAAATTTGACTGTGTGCTTTAGGTTAAATCTCATCTCCATTTACATATAGCAGAGTTATTGTTGTTATAATTTAAACATGTTTTGTTTATATCATACTTCAACTTTCTGTTATCCGATTAATGATTAATCTTAGTTTCAGATTTGCTCTCAGCTGAGATAGGGTAAATAGGGTAGATAGATTAATTAGTTTATTTTATTAAGCATTGTTGACTCATTCTGTATATTGTAAATAAGCCTTCATACTTAGAAATTTTTCCAAAAATTGAAGTCTTTCTTTATGAAAGCAGCCTTAGGACATTTGTAAATACATAGATAAGATAAACATTAGAATAGGTTAGATTTTGCTAGTTTTAAGGTTTCCTTAAGAGACAAAACTAGCTGGTAGCAGGACCATAACCTGCGAGGTCTTGTTAATTCAAACACACCGGATACTGCTTTAAGTTGATTGTGTGGATAAAACCTCTTTATTGGCTTTGATTCATAAAATCAGGCCAACAGGTATGTTTTGACATTTATTGATGATATTTCCTGCTTTACATGGGTATTTTTTCTCAAAAACAAGTCAGAAATGCTTGGAAAATTCAAGGATTTTAAGGCTTCTGTTGAGACCCGGCACTGAGAGAAAGATCAAAGCTCTTAGATATGATAATGGTGGAGATTATATCAAATCCAAGTTGCTGCAACTTTGTGCCGAAAGCGGAATTCATATCCAATATACAGTTCCCTACACACCCCAGTAGAACGGTGTAGCGAAAAGGAAAAATCGGTCACTAAAAGAGATGGCTACTTGCATGATTGAGTCAAAAGGTTTGGCTGAAAATATTTGGGCTAAAGAAATTAATGTTGCTGCATACATTCAGAACCAAGTTCCACATTCCTCCGTGAAAGGTATGAATCCTTTCGAAACATTTTTTGGTCACAAACCAGATGTGTCAAATTTGAGAGTTTTTGGCTCTACCGCATGGGCTAGAATTCCTTCCAAGAAGAGACGAGCTTTGGATCCACAAAGTAGTGAGTGCATACTGATAGGATATGAGGAAGAATCAAAGGCATATAAACTCATGGATATCAGATCCAAAAATATATTCATAGAGCGCAGTGTGCAATTTGAAGAACCGCTTCAAGAATTGCAACTAGTCGAGGAAGAAACTGTCGTTTCACTGCCTTCACCAGAAGAAGATTCGAGCAGTGATAATGAAAGTATTGGTTTCGATATTGTAGTAACACATGATGAACACGACATATAAGGTTTATAATCTGACCATTATGATCCTCCTCCATTACCGAAGTGGACACAAAACACTCTTCAATCTGCTGGTTCGAACATTGGAAATCCTGTTGATCCAAGACGAACAAGAGCAGACTTTCAAAGAGCAGGTATGGCTCTTTCTATTTTTGATCCATTACTTCCTGAGATTTTTTATTTGATGACTGGTTCAGATCCCACAACATACTACCATTTCCACCGATATCCGAGATGGTAAAGTGCCATGGATGAAGAGTACAGTTCTCTTCAAAAGAACAATACTTGAGAGCTAGTTTCTCTTCCACCTGGAAGAAAATTAGTCCAATGTAAATGGGTCTACCACACGAAATTTGTTGCTGATGGCTCTATCAGTAAATACAAATCTAGTTTGGTGGAAAAAGGTTTCTCCCAAGTCCGAGGAGTGGACTACACTGAGACCTTTGCACCGGTTGCAAAGATGGATTCCATCCGCCTAGTTTTGGCAATTTTCGCATCCAAGCACTGGAAAGTGCACCACATGGATGTGAAGAGTGATTTTATACATGGAGATATTGCTGAAGAGGTATATATGAAACAACTAGAAGGTTATACACCAGATCCATCATTAGTTTGCAGATTGAAGAACTCTTTGTATGGTTTAAAATAGGCCCCAAGAGCTTGGTATGCAAAGATGGACTCCTTCCTTCTTTCTCAGAATTTCAAAAGATGCAAATCTGATCCGAATGTGTACCTACAGCAAGCTAAAGGTAATTTGTTGGTTATTGTACTTTATGTTGATGATCTTCTCATTACTGGTAGCACTCTTACTTCAATAAACAAGCTAAAAACTACCTTAAATCTAGTTTTGACATGAGCGATTTGGGCTTGCTGAGTCACTTTTTGGGCTTGGAGATAGCTCAAAATTTTGATGGGATCACTATATCTCAGCAAAAGTATGCTTCCGACCTATTATTGAAGTTTAATATGGCTGAATGTAAGGCAGCTCCGTTCCCATTCCTCTCAGGAATCAGTCTTGAGGAGGGAAATTCTACACCGCTTGTAGATTGCACTATGTATCGACAGTTGATTGGTTCACTACTTTACTTGACACACTCAAGGCCTAACATTTCATATGCCATGAGTGCTGTGTCAAGGTATATGCAGCAGCCCCATGAGCTCCATTGGTGGGAAGCCAAGCAGATCTTGCAGTATGTGCAAGGTACAAAACATTTTGGCATCCACTATGCTGCAGATTCTGAGCTTGATTTCATTGGTTTTACTGATTCAGATTGCACAGGTGATAGCATTGATTGGAAGTCCACTTCTGGATATGTTTTCATGATTGGTCATGGCCCTATTCACTGGTCCAGCAAAAAGCAGGCAGCCATTGCACTTTCTTCAGTAGAGGCAGAGTATCGAGGGGTAGTCAATGCCTGCATTCAGGCAGTTTGGTTGCAGGGTATTCTTTTCGAGTTTGGTTTTGGTGGCACTACTTCGATTGTCCTTTTTTGTGACAATCAAAGTGCTATCAAGATCTCCACAGATCCAGTTCAGTAGAAGAGGACCAAACACATTGAGATTCTTATGCACTACATTCGAGAGTTGGTGCATGATTGCACCATCATTCTGCAATATTTCCCTACTGATGAGCAAATTGCAGACATCTTCACCAATAGCTTCACTGAGAAGAAGTTCTCTTACCTCCGTTCACTGTTGGGGGTGAGTTCCATCATGGTGGAGACATATTTATCCATTATTATGTTTTACCTTGAGGGGGGGCTTTCTTCCCACTGGGTTTTTCCTCTTTCCTCACTTAGCTTATTTTCAACATTTTTTTTGGATTATTGTATTGGGGTGACCTTTGGTCTCAGTAACCAGGGCCCTAAATTATTTTTTGCACATCATAGTCTAGATTGAGGGGGGGGTGTTCGGATATCCACATCATAACTTTTAGGACCTTGCATGCAATTAGGGTTTGCATGCAAATTCTAGGGTTTGCATGCATCCCAGTCACCAGGTTGATGCCTCCAGCACCTTATCCACTTCATTCTACCACCCGAGAGCTCCTTCCATCAGATTTTTATCCCTCCTAGTCATGAAGGCACCCACTTATCACCTCCTGCCAGAGAAGGGTGCACTTCTTCACCTACCCACTCAGTTTACACTTAGTTAGCTCTGATTCTCCTTGATTTGAGGCTAGTTTCACTCCCAACTGACTGTTTCACTCCGTTGGACCTCCAGATTGACTAGATGACTTGTTTTGACTTCAGTTAAGCCTCCCATGCACCCTCCACTGAGTCTCCTTCCCTATATCAGTGCTACACACTTCAGTTACACTTGTTACACTCAGTTAGACTCAGATTGACACCTGGATGACTGATTCTTGTGCATTGATGACCACCACTGATTGATGATGAGGAATCCTAGTTGGAGCCAAGCTACACCATTCAGTAATTCGAATGACCTCCTCAGTCAATTCGAATTGCTCACTCATTGTCAGATGATTGTATTGTAATTATTCACCCTTATTGGGATATTGAGCACTAATGCATCTTTTGCATAGTTTTACACCATATTTTCTATGTTCATCTATTGTGATTGATTTACTTGTTCATTAGATCTGTTGTGACTAATTTTATAGATGTGGGATCGGGTCACAAGTCTTATTTTCAAACTTTATTCATAATTCCCACAATACGCAATCCGCAATTGCAGGTTGCGAGTTGCGGGATTACAAATTGCAAAACAATGGACAAAAGAGTTTCCACAATCCGTAATCCGCAATTGCGGGTTGCGGGAACAAAAACAATCTTTAAAAGTAAAATAACTTTTTCTGCATTCTGCAATCTGCAAGTTGCGGGTTGCTGGTTGCGGGAACACATGACGCAATTTATTAAAATAACAACTTTCTGCAATCCGCAATCCGCAATTGTGGGTTCTGGATTGCGGGTTGCGGAGCAGAAATTTCCCAATAAATATTAACACAGCCTTCTTCCAACCCGCAATTTCAGGTTGCGGGTTGTGGGATGAAAAAATTACGAAAAGAAAGAACAATCAATTCCCGCAATCCGCAATTACGGGTTTGCGGGTTTCGGGATTATGGGTTTGCGGGTTTGAGGATTTGCGGGAAGAAAATAACACTTTTAAAAGAACTCAAGGCTTTCCGCAAATCAAGTAAACAACCAAAACTTAGAAATTTTTTCAAAGGAAAAATTGTAAGTACACAAACCAAAAGCAAACATATGAGATCATAACAAACAAGGTTTAAGAACCTCATTATAATAAGAAACTTACCCAAATACCTTTGTATTTACAAAAATTGGGGCTCCCATGATCAAATGAAGCATGGGATCTATTGTACCTACAACATGTGTAATATCCCAATTTTGACCCTTATGATATATTGGCTTTTAATGTAAATATTGTATATAAGCGATGTATGTTTCCCTATCGTGGAGCTCAAGGCCAAGGCCCCGCTAGTGTATGTTCGTATTTTATTTAAAGTGGAAAAGCATTTGATATTTTGTTACCCTTGTGCTATTAAGCCATGGAATATTGTAAATTGATGTAAATATTTAATATGGCAATAAAATACCAAAATTGGCTATGGAAGCAACTAATGAGAAGGGGCCATGTGTATTCCACTAGGGAGTGGTGAGGGGGTTGTGGGGTTGAACCATAAGCTTCCAAATGTCATTTTGCGAACCCATTTGACTTTTCTTGTTGACATTTAATTCAGTTGTAAGGAAGTTGTTGAGAAATCAGTCCATGGCTTCAATGGAGCATGGGCAGCCAAGAAATTTGTATGGCAGGTATGGGCTCTGGTTTTCTTGTACCACAAGTCACTCTACCTCATGGGAATTGGTTCTTCCTCATTCCCATTCCATTGTCGAACATCTCAGCATCAGTTTTCATCCATTACACATACCCAGCAGTGAGAAAAACCAGAAATCACAACTTTGCAAGAACCCACATTTTGAAGTGCCATAAACGCCCATAATTTTGTATTGAGAGTGAAATCCAATGGGGGATCCATAGGTATGAACCTTGGGGCGAAATTGAGAGTATTAGATACCCCTAAATCCATTGGAAAACCCAGTTTTTACAGCCTAAAATTCTAGTGACGAGATGGAGTAATTGGATCTCCGAATTGAGAAATTCCAAGTGTGAATCCTAGAACAGAGGTTGGGAATGCTTGATAAACCCAGTGAAGGATGGAATATCAAGGATTTAGCAGCTTGGACCTTTCTATGCCCATTCTGAAGAGCATTAGAGGGAAGGAACGCCTGAGGGACTGTGCAGCAGAGAAGGGGACCTTCCTTGTGTTGGGTGTGGTAGGTACTGTGGGTGCCTTGACTGTTTGAATTATCTTGAGATTCCTGTAGCTCTGTTGTTGAGCTCACTGTCTTAGAATTTCCCTCCTTTGTCATTTGTATGCTTGATAAACCCAACTGTGTGATGGCTTAGCGTAGTTGTTGAGTGAGACCATGGCTGTGAGTCAGCCCATTTAGTTCCTCCTTAGTGGATACACAACCCAGATCGTGGGTGATCTCTCAGTGGAAATAATATAGGCTGGACAAAGATCTATAGTTGGGTGGAACGTTGCCCTCACATAGACATTTGTTCAGACATTTACATTTCGAGATAAGTATTCTCTATGGTTTTAGTTATATGCATTCTTTGTTCTGCAATGTGTTAATTCAGAATGATAATTGTTCATGTTGATGAAATGAAAGGCATCATGTTTTATGCAATGTGATAATTGATGACTGTTATATGCATGATGAAATTGTGTGTATATATCGTGTTTAATTCCGCTGTGTTTATTGAGTATGATTATGTATACATAAGTTTTTATTTATCCATCAATTTCTTATTAATGTATGGGGCTAAGTGTCAAGCACTCTAATTGCAGATAATTAAATATCAACACACAGAGCGTATGAAATTTATTGTCAACCCGAGAAAGTCTTTTTATTTCAAAGGACAAGTGCACAATATATGCTTAAACACAAACCATCAGAAGTGAATACTTTTATCTTCTATCATCTATGTTCATCCCAAGAATCTACGCAATCCCAATTGCCTTCTAACTGCTGTACTACAATCCTTTTCTATTATGCATCAAGCAAAATGAATATCAGATCTAATCAACGATTGCAGAAAGGAAAACTCAATTGCATTCTAAAGTAATCAACTGTCTAATGAGATCAGGCTGAGAATCATGAAGCATAACCTGAACATTACTCTAGAATTTAATAAAGGAGATTGATGCAACTGTTCTAAGATACTGAATTGCAAAATATAAATCAATCAACACATAACAGGAAAGCTAATTCCTAGGAGCTTCTGGGATTACGTTCAGCTGTAGGATGAGCACAACAGTGTGAACAGAAATTGAATTACATAAAACAAACCTGACTCAGTCGACTATTATTGATACCATTCCCAATCTCACGATTAAATCAATTACTGAGAAATCCACACAATGAATATTGCTGCTGCGTACAAACGAAAGATCAAATCATCACACAACAGAAAGATGAAATCCTAAATTAACACAGCAATCTCTGTGGAAGACGGGCCCAGTCTTCACACAGAGACGCTGGTTGAACAACGCTCTCTTTAACTCAGAAACAACTCTTTATATTAACAGAAGGACGAGTACATAGTTTCAGCTTGACTGCTAATACAAGATGAATTAATTAATTGCTGTCCAGCCCCTTGATCGAGGTAATACCACATATTTATACATAAAGTTGCAACATCTAAACCTATAATTGGGCGGCCATGAAGATCTATGATCTTCAGGCGCCCTAAATAATCTAGCTGTTACAATGCGTGGCAGAACTGAAATATCCAAATATACGAGGAGTTATCAACTGTCCCAAGAGTGGCGGTCCTTCCAGCTCACAGCTGGATTTGAGCAGCGACATACTTAAGATAGAACTTTATGTTACAGCTGTCCTGCCACGACTGTGCCTTGATTGACGAATTGAGCCCCAAGGAACCTTCCTTAAGCAATGGACGTCCCTTCCTCCGTGACTCGTTCAGCTCCGATCTTCCTGCAGTCCCTTTATCTTACTACCTTCATAATTTGCATCATGTTAGCACGAATTAAGAGATGCACAGCTTAAATCATCACAATCATAAGTATTAATACAATAAAACAATAATCGGCCATACCTTGGTAAATTGGGGGAATATATAAGGACAATAAATTGAATTGCCAAGGTAATTGGTGTGAGACAAGGTAAGGGACAGTGATAAATGATGGTCAAAAAGGGCCAATTCTGGGCTCAACATCTCCCCCCAACTATCCTGTTGCATGTCCTCATGCAACAACCTGCAGCTGAATATTGTACTGAACCTTGTCCAGGCAAGAGGAAAGAATGTAGATAAATCAGGCATCCCTTCTATCCCTTTGAAAAATTTCTGTGAGCAACCCAGCAGTTCCCAACTTTACTGTTCCCCTTCCCCCACTACTTGCTAATATCTGCAGTTCTCTTATGCTTTGCCTGGGGAAGTTGAAAAGACACACTCAATCTGAATCCAATTCAATAATACCTGTAGGAGGTGGAAGCACTGGTTCTTGTGGGACAGTGTCTTCCAGCGCATCTAATCTTATCAAGGGAGTTGCTGGTTCTTGTGTAACAGCAACATCCCTTAAACCTTCTTCAGCAGCTGCCTTTATTGCTTTTGGAGACACTGGTTCTTGTGTAACAGTGTCTTCTTTGTCAATTGGCTGCTGGGATTGGATATCCTTTTCGATTTGCAGCTCCTCCTCCAAGATTTCAGTGTCACCTGAGCAGGGTGTCTGTACCTGTTCATCATCACTCCATTGTATATCAGGAATGATCTCTACTCCCGGGTTATCCTCCAACTGCAGTTCAGGGATTCTTGCTGCAGCATCCAAGGATGTTGGTTCTTGTGTGACAACATCCTGGCTTACATCTTCATCTTTATTTTGCTGCAGCTTCTCTTCCATGAGTTCTGTATCATGAGAGCTTTCTGGGGTCACCACCCAGAGTTCATCGTTGAATGCCAGAATATCCTCTGTCCCAGCTTTTTCTTCTATCTGCTCAGTCGGTTGGACGGTCAAGTTCAGGATTGCTGGTTCTTGTGTTGCAGCGTCCTGTTTCAACTTGTCACTGTCCTGCATTTCCATTTCCCCTTCTAAAATTATTGTGTCCTGGGAACGTTCTGGGGTTACAGCACAAAATTCTTCACTATCCTCCAGGGTATCCTTTGGCTCCATGATTTCTGTGTCATGAGAACACTCTGGGGTCTCGCCATACTCTTTTATAAGCTCCAGAGCATTCTTCATCTCCCGTTCTTCTCCCATTTGTTCTATGATTTCTATGTTGTGGGAGCATTTTGGAATTGCCATACATTCCTTATAAATTTCCAGGGCATCCTCCACTCCCTGTTCTTCTCCCATCCGTTCTATGATTTCTATGTTGTGGGAGCATTTTGGAATTGCCATACATTCCTTATAAATTTCCAGGGCATCCTCCACTCCCTGTTCTTCTCCCATCCGTTCTATGACTTCTGCATCATGGGAAGTAGCAGCTGCAGCAAGGATGTTTAAAGGTGCTGGTTCTTGTGTTACAGCATCCTCTTTCTCCACTGCTTTCCCTTATGTGGCTGCAGGCTGTTGTGCTGAATAGGTGCTAAGTAAAATTTTATGACCTGCTTCCTCAAAGATCTCCCCACAGGTGGGGCAGAGTATTCGCTCATCCTTTTCTCCAGCTTCAGCAGAAGCTGTTTCCTCCACTTGGTCTGCAGCCTCTATTAATGTATACATCTTTCTTCCACCCTGCTTTTGGCAGATTTCCTTCCATGTTTCCAGCTCCTTTCTAAGTGCTTGGAGGTCCTCTTTCAGCATTGCATTCTCATACAAGAGTCCCTCAACTCCCGGCTCTTCTTCTACTGGCCTTTGTGGAGCATCCCTCGGCTTTGGTGTAAGGATTGGGGGTTCAACCTGTGTCTCTAAGGTTGCCCATTTTGTTCTAGCTGCCTCTGCTGCTGTAATTGACCGAGTTCGCTTCCTTCTAATTGGTGCCACTAAATCAAACTCATTGGTGGTCCTCTTCCTTTTCTGCTGCGTTTTCTTTTGTGACTTCCCTTTCTGTAGTGTTTCTTCTCGTGGAGCTGGAACATAGGGAGGCAAAACTGAAGTCAAAGGAACATTTCCCTACCCCCCATGCTGTTCTTCTTCAATCACAGCTGCTCCTCCTGCCCATTCCGGTGAAGACTCGATTGTGACCAGCTCAATGTCGTCCTCCATTGCTCTAGCTCCGTCATCTTCAGGTTCCATTGTCGCAGCTTTTGATGCTGCTCCAATTTCACCTTCTGCTGTCGGAGCTGCCCTGTTATCTAGGTTTTCCGCGAGGGTTTCATCTACATTGTCCCCTGGCAGCTCTGTTTGAGCTTCCCCTCGCTCTCCTTCAGATGCAGTGTCATCCCCCACTGGTTCTGCTTGTGCTGGGGATTCATATACTTCAAATGGCTCTACCTGTGCCTCGGGCTGTTCTTCCTATGTGGTTTTGTCAACCCCTGATGTCCCTGCCTGTGCCCTCTGTTGCTCTTCTTCCGTTTCATCCCTTCCGGATGGTCCTGCCTGTGCCCTCTGTGGTTCTTCTTCCGTTTCATCCCTCCCCCCAACTTCACTGGAGGAACTCCGGTCCTCCTGTTGTGGCGGAACCGGTAATTGCTGTAATGGAATAACCCTCAAGGGAACAGGTTGCTGTGGCCGGGTGATGAATTGCTCCCATGTTATATTATGTTGGGCCAGGGTTCTCATAATAATTAACTTGATGAGGCCATGGTGTGTGAGGGAGGATAATGGGTGTTTTGCAGATTGAACGAATGTTGCCATATGGCGCAAATCATGCAATAGATAAAATGGAATATTTAACAAAATGCCATGACGGAGATGAGAAAGCAAAGGAAGTTCAGAGTTGTACACAGTTTGGTATCTGCCTTCGCAAGTTATGTATTTCTTGAGGAAGATAGCGACCTGGTCCCATGGCTGCGGCAGTGACTTCAATGCAATCCCTCTCCTGGATGCTTCAACTTGCTCCCCCGGAAGTAAAAATTGTTCCCGTGCAGCTGTTGCAGGAACTCGACGGTTAAACCAAGGTTTTCCCACCAATGGGATAGCTGTAACCTCGGATATAATGACCTCCGAAACATCTATACACAGCCCCCACACCGTGGAGTGTGTTTTAGTGAGATTCAATGCAAATTGCAGGGCTGCGTCCCGGTCGAATCCATCCAATCGTTCAAAGAACTCGACCCAGCCAGCGGCTTGAAAAATGGCCAGAACCTGCAAATTCCGTCTAAGTTCCCGGGTATTGAAAGGTTCATGGCGAACTGGAATGCCCATGGTCCTGGCTGCAAGATAGAAGTGCTGTTTCGACAGAGTACAGGATCCAGAATAGAAGTTGCAGCGCGGAGAATGCACGAATCGTTGAGCGGAGACGTTGAACAAATGAACTAATTCGGAAAGTTAAGCGCAGAGAGGAGTTTAAAATTTTCATGCCGAATTGGGGAAGGTGGCAGTTATTAGTATTACGTCGTACGAGGGAAAGGTTCAATCGGATATAAATGGTGGTACGAGTGAAGGTACGGCCAATCTCGTTTACATGATATCAATACTTAGTCACGTGATAAATGAAAGCCATACCTCATAAAACTGTGCGTCGGAAGGCTGCGGAAACCGGTGGAGCATGGAGTTGGTGACGTCGTGGAGCCGAACGCGTGCACAATCAGACGTGGAATCATGATGACTCGGATAAGGCACTGATTTCCTTCGCCGGTAAAACACAAGGCGTCGCATCCTCCGGGTTGAAATGATGAGTTCGCCGGCAGGACTGGGCTGAATCAGCGTCATAATTAGCAAGTTTAAACAATCCTTCTGTTAACACGGGAGTTACCACTGCAAATTGCCAAAGAAATGATCACACGGCCGATGAAAAAGCTTGTTGCAGCTGACAAGAAAGAAGTTACAGCCATCGGGAAAGAATTCGTGGCAGCCGGAAAAAGATTCACAATATCCGGGAAAAATTACGGCTGTCGGAAGAGACTTACGGCTGGCGGGAAAGATTTTTCGAATATGGGAAATATGTCGCAGCCGCTGGAAAGAAATGACAGCTGTGGTGTGGAAGTGACTTGGTTAATGAGGTGGCGGCCGGGAAGTGATGTGGCGACTGCGAGAAAAAGATGTTGCAGCCGCCGAAATTACAGCCGCCGGGATTGCAGCTGCCGGAGTTGCAGCTATCGGAAAAGATTTGACGGTGGACGGGAAAAATTTACGGCTACCGGGAAATGGAGAATACGGTTGTGGCTGGTAAATGGGATGGCAGCTGCGGAAAATGAGATGGCAGCCGTGGAAGATAAGGTGGCCATAGCTGGTGAATGAAATGGCAGCTGCGAAAAAATGAGATGGCAGCCGTGGAAGATGAGGTGGCAGCCGCGGAAACTGGAGTTGCAGCCGCCGATGTTGCAGCCGCTGATGTTGCAGCTGCCGATGTTGCAGCCGCTGATGTTGCAGCTGCCGATGTTGCAGCCGCTAAAGTTGCACCTGTCGAAAAAGATTGACGGCTGCCGGAAAGGGCATTTACGGCTCCCGGGAAATGGAGAATACGGTCGCCGGAAAAAGCAGCTGCCGGAAAATATGTTGCAGCTGCCGGAAAATATGTTGCAGCTGCCGAATTTTTTTTTTTTTTTTTTTTTTTTTTTTTTTTTTATAACACAAGGACGGCACAGAGAGATTTTCATTATGGGCCCCAAACTGATCATTCTCCTGGTACTCCCTGAAATTTTTTTTTTCTTAAAAGACAACAGCAAGCAAAGAGATCAAATGCAGAAAGAAAGAAAACGAAAATTATACGCTACAGCAAGAAATTATTTATGTACAGCAAATATGATTTTCATTTTAAGATTTGGGAAAGGTAGAAAAATGTTCCTGCTCTGGTGCCAATTGGTAGTTTGGATCAGCAGCAATCTGTGAAATGAATGCATCTTTCGAAATGGGCTTCCGATACAGTCGCAGCCTGTGGCCATTAACAAGTAATGGCATACGGTTTTCATCAATGGTGATCAGGCGAACAGTGCCGTTGTCAAATACCCTGTCAACCAAATATGGACCCAGCCATCTTGTGCGTAATTTCCCCTTAAAATCTTTCTTGAATCTAGAGTCGTACAGTAGTGCCCAGTCTCCTTCATGGAAGATTTTCTTCTTGATGAATCTGTCATGCCAGTTAGATCTCTGTTGCTGAAGTAGCACAGTCTGGTCTACCGCAGCTAATCGTTTCTCATCCAGTTCATTCAACTGATTCAATCTTCTTTTCTGAGCTTCTGCTACATCCAGGTTCATTTCAATGGCTGTTTTCAGGGTCTTGATCTCAAATTCAATTGGAAAGATGGCACTCTTACCATACACCAGATCATAGGGAGAAAAGCCCGTGGTATTGCGCCAAGTTGTGCGATATGCCCACAGTGCTTCTGGAAGTCTGTCAGCCCAATCCCTTCGATGGCTTTTAACTGTTTTAGTAAGGATTGCTTCGATAACCTTATTAGTGCTTTCCACCTGACCATTGGCCTGGGGATGATAAGGTGACGTTATCTTGTGCTGCACATGATACTTCCGGAGCAAGGATTCAAATTGATGTGAAATAAATTGTGGTCCGCCATCAGTAACTACTTCCTTTGGTACTCCAAATCGGGTAAAAACTTCACTGTATAGGAAATCAATCACCGCCTGGTCGTTTGCCTTAGCCAAAGCTACAGCTTCTACCCACTTAGTCATGTAGTCTGTACACACCAAGATGTAAACCTTCTGTTTGGAAGGAGGGTTGATAGGACCAACAAAGTCCAATGCCCATCTATCAAACGGTTCTAGTACCACTTGGGGCTGTAAAGGCATCTGGTCTGTCTTATTAGGTTGGCCCATCCTTTGGCAGCTGTCGCAGGACTGAACATATTTTTTAGCATCTCTGAACAGTGTCGGCCAATAATAGCCCATCCGCAACGCCTTATGTCCTGTTCTTTTATCTGCAAAGTGTCCTCCGCAAGGTTCATCGTGACAGGCCTTCAGTATATGAAAGATCTCATCTTCCCTTACACATCTTCTAATTTCAAGATCAGGTCCTGTGTAAAAGAGATGGCCTTTAAGCCAACAATACCTGGCACTTTGCTGAATAATTTTTCTTTTCTCTCGTTTAGACATATGTGGCGGAAGTTTCCCTGCAGCCAAATAATTAGCAACATCTGCATACCAGGGTGAATGAGCTGAGAGTGCGAATAAATGTTCATCCGGGAAAGCATCCTCAACAGGTGAACTGTCATCACTGTTAGTAAATCGTGATAAAAAATCAGCAACAACATTTTCTTTTCCAGGTTTATCTATAATAGTAATATCAAATTCTTGTAATAATAAAAGCCACCTGGTTACTCTAGCATTAGTGACAGGTTTATTCATTAAATACTTAATGGCAGAGTGATCAGTATGCACAAATGTAGGATACCCAGTAATGTAATGCCGAAACTTATTAATAGAATAAACAATAGCAAGAAATTCTTTTTCAGTAACAGTATAATTTAGTTCAGCAGGGGCTAAGTTTTTACTCACATAATAAATAGCATAAGGTACTTGACCATCCTGCTGTCCTAGTACTGCTCCAATGGCGGTATCAGAAGCATCTGAAGAAATGTGGAAAGGTATGGTCCAATTAGGTCCCCTTAAAATAGGGGCTGTGGACAGTTTCTCTTTAAGCTTATCAAATGCTGTCTGGCATGCTGTACTCCATGCAAACTGCACATCCTTCATTAACAATGAAAACAAAGGAGAAGCCAGTTTGGAGAAGTTTTCTATGAATCTCCTGTAATACCCAGCATGTCCCAGAAAACTTCGCACCTCTTTCTGAGTCGAAGGGGTTGGTATATTCTTTATCACCTTAATTTTTGAAGGATCCACTTGAATACCGTTAGTAGAGATGAAATGTCCTAATACCACCCCCTCACTCATCATCATGTGGCATTTTTCAGTGCTCAGTGAGAGGCGAGCCTGTTCACAGCGAATTAAAACCTTCTTCAAATTTTCCAACGCTTCATCAAAATCCCTGCCATAAGGAGTGAAATCATCCATAAAAATTTCCATGCTATCATTTACCAATTCAGAAAATATGCCAATCACAGCTCTTTGGAACGTTGCAGGTGCATTGCACAACCCAAAGGGAAGCACCCTGTAAGCGAACGTTCCCCAAGGGCAGGTGAAGGTAGTCTTATCCTGATCCTCTGGAGCAATCTGGATTTGATTGTACCCACTGAATCCGTCCAGGAAGGAGAAGAACTTCTTCCCAGATAAGTTATCAAGTACCTGGTCAATAAAGGGCAGAGGAAAGTGATCCTTTTGTGTAGCCTTGTTCAGCTCCCTATAATCGACACAGACTCTCCATTTACCGTTTTTCTTGGGTACAATTACAAGTGGGGAAACCCACTCACTATCTGAAATAGGATAGATGAATCCTGCTTCCAAGAGTTTCTGGATTTCTTCCTTCACTATATCCCTCAGATTGGGGTTCATGCGTCGTTGGGGTTGACATACAGGCCGGGAGTCGTTTTTAATATAGATATGATGAGTGCACAGACTAGAAGGAATACCCTTCATGTCTGTATACTCCCAGGTGAATGCCCCCTTTCGTTCCTTCAAGAGATTGGTTAAGCGCTTTTGTTCTTCTGAGGAGAGAGCAGGATTGATGTTCAAAGTTCTTCCAGGCTCTACCTCAATAGAAATACTTCTCGAGCTTTTCAATACTGGGATTATATTTGCGTCATTGGCTAGTGCTTCCTCCGTAAGCTGTTCTTGTTCTTCTTTGCCGAGGGTACTGTTCAGAAGTTGATAAAATTCCTTGTCTACAGAAGCAGGTTCGCTAATGAAATTATTAATGGCATCGTCTTCTGTTTCGTTTTTGAAAGTTAGTGCCTTCCCTATTGTTAGTAATGGCTGAACATCTTCTTCTTCTTCTTGTTCTATCCAAAGGGAGGTTTCAGTTTCTAGACTCGGCCTTGCTGGAGGGTACAGGGTAAGATTTTTGGTTTCCATGCCATCAGATATAGTCATAGATCCTGATCGACAGCTGATGCAAGCATCAGCGGTAGCCAACCAAGGTCTCCCTAAAATCAATGGATGTCCCCCCAGCTGTGATTTTGGCTGTAATACCAGAAAATCGGCAGGGTATTCCCACGAGTCTACTGAAATAACAAGGTCGTCCAAAATCCCTTCAGGTCTGATAGTGGATCTGTCTGCCAGTTCTAAGATAGTAGGGGTCGGTCTAATATTGGTGAATCCGAGTTTTTTTACAGTCTCCATCGTTATAACATTGATCGCAGCTCCTAAATCCACTAGTACGTTGGGTATCTGCGTTTGTCCTATGTGTACAGTGACAGTAGGATTGCCGGGATCCTCATACTTAGTTACAGGGGTTTTTCCAGTCATTAAAGCGGATAAATTCCCTATAACATGAACAGTAGGAGGATCTCTGGGTTTCCTTCCCGGTCTTTTAGTGCACAGGTCTCGAACAGTTCTAGCGTAGATAGGTACATCTTGAAGAGCTTGTAAGAGGGGAATCTTAACATAAAGGTTCTTCAATTCTCCTAAGAGATTGAACTGAGGTTGCCCCCCCCTTTGTGGCAGCATCAATCTCTCAGGGTAAGGTGGTTGCCTTACCAACTGGGCGGGCTGCGTGTTATCCACTTCATCGTTCAATGTTTCAGCCCTCCCATCTGAGGGATGCTCAGCATCTTCAATGATAGGAACCGATTCAACAGGATGCTGGGAACTCTCTCCTTTGTCATACACGGTTGGTGGAATATTTTCTGAAGTTATACGCTCTACTACCTTCCCAGACCGTAAGCGAATGTCATTACAAGGTACAGGGGAGAGAGAGTAGGCTGGCATATTGAGAGTTTCCAGTTGCTGGACTATTTTATTATTTGGGTTAGGGTTAGGTTGGGCAGGCAGCTGAGGCCGTATTGGTATGTTAGGCACAGGATTATTTTGCAGCTGCAGCTGCGACTGCTGAGGTAGGTATTGAGGATATTGCTGAAATTGAGGATATGGAGGATACGGTAACTGTTGAGGTGGAGGTGGTTGAGGAAACTGATTCCCAGGATGGAAGTTCCTCCATCCAGGGGACCATGAAGTAGGTTGATGAGGTGGCTGTGTCCAAGGACTCCATGAATTATAACCTTGCATCGTAGGTTGAGGAGAATTCCACTGAGCATAATTTGAAGGGAATTGTGTATTCACGTTTTGCATATTAGTATTCCAATTATTCAAATTATTCAAAAATGGAAATGAATCGGGAGACATACCTTGATTCCGGGGCTGCCAGGGTTTCTTCTGTGCAATAAAGTAGGCTGAATCCACCTCTGGAGTTGATGCCTGCAGAACAGCTTTCACTTGGGGCAGCGTGGGGCATTCTTTCATATCATGATTCAGCTCGCACAATTGACATACTTGAACTTTGTCAAGGGGGCATTCTTTCAGTGGATGAGTCTTTCTACATCGGGGACAAAATACCCCTAGTGTGAGATCCTCCACTGCCTGTCTTTGCTTGGCCTTCAAGACGTCAATCTCTGAAGAGATAGAGCTCATCATTTCTGTTTTAAAGTTTTCAAGAAGATTGCCTATCTCTACACGTGTAGCTCCCCCATTGGATGACTTCTGAGTTCTGTCGAAGACATCACGTTCCAGGTTATTTCGTTTATTCTGCTTATTATGCCTAGAAGATCCCCTGGAATATCTCTTACATAATTCCACAATTGTCTCAAAAGATTCTTTAGAGATATCCCCTTTTCCTAATAAATTGAGCATGTCTAAACAATCGTCCCTGATTCCTCGAAGCAGGATTATCTTAAGCACATCTAGTCCCATGTTTGTCTGTCCATCTCTCTGCACATTGTACAGCAACCTCTCTACAAAATCTTCCAAGCTTTCGTCCTCCTTCTGTACCATTTTGAATAACTCCTCCCTCTTGTCCCTGGTGTTGCAATATTCTTGATATTTTTCCAGGAACACTTGCTTCATCTTGTTCCAATTAGCAACAGTTCCTCCCCCAAGGCTCATGAACCAACGTAATGCATTGTCCTTCAGGGTGGCAGGAAAAAGCTTCAACTTTTGAGCATCTGTGACATAATCATAGCTGCGACAGAGGATATCGAATTCAAACAGGAATTCGTCTGGATCTTCTGCCGCCCTGCCATGGAAGCGGGGTAACACCGACGGTGAGATGTTTTTCATAGGAGCTGTCCCCTCGAGCTGCTGTATTGGGAATTGCAATGTAGCCATAGTTTCCGGCGGGGAATTATCTTCATGATGGTATTGTACCACTGCTTCTTCCTCTTCATTCTCATGTCTGTTATTCATCTTTTCTTCTGTATCTTCTCCTTCGTTTGTTCCTTTATCCCTTACCTCAGTTGTAACAGCTGTGTATTGTTCGGATGTAACAGCTGCGTATTCTTCGGTTGCAGCAGCTGCGTATTGTTCGGTTGTAGCGGCTGCGTATTCTTCGGTTGTAGCAGCTGCGTATTCTTCAGTTGTAACAACTGCGTACTCTTTAATTGCAACAGCCGAATCAGCTGTTCCTTCTTTAGCAGGAGTATATGCAGAAATCACCGCTGCTCCTGTACCTTCCACTGTAGATCCTGATGCTAACGCTCCAGGATCAGTAGGGCCTCTTTTGATAGGAGTCCCCTGTTGACGAGATCTAGCAGCTGAATCAGTTTTGTCAACAAGGTCGTCAATGAATGTTCTTCTGCCCAGCGGTGGACCTCGACCACGACCCGAACCACCTGTACTGTTAGTAATTTGTGGGGTTTTGGGGGTCGGGAGGTGATCGCGTTTTACCCCCCTCGTATTCATGCGAAGCAGATCATTTCAAAAACAACCAAAAGACTGACTGAAAGCAATTATCAGATACAACTAATGACTAGTGTTTAATTTTTATCCTTCCCCGGCAACGGCGCCAAAATGTCAAGCACTCTAATTGCAGATAATTAAATATCAACACACAGAGCGTATGAAATTTATTGTCAACCCGAGAAAGTCTTTTTATTTCAAAGGACAAGTGCACAATATATGCTTAAACACAAACCATCAGAAGTGAATACTTTTATCTTCTATCATCTATGTTCATCCCAAGAATCTACGCAATCCCAATTGCCTTCTAACTGCTGTACTACAATCCTTTTCTATTATGCATCAAGCAAAACGAATATCAGATCTAATCAACGATTGCAGAAAGGAAAACTCAATTGCATTCTAAAGTAATCAACTGTCTAATGAGATCAGGCTGAGAATCATGAAGCATAACCTGAACATTACTCTAGAATTTAATAAAGGAGATTGATGCAACTGTTCTAAGATACTGAATTGCAAAATATAAATCAATCAACACATAACAGGAAAGCTAATTCCTAGGAGCTTCTGGGATTACGTTCAGCTGTAGGATGAGCACAACAGTGTGAACAGAAATTGAATTACATAAAACAAACCTGACTCAGTCGACTGTTATTGATACCATTCCCAATCTCACGATTAAATCAATTACTGAGAAATCCACACAATGAATATTGCTGCTGCGTACAAACGAAAGATCAAATCATCACACAACAGAAAGATGAAATCCTAAATTAACACAGCAATCTCTGTGGAAGACGGGCCCAGTCTTCACACAGAGACGCTGGTTGAACAACGCTCTCTTTAACTCAGAAACAACTCTTTATATTAACAGAAGGACGAGTACATAGTTTCAGCTTGACTGCTAATACAAGATGAATTAATTAATTGCTGTCCAACCCCTTGATCGAGGTAATACCACATATTTATACATAAAGTTGCAACATCTAAACCTATAATTGGGCGGCCATGAAGATCTATGATCTTCAGGCGCCCTAAATAATCTAGCTGTTACAATGCGTGGCAGAACTGAAATATCCAAATATACGAGGAGTTATCAACTGTCCCAAGAGTGGCGGTCCTTCCAGCTCACAGCTGGATTTGAGCAGCGACATACTTAAGATAGAACTTTATGTTACAGCTGTCCTGCCACGACTGTGCCTTGATTGACGAATTGAGCCCCAAGGAACCTTCCTTAAGCAATGGACGTCCCTTCCTCCGTGACTCGTTCAGCTCCGATCTTCCTGCAGTCCCTTTATCTTACTACCTTCATAATTTGCATCATGTTAGCACGAATTAAGAGATGCACAGCTTAAATCATCACAATCATAAGTATTAATACAATAAAACAATAATCGGCCATACCTTGGTAAATTGGGGGAATATATAAGGACAATAAATTGAATTGCCAAGGTAATTGGTGTGAGACAAGGTAAGGGACAGTGATAAATGATGGTCAAAAAGGGCCAATTCTGGGCTCAACACTAAGATTGTCAAATAAGCCCAGTATGTTTGGTCATGTTTCCTCCCTTGCATCAGATTGACGGGAGGGTACGTGACATGGTGGTATCAAAGCCCATGTTGCAGCACTAGGGCTGCTTGGGCTAAAATCTGAGTTTGTAGGCAGATAACAAAATGTTTTAATGTAGTATTGAAGACGTTAGGCGACATTTTGAGTTGGAAAATGGAAAAAGCATAGTTCTCATGTGTGGCAGAGGATCACACAGTTGCATAGATCTCTCCAAGAGCTTTCCAACAATACAAGACTCACCTCATTTGGTTAAGGGATGAGGGAGATGTGAGCTCTGGACGGTTGCCGGAATGGAGGTGTTTTCGTAATTGCGGATTGCGGAAATGTTAAGCTTTTAAATTTGCATTTGGACTTTCCGCAATTCCGTTTCCACAGTACGGATTGCGGGTTGTAGGTTGTGGAAATGTAAAAATTTGAAATTTTCTTTTGGACTTTCTGCAATTCCGGTTCCGCAACTCTGGTTCTGCAGTACGAATTGCGGGTTGCGGGTTGTGGAAACGCAAAAATTCAAAATTTGTGTTTGGAATTTCCACAATTCCGGTTCCATAGTACGGATTACGGGTTGCGGGTTACGGAAACGAAAAAATTTGAAATTTGCATTTTTGGAATTTCCACAATTCCGGTTCCGCAATCCCGGTCCCGCAGTACGGATTGCGGGTTGCGGAAAGGTTATTCTCCGGAGTGGGAAAATGGACATTTCCGCACCCACATTGCGGATTGTGGGTTCATGTTGAAAAAAAAAGTAGAGCCCAAAATTTGATTTTTGGATAGCAGGAGCATGCGGAATCAAAATTGGATGAGGTCAGTGGCATTCTGAGGCCATTAACGGAGGCCATGAATGAACCAGTGAAGAGCCCGAGCCCATTATGCTCCAATTTGGCACAAAATTGGAATTAATGGCTTTTACAAATCGGTGTCCCGACGCTTGATAGAAGGTCGGATTGAGATGAAACTGATATGGAGCAGCCATGGAGTACGCACAGTGTTAAGTTTGGAATGTTGGAGCCAAACTCGAAAGGGTGTGGAACTGGGGTGAGTGAGAAGGCCAAAAAGCACTATTCCGGTCCACTTTTTGGAGATTTTGAAAAGCTTGTAGTAGATGAAGGATTCAAGAAATTTACTGAACTCAACATTTCTTAATTTCATCAAAAAAGACAATTCACGTCAGATAAAGATTTTTCAGAAATGCACCATTTGGGAAATAGCCATTTTTGGCCCAAAATTTGAAAATTTTGGAAAATGTTAAAAGTGAAAAGTAGTCAAACCCAGAATTTTATAAAAGATGAATGGTGCAACGGAATAGAGATCCGCAAGTTGCTAAGTGTTCCTTGTTATATGGACTAAATTCAATCGGCAAAAAGGTTTTCCTGGATATTTATATATTTGTTTCTACTGGTGGTTGAAGTTGGCAGTTTAGGATAGTTTACAACTGTGTAAAAATGTGCAGAATTGTGGTGAAAATTGTCATTTTTGGAGTAATGCAATTTCCACACCCAATGTCGGAATGGGGCACGTGGATAGGCATTGGAAATCTTGTTCAGCAGGGAACAATGGTGTATGATCAGAATTTGAATGAAGCTATCATACACCATAGATAATTAGAGCAGAAAAGTGACAGTGACTGTTTTGACAAATTGTTGACAATATGGGCAATTTCCAGAATTGCATAAATGGGCAAAACGAAATGAAGACATATTAATTTTGTAAATGATTCCATGAGTTTGACTATGTTAAATATTGATTGTTTATGTTTCTATATGCATTCTTATGATGTCTAATAAACATTTTCATAATGCACAGGTAGCAAAGGTAGCCTATAGGAAATATGGTGACCATAATGATGCTCAAGATCCTTATGAGCATGATGAAGACGTGATAGGAGAAAATTTGCAAGAAGAGAATGTTGAGACTGAATCCAATGGAAGAAGAAAGAAAATAACTCCTCAAAATTTGGTTGAAACCATGGTGAGCTTCAATAAAAGATTGATGAAGGCTCAAGAAGAACAAAACCAACTCATTGCTGCTATTTTGCAAAGCCTCACTGATATGCAACAGAGGATAAAACTTGGGTCCAACCCAAGCAGTGTAGGTGAAGAAGGAAGAGATACAGAGAGTCGCTCTAGAGGTCGTTCAAAGAAGAGGACTCCAAGCCCAAGGAAGAGTTCTATGAGAAACAAGCATAGAACACCTTCCTCTAGATCTTCTTCTAGCAAATCATGTGACTCCAGAGGATCTCAAAGAATTCCAAGGCATATGCCCAGGAGATTTGATGGAAAAAAGAAGTTCAAATGAATCCCACAGGGAGAATTCAGGAAGGAAATACCTCCTACATTTGATGGGGAAGGTAAGACTAGACAAGAGGCAGAGGCATGGATTCTTGGAATGAAGAAATATTTCAGAATTCAGGACTACTCAGGAAATGAAAACGCCATAATTGCCATTTACGATATAAATGGTAGAGCTTCAATTTGGTGGGATAACCTCTTGCAAGTGAAAGGGATCAGTGAAAGGAAGATCAGCTGGGAGAGATTTAAGAAGTACTTCAAGGAAAAATACATTTATGCTAGGTATTATGACAGTAAGAGAAAAGAGGTCAATGAACTCAGATTGGGGCATAAATTTATGGAAGAGCATGTCTACAATTTTTTGGAATTGTTGAGGTATGTGGACTATATCAAGGATGAGAGGATAAAAATCCAATGCTTCCTTGGGAGTCTACCTCAAAGTTTCAAATTTAGAATTGAGTTTGTTAATCCACCAAGTCTTGATGAAGCCATTAGGATGGCAATGCATTGCTATGAGCAGAATAAAGAAAAATCAAAGATTAACCCAGCATGGAAAGGAAATCCAAGAGGGAGGTTTGATCAAAATAAAAGTGGATTCAAACCACCATTCAAAAGTCAGCCCAAGACCTTTCCACAGGGGTAGCAAGCAAGGAGTGGATTCAAGCCAGTAGTAGCAGCAGAAAAGACATCAAAAGGACCACTTCAGTGTTGGGGATTTGGAGAAAACCACATGCTAAAGGATTTCCCACATCGAAGGACAATCCCCGAAGGTTGTACAACTTAAAGAGAGCAGCAATAGTGGAGGAAATGGCAAGGGAAACGCCTCGAATTTATGCAGCGTTGGATAATCATCATGCATATCATCAATCATCAGTGGTGGAAGTTGAAGGTAAGATTGCTAAGCAATCTATTTCTATTTTGATTGATCCAGGATCTACTCATAGTTATGTTTCTCCAAAAGTGGTTGAAGGTTGTTCTCTTAGAAAGGTGAAGCATAATAAGTCTTGGCTAGTTCAGTTAGCCACATGGACCAAGAGAAAAGTAAGCGAAGTAGTGGTGGAGTGCCCCATAGAATTGAATGGACTCCACACACATGCAGAATTAAATGTACTACCATTAGGATCTTATGATGCTCTAATTGGCATGGATTGGTTGGAAAAGCATAGAGCCAAGTTGGATTTATGAGAAAGCACTTGAATGTATTGATGAAGAGGGAAGAACAAGATTGGTAAGAGGAATTGCTAAGCAAGTTTCTGTAAGACAGATTTCCGCCTTACAATTGAAAAAGTTTTATAAGCAAGGTTGTTAATTATATGCAGTTCATATGTCAGATTCATCGGAGGACAAAGGACCAATGATAGAAGACTTCCCATTGTTGCAAGAATTCCAAGATGTGTTTCTGGATGAAGTGCCGGGACTACCACCAAATAGAAATATTGATTTTACCATCGATCTTGTTTCAGGGGTAGCACCAAATTCCAAAGCTCCTTATAGAATGAGCATAGCGGAATTGGTAGAGTTAAAGATGCAGCTACAGGAGTTAATGGACAAAAGGTATATCAGGCCAAGTGTGTCTCCTTGGGGAGAACCGGTGTTATTTGTAAAGAAGAAGGATGGGACTTTAAGGCTGTGTATTGATTACAGGAAGCTAAATAAAGTGACAGTCAAGAACAAGTATCCATTGCCAAGAATTGATGACTTGTTTGATCAAATGAAGGAAGCTAATGTGTTTTCAAAGATTGACTTGAGGTTTGGCTATCATCAAGTGCGAATTAAAGAAGAAGACATTCACAAGATGGATTTCAGAACTAGCTATGGTCATTATGAGTTCACTGTGGTGCCATTTGGTCTTACCAATGCACCTGCTACATTCATGTGTCTCATGAATAGTGTCTTCAGCAAATATTTGGATAAGTTCATGATTTTGTTCTTGGATGACATTCTTGTCTATTCAAGGAATGAAGAAGAACACGAGGAACATCTAAGGATGGTGTTGCAAATCCTTAGAGAACATCAACTATATGCCAAGTTAAGCAAGTGTGAGTTTTATCAAAAGAGGGTGCAGTATTTGGGTCATGTTATTTCTGAAGAAGGAATTGCAGTGGATCCAGAGAAGATTAATGCCATCACGGATTGGTCAACTCCAAGGAATGTTTCAGATGTTATATCTTTCATGGGTCTTGCTGGTTACTACATAAGGTTCATTGAAGGATTCTCCAAGATATCTCATCCAATCACTCCATTGCAAAGGAATAATATCAAGTTTGTATGGTCTGAAAAATGTGAGAGAAGTTTTCACCAGTTAAAGGAGTTACTTACCAATGATCCTGTTTTGAAGACAACAGATCCAAAGAAGGATTTTGTGGTGTGCACAGATGATTGCATTGAAGGGTTAAGTGGATTTCTTATGCAAGAAGGATTTGTGATTTGCTATGAGTCAAGGAAATTAAAAGAGCATGAAAATAATTATGCCACACATGATTTAGAATTAGCAGCCATAGTACATGCTCTCAAGATGTGGAGACATTATTTGATGGGAAGGAGGTTCGAGCTTAGGATAGACCACATGAGATTGAAGTATTTGTTTGATCAACCAAACTTGAATGTTAGGAAAGCTAGATGGATGGAGTTTCTTTGTGAATTTGATTTTGAAATTAAGCATGTAAAAGGAAAAGAGAATAAGGTTGCAGATGCTCTTAGCAGAAAATTTCATGTTGCAGCATTAAGTGTGTGTAAATCAAATTTGAAGACAAGAGTTCTTGAAGTCCAAAATAGTGATGAAACTTGCCTTCAAATTAAAGAATAGTTGTAGCAGAGTAATGTGGATGAAGCATGTGCAATATATCAGCTGGGTGAAGATGATGTTCTAATCTAACAGAGTACCAGACTATACATTCCAAATAGTGCAGATTTGAAGAAGCTTGTGATGGATGAAATACATCAAATGCCACACTCTGGACATCCAGGATATCAAAATACTATAACAACAGCAAGAAAGCAATACTTTTGGCATGGTATGAAGAAGGACATATCTGAGTACATTGCTAGGTGTCAAAAGTGCCAACAATTCAAGGCAGAGCACCAACATCCAGCAAGATTGTTGCAGCCCTTACCCATTCCAGAGTGGAAGTGGGAAGTGATTTTTATGGATTTTATAACAGGTCTGCCCATGACAGTGAAGAAGCATGATTCAATCATGGTTGTGGTGGACAAGATATCAAAGGTATCTCACTTTATTCCAATCAATTCCACTCACAAGGCTAATGACATTGCAAATATCTTCATGAGAGAGATATTTAGATTGCATGGATTTCCCAAGGCAATAATTTATGATCGTGATACAAAGTTCAATTCCAATTTTTGGAAAGGATTATTCTAGGAATTGGGAACTAAATTGAATTTCAGTATAGCATATCATCCTCCAACAAATGACCAAACTGAGAGGGTGAATCCGGTTCTTGAAGACATGCTAAGAATGTATGTGATGGATAAACCATCCAAGTGGGGGGAATACCTACACTTGGTAGAATTTGCATGCAATAATGGACATCATGCATCATTGGGGATGAGTCCATTTGAAGCATTGTATGGCAAGAGATCCAGGACTCCATTGAATTGGGATAGTCTGGTAAATAGGGTAGTACTTGGACCAGAGATGATCAAGGAAATGGAACAAGAAGTTGTTAAGATCGGGTAGAATTTAAAGGCAGCTCAGGGCAAGAAAAAGAGTTATGCATATCTAAAAAGAGTGCATAAAGATCTTCAGATTGGGGATCATGTTTATTTGAGAGTGAAACCAAGGAAAAGTTCTCTCAAGTTGGGAAGTTGTGCCAATTTGGCACCAAGATATTGTGGGCCATTTGAAATCCTAGATAGGATAGGGCTAGTTGCATATAGAGTTGCATTGCGTGCTCACATAATAGCTCATAATGTTTTCCATGTATCTTTGCTTAAGAAGTATGTACATGATCGTAATCGTATGATTGATTGGAATGTGATACAGGTGGAACCCGAGGGAGAGTTCCAAGTAGAGCCTATGTGCATCCTCGACAAGAAGGTCACTTTGCTCCGGAATAGAGCCATTGGGCAGGTAAAGGTCCAATGGGAGCACCTTAGTCCCGATGAGGCTACATGGGAGCTGGAGGATGCCATGAGAGAAGCATTCCCATTTTTGTTCAGTTTTGAGAACATAAAGGACGGTGTTGTTCTAAGCAGGAGGGGAATGTAATACCCCAATTTTGACCCTTATGATATATTGGCTTTTAATGTAAATATGCATACCAGTGATGTATGTTTCCCTAGCGTGGAGCTCAAGGCCAAGGCCCCGCTAGTGTATGTTCGTATTTTATTAAAAGTGGACAAGCATTTGATATTTTGTTACCCATGTGCTATTAAGCCATGGAGTATTGTAAATTGATGTAAATATTTAATATGGCAATAAAATACCAAAATTGGCTATGGAAGCAACTAATGAGAAGGGGCCATGTGTATTCCACTAGGGAGTGGTGAGGGGGCTGCGGGGTTGAACCATAAGTTGCCAAATCTCATTTTGTGAACCCATTTGACTTTCCTTGCTGACATTTAATTCAGTTGTAAGGAAGTTGTTGAGAAATCAGTCCATGGCTTCAATGGAGCATGGGCAGCCGAGAAATTCATATGGTAGGTATGGGCTCTATTTTTCTTGTACCACAAGTCACTCTACCTCATGGGAATTGGTTCTTTCTCATTCTCATTCCATTGTGGAACATCCCAACATCAGTTTTCATCCATTACACATACTCAGCATTGAGAAAAACCAAAAATCGCAACTTCGCAAGAACCCACATTTTGAAGTGCCATAAATGCCCAGAATTTGGTATTGAGAGTGAAATCCAATGGGGGATCCATAGGTATGAACCTTGGGGAGAAATTGAGAGTATTAGATACCCTGAAATCCATTGGAAAACCCAGTTTTTATAGCCCAAAATTCCAATGACAGGATGGAGTAATTTGATCACCGAATTGAGAAATTCCAAGTGTGAATCCTAGAACAGAGGTTGGGAATGCTTGATAAACCCAGTGAGGGCTGGAATCTCAAGGATTTAGCAACTTGGACCTTTCTATGCCCATCCTGAAGAGCACTGGAGGGAAGGGATGCCTGAGGGACTGTGCAGCAGAGAAGGGGACCTTCCTTGTGTTGGGTGTGGTAGGTACTATGGGTGCCTTGACTGTTTGAATTATCTTGAGATGCATGTAGCTCTGTGGTTGAGCTCACTGTCTTAGCATTTCCCTCCTTTTTCATTTGTGTGCTTGATAAACCCAATTGTGTGTTGGATTAGCATAGTTGTTGAGTGAGACCATGGCTGTGAGTGAGCCCATTTAGTTCCTCCTTATGGATACACAACCCAACTCATGGGTGATCTCTTAGCTGAAAGAATACAGGCTAGACACAAATCTATGGTTGGGTGGAATGTTGCCCTCACATAGCAAGTTGTTTGAACATTTACATTTCAAGATAAGTATTCTCTATGGTTTCAAATATATGCATTTTGTGTTCTGCAATGTGTTAATTCAGAATGATAATTGTTCATGTTGATGAAATGAAAGGCATCATGTTTTATGCAATGTGATAATTGATGACTGTTATATGCATGATGAAACTATGTGTATATATCGTGTTTAATTCCGCTGTGTTTGTTGAGTATGATTATGTATACATAAGTTTTTATTTATCCATGAATTTCTTAGTAATGTATGGGGCTGAGATTCTCAAATAAGCCCGGTATGTTTGGTTATGTTTCCTCCCTTGCATCGGATTGACGGGAGGGGACGTGACAATAGGTTGTAGTCTGTCGAAATCACTGATTGATCCTCCTCTAACTGGGTTGTTTCAACAACTGCACGTTTGTCTACTGCAAGTGACACATGATCCCATTCATCAACCTAGTCCATGCATTCGCATTCATCCCATTTGCCACAGGTGCAAGGGCTGCACAGAGATCTTTTGTACGAGACGTCTTCCCAATCTCATTAAATGTAGATTGGAGATTTCTAACAATATGACTGCTAGCATATGAACTTTTAACCGTCTCTATGCCCAAAATTATCCTAACAACAACTATACAATGTGACTTTAACAAACATAGCAATAATTGACATTTACCTGCATCACCTTTGGATTCAAAAAATTATTTGACAATTTTGTTGCATTGTCATTCGATAGTGCATTTTGGCAACTTACCTTCAAGTCCCGATAGAGAACTTTCATCCACATGAATACGTCGAGGAGTTTTTCTTCTTGCACTGGACATTCAAGGTAGGGAAGGTGAACATGAGACATGAATACTAGAGCTTGTTTGTTGTGGTTCTTCATTCACACATTGGGCCATAATGGGAGTGTGTTCCACATGGTTGTGGTATTCTTGGGGAGATTGCAAATTAAGCACTGCTTGTATGTCCATCTCTACACATGCAGCATCTCCCAATATTCCTGTGTCATGAGGAACTTCGGCATGACTCGTTGATGGATTGTTGTTTGGAGATTGTGTTGATGTTGGAATTTGAGTTGGGTCCGTTGGACGTGACCGCTTTTCCTGTGGTTCTGAACAAGAGGTTGTCATGTCAACAACTGTGTTAGGATCAGTGGCAGGATTCAGGGCAATGACATGAGCATGTCTCACTCTTTCCATTGCCAACCTAGCCTTTTCTCTTAATCCATTGACCTTTTCAATGGGAAGATTCCTTCTATATTTTTTTTTCTTTTCTGTTACATGAGTTTCCCATCTCAAAAAGTTTCTTTAACAAAACTATGAGGCCTACCCCTGCAAAAGAAACAACAAATAAGATATCATTTCCTGTATACAATGTACTTGACACATTCCAACATAACTTACTACTTTACAAATTAACACATACAACTACATGTTGGTTTATTTGTGTCTGAATAAACATCATTATCCCTTACAATTCCAATCAATTTAGATGATGGTTGGTCAAGTGTATAATGGAGAAACTAGAGTCTTTCCTAGCTAGAGATGCTAGAGATTCCTTGGGAATAGTTTGATATTTTTTCTACATCAAATAAGGTAAAGAGAATAAGTTTACTAATTACACAATGAGGAGGTTGCAAATTCCCCTAAGAAAGGAGAATTCAATGAGGTAGAGGCAAGTAGTCAAACTCAAAGGCACGATATTAAAGAAACATTATGATAAACATAGCATGAAGATGAGAGCATGGACAAAATTTCATGAATTAATCAATATGGACCCTCTCCCATGATTGCTTCTTAGGATTTTATTCAAATTGAAGAGGCTCAAGAGAGAACCTCATCATAGATGGGAATGTGTGGGGGAGGAATAGTTTGATAGTTTATGCTATAGGTTTTGGTATAATGTACAATGTGTAAAAGATGGAGGTTTATTAAACCATTTATTTGTATTTTTTTCAAATGAAAAAGAGTTTATGTGAGAGATGCCTTGGGAATAGGTTGATAGTTTTTCTACATCAAATAAACATAGCATGAAGATGAGAGCTTGGAAAAAATTTCATGAACTAATCAATATGGACCCTCTCCCATGATTGCTTCTTAGGATTTTATTCAAATTGAAGAGGCTCAAGAGAGAACCTCATCATAGATGGAAATGTGTGGGGGAGGAATAGTTTGATAGTTTATGATATAGGTTTTTCCATGGTGTACAATGTTTAAAAGATGGAGGTTTATTAAACCATTTATTTGTATTTTTTTCAAATGTTGTCGAGCAAGAATCAATCGTTTTGTGCCATTTCTCTTAAGTGCTTGACTGTAGAGAGATAATCCAGAAACCTTCGATAGGGGTTGGGACCGAAGGAAGAGCTTATGAAAGGGAAGTAGTTGTATTAAGGTCTATTACATTAGAGAGATACCAGTATCTCAGAACACATGGTAAACAAGCTAGTTATAACTATCACAATGATCGCAACGTGATGTTCAAGGGTTTTTTTAAAGACTGCTAGGTAAGCGCGGTTAAGGAATAATTCATACCTAGTTAATACTCATTTTCCTTCATTAGGGAAGGGACAATTACTTCTCCTCTCCTCCAACTGGTAAGGGTCCTACCATCTCTAATTAGGCAGGGTAATTCACACCTACAGGGGGAAAAAGAGTTTATGCTAGATATGCCTTGGGAATAGTTTGATAGCTTTTCTACATCAAAATAAACATAGCATGAAGATGAGAGCATGGAAAAAATTTCATGAACTAATCAATATGGACCCTCTCCCATGATTGCTTCTTAGAGTTTTATTCAAATTGAAGAGGATCAAGAGAGAACCTCATCCATACCATCGTTATGTGAAATCAAAATATATTCATGGTAATAATTATTGGTTTACATTGCATACTTCATCTTGTCTAGTGAATATGAGTTTTTTTAGATGTGA